>OY294041.1:30950003-32200003 GCA_958510855.1 Rhagonycha lutea
ATTATTATTATCACATTTATTTTACCGATGAAGTGGTTTCAAGCTGCTAAAATTTTCTGAATCTCTTGGAAACTTTTTCCTGCCGTTTCGAACACATAGAAAATCACGAAGACAATCGCTACGGCACAAAATCCAGAAAACAACCAAAATGAACCAGCCATTCCAATTACCCCCTTCAAATTTATGAAAAATTTGGTTAAAACGAAAGTTGTGAAAAAACAAAACGAGGCAGTCGCTGTAGACGCCGAGGCTTTCACATTAGGAGGGAAAATTTCCGCCATGACAGTCCATGGTAGAGGGGCAAAACCCCAGCAGTAAAAAGTAATGTAAATCATTAAACATACAATGGGCAACCAAGAAATATTGGAAACGTCTTTTTGGAGATCTTCTTTCAAATAGAAATAAAGTCCTAACGGCACCTCGGCAATTAACATTCCGATAGCCGAAATTAATAGTAGCAATTTGCGGCCAAATTTGTCAACAACTAAAGGTGTAATAAAACTTGCGCCTAATTGAACTAAACCAACGATAATGGTCGATACATGTGCAGGAATATCGCTTCCTGTTGCAGCAAAAATGGTTTCAGTATTAAAAAGCACCACATTTATGCCGGAAAGTTGTTGCAGGCCAATTAAAGCGAGCGATATGATCAAGGCTTTAATGAGACCTTTCGATTTGAAAATATCCACGAACGATCCTTTGCTTCTCATAGTTTCCTCTACCGAACTCTTCATCGCATCCATTTCTTTCATAACTTCGCTGTTGGAAGATGATCGGAATTTTTTTAATGACTCCAGGGCACCGGATGAATCGTTGACAGCAATCAAATAGTATGGACTTTCGGGAACCATAAGCAAGAATATAACTACGAACAACGCTGGCCAAACAGCGCACGATATATTAAACCACATTATGGAAATATACGGACCAACAACGTAAGAATAAAGTATCCCTAATGTGGCGAAGAAGGTTATGGAAGACGAAGCCAAACCACGGATTGAATCTTCCGAAATTTCACTTAGAAAGTTGGGTAGCACAGTAAAAACACCACCCATTGCAAATCCAGCAATGAATCTTGCAATGTAGTACAGGATAACATTTTTTGCGAATGCAAGAATTAGGTATGACATTAGCTGAGGTACTGCTGAACATAAAAGGAGAGTTTTTTTTCGTCCGATCTTGTCGGCCAAGAAACCAGCCAATACCGGACCGAAAATTGCACCCAAGCCCAAAATCGAACTAATCCATGAGTCTTCCTCATCCGATATGATTCTATCCAATGGGTTTTCGTTAATCTTTGCGGGGTTTTTCAGTTTTGCGTTTACTGGCGAGCTCCATCCCAATCCTATTCCAGTAGATAATGCCACCAGATTTCCTAGAAAAAAGTAATTAGATTTTTAGAAGGTTTATTTTGGTTTAAAATTTTTATGTAATCGCTTAATTGACCTTCGCTATGTTACTTGAAAAAGCAGTTATTGACAGATTAAATTTATACGATTATATAGAAATTTTTAATTTGTGTTGAAAGTTTTAATGATAAGCCATTATCGAGTATCTGATTAGCTTCAGTTGCCTGCCCACGTTTTTTGTGCTAGTATTCTTTTGTTTGGGATATGTTAACGAATATTCAAAAGGTACTGGAAGGAAGATCTTGAATGGTAGCTTTTCTTGGATCACTAAGGCATTGCAATGCCAGAAATGAGGATTATGATCACTAATTTTTTGTTTAAGTTTGTTAAGACCTTTTGGCTTTATTCGGATTTACTCAGTGCTTCAGGTTACTCCCACTTGATGGTCTTTGTAATAATTAAATAAAATATAAATTATTAGTTAATTAGTTTGTAAAAATATTTAGTTTATCGAACTCAGTAAACACAATAAAAATCAAATTATCTCATAAGCTGTCAGCTATCATTTGACTTTTGCACTGGTTTATTTTTTGATACGATCTATGTGCCTATTAAATACTCTGTAGGTATGTAGATATGGACATTCTTAAATATTATTAATCATGATCTTGAGGCTTAATTGCAGATTATTAACGACCCTCTAAAATAATAATAATCTAGAGTCTCAATCTTCGATCATGATAGAAGATGTTTACAAATTAGTATTATTCAATCCGTTAGCACATCGCAAATCTGCCGAAAACGTTAAGATGAAGAAATAAATGCTATACTTTCTGCTATATTCCGAAACGTTAGTTTTACTAACCTGCTAATATACTGCGAACAGGAAGGAATTTTTCTAATTTACTTGGGTTTGTAATTCTAATTCCTTTATTTAATACCAACCAAAAAGTTTACCAACTTAAAAAATGGTTATGATTATGACTTACGAAGTAAACGCATGCATCTAACTTTTAACCCCCCCCCTCCCGAATGAAGCCACATGCAGTGACAATATTGGCCTTTGTGACTGGGAGGTTTGGGGGGTTAGCTAAGCACATGTAACATCAAAACTAGCACCTCCATGTAGTTTAGATGGTTAAAGGCTGCCAGAGAATTAAAACAGAAAATTACATACCGACTAATACAGCAATGTACAAAAATGTTCGGCTTCCATTTAAATGACCCGTCATTGAAGGGACAGAATCAAGCAAAAAAGCGGATGCCTGTTTAGACAACTACACCTAATAATACTAACCTGCGATATAACAATACAATTCAATCTACTTTTTATCAGTGTTTTAGCTCAAGTGGTTGTTTTCGATTAATAAATTTGAAAAACACTTTTGGCCATACTGGAGCAGTTCATAGCAAATTAAAATTGAAGCTCTGATAGAATTAGACAGTTCAGTAAAATCATGAATTTTAGTGCTAGGGTCGAAGGCAAAAACTTACAAAGAAATTTTTCAAGGGTTACTCTTAAGTTAGGGTTTGCGTTTCAACAATTTTTGAGAAATTTTTCTCAAAAAAGTGAAAAATCCGCATTGGCGGCGACCCAATTAAGAAATTTATTTTAAGGGCCAGAGTTCATTCAAATTTTGTTAATTTTGTGGGGACCATATTTTGGAATTTTGTAGTTCCAAGCAGTTTCGCCTATTGTGTGTGTAGCTCGTAAATTTGGTAATTATTATAAATTATTGAGATATAATTAAAATATTAAAACAATTATAGATAAGGAGTAATCAAAAAAACAGTGGCAAAGTTCAGGCTTAAAGATAATAATTTATTATACATTTACTTCATACCTGTATATTAATAATCACTAACTTTCTTATAAACGGAGATACTTTCCTCATAAAAATCCAAAATTTAGATGCAATATCATAATTTGCTAGAAAGCTCCTCAACAGTGTAAATTATTTCCAATAAAAGAAATATATTTTTTACCTGCAAAATAGGCGAATAAATCTGATTCTTCACAATTCTCTCCGAGTGAGACCGAATGAACAATATTATGTCTCGATCTCCCCCCCCCCCAATGAGGTCATTGCCACCACAGCCAGGCCTGACCACAGCACCAAATCACTCAAACACGAAAACTTACTAGCTGGAAGGCCCATCCACGGACGGGTAGTTCGCCAAGATTAAAAACTCGATTGGTGTGCTACTCGATCCCAGGGGGAGGTGATTTTAACTATTAAGTTAGTACTACCAACGACCAATCAGAGTTGTGTGTCCTAAAAATGACACGCTGTAAGCGGCGGCGGAGCACGCTGGTCTTTTATATGTTTGATGCACGCGTCTTTGACCTTCAAGCAGTGAAGCAAACATCAAACAATCCAAATAACTTGGCAATTGGGTCTTTGGTGTCATTGGTTATGCAATCGAATGAGCTTCCGTAATTGGTTAGGTTAGGGTGACGTAAGTGACGATTTATTTGAATTGTACTATTATATTCGATACGCCTGCATATACCAACAATAAGTGATATTACTGATAGAGCCACTCAGATCAGAGGCTTTCAGATTTTACCATATAATAACTTTCTCTAGCGTTCTATTGGGACCATAGTTCCGTGGGTATGGAATATCCCCAGGCTCAAGAAGTTAAAAGTTTTACAATTATTAAGGTTAACTAAGGTTAACTTTTGTAACTAAACCATATTAAAGAATATAAAAATGAAAGTATTCTCTAGATATTATCATTAATGTAGTTTCTCTGCCTTTGATCTCAGTAGAAAGACTATACCGGTTCCACGCCACTTCTAAGTTAAACTTTCCGAATATTTTAACTTCTCCGATTAACCAACTTGATTGAGGTACCTACTCGGGCTTCACTCCTTACTTTATTAGGCTTTTGTCATCTTAACTTATTAAGCCGTCTACGGACTTCAACTTTGACAGATATCCCCACACAAGACACACACTTTTACCCAAGAGCCAACACCCAAGGTATTTGGGTGCCACCCAAATGTCACCGTTTGGACTTTGGAGGGCCTAAGAACTATCTGACATATAAGAATTATAAAGCCCATACTAATCTAATCCCAATTATGATTGGTGTTCATATCTGCAAGGTAACAGATGATCATAGGTATTTATACTTATTGTTTGCAAATTTACTGCCAATCGGCTTAAAGTTTTATTTTCGCTATTTACCATATTTAGTTGGTATTCTGTCGCTAAACTAACCATTAGTTTACCGCGTGACTCAAGTGTGCTTTCTAATTTTCTGTGTGCAATTATTTTAAAGGGAACATCAAGTATATTTATAAACAGTTTCACGAAAACAATAGCAGGTTCCATGTCATCATAATATCCAATAATTCATCAATGCCCAAACTCGTGCCATTAAAAGGCTTCAAATCATCGCTCGGTTCGTTCGAACAATCATCGAAAAACAAAATGCAGAGGAAAGCAGTCCTAACGAATATAACCGTACCTCCAATCCTAAGTAACGAAATCTTCCTATTCCAAGTCCGTGGCAGGCCTAAGCACCGTAATCCCCCCTGCGAGCACCTCGCAGAGCAAACCTTCGATTAGCGCTAAGACGCTGGTTCAAGTGGTTCAGAAGGTTACAGAGATTCAAGAGGATGTAGAAACTCAAGAGTTTAACAGGTCCTCTTTACGTTGGTTACAAAGAAACCATTAAACGGAAATATTCCACCCACTCCACCTACAATAATTGTCGGTTGTGAAGCATTCTCCGCAACAATTGTCAACAGCGAGAGAACTCCCCCCCCCCCCGGAAAACCTCAAGGTGTCAAATCGCACCCACAGACGTGAGCCAGAAGGCGTCAATAAAGAGGACGAATATCCTTCCTCGCCTTGAAAGAAAGCAGCAAATGGAAGTCCATTTACCAGGTCCTAGATAATATGGTTTATGAAAGTTAAAATGCTTGCAGGAGAAATCTATAAATATTTCGAACATAAGCACAAGTAGGGTAAAACGTTTTGGAGCTAAATGAAGTTTCGAAACAATTTTTTTTAAGGGGGTGGGGTAAAATTAGCGAAAAATTGCGCTGCAGGCAAATATTTAGATTTTTTAGGTCAACAGAGCGCTTAGATTTGAAGTTAAAAATTATAAAGAGATGTTTTTGTACTAATTTTTGTGATTTCAGTGGCAGAAACCTATTATTTTGCCTAGCCTGGCCTTCGACGCTAACCTCATCGTTTGCTAATCAATTCAAGTTTCTTTCCCTACTAAACTGAAGTATCATAATAACAAAAACAATTTTTGCAAATATAGCATAATTATTCGGTTATTAAAATTTGTTAATATTTATTTATTTTCAAAAATTACCACACTATTAATAAATAAATAAAAAAAAATAAATAAAGAAAAAATCAGTTTTGAGCATAGAAAAATAAATGTTCCAAAAGGTGGCGCGCCCTAAAATATTAATCTTTTATACTTATCTATTCACCAGTACAGAATTTTAATAATTTATAAAAGTCATATGAATAAGCGATAACTAATTTAGGTAATGAGGAAGTTTGAACTTTCAAAGTTAAATATTATTAAAAATATTCAATATTTTCAAATATGAATATCTTTTTGGAATACACTTGAAAATATTCAACATTGGAAGCTCAAACACCTCATTACCTAAATTAGTTATAGTTTATTCATATGACTTTTATAAATTTTTAGAATTCTGCATTTGTGAAAAGATAAGTAGGAAAGATTAATATTTTAGGGCGCGTCATCTGTTGAAAAATGTTTTTGCATTAAAATTTAAAGGGCCCTTTTAAGAAATCAACTAAGTGGGTGACAGATTCCAAACTCAAAAATAACATTTCTGTGGAAATTCGGTGTTTACTAAGAAGGTAAGGGTTGCGAATATTAAGTTAATCGATTCTTCATAATATCGCCATTAAAAACTAATAATTTTTGGGATATTTTGGGGGGCTAATTTGAATCAGCCTCCCTCTTGTTGTGCCTATGATTTCGAAGACGTGCTAGTACTTCACCAAGGAAGCTGGCACTATTACTAACTACATGAAAATAAACCTCTGAAAGAGGTTATCGGAGTTACTTCAAATGACATCGGCATAGAGGACGTGAAATCTGATCTAAAGACGATAGGTCACAACTTCACATCGGTGGCCAAAATGAGGCGCAGTAAGAACCGTCGACCCCTCTCCCTCATAATGGTATCGATGAGAAAGACAGACCAAACCAAGAAGATATTCGATGAGGAAAAGATCCTCAAAATGGAGGTCAAGATGGACATATCGCACCGAGAGATCAAAAGTGGCAATTGTTTGAGCACATTCAGAGTTAATTTCGCGTCTCTTCCAGGTCCCTCAAATTTGCCTATCTGACGGTTCACTGCATAAATCTAGAAAAGAACAAACCTGTGTGCACGAAGGGATGCAGAAGCTTTCAAAGATGATGCGAAACTCAAAACTAGCAAAGTCTTCCTGATTCAAACCGTACAACTTCTGACGAGCTCTATACCAGATTGACTCTAAGTAACAATATTTTGATGAACAATAATTATTCACTGACACTGACTAAAGCATTTCTTCCCAATAGAATGACGCCGATTGAGTTCTCATCCATTCTGGACCAGTGGTCTAACTACCAGTGTGCGCGGTGTGCGAAATGGACACGGCCCGTAAAATCCTAGGGGCCCGAGGCAATGTAAAATAAAAACGAATGGCGCCGCGCCAATCTTCTTCAGACGCGATGGACCGGACGATGTAAGTTGTTTGCGAGGGATGAAACAAGTTGAATTGTGAAATAGGGTAGAAAAAAGGGTTTTTAAAATAAGTTCCTTATTAGATGACGTAGGTGAGCACTAAAAACGGGTTGTATAGAAATCCTGTCCGAAAGGCATCTATCACCTACTGCTATCAATTTAATTAGTGGTGACGCGCATGAATTTACTAATGAAATTCCCACTGTTCTTCCACCCTGTAAGGCCGAGCAACCATATCAGACACTCATAGGAGATGAAGGCAGCTATAGGCCTCAGAACCGCGTAGTTTTCAATAAAATTATCATCCAGAGCCGTACCAAGGGTAAAAGCGCCTGTGGCAAGCGATTTAATGTGCACTACTCCCCCCCGCGGCCCGTTTGAATGAAAGATTTTGTTAAATATTTATTTTTATATTATCAAAAAATCAAAACAAATAAATTTGAATTAATTGAAACAATTCAATTAAAATGTGAAGAAATGGACGTAAAACCGGGGGGTCTGGGGGTTATGGAATACCCCCAGTACAAGAAAGTAACGATATGACTTTTTAAATTGATAAAGATACAAATTTAATTCTTGAGAATACATCTATTGCTTACTTGCGGTTGGGGGGGGGGGTAATAAAGGTAAATAATAAAGGGTAATAATTAATTACAGATCAGAGGAAGATTTTTACAGAAATAAACTACAAAATATTTAATTTTATATCATTTTTAAGTGTTTTTTTTCGCTAATAAACGGTTGTGTTCTGGTTTAAACCAAGCGACAATAACAAGCAACAATCCACTGATCGATGCAATGTCGGCATCACTCCCAACCAGCGTTTAACCCACACCATAATAATTATTCCTCTCTTCAGATACAGGATTTCTTAATATATTGTCGTGTAACACGGCTCAATGACACCCCTTCTTATAGTCAGCGGTGAAACCTCGCCTAATGTGGTCCACTTCAACAAATGAGGTCTAGCTAGCTTTACGTCGGTTTGCATATACGAGGCCACAATATCTCAGGTTATGGGTATCGGTGAGATTAAAGCAAACCAATGAGCACAATGAATCAAAGGATAATTTATTCAAATAAAATGTAATAGGAGAAAAGTTGTTTTTCTTTGTCAATAATTAGGCTCATAAATGCCTGTTCTGCCGTAAAGTGTATAAGTGAATCGCAGTCGCAAATTCTGTTGCATTTACTGTTCATAAAAATTTTCTGAACGAATTTACGACTGGATTAATTGTAAATGTGTTAGAGAAAAATGTTTACAAAATAAATCAATTTTGACACAATAAAAGTTTATAATTTCACTAACCCTTGTAACTCCGTGAAATAAAGTTGTCACAACTTGATAAAAATAGGAGCCTCCAAACATCGAACAAATACACGCCGCCACTGGAAACTGCTATATGGCACGCCACTGTCCAAACTTGACAGGTGCTGCATTCATAAATTTCTAATTTCATCCAAATTAACTTATTTGGTGTTTACCAATATTGCCAGTGTTTTCCAGCAAAGAATACTTGTTAAATAAATCCTGGATAACGTTTACGGGCATTCAAATTGCTACGCCGCTTTTTAAGGTAAAATTTAACCTCAAATTTTTACAATATCCAAATCTAACCAAAATTGCAATTATAGGGTTTATCCGATGAAATAAAACGAATAAATAACTCTTTCACACAATCAATAATCCCCACGATCATCAAATCATAAACTGGATCGCATTTTATGTGAAAATTATGACGAGGTCAAACGGCCACATGTTCAAGTGAAAAGTACCAAAATTAACGTAAAAGACTCACGTTTTCACTTCCAGCGATTGTAAACTTTGTGTTTTACACAAAAATCATATCTCGGACATCCTGGTTCCAAGAAAAACTATCGAAAATCACTTTTTTTTGTCGGTGCCTCCAAAAAACACACCTGGTCTTCAATGGTCGCTGGGAAAGACAAAAATTCTCCTTCCACTTTCTCGTACCTTTTACAAAACGGCACTCTACTTCCAAAACGTAAGTTCCTAACTTTTAGTGGTAAACTTTGAAATTCACTGTCACTTACAAATTTCACTTTTAGATAGGATTCAAAAATAACACTTCATCAAGACAAATCAACAAGCATAAAATTATTTGTATCAGTGTAAGTGGAAATTGTGACAAGTTTTGGCTTCGAGACAACAAAGAACAACTTTTCTCTGTCATGCCAGCATTTCGGCAGATTATTGACTTTTTCTCACTTCAATATTTTATTACGTTTTTTTGGTTTCTACTGTTAATTAGGAAAGTACTAATTCTTTTTTACAATAATATAAAGAAAGCGGTTTCAAGTGCTTTCGCTTCCTTAGCAGTAATTTCCTCCAAATTAGCCATTGATACTAATTTCATCATCAGGCGAAGGAGGTAAACGAGCTTCGCTCGCTCTTCACCCTTATTTTTCTAT
The DNA here is from genome assembly GCA_958510855.1 of Rhagonycha lutea. Taxonomy (NCBI): domain Eukaryota; kingdom Metazoa; phylum Arthropoda; class Insecta; order Coleoptera; family Cantharidae; genus Rhagonycha; species Rhagonycha lutea. The sequence continues at coordinate 30,959,532 of OY294041.1, forward strand.
TGATTGCAAGCACAATAACAATCTTTTTACCATGTAAGTTTTCATATAGTAATTATTTTCAACAAATTGGACAATTTGGAAATTCAGTATGTTTTTGGTATCTATGTGAGAGTTGTTAGAAGCGCCACAGTCTTCAAATTCAATGTCAAATGTTAACCTGCAGAATTTAAAGCCATGTACTTAAATCAGGCCCGTAGCCAGGATTTCATTTCGGGGGGGGGGGCACTTGTAAAAAACCTTTTGTAAAATCTAAAATTTTCGGTTTTTCCCCTTCCATTTTCTTTGTCTTTTCAACATTTCGGGGGGGGCACGTGCCCCCAAGTGCCCCCCCTTGGCTACGGGCCTGACTTAAATTAAATTTGATCTGGACGATTTTCCTGCATTATCATTCGAAATATCAAATCTAAATTATTTCTACAATTCAAAACTACAATTTTAATGGGTTTGTAACTAAAATTGTAATGGATTCTGGTTAAGAGCTGTGAAATATAACCATGACATTTAGTATACATCCTAAAGCTATTATACTATTAGGAAATCCTATAATAGGATTCATTAATTACTTAATTTGTTTAAAAAAAGACTAATTTTTAAGTACTTTTCTTCCAAGAATCGTTTTAATTTTTGGTTACACCAAAGGTTTGGTTCCAGACCGCAATTGCTTCAATAGGGGAAGGAAAATGGAGGGAAATTAAAGAGAATTTTATTGAATATCAGACTAACTATTTTTAGAGTAATGAACAAGGGCGGACTGGCAACAAAAATGCAAGGTGTCATAAATTCTGATTAAGCAATATCACAGAATATAAATTCGTGAAATGTAACAGCAGGAAATTTTAGAAACTTTTTGAAAGTATGCAAGATTTTTTTACAAAGTGGAAAGTTAAATTATGAGTTAATCATATTTGTTAATTATTAAATAACCGATAGGACACCTTTCGATTATTTAAAAATTATATTACATTTTCATTTATAATATAAATAAAACATTTAAACCCAATTATTTGTTGGTTCATTTAAAAAATTAACAAATTAATGATGTGTAATCTGAATTTCACATTATGGTAACCTGAATTAGATTCAAAATTAAATTAAAATGCAAAATTAGTGCGGGGGGGGGGAGTAAAATTTAACATTTACATTATTATAATAATTATATTTTGATATTGCAATACAAAATCTAACAACACAATATAAAAAATTTCATAGAAACTTTACTTATATTATTTGTATTATACAGAGTGTACCGCAAGTTTCCCTGCAAAAGTTGTAAGAAAATTTATTTACTACAATTTTATAACCTATCACGCTTGAAACAAGCTGGTAAAATGTTTTTAAATTTGAACTACCTAAAACCTACGAGAAGGCCAATAAATTTATTATCACATTTTTTTAAAATCAGTAATAACAATAACAATTATTTGTTTATGCCGATAAAATATTCTGAATCTGTTGGAAGCTTTTGCCTTTCGTCTCGATCATGTACAAAAGCACGAATACGATCGCAATTCCACAGAATCCAGAAAACAACCAGAACGAACCAGCCATTCCAATTGCATCCCTCAAATTTGGAAAAAATTTAGTCATCAGGAATCCCAAAAACCAGCAAAACGAAGCCGTTGCTGTGGAAGCTGAAGTTTTAACGTTAGGGGGGAAAATTTCCGCCATCACAGTCCATGGTAAAGGGCCAAAACCCCAGTTATAAAAGAGGATGTAAATTATTAAACATGCCAAGGGTAACCAAGAAATATTAGACACGTCCTTTTGGAGATCATCTTTCATATAAAAAAACAGTCCTAAAGGCACTTCGGCAATTAACATTCCGATGGCCGAAATTAAATGTAATAATTTTCGACCCAATCGGTCTACAACTAAAGGCGTTATAAAACTTGCGCCTACTTGAACTGCTCCAACGATAATGGCCGCTATTTGCGCTGGTGTATCACTGCCAGTTGCTTTAAAAATAGTTTCGGTATTAAATAGCACTACGTTTATTCCCGAAAGTTGTTGAAATCCAACTAAACTGAGCGAGATGATCAAGGCTTTAATAAGGCCTCTCGATTTGAAAATATCAAGAAACGTTCCCTTGTTGCTCATCGCTTCATCTACGGAACGTTTCATGGCCTCCATTTCCTTCATAACTTCGTTTTCTGAGGATGATCTTAACTTTTTCAGTGATTCCATGGCACCGTGAGAATCGTTAACGGCGATCAAGTAGTATGGACTTTCAGGCACCAGAATGAAGAATAACACTAAAAATATCGCTGGCCAAATCGCGCACGATATGTTAAACCACATAATCGAGGTGTACGGACCTACGACGTATGAATATAAAGGCCCAGATATCACAAATACGTTCATGGATGACGATGCCAAACCACGCACCGAATCTTCCGAAATTTCACTTACATAGTTGGGTAAAATTGTAAAAACACCACCCAACGCAAATCCTATAACGAATCTTGCGATGTAGAATAGAATAATATTTTTTGCGAAGGCCAGAATTAGGTAACACACTAGGAGAGGTACTCCAGAACAAAAGAGGAGGGTCTTTTTTCGTCCTATTTTATCGGCCAAAAGACCAGCCAACACAGGCCCACAAATTGCACCCAATGCCAAAAGCGAACTAATCCATGAATCTTCCGCTTCTGATATAACCCGTCCCAATGGGTTGTCATCTAGTGCATCTGGGTTTTTCAATTTGGCATTTACTGGTGAAGTCCATCCCAAAGATATTCCTGAAGAAAATGCCACCAGATTTCCTAGAAATAAAAAAATTGTTTAGTTTTTTTAAATTTTTATGAGTTTTATATTTTTCCGTTATCATTTAATCGATCTTTATTGTGTAATGTGAAAAAAAAGGTATAATTGACAGATTAGATGGAAATTTTAAAAGTTTTGTTGATAAGCCATAATGGAGTATCTTATCTACGTCAGTTGCATACGCACTTTAATTCCTCTTTGGGTAAATTAATATAACTGGAATGAAGTGGAAATATTTTGGTAGGTACAATAAAACAAGGAGTAAAATGAGAGGGTCGACAATTATTTGAGAAAAAATTTCTGGGAATAGAAATCTTGAATTTTTCGAATTAAAACTTTTCCGTTTTAACTTTTCTCAATACATTAGTTTATTTCAAAGCTATTCCTAATCGTTCGTTTAAAAATAAAATTGTTTATTAATAAATGCAAAGGTACTGCATAATTGCATACTTGAAGCGCAAGGTCAAGCTAAGTAATCAGAGTCGATCGTATAAATAAGTCAAGATAAATAATTAAGTAACAATTGGAACAATATTAAAAAAAATGAACAGAAGATAACTTTGTTTTGAAAACGAATTAATAGGTCAAAAATCAGAGATTACCTAAACCAAAGAAAGCATTTTTGTATTACTTTAGCAAGCTGTGGTAATTACTTAATTACTAAGAAGCAGATTACTAAAGTACTCTGTGGTAAAATAAAATTAAATAAAGTACGATGGCCGTAGCTAAATATTTGTGCAGTAGAAGTGGACAGAGAACGCTTGATACCCAATTCCATCAATTGACACCAAGGTAGACCCGAACGGACGACTTTTCGTATCGGCATTTTATATTATGTGAAGCGCCACGCAGTATTCTAAATGGTAACTAATTTAAGTAGTATTTTCGGGTGTACTTATCGTTAAAAATAAACATAATCATAGGTTTTATAATTAACTAATGCCACAGATGCACTTTATATACAAGTAGCCAACCCCATTGTTAAAATTGTTAACACATTTTTCATGTAGTATAGGAGACGATCACCGCTAGCGTGCATGCCTAGGCAAGGGCAGATTTAGGGGGGGGGCACGGGGGATATGATAACAGTTATTGTTGACTTAAATATTTATTTTTATATTAAATACTAAAAAAAAACAAATTTGAATTAATTGAAACAATTCAATTAAAATGTGAAGAAATGGACGTAAAACCGGGGGGTATGGAATACCCCTCAGCACAAGGAAGTAACGATATGACTTTTTAAAATTGGTAAAGATACAAATTTAATTCTTGAGAATACATATTTTGCTTACTTGTGGCCGGGAGGGGGGTAAATACCGGGGAAGGGGCAGAGGGAAGAATGGCCCCTCTGAAACTGCATTGGATGCGACCAAGTTTTGCTTTTTTATTTTTAAATCGCACATCTCTCAATCGAGGGGCCCGTCAAAGCTCTTCCTCCTGGGCTTAAATTTTAAGTTACGCCACTGGGCAGAGCTAATGTGCAGTAACAAAAACTCGTACAGACGGGTTTATGTTGGTGTCAATTGGTTGTCACACGTTCTCCCTCTACATCTACTGCGCCAGATTTTTGCTACTCCCTTTTCTCTCTCCTTTATTTGACTATCACTACACATTAGCTCCGCCCATCGTTCTGCAATAATTCTTTTTTAGGTTATTTTTGTATTAAGGATAAGTTTAAGAGCGCGCTGCAAATTTTGATGCAAAAACATGTTTCAACAGATGGCGTACCCTAAAATATTAATCTTTATACTTATCTTTTCACCAAAACAGAATTCTAACAATTTATAAAAATCATATGAATAAACGATAATTAAGCTAGGCAATAAGGAAGTTTGAGCTTCCAACGTTGAATATTTACAAGTATATTCCAAAAAGATATGCACATGTGAAAATATTGAATATATTTAAAAATATTTATCTTTGGAAGTTCAAACTTCGTTATTGCCTAGCTTAGTTATCGTTTATTTATATGACTTTTATAAATTATTAGAATTCTGTTTTGGTGAAAAGATAACTATAAAAGATTAATATTTTAGGGCACGCCATCTGTCGAAACATGTTTTTGCATCAAAATTTGCAGCGCGCTCTTAATATTGAAAAAATTTGTTTGTAATAATAAAAATTCCCGGAAGGGGAACCACCGAAAATGTTACATTTTACAAAAGGCTTTTTACAAGTGACCCCCTCCCCCGAAATAAAATCATGGCTACGGGCCTAAATTTATAGTTATTTTGGAAACGTTGATGATTTACACAATCTAATTATTATTTACATAGTCCACTACCTAAAAATAACAATAAATCAGTTATAATTTGTTTATAATTTGCCCTAATTGTATTATATTGCTTAAAATTTCAAAATTTAGTTATTCCGAAACCGTAAAGAAAATTCGTCATTATGTGGAAACTTTTTAAGAAAAACAAAAAATAAGAATTTACTGATCTGTTTGTTACTTTACCAAAATTAAATTTTTAAACACTTTTAAATCTCTCTTGACTATTGGAATTTTTTGATAGTTTTACGATTATTATTTTACAAAGCATAATATTTAAACAAAATTTACTTTTTTATTTCAAAATTTATATTGAATCCAATTTATCTTAAATTTGAGTCATTTAAGATCGTTATAATTAAGGTTTTCGGAAACAGTGGTTCTCAAAGTGAGCGATATCGCCCCCCTGTGGACGATACAAAGTTCTAGGGGGCGGTAATCAGCATGAAAGAATTTAGGGGCGTTCAGGTGTGACTAGGAGACGGTGGCTCTGCAGAAAAAATAATTAATATTTTGTTTTAGATTCAGATTAAGATGAAGAATATAGAACCATTTTTATCAAAAAAAAATAAAATGACCTTTTTTTAGTAATGAGCGGCGTTATAAAAATGTATGCTCAGGAAAGTGGGTGGTGGTCCGAAAGAGTTTGAAAACCAGTGATTTAATACTAGCCAAGAAAATGTTAATAATCATTTACTGATTTGTTTCTTATTAGTTAATAAACATTTACCTTTTAACCCCCTAAAATCGTTCCCCTTAACAACTAACAAGGGGATATTACAGTGAGGTACCCACCAATCGAGATCCCAATGTTTTTGGTGATTCTATGAGTTAAAAAAATTATCACTTTCTCGGCGTTTAGCCCAATGGCTCTTAGTTTTTGAGTTGTAACGGGTCCTGAGTTCTAATCCCAGTACCGCCGGATTTTTTTTTAAACTTATGTAATTTATTATCGGAATTAAAATTTTTTTTCCAAATTCCAAATTCTTAACCGTTAGACCACCACGGTTTCTTGTAATAATAGCTAATAGTAATTAATTTAAAAAAATAATTTTTTTAATTCCTAGAATCACCAAAATAATTGGGATCTCGATTGGTGGGTACCTCACTGTAATGTCCCCTTGTAAGTATTTTTACTTTGTGTATGATTTATCGATTCTATGGAACTGAACATTATTCACGGTGTTATAGGTACATAGGAAATAAATATTGCAACAAATCGATAATTTTCTGTTTAATTAATAAACAATAAACATTTATTTTTAATTTAACTACGTTATTGACGTAATCGAAGTAATAATATCTAATTAATTATTTATATTTATGTGTAATTTTTCACACACCTTGATTTTTGTTCAAAATAGATGAGAAAAATATCTTAGGCCGATGAATTAATTTTTGGAAATTCTAAAAGGAATTTCACTAAGCCATCCATAGAAAAAATTATATAATAAAGAAATACCGCAGGTAAAATGTTTGAATTCCTTTCAAAATAATAATTTCGGAGGGTGTTTGAGCGCCCCCCTATTTAAAAAAAAAATTTTTAATTAAAATTGTTAGATTAAAATTAATTTTGAAGTAAAATGTCTTCATATTTTATGACAACCTCTCGGCGCTGTACTGGTAATATTTGAAGACATTATTGTTTTGAGGTTAATTTCACTTTCAAAATTTTAAGTTTTATGTTTTACCTATTTAATCCTTTTTGAATCAGATAAAATAATATTTATTGTTAATAGCACAATTTTGATTTGTTCAAGACCCTGCATAAGCCATTTATTCATTAATTTCTAAATTTAGAATTCAAACAGGAAATTGTTTGAAAACCACTGATTTATTTCATTGCATAAATGCAATTACTGCACATTATCTCGCATATTATTTAAAAATTACGTGAGTGGTATATAAAGATCGCGTTAATAAAATTATTATTGTTGTTACAAATTTTATTAAAATGAATCAAATAAATGAGCGGGACTGTTTCGCTCTTTTGTTACGTTGAATTTATTTATTAGGTCAGAGGTCGTGAAACGGTGTCGTAAATTAAAAAGCAATAAAAATTACAATGATATCATATTTTACCTATGATTCAATATTTGTTACATCAACAAATTAATGCATATTGATACACTAAAAATATGAATAAAACCTAACACAAATAAAATTAGATCAAAATCAAAGTAAATAAAACTTTTGAACTTTACGATTGGACGAAGGCTGTTGGGTTGCATAACGTATGCGTCAAGACGAGCGTCATTGATTAAATTTTTGGGCGAGATGCCACAACAAAACAGCGTCGAACAAACCAGTTTATTTATAAACGAGAATAACCATGAATGAATTTTATGACAGAAAGCGACAAAATAAAAATTTGTTTGACTTACCTGTGCACACCGCAGCATAAAAGAACATCCGACTTCCGGAGGGAGAGTCCGCCATTGAAAAATATGATAAATAAAAACAGGTAAAGAAGTGTTTGGGTAGTTGGGTAGTTTACTATAGCGGGGTCTACTAAACTGTGAATAGAAAAACGGTGGATCAGCATATATAACAACTAAGTCCCGTATTTATCAGCTTTGTAAATTGAAGTGGCGCTACTTTTTTTTTAGTTTGAATTAATCGATTAAAATAAAAACAAAAAATCAATCTTATCAAAGCACTTGAAAACTATTCTTCTTCATCGACAATTTTTATTAACTAACATGAGGCTGCAATAATGCCTGAATTCCCTTTCCATTTCACATTCCTAAGTCCACATGTTTGCTGTGATAATTTTTTTTGCAAATTTGCATTAATTATAAATTATTCATTACCGTTAGAATAATTTATGTCTGTATAAGTATCTAATTTTAATTTTAATTAAATTTTTAATCGGAATGTATTAATTTATTTGATAAATTAACCCACGCGCCCACTGCGGGCCGATTAGAGTTATCAGTTCTGTCGAATGATAGATAACATTTTGATCAATTTATTCACGTTGACGACCTTCTTATTATTAAATCCACGAAATTTTCCTGATTTGTTATAAAATAAGCACGAAAATTTTAAACCGAGAAGCTTCGTGCGAGTTTCGATCGTTTTGTGCGCAGGTTTTAAGCTAATATTGAATTTTGGTAAAAGCGGGGTGGAATTAAATTTAAAAGGATACTTGCGATTTTCAAACTTTCGTTTTTAGTTGTTTGCACAAGGAACATCCATGCCGTTTGTTATTGCAGTTATCATCATACTGAATAAATAATATGGTCAATTTCATAATTGTATAATAATTTATAATGTCAATAACCACATCCCACATGTAATTATAATCACAATAACCTAAAGTGATAAGTACAGAATATTATACACTGCATTTTTTCAAAAATAACATAATTGTTGGAAGAACGCAAAAGGATTGAAAAAAAAACACTAAATTTGAGTTAGGTTAGTGCTTTTGTCATAACTAGAATTTTTGGGAAGAGGGTACTCGAAACTTATCAGGAAATGATAAAAATCTATCAAACTTTTTTTTAACAAGAAATATAAGAAAAATTCAAAGGCGTTCCGAGGAAAGGTCCTATGATGAGGAGGTAAATTAACACTAGATCCAGTTAATAATTTTACTCAGTGGACGATTTCCGAATAAGCCCATGAGGCCTAAAAACAGCTTTTTTGAATCACCAACTTTTATAGTAGTCAATAGGGCGGTTTGGCCTAGGAAAATATCAAGGACCGTTGGAAAATAGTTATCCTTTTATGTTACCACAGTACCACTACATTATAGCGTGGCCCGGACCGTGGATTGCATCGTACGATACCGCGGTAACATCAAAGGATAATTATCTTCCCAAGGTCTTTAAAATTTTCTCAGCCCAAACCACCCCATTAACTACTTATACCAGAGTAAAAAGGGCTAGTGAAAATATTTACCAAGGGGGCCCTCAAAATTGAATTGCGCTTGGGGCCTCTCAAGTCAAAAACCTAGCTCCAGTATCTATAAATTTACCACCAGATAATCTTCTCAAATATCAAAGCTATCACCATTATAGTTTTTCTATAATTATTAATAGAATGAAACTAGAATTAATGACACGCATGATTGGATTAATCACTACCGACTTACTTTTTTGCCAAACCACAGCCAAAACAACGGTCTTGAAAATCAGCATGGAAAGGTTAACCCATATTTACCATAAAACAAAAAAAAGGCTTTGCAATTTGAAAAAGTAACTGTAAATAGTAAAACATTATAGTTTTTAATTTAAAATATAATTATTTTAAATACATTATTTTTTATTTAAAATACTTAAAGAAGATACAAAATTGGTTACAGATAAAAAGAGGAGAATTTTCCGAAGATCATGATCAATTTCAATTTGTTTTGATAACGAGCAAACATTTCGATAATGTTAATTAGCGATTTTATATCAAAAACACACAATAAATTAAAATATTTCATGACGCAGTTCAAATAGCAATCTTAAAATTCTGCACTAAAATTGTTTAAATTTTTGCAGTAGATGTGAAGAGAGAACGATTGACACTGAATTCCACCAATTAACACAAACATGGACCCGACCTGACGAATATTCGTTTCTGCACATTAGCTTCGCCTAGTCAAGTCAAAGTAATTTCACTATAGTTGAAATACTGCCCAACCTGCCGAGGGGTCTGAGGGTATGGGATACCCCCCCTGCACTGGGGGGAATGTTAAAAGTTATAGATTATATTGGACAGCTGGCTAAGACAATTTATTGATGACTAATAAATGAATAAACCAAATTAGAGATGCGTCTATAAATTACATGGAGACGGAGGAGCTTTCTAGCGAATTATTATAATGGATTTGAATTTTGAAGTCTTTTGGGGTAACTAATTCAGCAATAAGAACAGATATTTGAATGCAAAATCTATATTTCCCACCTTGCAAGTTAGGGTACTGATTCAGATTTTACGTGAGGTTAACCAAGTCACATCCCGTAACTTCGTCTATGATTAGAGATTGGAGGGTATTCCATACCCCCCAAACCCCCCGGTTTCCTAGACCAACATAGTGAACATTTTTTAATTGACTTTAGTACGGCGGTCCAAATGCAAATATCAAAGTGTCGTGGTTTCATGACCGCGGGGTCTAGAATACCCCCCAGGAGGCAGGCTTCTTCTTCTTCTGGTGCCGATCCGTTATCGAATGTTGGCGACCATCATGGCAATTCTCACTTTGTCTGCTGCTGCCCTGAAAAACCCAGTCGTTGATGCACCGAACCATGTTATGAGATTTTTGAGCCACGATATCCTTCTCCGCCTTGGCCCTCTTCTTCCAAATACCTTGCCTTGCAGAACTAACTGTGGAAGTTTATACCTTTTTCCATTTCTCATTATGTGGCCCAAGTACTCCAGTTTTCTGATTTTTACCGACTTAAATATCTCTGTTTCTTTATCCATGCGCAGTAACACCTCTCTGTTTGTTACATGTTGAACCCAAGCTATTCTTAATATGCGTCTATAGATCCACATCTCAAAAGCTTCCAACTTCTTGCTAGATGCTTCAGTTAGAGTCCTCGCCTCCGCCCCATATAATAACACTGGGAACACGTAGCACCGCTTCACTCTCATTTTCATTGACATACGCTAAGATCATGATTTCTGAATAGACTTGATATTCTTATAAATGCTGCTCTGGCTCATTCAATACGATATATAATTTCCAATGAATGGTCCCTCTCTATCTGTTTGCTGTTGACAGTCAGTCGTTCTGGAAGTATCACTTCTTTACTGATAACCATATATTTAGTTTTCGCCGTATTGAGTGTCAATCCATACTTTTCACTTGTCTCTGCTACTCTCTTCATTAGTTCTTGTAGACCCGCAGACTATCCGCAAATACTACCGTATCGTCTGCATATCTGATATTAGGCATTCTCCGTTAACCAATATTCCCTCTTCCATATCATCCAAAGCCTCTTGGAATATTTCTTCCGAATCCAGATTGAACAAAAACGGCGAGAGGATACAACCCTGCCTAACTCCCCGCTGAATGGTAATTTCTTCTGTATGCTCTTCATCCACTCCGCACACTAGCTGTCTGATTCCAGTACAGCTTCAGGATGATTCTTAGGTCTCTGTCATATATTCCATTTTTTTTTTGAGAATTTTTGCAAGCTTTTATGCCGGACATTGTCAAATGCTTTGTTATAGTCTATGAAACATGCATATGTTACGGAAAAAGTACGTAACTGGAAAATGTACACATTTACCGGTAAATGTGTACATATTCCACGGGAGTTGGTAAAAGTGCATTGAATAATATAAAAGAGGGCGCTATCCTTACAATTACCGGTAAATGTGCACATATGACATGTACCTTGGTAAAAGTGAGTAGCCGAATGCCGAACTGTTGTGATGTAATTATACCATTCTTCAAAGACTGATCTATGTGCATAGATCTATGAAATTAACCCCCAATTCCATAAAACTTTTAACAAGTTGTTAAAGTTAACGGATGAATTCTATTGGTCTATTAGTACTAACGGACGCTTTCTATTGGTTAGTTAAATTTAACACGTTGTTAAAAGTTTTATGAAACAAAGCATAAATCAGGCCCGTAGCCAGGATTTCATTTGGGGGGGGGGGGCACTTGTAAAAGGCCTTTTGTAAAACGTAAAATTTTCGGTGGTTAATTAAATTAACTCATTATTTATTTATTATTTTATCATTTCGGGGGGGGGGGCAAGTGCCCCCAAGTTCCCCCATTTAAATTATCTAAATTGTGGGGTTTTGTAAACATAACCTATAAATAAAGTGTCAACTACTATCAATATTTTAATATTTAAACGATAAATTGTTTTATTTATTATTATAAATTTCAATTAAATATAATAAAATTAATTTAAAATTAAGTGGGCATATTAAATTTATTTAAATAAATAAATATTAATATTTCTAATCGTTCGAAATTTAAAAATGTCCGTTCATTAAGTTTCAATATACTTTTCCCAACATTGTTTGGTAAATGTGGACATATTCCTAATTCTATAGGGAAAGGTACATTGTATGTACATTTACCAAGAGCACCGGAAAAAGTGCACATTTACCGGAAAAAGTGCACATTTTCCGGTAAATGTGCACTTTTACCGGTATATGTACTTTTCCCGTAACACATATACATCGCAGTTCATGTCTCTGCATCTCTGAAAAAGAACCTGTACGCAGAACAGTGCCTCTCTTGTTCTCGTCGCATTACTGAATCCAAATTGCACTCCTCGGTGGATGATTTTCAGAAACACCTTCAACAAATTACTCATAAGGCTGATTGTTCGGTATTCGGTAATCTGAACAATGTTTCGCACTGACGTTTTTGGGGAGTGTTACAAAAGTGGATTTCAACCATATCCTGGGTATTTGTCCAGATTTATAAATATTATCGAAGTTCTCTGTGAGCCAATTCAAGCTGTCTTCGTCAATAAGTTTGAGAAATTCACGATATTCAGGTCATCAAGACCTGGTGCTTTTCCATCCTTCATATTGGTAATTGCCTTTCAAACTTCATCTTTTGTTATAAATGGACCCGATTCACATTCAGATGTTGCCGATTTATACGGTGGTCTTTCATCACAAAAGAGGTCTGTTTCATACATAATTTTTCCAACTATCTTCTTTTCTTTATCAACTATGGTTGTCCCGTTGTTATCAACCAGTCGTCCTATTGTACGTCGTCTGTATATGCCAGCCGCCTCTTTGATCTTTTTATGCATGTTAAATAAGTCATGTTTATCCTGCAAAGTTTCTACACCCATAGAAATGTTGTCACAATCTCGTTATATTTATATTTTTAACTCGTCTTCTTTCGTTCAACAGCTCCAGAATTTTTTCGGTCATCCATGGTTTAATTCCATTCGAACTAGGTTTTAAATGTTCTTCACTTATTATTCTCTACGACTTGTTGCATCCTCTTCAATTGTTCCTCTATTTGTCCCTCTCTTTCAGTGTTTCTAAGCCTTTCATTAATATTGATATTTGCACTCGTTCTCTAACTATCTGATCTTTAAGGCGGCTCATTTCCCATCTTTTCCTCCTCTCTTCTTTTCAACTTTCTTCAGTTTTAATTTGAAGGCGCCTACCACCTTCGCCCTCTGCCAGGAGGCAGGCAGAAAGTTTTATATTATCAATTTATTTCCGATGGTAGTTGCAAACACAACTGAACACTCAAATAATATTTCAATAATTGGTCTAATAATGTTCCAGTAAACTCGATAATAATTAAAATGTAGGTATTTATTATACAATTGAGATAAGATCGAGATGAGAAATATCATAATTTTTAATCCCAGCGTAAATTGCTACTGTGATTGTTACATATCTGTGATTTTAAACTGTGACGTGATCGCAACTTTCGTAAAAGTCGCTCTTGGGGAGGGGTCAAAGGTTGTGATCAACTGTGACAAAATGGGGGGGGGGAATCAAAAAACCGTAAAATATTGCAAGTGTCCTTTATGGAGGACCCCTTAATGATTGCCGACCAAAAATAAATACTTAACATTGAGTCTGCTATCAATTCTTTGGAAAACGTTTCAAAAGTTATACGAAAATATTAATTTCGCTTCTTCGAGAGGGTAATATAATCCTAGATAGACCATCAATTTTCTTCTCGTCAGGGACATACTTTGGGGAATCAAGGTCGCTTCTTATTACATATTTATATTATATGGAATTCGTATTAGGCATAGAAAGAAGAAAGTCTTTCAAATGAGAAATGAATCTGCTGTAAATGAAAATCAAAAAGGAAAAACCAAGAGAAAAAGTTTAGCAATAGTCAAATATAGCAAAAGGGAAAAAAGGACAAACATGTCAAGGAGTTCGAGATGAAAGAGAATGTCGAGTGTCTTATTTGTGCTGCAACATTTCTAGCGTCTTCTGTGGGAGAAAGATTCATACATTTCCAATTATTGTGCTAATGTTCAAGACTGTACATTATTCCGTTTCATAATCTAAGATATTGCTCATGCCAACCATCATGTTTCTCATCCAAAATGACATCGATATCCTTTATCAGGATTGTTCTTCTCTGATGGTCTTCAATTCCCTGTTTCAACATGGCGAGAGGACTGCAATAGCTTTAATAATTTTGAAACATCAGTTTGCTGCCTTAATTCGTCAGCGGCAGCTATTCCTGCTTCTCTCTTCTTATTCCTTTATGTTTTCTCTCTTGTTCAAGCTTGCACAAATATCTTTAATTTCTCCTGCTTCTTGTTCGATCTGAGCAGATGTTGCCATTACCCATTTGTCTCTATACCTTTTGCAGTATAAGTTGGAACAACTGGAAACAGATTTGGGGCAAATGGTAACAGACTTGGTGGAAATAAATACAGATTTGGAGCAAATAAAACCAAATTTGGATTATCTCTTTAGTAACGTAATTTGCTTATAAAGGTTAAATTTCGTCAATTACGTACGTAACAACAACCAAGAACCAACCATTTCATAATTTAGAATTCGTATTCTGGAAGACAGCTCTGATATTGCATTTCAAGAGATGCGACAGGAACATCTTCTTAGATATGCAAACCATGTGGAACGATATTATAGTGCATCATTACGACAAGAAGACATTGTTGAAATTTCATAAAAATAAAAATAAATATTTAAATTTTAAATCATAATTTCCAATTATTTCAAATCAGTTTTCTTTTGCTCCAAATCTGTTTTGGAGCAAATTGACGGTCATGCATCTAACCTTTTGCAGTATAAGTTGGAACAACTGGAAACAGATTTGGATTAAATGAAAACTTATTTGGATTATCTCCTTTAGTAACGTAATTTGTCAATATAGGTCGAATTTCGTCAACTAATTTATTGTAATTAATTTTCATATAATTGGATCGTGATGCATAACTTGACCAAGCGCCAATATGAAATTCAGAGATTTTTGTTTTTCTATAGTTAAATTACATTATTGTGCTGTACATGGCACAAAAATCTCTGAATTTCATATTGGTGCTTGGTCAAGTTATGCATCGCGCTCCAATTATATGAAAATTAATTACAATAAATTAGTTGACGAAATTTGACCTATATTGACAAATTACGTTACTAAAGGAGATAATCCAAATGAGTTTTCATTTGACCCAAACTGTTTCCAGTTGTTCCAACTTATACTGCAAAAGGTTAGATGCATGACCGTCCATTTGCTCCAAAACAGATTTGGAGCAAACGAAAACTGATTTGAAATAATTTAAAATTATGATTTAAAATTTAAATATATATTTTTATTTTTATGAAATTTCAACAATGTCTTCTTGTTGTAATGATGTACTATAATTCTAAATTCTGAAATGGTTGCTTCTTGGTTGTTGTTACGTACGTAATTGACGAAATTTAACCTATATAAGCAAATTACGTTACTAAAGAGATAATCCAAATCTGGTTTTATTTGATCCAAATATGTTTTTATTTTATCCAAATTTGGTTTTATTTGCTCCAAATCTGTGTTTATTTGCACCAAGTCTGTTACCATTTGCACCAAATCTGTTTCCAGTTGTTCCAACTTATACTGCAAAAGGTATAGATCGGGTGCACGGGATATATATTTTTTGATTCTGCTCATTCATTTCCACGCAGGTTTATTTCTGCCTGCTCTCTCATATTGTTCCAATTCTAAATGATTAGATCCATCTTCTTCACTTCAGCATCAACCCATTTTATTCAGTGTTTCTAAACTGAAGTTTTTTTCAAAATTTCTAACCTTTTTCACGCAAAAAAATCTTTTCTTTATCTGCTTTGCAATTTTAAGATTTTCTTTAGTTTTTTTTATATTAAGTTAGTTGAAATTTTTGACAAAAATCCTACTCTATGGTTATTGCAAGTAGGAAAACTTTTGTAAATAGAAAAACTTACTATAACACAAAAAATATTCTTTTCGTTTTGATGCAATATAACATTGCTATTATGTGAGTGCATTGCATGAAATAAAAATTATTATGAGTGCATACCAAGAAATATAAATCGATAGCGACAAATTATTTTAATTGTTATAATAATTTATTAATTGCAAATTATAGTTATATTAGGCAAGCAGATAATTTATCATATTTAATAAGTAATAAAAAAAAGAAGAGATAATTACAATGATAGCTGATCATCAGAATCGATTACGAATTATAAAGTTTCATTATGAAATTTTAAATATTTTTATATAATATGAGTGGAATTTCAGTAATAGTCACTTGAATGTTTGGCAATGTTAAGGGGCTAGGGCACCAGAAATCTAAAGGTGGATAGATGTCCTCATTTATCATGCCATATGATACCTACATAATATTATTTTTTTCAAGGATAATAAACAGTTATTTTTTAATCACTTGATAATACACTGATGCAATTTATTGATAACAACTCATCGTTTACTATGGCGTCATAATAGTATTGTTTGATTTTGATCAGTGATTCTCAATCTGGGGGGCGAGAAATACTTGGAAGGGGAAGAAAAATAACATAATTTCGTAACTGTAAAATACAAGAAGGTATAACAAAAATTTTAAGTGGTAAATAGATAATAATTCAAAAACTTTACACCAAAATGTCCTTGATGAATCAGAAGTTCCCAGCCACTTATTTTACGAGAGCACTATTGACTTTGAAAGGTTATCGATGTTACGATTTATACTTTGAAATAATTGCATATTATATTTATAACTGTTATATTTACATTTTAATCGTATCTCTTATCATTTAATTAAATTTAATACCGAAGCAGTGTTAATTTAAAAATGAAATTATAACATTGAAACGCCCACCAAGGTTACAGTATAAATATAGAAAGTGTAATTGATAAGTATTTTTTGCTATAGGAAATTGGAAAAGTGTCTTTTTTCCTTTTGAGTCCCATTCATCCCAACTGCAAAACGAATTGAAATATAGGATAAAATAAGTGACGAAAGTAAAAAGAGTCCAGAAATGCCCATTCCAAATGTCCTGCAGCAGGAAGTATAATTGGGAAAATTGTGTAAAAAATATTTCAGTTTCCATTGTATTCACAGTTCAAAATTTTAACCCAACTGAAGTGAGTTAGAGAAACAAAATAAGCAGAAATATGGAGGTGAAAACTTGGATTTTCAATGCAAGGAAGACTTCCAAGCGCTTCAGAAACAAAACAAATGGACGTTGATGATTATCGCGTTTTTCGGGAATCAAGATTCAAAAATGTATAAATCATAGAATTTCTCTTAAAATTAAAATTCAGGAAAATCATTAAAACTTGGGTTAGGAAGTATTCCTTTTTCTGCATTGTAATTACTATTGGTATGTATAGGTACCTATTTATTTTTGGGGATTCAGATTTGAGTTTTGGAATTTAAAAGTTTTTAAAAATCAGGATAATTTTCATTAAGAAGAACCTGGAAAAGTCTAATCCATTTAAAACAAATTTTTGGAAAATTTGATGTTTTTGAATACAATACTGAGCCCCCTTTTAAATTTTCTAAAAAATCAAAAATTTTAAAAACGAATTCGAAAGCTCACTGCTGCTGAATTATTTCAACCCTTTAAATTAATACATTCTTTTTCTTTTTCAATACTGCACATGCTTGAATATATCCATTTGTGGGATGATTTCCATGGGGATGAGATGAATTAGCTTGCCGAAAGTACTCTAATTTATGAATTTAAGTCTCAGAATTTTATTCTTTAATTTTAATTCCCCCCCCCCCTGAACCACTCGAATTCATCAATGGTAATCTTTTTATAATATTTACATAAATTTATTAGTTAAATTCTCTATGAATTCTACGTTTAAGAAATTTAATTGGTTATTTCGATTTTGATTCTCCTAAAACTACCGCAATTTACTGCTACTTCTTCGATTTGTTAGTTAAACTCGCAATGAACTCCAAGTTTTAGAATTTTATTTAGTTCTTTCGATATCCGCTCCACCTCCCTGAATCCACCTGAATTTACATTTTACCATTTTTCCATAAATTCACTAGATAAATTCGGTGTTATTTCTAAGTTTAAGGATTTTAATTAGTGATTTCGATTTCTACTCTCCTAAAAGTACCCCAATTTCCTACTATTTCCTTAATTTATTAGTTATTATATTCTCAATGAATTTGAAGTCTCTGAAATTCAGAATTTTATTCGATTATTTTAATTTCCACCCCACTGTGTCTACTCTTATTTATTAATGATAACTTTTTTACTTTCTTTCCGTAAATTTAATAGTTAAATTCTCTATGAATCCTAAGTTTCAGAAATTCAATTGGTTATTTCGATTTCAACTTTTCTAAAACTACCCCAATTCACATTACTACTTCTTTAATTTGTTAGTTAAATTAGCAATGAACTCCAAGTTTTAGAATTTTATTTAGTTCTTTCGATTTCCGCTCCACCTCCCTGAATCCACCTGAAGTTACGTTTTAGTATTTTTCCATAAATTTACTAGATAAATTCGCTGTTATTTCTAAGTTTCAGAATTTTAATTAGTGATTTCGAATTCTACTCTCCTAAAAGTACCCCAATTTCCTACTATTTCCATAATTCATTAGTTATTACATTCTGAATGAATTTGAAGTCTCTGAAATTCAGAATTTTATTCGAGTATTTTAATTTCTACCCCACTGAGTCTACTCTTATTTATTAACGATAACTTTTTTACTTTCTTTCCGTAAATTTAATAGTTAAATTCTCTATGAATCCTAAGTTTCAGAAATTCAATTGGTTATTTCGATTTCAACTTTTCTAAAACTACCCCAATTCACATTACTACTTCTTTAATTTCTTAGTTAAATTAGCTATGAACTCCAAGTTTTAGAATTTTATTTAGTTCTTTCGATTTCTGCTCCACCTCCCAGAATCCACCTGAATTTACATTTTATTATTTTTCTATAAATTTACTAGATAAATTCGCTGTTATTTCTAAGTTTCAGAATTTTAATTAGTGATTTCGATTTCCACTCTCCTAAAAGTACCCCAATTTCCTACTATTTCCTTAATTTATTAGTTATTAAATTCTCAATGAATTTGAAGTCTCTGAAATTCAGAATTTTATTCCATTATTTTAAATTCCACCCCACTGAGTCTACTCTTATTTATTAATGATAACTTTTTTATTTTTTTTCCGTAAATTTAATAGTTAAATTCTCTATGAATCCTAAGTTTCTGAAATTCAATTGGTTATTTCGATTTCAACTTTCCTAAAACTACCCCAATTCATATTACTCCTTCTTTAATTTGTTAGTTAAATTAGCAATGAACTCCAAGTTTTAGAATTTAATTTAGTTCTTTCGATTTCCGCTTCACATCCCTGAATCCACCTGAATTTACATTTTACCATTTTTCCATAAATTTACTAGATAAATTCGCTGTTAATTCTAAGTTTCAGAATTTTAATTAGTGATTTCGATTTCTACTTTTCTAAAAGTACCCCAAATACCAATTGGGGTACTATTATTATATTACTACAATTTACTTCCATTTCTTTAATTTGCTAGTTAAATTCGCAATAAATTTGAAATCGCAATAATTAATCCATTTTGAATTTTTTGATAATGAATTTGAATTATAGATTTTATAATTATTGCTATTTATTTGTTAGACCTAATGGAGAATTAAATAGTTGATTCATGTTGATCTTGGCTAATTCGACGTAAGAAAAACACAAAAAATGTACCTACCTCATATAAAAAATAATACATTTGCTTAAAACTTCGAATCATTTATTCATATTTATATGCAACAGAAAAAAAGAGTACAAGTTAATTTATTGTAATTACCTTAAAATCCATTAATTTTATTATACGATTTTAATTCTTTGGATAAGGAATTGGTGTGTATATTTCATGTAAAATATAGATCATTGCAATTTCTTCATTTAAATATTGAAGTTGTATATCAAGTCTAAATTTACCGTTAGGAAGAAGTGGAGGAAAGTGAGTTTCATCCAGAACAAAATTACAGCCGTGATATGTAACATCCTGAAAATGAAAATTTTGAAATAATACTTTAATACAAAAAATAATTTGAAAAACCTTTTCAAAGGAGAAACTTGTAATGTTACCACAGTTTGTTATACTTGCAATACCCAATGCTTTTGCTGTAAAAGCTTTTTGTAGATTGACCTGAACGCGTACAGCAAAGCAGTGTCGATATTCGTTACTCAAAAACTTTCTAACCTGTACGACTCCCTAAAAAGAAAATGTTTATTTGTTCACCTACTAAAATAATAGCATCATTATACTGAAATCTAACATGCGTTCCACTTAAAGCCCATGACGACTACGGTCCATCGTCAGTCCAATCAAATAACCGTGTTCGATCTTTAGTTCAAGCAAAAGAACCACGGGATCACGTCGTGCGATTTAAGTGAAACGCACCCTAACTCATCTCAATAGCTACGTCACAGTATTTAAGAGCTAAGGTCCTCTTTTATAATCATTTGATTAACGTTACGGATAAATTTTAATAGGTAAAATGAAACTAAAAATATATGAGAAAAATTAACTATCATGACACTAAATAGTCACTGCGCATCGTTAGTTTTGCGCCAATGACATGATACCACATCTGATTATAACATACAAGATGACGTAAACGAAGGTTTTTTATCGGAAGTTGCTTTCGTTTGTTCGTATTTGACAGCACTGTGCGATTTGGACTCAAATATCCATCTGAAATCGGTTCTAAACTATTCCAGGCAAAACACATTGGAATCCATATTTTTGAAATCTTGTATTTACATAACTTTAAAAATTAGTAGACGACTTAGAACATTACCTCAGTTTTATCCTTCAAGGCTATTTTAAGTTTTGCTGTAAAATTTGTGGCCGGGGTAGTGCGATTATATTTAAATGCTTTAATTTCAAAGAAATAGAAGTACTTCTTGCTGTAACTTATTAATTCTATCCGAACATCCTTTACTTTGAAGCCTTTTTGATGGAACTGTAATTCAGATTAATGTTAATTAATACAGTACAGTTCACAATATAACATTTTTATAATAGTTTTATTTTGTGTACTGATTGCTTTTACTATTTTTCTACCATAATTCAGTTAAGTTATTAATATGTTTCAAATATTGTTTTGAACACATTCAAGCATAACTTGACTGATCTGTTTTAAAAATCAGAACTTACCTTAGACAAAATGTCGTCATTATTGCAGTAAATATCGAGAATAAAAAATAAAGTAAGTATTGGTAGTAGCCAACTTATAAGTTTCATTGTCAGCATTGACACCGAAAATATTTTCAACTACAGGTGGACTTCTACTGATGAAAATTGCCACGGTCCTACAATTTTATATTATCTATGTATTAGATTAAACAAAAAAGTCATATCCTATATCTTAGAACACTTCAACAACTTCCATAATGACCTTCAATTCACTATGGAACAAGAAGCTAAGAGAAATATCCCCTTCCTAGATATGCGCGTCTATAGAGATGATCTGGATGGTAGGCTTATTACTTCTTGGTATCATAAGCCTACTTACTCAGGAAGACTTCTGAATTATTTCTCCAGTCATCCGAGACACCAGATCTTAAATGTAGCCCGCAATTTTATCCAAAAAGTCCTCTCCCTATCCCATCAGAAATTCCTACCTGAAAATCATGAAATTATTCACCTAGTCCTTTCCGCCAATGATTTTCCAAAAACCCTATCCTATTCACTTCTTAGAACAATAGAAAAACATAATATACCCGTAACAAAAACTAACCCCCCCCTCACCCCCTGACACCCTTTTTCACAGTCTCACTTATGTCAGGGGACTATCAGAAAAATTAATTTCAGTTTTCAAACAAACCCCCAATCTCAAATTTGGCCTCACCTGTCCCAATAAAAATAGACGTTTCTTTTCCAATGTTAAAGATCCTACTCCTCTTGATGCTCGGAGCGGAGTGGTGTATCAAATTCCCTGTCAAGATTGTGACCTTGTGTATGTGGGTGAGAGCTCGAGGAAACTTGGTGTTCGCATAAAGGAGCATACTAGAGACGTTAAAAATGCTCGCGTCTTTATGACCGACAACGACGATAGATATACTGCTTTATGCAAACACATGGCATCAAAGTCACATTCCATAAACCACCAAGGCATCGCAATCTTAGATAGGGAAGACATTGGTAGGAAACGCAAAATAAAGGAAGCAATTAATATTCATTTGAATAATAAATCGATGAATTTTAAAAGGGATGTCCAATACTTTCACGGTGGTTATTATAAGTACATCCTGGATAAAATGAAGACGACTATATAACCTTAAACACTATCATACTGACCTTTGAGCAGGCAAATGTAAGATTCGCGGTTTTTTTAAATAAGTGAATTTTTTCTCCCACGCACTTTTCAAATTCAATTCTGAAAACTGCCTCTATAGGACCTCCTATAGAGGGAGTTGAAGTTTTGAATGCAATACAAGGAGGCTAATTAGGAAATTCAGTGTGAGCTTACAACCCAAACGCTGAAAATCCGAATTATGCCACTGGTTGAATTGCCGAAATTGTGTCGAGGGAGAAAAAAGGCAAAGTAAGTTTTTTTCTGTTTTTTGAATTTTTCTGTTTATTGTTACTATTCATTATTCATTTTAGTATTTCTATTATTCACCGTTTCGAAAATTTTTAAAGGGAGTCAAACTTACAGTGGTCTCCAAAGAAGGTTAGTATATAGTTAATTTATCTGTTTTATTATTATATTATTATTATAATATTTTTAGCCTTGAAAATGGGCCAATAAAAGGGCCCGAAACGTCGGCAATTTAATAAAATTGTTTCACTTAGACCTTTTCCCAACTATAAATCCAATATTTATCAAATAAAAGGTCAACTATATATCTACTATTATTAAAAAACATTATATTTGTACATTACTTTGTTTCATCATCATTCATCATCATCATCATCAGTATTAAGTATCTTTATGGCATGGTAATGATGCTTTACGTAGATGTTCTATATTTGGTCCACCATTCATCAAGGTTTTTAATCATATTTTGCATTTTGTTATTTAGTTTCTCCATCAATTGCATTTCACAATATTCCTGAATGCTATTATTTGCATTCAATATTCAATTGCATTCACTTGATACTACATTTTACGAGCAGATTGTTGATAACGTGAACGAAGATAGAAATTTTAAAATACCATCAGTCTCGCAATAGCTACAACAGACAACAGTCAATGGACCCTCATAATTTTCGAACAATTTTGTTTTTTGATCCAATGTCACTATTTTTTCGTGCCAAGTCGTTTGAGACAGTAGCCCGGCTGTCGTGCAGTGTTTTTGAGCTTCTTTGTGAACATTTTTTCGAGCAAAAGTAATAAGAGAGGCTCTTTATGTGGCGATCTACTGCGCAGTTATTGGTGCGAAAGTTGTGTGACTATTTTGGATTTCCTACGGTTGGTAACGTATTTTTGTTGTTGTTTTGGATGACGATTGGGAAATTAATTTGTTTTCTCTTATTATCTGGATAGTCCAATCTTGTTCATCAACTCCAAAACCATATCTCTCACGGTCTAGCCAGCATCAGATCTGCAAGCTGTGATTTTGTGTTCGCGGAAGTCGATCAAGTGCTCCTGTGTAAAATTAACAAATTTTCCAGATTTTCATATTTTAAGCCACATTAATTCAATATTAAGTCCAACCGTCTTGTTACGCAACTGAGTGGTATACCTTTTTCTTGAACCGCATAATGCGGGATAGGCGAAGGTGGAAATCATGCAATTCGAGCGTCAGAATGTATGATTTTAATATAATTTTAAAACAAAAGGAAAAAAGTATAGAAATTTAAGAAATATTAAACAAAATTCCATTAAAGGTCTATGTGTCTAGGGCGGCATTTCAAAAACTTGTATCGTGCTAGAGAAAAAACCGGTAAAAATTTTTAACACTGTTTCTCCACCCTGTGACGCCGAACAACCACATCCGACACCTTAGATCATGATCATATTATGTCCGACACTCATAGGAGGTGAAGGCGGCCATATAGTGGCGTAACTTCAAATTTTATACCTGGGAGCAAAAGCTTTGACGAGCCCCTCGATTTAGAGGTGTGCCATTTAAAAACAAAGTTTTGTCCTAAAATAATAAAGTTTAAGGGGACCCTCTGCCCCCCCCCCCGTTATTTACGCCATTGACCATACCTCCCGAGACCCTAGATTGAACACTCACATCTTCACATGTTAGGTTGTTTAGTGGGCTTATCCACATTTTATATAGAAAATTGAAAAAATACTTCAAATTAAGATAAAATTAAGTATTATCAATTTATTAAAAAATCAATTAAAACATTGTTAAACTAAAACAAATTTATTCCTCTGAAATGGGCGTACACCGGGGGGTCTGGGGGTATGGAATACCCCCCCAGATATACGTAAGCAACAAGCCGACTTTTTAAAATTGATAATCAAGCAAGTTTGATTCTTGAATTGTCTTCTTGTTGCTTACATACCAAACGGAATATTTTATACCCCCAAGCCCAGTTGGAGTGGCTTGCAGAGTGACAGGATCGGGGTGAAGCTGAAAACCGCAGGTAGTACATGGGCCCGAATTAGTGGCCTAAGAGTGCGTGTGAGTTTATCTTACTCTCTACAATAAATCGAGACCCCCAAACCCACTTAGACCTACAATGGTTCCATGTGTCAAGTTTGAAGAGAATCATCGGTAGCCATGGCAACGATATTTGCTTTTAATAATTAGTACGAGAATTGATCAAAGCTAAAATATACAAAAGAAAAAACTATTTATTTGGTTTTGAAAAGATTGTTTGATGCTTCCTTAGCGAAATACTCACAGACCCTCCAGTTCTTAAGCGCACTTTCTATCTTCCGCAAAACGCAGACCAGAAGGTCCAAGAGAAAATTTTTTGGGAATACCCCCCAGCACAGGAAACACAGCAACTCGGCACCGGCGGATCTCTCATTTAACAGTCCCTTCATTTAAAAAAATCGTTTCCTAACACTAACCTAAGCTCGACCGGTAGATTTCCGTTGCCGAATTGTCTGTTTCCGGCTTGCAAAGGCGCTTTTCGCTTTTCACCCTTGTTTAAGAATTTTTTACTCTACATTGCCTCGGGCACCTAAGATTTTACGGGCCGTGTTCATTCGCACACCGCGCATACTGGTAGTTACGCCACTGCAGCCATAGGCATCAGAACCACCTAGTTTTCAATAAAATTGTATATACTCCTTCCTCCAGAGCCGTAACAAGGGTAAAAGAGCCTGTTGCAATCGGGTTAATTTGAACTGCCCCCCCCGCGGCCCGTTTGAACAAAATAGTTTTTTAAATATTTATTTTCATATCTAAAACTATCTTTAAATCAAAACAAAATTTATTCCTAAAATGTGAAGAAATGGGCGTAAAACCGGGGGGTCCGGGGGGTAAGGAGTACCCTACAGGACAAGATGAAAACAATCTACTTATGTCGTCTCATTGCTTTCTTGTAGCTGGGGGGGGGGTATTCTATACCCCCCGGTTTTTCATCCATCTCTTCATATTTTACACACTCGGCGCCCTGAAATAAGAGGCATCAGACTCTAAATTGTGAAGAAACGGGCGTGAAACCGGAGGGTACGGAGTACCTTAAAGGGCAAGATGAAAACAATTTACTTTATGTCGTCCCATTGCTTTCTTATAGCTGGGGGGTATTCCATACCACCCAGACCCCCCGGTTTCTCATTCATTTCTTCATATTTTACACTCTCGGTACCCTAAAATAATAGGCATCAGTATCAGACATCCTCTAAATTGTGAAGAAACGGGTGGGAAACCGGGGGATATGGGGGGTACGGAGTATCCTCCCGGACAAGATGAAAATAATCTACTTACTTATGTCGTTTTATCGATTTCTTACAGCTGGGGGGTATTCCATACCTATTAATTTACCTATTAATAGTAAATATTAGTACCTATTAATTTCTATAAATAATTAAAGTGCGACCTTCAGGCCGCAGATACGGGGTAATCGAATAGGATAATATTTTTTTTATTTTAGTATTAGAATACCCCCCAGCACAAGGAAGTAGCGATAGGACTTTTTAAAATTGATAAAGATACAAATTTAATTCTTGAGAATATATCTTTTGCTTACTTGCTGCTGGGGGGTATTCCATAGCACCGTGTTTTTCAATTGTTTATTTATAAAGGTACCCTCCATGTAGGGGAATAGATTTTTTCAGAAATATAAATTACAAAATACTTAATTTTATCTCATTTTTAAGTGTTTTCTTTTTTTCTATGTTCTAAGGTGTTGAAAAGCCCGCTAAACACCCTGAAATATGAAGAACTGAGCTTGCAAACGAGGGAGGTATATGGACAGTGGTGTAAATACCTGGAAGGGTCAGCAGAAAGATTGGCCCAAACCCAATGCTTTGCCCCTCCCTTAAACTGCATTATATGCGACCAAGTTTTGCTTATGTTTTCGCACACCTTTCAATCGAGGGGCCCGTCAAAGCTCTTGCACCCAGTCCTAAAATTTGAAGTTACGCCACTGTGTCTATGAATAACTTACCAAGTGAGTCGAAAACCATGAGTGCCCCCACAAGGAAAATTAACCATGAGCCTGAAATGAAGTTGCAGAATTTAGGGTTATACAAATTTGACTGCATACAAAAATAAAAAAGGTATAATTACAATCGCTATCATTGGTGTAACTAAAACCTCATCCTCAACCCAAGGGCCCACCTGGAACCTCCCGGTAGCCCGGTGGCCGATTATGGTAATTTCTGGCATTGCGGTATCGGAAAGTTAAGCGTAAATAAATTCAGTGATGATTCGAAAACTATTAAAATATTGTAGAGATATTTCCTACGACCCTTATTTTTATTATTTTCTTTTTAGGACAATATCTCAACACTAGAGTGCCGTCGCTATATATAAGTCTCGAGCATACAATTTCTGTAAGAGAACAAATCTCAGGGTTGGATTCCTTACTTCTCTCCTCTCTGAGTCGCCAAACGAAACAAATGTGCGGCCTAACTACCGCACTATTGTCGCTAAATTGAAATTCCTCCTTTAGAAATAAAATTGCATAAATTGCCTTATTTAAAATGATTGTCGTTATTCGCTGGGTGCGAAGTGCATAGTGGGGGTATTAAAAAACGATGCCAGCATCCGCTGCGGACAAATTGTGCAAAACATGTGGTCAGATGGCACGCACCCATTGGCTGGGTGCGTTAACGACGCCAGCGTCCGCTGCGGATAAATTGTGCAAAAATTGTGGCCAGATGTCACGCACCCAGCGAATAGACAACACAACAAAACTAAATTGGGGTACGGCCCGTTGCATGAAATCAAAATCAAACGCAGCCTCGTACAAAATAAATTTAAATTTTCATAAAATTAATTAAATTCAAATGAGCAAAACAAGTCGAGCATGTGCTGTTTACGAACAAAATCTTTTTCGTCGTCAATGTGTTAAATTGTGTGATAAAAACCCTTCGCATTTACATTTAATTGCAAATCGAAAATCTTAACTTGCTCCAGGTTTTTATTAAGGTGTAGATCGTGTGACATAAATAAATGATAACAATAATGGTGTAACAAATAAATTCAAAGTTAATTATTTACCAGTTATGCTGCACTTGTTGAAAACGTTCTAGAACCACTGTTTTCTTGCTTCCTAAATTCCTCACCAGCGCTTGCATCTGTTGTACAGGGTGCACCCATTTAGCTTCTGTGTTGTGGAAAATATCGAACTGTGACATTAAATCTTCGCAATTCTTCCAAATTATCCAGATTAAGGGGCTACATATCTTTGCACGCACTGAAAACCGAGTACATTTGAAAAATTACTATAAAGGTTATATTATGTAAAATAAATTAAATTGTTGATTTGAAATTTTGAACTAACTTTTGAACTATAAGGAAAAAAATAAAGCATTTGGTTTTTTTAATATTAACATTATTTTTTACGGGTATAAGTGGACTAGTGATGAAAACAATGACGCCTCATGGTCGGCATCATAACTTCACCAAAAATTATCCAATCCGCAAAAATAAAAAATAATCTTTATTTGTTTATTTAATAAACCATTATTTGGTTATTTTACAAGATTATTTTTTATTTTTGCGGATTGGATAATTTTTGGTGAAGTTATGATGCCGACCATGAGGCGTCATTGTTTTCATCACTAGTCCACTTATACCCGTAAAAAATAATGTTAATATTAAAAAAACCAAATGCTTTATTTTTTTCCTTATAGTTCAAAAGTTAGTTCAAAATGTCAAATCAACAATTTAATTTATTTTACATAATATAACCTTTATAGTAATTTTTCAAATGTACTCGGTTTTCAGTGCGTGCAAAGATATGTAGCCCATTAAAACGATCGGCAATCGTATAAAAAAGTTTGTTGGCAAATTTCAACCAGTTTGAACCAAGAATAAATTAAATCGTGCGACTAACCTCAAATTTGGTACGTAAATTATTTAATTCAAATTTTAACGAATTTGAATTTATTCTTCTAAACATTTAATTGTAGGCACGCAATCGTCACAATTACAAATATAATTCGATCATTTGTCAACGGCGGACTGGCAACTCTTCCACATGTGGTCAATCAAATTTTTCAATGACACTTTTACAAAAATCGCTGTAATTTGAGGATCAATCAACTAAAAACACTTGTCCACGTCGGACAACACTTCTCACTAATTATCAGCTTGAAAAACACTTGGGTTTTTCAAGAAAACTCGAAAATTCATCGCTTATGGTGGACCTCACCAAAAACGCATCCAGTTGGCTTTACAGTCACACGCCAACGCACGCCAACATTCTCTACCTGCTATGTTTTGAAAACTTCAACCTACCAACCAAAAATTGAATTCTGAGCCACTTTGCACGTCAAAAAAAAGTGAAATCTCGCGCTCAAATTTCAAATGCCAATAATTAAATTCGTTCCTTTTTATTAGTTTTTAAAATGCCGCAAACAACTTTATAAACACTGGATTTTAATCAACGTTCAACAATAATAGTGTACTTGTGTCAGTGGTAACATAAATCGACCTTAAATAACAAAATCATGCTCGACTATGTTATTTTGGGTAAAACATCCCTTAATCTACGCCAAATTATTAAGTACAAGGCTGGATCTAGTTCGTTTCACCACAATATATAATTAAATTTTATTTTAAAATATAAATAAATTTTATGATTACATGAAACCAAATATCGACGGGGTCATCGTGGAGCGAACCGAACCGAATTTCTTAGCTCGGCCTTCCAGAGGACATCCACACTATAGGTGATAGAGGTAGTGCTCGAGATCTGAATCTGAATAGGTCTCCACCTCACAATCTAACATCTCAGCATGGGCGGGGTACAATAAGCCTAACGTTAGTGCAGATGGAATAAATGGGCCACACCCCTTGAAAACTGTTTATAAATAAAACCAATTCAAAAATAAATTATATTTAAAAATTACAAAAAATATCACAAGCTACCCTAATCATATTTTGTTTATGTACCTACTAAATTTTTTCTCCATTCAAAATCCTTTGAATTTCTTTCAAACTTTTTCCTGTTGTTTCTGGAACATAAAAATAAACAAAACTCGCGCCCAAACCGCAAGCAATTGTTAAAATCCAAAAAGAGTATCCCAAACCTATGACATCGCTTAAATCATTAAAAAATCTTGTGACGATAAAAGCGAGAAACCAACATAAAGAAATGGTTAAGGTTGTCGCCACTGATTTTATGTTACTCGGGAATATTTCACCAATAAGAGCCCAAGTAAGTGGACCGAATCCGATACAAAAAAAAGCGTTGTACAACACAAGACACAAAACCGGAAGCCAAAAAATCGCCTCCACGTTGCTTTTATTTTCATGGAGATAAAAGTAATAACCGAGGATGGCTTCAGAAATTCCCATTCCAACAGCCGAAATCAAAAGGAGGAAACGTTTTCCAATCTTATCCACCGCGATAGGAGCAACAAAACTGAATGTAACTTGTACTACCCCGATGATGATGGTGGAAATCTCAGGTGATAACGAGCTTCCCGTAGCTTCAAAAATTGTTTGCGTGTAAAACAAAATTACATTGACTCCAGATAACTGTTGAATCGAAACCAAGCCTATTGCGATCACAAAAGCTTTAATCGAACCCTTCGAAATAAAAATGTGTGTAATGCCACCTTTATTTTCAACAGATTCCGTTACTGCGTTTGTAATCTCAGCCAGCTCGTTTTGGACACATTCGCTCGTTTTAGTTCTTAGTTTCATCAAAGCTATTTTAGAATCGTTGGTTTTGCCTTCTGAAACTAGGAAGTAGGGACTTTCAGGAATATAAATAAAAAATAAGATTAAAAACAATATTGGGGCTATTAAGCAGGTGACGTTAAAAATTGGAATCGAAACGAACGGACCGATCAAATAGGAGTACAGAATTCCAAAAGTAACAAAAAGCTGCATGAAGGATCCTAAAGTACCCCGAACTTGATCCTCCGCAATTTCGCCGACGAAAATTGGTAGGACAGTAAATATTCCTCCTAGTCCCAGGCCGCTGAGAAACCGAACGAAAAAAAGTAGGAAAATGTTTTTCGCAAAAATGGCGGTTATAAAAGCCACGATGAACGGGATGATCGAAATTAGTAGGGTTTTCTTTCTTCCAATTGTGTCGATCAGGATTCCAGCAACTAGAGGACCAAATGCTGCTCCTAGAGGTAACAAGCATCCCAACCATGACTCTTGTTCGTTGTTTATTGGATTAGAAAGCGGGTTGCGTTCGGGGTCGATTTGTCCATTTAGTTTGGGAATTACGGGGGACGTCCATCCGATTGAGGTACCACAGGTAAAGGCAGCCAAGTTTGCTTTATACGAAATAAAAATTTAAGTTCTAAAAGAATTTGTATTATTTAGGGAAAAAACTCACCAGTGCACACGGCGATGTATAAAAAAACTTTGCTTCCACTTTCAGGTTCATCCATGATCGCACAAGAGGTTCTTCTCAACGCTTAAGTCAACTGTGAGTGTTTGTAACCGATTAGCTTAAGTAATATCGAATTTTTATCGGTTTCGAAATTCCGTTGATATGTTTATAATGTATCATTTCCTTGGCATTATTTCCGTAGATTAGGATAACCTTAATAAACTGAAGTTATTTTATGGTTCATCGCTTACTAAAATAGGAAATTGAATGGTTTTTGATTTTTATCTGATTAGATCGATAGTTGGAAGGAAATCAATGAAAAATTGCTTTATAACAGGATAATTATTTTAGTTCTATCGCGTAAATGGTGACGTTGTAATTTGGGGTGACGAACTTCTAGTTGATAACCTGTGGTTTTTATTATAGCACAAAAAATTGTAGATAGCTTGACCATCAGATTGGTGCGCATTTTTGGTAAATGCTTACGTATATAAAAAGAAATTTTCTTTGCCAAAGGAAAATGGAGTTTCCATTCGAATAATTTCAATATCTAAATATTTTCAATGTTTATGCAATTTATAAAAATTACACTGGGTGTTACTGATGAATTCCTTCCTGGAAAAGTGTGGCTCTCAATTTTGGAAATAAACTTAAATAATTATTGCAAATAGAAAAATTTATAACATTTAACAAAAGAGCAAACAAAGGATATGCGTAACATTAATGTATAATATACAGGGTGTTCGTTAAACATATGGCAAAAATTTAAGGGGTTATTCCTTGCATGGTTCTACAAATATTTTGCCGTTTGGTGATTTTTGAAAAGCCGCTTATTTGTTCCGAAAATAATGGGCAAAAAAAATTTTCGACAATAACGCAACATTTTATTACAAAAATTACATGTAAAGTACCTAATCTACAAGAACTGTTGAAAATAATAACCTCGAGCTAGGATGCAAGAATCCAATCTTCTCCTCATTGACTGCCTTCTCTTTCAAAAACACCAGGGTAGTTTCTTATTGAGGTACACCCAGCATTTATCCGATTTCATAAATCTTCCACTTTTTTTTAGAAAGCGGCTTTTCAAAAATCATCAAAGGATAAAATATTCTTAGAAATACAGGAAATAACCGCTTCAATTTTTGCCGTATGTTTAATAAACACCCTGTATAATGTACTATTACAAAAGAGATATAAAACTTCCATTAAAAATTATATGTGCAATAATTGAACAAAATATTAATTGGATAAATAATAGAAACAAATAATAAGATAAATGTGTAAAAAATTCGTTAAATATTATCGTGTAAATTTTGTAATTATTGTAATGCGTAGCACAATTTATTTAAAATGTTGGTATATTTTCAAACTAAGTAACCAGCAGGCTAATTGGAACCAACTAATGAATAGGCGAAGAAGTTGACGCAGAATTGAACGGACCAAAATAAGTGATTTGATTGACTTAATAATTACTATAAAACGGAAAAATGATCTTAATTTGAGTGAAAGGATGAGAGGTACTCTGAAATTGGAAGAAAGACCAAGAAGAACTGACGAAGAATGGAAACGGAAGTTGCATGTCTAAGGACAGAATTGTCAAGTTCCAACATAATTATTCTAAGTAAATTAGAACTAAAAATCAGGAGAAACTATTGGGGTAGTCAAATGTAAAGCAAATTTGGAGGTTAGGAGTTTATCAAGGAATAAATTACCAAAATACCATTACCATATTCACATTTACTTTCTATTTTTGTTTACTGGATAAGATTTTTAATAAACTCAATTAATTCAATGAATTAAGCATTCTGTTTTATTTGGCGTTAAGGGGAAATTCATCTCCACACCTCCGTAGCTGATTTACCTCGCGGAACTGGTTCGACCGCCGATTAGAACTGTTAACCCTTTTTCTAATCAAATAAACATCCAAGTGAACTTGGTGGCAGCTAAGTAATTGTTTATATAATTTGTCTACAAAAGGCAAAGAAATTAAGCAATCACCCTGCTAGCAAAGATTGCTTGAAACAAGCTGGAATATTACTTGACATGACAGCGTTGATAGCTTACATCCAGCTTGTCACAGTAAGCTGTGCAGTTTTATATCCAGCCGGAATCACGTTTCCTACTTTACACTAAACAAGCTTAAATTTATCTTGCAAAGCAAACTTGAATTAAGCTTAATTTGACCAGCTTATGTAAAGCTTACTTTACCAGCTTTATTATTAAAAGCCAATTATTTAAATAAAAAGTAAGAAAGACATCGGTGGGTGTTACAGATAGACTTCCAAAGTCTTCAATACTTTCGGTGCCTCATGAGTTATGACATACCACTTTATAAATTGAATTACTCTAGATTTACAGGTTAAACAAACCGTCTCCTGCTGAGATCTTACTCAAAAATTGCAAAACAAAAAGCAACAAACAAATGGCAAATGCAGTGTGGAGTGTCGCAAGAGTCCATTTTTGGATCAAGTCTTGTTCACACTACACTGAAAAAAACAGTCAATGAATATTTCATCACGATGATGAAAATAAACCGATGAAATAAAATTCATTGTATTGATGAATCATTCATCATTCTTTAAACCTCATCGATGACTTGGTACAGCACATTGATGATTATTTCATCTCCATGATGAAAATAAATTGATGAAATCAAATTCATTATTTTATCTAAGTTTTTGTACATCATATTGATAATTATCATCATCATTACGATGAATTTCACTTGATGAATGGTGTTCATCAATATGGCGTACCTTTTTTTTTCAGTGTATGCATGAACGATACATAAATTCCAGAAAGTATGGTTGGTTTGTGACAATACATTATTACTGATAACTGAAATCAACGGACAGGAACAGGAACGAAAAGAAAAAGTCACACCAACCGAAGTAGTAAAATGGTCGCTGCGAATAAATTAAAGGTTAACATTGAAAATCTGAGAGACTTACACTTAATAGCACAGTAGAGAAAACTCAAAAATAAAAATATTTTTTCAGTTGAGTTTACGTGCCCTCCGAAGCACGGAGACGCTCATAAGAAAGTTTAATTTTCCCTAGATTTGAACTCAATTATCTCCATTCGCAATTAATCATTCCAACCATCAGGCTATGACCGTCATCTACTCTAGGTGTTGCAACAAAAACTATTCGTGCTGGTCTGACCATTCGTGCTGCAAGAAAAAGCAATAAGAATTTTGGAAGGAATTGGCGCGAAAGAAAGTTGCATGCCTTATTTTCAAACAAATGAAATGTTTACCTTTCTTCCATCAACAAACTTGTTTTACGGAGGTCATTTGATGCATAAAATAACTATCATGCATGCTTTACAAAGCAAAAAAAGCATTAATATAAAATCCTTTTATTTTACACTTATGTGCAACACAAAATAAAATAAAGTGCAATGTTTAGTTAACACCGTTACCATGTTCAATCAGTACTTCACCGTTGCTTAATTCTTACGTTGTTCTTGATCCTCTAGATATTTAATTGGAGTGTATATTTCAAAATAGAGACTTTGAACGGCAATCTCGTCAGTATCGTACATCATTTGTACATCAATTCTAAATCTTCCATTCGGAATAAGTGGAGGAAAGTGACCCTCGTCAAGAATAAAATTGCAGACGTGATATGTTACATCCTACAAATAAGAAATAATATTATCAACTGTTTCATTATGATAGATCATTTTTACCTTGACAAATGAGCAAGTTGTAAGGTTACCACAATTCAGTATATTTTTCAAACCAATTGCATTTGATTCAAACGTTTTTTGTAAGTTTAGCTGGAATCTTATTGGAAAATGTCGGTACTCGTTACTTATGAACTTTAGGGCTTGTACGACTACCTAAAAATAAAAAAAGTTTTTAATAAATTGTAGTCGTTCATTAATTCCATACTATGTACGAGTATATTTAAGTACAGAACTTTTTCAACTTTTAAGTAGATTAAATCCATATACGATAGGTAGTTGTGACGTTACATTTTTGAGCGTCAACAATTTATTTACCCGAAAACACAAATCTACGAGATGGACGCAATAACATAGGTGGGCTTATCCTTTCAAAAATGTAAGAATTCAAAGCAAACATACAATTAAACGTTATGTAGTCTAATCACATTCAACTATTGTCTAATCTTCGTGGATAGATACACCCTTTGGTCCGAAATAATTCCAATGATCATCGCTGCCAAAACAGTAGCCAAAGCCTTAGTCAGTGGTTGTATGTCAAGATTTGGTATCCCTCGCAACATCACCGCCGACAGAGGTAAGTAATTGGAATCTGCTCTGTTTAATGAATTGTTGTGTTTTTCAAACATAAAACACCCGAGGACAACTTCATACCATCCCCAAGCCAATGGAATGATCGAACGCCTGCACCGGTCAATCAAGATGTCCATTAAATGCCACCGTTTGCACCGCTATCAAGGAAGACATTGGTGCACCACCAGCCGAAGTGGTCTACGGTGCTACACTCAGGCTACCTGGAGAATTTTTGAGAATACTCACATCAATACATTGCAAAGCAAATACGTAACCCAGCTCTGAATCATCCATAATTTGCAGCCAACCCCAACCGCAAATCATGCAACCAAGAGAGCCACATTCGTTCAAAAATAACTGGCGACATACAAGTACGTCTTTATTTGGAACGACGCTGTCTCGACCACCTTTAAGTAGTCCAATGCAAGAACCACCACCTTCATAGTGCAGGTAAAGAGACGAAACCAAGAAATTTCCATTAGCCGACTGAAAGCTTCCTTAACCGAAGACCCGGGCAACGACCATCTAGCAGCTTTACCTAGCATTTCACCCACACCAGCCCAACCGAAAAAGGTTAAATGGATAAAATTGAATTATAAAAGAGAAATTGTTAAAAAAAGTACCTCGATTTTATCTTCAACGCTAATTTTCATTCTTAATGTAACATTTATAGCTGGTGTAGTGCGATTAAACTTAAATGTTTTGATATCTACGAAATAGAAATACTTTTTGCTGAATCTTACTGAGTCCATTCGTACATCCTTAATCTTGAATGAGGTTTGATGGAACTGAAATAGAGATTATTAGAGTAACGAATTATTTTCTTTGAATTTGTAAAATAGTTGCTGGAATTTCAAATTCAGTTTGAATCCGTATTATTATTAAAAATTATAATAAATTATAATTAAAAATCAAAATATCTTGATATTGCGAAGAAATACTTCTATGTTTACTCAAGGTTACATATGTGTTGAAATACGACAATATTTGCTCTTAATAAAAAAGTGATTAATCCCTTCGAAATAATATTGTCGTATTTCAACAAAAAAATAAACTCGAGCAAATATTAGAGCTTTGTCAAGTTGCACCCCACATTTTGGAATTTAGAAATTTCTTTTGCGTTATTTGGAAAGTACTCGCGAAGTGCTGTAATTTATTTTGAAAGTGCTGGGTCAGTTAAATTTTTATTGAAATTAAAATTGAAAGATTTCGGAAGTCTAACTTGACGCCTACCCCCGACTAAAAATACTCATTTTATTACAAAAGTTAAGAATTAATTCAAGAAAATTTAAAATAACCAGCTGTTCATTTTAAATATTCTATTTTCAGATACTTTGGTATTTGCGATGGATGTGATTGAATTTCTTGAATTGGAATCCGATTAATTAATAATTTATTAATCACGAGTGCTTTTAAATAACATACAAACAATTTTAATATTTAATACAATTTAATAACAGGGGGGCCAACTTAACGTTTTTGTCAAAAGTCGATATTTCAATTTTTAATAAAAATGAAAAAACAAACCCAGCACTTGCAAAATAAATTATAGCATTCGCCAGCACTTCGAGAATATTTTCAAATTATTTAAATGTTTTTCCAAAAAATATTGGATCTCTCTACTAATAATAATAATTATATTAAAACAAAAAAATATATGTACATATTAATACATAAATAATACGTACTAATACATACCCTAGACAAGATGTTCTCATTACAGGAGATAGCGAAAATCATTAATGCGAATAGCAACGGAAAAATTATATTTTTCATTGTGTGGTGAACATAACATAAACAATACTAACTCTGAACAACAAGCGGACCTGGACTGCGGAAAAATATTATAGATCAGTCATTTATAAACATAAATAAAACAATATATTATATAATAAAAAATAAAAATAACACTAATTTGTTTTGAAATCAAATACAGGTACAGTAAAACCTGTCAAAGTCGACACAAACGGGACTCAATTCCTGTTGAACTATACAAAGTTTCTAGATTGAAAGGGAAATCGAGATTGTAATAAATATCAAAATATGTAATTTATTCATAGCCTGCAAGTTTCATGTTATTCTCGATTATAATAACAACGTACATTATTGTCTTTGTTAATCAACAAAACTTGGTTTTGTTTAACAATGTAATAAAATATTTTTGGATCGTTACAAACTAAAGTCCAAAAATTATTTGAAGAAATAAAATTTGAAACAAAACATTTTCGCAAAGTGAGTAAAGTATTTAAAAAAATTGAAGTTGGGTAATGAAGCTTTTAAATATTACCCATATTTACAATTTTAAAATTGTTATCAAATTAATCTTTAAAAAATATTAATAAAAAAAAAGAAAAATAAAAAAATAAAAAATTAAATTTTTGTTAAAAAGTAAGGTACGTAACTCGATTGTTGTTATTACAACCCGAT
Organism: Rhagonycha lutea; assembly: GCA_958510855.1. Lineage (NCBI taxonomy): Eukaryota > Metazoa > Arthropoda > Insecta > Coleoptera > Cantharidae > Rhagonycha > Rhagonycha lutea. Next base: position 30,997,089 of record OY294041.1, read on the forward strand.
AAGAAATCATATCAGCAAAAGGTGTAATTATGGCAGGAGCACCTGCTCCTAAGATGAAGTAACCTTTGGCCCACTTCTGACGACTTTCACAGTGCATTTCTGAAAAGTGTCGGACTTGACAGTGTCGACTTTGACAGGTTTTACTGTATATTGTTATTATAATATCATTCGTTCTAAATTTTGCTAATGATCTGTTTAATTTTAGTTATTTGATATCCAGATCTCTCCTTGGGACAAACCATCAACAGTAACTCAAGCTTGAATAATTATGTTGGATATAATAAATTGCTTTTGGCAATGTTAATGGTGCATTGACATGCATAGTTAGTTGAAAGGTATAGAATATGACAAGCCGATATATTATCCTTGTTTTGTAGATATAATACAAGCATTTGATCAAGTTAGAAAAGAAGATGTTATTGAAATAGAAAATTGAAAGGAAAACTAAAGATTATTATATTGTCATGTTCCAAAATTGACGACTAAAAATATACAAAACTTTCAGCTAGGAGACAGAATGAATGATATGTGAAATGAATAGTTTTGTGAAGGTAAGGAGATGATAATTATCCATTAAGTTTGTGTTTCTGGTTTCAAATTTAAATAGCTTTTCAAGAGGAGAATTGACACTTCCAGTTCAAAATAGTTAATCTGTGCTAGTGAGAACGGTTCAAAATTCAAATGTGGCCTGAAGCAAAAGTCGCATTGATATGTTTGTTCTTGAAAAAATCTTGAAAACTCATAATACTAAAATTAAAAGTGATATTTAAACATGAAAGTGTAAAATGAATCTATTGTGTGTAAAAATTTTGTAAGAAAAAATTTTATTCAAGAAACCAACCAACATTTGTGGCGGTCTGAACAAAAACGGTGCTATATGGTTTTAATAATTCAACTTACCAACCAAAATAATGAAAGTAATGAATTTGATTTACGTCCACTTCTTGATGAGAAAATTGTTTTTGAAAATTGAAAAAAAAGCAGAGCTATGTTATGCGATACAAGACGCGCAAATGCAGAAATTTCAGCTCCGTTATGTGAGGAGGAGAAGCCAGCATAAAAAACTAGGTAATAAGAAACGTTGTTATGTTTAGTAATAAAATGGCCGCTGTTTGTATAAATTATTAACTTTTCTATAAAACTAAAGTGGCTTCTAAACGTTTATGAAAAGCTTACCAATTTAAGTAATAGTAAACAGAACTAGTAAACAAAAGTGGCCATTTCTTTTGTAAACGTGCGCACTTAAAAACGATCACTTTTTTTTATTTAATTTTCTGAGGCCATCCTCCATTATCACAAAACTATAACTCAGCCTCCGGCCTAAAGTTGCTCCCAGAATGGAGGATGTACTTAGCTTTTGTCGATTTGACTCCATAGAAAAATGGGCATTCCTTCAGGTATTGGATGACGCGAGGGTGGATTCAAGACATTCCAAAGTTATCAACAATTCATACAGTGGTGCCATCATGCAGGTTAAGATAAACGAGGACATAAAAAAAAGTCTAGAAAGAGGAGTTAGGCAAGGAGATCCAATGTCATCTCAACTCTTTCTTCTTTCCCTTGAAAACGCTTTCAAGAAACTACGTTGGGAAAAAAAGGGTATAAATACTCGTATATTGTCGTATTATTTTTGAATGAAGAAGCAAAAGTTTAATTATTGAAATTGTTGATTTTGTATTATAAAAATTTGAATTTTTGAATGTTTCGCGCGGCCACTAGGGGTCTCGGCGAAACCGGCAGGGGGCCGGAAGGAAGAGGAAGTTCGCGCGGAACCCACCGAGTGAGGTGGTTGCGGTTTTGCTATTTTTGCGATTTTGAGTTTTAAAGAGATTGATTTTTTTTGAATAAATAAAGTTGATTTAAGTGTTGTAGTTGGTATTTATTTCTTTGTAGAAATTTAAAGTGGATTTGGTTTTAAAACAAACATTTAGAAGGTCGTGCCGATAAAGCCGCGGACGACAAAGTATTTTGGACTGAGCAGCTGGGGGCGAGATTAGTGGCCCGGATTATTTTATTTAATTTTGAAAAGTTTCCGGAATTTATCGGTGGGCCCATATCACGTCAATATATGTAACCTATCTGAGTCACCTGAATAACCAGACCATATAGTCCTAACAAGCAGCACGCCTAAATAACTACAGAGTATTCTCCAAGATCTCAATCTAGCATTACAAAGTATAGGGCTCAATTGCATCAAACTAAAACTAAAATCATGTTAGGGTCAGGAACACAGGAAATAAACGTGGAAACAAAGATAGGTGATACCACAAGAGAAAATGTTGAAGAGTACATTTACCTAGGCCACAACCTTAAGTTAGGTAAAGAAAACCAGCTGGCTGAGATCACAAGGAGAAATAGTCTTGCATGGGTAGCCTATGGAAAACTGCAACACGTACTCGCAAATACTGATATCCCCATAACCTTACAGCGCACAGTGTTCGATTTCTGTGAATTACCGGTGATAACGTATGGATTGGAGACGATGAATAACCACCAAAAGCGCTGAAAGATTAAGAGTGGTACAGAAGGCGATGGAGAGTTTGAGTGATCGGATACGAAACGAAGAAATAAGAAGGAAAATGAAGGTAACGGACGTGTAGCGCGTCCGAAGTAGAGTTGGATCGGACATGTGGAGAGGCAGGACTACAGCAAGTGGACACCAAGAATAATAAACTGGAACCCGAGAATTACCAAAAAACAGTACAGGAAGATCCTAAAAGCGATAGCTTCGCGACGTGAAAAAAATGACGGAATGGGAGTGAATGAGGAATGTACAGAATAGGGAGGTTTAGGAAGAATTAGGAGAAGCCTATGTTCAGGCGCCTATGGAGGCGGTCGAAGCATAGTGGTCCACTAGGTGACTATGAACGCTAAATACCCGGTTCGAATCCGAGTAAAGTAAGAACTTTATTCTGACCGTTCTCCCGTCGGAAGGCAATGGCAACACACAGAGAGTAATATGCCAAGAGAATCCTCAAATGTTAATGATCTAAAAAGTCCAAAATTTATCTGTGGACCATGGGGAAGGGTATAAGCACCCCACCAACATTTGAGGGTCACGACGCTTCTGTCAAGAAGCAAAAGGACGGTATGATGATGATGATGTTCGACTACAGGCTGATAAAGAAGAAGAAGAATTTAAAAGTCAAAAGTTCTTGCAAATATTCACGGTAAGGTTGCAATGTATCTAACCTTGCTTGCCCTTCTTGACAGAGTCGTGTAAATTCTTTCTCTTTCGATGCGGTTTTCTCTTCCACAAAGTTGTGGAAAATTTTGTTCTCCTAGGTCTTCTTCTTCAGCCTACCCTAGTCCACTCCTGGACCATAGGCCTCTCCAGTAATGGAGGTTTTTCGGCCATAACTCACCAGGCTGACCAGACGGGTTGGTGAGTAGTCCGCATATCGATTTTTGGACTATAGTTATTTTACATCCAGTAGCAGCTTGCTAGGCTAACCTTCAGATGTGCCTATAGCCCTGTTTTTTGTTAACGGTGGCAATTCGTCAACTTAGGGGGACCGCTGCCTTAACGTGCCCTCCGAAGTACAGAGACTTGGTTATGATGGCTTATCATCTTAGTTTAGAAATTAATTGGACTTGCTAATTTGACCTCTCGACAATTTGATGCAGAAACTTGCTCATATGTGTCATTCTGTCTTTTCTCACGGAGATGATTTTTCTGGTTTTTGAAACATTGAAACGCAAATTTTGAAATAGAATAACTAATAGTTTCAGGTTGAACAATACAACTTCTAACTACTAACCTTTTTCTTAACAAAAAAAACTCCTCCCCAGTGTAACAGAACAAACTTTAGTTTAAATTATCCATCGAATTCAGTCACTACCTATCTTTGCGTTGAAAAAGGAGTGAATTAAGTTTTATGCCTAAAAATTTTAGTTTGATACAGGAAAGAGCTCTAAGGTTTTCTAAATCATGCTTGAATCGAAAAGATGGTAAAATTTGATCACGAAAGTCCCAAAAACACTAAATAATTGAATTGACTGTTTTGTGTACATTTTAAGCCGAAATTCGATCTCACTTAGAAGGAATACGATCACACGTGGAGGCCACAGTTGTTCGAACTTCAGACTCATACGGAGAACTTTATAAAAGATCATTCAGTTCGTAAACTTCTTTTAGGTTTGTAAATTTTTGGGATGTTGTTGGTAATAAAACAATTTTTGCTGACATTTCTAACACTGCAAAAAAATTTTTCTTTCTATTTAAATTTTACAATTTTTGTGCTAATATAGTTGCCTAACTGTCATGCTTTAAATTAAGTTGTGTTTTAATTCATTTTAAAAATTGTATTATTTAGTAATTTGCTCTCTAATATTTTCATTTTTAATTGTGTCGATGGCTATATTTAGATTTTCACCTTGATGGTAATTTAAAGAAATCTATAAAAGTTTTGGTTCCGTACAAATTTTGGTCAATTTTTTCTTCCATAATTCGTTACATTGTAGTCGTCTTCTGTACGACATAAATCCCGTCTCCTTTTGTGTTTTCATTGGCGTTGACTATCTGTATATTGTCATGGTATTTTTGGGATCAAGAAGAATGGTTTTTCTTTGTTTTGAAAATTTTATTGTAAAAATTTAAAAGTTTGTGCGACGCCAATAGATCGCTGTGTTTTTCGAAAAGAGAACGGGGAGATATCCAATCTTGAATGCGACTTCAAGGTCACGAGGTCGCACATTTGTAATTTGCCACAAGATTTTGTAAAAATTTAGTTAATTTATAGCATAAAGAAAAATAAATTTGATTGGAAAGAATAGTGAGTATTATCTTGTTTAATTTTCCAAAACGAAGAAAGGAAATAAAGAAAAGTTTGTGAAAGGTTGCTAGTTGGAGAGGCCGAAGTAAGATAGGACTGATCAAGCCGTGACGTATGGGTTTCTAACCGACTGACGATTTAAAAATAATTATTACCAATAATTTGGAAAATTTAATTTTAGTTTAGATAGATAGTTAAAAAATCAGTTTTTAATACTACATCTTGGCTTCCCGAATCTGAGGCATTACGGTGACCATTTTTTCCAGGTGTTTCCATTTTTGATGTTCTGTTAAAAATGGATAGAACTCGCCCTAACCCTGAGCTTTTTGATAAAATTAAGCATGAGATAGAAAATTTTGGAATAAGAAGGTAGAGGCATAGTTGTTAAATGTCCATAAAATTAGTAAATTTAGATTTGGGAACATTAATAAAAATGGAATCTGATTGGCATAGGAACTTCGATCAATGCATCTCAAGAACATTGAAGTTTTGTGAGAAGTACTTACAATTAAAGAACAAGGCCGAAGACCTCGCAGAAGACTACGAGATTTGCAGGCGCCTTATTGAGTTCATGGGAAATTTTTGGAAAAAACTGTGAAAATGAAAAGGAATATAAAAAGGAAATGTCCGGCACAAGTACAGAACAGAATAATGTGGATGAGCAAGAAAGTGAACTCAAAGAAAGTCAGGAGATGGTGAAAATGAAGATCATGGATATAATTTGGACGTTGGGGGCAAATCTGGGTCATCAGAGTGGAGTTCTACATAAAGAAAGAGAAAGAGAAGGAAAAACTTAACAGAAAACAACAAAAATCTATCGGAGGAAGATACGGGTGAGATTTTTATAATGAGAACGATAGAATTCATTGAAATGCTGGAAAGGACTTTCAATAGCTGAAGTAAAATTTTTCCAAAAAGATCCATCCTTTTCCTAGTAGCAAACCTTGCCGAGTAGGACCTTTTAGGTTTAGTTAGTAGAATGTTAGTCAAAACGGCTTAAAGCGTCCGCATGGTAGGGGACCGGAGCGGAAGGCATGGAGAGTCGATTTTGACAACGCAACTACGGCAAATCTCGGATCCATCATCGTTAAATCAATAAGTACAGATCTTATATTTTAGGAAAATTTTTCGCCTACGCTTCGGACTCTCTGAGCCGTTTTGACTAATACTGTACTAACTAAAGATATGACCTAGACCGGTCTTATTCGGCAAAGTGTGCTATTGCGAAGGGAATGGATCTTTTTAGGATGATTTTGTTTCAACTATTGAAATTTTATGGTAAACGGCACACTATAGCATCACCAAACGCTTTAAATTGGATTGTATAAACTGAAGTCCGTATCCTGCTGACCTCGGTCTCCCAAAATTCTCATAACACTTATCATTTTAATTAATAAACTTAAGTGCGGAGAGCCAGGTAAGATCATGTCGAAACTAAAAAAAAATACACTTAAGAAAAACAAATTTATTTTTAACAATATTTGTGCTTAGACTACAAGTGAATAATAAATATTATCAATATCCTTAAATTACAAAAATATCACAACTTATTTCTTTCGATCATTTAAAATATCTTGAACTTCTTGTAAACTTTTTCCAGTCGTTTCCGGAACGTAAAAGTGCACAAAGAAGAATCCCGAAAAGCAACAAAGTGTAAATATCCAAAACGAAAAGGAGAGGCCGATAACGACGGTGACGTTTGAGAAAAATTTGGTTAAAAAGAAAGCTAAAATCCAGCACCCAGAAGCTATTACGGTGGAAGCCGCCGATTTCACATTACCAGGAAAGACTTCACCCATGACGGCCCAAGGAAGAGGTCCGAATCCAATACAATAGGTTATGTTATACAAAATAAGACAAACAACTGGAAGCCAAAACAGAGCAGACACATCAGTCTTTTTCTCCTGCAAGAAGAAGTAATAACCAAGAACGGCTTCCGAAAGTCCCATTCCAACGGCGGAAAAGGTAAGAAGGAAGCGTTTTCCCATTCTGTCCACAACTGCAGGTGTGATGAAACTGGACGAAACTTGCACGATGCCGATTATAATCGTACAAACAGCGGGTGGAATTGTACTACCGGTGGCAGCAAAGATGTTTTGCGTGTAGAATAAAATAATATTGATACCCGAAAATTGCTGCAAACTCACCAAACCTACCGAAATAATCAACGCCTTCACCAAACCTCTCGATTTAAAAATGTCCATGAAGGTTCCCTTATTTTCTTTCGTTTCGTTTACTGCATTTCTGATATCCAAAAGTTCCTTCTGCACGCCTCCGCTGGTCTTCCCTCTGATTTTCATCAGGGCCTTTTCCGAACCGTCGTGGTCGTTTATAGAAACTAAATGGTAAGGACTCTCAGGAATGTAAATTAAAAACAGAACTATAAACAGAGATGGAGCTATCAAACAAGATATGTTGTACAGTGTGATGGAAACGTAAGGTCCAATCGCATAAGAATACAAAATACCAAACGTAATAAAAAGTTGCATGAACGATCCCAACGCCCCTCTAACATCGTCTTCCGCAATTTCACCGATATACATCGGTAAAACTGTAAACACACCTCCCACCGCTAAACCGCACAAAAACCGAACTAAATACAACAAATTAACTTCCTTTGAGAATATTGCCAACAGAAAAGCAACGATGAAAGGAACCATCGAGATAAGCAGCGATTTTTTTCTTCCCAGTTTGTCCACAAACAATCCGGCGGCGATTGGGCCAAGAGCAGCCCCAAGTGGAAGGAAAGCACCCAACCATGATCCTTGCTCTATGGTCATTGGTACTGCAAGCGGATTATTTTCAGGTTCCACTTCGCCGTTCAGCTTTGGAATGATTGGAGAAGTCCATCCGAAAGATGTGCCGCATGTGAATGCGGCTAGGTTGGCTGCAACAAAAAATTTTGTTGAAAACATTTTTACTCAAGTTCCTCCATCATAACCCGAATCTTTTTGAAGCTCACTAGTTTCCAACCTTAGTTAGGTCTTTAAAACAGTGCCAGAGGTCCTTAAACTATGACCAGCGCATATTTTTATTCCAATCATTAGAAATTTATTCAGAAAACAATTTATGGATTGTGATTATTTAGTTTCTAATTTTATTACTTTTTCAAACAAAAGGTAAATTATTTTTACTACTTTTGCTTTTGTTTCCAAATATCCTATAGTCGTAAAATTTGTAATAATTTGGAAATTATAATAATCTTTTTATTTAGTATAAGATATAAGGCAAACTATTGAAAAATTATCTTAAATTAATAATACAAACATTTTTAAATGACCGACTATAAAAAAGAATTAAATAATTAAAAAGTATCAATATTTGATATTTAAATATTGAAGTGATATTAATTTGAGCCCGAGAAAATTTCTAATGAGATCTAAAGGGGTTATTCTGTAAATCTTAAGGAATCCTTTAGAGGCGTAAAGTTTGGTTTACACTTATAATTGAATTAAATATATCCGATAATCCGCCAATATTATGGGTGTAAACCAAAATTTGCAGCTATAAAGGATTCCTTAAGAGTTAAAGAATAACCCCCTTAAACTCAAAATGTTTGAGATCCCCTTACGCCGCCACTGGTTTTCGGGACAGGGAATGCTTTCCTAAGCTGCCAAGAAGTAAAAAGTTGCTAATTTTTGAGTGATCTTGCTAACAAAAAAACAGTTGGCGAATTTTAAATAATGTAGTTGACAAATTGAGAGTTTCCACCCCCTCTCAATCCCAACAGTTCGTCAAATCTGTCACTATAGTCTGCAATAAAAACGGTAAATTATGCAGAAGTGTGAGGCCGGAGGCCAAGCTTGCGAGCTATATTACGCGAGATAAGAAGTGCAAAGGCCCCAGATAAATCTCTGTTAGAAGAGGAGCAAAAGTGCGAGGCCGAAAGCCAAGCTATGTTTTGTGATGGAAAGTGGCATCAGAAAACTAGATAAAAAGAGTAGTCGTTTTTCAATGCGCATAAAAATAATTTGTTCTGTTAATGAAAATAAGACAAACTGCAGCCATTTTGTTGGTATAAGCATGCGCAATGAAAAACTCTTATCTTTTTTTCTGAGGCCCCATCTTCCATCATCACAAAACATAGTACAGTCTCCGTCCTTTCACTTCTACTCCTCTTCTAACATAGCTCGGCCTGCGGCCTCGCACTTCTCACAATCCATTATAAACATAAAGATATCGTATAAAAAAAATAAAACTTTTATAAACTGGGGGGTATCAAATTGAAAAAAATTCTTTCTCAAGCTAGAAAAAACAATAGAACCATTTTTTTATTTTACTACGGACCCTCTTTAAAAAAAGAATAGTATGTGTAATCCCCAATTTGTTGATGATAGTCAGAATTTAATAAAAGCTAAAAGTTTTGGGTTCTTTACATTTTTGGCAAGAGTGAAGTTCATTAGCCCCTAAAATTAGCCCAAAACTGGCTTAATTTTTTTTTATATATGACCACAATTATTACAAAAGAAATTAGTAAAAAATAATAAAACATATTTGAATATTCGAACAAAATTTAATTTTTATCCAAAAATTTAAATAAAAATCGCACCGAAATCAAATTATCCTTATATGGAGGCAATTAAAGGCTTAGAATTTTTTCGTTATTTTTCAGTACTTTATTATAAGTTAGTATTTTCACAAAGGTCCAGGATATTTGAACAAAATTTTATTTATCAAAATTTTTAAATAATAAAATATCGCACCGAAACCAAAATATATAAATATTGAAGGAAAATAAGGCCTCAGAATTTTTTCGTGATTTTTCATGTCTTTATTATAATTGAATTAGTATTTTTACGAAATTCCAGAATATTTGAACAAAATTTTATTTATCAAAATTTTTAAAAATAATAAAAAATCGTACCGAAACCATAATTTATAATATTGAAGGAAAATCAGGGCTTAGAATTTTTTCTTTATATTTCCTGTCTTTATTATAATTAAATTAGTATTTTTACGAAATTCCAGAATATTTGAACAAAATTTTATTTGTCAAAAATTTTAAATAAAAAATCGCACCGATATCAAAATATCTAAATTTTGAAGAATAATTTAAAGAAACTAATTTAATTAAGGTTTTAAAGACTGCAAGTTAAGTTCGTTCACATTTTGCTTTCGTTATCAATGTCAAATATACTGTGACGCCATAAGCAAACAGCGGCAAGAGCAATCCGAACCAAAATAAGTAGGTAATTAATTTCTAATGTAATCAAAATTTGTAAGCAAATAAAATAAACAGAAATACATTTGATTCTATACAGAAAGCTATAAATTAAACTACCAACAAACTAAATTTTTTAAATTTTGTATTTAGTTTCGGATTATTTCAAAAATTATTTTTGAAGTGTGCATATTGCGGTGCCGAATGCGGCACCTCCAGCCTGACTAGTTTCAATTACCAAGGAATGTATGTAAAAACAAAACAAGTGGTTTTCATGGTAACATGGAACGGTTTCCTAACCTAAAATTACAGTGGTATATTTAATTTGTTTTCATTTTTAGCGTACAAAACACAGAACTAAAGTATTTTAATCCCTCGTGTGATGATTTACCCTCGGTTTCGCTTTATGTAATAATAAATTTCAAATTGCAGTTTACTTTCGTTCCTTTGTACCATTTTCTATTATTTATATTAATGTATAATATTTTTGCAACTTTGCACAGGGCTGATAAGAATGTTTTTCTTGGTGTAAAAAAATGGTGTAAAAATTGTCTATTCTTGTGATTCGGATCCACGTTAAACTGTAGGTCCCCTAAAACTGTATATATGGTAGATAAGCGGAAATCTACGAATATGGTTTATATAATGAAGGTTTTCTAAATAATATCATTTTCACTCAAGGATATAATTTTTAGTACACAATATAAAGCACTTCCGGTTGTGGTGACCCCGCAAAAGTTATAAGTTTCCTTGTTTGAAAATTTATGTGACCTAACTTGACAAAACAAGTCAATCAAGCCTAAGAAGAGTAAAGTTTTGTTCCAATTTTGGTTTTTTTATCCATGTCTGATGTCCTGTGAGGTCATATAATAATTAATATCAAAGAAAAACATAAAAAAATTAAGTTGAACAAAAACTATAATAAAATATTGAAATTTAGTGATCCGAATATCTCATAAACTTCCGTATTACGACTTTCCGGTATTAGTACTCGATAAACAAGAACATAAAATTACAATAACAAAAATTAAATTAATATTAATAGCGCACTTGCACCTTGATGAAGCTTTAATTGTACCTATTTTGCTTTAAATAATTCGAAAAAACGTGACTAGAAAACTAATGAAAATGGTAATTCCAAATTGAAATTATTATTCCGCCTTCTTTCTCCTAGAAAAGCAATAAAAAAATGAAAAGGATAATTTAAACTTTTTGGCGGGTTATTTAAAAAAAGATTAAACAATTGAAAAGTAAATCAAAACAAATTTCGCACGAATGAACATTTGAATTTATTATAATAAAAAAAACAGATTTTAAAGTTAAAAACGTTTTGGTTGTGTTGAATAACACAAAATTAATTATAAGTGACGCAAAAAATCTTAAAATTCGATTTTGTTTTAGTTAAAAAAAAAGTTACGCACCTACGCACGCGGCAATATACAAAAATTTTCTGTTTCCACTTTCACTCGAATCACTGCTCAAATTTTTGTTGCTTGTGTTTTCATCACCACCGGGTATCTTTTGCATTTCCATGGTGGTCAGCTTTCGACTGGCGTCTTGGCCGGCTAAATTCTCATCTCCCGCTACCAAGTTGTACTTTACGTCCTCGTATTCGGTCATTGTGAACAAATTATTTTCAAACAAATTATAGGCAATGAAGAACGCCGGACTTCAATTGATATAAAGTCACTGAAAATAAATTTATTATGGAACTTATCAAATATTATATTATTATCTATTATTTTATCTCGATGGTATTATAGAAATGTGTGAGTGCTACTTGGAAGAAATTTTTCAACTCACACGTTTATATTATCAACTTTCGTAAGTCTTAAGCAAATTGTTGTTTAATTTATTGCTCTACAAGTAAATAAGAAAGATTTACAATCAAATTTAATAGCAGGATCGGATTTAAATGCACTAAAATGCTCTTTGTGTAATTCTAAACCAACTTTCCTTCAAGTTTCCGCAGCGCCATCTCTAGGTGAGTCGGGTAACTAAATTTGTTTTAATTCGAAACCGAAAATTTAAATCAATTTTTGTTTTAATTTTAACGATGCGATATATTTAACGTAAGCCGGTCCTGTGTGGATGTCACTTACGAGTGCCATGCTTAATTTTGTAATTAACACAGAGTTTATTTAATAAATAAATACATATAAATTATGCAGATACGCAAAACGTCAAAAAATTGATCTAGGTTCTAGAACGTAAAAATTTTTTTAAGTCGTTTCCTCGTTAACGTAGATTAACAGCAAATTACTAGTAATTAATGTAATAATGGATGTGCAAACCAATTAAATTTAAATTATAAGGATTGGATTGAATGAAAAAAGCAATGCAGGTGTAATTTGGGTATTTTCATGTTTGTTTTCGCGGTTTTCGGGTCAAAAATTGTTTTGGTAAACCGTGGATTTTTCACTACCACATTTATTCTTCAGTTTTTTGCTTCTTAAATATTTTTAATTGGGTTTTAGCTTGTTCAGTATAATTTGAAAAACTGTTACCATGGCATCTATTTTTATATTACTAAATGGAAGAAACGCGATTGAAGTGCGTAGAATTTTCCACTCATCAAATCTTCAGGTACCTGATGGCCTTAAGGAACATTGTAGTAATCTAATTGTTTTTTTTTTGTGCGGAATTTACAGTGCAAAAAAATATGGGCCTCATTAAATGTAGGTCCCCTGTGTTTGTTACATTTCTAACACAGAAGAGACACCAGCAGGGGTAAATTCTTTGCTACTGTGGTCAGCGTTCAAAGTTTAAAACATTTTTAAAAGTTGCAAAAAATATGCTCGTGATAAACAGTGGCGTAACTACCAGTGTACGCGGTGGTGCCAGGAGGCAATGTAAAGTAAAATATAATGCCACCGCGCCAATTATCTTCAGGCGCGATGGACCTGCTGTTGAGAAATTTAAATATCTCAGAGGAACTTAATTAAATAGGAAATCTTAGCGCGAGGATCACCAAAATCAGTTAGTTTATCCTCCTGCTAAATAGTTGGATATAATTGTTATCGTGTAAGTGGGACTTTGAATAAATTTAATGTTTAATTTCCAAACGCCATCTGTCATCTGTTTCGAATTCGAATTTAATATAAATCACTCACAAAACAGTAAAAACAGTTAAAATAGTAAGCGAAAAGTAAATTATTTTCTAATTTACACGAGATTCTACGCTAACTTTCAGTTCTACAGATGACAGATGGCGTTTTGAAATTAAACGTCAAATTTATTCAAAGTCCCACTTACACGATAACAATTTATATCCAACTATTTAGAAGGAGGATAAACTAATTGACTTTGGTGATCCTCGCCCTTAATTGGGTAAAAATAATGAAATTCGTGCATCAGCATGTATGATTTTGAAATAGTATTAAAAAAGGGAAAAGTATAAAAATTTAAGCAATAGTAAAAAGAACTCCAAAGGTATAAATATGTGGGTCTCATTTAAAAAACTTGCATCATACTGAGAAAATCTACCGCACGGTCCTGACCAGCAATTAGGATATCTAATGAATTTCCTCAAATTGCAGTCTGACCCCCCTGCTCCTATGCGCCTGATTTTGTACAATAACATCCGTGAAAGTATAGGTGATCCTCAAAAGTTTAGTTTTTCAGTTTAGTTTAACAAATTTACCCCTCCCTCAGAGCCGTAACGATGGTAGAAAGCCAACAGTTTAATTTGAACTACCCCCCCCCCCGTTCAAACAAAAGATTTTTTAAATATTTATGTATGCAGTTCAAACCAAAAAATTTATTTCTAAATTGTGAAGAAATGGGCCCGAGACCGGGGGGTTTGGGGGGTATGATATCCCCCAAAACAAGGAAGTAGCGATATAACTTTTTAAAATTGATAAAGACGAAAATGTAATACTTGAGAATACATCTTTTGCTTACTTACGGCTGGGGGTATTCCATAGCACCCGGTTTTTCAATTGTTTACAAATGAAGGTACTCTCCAGACCAGGGGAAGACTTTTTAGGAAGATAAACTACATAAATGCTTAATTTTATTTCATTTTTAAGTGTTTTTTCTATTTTCTATGAGGTGATAAGGATAAATCCACTTTACACCTTAAAATGTAAAGAAATCAGCGTGCAATGGAGGATCTGGGGAGGTACGGACAGTGGCGTAAATGCCCAATGCCTTGGGCTCCCTTAAACTGAATTATACTGCGACCAAATTTTGTGTTTTTCTTTATTTTTAAATCGCACACTTGACAATCGAGGGCCCAAAATTTTAAGTTACGCCACTGGTGATAAACACAACAATATGCACCATTCGGTATGCTCTGGTTTGAAACCCAAAGTTGCGGTTTTCATTTTTCTTATCCTTCTTATTAGTAAAATCCTTTGTAAAAAAATAAAAATGTTAACTAATTTTTATAGGGAAAATCAATCATCAGTTCTGATATGATTATGCAAAAACTGTTTTGTTATCTATCACATTATTAATTTTTACATTCAATTGGAGCTTATCACTATTACAATGTTTCACCTTTAGATAATTTCGAATGTCCTTGGGAACGAAAATTGAATTAGTTCAATTTCTTGTAAAACTAAAACTTTTATAAATATTCCAAAAATTTTGATTCTTTTGTCCTAATAATTTTTTGCGCTCCATTTCAAGTTCAAATTTTGAGTAAAAATTGTATTTAACAAGCATCGTTGGGTGGGGAGGGGAGAGGGGGGGCTCATAACATGTCAAAATTCTGGATGACATTGTTGTCAAATGATATACCTATAGGTAATTTGTGTGGAACTCCGAGCAAGTTTCGCGTGATAGAAATCACACACCTACTAATTTTAGATTCTCAATATTTTGGAATATTCCAAAGGACTTTTGGTACTCTTTTATAATAAATTTGTTGCTTTTTGATTCGCATGCACCCGACCATCTTTCGTGTGTCGTTTCAGACTTTGATTTGTATATCTCAATTTCCACTGGGTTACTTGCTTTGTTCATCATTTTGGTTCGATCCACCCAACCTTTCTATTCTCGCGATCACATTTTGAACCTTCATATTTGGAAAAAAATTGTGGGCATATTTTGGAACCATTGGTTTTCAATTATTATAGTATTTGTTGATTGTGTAAGGTCAGTAATTTTGAAATGATGGGAATCCGGGGATACCCAGATATCGAGCATAAGTTACGCTCTTGGAGGGGATATGCTATTTACTCAGTTCGAATTTCAGGGTTCAATTATTCGCAGTGATTTATTAAATGTTTCTACGTTCATGCAAAAATGGTTTATTTAATAATCCACTTCCTTAGTAATTATTTCCTTCAATGAGACATGTGAATACTTATCACATTTAGTTAGCCAGTCCTTCATCCAACACCTGAGTTTAATTTGACGTTCATTAATCGTGAATGGTTAAGGTCCCTCCCTATATACGAAATTTAAGAAGAAGACTTTCATAATCCATTAGATCTAAAATTGAACTAGGAAGGAAAACGATTAAATTTTTTAATTTAATTTTCCATTCTTCCTTTTTTTGCTCTCCATCCTCTTCAGTCCAATTGTTTCCAAAAAAATTTTACCATCCCACCTTTAATATATTTTGGATTATAAGGTATATGAGGGGAGGGAGTAGTTAAAGTATAAAATTTCTTTTAATTTCCTCGTTTTTGTTAGACAGAAAACTTTCTTATAAACCAGTTACCCTAAAACTTTTCCAAAAAAAAATAAACATGATTAAAAACAAATGAAAATGGGGAAAAGGCGTCGAGAGGGTTTATGTAATAGCATTAATTTCTATAGATTAATTTTTCAATACTGCCATCGATTACAAAACCCACTTTAGTAGCAATAAAACTGTGATTACAAAAGTTTGTTTATAGTAGATAATTTATTTATTTATTGTAAAAAAAACACATCAATGTCAAACTTATCTATTTTCAAGAGCATCGAGATTATCATAATTACCTAGTACATCGTCACACTTAATTAAAAATTCTTTAATGGAATAAAAAAAATGGGTTTGATTTCCAAACCAATCCAGGGGTTTTCAAAATCTCCAGATCCGTTACAATTAGCACTGTAACGTTACAATTTTCTTTTACCAACCCCGGTATATTACAAGCGCAATTAAAATACGAAATTAACCGGAAACCACTTTGCTTTAATTAAAAATGAAACTGCACTTTTTCAAATCCTTTTATAGGGGGCCTGGTAATCCCCCTGACCGTAGTATTTATAAAACTAAATAATATAATTTAAATAAATAATGTTATCGTTATTAACAATTCGATTAACCTTCTTGTGAAAGGTTAAAAAGTATAATAATTATTCTCTTGACACAAAATAAATTAAGAAAAAATTGAACTCGATCTGAATTGCATTTCTAAATTTCCCCGTCCGAAGGTTACAGTTTTCGCTATCAGAAGCGCAACCGATACCGAAGATCGCTGCCTTGGGTGCGAAAAAGTACGTTATCTCGGGAGCCACTTTCACTTTTTCAAGTACCTTTTAAATTACCGTTGATTTGAAAAAAGTAATCACAAAAAGTATATGTTTGCGGTCGTCATAAAAATTTGTACATTTCAACCACAAATATTTTTAATAAACTTGGCTTGCGATGGTGTTACCTAAGATTTGCTTTCTTATAACCCGAATTGTTGGATTAGAGGAACCTCAAAACATTCTCTTACGTATAAATCCCCATATATTTTCTCATTCAATGTGTACGTTACACGGAAGTGTATTGAGCTGTATCGCGGGACGAGGAAGGGGGGGGGGTACCCAAAATGAAAAAAAATTATTTTAAAATTTCAGCAAAAAAACTACTATTAGCTTTCTTAATTACAATTCATAAAATTTGAACTTGAAGTAGGTTTTTTTAAAGAAACTTTCAAAATCTTATAAAAAGAATTTAATAATTAAAATTATTATAATATTTTTTAAATTTTATACTTTTTACTGTCGCTTTTTACAGTAAAAACCTTAAACCTTTGATATAAATTGACAATTTTATTATTGGTTTAGAAACATTTGATTCTACCGTAATTCAAAAGACATTACAGATGGCGCTGCTAAATTTGAATGCTTCAGAAGCGCTTTAGAACTAATATCAATAAACAATTACAGTGATAATGCAATTTACTCGGTTTTTCAAAATAATAGCGCCATCTGTTGTCAGTCTTTTGAAGTAAATCAGGGTTTCCAAAACCAACAGTGGAATTGCTAATTTTATTTTTAATTTTATATTTACATACACGAAACAATTATATTTTGAATTTTGCATTTCAAATGCCCGAGACAAATCTATTTTGCAGTTTATTTTGATTTTTCTAATAAACACTCTCATGTAATTCTTTCCATGCCTGGTCTCATTCCCCTCATGGCTTCCACAGAAATACATTTTAAACAAGTTGCAATTGAAAAATAGCTATAGATTTTCAAATAAAGTGACCAAAAGTGTATAAAACTATAAAAAGAAGTTATTTATTGTTATCTAAAACTTGGGATGTCCACACTCCTTTTGATTGTTGTGGATGTTCGGCTCTCGGCCTCGCTAGAAGATGATCGTGACAAATTAAATTCATGTTGTGTCTTTTTCATAGATAGCAAACTGTTTTTAATTGGGAAGAAATAAACGAAACAAATGACATAGAAAAAGGAGGAGCTTTCTAGCAAATTATTTACTCTTTGTCTGGCACAGGAGGTTATCCCTCTAGTACATGGTAGATATATTTGTTTGACATTCAGCTTCACTCGAGGGGGTGGGGTGATAAATCAGATGTCTGTCTTTTCTAGCAACTTATTGAATTTTCTGATGGAGCTACTCTCAAATTTGGGAAGTGCTAATTCAAAAATAAAACTGTGCTGTTAGGAACCGACTACTACGCAAGATGGGGTGCTAATTCGGATTTTAAGTATGCTCAGCAAATAATTGAAACTCCGTCTATTCTTGGAGGGTATTCCATCCCCCCAAACCCACCGGTTGCTAAAGCCAACATTATGCATTTTGTAATTTATTTAAGAAAAAACTATAAACGCCATTGCGTCATCTATTTTTCATTAGTCTAAATTACAAAAAAATTGAATGCAAAAATCTGCTACATTATCTACTGCTGAACGTTTGCGAAATGGGTCTAAAATTGGAATTTTACGAAGCCACCGCCTCTAGAGGAATTTTGACGGTGCAATTTTATCAAGTGCCCTTTTAAAGAAAAATTGGATATACTGTCCTATTATATAGCGAAAAACGTTTAAATTCTGAACAAATTTTTTAAATTCATAACAAAATAGTTTAAATTTGAACAATAACAAACAAACAAATAAATTAAACAAGAAGTGAAAAATAAATGTGAAAAACTAAGTTTTCATATAAACAATAATCAAATCAATCATAATAAACAAGAGTATAATTATTACACATCTATGAGACCCACTGATTCCACCAACCATCAGCTAAGGGATATTCCCCCAATTTTGAGATTGATTATTATTGTTAAAAGTAGACTGCAACAAAAACTACCCTCTGCATCACAACCCCTAATGAGAAGTTTAACCCAAACAGAGACGAGAGTTTGTCACAATCCGGAGATCACCTCTCTAGTTTGTTTGACCACGATGTTACTGGACTAGCTCCTTATTCATGCGAAGGCATATGTCGTGTATTTCTGAAAAAAGACCGGTAGCTTGGGGAAACTCAGAAAAACGCAAATAGTAATCGAATTCTTTAATTGACACACAGAACCTGAGAGTGAGTATCACAGTTCCAACAATTGCAATGTAAATTACTGTGGTAAACAGACACACAGTAGCAATGAATGATGACAATCAAAAAGTGCACTGAGTTCAAATTAAACAAGTACCCAAATATAAACAATTTAACCTCCAACGGCTACTCAATATGAAATCTACAAAAGTCTGAATACCCCGTCGGTTCATACTGTCACAACTAAAAATATCAATAAGTATCCAAAATAATTTAAAGTTAATATTGAATACAAAACATAAAAAGTATAAATAGGCCAGTCATTGGTGACTTAAAAAATGAAAAGTTAGACAAAAATTGCAAAAGTTTTTATATTTTGGGACAACATTGTGACAGGTCAAAAAATTATTAATCCGATTTTTGCACCCTTTTTTGTTCCCCGCAACATTGTTAAATTGTTAAAAGAAGAGTGTAAATTTGCAATAACTCGATGAAAAAAATTCCGAAATTTATGCAATCTTGGAGAACAGTTTAATAATTATTAGACATCTTCTATAAAGTTTGCACCCTGCTACGATGACCGGAACATTGCAAATAGTTGTGATTATTAATTTGCATATACGCAGGGTTGTATTAAGGAATTATTTGCATGACTTTTGCAATTTTTTTCGACAGGATATACACACATAAAAATTAATAAGCTACTGTTTGCAATGTTTCGGACATTGTAGCAGGGTGAAAACTTTATTGAAGATGTGTTTTAATTATTAAAATGTTCTCCAAGGTGTGCATAAATTTCGGAATTTCGGTTTTTTTTAATTTAACAATGTTCCGGGGGGCAGAAAAGGGTGCAAATTCGGATTTATTATTTTTTAGCCTCCTTCAATGTTGTCTCAAAATTTGAAATCTTTTGCAATTTTTCATACCTTTTTTGTTACAATGACTGGCCTAAAATCATATAAAAGAAGTTCACCAAGCTAACGAATTACTCAGGCAAACGAATAAATATCGGATTTCAAAATACAGAAATGCAATAGAACTATGCAATAATGAGGCCATACAGTCAATTCATATAGATACCCTAAGAATTATCAGAGGACAGTCAAGTTTCGAGTGCCATCAATGCTACATCAACTTCAAGACTACACCAAGCCCAAGAAGCTTTGGAAGAATGACCAAGAAGATGTTACTACCAGCTCTGATAATTCTTGGGTAGGCAAGGTCCCAATAGCATAGGCGCAACTAGCGGGGGCCTGGGGGTAGGGGCCTCCCCCCAAATTCAAATTAGCCCCCCAAAATATTCCAAAATTTATTAGTTTTTAATGGTGATATTATGAAGAATCGATTAACTTAATATTCGCAACCCTTACCTTCCTAATAAACACTTAATTTCCACAGAAATTTTAATTTTGGGTTGGCAATCTGTCACCCACTTAGTTGATTTCTGTAACTGTCCCCTTATTTTTCTATGCATAAAACTGATTTTTGAATTAATAGTATGGTAATATTTCAAAATAAATAAATATTAACAAATTTTAAATACCAAATATTATGCTATATTTGCAAAAATTGTTTTTGTTATTACGATACTTCAGTTTAGTGGGGAAAGAAACTTGAATGGATTTAGCACACGATGAGGTTAGCGTCGAAGGCTAGCTTTCGATAAGCTTATTATTTTTCAAAAAATAGTTTTCTTCCCCTGGAATCACAAAAATTAGTACAAAAATATCTTTTTATAATTTCTAACTTCAAATCTGACTTTGAAAATCTAAATTTTTTGCATGTGGCGCAATTTCTCGCTAATTTTAACCCCCTTAAACAAACTTGTTTGAAGACTTTTTTTAGCCACCCCCCAAAAGAATTTATGTAAATATTATAATATTATACTCATACTATATTATTGAAGTACATGTCTATTGTTTATATGAGAAACAACACCCCCACATCATAGAGTGATTTTGGTACCAAGTTTTAACCTCTAACTACTCCATAAGGGTGGTTAAGGGTTAATTACGACAATACAAATTGGAAAAGATAAAATAATTTACTTGCTCCAGCGCCTTCTGTAAGTTTACAATATCATGGTGAAAGGTGTTCGTTTCCAATCGCTGTCCAACGTGAGGCTTAAAAGATAAAACTCTGTAACTTGTTAATTTACACAGGAAAACACTTGATTGGCGTTCGCAACACTAAATCATTGCTTGAAGATCTGCAGCTGGAGCTGGACCAGTGAGAGAGATGGTGTTGGAGATGTTACGTAACACTGGACCATCCAGATGATCATCCAAGGCAATAACAATAGGACGTTGCCAATTGAAGGAAATCCAAAATGGTCCACAACTTGCGGACTTAAAACTGCGTAATAGATAGTCATACAAAATAGCCTTTCCTATTTCCAGATTTTTACAAACAGGAGCCAAATCACCACACGACAGCTGACTTACTCATTTCAAACGTTACATAATCCTCAGTTTTATCTAATTCTTAAGTGTTTTTCTATTTTATAGAGTAGCTAAGTCCGCTGGACTCCTTAAAAACGTGAAGAAACTGGGGCGAAACCGTAGGATCAAGGAAGTAACCAGATAACTTTTCAAAATTGGGAAAGATGCAAATTAAATACTTGATAAACCATCGTTTTGCTTACTTACAGCTGGGAGATATTTCATACACCCAGACCCCCCCCAAGTTTCTCGATTGTTACCTTTTAAAAGGACCCTCAAGGTCAGTAAATAATTTTTGTATGAACGTAATCTACATAATACTAACTTTTTTCTCATCTTTTAAGTGTTTCTTCTATTTTGTACGTTAGCGCCACCTTTGCCACGCCCTAGTTTTACGGATCTACTGGATATCATGCCATAATATCATCAGCATACGCTAATATTTGTTCTTCTTTATTATTTTACCTTTACAATTCACTTTCCTGATTATGTTGTATTCTATAATGAGGTTGAACAATCTCGCCGACAGTAGATCTACTTGTCTTACTCCTGCATTAATTTCAAAATCCTCTTTCTCCTTCTGTAATTATCACTGCGCCTTTTGTTTTCGCTATTGTCATTCTATACAAGCAAATCAATCAATCGAAGGCAGCCTGTGGTAGTAGGTCCAATTTAATATTTTCTTACAAAGATTGTAACGAATTTTTTCATTTCGTTACGTGGTACTACTTTCTCATCCTTCTTCAACTTAATTTAAGACTTCAGGCTTGTTATTTCCAACATCTGCGTCGTTTCCTTGACAGTGTTAGTTCCATGAGTATATAAATAGTTTACATCCATTAGGTAGCTTACTAGACTTGCCTTCAGATGTGCCTGTATACTTACTTTTTATGTTAATGGTAGTAATTTACTAACCCATGAGACCACCGGCTTAACGTGTCTTCCGAAGCACGGAGACTAGTCATAAGAAAGTTTGCCCCGCATTCGCATTCAACTGCATTAGCTGCAAAGCAATGGCCGTCAATGACTTTCTCATTAAATTTCAATATATATAATTGAATTCTTGAATCGGGGAGTCTTGCAAGTTTAACCATGGCAAACGTTCGTTGTTTTTACAACGATTTTGGCCTGGCCTCCACATTTAATCAGGAGCTAGTCTTTAACATCGTGGCAAACAAACTGGAGAGGTCCTCTCGGGATTGTGACGGACTCTGGCATCTGTTTGGGTTAAGTTTTTGTTACAAGGTCCTCTAGACTGATAGATTCGCTCGTGTGTTAGTTTATCAACTTAAACAAATTTATGACCTATAACAAAAAATACCGATTCTATTTGTCATTATCCCCCCGGTCCCCATTATCCCAGACTGAACAGATATGGTCTTCACGTATGTGTCACATTCACATTCCCTCTGAGTGAGGCCGAAACCAAACAACCACATCTACAACAATATCTGGGGTACTTATTCTATTTAGATAATTATTATTAAAATTTAATAATTGAAGAAATTCACTGCGTGTATTATTTAAAAATTGTATAGTTAACCTTTGACTTCCTAACACTGGGGGTTATTCCATAACTACCCCCTTCCAGACCCTGCTGTCTTAATAGGTACCATGGTATTTTGATGTCAGTTGCGATTTACTAAAGTCGATAACGGAACATACACAATGTTGGCTTTGTGACCGGGGGGAGGGGGGTATGAAATATCCTCCAAGCAAGACTTGTGCTTCAGATTTGTCACTATCCCTTCTAAATGATACCGAAGGCCGAGTATCAAGAGTAGTACGCACTAGATGGCTAAAAGAAGCTAGAGGCCGCCTGTGCCAATAAAATATTAATTGACCCCAACCTCTTTAATCTTTTAAAAAATCTAATTGTTTGTTTATATTTTAAAGGAAAATTTGAAATAAAAATACGTTAAGCTTCCATGGTAATTACACAAACATCAACTCATTAATAATTGCTACAACATTTTTAATAATTGCTACTTGTAAGAATTTTAAGGACAGGGGTCATGTTTTTAAGTAAAGCAAGGCTTCTACTTATAATAACAACAAATATTTGGTAATTTTTTTATGTGTATAAAAATTGTTTAATAAAAGACAATGATTATATTTTTAATCATTTTTTAGAACTTTCAAAAGGTAGAAATATTTTAAGTTCTCTGGAAGATGCGAGAATTAAAAATTATAAATTCAATTTCCCCTCTTAATTTTGAATTTTTTTATAAGCCCGGGTGGTGAAACTGCTTTGGTTTTAGATCATTCCCTTCTAAGGACGCCAATCAATGGTACGTTACAAAAATGAAACAATTGACCGAGTTATTGAATCATATCAGCGTGATATCGTCAATCATCCAAATGATTTTTTTGAAGTCACGCAATTAGCACCTCCGCTGATAGGTAACTAATCTACCACTTCAGTTTTGTTGTGTAACTGCTAAATAATATTGCCTTAAAATTATTTACAATTTTATTTATTAAAATTAAAATACAAAGTAACTTAAGTAATACATCGCGAGATTTGCCTAATTTAGAGTTAATAAAATATGGTGGTTAAGACGGTGTAAAATCAGATTATTTTCTCAAAATCCTCTGAATTTCTTGTATGGTTTTGCCTTTTGTTTCTGGAATGAGGAAGTAAACGTAGATGTCTCCAATGATCATAATAATGGTGAAAAAGTAGAAGGTAACGTGACCTCCCAGAGAGTCGTTTGCTATGGGGAAAATAAAAGTGACACAAAATACTAAAGCCCAATTGCACATGACAGATAACCCACTAGCGATTCCTTTGATTTCGGGAGCAAACAGTTCACTCATAATCATCCACGGAATTGGACCAAGACCCAATGAAAAGAAGACGATGAACATCACCAAACCGGCCAACGGTAAAATTCCAATACCAGGAAAATGTACTCCATGTTTGGTTAAATGGAAGTACAACCCGAGTACAAATAAGCAAACGACAGAACCGGATATAGACAACATAATATAAAACCGCCTTGGTCTTTTATCAATTATCATAGCGGCAATGTACGCAACAATTAATTGAACAACCCCCACAAGAATAGCGGCTAAATCCGGAGGCAAGTCCGATCCGGCCGATTTAAAAATCGGGACGGTGTAAAAAATAACCGCATTCACACCGCTCAACTGTTGAAATGTCATGAGAGCAAAGGCCGAGATCACAGCTTTCCGATTCCCTTTCGACCTAAAAACATCCATGAAAGACGCATTCTGTTCGGCAGCTTTATCGAGGTTATCCCGAATCATAATTAACTCCTCCCTCGAGTCATAATTCTGCCCCCTCAAAAACTTCAAACAATCTTCCGCGCCGTTCACATCCCCAATTTTAACCAAATAAACCGGCGTTTCCGGCATAAAATACAAACAAACCGCAAACAAAAATGGAAAGATCATCAAAATCCACGACAAACCGACCCAACTGGTGAATGCACCGAAAGTATAGGTTAGGAGAATTCCGAAACATAAGAACATTTGGAAAAACGAACCCAAAGTTCCGCGTACTGAAACTTCCGCGATTTCACCTATGTACATCGGCGCTGTTACGCACATAGCCCCCGTTGCTATCCCAGAAAAAAATCTGCCAATGTACAACATGTACGGGTTTACTGCAAAAACGATAAAAATCCAATTGATCACGAACGGAACCGTGAGGAACAAGTTTGCTTTTTTCCGTCCATACTTATCCGCAACGAAACCGGCCGGTATGGCCGAAACGAGAGCTCCGATTGCTAACATTGCTCCCACCAACGAAGCTTCCGTTTTGCTTAACAAAAATCTTGCGGTGGTTGAGGTTGCGTTTTCCACTGCATCTGTATAATTCAGTGGCTCGGAACCGTTAAAAACGGGCAAAGCAGTCGTGGTGTTCACCGCATCTGCGTTATCCTGGAGTTGAATTTGGGGTAAAACAGGCGAAGTCCACGCCAGCACGGTTCCAGCACATACCGCTCCAATCGAAACTAAAATTTGCGATCGTGAGGTTAAGTTATTAGTATTACAAAAGCTTTGTTGACTTACCGCAAACAGTTGCGATGTACTGATTTCTCTTCGAGGATTCTTGATCAACACCCGGTATGGGTCTAAAAATCATAGGTTCAGACATTTTCTGTTGGTCGACTCAAAACGATTGAAAACCCTTACTCTATAATTCTATTTTTAAGTCGCTCTCGAGTGCTTCTTTATCTCGAGATATGACTTTTTAATTGATATCAAATTTTTGTTCGCATTTATTATCTATTGATGTTGAGAGGTTAATGCTACGAAGCAGTTTGTTTAGCACATCCACATGATCTCGTCGCTCTACAGTTTGGAAACAGTACGCCAGACCAGACCACTTCACTAAAATTCGAAACAATTTTAATGAATAACGAAGTAGGGTGAAAGAGAGAGTCATTATAACGCTCGAATGCTGCATTCAAATTAAATTTTAATTTAAAAATGTTTTTTTTCCCTTACATCATAACAAACAACTTAATTATACTCAATTATAAACACTCAATAAAAACTAATTTAACTTTGATATTCATCTAATATAAAATGACTAATATAAGTAAACATTTAAATGGTTTATGCATCTTTCGTATGTAAAAATATTTTTTCATAATTGGATCATTTTAAGTCCTTGCATTATTGAATTTCTGATTATCTAAAAAAATTTTGGGGGGAAAATTTCATTCAACTTTGATTTCATTTCTGCGAATAAGTGAAATATTTAAGATTTTTAAAATAAATTTGATAATAAATATTTCATTTGAGTAGCATGCACCAGTTTGCAATAATTATTGGATTATCTAATCGATAATTGGTAAAACTTGATATTTGAAAGTGGGTTATCAGAACAAACAATTATTATGAGTTGAGAAATATAAATTTTGATTTTGTTGCAAGATAGCAGACCCGAAATGGTAGTTTACACATTATTTGTAATTTTGAGTACCTACTATAATGGTAATTTATTAGATGGGTTGCCTATATGACAGTTTAGGAAAATGGATAATTATTATAATTTATAAATGGTTGAAAAAAATTGTAAAATACCATTGACCATTCCTTTTCAAAATATCATTTTAAGTTGTTTTTTTTTTATTTTAGATTTTACGTTACTTTTGGTTTTAATGTAAAATTTCACTTTAAAGTTCTTTAATAAAATTATAATAACAACTTTTTAACAAAAAATTAAACTAATGAAAAACAAAAGAAAACTGAAAAGTGAAAAATAAAAAAATATACCTTTTTAGCCTTAATAACTAAGCTTCTAAACTAATGTAAGTAACTAGTTTTGAGTCGGCGCCAAACAAACATAATAATCACTGGGTTCTAGATTGGTCACGCCACGTGGAAGACAATGGGACAATTATATCAAGTAGTAATGATAAAAAAAAACAATCTACAGCAGCTTTCTGCCGGATAACCAACATACTGGCCAACGGAAACAAATAAGATTCCAGATGTTGTTGACTTTTGCATCACAAGAGGCATAGCAAGTAATTATTTAAAAATTGAATCTCGCCTGCACCTCTCATCGGATCATTCCCCTCTGCTAGTTACTTTTCAAAGTAAAGTGATTATAAAGCCTGCACCACCAGCTCTGTCAAACAAAAATACTGATTGGGAGACATTTCGAAATATATTATCAAAAGAACTAAATTTAAATCAATCAACGGCTTTTCCATTCCTGTCGGAATATTGCCACTTCTACTGAAGTCTTTACAATCCATTTCACGAGGTGGATTAATCCTCTTTTGCTACAACTTTGCACCACAGCGTGTGG
Source organism: Rhagonycha lutea (assembly GCA_958510855.1). NCBI lineage: Eukaryota > Metazoa > Arthropoda > Insecta > Coleoptera > Cantharidae > Rhagonycha > Rhagonycha lutea. Next base: position 31,023,934 of record OY294041.1, read on the forward strand.
ATGTCAACCGGAAGGCCGGGCTAAGAAACTCTGCGAATTCAGCGACTTGAACCCAGAATTTCCGCTCCGTACTCAACCAGCGATCACATCACTCCACACCGAAGGTGATGTTGATGAAGCGGTGGAACAATTAAACCTCGTAATAAAACAAGCGGCACGGAAGGCTACCCCATCAGAGCAGAAAAGGTAGCTGAGCCAGCCAGGTTACTACCCCAAACATAATATAATTAGAAAACTTGAAGAAAAATGGAGATTAAGAAAACGATGGTAGATTACCCATGCCCCGAGTGATAAAACAAATCTTAATCGCTCCACCTCCCAATTAAAAAAGATACTAACCGTATATAAAAAATTCTTAGAAAATCAAACAACCACAAAATAGCAAACCTCCAATCAGAACACAACATGATGGTAAATGGGCTAGAACGGATGAAAGAATAGTAATAACATTTGCAGAACACCTTAGTAATGTTTTTAAACCATTCCCAGTGGAAACTCTTCTAGAGGAAGAACAAACAAAGCTTTAGATGCTCCTTACCAAATGGACCTCCCAATTAAGACTATATAAATATCAGAAGTCAGGTCAGGTCCTGATAACAGGACATATTCTAATTAACCTATTGCCAGAAGGAATAGAAATGATCACAATAATTTTTGATGCCATTCTTAGATTGGGTTATTTTCCTTCGCAATGGGAGGTAGCTCAAATAATTCTTATTTTAAAGCCTGGCCAATTGTCACATACAGCCTCTCCTGCTCAATTCTTACTCGCACCTCCAAGCTGGCGGTCCCTGGTAACCTGTAGATGCAGAGAACCCTCAGAGATCGGGTACAACCCCGATGGATGAGAAAAATCTTCACGGCTGAAGCGAGAGGGAGACATTTCCTTCGGGTTGGACGAGAGGCCAGCACCCTCTCACGGTAAAAAAAATAAATTCGCTTAAAATACTAGTAATAAGCTTCGGAAGTCGGACAGATGCTCTATTCGACAAAATCAGCAACAAAAACGGACTACGAATATAGAATGTTCATGGCATCAGAAACAAACAAGAAGAAATCATTTTAGAACTCATCCAGCGGAAAATAGATATAGCAGTCCTCATATTGAAGAACAAATTAAATTGAAGAAGCTACTATATCAAAAATTTCTTCAAAAGAAGGACACCGAATCCAAAGAAGAATATAAACGAGCTACTAGGGAGGTAAAAAACTAAGTCATGCATAATAAAAACTTAAGCTGGACAAAAAGTGCGAGGATATTGAACAATATATGGGCGGCACTCGAAGCTCGGAAGCTTGAAAAACAATCAAGTCTGTAAGAACTTCTAGTAAGTCGGGAATTAACTTGAGAGGTATCAGAAAAGAGGAATGGGTGCAACACTTTGTAAAACTGTTACAAGAAGGAAGGCCGGAATTTATAGAACAACAACAACAAGAGCAAGATATAATATCACAAGTACAGCGAATACACCTGAAAGTTGCATTAGTTCAAGAAGCATTAGTGGCGACGAAGCTAAAGAAGTCACCAGAACCAGGAGGAATCCACCCAGAATTTTTCAGAAATGGGCCACAGAAACTAATAGAAATGCTGATGAGAGCCCTATTATGAAAAATGCCTAAATGGAGAGACAACTCCAAACGAATAGAGAACCTCATGTATTATAACAACCATACACAAAAAAGGTCCCAAAGGCGACCCAAATAACTACAGAGGTATAGCAGTTATCCCAAAAATAGGCAGAATATACGCGAGATTTCTTAGGAACCTCTTGGAGAACGATATTAAAAATGATCAACCCGAGGAACAGGCAGCGAAGTCGAGAAACACATTTAGCCCTCATTGATTTGGAAAAAGCATATGACAACATTCCATTATCGGCAGCTATGGACAGAAATACAGAAACTAGTACAGAAGCAAAAATTAAGACCAACTTTACTTAGAGCTATCCATAAAGGGCTGAGGCAGGGATGTCCGTTATCACCCACTCTATTCAAAATTTATCGAAACGAAGTCATACAATGACGGATGAAGAAGTGTAGAAATATGGGAGGTGGGAGACGATATACTTTACACCCTTTTTTTGCGGACGACCAAGTTGTGATAGCGGAAGATGATAAAGATCTTACAAGGGGACACTACAGTGAGGTACCCACCATTCTGGATCCCAATTTTGTTGGTGATTCTATGAGTTAAAAAAATTATCACTTTCTCGGCGTTTAGTCCAATGGTTTTTAGTTTTAGAGTTATGAATTTTTGAAATAGGCTGGTTTTACCATAGATTTAGCATATATTGGAGTTGTAATGCATCGGTCCTGAGATTTGTTTGTTGTAAATTATGTAATTTATTATCGGAATTAAAAAATTAACGATCTACGAATTACCATTCCAAATTCTTAACCGTTAGACCATGATGGTTTCTAGTAATAATAGCTAAAATAGTAATAGCAGTTAACCCAATTTGGTATTTTCAAAAATTCATAACTCGGGCCATTGGACTAAACGCCGAGAAAGTGATAATTTTTTTAGCTCCTAGAATCACCAAAAAAATTGGGATCTCCATTAGTGGGTACCTCACTGTAGTGTCCCCTTGTTAGTTATATGCTTAGAAAACTACATGAGGAATATACGAAGACCGGATTCACCATGAATTTAATGAATGCGAATACCTCATTGTTGGAAGTGAAGATTGCAATGACCTTCCACTGGACACGAATGTAATAATGAATTAAAATAATTCTAATTTAATGTTTTTTCTTAATCCTTAGAGCCAAACTAGACGAGCGTTATTTCCGTGGCGTATTTTCCGTCGCGTATTCTCCGCGGGATCGTAAACCCCACGTTTAAATGCAGTAAACTACACGAGCGTAATTTCCAACGTTGAAAACGCTCTTACGTCGGCGTGAGCGAGTTGTACGCTGTCGAGAGCGTTGTTTCCGTCCAGTCGAGACTAGCCGGCGTTTTTCTGAGAACGCAAACACAGTGTTTGAATCGGGCAAACTACACTGAAGCGTAAAACGCCAGCGATTGTACAGTCTATACAAATGTTTGACACGAAAAAATTTATTAGTGGTATTCATTTTTAACTAACACCATTAACAAAAGTTTCTTCGCGAACTGTACCCGGCGTATTAATATCGCCTCGTGTAGTTGCTCCAGATCGAGCGGAGAAAACGCGACGATAAATGCGCGACGGAAATAACGCCCGTGTAGTTTCACACTTAAGCGACTTTATTCCAAGAATAATATCCTTTTATTTCGTCAAAAGAATATTCACAACTCCTGAAACTGGTGACTTTCAGTTTGGAACCAGATTTTACCAGGTTGGACCTGCGCACTGTAGTACAACGAAAGGGAACAAGGCTTCCAATAAAAAATGGCAGGTGATACGGACGCCATTTGAAGAGCGGTTTTAATTAATTGATAATCTGCGTGTTTCTGGTCTGAATTACGACAGACACCAGTGCATTGTTGACCTAGTGGTCGCGTGTTTGTGTTGCCATTTGTAACAAATTTTTGCTTTGTTATATTGTTCTCCTTTTCATATCGTTTCACAATATCCCTGAGTACGGCCCATTGCCTTGTATGCATTTTTAAATGCATTTAGCATTGACCTTGCAATTTTTGAACGCAATGTGGCTTGCTGTCGGACGCGGTTGAGCCGTATCAGTTGGGTTTGAGATATTGAATGTGTACGTTCGACCTTCGTGTGCGGAGTTTTAAAGTTCCTTTTAGTGCCGAATTACTGGTGCTTTATCCATTATTTTAAATTGGCCAGCTCCTGTTTCTATTGAGCATTACTTTAAGCCATTCGCTGTAGCGTTACAGTTTTTTCTACTGTGGAAGTATACCACCTGTGGATTTTACAAAATTCACCATTATCAGCATATTGCACGATTTCTCCCCGCACGCAAGGTTTTGCGCAAGCCAGTTCTTGTTTATCCTTTTGACAAGATATCGAGTTGTGATGTTTGTTTTGGTCTCCTTACAACATCAAACCGATCGATTGCCATCCTGGATTCTCCAACTGTAACGAAGTTTCGTTCGATCAGCATTTCACCTGCTCTCAATACACCATCATCTAATCCAAGCCGTGTTTATCTGTGCGCGTAGTTCTATCAAGTGCTACTGTTCTAGATAGTTCAACAAGATCCAGCTTCACCTGAATAGCACCCGTTGGTCTCGATTGGAAGTGCCTGTCATCTTTGATATTGTAAGCTTAGCGAGATATCGAGGTAAGCATTTTTATTTTTCCATATCGAAAGCATCAACGTGTGTGTGCTTTGTTTTCAAATTGTACAACCTTAGTGTTGTTATCTTGTTTGGTACTTGTTTATATTTACGACGGAGCTCTTTGTGAATGAACCGCTCATTATTTCATTTGCTACTGTGCAGTTTTACCACAGTAATTTATACATTGCAATTGTTTGGAACTGTAAGAGCATCTCAGATTCTGTTATCATTGAATTAAAGCACATTTACCATCATAGGTGTTTTATTGTTTTTTCACCCTTAGCTACCTATTATTTACAGAACCCCGATCCAGCCACCGCCCAAATAAAGAGCTGGTCTAAATTTCCATCGTGGCAAAACAAACTGGAGAGGTTCTCTCCGGATTGTTGCAGACTCTGGCTTTTGGTGTACTAACCCTCTCATTAGGGGTTGCAATCCAGAGGGCAGTTTTTGTTTCACATTGCAATACTAGCCGGCTAGGGCAGTGGAGTTTCTATTAGTAATTGTGATGCACATGTAGACCGCACCGCTTGCCTTGAAACGTTTCCTTGCTGCTACCGCTGATGAATTTGAACAGCCAATTCTGTGTATCCGTAATTGCATTTACTGGATTTCCTGTGGATCGGTTATTCCGAGTTTTTGGAACGATTTCCTGCATTACCTTTTTATGTGTGGAGACAGTGGCGTAGAAGCATTCTTTTTCTGAGGGAGTAAAACCCGCGAAATTGTAAATTTGACGTCCTGTTCTTGGTTTCACATCTTGGGTTAGACGTCGGAGACTCAATCCTGACTAATTACAACTAATTAGTATTTTCTGGTATCCAACGATTTGTCTATTACTTGTTTGTACTATTTTTATTGAATATAGCGGATTCCAACGATAAATAAAAGAAAATACAAATCAGTAATAACAACTTATAATAACAAACTTAACCGGATTACATGATAACAACAACTAGATAACATACTGTAACAACTAACAACGTGCTTTACCTAACAGGTAACCCTACAAAACAGTATTACCAATTTAATTGAAACTAAAACTTAAGCCGCGTAATTTAAATTCAACAATTTTGAATTGCTACGAATCTTGTTGCTTGTTTTATAAATTCGCTTTGGCGTAGCTTGGCCTATAATATAACTGTTTACATGTGTGTTTTGAAATTTTAGCTTTGATTCAACGACCTGCAAATTTGGTCAGTCCATTATGAACAGACTCCGATCGATCGAGAATCTCCATTCATAAGACGATTTTGTTCAATGATGCCATTGGGTAAGTTTCTTTCAGATTGCACTGTTTACAAGTTTGTTGTAGTTGCTTGCTACTTAGCCTTTTTCAACCTGCGCATGAGATTTTATGAGCAATTCATAATACTGTCATTTCGTGTAAATCACCAATTGTCAGTGAGGACCTCCATCAGAGAGAACGTTTGTTTTTTTGCAGCAATAGCTTAACCATTTGTACATAATATGTTGACTGTCGCAAATAATAAATTCTTAATTTTGTTAGTTAGAAACGTTACTCGCTTGTTTCATTTCGACGCTAACTGGCGCCCAAATCTTTTTACATTTCTAGATATCTGTCTGTGGCACACCAGAGCAGGTTGTAGTGGCTGGCCAAGAAGAACATCCCATCGAACCCACGATAGCGTCCGCGCTAGCCACGTTTCTCAGTATCTGTTGGTTAAATAACAAACGTTAGCTACTCTCACGTCATCGAGAGGTCAAGAGGTTGGTGTATCCGTTTTAGGGGAGATAAGCGGTACAAAGTCTGATTAAAAATGGAACTTTGGTGAAATAAATACACGATTACCAGGAAGGATGACAGGGGTGGTGTACAGAATCTGGCTGTTATGACAGAAGGTTCAGACACTACGACCTTTTCAAAGCTATCCGGGGATCTAAAATGGAAGACCTTAACTCACGACTCGCTCGTAGCGCAAGAGGTTAATTTTGAAATACGCTCTAATAGGACTACCAAAAGAAAAATGGCCTCAATCCATGACCAAGCTCATGGTGAGGAAGGCTATAACCCTGGCGGAACCCCTCCTATAATTCACACCCTAACGAAGTAATGGCGTTAGTCCATAATTATGGTGCAAAAGGCTATACCTTGAAGGAACTTGGATAAATCTTGAATGAACATTGGTGACCTTCCTTTTTTTTGTGGTGCAAGAGGAGTGGAGAAATCTTCAAAAGGACACCATCCAGAAATGCAAACATCGTTGGGTAGTTCAAACTGGATACCCCGCCTTCGCTCGGGTGGGTCTCTCTTTTAGAGGTTAATTAAATTAAAAGTTAAGAAAGAAAAAATGAATTAAAAAACCGCCGGATCTCTCTTTTAACGGACTTCATTACACAGAATGGTTTCCTAATAATGACAATTTTAATTGTTCGCTCTCAAACGTCCTCGCGTTCACAAATGATGATGTAGAAAATTTCCGTAGGAATCTTTTAGATAAATTAGTACCGTGGATAATAAAATTTCATATGATTGCTGACTGAGTTTCTTTAAATTGATTGGACATTGAAATTATTGGTACTTCTTGTCGCGCATCATTTCTAATTTCGTTTTGGTTGTTTATGGTTTTTATGAGAATATTGTCTTGAGATTGGAGTTGTAAATGTAATAAAGTGTGGTGTTTGTTTCCACATTTTCGACCATTTGTGCTCATGTGATTCGCCTTTAAACAGTTAGACAACTATACCTTTTGCAGTATAAGTTGGAACAACTGGAAACAGATTTGGTGCAAATGGTAACAGACTTGGTGCAAATAAACACAGATTTGGAGCAAATAAAACCAAATTTGGATAAAATAAAAACATATTTGGATCAAATAAAACCAGATTTGGATCAAATGAAAACTTATTTGGATTATCTCTTTAGTAACGTAATTTGCTTATATAGGTTAAATTTCGTCAATTACGTACGTAACAACAACCAAGAACCAACCATTTCAGAATTTAGAATGCGTATTCTGGAAGACAGTTCTGATATTGCATTTCAAAAGATGCGACAGGAACATTGAAACAAAAACTGCCCTCTGGATTGCAACCCCTAATGAGAGGGTTAGTACACCAAAAGCCAGAGTCTGCAACAATCCGGAGAGAACCTCTCCAGTTTGTTTTGCCACGATGGAAATTTAGACCAGCTCTTTATTTGGGCGGTGGCTGGATCGGGGTTCTGTAAATAATAGGTAGCTAAGGGTGAAAAAACAATAAAACACCTATGATGGTAAATGTGCTTTAATTCAATGATAACAGAATCTGAGATGCTCTTACAGTTCCAAACAATTGCAATGTATAAATTACTGTGGTAAAACTGCACAGTAGCAAATGAAATAATGAGCGGTTCATTCACAAAGAGCTCCGTCGTAAATATAAACAAGTACCAAACAAGATAACAACACTAAGGTTGTACAATTTGAAAACAAAGCACACACACGTTGATGCTTTCGATATGGAAAAATAAAAATGCTTACCTCGATATCTCGCTAAGCTTACAATATCAAAGATGACAGGCACTTCCAATCGAGACCAACGGGTGCTATTCAGGTGAAGCTGGATCTTGTTGAACTATCTAGAACAGTAGCACTTGATAGAACTACGCGCACAGATAAACACGGCTTGGATTAGATGATGGTGTATTGAGAGCAGGTGAAATGCTGATCGAACGAAACTTCGTTACAGTTGGAGAATCCAGGATGGCAATCGATCGGTTTGATGTTGTAAGGAGACCAAAACAAACATCACAACTCGATATCTTGTCAAAAGGATAAACAAGAACTGGCTTGCGCAAAACCTTGCGTGCGGGGAGAAATCGTGCAATATGCTGATAATGGTGAATTTTGTAAAATCCACAGGTGGTATACTTCCACAGTAGAAAAAACTGTAACGCAACAGCGAATGGCTTAAAATAATGCTCAATAGAAACAGGAGCTGGCCAATTTAAAATAATGGATAAAGCACCAGTAATTCGGCACTAAAAGGCACTTTAAAACTCCGCACACGAAGGTCGAACGTACACATTCAATATCTCAAACCCAACTGATACGGCTCAACCGCGTCCGACAGCAAGCCACATTGCGTTCCAAAATTGCAAGGTCAATGCAAAATGCATTTGAAAATGCATACAAGGCAATGGGCCGTACTCAGGGATATTGTGAAACGATATGAAAAGGAGAACAATATAACAAAGCAAAAATTTGTTACACAGCCCCCTCCTCAAATCATCTCACGCCGATGAAGATGGAAAACTAAAGATGTTGAAAATAAAAAAATGTCAAGCGTGAACGTGACGTGAGTCGGACGTGATCGACGTAACAGTGAAATGGACGTGATGGAAGTCCACAGTGATACCTGTAGGTACTGAGGTCGTGTGGAACACAAGCATTGTTCGATAAACTACTAACTTAAGGAATACGTAATTAAAGCTCGATAAACTGTAGGATAAAATAAAAAGGTTTGATTCTAAAATCAAATAAAAGTTAATCATAAAAAAATGAAATAAGGTGGCAATTCCCCTAGGATAACGAAACGTTACCCTACTTTTTCCGCATAAAGCGAGAAGCCAAGGTGACAAAGCAAAGTCGCTTTAAAATGTCAAAAAAACGTATATTAAATATACTAAGTACTCCAGTGCGGACGTCAGCACGGAGCCTGCAGCGCAGTCACGGCACCCCATAGGACCCATGAGAATGAATGGTAATGCAAATTGCATCTAAAATGCAAAACTGCTACAAAAAAATTCCGTGATCACACAACCGGGATCAACGGGATAGACCACCTAGGACCTATCTCACTGCTGAAGGCAAAGTGTTTGCGAACAAAACAGCACTCACCCAGCATAAATCTGGTTTCCGGTCGAGGCAATCAAGTGTCCTCGAAACTCGGAATAATTATCGAAACTAAAAAATTACTTATTTGTCAAAAATGACTTACAAATCCCTCTACAGTTATCTAACAATGACTATTAAAAGTTGAGAGAAAAATCTCTGATGGCACAATCTAGAACTTACGATGGAACTGTTCCAAATCGTAAAAAAAGTTGACCTAGGTCAGTGTGGTAGGCTTTAAAAACTCTCGCAGCCCGCCTCCGAGGTGCGTTCATTGTTGGGGGAATGACAGAAGGTCATTGGAAGCCTAAAAAAACTCGCGTAGTCCGCCTCCAAAACTACGTTCATTGTACTAAACAAGGAAGTGTAAGTCAGGTGTTCGACTTAATAGAGAAATCCAGGCGCGCAGATAAAAGCCTGAATCTAATGTCTGATCTTAGTTGTTTGCGGACCAGCAGTGACAACATTACCCATCGTACCTCCCATGTAATATTTTCACACTCTAAGGTTGTTCTCTTATGTCATCATGGGGATGTTGTTTTAAATCCTTAACATGGAATACGCCCACGTCTCTGCCTCGCTCATTAGTAAGCCGATAGGTCAATGGACCGGTGACCTCGCGGACCTTGCATTTAAGGAACTTCGGTGCAAGCTTACTCATAAAGTTTTTGCCAGCGTTGGACAAGGCAAAATTCCGACGCCAAACGACATCACCCACTCGAAAGCGAATGGTGCGTTTGCGTAGGTTATAATGTGAAGCATTGCGCTGGTAGGCTTCACCCAAACGATGAGTCACGTCCTTAAATAGCTCGTCTAACCGATTCATTTCCCCAGCGACCCGCTCGCGGCTTCCTAAAGTTAAATCCTCCTCCTTCAAATCCAAAACGCGACCGTAATAGTCTCCCCTCGCGGGAACAGTACGTCCAAGGTTCAAAAGAGAGGGTGTAAACCCGGTTACCTCGTGCGTAGCCGAACGCAGCGCATGAGCGATCTTAAAGATCTCTACATCCCATGTTCTGTGATCGTTCTTGATGTAAGAACGGATGGCTGTACCCACTACCCTGTTAACTCGCTCTACGAAATTCACCTGAGGCGTATACGCTGGTGAATACCATAGATGCTCCACCTTGTAATCGCTCATGAGTTTTCGAAACTCGTGACTAATAAATTGCGGCCCGTTATCAACCATGCATATCTGGGGGACCCCAAATAGCAGGAAAACTTGATTTTCTAGAAACTCACAAATCTTTTTGGAAGTGGCTTTACGCAGTGGTTGTACCAGCACGAACTTCGAAAACCAATCGCAAACTACAAGTAGCATCGTATTTCCCTGAGACGAGCGCGGAAAAGGACCCATTAAATCCACTGAAATGCACTGGAAGGGGAACCGTACCTTCTTCTCTTTACCCATCAACCCATACCTTCCACCCTGACAAGCTTTGGAAGACAAACACACGGTGCATCGACGCACATATCGACCGACGTCGGCACGCATCCTGGGCCAATAGTACAACTCGTTGATCTTACTGAAGGTCTTAAAAGTTCCTAAATGAGCTGAAGTCGGATCGTCGTGACAACGCTGAAGGATGTCCTTTCGACGTGACTTTGGAACAACTTGCTTCCATTCTACAAGATTGGAAGTCAGATCATGACGATTCGGGACGAGTTTATATAAAAATCCGGACTCAATGCGCCAGTCAGGATAACTAGCAGGAGCGTCACCGACCTTCGTCAACATACGCCGATACCACGCATCGAGGTCTTCCTCAGACAGGTCCAGAGATGAAATCTCTAATGGAGCTCGAGACAAAGCGTCTGGTACTACATTCAGTTTCCCTTTTCGGTGTTGGATGTTAAATGAGTGCTGAGATAGTCTCACACTCCACCGAGCTAAGCGATTAACTGGAGATCGCATCGATAGCAACCACAATAACGAATAGTGATCCGTAACTACCGTAAAGTTCGTACCTTCGACGTAAGGACGAAACTTCTCGATCCCGAAAATCACAGCTAAACACTCACGCTCAGTGACCGAATAATTTCGTTCAGCTCGATTCAATGTTCTCGAAGCGTATGCAATAGCGCGCTCTTCATCGCCCTCCCCCTGACTCAATAAACAACCAAGACCATAATTAGAGGCATCACACTGTATGTAAAATTTCTTGGTGAAATCTGGACTTGCTAAAATAGGCGCTGAAACTAATAGCTTTTTCAGGCTCTCAAAAGACTCAATGGCTTCCGGAGTCCAGGTGATTGCTTTTCCCTTCCCACGTCCTTTTAACAACTCTGTTATAGGGGCTGAGAGTGACGAAAAATTTGGTATAAAGCGACGATACCAACCAATCATACCCATGAAACTCTTCACACCGGTGGTAGTTGTAGGCTTAGCAAGCTTTGTGATGGCCTCAACCTTAGCAGGGTCAGTGTGCAGTCCAGTCTTGTCGACTATGTGACCCAAAAAGGTCAAACTTGAGCGACAAAACTCACACTTCTCTAAATTAATAGTCAGGTTCGCTTCCAGCAAACGCGCACGTACTTGTTCGAGCAGTTCTAAATGCTCAGCGAAGGTGTCAGATATGACAATGATGTCATCCAGATAAACAAATATTTTTTCGCCCAGAAGGGGTCCAAAAATATTGTCCATCAAGCGCTGTAATGTCATGGGAGCATTAGAAATACCCATGGGGCAGACAACATACTCGAACAAGCCACGACCCGGTACCGTAAACGCTGTTTTCTCACAAGATGACGGTGTGAGCGGTATCTGCCAAAAGGCTTTCTTCAAGTCAATGGAAGACAAGAAGCGCGCATCTTGCAAACGAGACAAGATATCGTCCAATCGCGGTAATGGATAAGCATCCTTCCGAGTCACCTGGTTAAGCTTGCGTCCATCGAAACACAATCGATAGGAACCGCTAGACTTCTTAACCAGCAACATCGGAGACGACCACGGGGAGTTGGAAGGGCGCACGATGTTGTTTTTAAGCATCTCGTCCAGCTCTTCATGAGCAATGACGCGCATTGCTGGCGAAAGAGGATAAAACCTTTGCTTAATGGGTGCAGCATCCCCAGTGTTGATATCGTGAGCAACCTTATGAGTTTTCGTCAACCCATCTTTTGACAAAATTTCAAAATTTTCCCTAAGTGCAGCGAGTGCAACTTGTTGTTCGATAGTGAGATCCAAAGCCGACCGGATGCATTCCAAAGAATGAATTTTTTCGACGAAAAAATTATCGCTACCAAAATCTGCTTTGATCCCAAACAGTTTGCAAAAATCAATTCCCAGTGTTAAAGCGGTAGTAATGCTTCGGCAAACTAATACATCTAACGACCGGACTACCCCACAAATATTTATAGGCAACAGCACGGTTCCTATGACGTCCTGCGAGGTCCCGTCAGCAGATCGCAAGACACACGAGCTGCCACTGGTATACTTAATATCGAGTTGATTTATTAAAAAATGACCGGCGGTGCCTAATACCGAAATATTAGCTCCCGAATCTAGAAGTGCTGTGAGTTGCACGCCGCGCACAGACAGGTTGACGTATGGTCGTTGATCTGACCTTGGGTGAGAAAACAATGTGGAATTGTTGGATGGTGGAGCGGATCCGCAGAAAGCGTTAACTCGGGTCAACCAACTCTTCCACAACAAAAGATCGGCTTGAATAGCCTTTCTCAGCGACGCGCCGCGACGCCGCTTGGCTCTGCGATGTCTTGAGTGATTTTCCGTGCATGTTTGTGTGGTAAAACCTGCTTGACCGCAAATAAAACAGAAAAAACCCAAAGGCTTACTACAGGTGTGAAAAGAATGTCCGGGCTCGGAGCAATTCCAACAAAATGTCCGCTTCGATGACCGAGGAGTCTTAAGGATCTTCCTAGTAGGTTCAACAACTGTGGGATCCGCAATAAGAACCGAGGTGGTTGGTTCAGGTGTGGTAGTCCACTTAATTAATCTTTCAGCTGCTTGGGCTGACGTAATAAAATCCACCCTAGTATGAATAGGAGCGTTTCCCATAGCCAGTGAAATATTTGGTAATAAATTTTTACGAATTACCCACAGCTGTTCTTCCACGTCAGGTATAGGACAAACATGCGAGAATCTGGCAAACATTGCCTCGATGTACGTGCGTACCGATTCCTGAGGTTGCTGAAAATACGTTCGAATTTGGTCCACGTACTCTCTGTTGAAGTCTAGAGATAAAAAGCGAATTTTTAACTCTTCAACTAATTGAGTCCAAGATGTTATATGTGGACCTAAACTCCGATACCATATTAAAGCATCACCAGAAAAAAATTCGGCTGCTTTATTAAAAAGTTCATCTTCACTAACACCTCTGCATAATGATAATTCACGGGATCGATCGATTTAAAAAGTCGAACACCTGTTGAAAACCACCAGACCCGTCAAAAGTCAAATGCCATTTATGCACCCCTACATATTCCTTATTAGAATTAACCTGACTAATCAGTAAACCTAAAAGATTCGTTAAATCAGCATTATCTAACCCGGATTTCACATAAGGTGACAAGGACATCTTACTAATTTAAAAAAATGCACAGAATTACACAACAAATCTCGTAAAAAATTTAACACACGTTCTACTGTGTTAATAAAACAAGCAAGTGTACAGTAACACTGCAAAAATAAAATTTGCCAGCGTAATTCACAAATTAACGTTACTGTAAAACACAAGCTTGGGAGTTGAGTTCTTTGGTTTGCAGAGCACCACTGCAAAATAAAATTTGCCAGTGTAATACGAATATATACGATACTGCAAAACACAAAAACCTTGAATCGATGGAAAATAGAAGTTGTTATTGCACTCTCTCAATAAAACCAACCTGTAACAAATTACAGAAATCCAAGCAGGTTTAAAAAAGACAATTGCAATTGATTGAAAAAGCGAGCACTCCCAACATTCAATTAACATCCCCCAAAGCTACAGAAAATGTGACCAAAACACGTTAAGGGCGCCAATGAAACAAAAACTGCCCTCTGGATTGCAACCCCTAATGAGAGGGTTAGTACACCAAAAGCCAGAGTCTGCAACAATCCGGAGAGAACCTCTCCAGTTTGTTTTGCCACGATGGAAATTTAGACCAGCTCTTTATTTGGGCGGTGGCTGGATCGGGGTTCTGTAAATAATAGGTAGCTAAGGGTGAAAAAACAATAAAACACCTATGATGGTAAATGTGCTTTAATTCAATGATAACAGAATCTGAGATGCTCTTACAGTTCCAAACAATTGCAATGTATAAATTACTGTGGTAAAACTGCACAGTAGCAAATGAAATAATGAGCGGTTCATTCACAAAGAGCTCCGTCGTAAATATAAACAAGTACCAAACAAGATAACAACACTAAGGTTGTACAATTTGAAAACAAAGCACACACACGTTGATGCTTTCGATATGGAAAAATAAAAATGCTTACCTCGATATCTCGCTAAGCTTACAATATCAAAGATGACAGGCACTTCCAATCGAGACCAACGGGTGCTATTCAGGTGAAGCTGGATCTTGTTGAACTATCTAAACAGTAGCACTTGATAGAACTACGCGCACAGATAAACACGGCTTGGATTAGGTGATGGTGTATTGAGAGCAGGTGAAATGCTGATCGAACGAAACTTCGTTACAGTTGGAGAATCCAGGATGGCAATCGATCGGTTTGATGTTGTAAGGAGACCAAAACAAACATCACAACTCGATATCTTGTCAAAAGGATAAACAAGAACTGGCTTGCGCAAAACCTTGCGTGCGGGGAGAAATCGTGCAATATGCTGATAATGGTGAATTTTGTAAAATCCACAGGTGGTATACTTCCACAGTAGAAAAAACTGTAACGCAACAGCGAATGGCTTAAAATAATGCTCAATAGAAACAGGAGCTGGCCAATTTAAAATAATGGATAAAGCACCAGTAATTCGGCACTAAAAGGCACTTTAAAACTCCGCACACGAAGGTCGAACGTACACATTCAATATCTCAAACCCAACTGATACGGCTCAACCGCGTCCGACAGCAAGCCACATTGCGTTCCAAAATTGCAAGGTCAATGCAAAATGCATTTGAAAATGCATACAAGGCAATGGGCCGTACTCAGGGATATTGTGAAACGATATGAAAAGGAGAACAATATAACAAAGCAAAAATTTGTTACAACATCTTCTTAGATATGCAAACCATGTGGAACGATATTATAGTGCATCATTACAACAAGAAGACATTGTTGAAATTTCATAAAAATAAAAATAAATATTTAAATTTTAAATCATAATTTTAAATTATTTCAAATCAGTTTTCGTTTGCTCCAAATCGGTTTTGGAGCAAATGGACGGTCATGCATCTAACCTTTTGCAGTATAAGTTGGAACAACTGGAAACAGTTTTGGATCAAATGAAAACTCATTTGGATTATCTCCTTTAGTAACGTAATTTGTCAATATAGTTAGGTCAAATTTCGTCAACTAATTTATTGTACAGTATAGCTTCACTAATTGGGACAGATAAAATGTTCAACCTGTCCCGATTTTCGAATTGTCCCGATTATAGAAGTATTTTATAAAACTATTTAAATAACACAAGAAAAACTTTTTTAATGAATTTTAAACATATTTTAATCATCTAGTATTACATATTTTTAGAAATAAACAATAAGTCTTAGGTGTTCATACTGGAATACTTTTTTTGAAATAATCACTAATTTTATGCTGTTTAATATTTTCAAAAAAATGTGTGCTGGCGTTTTCTTTCAATCTTCTTAATAAAAGAATATCTTGTATCGCAATATTATTTTCTTCTGCCCATTGAATGCATTGTGAAAATGACCAAACAGCATCTTTATGCAAGATTTTATTGCAAGATTCTTCTACAGCACAATCTGAGTCAGTAATATGCAAAACAGTATCTTCAGCTTTTCAAGCCTCTGCAATTAAATCATCATCTGTAAAATTTGGCATATTTTCATTTTTTCCAGTTGCCTAATTACAGATTTCCTCATAACTAATTTGTGGATCAAATGAATTCAACATTTGCTTCATGATGTTTAAATCTGCATTTATTGATGTTGATTCCCATTTTTGTTTCAACTGACTTAAAGGAATTTCATCATCTTCGTCCCATTGATCTTTTGGCCACAGTTGCGCCCAACTTTTTTTATATTTCTCTCTGTTATACCATTCCATGCTTGATGCAAGTTCATGACAGCTTCCTTCAAATTATAACTCTTTAAAGTGGTTGTTAAATCATTCTCTTGAGATATTAAATGAGATAATAATTTTTTTCTGTAAGTCACTAACATTTTGAATCAAATTTTGATCCATTGGTTGTATTATTGCTGTACAGTTAGGGGGCAAAAACATAACTACGAAATTTGGATTAAAATTTAATGCATCTTCTGTTGGATGTGAAGGAGCATTATCGATTAAAAGCAGTGCTTTTCCTGGTAAATGTTTCTCGTTTAAAAATTTTGTTACTTGCTTAATAAAACAGTTTTTAAACCACTCCATGAAAATTGTTTGGGTCATCCACCCTTTTTTGCTGGCTCTATACTCGACAGGAAGGTCGATGTTTTTAAAACATTTGGGTTTGACAGACTTTCCGAGAATAAGTAATGGTAGCTTGTGAGTACCTGTCGCATTAGAACAAGGCATGAATGTTATCCTATCTTTGGAAATTTTTCTGCCAGGAGCTGATTGTTCTTTTTGGTGAACCCACGTTGTAGTTGGTAAAGTTTTCCAAAATGCAGCACTTTCGTCAACGTTATACACCTGGTCTTCTGATAAGTTCATTTTTTTAACCATCTTGAGGAACTTTGCTTGGAATGGATCTATTGCAGTTGTATCACTGGACATTTTCTCACCACAAATTTTTAAAAATCGAATTCCATGCCTCTTTTTAAATTTATCCAACCACCCAGAGCTTGCTAAAAAATTACCTTCTCCTACTATTTCTTTATAAAAAAATTTAGCTTTTTCGCATAAAATTTCTGATGAAATTGGTAAATGAAGATTTTTTGTTGTAAGAACCATGCATACAAAGCTTCTTCTACCTTAGGATGTTCACCTTGACGAAGACTTTTTTTGGAACCTAATAAAATATAGATTCTCTTTTAATTTTTCCAAAATTTTAACTGTAAAACCATAATATACCTAGCCCTTGAAATGTAGTTGAAACAAACTGTTTAATTTTACTTTTATTTTTTTTAATATTAAAAACTGTCGATTTTGGTATTCCGAATATTTCGGCTACATGACATACTTTTATCATTCTCAAGAAAATCTAAAATTTTACATTTTTCTTGAAGCGTAAGCGTTTTATGATTTCGCTTCATTTTTTAGTAAATTATTCAAATATGAACTTGAGAACAAAGCTTCACTAACGTTAACAAACTGAATAAATGGACAAATAAAACGCAAATCTAATGCTTTTCGATGCTTATGCAGAAAATTATTGGATTCCCCGTGATTCCCCTAAAGTTTATTTACTGTTAAAGCACGTAATTTATACAATTTTTATGTGTCCCGATTATAGAGGTAACTGGAACAAAATTGTCCCAATTGTAGCAGTGTCCTAATTACTGGAGTGTCCTAGTTAACGCATGTCCCAATTATCGAAGCTTTACTGTAATTAATTTTCATATAATTGGAGCGCGATGCATAACTTGACCAAGCACCAATATGAAATTCAGAGATTTTTGTGCCATGTACAGCACAATAATGTAATTTAACTATAGAAAAACAAAAATCTCTGAATTTCATATTGGCGCTTGGTCAAGTTATGCATCACGATCCAATTATATGAAAATTAATTATAATAAATTAGTTGACGAAATTCGACCTATATTGACAAATTACGTTACTAAAGGAGATAATCCAAATAAGTTTTCATTTAATCCAAATCTGTTTCCAGTTGTTCCAACTTATACTGCAAAAGGTTAGATGCATGACTGTCAATTTGCTCCAAAACAGATTTGGAGCAAAAGAAAACTGATTTGAAATAATTGGAAATTATGATTTAAAATTTAAATATTTATTTTTATTTTTATGAAATTTCAACAATGTCTTCTTGTCGTAATGATGCACTATAATATCGTTCCACCTGGTTTGCATATCTAAGAAGATGTTCCTGTCGCATCTCTTGAAATGCAATATCAGAGCTGTCTTCCAGAATACGCATTCTAAATTCTGAAATGGTTGGTTCTTGGTTGTTGTTACGTACGTAATTGACGAAATTTAACCTTTATAAGCAAATTACGTTACTAAAGAGATAATCCAAATAAGTTTTCATTTGATCCAAATCTGGTTTTATTTGATCCAAATATGTTTTTATTTTATCCAAATTTGGTTTTATTTGCTCCAAATCTGTATTTATTTGCACCAAGTCTGTTACCATTTGCCCCAAATCTGTTTCCAGTTGTTCCAACTTATACTGCAAAAGGTATAGTTAATGATTTTATTTTTGAATTTCTGGCGTTTACTGGCAATGTTAAGGCTGGAATTCGCCAAGCAGGAGTTCGTTTTGGCTCGTGTGGTGGCGCATAGGATTGTGAATTTATAATTAAATAGATAGGCAACACAATAAACATGCATTTTTTAGTTCAACTTTTCATTAAAGTATGTCGCCGCTCAAATAAAGAAATCTATTTTTAAACAGAATTTATGTTGTTTTTACTTTTTACGAATAATATATCTATTTCACAAAAGTCTCTCCCTCTCTTTTTGTATCAGATTTTTCAGGACATTGAAATAAATTTCTAAGAAGCCAAAAAATTACTAAACGTACATAAGTGATAATGTAGGTATTCGTGAAATGTACACCTAAGCAATTTATAAAGACGCCTTTGAATTTACAATTCAAACAAGACTCCAATAATTTTTTGGCTTTTAATTTTAATTCTTCTTTTATATTTTTATTTATTCAGGTTTATTGATAACATACAATAAATAATTATTGCTATTTATATTATTGTATATTAATTATTGATTTGAAAATATACAATCAAGGAAGTTTTTCGTGATTCATTTGATGTGAAGCATTATGAATATAATTTAAAATAAAATGATACGGCAAAGTAATTGCTTACACAGGCCCGTAGCCATGGGGTGGCAAGGTCGGGCAACGGCCGACCTTTTAAGAATGTTTGCCAGACCTTTTAAAATAAAAATATGTAACTATAGATTAACAGAAAATTTTCCCATTCTACATTGGTCCTTTTTGTACAAGAATTTTTTTATTTATATGCTTTCAAATACAATTCGCAGAATTGAATATTCATCACAGTACCCCTGCATTCGGGGAGAAGCTACTTTCGCTCCCAAAAATTTCTTTTTTTCCTTCTTTCAAGCTTCCAGTCGTTTCCAAACGCTTTGGCTCCCCATCAAAATGTTTGTAGCGACTGAAAAAGGCGGAGCCAAAGCGTTTGGAAGCGTCTCGAAGCTTGAAAGAAGGAAGAAAAGAAATGTTTGGTAGCGAAAGTAGCTTCTCCTCGAACGCAGGGTACATGTAATAAATTTTTTTTCAAAGGGGGAGAGGGGTCCCCAAATAAAAGCATTTTCCCCCTGTGACATTGCATTTTTGGCCCACCGACCGAGCACCGACCATAAATTTTGATAGCCCATTTGCCCCTGGCGTGTGGCTGTGCGATAATACCATTATAATACGATAATATAACTTTTCTTAAATCGCGTTGACCTTGAAATTTAAAATATTTTCGCCTGCGGCGCTTTAAACAATTCCCACGAACCCATCTCGCATCCGCAACACTAAAATTTGCCCGGCCATACAAACCGTTTGCCCTACCTTTATTTTCGATCTGGCTACGGGCCTGGCTTATTATTATTATTATTGCTGAACGGGTGTGTTTCTTTCGAACCACTTGCACTGAAGCTCCTGGCTTATTGTACCCCGCGTTCCGTGTTTTACTCCAATAGTTCTGTATCCTCTATAAAATTGAGGATTCGACCTATGGGAACCTGATTAATCTCACCGAGAGTCGGATATAGACAATCAAGATGTTGTAGCCTTTTAGGGGCTAGAATTGTGCATAGTACACATAGTATGTGGTGCGGAGTTTCCTCCTCCATCCCACATAATCTACATATAGGATCTTCCACAACACCTATTGCGTTAAGGTGTTTGTTAAGACAGCAGTGTCCGGTAAACAGTCCTACTATCTTTCTCAGCCGCACTCTGCTCAGCTGGCCTGCTCAATGGGCCTGGCTTACACTGTTACACTAATTAAAATAAAACAATTTATTTATTTACGACAAATGGAGGAAGAAAGGGACATTTCTTGGACGTTAGCTTATCTAGGAACGTGGATTTCTCATTAGAATTCAATATCTATAGAAAGCCGACAACGACGGACATTGTTATCAGTTATCACTTGTTCAATGTTCATCTAATCAATCGAGAAAAATAAAGACGTCTGTTTCCATTCATTCATAGACTCTTTAGCCCTCTCCCGAGGTCACGGTATATCTGACAGATACATGCAAAATGTTTTCTTAACCTTCATCCGCTCGCGTACGCGGCAAATTGGCCGCATTTTTAAATTTTCTCTCCCATTTTCTTCCAGAGCGTCATGGGAGGGGTGGGAAGGGCTTGTATTCTCTAATTACTATCTCCTCCAATAGACCATGCTCGTGTTCTGATAAGAAAGCTCCATCAGCCGGTTCAGTACAGCCACAAACTACCCTAGGTGTCTTAATGCGACCAATTTGCCGTATAGCGCAATCGATAACGTAACTTTTTATCAATACTCGAATGTTGGTTTTACTGAGAAAATATTAGTAAATATAAAATAATAAATTAGAGACATATTTTGAGAAATAAAATATTATTACAAATTGAGTGTAGTAAACGATTACAGTACATTTTGAATTTTTAAGTTAAGTTTCCTGTAATTTTTTTAAATTTTAAATATAACTTTGATTTTAAATTTTAATATAGATTTTTTTGTCCAAACATGTACTTGTAATGTTATGTCAGAGTTCATAAGTCCTAAACAATTTAAATCATGCACTTTGAATGAAGAAAAACTCATGAAAACGATAAAAATCATATGCGGCCATCAAATTGCCGCATACGCGATCGGAAGTGTAACTTTTATAGGCGCGAGCGGATGAAGGTTAAATATTTTCGAAATTATTTAGCGCATAGCACAAGGCTTTGACTAGCTGTGCATACATATCTTAGAAATGATAAGTCGTATCGTTTACGATATAGTTTTGATTACAATCTGTTTAACTTTTACTTATGTGGCTTTGATACTTATAAAAAAAAGTGGTTAATCCCTTCGAAACAATTTTCGTAAATAAATTGTTTTATTTTATTTGCAATTTATTCATTATTTATATATTTATTTATTTTATTGCAATTACTTTGCAGACTCATTTTATTTTAAATTATGAAAATATACACTTACCTACTGCCAAGGTAGCAAAAATTACAAAAGCTTATTTAGCGTATGTAACAAATTTTTGCTTTGTTATATTGTTCTCCTTTTCATATCGTTTCACAATATCCCTGAGTACGGCCCATTGCCTTGTATGCATTTTCAAATGCATTTTGCATTGACCTTGCAATTTTGGAAACGCAATGTGGCTTGCTGTCGGACGCGGTTGAGCCGTATCAGTTGGGTTTGAGATATTGAATGTGTACGTTCGACCTTCGTGTGCGGAGCTTTAAAGTGCCTTTTAGTGCCGAATTACTGGTGCTTTATCCATTATTTTAAATTGGCCAGCTCCTGTTTCTATTGAGCATTACTTTAAGCCATTCGCTGTAGCGTTACAGTTTTTTCTACTGTGGAAGTATACCACCTGTGGATTTTACAAAATTCACCATTATCAGCATATTGCACGATTTCTCCCCGCACGCAAGGTTTTGCGCAAGCCAGTTCTTGTTTATCCTATTGACAAGATATCGAGTTGTGATGTTTGTTTTGGTCTCCTTACAACATCAAACCGATCGATTGCCATCCTGGATTCTCCAACTGTAACGAAGTTTCGTTCGATCAGCATTTCACCTGCTCTCAATACACCATCACCTAATCCAAGCCGTGTTTATCTGTGCGCGTAGTTCTATCAAGTGCTACTGTTTAGATAGTTCAACAAGATCCAGCTTCACCTGAATAGCACCCGTTGGTCTCGATTGGAAGTGCCTGTCATCTTTGATATTGTAAGCTTAGCGAGATATCGAGGTAAGCATTTTTATTTTTCCATATCGAAAGCATCAACGTGTGTGTGCTTTGTTTTCATATTGTACAACCTTAGTGTTGTTATCTTGTTTGGTACTTGTTTATATTTACGACGGAGCTCTTTGTGAATGAACCGCTCATTATTTCATTTGCTACTGTGCAGTTTTACCACAGTAATTTATACATTGCAATTGTTTGGAACTGTAAGAGCATCTCAGATTCTGTTATCATTGAATTAAAGCACATTTACCATCATAGGTGTTTTATTGTTTTTTCACCCTTAGCTACCTATTATTTACAGAACCCCGATCCAGCCACCGCCCAAATAAAGAGCTGGTCTAAATTTCCATCGTGGCAAAACAAACTGGAGAGTTTCTCTTCGGATTGTTGCAGACTCTGGCTTTTGGTGTACCAACCCTCTCATTAGGGGTTGCAATCCAGAGGGCAGTTTTTGTTTCACGTAACCCTAATTAAATAAAATATTAGAAAAAAATACGGTTTATCAAAATGATTACATTCGAATAGCATTCCTCGACCGAAATAAATTCCTAGACATCCGTCGGGAAATCCCCGCAACTGTTGGTTTTAGTTCTCTAATATGCTTAGTAGGAAAGAGACAAACACAAGATCGTAAGTGCGAACTGCCGTAGGTTGATGACTACTTGTATTACACATAAGAACAATCTTATCAACTTGCATTTAACCTTCAAGCGCCACGCGCCAAGTAAATTGTGCTGGTAAAACAGATAACTCTTAGGCAAAATTTTTTAAAATTAGTTTCGCCTGCATATTACTAGCTGAACTAAATATTTGAATTTGCTCTTGGTGGGAGTATCCAGTACATTATTATTATAATTACATTTTTAGTACGTTTTAGGTAAAATAAACTTTCAAAAATTTACATATGAATTCATTTTCGCTTATATATTATTTCAATTAAAGAAATTTAATTAATTGATAAATTATTTACTATATTAAAATTATTATTATTGTTATAAATAAAATTATTATGTTTAAAAATAGGAGTTGCTCTTCGTATTGGTATTATAAATATTACCTCAAAATTTCAAAGTGATCCATTTATTCGTTTTCGAGATGACTACGTATTAGTGTCCGATTTAAGTCTGGCAAATTTTTATTTCCATTTTCAATGTTAATTGTTTATAAGTAATTAATTCCACCAACTTGATTTTCTCAAAAAAATTTACAATTATTTTGAAAAAATTAATTAAAAAAAAAGAAATAGGAGCGGATGTTCCTTAAGGTATCATACACCTAATCTAAAAATTTGATCGCAATCCATCAAATCGTTTTCAAGTTAACTACGTATTACCACGAGTACACTGTAATATCCTAGCCTTAAGAAGTCTTCACAGATGAATATTTTATGATCACCATTACAAACATTGCATTTTAAAATATATGTTGTTACAAACGATTTTGTAACAATATTTGACTGAACATAATTGCTTTTCTTGGTCTTTAGTTTGTTTTGCTACGTCGCTTTCCTAAAACAATTACACACAGGATGAGGAGAAGGAGCGTACTGGCCTTTTATATGTTTGATTGCCATAATAATAATAATAATAAGCTCGTAGATCATTACCATTAAAATTTTATTGAAGTTAATTTTTATAAAATTCCATAATATAGTTTTTAATGGATATTATATTATTATAATATTACATTTTTGTAATGTAAAATTACGTGGCCGTGGCAATTTTCATCAGTTGAGGTCCACCTACAGCTAAAGATTGTTTGAATATTGTGCTTTATAATGAAAAATATAACTTGGTTGCTACTACTGGCATTATTTGTATTTGATATCAGCAGTAATGACGATTTATTGTCTAAAGTAAGTTCTAATTGTTAAAATGACACAGTCAAGTTATGTCTTTGTTAGAATCTTTTCAGTCAAATCAGTTTTTTTTAAATTTTTCAAATTTTTACAAAAATTTGTATACGAAAAATATATATTCCCATAGCAATTTCATTTCTTTGTTCAGTAAAGGTTAAATTTCTTTGTTCTTTAATTTGCTTCATTAAGTTTTTATTTCAAACACGAGCCAAATTTTTACATCTATGACGTATATTTTTGAAAATAAGTTGAATTTTCTTACCACGTGAATTACATTATCGTTAAATAATCGATTAATTTTTGAAAATTTTACGACATTTTTAACATAGAAAAATTAATTTTATGGTGAGAAAGTCGTAAAAATCTTGAAGCTCTTTACTGGGATTTTTAGGTTGGCGCGTGTTAACAATTAAAGTAGAAAAATTCAGATTATGAGACCAAAAACCCCTAACATATAGATCACTTTAAAGGCATATATGTATTTTTGTTTCCAATATAAAAAAGGGTTACAGTCAAATTTCAGTTAGTTTAATCACGATTTTTGAATCTTCAGAATCAAAATTAACTCAGTCGCGCATTGCGGATTTTAAAAGTTAATTCTTCAAGAAAACTAAGTGTTTGGAGTTAACAATAATTAAATAAAAGTAAACATTTAATTAAAGTATTTTTGTGAATAAATTCGGCAAACAAATTAATTATTTTTTATAAGCGAATAAACAAAGTTTTGAACTTTCGGTGAAAAATTAACGATTTACATTCGAACATTTTTGTTGCATTTTAAAAGTTTATATCGATGAAAGATAAATTAAATCTTTCTTTTATTACCGTAAAACGGGATTTAATTAAGTGCAAAATATAAAATTTGAGATTTGAATAAATCTATTGGCACAATTTGTCAAAAATACCTTCGAGGGAATAATCACCATTTGGATGGGTTCACATATAGTTTATTTCGCAAACTAGGTACCATCTTCTGTTTGTCAAAATTTTGCAACATCCTTATATACAACGTTTACAAATTTGGATTTTCCAAGAGACCATGAAGAATATTTTAGAAATAAGTGAATTTTGTTTTTAATTTTAAGAAATACGAGTACCTACAGTGAATTTCAACAGTCAGTGGCGTACAGTGAATAATTTTATTAATAATTCCTTTGTTTCATCTCATTTATCTACATTTGTTTATCTTCATTATAAAATTAATTAGTAATTTTTTTTGTTCATTTAATTTAATTTTAATTTAATTTAATTTTAATTTAATTGGGCCCAAAACAGTTATTTACAAAATTTATTATTTTTATTTCATTGTTTATTGCAATCTAGTTTTATTATTAATTTCACTGTATTTATTTATGCTATTTTTTTTTTAATTATTATATGTTTTTTTTAATTATTAATTATGAGTTTTATTGTGTGTGTTTTGTTTATTTTTCTACAGGTCTCATTTGTAAGGAGGAATGCAAATTTGTAACGTTTAATAAGGTCTTATTTTCCTTTTATAAAGACGCGTCGCGGGTTTAATAAGTAGTCTATCATCTACTTCGATGACGATCCGGCGTGGACTTTAATTATTTTTATGATATAAAACAAATTATAGTTGAGAAAAGATCTAAAATAATCTAACAAGTAGATTTTAAATTTACTTCTTACAATCCATTAACACAAAAGCACAAAACAACCAGGGCCGTCATTAGGATACGACGTATATTCAAAAAATTAGCAAAAAAAAATTCTAAAATCAAAGAACCACCTTAACGGGTAATGCATTTCAAGATTAGTTACGTTTCTACACGTAACATTTCTATCATCAGACCCGTATTTGATTTATGAAGATAAAATTTTACTCACCAACTTTCCAAAAATACTCCAATCCTTTAGATCCTGATGGTTAAATGCCTTGTTGGTAATGAAATGTAAGAAGTTACACGAGCTCTTTTAGATTAGAGCGTGACGTGCAAATTTTTGCTAATTTTTTGAATATACGTCGTATCCTAATGACGGCCCTGGTTGTTTTGTGCTTTTGTGTTAATGGATTGTAAGAAGTAAATTTAAAATCTACTTGTTAGATTATTTTAGATCTTTTCTCAACTATAATTTGTTTTATATTAATTTAAGATCAACTATTTACGTTTTTTAAAATTCTGGGTTTTTTAAATTCAAATTTTGGAAACATTTTTTTATCAACCGCCTGAGCAGTTGGCAATACTTGCACGTCACGCTCTAATCTAAAAGAGCTCGTGTAACTTCTTACATTTCATTACCAACAAGGCATTTAACCATCAGGATCTAAAGGATTGGAGTATTTTTGGAAAGTTGGTGAGTAAAATTTTATCTTCATAAATCAAATACGGGTCTGATGATAGAAATGTTACGTGTAGAAACATAACTAATCTTGAAATGCATTACCCGTTAAGGTGGTTCTTTGATTTTAGAATTTTTTTTGCTAATTTTTTGAATATACGTCGTATCCTAATGACGGCCCTGGTTGTTTTGTGCTTTTGTGTTAATGGATTGTAAGAAGTAAATTTAAAATCTACTTGTTAGATTATTTTAGATCTTTTCTCAACTATAATTTGTTTTATATTAATTTAAGATCAACTATTTACGTTTTTTAAAATTCTGGGTTTTTTAAATTCAAATTTTGGAAACATTTTTTTATTTTTATGATAGTGGCGCTCAACATATATTTTTTTTTATTTTTATTATTATCATTAGGAATTTAGTTACGTTTCGCTACGACACCTAATTAAATTTTAACCTACGACCTACGGCGAGCTACCGGGGAAAATTTTAATATTGTTACAGGTGTCGTAGTGACTAAAAAGTTGGTAACATCTTACAATATTCAAAACTATATTAGAAAATAAGGCATAATTGGACTGAATTATGAAGATTACTCATATAAATTGCATTTCAGTTTCACCAACATGGCTTCAAGCTTAAGGATGTTCGTATGGAATTAATAAGTGCCAATGACGAATATTTCTATAGATTCGAAATTAAAACCTATAAGTATAATCGCACTACTCCGGCCATGAATTCAACATTTAAATTTAAAATTGCAGTCAAAGATAAAGTCGAGGTAATGTTGACTACCTATCCTTACTAGTTTAGTTTACAGGGGCATTGGTAACAAACAATAAATAATGTTATGTTTTTAGATAGTTGTACAAGTTCGAAAATTTTTGAGCAACGAATATCGACTTTTTCCTATACGATTTCAGGTTAACCTGAAGAAAGCATTTGAAGCAAATGTAGCAGGCATTAAAAACATACGGAAATGTGGTAACATTACTACGTTTTCTTTTGAAAAGGTTCCTATTATAATCTTTCGTAATAAAATAGTTCCCTAATTTTTTCACTTTTAGGATGTTACATATCACAGCTGTAATTATGTAGTTGATGAAACTCAATTTCCTCCACTTATACCTAACGGTAAATTTAGAAGTGATGTGCAATTGCTGTATTTAAATAAAGAAATCGCGCTAATATATTGTTATGGTGAAATATACACTCCAATTGAGTACCCGAAGAAGTAAAATTTTCAACAACAAAATCTACAAGGCGATGACAAAAGGACTTAAAAGCTGTTTACAATGTTAATATAGATTGCACTTGCTTTTATTTTGTGTTGCACTTTGCACATAAGAATGAATAAAAATGATTATGCGTTACGATTTTTTTTCGGAATTCCTTAAACTTTTTCCCAAGAATTTTATCCATTAGTCCCGTTAGTTCATTGACACGGATAGTCTGAGTTATGATGAGGCAAATATAGTCACTATTTAAAGATTACGATTTGTGCTGTAAATAATTTAATTTAACATTTATTTTGACAAATAAATTTTAAAATGTTGCCATCCAACCTATCAGTTAATGTGTTTGGGTTTACCACATTTTTATCATACTTAAAATTTAAATTAGTACGTCCAACTCTTCTCCTTTTTGTGGAGGTGTATAGTTAGTTAATTTTTTAGTGTACGAGCGAGTAGTAGATCATCCGGGTAGTCTGGTATGGTATGTAGAAGTCTCAGGAAGTCTTGGGTAGTCTCAAGAAGTCTGAAATAGCCCTGGAAGCCCGAAAGCGCGCGTGGAAATGTCAGAAATAACCATGAGCTTAAATGTTTAAATTGCAATAAATTCAGTCACACGACAATAAAATGTAAATTATGATCATTTTCAGCCATTGCTAATTTGTAAGGGTTATTGCACACGAAATCAAAATTTTTGAGATTGTTAAGCAACCATTTCAACGACTTTACATACATGGAAGTTAATTTTTTCGACTTGAAAATCAGTATGAAGCGTACATTTAGCACGCTAAACTGCGCACAATTATCTACCGAAATTCGTTGAATAATTGCCGCAACCTAATTTTGGACCTTTTTCTACACAAATTTTGTAATTTAGCAATTTACTAGGATTATTAAATCCAATAATGAATGAGGAAGTTGAAATCACTAATCAAGCCATAAATAAAGTTATAATGAAGTTATATAATGGACAAGATCAGATACTTGGATTGCTGGCTACACGAAGATTGGAATCCCGATGATTAGATCAGAAAATGGATAGAGATAGCATGCAACTCCGTTTATAAGAACTAGATTTGAAAACCCTCTGGCGTGTTAGGTGCTATCTGATATTAATACTTTTCTACGGCGTGAAAGAATGGACTCTGAAGGTTTCATCTATTAATAAACTAAAAACTCTCAAAAATCGGAAGTAACGAAGCGAATGCTTAGAATTACTGGGTTAAGCAGTGAAAGATATGGTCTTCCCCAACTGATCGTACAGGAGAATATGACGGGCAAACGGAGCCTTGGAAGGAAGAGGCAATCCTGGTTAAAAAATTTAAGGCAATGGTTTGATATTCTGGAGGCCGCAGGACTATTTCATTTCTCAAAACAACAGAGACCAGTATAACGTCATGGTAGCCAACCTCCGGAGATGGTCCTGCCCAAAGAAAGTACGCAGCTTGGGGCGTACTGAAATTGATGATTTGTGTTGCATTGCTACTCTCGGGCACTTAGACGACGGACCACAAATCAGTCTTCCGTTACTGCCACTGTGGCCTCTTCATTTACTTGAGTCTTACCCCAAGTTAGCTGCGTGTAAACCTCTTCATGTATTCTCTCTGGTAATTCAGTGTCTAACACTGAATCTAATTACATGAGCCTATACCACATAAAAGTTATCTCAAGTTCATTTATAGTTTGTCAAAATTGCTAACATATTAAAACATAGATATAAGAATTCGAGTAAGAATTAGAAACATTTTTATTCAGAATTATTGTCATATGTACTATATTCTTATGTGCATTACAAAATAAAGTATAGGTCTCATTTATTTCCCACTATAATACCATCAAATTATTAATAAGACAATTTTTAATTCTTTGGGTAGTCAATTGGAGTGTATACTTCTAAATAAAAATTTTCAACTAATAATTCTTCCTTTAAATACATCATTTGCACTTCCGCTTTGTATTTGCCATTAGGAATAAGTGGAGGAAATTGAGTCTCGTCGATAACAAAATTGCAGGCGTAATATGTCACATTCTGTAAATGAAAATCTTTAATTACTATTTTATTGTTTGAAAACATAATATGAAAAACCTTTTCAAATATGAAACTGGTCATGTTGCCGCAATTTCGTATATTTTTCAATCCAGCTGTATTTGCTTGAAAGGTCTTTTGCAAATTCACTTGGAAACGAATTGGGAAGTATCGATATTCGTTACTTACAAACTTGTATACTTATACGATTATCTACAAAAAATATAAAATAATTATTGTTCACTCAGTGTGTATTACTTGGTCAGTATAAGATATTAATAGCAAGATTTAACAGTTTTTTGTATGAAAATATAACCGTGTAATAAAGGCTTTGATCTGCTGATGAATTGCAATGATTGCATAGATAATTAATTTTATTTGAATAATGTTCCTTTTGTGCAGCTTTGGCAAAGAAATTATTGTAAATTTTTATTTTGATAATGTGGTTGGTATTTGGTGTAAATTGGTATTCCGCCGTCATATCTAAAGCCCGTATGACACTTTGCAATGAAATTCCAACTGTAGGTAGACTCGGTACTAATGGAAATTGTCAGGGACAGGGACATAATGTACATAATATACCTCGATAGCAATGATCATTACAATGGTAATGTTTCCTGTCTATTTAATTTGCAACCGATCTCGATGAACTTTTTCTTGTTGTCCATACAAATTGTTCTCTGCTATTTTGTGATAGGTAGACTCGCTACTAATGGAAATTGTCAGGGACATTGTAGTTATATACTTTAATAGCAATTGGTCATTGCCATGGTAATGCTTTCTATCTATGTATTTACTATTCAACCGACCTCGATAAACTTTTCCTTGTTTTCCATACAAATTGTTCTCTGCTTTTTTGATTAAATTTAATACGAAGATTCAAAAATTTTACCATTCCGGCATGGACTTACTTTTATGTTAGTTTAGCGTTTCCAAACGAAAAATTGTAAGGACTACACTGTGCAGTGTACTAATCGTCTTATTAATTGAATTGGGTAATAGGTGAATTTTCAAAAGAAATTCGATTAGCAAATACACGCAACAAATGTACCGGCTAGCTATGACTCTTTTACTGCTCGTTGAATTTTATAGCGAATACGCCGAACGATACCGTTTCAATTCAATAAAAACTTATAGATAATAATAAAAGATAAATTAATTTCAGAAAGAGAATTATGTGCTTTTTATCTTGATATTAACCAACAGATTAAAACCAATTTAAAAAAAAACTATTTTGGCAATTTATCAACACATAATATATCAACACATTTGCTACACATGAAAATTTGATTATTTTGTACGTCAGTGATGGCGTCTGGATAAATTGGTGGTGATAATAAAGTGAATTTCGTTGACTTGAAAAACAAATTAAAATTGGTGTTTATTCAAATCTACCGCAAAACGAACGGAAACTTACTTGTTTTTACCAGTTGGTAAAAGATTGGTAGAACCTAAAAGAAGAAGAAGGGGTGAGCAGCAGACTTCCGCTATTGGTGGGCGAACCAAGGTGTGTGTAGGCTTGACTACGCCAAGTTTGCATCGATTTATAGTGGTTTCTGGGGTTGATTCATCCCAAGAACAAGTGTATAAAAAGGTAGTCGAAGGAAGGTGAAATTTTAAGCACAATTTACCAATTTGGGTTCGTCAACACGTAATTTACACACAGGACAATACTGATAACGTCCATGCACGAGATTTCTTTTGGTTGGATCAGAAAATTCAGGAAAGTTGGATCAACATTTGGACACCACATTCACGAGTAGCAACATGGAAAATGGAAGGAATTCACCTATATGTAGAGTGTGCAACCGTGCCAACCTGCTTAATGTTGAATTCATCAATGTATCGGGGTTTGAGTTTAAAAGGCAGTTGTTTGTTTGTATTTTTTGTTTGTAGCTATAAGGAATATTCCGTTAAATAAAGTATTATTATTATTATTATTAGCTACTGTATTGGGTAGTATAACGACGTCAACACGCATGTCTGGAAATAGCAGTGGCGTATCCAGTAGAAATAGGCAGTGAATTTATGAAATTTTATTTTCCATTAACACAAATTTTTATATAAAATTTATAATTACACAAATTAACATAAAAAATAATATCGAACGAATGCACAGATTGTTGATGAAATTTAAATACTGCAATTTCTCGATATTGTTACACATTCAAATACATACAGTTGCACGACGATTGTGTCTAGAGGTCACAAGATTGTTCGATTTATACTCTTTGTTGTCATTTAAATTTAATCAAAAGCTGAAGGCCTCTTTTATTGACTTTCTGAATCATAATTCCCTGCAGATACTGAGTCGGAACAGAAATAATACGTAAACCGACGAATAGCTTGACGGGGCTTAATTGTTCGAGTGTGAATCACATCAGCGTGTTCCGTTTCCCGAATCAATAGGGGGGTGGACAGTTGGCTTGAAACACGACAATATATTTTGAAAAAAGAAGAAGAAGAAGATACTACCAGGTATGTCCAAACGAACTCCTAGAAAGTGAGCTCAGTTTATGAGAGCGTTCCAAATGAATAACAAAGCATTTACAATGCATGAAATGGTACAAGAGGACTTTATTATCTGAGCCAGTTAGTAATCTGCCAAATCAGAATTATTAGTGGTTCGAAAAGTAAATACTTTAGAAGAACCTATTCTAATCTCCACAGTGGTCCACTTTAAAGCCCAAATTGACCATCCTGGCAGTTTTCTTTATAAAACAGAAGAAGAAAGCAAGAAAAGGTAAGATCTGCATTTCTCTGGTAATGTATTGCCAATACGAAGTGGCAGTCTCTTGCCAATAAAAAAGCAAAAGTGTGACAATCTCTACGACGAGTACGGGCATAAGACAATTTATTATTAATAGTGCTTAAGAATCACCAAAGATATTACAATAGCAGAAAATTTAACAATGGCCGTTTATCTAATTTTCACAATTTGTGACATCCGCCCTTTCCGCTCCAAGTTACAGATTTGTACTTTGTTGAAATCTGGGACAAACATACAAGTCCTAATGGACTACTTCTGTCGTTTATGCAAGGAGATATTTATCATAGAAAAATCGTCTTTCTACGCATTCACGAAGGACTTAAATTCAAATAAAATTCAATTACAAAATAAATCATTTTTGGTACCTTAAAATATTTCTCCTAGTGTAACTTTAATGTACACTGCAATAAGAACGCAATCTTCACTATTTTTAAGTTCAGTAGCTGATTCCCACTTGATATCACACGCTCCAGTGCAGCCAATTTACAATTCATAAAATTAACTTAGACGACTAATTAAATGAGACGGTCATTGCCTTGCAGCTAACGTAGTTGGATGCGAATATGGGGTACCGGGTTCAAACCTGGGAAGAGTCAAACTTTCTTATGACTAGTCTCCGTGCTTCGGAAGGCACGGTAAGCCGGTGGTCCTATGGTTTAGTGAATTGCTACCATTAACATAACAAACCAGGATACAGACACATCTGAAGGCAAGTCTAGCAAGCTACCTGATGGATGTAAAATATTTATATGCTTAAAGTTTCCAACAGTGTTGGGAAAATAACAGGCCTTGGCCTACTAGAAGAGAATTCTCTAGAGAATTACTGCTAGAAAGAAGAAGAAGAGAAGAAGAACTTAGTATGCCGAAAATCAATCGTACTATCTTCCAAATAATTAACAAAGAAACTTCTTCTACCCTCAGGTATAAACAAAATTAATAATCACGTAAATAGGATTCTAATTTCTAAAAATTGACTAGAAAATTTTGCTTTACCAAATTTATTCAGGGCCATCCGAGATTTATACAGCTCCAATTATAATCATTTTCAAAAATAACAGCTGATGATTATCTGATACTGCAAAATGTCGTAAATTCTCTAATAAAAAATTCACCATAACGTCGTAATTTCAGAATCTCAAAAATCGCTCGTAAACAAACTCGATCATTTCCCATCTATAGGAATAACGGACGCAGAATCACTCTCTTAATTCCAGAATTAAGTTTAATTACGGAAAATCTCAAACATTAACTAAAGACGGATTCGCACGTCCTTCTTCCAAATGGTTTCCTCTGGAAGACCCCGCTTCCTTGTTCCACTCGTCGAAAACGAAATATTCAATCCCTTATCGGTTGTAGAGGGCAAATTTAAAATTGCACAACCGTTACACTTTCACAAATTATAACTCACTTTAGGCACCAACAAGAGAAAAACCTACCACAACAATTAATGGGCCTACTATACAAAAACACCTATCAAGATCTTAATTCGATTCTAGGCTTTGCTAGGCAAAGGCTTCTACAGCGCATTTTATTTGGGTTTCCTCCTACTAGCCCAATGAAATATTACGACCTAAACATAGTGGCAAACGAAAACACTTCCGCCGCCTCCTATCTTGCCATACGTGCTCTAAAAGATGTAAAAGTTTTTGTTGCAGATTCCGTGAATCACGGACGAATTGAATCACAAGTGTGGACTTGTATCGTGAAGTCCTATGGGTGATCTACTGTTGTGAACAGCTTAATTTTTATTTGTAGTGTGTAACATGGATAGTTTGTTAATGTCTTTTTAGTTTTTATTTGTTTACAGAATCTTCTAAATAAAGTATAACATGGAAAATTAAAAATTGAACTTCTTTAGTATATCTTTATTCGGTAGCAGGTAAGTAGGCTCAGCTCGAGAATATTAAATTTATTAAAAAAAACTCGACGGATTTAGATAGAAAAAATATAGACGAAGCGATTAAGGTGAGGATGAAAGTCGTATATCGATTAGTTTGGCCAATAATCGATTTTAAAGTTGCCAATTTTAGCTCGATTTTCAAACTTCACAGTCATTCTGTTGTCAGTCCGTGTGGTGTGAGTTACTCTAACACTTGGAAAAACCGGAGCTCGCGCACCAAGAGACGTTAGCGAATTTTTGCTGAAAGAAAATAAAGGTCTTATTTTCGCTCAAGACGTAAATATAACTTTTAACTCCCGAAGGCTGAAATTAATGCCACTCGCGTTTTTCAGCAAAACTTCGAGTGCGTTCAGGCCTTGCGCTCGATCACCGCTCGCCGGCTGTTAATCAGTCGGCCTGTTTGTTATCAACGTGACGCACACTGGGCTGAAAAATGATGTAAAAATTTATTTTCCAATTAATGTTTATATAAAAAATTTTTTTAGTTGGTAATATTAAAAAAATCGCACATTACAATCGCAAAATTCGTTATGTTCTGGTGGATTGTTTTGCGTTTAAATGCTTATGAATATTAAATATGATTATATTAAACAGATGATACTCATAGCAATGCGTTTATTTTAAAATTTATAGGTAAAATAACGATTTTAGGGTTTATCTTAACTTGAACTTTTCGAGCGTTCTATAAAATTGTGAACTTTAAAATTTAGACCTGCGTTACTGTTACCTAAACATCTATATCGTGTATCAATTTCTCGCTGGAATGTTTGCCTATAAGGAAGATATTGTCATTTCAAGTTTTAATCTCTTAATTTTATGTACCAAATCCGCTCATTTTCATCATAAAAATATGAAAAAAATGAAAATATAAATGTATATCAAATATATTTGTAACACGTAAAAGGAATTAGATTAGTAAATTATTAAAATATATCAATTAATTTACTATCACGTATTAAAAACTAACCAATTATAGTTAGAAAATACTATAATAATTTATTATTGTTGCATTGATTATACATAGCGTAAAAGAGTTACCTATCAGCGAAAATTTAAAATTAGTTTTGTTACCAGAACCCACCTAAACAAATTTATATTTGATTTAAACTAATTTAAATTAATTTTTATTAATATATGAAAATAAATTATTAGTAGCTACATAATTATTAATTTGTATCGCTTTCAGTAGCGTCTGTTAATTCAATTTCTGGAGTTAATTCCAGTAATTCCAAAGTTTCGGGTAAAAGATTTTTTGTTTGTCTTTTCTGAAATGGCCGAATACTTGATATAAAAGAATCTGAAGATATTAGCATATTATGTAAAATATCTTCGTTGGATGCTTCCCTGCAAAACTTTCTAGATCGGGTTTCTCTACTCTTTCGAGTACTCTTTCGAGTACTCTTTCGAGTACACGACAGGTTTAAATTTATCATCAAGAATTTTTCTTATTTTTATAACAAATTCAGGATTTTCTTGTAAATGTTCTAAAATCCTTGCAACATCGTTAAGTCCATTGTTGTACATACTCCTGATTGTAGAACACATGAGCTCCTGCGTATCCTTATATTGAATAAATTCGGTCTTTTCTACCATATCTTTAATTTTCAGTCTTATACAATGAGGCCAATTAAACTCAGAATGCAACCATGAATTATTGTTCTCCAAAAAAATTTTTTCAGTACGGTTGGACTGTTTCCACTTCCTACGCAGCTTCAAACAAAGCATTCTAATACTAGTTTTTAAAGTATTCAGTTCTGATTCACAAAAATTGATATCAAGTCTGGAAGTAACCATTTCAAAAAGTTTCTTGTAATCATCAAGATGTGTGTCAGGGGAGCTTTTAAGTAATAAATAAAGATCATAATTTGTTCTTAAATTATAATTCATCTTGATTTGATTTGCTTTTTTTCTAATTCTCTATTCTATTTCCTTTTTTATTTATATTTTCTCGATTTTCAAAACCTTTATAGGCATATTATCTCATCGTATATACGGATCAATGGATTCTGAAGCATGAAAGCTTTCATATTTTAGCGAAAATGAGCGGATTTGGTACATAAAATTAAGAGATTAAAACTTGAAATGACAATATCTTCCTTATAGGCAAACATTCCAGCGAGAAATTGATACACGATATAGATGTTTAGGTAACAGTAACGCAGGTCTAAATTTTAAAGTTCACAATTTTATAGAACGCTCGAAAAGTTCAAGTTAAGATAAACCCTAAAATCGTTATTTTACCTATAAATTTTAAAATAAACGCATTGCTATGAGTATCATCTGTTTAATATAATCATATTTAATATTCATAAGCATTTAAACGCAAAACAATCCACCAGAACATAACGAATTTTGCGATTGTAATGTGCGATTTTTTTAATATTACCAACTAAAAAAATTTTTTATATAAACATTAATTGGAAAATAAATTTTTACATCATTTTTCAGCCCAGTGTGTGACGGTCCAGAGATGTTTAAAGAGCTCAGGGAACCTGCGGTTCCAAGACGCTCTAACTCAGAGATGCTATGTATGTATGTATGTACCGGAGCTCGCTTACGCACCCAGTAGTACCTAGTCCGTCGCGCAGTTAACATCGACATAATTTCACTTTTTAGGGGTATTTTTGACTAAAAAACACGGGGAAATTCATCGTACAGTTAATGTCGAGGTAAATTCACATTTTCAACGTATTTTTGGCTTAAATTTGCAGCAAAAAAAAAGCGAGATTCACCCCTTGCTAATAGCACAATTTGCCGAGTTGGATCACCCTCGGGGGATGTTTTTAATGAGTTTAGTGTTGCCGAAAAATGGGTCTGTAGCGTGCGGAGCGCAGCGTAGCGCGCGAAAGGCCCATTTCGGCAACACAACCACCCCCGCCAGAGTTTCAAAAAAAAGCGAGATTCAACGTCGTTAAAACCGTAACCCATTATAAGTATTTTTGGCCCTAAAAAGAACTGTTTTTTAACGCTCAACACACGACACATTGTTGTGATCGCCAGTATGTACTGAGAGCATTTTATGAAGTACACACCTTATATAAGCTTTTGGTGGGATATGTTAGAGGCGGGGTTTCGGCAGCCAATGGAATGTTCTAAACCGTTTCTAACTCGTAAGACTGCATCGGACAATACAAACTTTGAAAATTTGACTTTTTAGAGCCCTATTTACAATGGTTCGCAAATATTTTGTTTTATAATAGCTTTTTGTACCGTTTTTAATGATTCTTGACAGTGGAAATTTTAAAAATCCGAGCTGAGGTTACTTACCTACCACCCTTTATTCTTTCCACGATCTGTGCATGCGGTATCCATCACTCATTTACTAGGAGGTTAACACGCTCCTTCATTTACTTCATTTATATTATATTAATTTTCTATAAAAGTTAAAAACTGTAACGATTTCCATCCCTTGACGCCCAAAGCCGAACAACCACATCTGATACTCAAGAGATCTGCTCATCGAAGAGATCTACCAGTTTTTATCCGTAAACCACGCACAATTTTTTTCTAAAACCGAAAATATTCATTATTGAATTACGAAAACTTTTCAGCAAAAGAAATATTTTCTTAAAATGTCAGTAAAACATTTCGGTATTAAAAATTAATTTTAGGATTAATAACATTTATATGCAATCATTATAATTCATTTTTAAGTGCAATACAAAATAATGTGTAATATTTTATAACATCAACAGGTCTAGTTTATTCTCCACTAAACCATCAAGTTAAATCTGCTATTATTAATTCTTTGGGTAGGCAATTGGAGTGTACACTTCAAACAAATAATTTATTACTCCTAACTCTTCGTTTAAATACATCAGCTTAGTTTCCATATTAAATTTTCCACTGGGAACAAGTGGAGGGAGATGAGTCTCGTCAATTATGAAATTGCAGGTGTGATATGTGACATTCTGCAAAAGAAAATCTTTAAATACTGTGTTATTATTAGAAAACATTTGAAAAACCTTTTCAAAGATAAGACTTGTCATGTTACCACAATTTTGTATATTTTGCAATCCCATTGCATTTGCTTTGAAGGCCTTTTGCAAATTCACTTGGAAATGTATTGGAAAATATCGATATTCGTTACTGAGAAATTTGAATACTTGTACGACTACCTAAAAATATATTATAGTTGCTAATTGAGTGTGTATTACTAGGTCACAATCGCATTTGTTTATAAGATATTAATAGCAAAATTTAACAATTTCTTGTAGGAATTTAAAAATTGTATTTAATTGGTTCTTAAATTTAGGTTGGTGACATGATGAAGGATTATCTACCAATCCATTCTTGAAAAATGTAATCAGTAATCACTAATCGTAATTATCAAATTACAAGAAATAAAAGAGATACATATTCTCTGAATTTTGATGAATTTTATACAAAAATATTTGCTTAACTGTCCAATAACTATATGCTTTACCCATCGCTTTACCATGTATTAAACTAGTGCAATATAATGAAATAATGCATATTATTATCAATAGAAGTTGATTTTAACAAACAACATGCGAATTATATATTGTCGTTGTATTTTTGCGATGAAGAATATTAATGATTTAAGTTGAATAGTAAATCTAGAAAATTGGATGATTTTTATAAAATTGTAATAATTTTGAATTTGCGCGGGTATTCAAGTAGAGGCTTCGCTGACAGCGCGCGAAAGAAGGCGGACTGGTAGGTAACCTACGGGGCCGCTAGCGTGTGTAAAAATTTGTCTGCGAGAAAGTTTACCCTTTTTTTTATTAAAGAAGGATAATAAAGTTTGATTTTAGTGAATGTATGTTTTATTTGAGCTACCAGAGTGTTGGTGAAGTGACGGAATTCCAAAATTTAAGGTAATTTTGAATAATTTTACATAGCGACAAAAGGTAAAATTGTACGACGGCTGAGCAGCTGGCGCATGTGTTTCTGAGATCGACCGACGATATAAATGTGGTTTGATACTAGCGAGAGTTAAAAATTTTATTGCGATTTTGTTTATAAAAATTCGTGGGGTCGGTTTAGAATACTACAATATTATATTGACAAAATTCGAAGAAAAAAATATTCGAAGACGAATTGTGAGCTGGCTACTACAAAGCAAAAGTTTTCACTAACGAAATGCTTCCATTTGAGACTAGCTCAAAAGATATTTACTTGTTCAAAATAACATAAATAGATCAATTATTGTACCTTACCTCGATCTTATCTTTCAAGCCAATCTTCATATTTAATGTGACATTAACAGCAGGAGTAGTGCGGTTGTACTTATATGTTTTGATAGAAAAGATATTGAAATACTTTTTATTATAACTCCCTAAATCTGCTCGAAAGTCCTTAACCTTGAAAGTATTTTGATGAAGCTAAAATTCAGTTATTTAGAATAATTATCCTAATTCCATTAAATTTTAAATTATTATTCGTTTCCAGTAACATCGACACGTCATTTGTCTGATGAATACATACATTTGGGTAATATAATAATACGATATCTTGAACTTCAGAGGAAAATAATTTTATCCGGCGTGCATTGTACCTTGGATTTAGTCTATTAATATTGTAGCAGTCTTTACTTTGGTTTGTTTATTGCTTCCAGGAAATACAAAGCTAATTCATCGAAGAGTTAAATTGTAACCACATTTCATTGATTTGATACATGACGAATTAAATTTCAAACAGCGAAAAATTTAGGTAAAAGAATATAATATAAACTGACTGATTTATTATAATAATTAGAACATACCTTTGATAAAATTTCCTCACCAGTAAGACAATAGATACCGACAATAAATAAAGAGAGTAGTATAAGCAAAGTTATACTTTTCATGATCAGCTTGTCAATTAAACAATCTTCAGTAACTGTAGGTAGACTCGATACTAATGGAAATTGTTAGGGACATGTAGTTTTATGTATACCTCAATAGCAATGATCATTACAAAGGTAATGTTTCCTGTCTATTTGATCCGATCTTGATAAATTGTCTCTTATTGTCCATACAAATGATTCTCTGCTATTTTGTGATAGGTAGACTCGTTACTAATGGAAATTTTCAGGGACATATAGTTATATACTGTAATAGCAATAGATAGGAAGCATTACCATGGTGATGATCAATTGCTATTAAAGTATATATATATATGTAACTATACGTCCGTGACAATTTCCATTAGTAGCGAGTCTACTTTTTACTATTCTGCCGACCTCGATAAACTTTTTCTTGTTTTCCATACAAATTTATTGTTCTCTGCTTTTTTGATTAAATATATTACGAAGGTTCCAAAATTTTACCATTTCGGCATGGATTTACTTTTATGTTAAGACGTTGGAAGACGAAAAATTCCATGTAGCACACAATATTGTGGCAATATGGGCTAAATACATTTTAAATATTGGTGCAATATTGAAATACAATATTTAGCCAATATAGATTTGTACGCTTTTTGATATATTGGTACAATATTGTAGACAATATGGGTGCAATATTGTGTACAATATTGGTGCAATATTGTGTACAATATTGGTGCAATATTGTAATACAATATTGGCCAATATAGTTTTGTACGCTTTTTGATATATTGGTACAATATTGTACACAATATGGGTGCAATATTGTACACAATATTGGTGGAATATTGTAATACAATATTGGCCAATATAGTTTTGTTCGCTTTTTGATATATTCGTACAATATTGTAGACAATATGGGTGCAATATTGGTACAATATAGTAAAAAATATTGCGCCTATATTGAAAAAATTAAAAATTTATATTTCTAAATTTAATTTTGTTTCTTAATTAGTTACTTTTAATGGTCAAATTTGGGGTTTAAATGTGAATTAATTTTTTTCAACTTTTTAATATTTCATAATTGTTATACAATTCATACATATAGTTTTTTATTTTTATACAATTCATACATCTAAATTTGGGGTTTAAATGTGAATTAATTTTTTTCAACTTTTTAATATTTCATAATTGTTATACAATTCATACATATAGTTTTTTATTTTTATACAATTCATACATCTAAATCTAAAGATAATAATATTAATTATTTCATCACTTTTATTTATATAGATTACCTGGGCCATTTTTTCTATCAAGTCCTTAAATTGTCTCCCAAGGAATTATTGCAGTTGAACCTGAAAATTAAAGTTAAATTTAAACCTCGGACCTACTGGGGAGCTTACGTAGAAGTAGTGTAATTAATATAATTATTTATAATTTTTAATGTAGTATTAAGACTTCAAAGTAACACCAGATTTGGTAATATCAAATACTAGTAAATGTAAAAAATTCTCTGCATTATTAAACACAAACTGTTTGTCATTTTTTTATCATAAATTTTGTACTTTGTGGCTGTTCTATTGTCGTGCCACCTATCGACGACGTTTGTTGGTTGTTGTTTTTTTTTATAATATTATGGTCTAAGGGTTTGTTCGAGATCCTAATCGCATGTGACCACTTGCATACAATCAATATTTTAAATACAAAATAAATTTGTTTTGGGTATTTGAAATACAAAATGCATTTGTTTCGAGTATTTGAACTACAAAATATGAGATACTGTATTTCAAATACAAAATACATTACAATTTTAGATTTTCATGTTTTCGAGGTATTTACAAACAATAGTCGTTCCTTATTAAACATAATATGTATTTAAAATACATTATATATTGCAGAATTTAATTATATTTCTTAAATATAAAAAAATTATTTGAAACATTTACCGCCAGATTTGCACGTGCTTTGACATGCCTTTGCGCGGGTCTGTTTTTTTTAAATATCTTGGTAAATCGATTTAGATTTACAATTTAATTAATATAATATGTATTTAAAATACATTACAGTGAAGTATTTAATTATATTTCTTAAATATAAAAAAATTTCATTGGTTTCATAAGCGCATCTTTTGATATCATTCAATGAATAATTTGTCTGTTTATGTCAATTATTTCCAGGACGATACAAAAATTTACAAAATTGCTAGCATGCAACAATCTTTCAATACTTTTTTATGCACACGTGCTAAAGGAACTTTATTTATTTATTTATTTATTTAACACCACGTTATTCGAAAATTGGAATGTAGGAATCTCCCCCCCCCCCCACCCGTAATATTAGTTTTCGAATTATGCGATGTTCAAATAAGTAAATCAATTTTCATTAGCATGTTTACATAAAAAAGTATTGAAAGATTATTGCAAGCTAGCAATTATTTATATTCTTGTAACCTCCTGGAAATAAATGACATAAAACAGAAATTGTTTAATGTAGCACTGGCTATTGCTGTTAAGGCACTTATAATTCTTTAAATTTGAACAATTTTAATTAATTGTGCGTTTTTGATTTAAATACATAATAATGTAGGTATTTAAAATACATTATATTGAAGTATTTAATTATATTTCTTAAATATAAAAAAATTATTTGAAACATTTACCGCCAGATTTGCACGTGCTTTAAAATGCCTGTGCGTGGGTATGTTTTTTTTTAAATATCTTGGTAAATCGATTTAGATTTACAATTTAATTAATATAATATGTATTTAAAATACATTACAGTGAAGTATTTAATTATATTTCTTAAATATAAAAAAATTTCATTGGTTTCATAAGGTGCATCTTTTGAAATCATTCTAATTATGGTCGAAGCGAGACTTATTAATAATCATTATCTCGCATTATCTAGGGCATTGTGCAAATTGACTGATTTCGCAGATTGCCGGTAACTATATAAATGTTTTATGAACAAGTTTAAATCCTTTAACAAATAAAACGAATTTTATTTTAAAACCTTTTGCAGGTTTAAATTTTTTCCTACAAAATCTCAACATGCAGTAAACACAAAAGTAGTAACCGAATTCTAAATTTCTTGTTGTAAAGGTTTAGTGGGAGTTCTTCTTCATTTCTTAATTTTAACAGTGAAAAAAGTAAATTTTCAAATCTAAAGAGGCGTTTACACAGAGGTATTGCTTCGGTAAGGTAGAAGCTGGCAATTGTCAATCAAATTACAGTATTTTCCTTTTTCCTTTTCTATAGTTAAAAAATCCTTCAATCTGATTGGTTCTTGGTTATGATTGATGGAACAAAGCCGGATTCAACCCAAGTTCATATCTTTGATATATTTCTAAAAATATTTTTTAATACTGTTAATTTTATAAATTAATAAATTGTTACTTATATTTTAAATAATTTTCCGAATTAATTGAATTAATTTATAATAAATTTTTAAACTTTCAAGTGATTATTATTCTGATGAAGAGTGCGTGAGCACTTGAAAGCTTAAAAATATCATATAATTTAAATCAATTAATTTGTTAATTTTATTGGGATATTATTCCAATTTTTTCCAATCTTCAGCGACGTTCACATCGAGGGTTTTGTCTTACTTAGATTAGGTAAGAACCAATCAGATTGAAGGATGTTTTAACTATAGAAAAGGATAGAAGAAAATACTTTAACTTGATTGGTTAATGCCACTGCTTACGTTAGCAAAACAACACCTCTGTGTAAGCGCCGCTTTAGAGTTAAATTAATTGAAAAATTTTTGTTTGTTTCAAATCTTTGCAAATTTAACCTTTTCACTGTTAAAATAATAAATTAATAAGAACTCCCAATGAACCTTCACAACAAATAATTATGTAGAATTCGAATACCAATTTTGTGTTTACTCGATGTTGAGTCTTTTTAGGAAAAAATTTAAATCTGCATAAGGTTTTAATATAAAATCTTTTTTAACGCATTTAAACTTGTTCAAAAAACATTTATATACAAAATAAATAATTAATAAATGATTCTTTCTTACAAAAATGCAGTTTATTTCATGCACGTGGCCACATGCAATTCCAGGATTGCATATTATATTTTTTTATATTTTAATTTTAAATGTTTCTAACACTGATATTTTAATTTACGAATTATTTTCTCGAATACACATAAATTGATTTATAAATTGGTTAAAATAATAATCGCGTCATCAAAAAAATTATTTTAATTTAACACTGATATTTCAAACTATCAATTTAAAAAATTTAAATTACCCCAATGGCCCAATATTGTTTTACAATATGTGGCCCATATTGGCAACCAATATAGTAACAATATTGCGCCAATATTCATACTATATTCTGCCCATATTTGATCCCAATATGCATAGTCTATATTGCACCAATAT
Source organism: Rhagonycha lutea (assembly GCA_958510855.1). Taxonomy (NCBI): domain Eukaryota; kingdom Metazoa; phylum Arthropoda; class Insecta; order Coleoptera; family Cantharidae; genus Rhagonycha; species Rhagonycha lutea. Next base: position 31,068,452 of record OY294041.1, read on the forward strand.
TACGCCAATATTAAAACTATTAGCATCAGTATTGTACAACAATATTGCGCCAATATTGGTAATCATTATTGCGCCAATATTGTTTTACAATATGTAGCCCATATTGGCAAGCCATATAGTAACAATATTGCGCCAATATTCGTACTATATTCTGCCCATATTGGATCCCAATATGGATAGTCTATATTGCACCCATATTGCGCCAATATTAAAACTATATAGCGCCAATATTGTACAACAATATTGCGCCAATATTGGTAACCATTATTGCGCCAATATTGTTTTACAATATTTAGCCCATATTGGCAAGCAATATAGTAACAATATTGCGCCAATATTCGTACTATATTCTGACCATATTGGATCCGAATATGGATAATCTATATTGTACCAATATTGCGCCAATATTAAAACTATATTGCGCCAATATTGTTGTACAATATTGCGCCAATATTGGTAATCAATATTGCACCAATATGGGCTAAATCTTGACAATATTGCGCCAATATTACAATATTGGCCCAATATTGCCCCCATATTGCGCCAATATTTTGTGCTACATGGGATTGTAAATAATACACTATGCAGCCCGTACTGGGTGGTAGTGCGAACTATATATTATTGTACTGTACTAATCGTTTTATTAATTGAATTGGGTAATAGGGGTAGTTTCAAACGAAAATCGATTAGCAAATACACTCAACAAATGCACCGGCTAGCTAGTAGGTATGACTCTTTTACTGTTAGTTGAATTTTCTAGCGAATACGCCGAACGATACTGTTTCAATTCAATAAAAACTATGGATGATAATAAAAGAAGATTTAATTTCATAAAAGACAATTTTGTGCTTTTTATCTCGATACAAACTAACAGATTATTTCTGTACGTTGGAATAGAAAGAGCGGATATCCAATTTTGGCAATTTAAGGTAAGAGATTGGGCTGATTTACAAAAAAGTTGCTCTTAAGTCGCAATATATTGTTGTGATATTTTCATCATTTAAGGGTGAAAGAAGACGAATGGGGGAGTAATTTAATTTAATTTGATTTCAAATTCAATAATCAGTTGATATGGCTGATGTGAGAGTGAAATTTTCATCAATTACAAAAAACCAATTCTACACACAAAACAAACAAACTTGAATTTATTTGTGAAATACAAAATTTGTGTCGCACCCTGTACATTATTTTGGTAATAGATTTGTAACGTTAAAGTTCTGTAAAGCAAGGCGTAAATGATAGATAATTCAGTGCGTGCGCGATTGGAAACGTTATGTTAGGTGGAAAGAAGTGCCATTTTAGCTAACATGAAACAAAATTCCCACCACAAAAATCCAATTTCGAAAACTAAAAACACAAAAAGTCAGCGAGCAGAAAAAGCAGCAGTCTCTTGGGAGAGCTCAAACTGAGAGCGCGTGAAGTTCCTTTGTGAAAATCAAAGCGGGAACTCGTGCTTAGCAGTTCCTTTGTGAAGACCAAAGCGGGAACTCATGCTTGGCAGTTCCTTAGTGGCCTCCAATAGAAGAACTCGCGTAAAGTTCTTGGGGAAATGCTGATTGAGAAACACGTAGATTTCTCGATAAAATTCCAATTAAGGAACTCAAATGTGCTTCTTTGGTTCGAAAACCAAAGCATAAATTTGTAAATTAGCAGTAGTGAGTAATTTGCGAGAGTCGTATTTCTACGTAATTAATAATTACGTTCGATAATTAGTGAAAAGTTGTGTATTGCGAAGATAACGAGTTGGAAGTTGGAAGTTGACTTCACATTTGGTGACGTATTTGTGTTTGGAATACTGGCTGCTGTGTGGAACGTTTGGTGGATTTGAACAAATTGGAACAGGTGGCGACTGCTGGCAAGGAATTAAACACATGGATCCGGCAACACACAAAGTTTAGTGGAATTTTACCAGTTTGTAATAAGGTAGAGAATTTGAATTTTTATTTTAATAAATCTGATTGTAGAACAACGATTTGTGTTGTCATTGGATTAATTAAAAGAACTTTATTAGAATTGATTATAATTGATTGTTTACACATATTTTACACGAATGACTCGAAATCCAAGCTTAGCTTCGGAATTGAAAAATTAAATGTGGTGAGGATTTCTGAATCGTTACATTATTACACTTAATATTACACAGTGGTTCGAGACAAATTTATTGTCCAAGATAATTTGATGCAAATTCTCACGATTATTTATTTCATTTAATAAATTATGTGGTTTTCGAATTACTCTCTTATTATTTCGTCTACTGAATCCATCAGCCCTGTAAAAGAGGAAAACTCTACTCCGGCATAAAACTAGCTTTGTGGTCTTTTTGAAGTAAAGATTTTTAAGGGTAAAGTTCATAACAATATACTGGTTAAAAGGTTAGATAAATTAAATAGGCGGTAATCCTATGTTAGAATAATTTGAGAATTGTACTAACGTATGAGTTTAAAGTAGCTGGACAAATTTCAATCGCATCAAATCATTAGTTATAATCTAGAAATCCTTTTGTTTTTTTTTACTGTACCTTCTTTCATTTGTTTAATGTCAATTGAAGTAGTTTAGTTTGAATTGTCAATATGAAAGTGTGCGAATAGAATTTTTTGCGTAAATGCGTTTTCAAATTGCTTGGCCAGCAAAATAAAAGTCATGTTTTAAATCATTTTATAAATGAAGGCTTCAGTCGAAGTACCATTTCCATTTGAAGAAAGCTGCTGAAAACAAAATTGGAGTGAGTACTCTCGCATACTATCCAGAAAATTTAAAGTTTCACAAACTACAATTTGCCGAAATTTGAAAAAATTAAATGTGAAAAGGTATAAGAGAAACGTTAAACCAAAATATACCGATAAACAATTAGTGGAAATACCCGGAAAGTGCCATCTTCTGAGACAACATTTTTTATCAGGCGATACAGTGATCATTATGGACGATGAAAAGTTCTTCACTTTTGCGAACAGTTGTGATGTTGCAAATAAAGGATTTTATACCACCGATAAAAATACAGTTCCTGATAATGTAAAGTTCATAAGAAAATCAAAATTCGAACCAAAAGTGTTAGCATGGTGTGCGATATCAGTTAAAGGCATATCAAATTTTTTTATTCAAACCCAAGTTGGTATTGCTGTTAACCCAGACACTTATATAAAAAAATGTTTACCAAAAATGGTTAATTTTGTTAAAAGAAACCATAAAAATGATAAAATCATCTTTTGGCCAGATCTGGCATCTTGCCATTATGCAAAAATACCTTTAATTGGTTAGAAGGTCAAAATATACCGTTTGTGCCAAAATATGCGAATCCCCCAAATATTCCGGCAGCTCGTCCGATTGAAACTTTCTGGTCAATTTTACGGCAATTAGTTTATAAGAATGGTTGGGAAGCAACATCAGCCGAACAATTAAAAAAACGAATTAAGTCCTGTACCAAAAAAATTGATGTGAATATGCTCCGGCGTATGATGGAAGGTGTTAAAAGAAAAGTGCGAACAATTGAAGAAAATGTACCATTATGTTTTTAAAGTTTTTTTTTTGTGTTCCCAATATATTGGGCTTTATTAATAATTAATTAATTTTAAATTTTCTATAACCAACTTTTTTTTATTATCGTTTGAATTCTGTCCAGCTACTTTAGACTCATAGATATAAAATATATTTTGAAAAAAGAAGAAGAGGCTTATTAGAGAATTATTAGTGGTTCGGAAAGAAACTTTAGAAGAACCTATTCTAATCTCCACAGTGGTCCACTTTAAAGCCCAAACTGACCATCCTGGCAGTTTTCTTTATAAAGCATCTTTTGATGAGGATGAATTTAAGGAAGTTAGCTATAATCGCAAGAAAAGGTAAGATCTGCACTTATCTGGTAATGTATTGCCAATACGAATTGACAGTCTCTTGCCAATAATAAAGCAAACGTAAGACAATCTGTACGATAAGTACGGGCATAAGATAATTATCAATAGACTTAAGAATCACCGAAGCTGTTATAACAGTAGAAAATTTAATAATAGCCGTTTATCTCATTTTCACAATTTGTGACCTATCGACTCCAAGGTACAGATTTTTACTAAGTTGAAACAAAAATGCAAGTCACAATCGACTACTTACATATTATTATGTCGTTTATGCAAGGAGATATTTATCATAGAAAAATCGCCGTTCTGCTCCTTGCATTCACGAAGGAATTAAATGCAAATAAAGTTCAATTACAAAAAAAAATCGTTTTTGTTCCCTTACAATATTTCTCATAGTGTAACTTAAATGTCCACTGCAACAAGAACGCAATCTTCACTATCTTCAAGTTCAGTAGCTGATTCCCACTTGATATCACGCGCTCCAGTGCAGCCAATTGACCATCCATAAAATTAACTTGGTACGCCGAAAATCAATCGTACTATCTTTCAAATAATTAACGAAGAAACGTCTTCTACCCTCAGGTATAATCAAAATTAATAATCATGTGATTGCATCACTCCAAAATTATGCATTTCCAAATTTATTCAGGTCCATCCAGGATTTATACAGCTCAGATGATGGTCATTCACCAAAATAACAACTGATGATCATATAATACTCCAAAATGAAAATTCTCCAATGGTAGACCAAAATTCACCATACGGTCGTAATTTCACAATCTCAAAAATCGTTTGTAAACAAACTCGATCATTTCTCGTCTATAGAAATAGCGCACGCAGAATCACTCCTTAATTTCAGAATTAAATTTAATTACAAAAATCTCAAATATTAACTAAAAACGAATACTTATCGTTTGTCGTGGGGAAATTGAAAATTGCACAAACGTTACATTTTCACTAATTATAATTTAGGTACCTACAAGAGAAAAACCTACCACAAAAATTAAGGGACGACGTCGAGTCGCGTCGCCTTAATGTGCGGGTTCATTTAATAATAATTTATCAAATTAATTAATCTGCGTCGTTTCCTTGGCAGTGTTTGTTCTGTGAGGATATACATATTTATTTATTCTTTTAATACCGCTAAAAAAGAGATCCACCGGTTAGCTACCCGTCCATTTACGGGCTTTCCACATACATATTATATTTAAAGTTGCAAAATCAAATATTAAATTAATTTATTTAACGTTTCAAAATGACTAGCAGACAGAAGCCGGTAACCTGCTAGTAAAGAATGAACAAAATATTCTTTTGAAATTATCGGAGCAGACTACCGGCTGGTTTTGACCTTGCTTGTAACCATGTGATCACTTACATCTCTTTTCGTTATTCCGGACGTAAAAGTAACCTTTTCGTCAACAATTTCAGGTACGATAAGTACCTGTTTTCGTATATGGCAGAATAACGAAAAGCGCTTTACATTACGCAGCCGTAAAACTTCTTTTTCACCTCGGGAGCGTTCGGGTGCCTATCGAACGAAAAATCTCGTTTTACGTCCTTGTGATGAAAAGTACTATTACATTGAATTATGAGCATAAGGGCCAGTTCTACAAAGCAAGTATAAACTAAGAATAAGCTATACTGAGGATAAGTCTCTATTTTCTCTCTCTAAATTGCGTTCTACGCTTGCGTACAACGAAATCTGTGTGACTTATTCTCAGTATAGCTTATTCCTAATTTATACTTGCTTTGTAGAACTGGCCCTAAGGGCCAATTCTACAAAGCAAGTATGAACTAAGAATAAGCTATACTGAAAATAAGTCTCTCTTTTCTCTCTCTAAATTGCGTTCTACGCTTGCGTAGAACGAAATCTGTGCGACTTATTCTCAGTATAGCTTATTCGTAATTTATACTTGCTTTGTAGAACTGGCCCTAAGTCGAGCAAAACCTCCTAAAATAAAATTTTTAGATTCCCAAGCTCGTATTGCGCTATATAAAGCTACGAAGCTCACTTCCCGTAGGACTATCGAGTTGTCTTCTCTCGATACGAACCTTTGAACCTACTATGGCTTTTTTCACTACATAATTTATTGTAACAATTCAATTTAATAAATCTTTTATTTGTTAATTTATAATAACATTTTTATAAAATGCACAAAAATATAAAATTGGCACAGATGTAAATATACTGAAAGTATCTACTTATAATAAAATTTAATTACTTTCAGTATTGAAATGTGGAAAAGTCAATCAAGTGGATCCGATGATGATCTTGATTGATTTAATTTAAAAATAAAGGTTGTCAATTTGTATGACACAAATCTTGGGAGCAATTTATAGATAAAAGTGATAATTTTGTTACTACGAACACATAAAACAAAACATTTTTGTTATTTCATAATTATCTGGTGTGTTTGATTCCTACTTGTGAAGTTTCGTTCATAAAAAGTGAGTGGTTGTACCTGCAAAATAAGAACATTGTAATTTCGAATGGATGGCGGCAAAAAAAAGCCGAAAACTTACATTTTGTTGCTAAAAATTTGTTTATAATGGTGGCACGTTGAATTTGTGCAGCAAGAAAGGCATAAGCCGTTCGATGAAGCGGAGTCTTTGGTGGTTTTCCATTGAGTGCGTGTCGAGAATTGCAAAAGTTCTTGCAATTTTTCTCAACAAGACCATTTTGAAAGCTTTTGGAGCAACAAAAGTAATTCTACAAGACGTAGAAAGTGAACGCGAGTGTTTTTAATTCGTATTTATCGTAAAATAGTCATTTTTACGTACATTTTGTGGTCACGAACGATTTTCGACCTTATTGAAATTCTTTTTATTTCGGAGTATAACCATACCTGAAATATTCACGAGAACGTTGAATTCATGATTTGTAAGACCCACAAATTAATTTTACTATACGCTACGAGTCGGATGACTGATATTTTCAACGATTTTAGTCGGCACATTGTGATTTTTGAGGTTAATTTGGATAACGCATGTGGTTGCTACCGTTTGATGCGAAAAGTTGGAATTTCTACTTCAATTAGCACTTGTGGTACACAAACACAACACAGCACTGGAAATTTCACTCACGTTATTTCACTCGATTTGGTTGGAAAAGCAGATATTTGGTATCAACAGGTGTACACAGCTGCTCCTTACTAATTCTGGAAGCCATCTTGACACATATGTGTGAATCAACGACCAACGTTTATTTTCGAGTACAGGGTACTACCGTAATTTACACCAACCTTCGAAGCATTGTAATTCGTAAGTGGATAAACTTTGTTATTAAAAACACAAATTTGTTAAAATTTTATATTATTCTTACACTGATCACACATAAACAGCGTCATATAAAAGTATAGCTTGTATGTTAAACTTAAATGATACATTTTATCTGATGCTGTACACGCTACACAATTTAACATATCGCTCGACATTTGTGTCGATTACGTCTAAAATTGCTCCGAGATTATTATTGATTCAAGTTAATAAATTGCCTTCTGATTTATCTGATCTTTTGATTGACTCTGTTGAATCCACAAACTGTAGATCTGTAGTTTCCATAAGTGTGAAACGGCTTAACGCTAGTTCGGGGCTTATTTTGTTCGAGTGGTTTACCTTAGGCGAGATTTTGTTACCGATCAATCTAGGAAGCAAGATTGAGCTTTAGATCACGACACTATATTTACATCTGTGCCAATTTTATATTTTTAGTGCTAAAAGTGTCTATTACATTTTTAGTTTGTCTAAAAAATTATGATATGTTTACTGTCAAATTGCACTATTTAGACCACGCTACTATAGATTATCAACAAATATCACTCTTATCTCTCCTCTATCAAATTTCGTTACTGCTTTCCTACCTTATTTCGGTTTTCTGTTCTGCTACAATATCTTTCATACAGAACGATGCTTCTGGATCACTTCTGGACTCATTATCTTCTCAATTTTCGTCCTTGATATCACTCACTCACTTGCTCAATTCTCCGCTTTTATAACCTCACTTCTACTCTTAACTTAAATAATATTAGAGTAAGGGAGCGTCCATTAATTAGGTAAGGACAATTTTTGTAATTTTTGACCCCCTCCCTCCTCCACGTTAGGGTACGTAAAATTGTAGCAACCCCCCTCCCCCGCATCTTACAATTTTGCACACCCCTTACCTTTACCTTTTACAATATAAAGTATTAAAAAGTAAGGAATATGTCGGACCCCCTCCCCCCCACCTAAACTCGTATCTAGAGACAGTATATTTTGTTTTTGATCCTGAATCCTTACGCATGCGCATTTCAAATTTCGTCAAAATAGTACGTTTATTATTTAAATTATTTCCTTTATAATAATAGACCGTAAACGATAATACTACTAATTGTTTAGCAGTTTCAGTGTGAAATTTGTGATTACAAATGTAAATAAAGGACAATAATTAAAAAAATCACTTTAAAACTCATACAGGCGAAAGCCGTCGTCTTTAAAGTTAACAAATTAATTATTTAATATAATATATTAAGGGCCGATTTCATAATACTTTTAACGAACCGTTATAAATAAAAGTGAATTTCTATTGGCTTGTTAGAGTGAACGGACGTTTGCTATTGGTTAACAAGGATCTTTTAGTTCATTAGTCCATTGACGTTTTGATTATGAAATCGGCCCTAAATATATTATATTTAATAATATTAAATATATTATATTAATTATTATGAACGCCAGTTTATTGTAGAAGGAAATAATTTAAATGTGGTAATTTAAAGACGGCTTTTCGCCTATATGAGCTTTAAAGTGATTTTTTTAATAATTGTCCTTTTATTTACATTTGTAATCATAAATTTTACACGGAAACTACTAAACAATTAGTAGTATTACCGTTTACGGTCTATTATTATAGAAGGAAAAATTTAAATAATAAAAGTACTACTTTGACGTAATTTGACAGTTGTCAAAATTACATTTGATTTTCTTAAGTACAAAAAAGAAACAAATGCGCATGCGTAAGGATTCAGGATCAAAAACAAAATATACTGTCTCTAGACACGAGTCCCCACCTAAGGGTCCGTAAGATTTCCGATACCTCCCCCCCCTAAACCCTCACCATAGTAAAAGAAATAATACAGTATGGACAGTCGAGCATTTTTGCCGTTCCAAATTTTTATACGCATGTCTGAATATAGTTTGAGTATGTGTAGGTGTTCACAGATGTCGCAGTCTATTTCAATTGTATTTGGTGCTCTTTCGAAGAGAGTTCACAGATGGCGCAGTCGGTCGCACGATACGTGACATGACAATTAAACACAAAACGTCATAGTTATAGGTTAGAATTAATAAATAACAAAAGGTAGCCCCCTAGGGTGCTACAGATGAACTCAAACTATTTCAGATTTTTTGGAACACCCAAGAACAAAGAGCCGACCAGGGACTGTCCATACTGTATTATTTCTTTTACTATGCCCTTACGTAATTAATGGACTGCCCCTAAATAACATACAACAATGCTGTTAAGAAACAGTAATATAATTTTGGGACATGTAAGTCAAAGTTACATTTCGTCGTTGCGCCTTCAAAACCCGACATGTGCATTTTAGTAAATTGTTCAGGAGAAGGTTTAAACTGATTTGCTTTGTTTCTGTTTGAAGAACAGACTCCACGTATTTAATTTTACCCCCCAGCTATTAATCGACCAAAAATGCTCGAAAATAGTATTTCTGGTGTCGTCATTTATTTGTCCGCACAATAATGATCGTTTTAACAAAACACTGCTATGTGCATTTATACACATAGCGTATTTAGAAGACACACATTTTATTATTTTCACATAGCGCTTTTTGATTTATCTTCACTAAACAACTATTTTACAGAAAAATGCATTATCTGCTTTTATGAAAATGTTCGGCTTGAAACCCTTAATCGAAATCTGTACTTAACGCATTTTGCTCAAAATGTGCACATGTCGGGTTTTGAAGGCGCAACGACGATTTGCAATTTCTCGGTCTATTTCTAAGTACAAAATAAAAACAAATGCGCATGCTTGGATTCAGGATCAAATATAAAATTATCTTCCTAGACGATAGTCAAATGACTATAATATAATAATAGTATACTGGTATAAATATTTTTTCTCAAGTTTATTTATGGATGGTCAAAATATTAAACATTAATATAAGATTTAAAAGCATTTTTATTTAGAATCATTGTCATATATTCTTATGTGCAATACAAAATAAAGAATATGTATTAGGTCCCGTTTATTTCCCATTACCATCAAATTATTAATAATACAATTTTTAATTCTTTGGGTAGAAAATTGGAGTGTATACTTCAGCCAAAAAATTTTCAAGTATTAATTCTTCGTTTAAATATGTCAATTGCACTTCCACTTTGTATTTGCCATTGGGAATAAGTGGAGGAAGATGAGCTACGTCGATAACAAAATTGCAGGCGTAATATGTCACATCCTGTAAATGAAAATTTTCAAATACTATTTTATTGTTTGAAAACACATGAAAAACCTTTTCAAATATGAAACTGGTTACGTTACCACATTTTCGTATATTTTTCAATCCAACTATATTTGCTTCAAAGACCTTTTGCAAATTCACTTGGAAGCGAATTGGGAAGTATCGATATTCATTACTTACAAACTTAAGTGCTTGTACGACTACCTACAAATATAAAATAATTATTGTTCACGGAGTGTGTATTGCTCGGTCACATTTGTTTAAATTATATTAATAGCAAAATTTAACAGTTTTTTGTAAGAAAATGTAACCGTATAATAAAGGCTTTGAAATGAAATAAGAGAATTATTATAACAATAGCATTGTTTACTAATATTCAGAGCTGCTGATGAATTGCGGCAACGATTACGTAGATCAGGGATCAGGGGATCAAAAACTTTTATTCCAATTTGCAAAGACACTTCTCTTGCCTCGACTATCTAAGCTTCTAATTAATCGGAAACTCAAAATTAAACTTATTTTCTGAAAAGTACAATAATCGTGAGTCATTCACACCACGAAATTACTTTTTGTTGGTAATACAAATTTTAATGAAATAAAGGACAAGTTTTCGTGTAATCTTAAATTTAAAAAATAAATCAACACTTCAGTAATGTGACTGTTTGAATATTATTATTATTAAATCTTTATTGTCATTAAAAAACAATTTACATGGTTTTAAAAAAGAAAACAAAAGGTGTAGATCAGCATTAAATGTTGCTTTTCATCTCGACCTGGAGTGCGGGGATCTTCATAAACTCGTCTATACTGTAGAATGCCTGATCTATTAAATACTCGCGCATCACCCTTTTGAAAATCGGGTCATCCAATCCTCTAACTCCTGTCGGCAGTTTGTTAAAAAGCTTCGGAGCGTAATAGAGGGTTGAGTTTCTTGATTTTGTCAATCTCAAATATGCGTGGTGTATGTTTGAGTTATTTCTTGTGTTATGGTTGTGTATAGTGTTTATTTGGTTATATTTGTCAATATTCTTTTCTGCATATATGAGGCATTCTAGGATGTATTTTGCCGGTATGGTGAGGATGTTAATAAATAATTATTAACTTTCGAATTAATGAATAATTCGAACACAGTTTAAAATCAATAATGACTGTTATTGCACTTGTAAATAGATATTTACAACTCATCAATTTCTGCCACTTACACGAACGAAAGAGAATAATTTATCATAAATAAAATCGTAGGGTGAAACGTAAAATCGTCATCTGACGTTGTTTCTCACGCCTATGGATTTTACTCCTATTCAATTCTCTCGTGTGCTATGCCTATGGATAAAATGACGGTGTACGAGGTGTCTGTCATTTTTATCGGGAGAACGATTTCGGATTGTTAAGCACTGTTAGGCCGTTTGAACGTTGTTAGTTTACGTTTAGTGAATATCGCAAATTGGAATAAAGACACCTATTTGGCTCCTGGGTCACATTGACAACGCGACGCTCAATTGCAGATTTTCCCGTTTTGTTGTTTTGATCCTGGCTTAGTTGTAAGCTGTTTATCGAAGTTCTACTACTGCAACGTGGACCTCGAAGATTGTACAGTGGTTTTCTATTCCTATACCTTGTGGCTTTTACACCTGGCGCATGACCTTCGGTCAATCAGTAACCTTGAAGCATACGTCACCAATTCCTGCTAGGCAAACTGTATACCAGGAGATCCGTTCGTTTAGGACTGGCAGAAGAGGACAGTGGAATATCCCTTTGTTTTAATGTAACACCATCGATCGCATACAGAAAATTCTGTATAAGGTAGATTTTGTGAACACCGAAAGATTTGAGGTGAGTTTTTATTCCTCTGTATTGCGATTGTGTTTTGGTTAATTTTAAACCGTTTATGGTCTGCTTTGGTACCTCCGCTTACCTTCTAACGCCATTTAACCAAGTTAGTTATATAGTCGACGGATGTCTTTGTGTGTGCGATTATTTTCTCAGTAATTATTAATAAAGGTAATTTTTGTTTCCGACTTATTAGTTTTATTTACCTCTAGAAGTGGCACACCGAATCCTCACCTTGCCTCCTGATTACCATAGCGTTAGTTTTTACATCAGGACCACCACACTCGAATTTACCAGTAACAATTGGGTGTGGGGAAATTTCCGAATTGATTAGGCGAGCTGGAATTTCGTTGCAAGGGTAGCTTTCAATCTTCGTTTGGGACACCAATACACAATACAATCTAAAAACATGGAAGCAAAAACTACCCTCTGAAACACGACCCCTAATGAGAGGGTCGACCTACACAGAGACCAGGATCTATAACAATCCGGAGAGAACCTCTCCAGTTTATTTGCCACGATGTTAATTAGATCAGCTCTTTATTCTTGTGGAGGCTGGATCGGGATTCTGAAAATAACAGGTAGCTTAGGGATGAAAAAACACGATTGGTGGTAAAAGTGCTATAATTGAATTTAAAACGATTTGAGAGATGTTCTCACATTTCCAACAATTGCAATGCAAATTACTGTGGTAAACAATGCACATCATCAATGAAAAATTACGGTGTTAATTCACAGAGTGCACCATCCTAAATTTACAAGTCTGCGATGGGTCTGCGCAATCGAGTAACCCTTATCTCTTCTGTTAGCCAGATGTTTACAGAAGCCGAAAAGTATACCAAACAACAGCAGTGATTTACGTCATAGCTCGGCACGTAACACAGTTATGTTGGAACCGAAATACAAATCGTCCAACGCTAAACTGACGGCACTTTTAGACAATATTCTGTCTAACTTATCACTCAACTGCTTTCCAACGTTGTTCCAGGGGATATTGAGATGACATAAAAGTGGGCCCTCAACGAAATTGCAAAAAATTCGTGACAAATTAATTTAATTGTCCTACCAAACACACCTGTATTCAAGAAAAAAATCACATGGTGCTAGTCTGCTCTTTGTAAAAATTAAATATTTCTAAATTTCCTCCTTCACTTCAAGACAAAAATTATGCAGTATATCCAACTATTCAAAACTAACCCGCACCTTTGACTTGAGGTACCAATACAAATACAATTTTCAAAAGTCGTACCGTTGATAAAAATAAAATTAAAGTTTATCTTCCCAAAGAGGGTTGTCGATTATTCAAATTTTTAATGCAAGACACAATGATGTTAAAGCAATTATTCTTTTACCAACCAAACCCGAACTTCAAAAAAATAATTGAACTAATATAAAAGTTGTCCTTTTTCTTTTAAAAATCAAATTAGCTAAAATTATAAAACTCATTGTGCTCTTAATCAGTACAATGCAACATGACAATATATTTATTAATTCACTATAACTGTTTGATACTTTACCTCGATCTTATCCTTCAAGTCAATTTTCAAGTTTAGTGAGGCATTCATGGCTGGAGTAGTGCGGTTGTACTTGAATGTATTGATGCGATAGAATCTAAAGTACTTTTTGTTAACATTCACCAATTCTGATCGCAAATCCTTGACCTTGAAGACATTTTGATGAAACTAAAATTCAGTTGCTTAAAATAATTTTTAATAAAAATTTCATACATGGTTTTGGAACTTTTGGCAATAATTAATTAAGGAAATCTACATGGCTACGTAACTATTCTGATTGCAAAAGAATGTAAGTCAATGTGTGGCAAATATTGTGACACAAAGTTTTAACTGTAATATAAGAATACTAGTCTATAAGGACTGAAAGAAGTTATATTTTTGTTTTTCAGCAAATCCAAAGATAAATTTACAAGGATTAAATTTATTGTAACCACATTTGATTGGTTAGATACTTGAAGAATTGAATTGCTAACAGGGAAAAATCCAGATCAAATTACATAAACTGCTGGATTTATAATAAAAGTTACAACATACCTTTGCCAAAATTTCCTCACCAGTATTACAAGCGATATTGATAATCAATAAAGAGAGTAGTATCAACAAAGTTATTTTTTTCATTGTCAGCTTGTAAATCAAACAGTCTTCAACAACTACAGGTAAGCTCTCTACTGATGAAAATATTTAGGAATAAGCAATTTTATGTGGTAGATAATTTATGTAAAACGAAAACATATTTATGTATTATTAAAATAACATTAAGATCATAGATATAATATTTTTATTGTATATTGTTGTGTATCCATTTTTGTATCTTTCATAAATTCTTTTTGTATTATGGTAATGATCTGTAAAAATCATCAGGGACAGGACAAATTGATACAGATCAAACATTTATATAAGTATTATTATGACTACATATTATTATGTAGTTGGATTTAAATAGAAAATTACATTCAAATTTATTATTATTGCAATGGACCACCTAAATCTTCAACATGATTTTGAAATGTAATTGCTACGAACCAGAAAAGAAATATCTATTATTATTAACGTCTGTCTATTCGCTGGGTGCGTGACATCTGGCCACATTTTTTGCATAATTTGTCCGCCGCGGACGCTGGCGTCGTTTTTAATACCCCTATTATGCACTTCGCACCCAGCCAATGGGTGCGTGACATCTGGCCACGTTTTTTTCACAATTTGTCCGCAGCGGACGCTGGCGTCGTTTTCAATGCCCCCACTATGCACTTCGCACCCAGCGAATAAGCGCTTGGAAGTAATTGCTCACCAACCAAGAACAGTGTAGCGTATATCAGTCGTAAGGACGTATTTTATAAAGTTCTTATTGTGAATCAGTGGCGACTGATATGAGAGAACTCTGGAACGTCTCCCCTCCAAACACTATCAAAAGAAACAAGACATTTCTTTTTAAGTTACTGTATAAAAATGGATTAGACAATTTAGAAATTAAGTTTATAAAGTAATTATTTGCGTATCGCAAGGTAGCCGAGTTGTATGGATAACCGAGCATATCCCTATGTGCCAAAGCACAGAAGCTGCGATGGTTGGGACATATAGTGAGGGTGAGTGAAAACGGAACTCGAAAATGACACTACTTGGAATATAAAGTTCGAGTTACAAAAACAAGAGGTAGACCAATAAGCTGTTGAAAGAATGAAGTACAGAAAGAATTAAATTGATTTAAAAGATATTGTTGTGTATCCATTTTTGTATCTTTTATAAATTCTTTTTGTATTATGGTAATGATCTGTAAAAATCATCAGGGACAGGACAAATTGATACAGATCAAACATTTATATAAGTATTATAATGACGATATAGTTGGATTTAAATAGAAAATTATATTCAAATTTATTTTTATTTTGCAATGGACCACCCAAATCTTCAAAATGATTGACAATAGAGTGTATTGATAAATTGTAACAGTTATAATATAAAAGGGAAAGATGAAGAGTGAAGAGAATAATAAAGTCAGTGATGGAGCAACAACGGATGAAGGCGGCAAGAAGACAATGGCCATCAGTCATTGGCGCAACTAGGGACAAAAGTTTGGGGGGGCTAAAAAATATTTTCAAACAATTTTCTTAAGGAGAGGATAAAAATAACGAAAAATTGGGATATTTTGGGGGGGCTAACTTGAACCCCAAAGTTCAAGTGTATTATGGTAATGATCTGTAAAAATCATCAGGGACAGGACAAATTGATACAGATCAAACATTTATATAAGTATTATAATGGGTGACCCGTCAAAATATCCCCGTCAAAATAGCCCCGTTAAAATAGCCCCGACAAAATAGCCCAGCGACAAAATAGCCCGGCGACAAATAGCTCCGGCAAAATAGCCCAAAGATTCAGAAACTAAACACGTTTTATATATTTACTAGCTGGAAGGCCCATCTACGGACAGGCAGTTCGCCAAGGTTGAAAACTCGATTGGTGTGCTACTGGATCCCAGGGGGAGGTGATTTTAACATTTAAGTTGGTACTACCAACGACCAATCAGAATACGTTGTGTGTCCTAAAATAATGACACGCTGGAGGAGCGTGCTGGTCTGGGCTATTTTGCCCTTTTTTAATTTTTCGTTATTTTTACCCTCTCCTTACGAAAATTGTTTGAAAATATTTTTTTAACCCCCCCAAACTTTTGTCCCTAGTTGCGCCAATGACTGATGGCCATTGTCTTCTTGCCGCCTTCATCCGTTGTTGCTCCATCACTGACTTTATTATTCTCTTCACTCTTCATCTTTCCCTTTTATATTATAACTGTTACAATTTATCAATACACTCTATTGTCAATCATGTTGAAGATTTGGGTGGTCCATTGCAAAATAAAAATAAATTTGAATATAATTTTCTATTTAAATCCAACTATATCGTCATTATAATACTTATATAAATGTTTGATCTGTATCAATTTGTCCTGTCCCTGATGATTTTTACAGATCATTACCATAATACAAAAAGAATTTATGAAAGATACAAAAATGGATACACAACAATATACAATAAAAATATTATATCTATGATCTTAATGTTATTTTAATAATACATAAATATGTTTTCGTTTTACATAAATTATCTACCACATAAAATTGCTTATTCCTAAATATTTTCATCAGTAAAGAGCTTACCTGTAGTTGTTGAAGACTGTTTGATTTACAAGCTGACAATGAAAAAAATAACTTTGTTGATACTACTCTCTTTATTGATTATCAATATCGCTTGTAATACTGGTGAGGAAATTTTGGCAAAGGTATGTTGTAACTTTTATTATAAATCCAGCAGTTTATGTAATTTGATCTGGATTTTTCCCTGTTAGCAATTCAATTCTTCAAGTATCTAACCAATCAAATGTGGTTACAATAAATTTAATCCTTGTAAATTTATCTTTGGATTTGCTGAAAAACAAAAATATAACTTCTTTCAGTCCTTATAGACTAGTATTCTTATATTACAGTTAAAACTTTGTGTCACAATATTTGCCACACATTGACTTACATTCTTTTGCAATCAGAATAGTTACGTAGCCATGTAGATTTCATTAATTAATTATTGCCAAAAGTTCCAAAACCATGTATGAAATTTTTATTAAAAATTATTTTAAGCAACTGAATTTTAGTTTCATCAAAATGTCTTCAAGGTCAAGGATTTGCGATCAGAATTGGTGAATGTTAACAAAAAGTACTTTAGATTCTATCGCATCAATACATTCAAGTACAACCGCACTACTCCAGCCATGAATGCCTCACTAAACTTGAAAATTGACTTGAAGGATAAGATCGAGGTAAAGTATCAAACAGTTATAGTGAATTAATAAATATATTGTCATGTTCCATTGTACTGATTAGTTTTACAAAAACCATCGATTTGTAACAAATTCACACACAAAACTAACACATTTGAATTTATTTGTAAAATACAAAATTTGTGCCGCGTCCTGTGTAGAATTTTGTACCGGATTGGTAATACCAGATTGCTAAAAACAAAGTGTTCATAATATTTCGGTGCGTATGCGAATAAAAACTTTAAGTTACCTGGAAAGAAGTGTCGATTTCGCTGATATAAAATTCCCACTCAAAAAAGGCAAAATTGGAATACGGGGGGAACAAAGCCAGCAAGCGAAAGAAGGAAAGAAGTCAGTTTTCTGGTGGAGATCAAACTTGGAACTCGTACGAGGCCTCTTGATCCAAAAACTCAGAGAGTAGAATTTGTGAGTTCACACAAGTGAACAAGTGATATTTTGGGGGGGCTTAGCCCCCCTATCCCCCCCTAGTTGCGCCTATGCCATCAATTATGGCATGTTTAGAAGAAGCAAGAAGTTAACCAGATTACTGGCACAAAGGAATAAAGCTAAAATCTATGATGGGGAAGATTGTGAGAGCAGCGATTCTTCAAAGTCAAACAGAAGAAGACAACAAAAGGAAACGAAAGGGCTCGAAGAACAAATGAATCACCTCACATAAATGATGGCCGGCTTCGTGAATTATATTAAGATGAGTGTAGTAGATATTAAGATTGAAATGGGTACATTAAAAAAAGACATGGAGGAAACTCCAAAAATATCAGATCGAACCGAAAAGGTTCTACAAAATATGAAAGGGGAGAGCGAGCAAATCATACTACAAATGAGGGAAAAAATGAAATTAGACATGTCGGAAGGAGAAGAAGAATTAATGGAGCCGGATAAGTGTAACATTTCAAATGCTATTATTATATTTTGGCTGAAATCTATACATCACCCTGTGTGTATTTCAAATATGCGCAAGCGTTTTGAATTTCCAAAATTTATCATGTGTCATTCTTTTGCTTATCTTCATGAGAAGTAGTAGTTTCATTTTTCGTTTTGTGTGAGTTTTATATTTTAAAAGCCACAAATTGTTCGTTTATTGAAGTGATCATTTATTTTATCTTCTGCGTTACATTTGTGGTTTTTTCGTATTACTACGTCAAATTTTTCTGTGACGTCAATTTTTTGTTTTCAACTGTAATTAGGTATAGTTTTCTGAGCGGTATGCACAGGTGTGCAGTAGCCAGCTGTACATCTGGCTGGTTTATTCCCCGAACCATATGGTTACTCTTTATGGATATGGGCCAGCAGTTTGGTTATCTTGTTTCCACGTGTGATAACCTTCATTCCCGTGTCGAACCATCTGTGGCAGCCATTTTTATCGATGTTGGAAATTCGTTTTTGGGTTCACCATTCCCGTATGAGATCAATGGAGATTGCAGGACTGATCAACATTCATTTATCCCCAGCTTCACTGCAGTTTTCCGTTTTTGATTAAGAAGTGGTGTGATAAGTTTGTCACTTTGGCCGTCTCCCTTGACGATTTATCTGTACTTTTTGGGAAGACGTACGAGCTCCATTCCAACATCGAGGGATTTTTGTCGCAGCGGTAGCGTGAGCCTATACCACTATTCTATCTCTAGTGGTTAGGACAGCACCAACGGCATAGGATGGCTGGAAAACCATTAATTAGTTTTTTGTGGAAGCGCATTTAGGAGATTAGCTTTTCTTAATTATTTACATCGACATTGAGATGCTAAAATTTTATTTTAATAAATAAAATTTTTATGGGCCAATAACTATTATTTTTTGTAGTGCATGAATGTATTAACGAGATTCTTACTGTACCAACCTACTTGCTAGCGAAACTACAGCCAAGGGAACGGGTTGGGAAAAATAAGGGGGAAAGAAAACCCTGTTGAGCTTGACTCTAGTGTGGCATTATAAGGAGATATGAGGTGTAGCATAAGTGTGCCAATCATAAAATTTTATTTTTACAAATTGAATTTTTTTTTGTTTTCTAGAAACTTCAATTTTCAACTCGAAATTGTTGTTTTACCGGTCATACGCAAAACCCAAACATGGCTGTCGTGTTTCATTTTACCACCTTTTCATCGATTTTGTCTTTATTTTTAAATGCACAAAATTATAACTAAATAAATTCTACTTCATTAACATGATATTGTGCTAAAAATGTAAATTGCACTATTTATCATCTATATGAATATTTTCCTTAATAGGTAGAAGCACGGTAGAATAAGAATTCAGGAACAAAATTGACAATTAGTGAAGGAAAGGAGAAGATGTCACTTGACAATTTTGGACAATCACAAATCATAATTATGTGAATTTGGTAATTTTGCCGTACTGAGATGATAAACCAAAAAACCAAAATAAAACATTTTTCGTACAACAACTGAGAATCACGACTGGCCTCCGAGTCACAACTTCCTGATAAAACTGCATTTATAACATTTTCTGTAAACTATTTGTATTGTCTTGTATTGTCCCTCTTTTGGCTCTTCACGTTTCTCAACGTTTCTAGATCTACCTCGATGAGGCGAATCGATTGGACCTATAAAATCGTTTTCTCAAACCGTAGTTCATTTTGGGACTGTCAAAATTGTCAACATAGATAATATGAGATTTAAAAACATTTTTATTCAGAATCATTGTAATTCAATCTTATGTGCAATACAAAATTATTTGCAGTAGTTTATAAACACCATCAACAGGTCTAGTTTATACCATCACCATAATACCATCAAATTATTAACAATTAATAATACAACTTTTAATGCTTTGGATAGTCAATAGGAGTGTATATTTCTATAAATAAATTTATAACTAATATTTCTTCGTTTAAATACATCAATTGTACTTCCACTTTATATTTGCCATTGGGAATAAGTGGAGGAAAATGAGCCTGGTCAATAGCAAAATTGCATGTGTAATAAGTAACATCCTGTAAATGAAATTGTTCAGATACTATTTTATAATTAAAAAGCATTTGAAATACCTTTTCAAAGATAAAACTGGTCATGTTACCACAGTTTTCTATATTTCGCAATCCAATTGCATTTGCATCGTAAGTTTTTTGTAAATTCAGTTGGAAACGTACTGGAAAATCTCGATATTCATTACTGGCAAACTTGTATACCTGTACGACTATCTACAAATATATAGGAATTGTTTATTGAGTGTGTATTACTGAGTCACATTTATTTATAAGATGCTAATAGCAAAATTTACCAGCTCTTACAAGAAAATGTAACTATGTAATAAATATTTTGAAATAAAACTAAAGCATTGCATTGTTTACTAATACCCAGCGCTGCTGGTGAATGCGCTAATGATTACAAAGACAATTAATTTTATTCTTAATTTCCTCCTAATGTAATGTTCTTTACGTGCAGCGTTGACAAAGAAATTATTGTACATTTTTACTTCGACAGTGTAGTCGGTATTATAAGTATTGTAATCGGCAAAATATATCGTGAGTCACTCGATTTTGTTTGCGCTCAATCGCTCAAACCAATAAAAATTTCAAAACCAAATTTCATATTTAGTGCTTTATTTATATTAAAGACGTAGAGCTGATTAGACCTTAGTTGAAATTATTTAATAGAACTTGATTTAATAAATAAAATGCAACTGTACTGAAATTAAAATTAGATCCATCAATTTGTATCAAAATGCAAATTACTTTTGTTTTATCATTTAAATAATATCTTTAGAAAATTATATGTAGATATTAAGATAATTTCTGATTTACAAAAATGGTTTGTGACGTTAGATTGTCACCGTACAGCGGCAGTTTTCCTTCAACGAAATGCTCCATTTTAGCCTAGTTCAAAATATTGTATTCTGCAATATGGGTTTGAAAAAATAATAAAAATAATACGGAAAACTTGTATCCCGATTTGCAAAGATACTTCTCTTACCTTGACTAGCTCAGCTTCTAATTAATCGGAGACTCAAAATTAAACTTATTATCTAAAAAGGCACAATGAGTGAAAAGAATGAATAATTCGAACACAATTCAAAACTAACAATGACCCTTATTGCTCCTCTAAGTGGATATTTACAACTCATCAATTCCTACCACTTACCGAGAAAAATGTGTAATGAATAAAATCGTGGGTTTCTCTCTTAAAAATTAAAATAACTAAAATTGCAAAATTTCAGGAAATGAAAATTCACTGTGCTCTTAATCACTAAAATGCAATATGGCAGTATATTTATGAATTCACAATAACAGTTTGAAACTTTACCTCGATCTTATCCTTCAAGCCAATCTTCATGTTTAGTGATGCATTAACGGCCGGAGTAGTACGGTTGTACTTGAATGTTTTGATACGATAGAATTTGAAATACTTTTTATTCACATTCCCTAATTCTGTTCGAAAATCCTTGATCTTGAAGGTATGTTGGTGAAACTAAAATTCAGTTAATAATTCTCTATAAAAAATTCCAAACAAGGTTTTGGAACTATTGGCAATAATTAGTTATGGAAATCTACATGCTTACAAAATATTTTTATTATTAAAGGATCTAAGTACATATGCTCCAAATATACTGATACAAAGTTTTAAGTGAAATAATGAGAATATTGTATTTTGAACTACAGAGGAAAATCATTTTCTGTATTTTTGTTTATAGGTAAATCCAAAGATTTTTTAGAAGGATTAAATTTATTATAGCCACATTTTATTGGTTAGATCATGAAGAATTGCATTGCAAACAGCGAAAAATTTAAATGTAAGAATACATAAGCTGATGGATTTATTATAAAAGTTGAAACATACCTTTGACAAAATTTCCCGACCAGAATTACAATAGATATTGATAATAAATAAAGAGAGTAGTATCAGCAAAGTTATTTTATTCATTGTCAGCTTGTAAATCAAACAGTCTTCAACAACTACAGGTAAGCTCTCTACTGATGAAAATTTTAATGAATAAGCAATTTTTTAGCGGATGTGTGGTATATGTACAACAAAAACATAATTATACTTTGCGTTTTCTCCTTCAGATGGATAATTATGTAGTACTTCATTTCTCCGCTACAAGTCACATATTTTCAAAGCTAAAGTTTTCTACTGTACTCGTGCTTCCTGTAATACCGACCGACCCGACTATATTTGACACTTTTTTATTTCTATGCTAAATAAGTTACACGCGTTTTTTGCGTTCTTGATTAATTAATAAAATATATCGTGCAATGGGAAAACGGAAAAACTTTAGTTCATCAGACTCATCTGGTAGCGACGAAGAATGCATATATTGGAAAGATAGATTTCTTAAATTAAGAAGAAAATTAAGGAATAGATCAAGGTCAACACAACCTGTAAGAAATGACGCAACACGCAGGCTAAAAATAATACGTTCGTTAACGGATGAAAGTGATTACGTGGGTAAGTGAAAACATTAATAATTTAATAGATACCTACATAATACGAAAAAATATAACTGGTTTAGGTCAATGTACCTGCAAAAAACCATAACAGGGTCAATGAACTCTTGTAACTATATTATACGCATAGGTCAATGTATCTAAAAAAATCATTACAGGGTCAATGAACTCTTGTAACTATATAATACGTAAAAATATAGTTGGTTTAGGTCAATGCACCTAAGAAAACCATAATAGGGTCAATGAACTCTTGTAACTATATTATACGCATAGTTCAATGTACCTACAAGATAATTACAGGGTCAATGAACTTTTGTAAAAACTCGTATATATACAGGGTCAATCGGTCAATGAACCATTGTATTACGTATTATTAGAATTTATAAAATAAAAATATACAGGGTCAATGAACCTTTATATTATATATAAAAAATTTTTGTTTTTTTGGTATTAATAAATTATTCTTATATACAAAAATTAATAAAAGATCTGATTGTAGTTGAAAACCAACACACTAATCTAAGCAACCAGGAGGAAAATATGGATTTAAGTGAAGAAATCCGCAATCTTTTAGGTCAGTCATCACCAAAAAACGAAACCGTACGAAACAAGGGAATAAAATTCTAACAATCTTGTTAAAGAAAGAAAATCTGGACACTTGAAGAATTGAATTGCTAACAGGGAAAAATCCAGATCAAATTACATAAACTGCTGGATTTATAATAAAAGTTACAACATACCTTTGCCAGAATTTCCTCACCAGTATTACAAGCAATATTGATAATCAATAAAGAGAGTAGTATCAACAAAGTTATTTTTTTCATTGTCAGCTTGTAAATCAAACAGTCTTCAGCAACTACAGGTAAGCTCTCTACTGATGAAAATATTTAGGAATAAGCAATTTTATGTGGTAGATAATTTATGTAAAACGAAAACATATTTATGTATTATTAAAATAACATTAAGATCATAGATATAATATTTTTATTGGATATTGTTGTGTATCCATTTTTGTAACTTTCATAAATTCTTTTTGTATTATGGTAATGATCTGTAAAAATCATCAGGGACAGGACAAATTGATACAGATCAAACATTATATAAGTATTATAATGACGCTATAGTTGGATTTAAATAGAAAATTATATTCAAATTTATTATTATTTTGCAATGGACCACCCAAATCTTCAACATGATTGACAATAGAGTGTATTGATAAATTTTAACAGTTATAATATAAAATGGAAAGATGAAGAGTGAAGAGAATAATAAAGTCAGTGATGGAGCAACAACGGATGAAGGCGGCAAGAAGACAATGGCCATCAGTTATGGCAGGTTTAGAAGAAGCAAGAAGGTAACCAGATTACTGGAACAAAGGAATAAAGCTAAAATCTATGAAGGGGAAGATTGTGAGAGCAGCGATTCTTCAAAGTCAAACAGAAGAGGACAACAAAAGGAAACAAAAGGGCTCGAAGAACAAATGAATCACCTCACAAAAATGATGGCCGGCTTCGTGAATTATATTAAGATGAGTGTAGTAGATATTAAGATTGAAATGGGTACATTAAAAAAATACATGGAGGAAACTCCAAAAATATCAGATCGAACCGAAAAGGCTCTACAAAATATGAAAGGGGAGAGCGAGCAAATCATACTACAAATGAGGGAAGAAATGAAATTAGACATGTCGGAAGGAGAAGAAGAATTAATGGAGCCGGATAAGTGTAGCATTTCAAATGCTATTATTATATTTTGGCTGAAATCTATACATCACCCTGTGTGTATTTCAAATATGCGCAAGCGTTTTGAATTTCCAAAATTTATCATGTGTCATTCTTTTGCTTATCTTCATGAGAAGTAGTAGTTTCATTTTTCGTTTTGTGTGAGTTTTATATTTTAAAAGCCACAAATTGTTCGTTTATTGAAGTGATCATTTATTTTATCTTCTGCGTTACATTTGTGGTTTTTTCGTATTACTACGTCAAATTTTTCTGTGACGTCAATTTTTTGTTTTCAACTGTAATTAGGTATAGTTTTCTGAGCGGTATGCACAGGTGTGCAGTAGCCAGCTGTACATCTGGCTGGTTTATTCCCCGAACCATATGGTTACTCTTTATGGATATGGGCCAGCAGTTTGGTTATCTTGTTTCCACGTGTGATAACCTTCATTCCCGTGTCGAACCATCTGTGGCAGCCATTTTTATCGATGTTGGAAATTCGTTTTTGGGTTCACCATTCCCGTATGAGATCAATGGAGATTGCAGGACTGATCAACATTCATTTATCCCCAGCTTCACTGCAGTTTTCCGTTTTTGATTAAGAAGTGGTGTGATAAGTTTGTCACTTTGGCCGTCTCCCTTGACGATTTATCTGTACTTTTTGGGAAGACGTACGAGCTCCATTCCAACATCGAGGGATTTTTGTCGCAGCGGTAGCGTGAGCCTATACCACTATTCTATCTCTAGTGGTTAGGACAGCACCAACGGCATAGGATGGCTGGAAAACCATTAATTAGTTTTTTGTGGAAGCGCATTTAGGAGCGTCAACTCGGCGACGGTCAACTCGGTGACGTCAACTCGGCGATGGTCAACTCGGCGATCGGTCAACTCGGCGATCGGTCAACTCGGCGACGGTCAACTCGGCGATCGGTCAACTCGGCGATCGGTCAACTCGGCGACGGGTCAACTCGGCGATCGGTCAACTCGACGATGGTTTTCCTAACGGCAGGAGAAGTAATCGATATTACAATGCAAGAGATAAACTTTTTTTTAGATAAAATGTTTTCTTTTCCAAAAAATCTTGTTTTAGTCTAAAATTAATGTCTCGCGCTATTAATTGATTAAGGCGATGATTAAAGAATGTATTTATCCAACGGCTGTAGAAAAAGGCTAGGTGAAGTATTTCTAATTTTAAATTGCAATCGGCAACGGACAATTCGCGACACCACTCTGTGATCAAAAATTCAAAAAATAATCACTAAAAAAAAATGAAAATTTAAAAAAAAAAAACTTTTATTTAAAATTAAAAAGGTGCACTAAAAAATAAAAAATAATTTTAATAAGAATAAACAGATCTTGAAAACATCAATATAAAAGCGTGGGGCTATATTATTAAAATCAGGCTCGCTATTGGTTTACGAAATTCATAGCCCTACACTTTTATATTGATGTTTTCAAAAAGTTCTGTTTATTCTTATTAAAATTATTTTTTATTTTTTAGTGCACTTTTTAA
Organism: Rhagonycha lutea; assembly: GCA_958510855.1. Classification (NCBI taxonomy): domain Eukaryota; kingdom Metazoa; phylum Arthropoda; class Insecta; order Coleoptera; family Cantharidae; genus Rhagonycha; species Rhagonycha lutea. Next base: position 31,094,548 of record OY294041.1, read on the forward strand.
TTTTAAATAAAAGGTTTTTTTTAAATTTTTTATTTTTAATTTTTTAGTCATATTTGTTAAATACAGCTCCTGCTTCATCCTACTAGAATTAGAGTTTTTGATGTTTGATACTTCACCCTGTATAAGTACATCATTAAATGCGGTCCTTAAAAATGCAATTTAGTAAATTTACTTTTCACCCTATATGGTAAAACTGTTCAATGCGCAGCCACGCATGCGCTTTATTATTTTCAGTTTTTCCCGATTTCCCGCGTATCTTTCAGAATTTTTGGAAAATAAAATTAAAATATGAAAATTCGCTGCAAAGGAAAGCTATGTTCCAAATTTCAGCTCTCTAGGACTTCGGGAAGTTGGTTAAAAACGGCCTCGAAAAAGTCCAAGGCACGGACGACGGACAACGCTCACACCAAGTTAATAAAAGCTTTTTTCTTTTTTGCGTCTAAAATAAAGTCATTTCGATACGCAAATGGGTATCGAAATAGACTCTATTACGATACGCAAATTTTTGTTTTAAGAGGTTGGCAGCATAAACGTCATTCAAAATAATTTTAATTATTGAAACGAATGTCATTTTAAATCACATTTAAAATCTCCAAATTTGTGTTAAACATTTTAATTAACTTTAAATTAAACATAATTATAATAATACTAGGGGGGCTTTGCCCCCCTGGCCGCTGACGCGGCCCAACCCCCCAGGGCCGCTTTGCGGCCCTATTAACTTCAAGTTATAAAACTTATTTCCATACAACATTTTTTATGTTGCTTTCACTTTGAATTGGTATTCCATCCTTCGCTCGAAATCTTGATACTGCTACATATAACTGTCCATGACTAAACAAAGGCCTATCGATGTATATACCAACTTTGTTAAAGCTCTGCTAGCATAACAACAGATCCTATTTTAAGTTTTGATTTGTGTATCGGAAAACCAGGGAAATTCAATGAATTTAATTATTCGACTTCATATTCCAACCGAATGTCCTCTTCTGTTTGATCGACCCCTCGATGTTTAGCTATATCTTGACTTAAGTAGGTATGAATCTCGCCCGAACATCATCATTGTGGCAGGCTAATATAATTCTGTCGGAGAGATCGGCATTAGAAGCAATTGAATTGCTGTAAATGTCCTGAATTATACGGTACAGGACAACTCGGTACCGGACAACTCGGCACCGGGAAAACTCGGCACCGGCGACTCGGCACCGGGGAAACTCAGCTCCGGGATAACTTGGCACCAGTTAAAAACTTTTAAAAAATGTATGAAGATCATTATTAAAAGGTAGATCCCGGTCGAGGCTAGGTTAGTGTTAGTGTTAGGAAACGACTTTTTTTTAAAAGAGAAGGTCACCTCGGATTTTTAAGACCATTTCCGTCTCAAAGTCACCTATGATAACTTCGGTAGCGTTTGTTCCGGAAAGTGAATTATAAAAAGATATATAATTTAACTTTAATATAATAAATTTTTTATATTTTAATTTTTTTTTAAGTTTTTCAACTGGTGCCGAGTCCGCTCCAGAGCCATTTTTGCAGCACTAAACTCCTTAAAAACATCCCCTTAGGGCCTTCAAACTCGGCAAATTGTGCTACTGGGAATGGGGTGAATCTCGCATTTTTTTTCCGTTATGCCGGTGCCGAGTTTTCCCGGTGCCGAGTTGTCCGTGTCCCTGAATTATATTTGTAGATTTCCAGCTATTCGGTACTTTCAATAATATAATGCTGCTTGGCCAAATTGATGTTGACTTTAAAGTATAATTGACTATCTCCACAGGTGAAGCGTATTTTATAACAGGTAAAACTTGACGAAAGTCAACACCGAAAATAACAAATTTGCCACCAAACGGATTTTTGCATTTACATAAATCTTTCAATCTTTGTGTTTTTGCGTCGCATGGTTTTATTGCCTTGCTTTTGCTTTGCTTTGCTTTGCTTTGCTTTGCTTTGCTTTGCTTTGCTTTGCTTTGCTTTGCTTTGCTTTGCTTTGCTTTGCTTTGCTTTGCTTTGCTTTGCTTTGCTTTGCTTTGCTTTGCTTTGCTTTGCTTTGCTTTGCTTTGCTTTGCTTTGCTTTGCTTTGCTTTGCTTTGCTTTGCTTTGCTTTGCTTTGCTTCGCTTCGCTTCGCTTTGCTTCGCTTCGCTTTGCTTGGCTTCGCTTCGCTTCGCTTTGCTTCGCTTTGCTTCGCTTTGCTTTGCTTTGATTTGCTTTGCTTTGATTCGTCCGTTGATGTGATTATAATGTTGATTTGGTGTCGTCCAATAGCTGTTCTCAGCGTCGCATAAAAACGTTGCATAAAAACGTTGCACAAAAACGTTGCATAAAACGTTGCATATTTTTCTTATCTTTTTATATATATAGAGTAGAAATAAGGAAAATTATTAACGGCAGGTATAATTTCGTTTATTTAAACTTTCGACAATTTGACACAAACTTGAAAAGTTTTTCAAATTTCAATTGTTTGTAAAAATGTCAAAATATTACCAACCAACATTAAATAAAACGAAATTTTTAAATTGACCATCATTTAATATTGACCTTTTTTTTTTAATTTTAAAGCATAAAAAATGCAAAATAGAAAAAATTGTATAAAGTACTCGTTTTATAATTGTTTTTATCGCACTTATCTTTTAGAAAACTCCCCGCTACGCGGGTCGTTTTCTAAACAGATTTCGTGCGATAAAAACATCAATTATAAAACTCGTTCTTTAATATACTATTAAAAATCAAATTAATCAATTTTTAAAGTACGCAACGTACCCAAATTTGGGCCCCAAGCTTTGATCCGGTCCTGTTTATAAAACTACAAATTAAATTTGGCAAAATATTATAGAGTATCTTCACGGTATGGAATAAAATAATGAATAAAATATGGAATGAAATATTAAATTAATAAAAGTTTGTATATTTAAAATTTAAGTTTTTTATTATTTTTTGTATTATTTTATAAGATTGCAATTTAAAATTAGAAATACTTAACCTAGCCTTTTTCTACAGCCGTTGGGTAAACACATTCTTTCAAATTCTTTTAATTAAAACAAGATTTTTTTGGAAAAGAAAACATTTTATAAATAAAAAAATTTATCTTTTGCATTGTAGTTGTCGCTTACCGATTCAAAATTTATCGAAACGAAATCATACAATGACGGATGAAGAAGTGTAGAAATATGGGAAGTGGTAGACAATAATGATCTGATAATGTCTGATAATGATAATGATCTTTCCCATTGCTATACTATGTAGATTAGAGATTGATTAGTAATTTTATAATTATTTTGAGTAGGAATAAATAATGATAAATAAATATTGAAATAAGGATGATAAAATAGAATAATAGAAATAATAACGGCATTCACGACTGATAGAGGTCAATATCAAATGAAAAGGTTGCCTTGGGGTTAAAAGTTAGTTCAAAGGGATTCTCAAGGGCAATGACGATAGCTATGTCAGGGCTAAATTATGAAAATTGTTTCATTTATTTGGATGATTTAATTGTGTTCGGAAATAATTTGCTAACGCATAATAAAAATTTGGTAAAAGTTTTACAGAGATTGAGGGATGTAAATTTAAAATTAAATCCTAGCAAATGTGAATTTTTAAAAAAGGAGATTTTATATCTAGGTCACGTAATTTCTTCGGCCGGGATTTCACCAGATTCGGAAAAAATCAAATCTATTAAAAATTACCCAATTCCAAAAGATGCTAATGAGACGAAAAGATTCGTAGCTTTTGCGAATTATTACAGAAGGTATATCAAAAATTTTGCGGATATAGCTTCACCTTTAAATAAATTATCGAGAAAAGGTGTAAAGTTTGAATGGACTAAAACATGTCAAAATGCATTTGAAAATTTAAAATTAGCTTTTATGAACCCACCATTGTTACAATATCCAGATTTTTCGGAGGAAAATTGTTTTAAATTAACAACAGATAGCTCAGGTTTTGCTTTAGGTTCGATTTTGGCAAACGCTGATGGCAGACCAATAGCTTACGCGAGTAGGACTTTGAATAAAGCAGAGAGTAGATATTGTACAATAGAGAAGGAATTATTAGCAATAGTTTGGTCAGTGAAGCATTTTAGGCCTTACTTGTACGGTAGAAAGTTTACTATTTTTACAGATCACAAACCTTTAGTGTACTTGTTTGGAATGTCAAATCCTTCAAGCAGATTAACTAAATTTAGACTAGTTTTGGAAGAATATAATTTCACAGTAAATTATGTAAAGGGTAAAGATAACGTAACGGCAGATGCTTTGTCGAGAATTGAGATTAATTCGGAGGAATTAAAGAATATGAATACTAGAATACAGGGAACAATGAACGTCATAACTAAGGCTCAGAGTAAAAAATTAGATAGCAATGTCAAAGGAAATTTTAATTCAGATCGACGACAGTACGGAACTGACCAACCAGCGGCCGTCGAGCTTTTAAAATGTCCAAAAGACGCTACTGAATTACGCGTGGTAGATAAAATAAGGTTCGAACAATTGCAATTAGAATTGAATGATATTGATGATAAAGATGAAGAATTTTTATATAGTAAAGCTTTACGAGTAATATTTTTAAAAGAGAATACCAGAGTGCATTCTATCTTCGATAGCAAAGCAATGGCTCTTAGATTAAAAGAATTTTGTTTAGGGAATAAAATTTCCCAATTGTCGATTATAAAAAATGGTGCTCACCATCAGAATTTATTGAAGGAGAATAACCAACAGAACTTATTGAAGAAAAATAACCATCAGAACTTATTGAAGAAAAATAACCATCAGAATCTATTGAAGCAAAATAACCAGAAGTTATTAAAAAATAAGAATTTATTAGAGAACCAATGTCACAATTTATTAAGAGTTATATTAAAGTATAAACATATTTTAAATAATTCAGGGATAAAAATTTCGATTAAAAAAGGAGTAAGGGTTATAGACGACTATAAACAAAAACAAATTATATTGAATGATTATCACACATTACCAACAGGAGGACATGCAGGAATAAACCGAATGTTCTATAGGATAAAGAGATATTATTTTTGGACGGGAATGCGTAGGGACATTGAGCATTTTGTAAAGCGTTGTGACGATTGTCAGAGGTATAAATACTCGAAACCAAATATAGAGCCAATGACAATCACAACAACTGCTTCGTCAGCATTCCAAAAGATCTATTTGGATCTAGTGGGACCAATTGAACAAGATAAAGAGGGTAATAAGTATATTTTGACTATACAATGTGAACTGAGTAAATTTGTTGAGGGTTATCCTTTAGAAAATAAAGAAGCACAAACGGTGGCAAAATCTTTTGTCGAAAATTTCATATTAAGGTACGGGATACCGGACGAGATTGTTACGGATCAGGGTACGGAATTTTTAGCTTTAGTTTTCAAAGAAATCTGTTCATTATTAAAAATTGAAAAATTAAATTCAACTGCGTATCACCACGAAACTTTAGGATCACTTGAAAATTCTTACAAATGTTTGGGAGCATATCTTCGTATGCAAATCGCGAAACACCCCGAGACTTGGAGTTCTTGGATTAGTTTTTGGTGCTTTGCTTACAACACCACAGTGCATACTGAAACGCGTTATGCACCATACGAATTAGTATTCGGAAAATCTTATAAAATACCATCAAACCTTAACCTAGGTATAGACCCAATTTATAATTTTGATAATTATCCGATAGAGCTAAAATATCGTTTACAACAAGCGTGTAAAGATGCTCGAGACAATTTAATAGAGTCAAAGAACAAGAGAAAACAGAATTACGATAAAAAAAACTAGAATTGTAAATTATAAAATAGGAGATCTAATTATGTTACGAAATAACGCAGGTAACAAAGTGGAGCAAATATATAAAGGACCATATAAAGTGTTAGGAGTAGAAACTCCAAATGTATTAATTAGTATAGATAATAAGGAGCATATCGTACATAAAAATAGAATAAAATTATATTATGAATAAGACAAAAAATGTAAACTTTTATAAATTTAAATTTTTTTTTATTTTTAGGGGAGAGGTGTACTATGTAGATTAGAGATTGATTAGTAATTTTATAATTATTTTGAGTAGGAATAAATAATGATAAATAAATATTGAAATAAGGATGATAAAATAGAATAATGTATAATGTAATTATTAGCATATGCGCGAGATGGAGTTGTTCTGATAATAATGACTATATAAGGCGAAACGGAGGAACTCACTCTCTCTCATCATGCAGTAATTAAGAGCTATGCACGTCATGCGCGACTTATAAAGTGAAATGTGCAATAAGTAATATTGAGATCAAATAAAATGTAATTAACATAAAGTGTATTAATCCATAAACCACCAATCAATATACCAAACAAAACATTTATTATATTGCAACGTATGCAGCGGAAACATGGACGCTCAAAAAGGTAGACGTCAAAAGAGTCAACACGTTTGAAATGTGGGTGTACAGAAGGCTCTTAAGAATACCATGGACAGCCCATAGGACAAACATATCCGTTATAGAAGAGCTACACATCACAAAAAGACTGATAACAACAATTAAACAGTCAATATTGCGATATTTTGGTCACATAGCGAGAAGCAGCGACTCAATGGAAAGACTGGTTGTGGAGCGCAAGGTAGAGGGACGAAGACTCAGATGAAGATCGCCAACCCAGTGGACGGACCAGGTGAAGAAGATGATGGGCTGTGGGCTGGCGGAAGCATCGCATAGGGAGCATGATCGGAAGACATGGTCCTTAACAGTAAACGAAGCATCTCTATAAGGTCACCATACTCTTTCGAGAGTGAAGGAATGAGGAGGAAGAGGGAGACGATATACTTTACACACTTTTTTTGCGGACGACCAGGTTGTGATAGTGGAAGATGATAAAGATCTTAGTTATATGATTAGAAAACTACATGAGGAATATACGAAGGCCGGACTCACCATGAATTTAACGAATGCGAATACCTCATTGTTGGAAGTGAAGATTGCAATGACCTTCCGCTGGACACGAATGTAATAAGAGGAGTAACTAAATGTAAATATCTAGGAATCATTCTGAATAAAGAAGGAAACAGTAGTGACGAAATAAAAGAACGAATAAACAAGAGCAGAAAAGTCATAGGAGCACTGAATTCAGTTCTCTGAGTAAAGAGTATAAGGAAAGAGACAAAAAGAAGAATCTACAAATCTATAGTCGGAAGTGTGATGATGTACGGCACGGAAGTGTGGGATTTAAGTGCAATCAATACACAAAATTGCTGGCAAAAAAAATGGATTGCCTGAGAAGAAGTTGTAGAAGATCTAGACTGGAAAGGATAAGAAATGAAATTATTAGAAGAAACATGAATATGGAGACCGACATAAGCGGAAGAAGTTGAAAAACAACAACTGACATGGTTTGGACATATAATAAAGAGAATGGGAGAAAATAGATGGCCACGAAAACTTTTAAAATTGATCCCGCAGGAGCGGAGGAAGAGAGGACGAACTAGGGAAGCTGGAGAGACGATGTAAATGGGGCGATGAATTCCAGAAATATAGATGAAGCATTGTGCCAAGATAGAAAGGGATGGAAACTAGGAAGGAGAGGCGGGTTCGGCCGTAAAGGATCCGTACATATATAATAAAGATCCAACAGAAACTGCTTCTTATCGTCCAATTAGTCTCCTTCCCGTCCTATCTAGTGTTTAAGCAGATCTTTGTAGCTAGGTTCAAACTACTCCTCGAAGAAAACTAATTAATACCCAGCCAACAGTTTGGATTCCGACAGCACCATTCCAGGATCGAGCAGGTACATAGAGTTGTCAAGAAAACCAGAAAAGACATAGAGCATGCATAAGAGGTACTGCTTTGCAGAATTTTTGGACATTTCTCAGGCGTTTCATAAAGCTTGGCACCCAGGTTTAATCTACAAAATCAACACCACCTTACTTCATCCATATTACCAAGTACTGAAGTCCTATCTGACAGATAGACACTTTCTTGTGAAGTACGGAGATGCCTAGTCAACTCTGTTTGCTATAAAATCAGGTATTCCTCAGGGCAGTGTATTCCGCAGGTTAGACGTCGGAGACTCAATCCTGACTAATTACAACTCATTAGTATTTTATGGTATCCAACGATTTGTCTATTACTTATTTGTACTATTTTGAATTGCTACGAATCTTGTTGCTTGCTTTATAGATTCGCTTTGACGTAGCTTGGCCTATAATATAGGGTGTTTTTTTAGCTGCATGAGAACTTCAAAATGAAATAAAACATTAAAAACCTGACGGAATGTTTTGGTTATAATTTTTTTATGAAAGTACAGTTAAAGGCATTTATGATTTGAACATGACTTCCGGCATGTGACCACCACGACTAATGGTTACGAAGCGCATCCGTTCAGTCCAATTTTTGACCACTTATTCCAATATTTCTGGCTTTATTTCATAAATGGCTTGCTGAATATTAGCCTCCAATGCTTCTAGAGTTGTTGGTTTGTTAGCATAAACCATGGATTAACATACCCCCACAGAAAATAATCTGGAGGTGTCAAATCACACGATCTTGGAGGCCAATTGATAGGACCACGTTTTGAAATAATGTTGTCACCAAATTGTCCTTTCAATAAATTGATGGTTTCGTTGGCTGTGTGGCACGTAGCACTATCCTGTTGAAACCATAAGTTGTCAATGTTTAGCTCTTGAAGTTTTGGAAACAAAAATGTATTGAGCATGTGTCGATATCTCACACCATTCACCGTAACGGTAGCTCCTTCCTCATTTCGAAAGACATATGGACCAATGATGCCGTTGGCGTGTATTCCACACCAAACAGTCAATTTTAATGGATGCAATGGAGTCTCAAGATAATGTCCCGGATTAGTCTCACTCCATATACGGCAATTTTGTTTGTTCACATACCCATTTAACCAAAAATGTGCCTCGTCACTGAACAAAATTTTACGGTAAAAAAATGGATCCACTTCCAATTGGTTGTGAGCCCAATTTGGTAGCGTTGTTCAATGATCAATCTATGCATTATCAAATGCCAAACCTTGCTAAACACAAATGTCAAAAAACTGTTTCCATAGCAATCTTGATTCAATTGTTATCCCTATTGAAAGTTCTCATGCAGCTAAAAAACACCCTATATAACTGTCTACATGTGTATTTTGAAATTTTAGCTTTGATTCAACGACCTGCAAATTTGGTCAGTCCATTACGAACAGACTCCGATCGATAGAGAATCTCCATTCGTAAGACGATTTTGTTCAATGATGCCATTAGGTAAGGTTCTTTCAGATTGCACTGTTTACAAGTTTGTTGTAGTTGCTTGCTACTTAGCATTTTTCAACCTGCGCATGAGATTTTGTGAGCAATTCATAATACTTTCACTTCGTGTGAATCACCAATTTATCAGTGAGGATCTCCATCAGAGAGAACGTTTGTTTTTTTTTGAACAATAGCTCAACCATTTGTACATATGCTGACTGTCGCAAATAATAAATTCTTAATTTTGTTAGTTAGAAACGTTACTCGCTTGTTTCATTTCGACGCTAACTGGCGCCCAAATCTTTTTACATTTCTAGAGATCTGTCTGTGGCACACCAGAGCAAGTTGTAGTGGCTGGCCAAGAAGAACATCCCATCGAATCCACGATAGCGTCCGCGCTACCCACGTTTCTCCGTATCTGTTGGTTAAATACCAAAAGTTAGTTACTCTCACGTCATCGAGAGGTCAAGAGGCTGGTGAATCCGTTTTAGGGGAGATAAGCGGTACAAAGCCTGATTAAGAATGGAACTTTGGTTAAATACATAAATACACGATTACCAGGAAGGATGACGGGAGTGGTGTACAGAATCTGCCTGTTATGGCAGAAGGTTCAGATACTACGACCTTCTCAAAGCTATCCGAGGATCTAAAATGGAAGACCTTAACTCACGACTCGCTCGTTGCGCAAAAGGTTAATTTTTAAATGCCCAACTAAAGCCAGGAAAATGCATCTTAAATAATAGCTTTCAGCAAGGACTGATTGGGCGTAGACTCATCAAAGAGATGAACCCTGGGTGTCATTATTTTCGCATATATGTTGCTGGCCAAGGCTGACCAAATACGCTCTAATAGGACTACCAAAAGGAAAATGGCCTCAATCCATGACCAAGCTCATGGTGTGGAAGGCTATAACCCTGGCGGAACCCCTCCTATAATCCACACCCTAACGAAGTAATGGCTTTAGCCCATGATTATGGTGCAAAAGGCTATACCTTGAAGGAACTTGGATAAATCTTGAATGAACATTGGTGACCTTTCCTTTTTTTGTGGTGCAAGAAGAATGGAGAAATCTTCAAAAGGACACCACCCAGAAATCGTTGGGTAGTACTAGCTGGATACCCCGGCTTCGCTCGGGTAGTTAGCCAGTGGGTTTCTCTTTTAGAGGTTAATTAAATTAAAAGTTAAGAAAAAAAAAAAGTTAAAAAACCGGTGGATCTCTCTTTTAACAAACTTCATTAAACAGAATGGTTTCCTAATAATATGACAATTTTAATTGTTCGCTCTCAAACGTCCTCGCGTTCACAAATGATGATGTAGAACATTTCCGCATAAATCTTTTAGATAAATTAGTATATATATTGCAGCGTTTTATTCGAGAGTGAAATTCTTGATAAAAAGTAAAGTCAACTGTCTGCCGAAATGCTGGCACGATAGAGAAAAGTTGTTTTTTTGTTGTATCGAAAGCCAAATTTTGTCACAGTTTACACTTACACAGATACAAAATTTTATGCTTGTTGATTTGTCTTGATAAAGTGTTGTGTTTTGGATTCCATCTAAAAGTCAAATTTGTAAGTGACAGTGATTTTCAAATTTACCACTCAAAAGTTAGGAACTTACGTTTTTGGAAATGGAGTGCCGTTTTGTAAAAGGTACGGGAAAGTGGAAAGAGAATTTTTGTCTTTCCCAGCGACCATTAAAGAGGCCAGGTGTTTTTTGGAGGCACCGACAAAAAAGTGAATTTCGATAGTTTTTCTTGGAACCAGGATGTCCGAGATATGATTTTTGTGTAGAACACAAAGTTTACAATCGCTGGAAGTGAAAACGTGAGTCTTTTACGTTAATTTTGATACTTTTCACTTGAACATGTGGCCGTTTGCCCTCGTCATAAATTTCACATAAAATGCGATCCAGTTTATGATTTGATGATCGTGGGAATTATTGATTGTGTGAAAGAGTTATTTATTCGATTTATTACATCGAATAAACCCTATAAATGAAAATTTGGTTAAATTTGGATATTGTAAAAATTGAGGTTAAATTTTACCTTACAAAGCGGCGTAGCAATTTGGATGCCCGTAAACGTTAACCAGGATTTATTTAACAAGTATTATTTGCTGGAAAACACTGGCAATATTGGTAAACACCAAATAAGTTTAATTTGGATGGAATTGAAAATTAACGAATGCAGCACCTGTCAAGTTTGGATCGTGACGTACCCCATAGCAGTTTCCAGTGGCGGCGTGTATTTGTTCGATGTATGGAGGCTCCTATTTTTATCAAGTTGTGGCAATTTTATTTCACGGAGTTACAAGGGTTAGTGAAATCATAAACTTTTATTGTATCAAAATTGATTTATTTTTGTAAACCTTTTTCTCTAACACATTTACAATTAATCCAGTCGTAAATTCGTTCAGAATTTTTTATGAACAGTAAATGTAACAGAATTTGCGACTGTAATTCACTTTTACACCTAACGGCGGAGCAGGCATTTATGAGCCTGACAAAGAAGAACAACTTTTCTCCTGTTCTTTTTTATTTGAATAAAATTCAATATTATTTTTGTATTCAAGAATTTTATTCTGGCGCCCAACAAACCTTTGTTACCCTTCTTAGGATCCTGCTAACTGGGAAAAGTGGTCTCCAAGTAACTGTTCAAGTGCTCACCGGCTTAAAGCAAACCGTGGACTCAATTCTGTCATTCGTTCCGGTGAATGCCGACTACCCCAAGCGTCTAATTGAAGAACTTGGGAAGTCAAGGTCATCTGTGACACGACAATATATAAGATAGCATTACAGGCCTTGTAGACCCATGGCTTGTTTAACCACTCCGGACCATTTCTTTCTATCTCGAGCTCCATCCATCCATTTTTTAATATGCAGAGAGTTTAAATCTTCTTGTACTTCCTTTTTCCATTTTGACCTTGGTCTACCTCTTCTCCTCGTTCCACCCATGTTCATTCTCAACATGATGTTACGTTAGGCACTCTCTCCTCACTCATACGTATTAAATGACCCAGCCATCTTATACGATGCGATTTAACCACCCCAACAATAGCAGGTTCATTGTATAATTCGTACAGTTCTTGGTTGGTTCTTCTTAACCATCTCCCCTCTTCGTACTTTCCATCGAATATTCTTCTCAACATCTTTCGCTCCCACACACTTAACATTATTTGTTCTTGCTTCCTCAACGTCCAAACCTCGCTTGCGTACGTTACTACTGGTCTTATTATCGTCTTGTAAACTCTAAGCTTAACCGATCTTGAAAACATTTTACCAGTTAATATTGATTTCAAGGCAAATGCGCTTCTGTTCCCAGCCGCGATTCTGACTCTTATTTCCTCGTTACTTCCCACTTCTCTTGTCACCAATGTTCCGAGATAAGTGAATGTCTCCACCTCCTCGAATTTGATCATTCTATTATTCAATTGTATCTGGAAAAATTCACCCTGTTCAAAGGGTCTATCACCCCACCGCATATATTTGGTTTTTCCCTCGTTGACCTCGAGTCCCATTTTTTGTGCAGCATTCAATATCATTTTTGTAGCTTCTTGCAGTTCGTATTTTGTTCTCGTCAAGATTGCTATATCATCCGCAAAGGCAAGACCTTGTTGTCGGTTACGAAATATTATGTTCCCACCACCTATTTTGCTGTCTCTTATGGCTTTTTCAAGCACAAAATTAAATAACACTGCCGAAAGAGGGTCTCCCTGTCTTAATCCTTGTTCTATCTTAAACTTTCTTGATAGTTTCCCGTTCATTTTAACTTTATTGGTGGTTTCGTCTAGTGTCATTTCTACCAGCCTTATAAGTTTATTGGGTATCTTGAACTCTTTAAGTGCTATATATAGTTGGTCTCGCTTGACGCTATCGTACGCTTGCTTAAAGTCTACAAACAATATGTGCGTTGATAACTTAAACTCATGACTTATAGCCTGTATTTCTCTGAGTACGTATATTTGATCCGTCACTGATCTGCCCCTACGGAATCCACTTTGGTACTCCCCAAGTATTTTATCTGCATATTGGTTCAATTTATTTTTTATGCATGTTGCCAATATTTTATACGTAACATTCAACAGAGCTATGCCTCTATAGTTATTACAGTCAGTCTTGTCTCCTTTCTTGTGTATTGGGCATATTACAGCATCTCTCCATATCTTTGGCATTTCCTCTCTTTCCCATATCTTCTCGATCAGCTCATATATCATTGTTTCGATTTTTTCACCTCCATATTTTATCATTTCTGCCTGTATAGCATCTTCTCCCGCACTTCTGTTATTTTTCAGGCTTTTTATTATTTTTCTGATGTCTTCTATGGTTGGTTTTTCTACGCTTAGTTCTGCTATGTCTCCATCGAATATTCCTCTTTCACTTTCATCTAGTGGTCTGTTAAGAAGCTCTTCAAAGTACTCTGCCCATCTTTCTATCGCTTTATTTTGATCTCCTATCAGGTTTCCCTCTTTGTCCTGGCATAATATTGTCTTTGGTTGGTAACCCTTCTTTACTCTTTTAATACATTGGTAGAAGTTTCTAATTTCCTTGTTTTTGTATTTTTCTTCTATTGTCTCCAGATGCTCTACCATGTGTTATCTTTTCTTCTCCCTTATTAATGTTTTGCATGTTTTCCTTTGTAATTCATATTTGCATCTATTTTCTAGGGTTTTTGTTTTCATCATTATCTTCCTAGCTATTTCTCTTTTACTTATTGCTTCCTGACATTCCTTGTCGTACCAATCTTTATTTTTGTATCTTCTTACCTTGTCTTGCATGGACGCTGCTTTTCTCATAACTTTTGTCAAGATATTCGCTTTTTCTTCTATGGTTTCAGGTTTGTTTTCATTTTCCAATAATTCATTAATTGTTTTCTCAAATTGTTCTTGCACCTCTTTTTCCTGAAATTTAATTCGTTTTGTTTCATTTATTATTTTCTCTTCCGTTACTATCCTTATTGGTATAATTTGTTTTAGTTTTGTTACTACCATAAAATGATCTGAGTCGATATCGGGACCTCTATAAGTTCGTACATCTTTTACACTTGTTTCACTTCTTTTTTCCATCAATACATGATCGATTTGGTTTACATTTTCTCCATCGGGTGTTCTCCATGTTCCCTTATGGATTTCTTTATGTTGGTATTGTGTACTTACTATTCTCATATTATTTTCCATAGCAAAATCGATCAAAAATCTACCATTTTCATTAGTCTCCGTGTGTTTGCTGTACTTTCCTATAGTTGGTTGATATACTACCTCTTTGCCGATTTTGGCATTACTATCTCCTACAATCATTTTTAGATCGTACTTTTGTATGTGCTTGTATTCCTTGTCCAGCAATTCATAGAATTCTTCTTTGTACTCAATTTGTTTTTCTTCTGTTGGTGCGTGAATCTTTATTATATTTATTTTTTGGTATTTACCTCTTAGCCTTAGTGCACACATTCTGTCCGATACTGGTGTAAATTTCATGACTGCGTGCCTCAGTTGTTCACTTACAACAAATCCCGTACCTAATCTCCTATCAAATCCACTACTCATAAAAAATGTGTATCCGTCTATGTCAAAAACCCCAGTGTTTTTGTGCTTTGTTTCCTGTAGTGCTAGTATATCAACTCTGTACTTTTTTAAAACATTTATTCATTGCTTCATCATACCCTCCCCAAATATTCCCCTTACATTCCAACTCGCTACAAGTATATATTTATCCCGTTTTATTCTATTTTCTTTTGCCAATCCGTCTTCCAAATCATTTTTTCCGTGTCTTGCCATTGTCGTCATCGTATGATTCCATCTGTTTTCGATTACTAACCGTTTTTTGGAATGGATATCGCGGTATGCTGTACTATCCGCTCCATACATGCCTCCCAGTTCCACCTTTCTCCATCTATAAATATTTTCTTATATCCAACTCTTGCTTTTTTCCCCTTGCTTTGCTCTATCCTTGCAATTTCTCTCAGTTTTGTTTGTACCCGTCTTTCTTCCGCCGTTAGATCGTCGTCTATGTACTTTTTAGTACCTCGTAAGATACTTTTCTTTTTCATTATTTCCATCTTCTCAGACCAGGATTCCATTGTGGCTACTACGAAGGGAGGTGCGGTTTTTGGTTTTATCAGTTCTGCTTTTTTTATTTTTGCAGTGGCCCTTAACTCTGATCTGAAGAATTCCTGAACTTCCTCCCTCAGTTCACTCCCATTAAAATCTATTCCTTTAATTACTACATTGTTTTTCTTCTCCATACCTTCCATACGATTAATCCTAATCTCGAGAGATAAAATTCGATCTTTTAGTTGGCTGTTTTCGCGTTTCAGCGCCTTTATTTCTTCTTCATAGGATGTTTGGCTTTTTCTTACTTCTTTAATCTCTCCCATCATCTCGCGTATCATATTTTTTACCTCATCCATTTCCTCTTTTGGTCCTGTTGTAGCTTTAGTTGGCGTTCTTGGGGTTCTCTTACTCTTATGAAATATATCGTAAGTGGATGGTCTTTTTCTTCTTGTGATTTCTGTTGTCGAATCTTCACTATCAACCGTTGATGAATCTCCGTGCATACTCATTAACTCCCGCGTAAGGCTGTTATGAGCCGGTTCAACACCTCGTAACTCACAACTTCCTTTACTAATACTAATAATATACTAAATTTAATAATATACTAAATACTGCTAATACTGTGCGTTAATACTCAGAATATCTCAATGAAAACGGAGCCGTGAAATACGGTTATCGCGTTGTTCATAACCTCACTTCACCAGATAAATTAGTACCGTGGATAATAAAATTTCATATGATTGCTGACTGCGTTTCTTTCAATTGATTGGACAAATCATGGGTAGTTTTGTCGCGCATCATTTGTAATTTCGTTTTGGTTGTTTACGGCTTTTATGAGAATATTGTTTTGAGATCGGAGTTGTAAATTTAATAAAGTGTGGTGTTTATTTCCACATTTTCGACCATCTTTAGTTTGTTTTACTTTTGGGTTTTCTTTTGCTTTCTAGATGCACGAGACGCCAATGACAAAGATTGTAGTTCCTGAATAACTCTCGCTTCTCTGCAAATCAAACTGCAAATGATAATAGTTGCTACTTCATTTTCTGCTACTGAAACTTCGACGCATCCTTGATCGTACATTAAATTTAGTGGGTGATTGAAAACATCAGATTCGCACTTTTTCGCACGCTAATCTTCTTGATCAAAACCAAATTTTCTCGACTATTTCGGTGTAGAAAATCTAGACTGCCTACAAAAAACACTTTGCTACCTCGTAATATCACGATCGAAAACTATTCGATAAGTCACTATTAACTTTTCCAATTTTGTAAAAATCGGAAAATTTTCACAGTTCAAAATCAAACGTGTCGTCTTCGTTACGCTTCGAGCGCAAGAATCTTTATCTTTTTCGGAAATACCACCATGTCTACATTTTCTTCAATCACCTGACGTGAAATTTCAATAGAAGTAGGATAAAATCGTAGCGGCAAGTTTAAATTGTTCTAATCACATTTTCTTTATTTTTTAGAATACAAATCGAACTTGAAAAATCGTCAAACCGCACAGAAATTGTTCACAACAAAAAACAGTGTGTTTATGTGTTAGAAGTAACATTTTCGCTCCTATATGTGCATATTATGTTCAATTTATTTTATATGGGTGTAAATTCACCCGCTTTTGAAACACAAAAATAATCATTCGGCCTCTGCAAACGCTCAAAACTCGATAACATCACAATATATTCAAGGAAGCTATAGAAAAATCCGCTGAAGGTATAATAGTGAACGGAGAAATAATCAATAATCTTAGATATGCAGATGACACAGTACTCCTAACGGATAGCCCGGAAGGCCTGCAGAGACTGCTAGATGCAGTAATAAAATCCAGTGAAGAATACGGAATGCGACTCAATATAGCGAGAACGAAGGTCATGGTCATCAGCAAAACACAGAATCTCGTCGTCCAATGTCAAGCATACGGAGAGACTACAGAATGTCATGTCCTTCACATACCTGGGCAGCTCCCTGAGCTGCATTGCAGATTAAGACCATGCACGTGAAATAAGGAACCAAAAATAGAGAGAGCGAGATCCACGTTCATGACAATGAAGAAGATGCCCTGCAGCATAAATCTGAATATCGATCTCAGAAGGAGAATGCTGACGTGTTATGTATTTTCTGTCCTGCTATATGGCGTGGACCCTGACACAAGACTCTGTCAGACGCCTGGAGGCGTTCGAAATGTGGTGCTACAGGCGTATGCTTAGAATAGCGTGGACACACAGGGTTACTAACGAGACGGTATTGCAAAGAAAGGGAAAAGACAGGGAAATGATAGAGACGATAAAAGAGAGGAAACTCCTATATTTCGGCCATGTGATGCGCAATAACAAGTACCGCATACTCCAGTTAATCTTGCAAGGTAAGATTAAAGGTAGAAGAGGAGCCGGGCGACGGAGAATATCGTGGCTGCGAAACTGGAGGCAGTAGACCTGAATGACGTCTTCGGCACTGTTTCGAGCAACAGCTAACAAGGTGAGATGGGCTATGGTGATCGCCAACGTCCAAAGCGGATAAGGCACTTGAAGAAGAAGAAGAAGCCAAATGAAGAACAAAGGATTTACAATGCATGAAATGGCTCAAGAAGACTTTATTATCTGAGCCAGTTAGTAATCTGCCAAATCAGAATTATTAGTGGTTCGGAAAGTAAATACTTTAGAAGATGTAACAATCCATTTGTTACATGGCTTCTCTCGTCTGGTTTTTTTATTAGTTTCGTTTACCTTTTGAAACATTTTTATTTTCTAGTGATAGTTATTTTTAAGAAACATTTTTAATAAACATTTTTGGGTTTTCTGGTGTAGACACCAAGAGCCAATGGGAGGGCTCGAGTTTTTAACGCGCCTTTGCGCAGAGCGCATGTACAAGGAGTGGAATACCAAACTCATGTACAAAGACAAGTTTTTAATGTGACTACATAAAAATCACAATTTTTAAGTTGCCAATTGCGTTAGCAAGTGAAACTGTGTTTCATAACGTGCGCCACAATTTCCCACGTACGGGCAAATGTTGTTTCTCGTGTGGCAATTTTATAAGCCCACGATTTCTGAAATTTTTGGAATTGTCCCAAGGGACGCTGGCAAACGCCATTTTGAAAAACAGCTTTAAAAGTTCAAAAATGAATAGTTGCAGTCAATGGTCCAATTTTTTGGTGACGATAAGTCAATGGGATCGACGATCATATTAATCCACAGCAACAAAAGTCCTTTTGAAAGATTTCGAGTGTGTGTCAGTCATCACCAGTATTCAAGCAACGATTCGACAAGCCATCTACGATACAATCAGTTTGTAGTAAAAGCAGTAGAGTCTTTTAGTTACCAACATTCGTGTTTTATAGTGTTCTATATGTGAAATTCTATTTTTTAGCTTATATCAATACGTATGCTGGACCGATTAACAAAGGTGCACTTTTGGCGATCTAACGAGCAAACACGTTTTACATGATTTTAACATCAAAACCGTAAGTAATCAAAGAATTGCTTGCTATAGAAATTTGTATTCTACGTTTATTGCATCAATAACTAACTGCTAACTATTTCTTCGTCAATACGAATACTATCGCCTTTTGTGACTAACATTGACCGTTTAATATAATTAGTATTTCAAAAGATTGTTACTTGCTTTAAATCTTGGCTATGCTTCCAAGAAGCAATTTATAATAACGTCAACAAAGAAAATGTTAAACTGTGTAAATATATATTGTCGTGATGCACGGCTCAATTATACTCCCAATTATAGTCGGCAGTAAAACCTCGCTTAATGTGGTCCACTCTAACAAAATAGGTCCGACTAGCTTTAAGTTCAGTTTGCACATCTGAGGCCACAAATCTGCAGGTCGTAAAGTTCAGCGATAGTAAGTCAATCAAATGACGCAATAAATCAAAAGGTAATTTATTTAAATGATTCAAATTCAAAAATGGAGCAATTTTGATAATCTCTGACACAAATGTCAAGCAATATGCAAGAAGTGTGTAAAATGTACAAACGACAAGTAAAAAGTATCATTTACTTTCAAAAACTCAGCTATATTTTTATTTGTCGTTTTGCTTATGTAAATCGTGTAAAAACAACAAATAAAAATTTGTACAATAAAGTTTTGATATAAAAGTTCAAATTTCTTACTTGAAACGATAATTTGATGTAGAATACAATTTGTGAAACACCCCGTACATCGGCAATGGTCGAATTCGGTAATGTGCAACTTAAACATCAAAATGGCTTCCAGCGTATAAGCAGACGGTAGCTCGGCTTCCGTTGGTTTCCAAAATCGTGCTGTTATCCAACATCTAATACAAGTGATGTAAAATTCGTTCGTATACCATATAAACCATTAAATAAAACTTCTTCACGTTATTTTAGGTGTAACAATCCCAAAATGTGCGATTTCAAAATTATAATCGAGAATTGTTCAAGATGAACAAAAGATTGTGAAAATGTCGTTTCCACATAAATAAAACTTCCAAAATACTCACGTTTTATTTATAACACTAGGATAATTGCTTTTGTGGCCATAAAATCTTCAAAACAACTTTTATTGAGGAAAATTGCGAATTAACTTTCGCAACACGACGAAACATTCCCCATCAACGGCCGGCACAAGACAACCTTTCCTTTCCGAAACGGCACATGCAGTCCCATACCACTACAAAAATTCAACTTTTCAACTTAAAACCGTAAGTGTTCCCTTCCTGCCGCCTTTTATTCAAAATAATAGAATTTTCAAATTTCAGGTAAACAATCACATCACTTGTTATGACACATCGGAATATTCACATGAAACCCATTACATTCTCAAGAAAAACAAATCTGTTCAGTTTTTTATGTTTTAAGTTATAAAACAATTGCTTGTTATACAAAATTGCCTCCATATAAGATGTCTTATAAAATGACAAAATTTTACTTTAATCAAATCTTTAATTTGCACATTTGACTGACTTTATCACACTTCAATATGTAAATTATCCTCAATCTTAATATTAGTAGTGCTAGAA
Organism: Rhagonycha lutea; assembly: GCA_958510855.1. Classification (NCBI taxonomy): domain Eukaryota; kingdom Metazoa; phylum Arthropoda; class Insecta; order Coleoptera; family Cantharidae; genus Rhagonycha; species Rhagonycha lutea. The sequence continues at coordinate 31,114,811 of OY294041.1, forward strand.
TAAGAATTTTGTAATATTTTTCAGTCGTTTAAGTGTGACTCAATTTATTCTTTTTCACGTATGTGTATTCATACTTATTGTTTCCCTTTTATAATAAATATAAACTGTTCCAAACCAAGAATAGTCTTATACTCATTATTGGCGCCCTCCGAGTTATTCCTATTGGAGAAGAACCATCTACAAGTGAATCCACGATACTCGACAACATCAAGAGTAGCCTATTATCTCCGACGCTGAGGGAAATCTATGAGCTAGCTGTTTCGTAAAGTAGAACTACGAACGTGAAAAGCGGCATCTCTGGCCATCCAGCCATTTGGCTTTGCTTTAAGGTGGTACAAAGAACCTATTCTAATATCCACAGTGGTCCACTTTAAAGCCCAAATTGACCATTCTGGCAGTTTTCTTCATAAAACATATTTTGATGAGTCTCAATTTAAGGAAGTAAGTTATAATCGCAAGAAAAGGTAAGATCTGCATTTCTCTGGTAATGTATTGCCAATACGAATTGGCAGTCTCTTGCCAATAAAAAAAGCAAAAGTGTGAATCTCTACGACAAGTACGGGCATAAGACATTATTAATAGTGATCACCAAAGATGTTACAACAGCAGAAAATTTAATAATGGCACTAAATCTCATTTTCATAATTTGTGACATCCGCCCTTTCCATTCCAAAGTACAGATATATTAAGAAAACTCTTTCTATTCTGCTATCAATAATTGTACAGTTGTGCTATTTATGTCAAAAGTATGTAGATATGAATTATTAGTTTAACATTTCACATGCTAAAAATGAAAAGCCATCTTATTATCTTTCCCCCTACAGGGTCCACAAATCTAACGGCTTTACAAATTTCGCGTCGTCTTTACCGGCTCTTCGCCAACAATCACAAAACAATTCTTGAATAGCATGCAAATGATTGGGTCTACTATACAAAAAGATCTATCAAGATCTTAATTCGATTCTAGGCTTTGCCAGGCAAAGGCTTCTATTCTTCTTGGTCGTTTTCGCTCGAATTCGGATGTCGTGACAGCATTCATAATGAGCAATTGCTTATCATTTTTGGGAATACTGCTTTCCTGGGACATAGTACGTATACAGTAGGGGTCCCCCTCCTTTCTGTATAAGAGACTGCCAGAATAAAGTTTTTACCTTATCCGGAATCGAACCGGGCATTTCGTGTCAACAGTCAACGTACTTAACCGTTATGCTCCGACCGCTCTCTTCTATAGCGCATTTTATTTAAGTTTCCTCCTACTATCTTGTCATAAGCTCTCAAAGCTGTAAAAGTTTTAGTTGCAGATTCCATGAATCACGGACTAATTGAGTCACAAGTGTGGACTTGTATCGTGAAGTGCTATGGGTGATCCACTGTTGTGAATAGCTTAATTTTTATTTGTAGTGTTACATGGATAGTTTGTTAATGTCTTTTTAGTTTTAATTTCTTTACAAAATCTTCTAAATAAAGTATAACATGGAAAATTAAAAATTGAATTTTCTTATAAAAATTAAAAACTGTATCGATTTCCATCCCTTGAGGCCCAAAGCCGAACAACCACATCCGATACTCAAGAGATCTGCTCATCGAAGAGATCTACCAGTTTTTATCCGTAAACCACACGCACAATTTTTTTCTAAAACCGAAAATATTCATTATTGAATTACGAAAACTTTTCAACAAGAGAAATATTTTCTTAAAATGTCGGTAAAACATTTCGGTATTAAATAGTATATTACTGGCCGAGCCTCGAAAATGATACGTTACTGGGCGCACAGCTATATTGAAAAGCGAGCTTAAGCGAACTTTTTAAAGCTGTAAGCCCAGTAACGTATCATTTTTCGAGTAGAGGTGAGTATACTATTTTATCGGAAAACAAAAAGTAATATAATTTCAAAAATAAAAAATATCCTTTACAAAAAAATTAAATATTATGTCAAAATTAATTTCAATAAAACCATGGAAACATTATGACATGCAGAAGAGACCAGTAATGAAAACCATTACACGTCTCTTTTTCATTACTGGTCTGTTTTTAAAGTCACTAGATAATGCTGTGTTTTGTCACCTGACAGGTCGCTAGGAAAGTGACATTTTCTCGACGTTTTCCGATAAAATTAATTTTAGGATTAATAACATTTATATGCAATCATTATAATTCATTTTTAAGTGCAATACAAAATAATGTGTAATATTTTATAACATCAAGACAAGAGGTCTAGTTTATTCTCCACTAAACCATCAAGTTAAATCTGCTATTATTAATTTTTTGGGTAATCAATTGGAGTGTACACTTCAGCAAAACTATTTAATACTGCTAATTCTTCGTTTAAATACATCAGCTTAGCTTGCATTTTAAATTTTCCACTAGGAATAAGTGGAGCGAAATGAGTCTCGTCAATAATGAAATTGCAGGTGTGATATGTGACATTCTGTAAAAGAAAATCTTTAAATACTTTGTTATTATTAGAAAATATTTGAAAAACCTTTTCAAAGATAAAACTTGTCATGTTACCACAATTTTGTACATTTCTCAATCCCATTGCATTTGCTTCGAATGTCTTTTGCAAATTCAGTTGGCAATGTATTGGAAAATATCGATATTCATTACTGAGGAATTTGTATACTTGTACGACTACCTAAAAATATATTATAGTAGTTATAAGAAACTAATAGCAAAATTTAACAATTTCTTGTAGGAATTTAAAAATTGTATTTATTTGGTTTTAAAATTTAGATTGGTGACATGATTGAACGATTATTATCTACCAATCAACTCTTGAAAAATGTAATCAGTAATCACTAATCGTAATAATGAAAAATCATCAAAGAACAAAATGTTCTGTGAATAGTCCAGGGAACAACACCTTAAATTTTTGCCGTATGTTTAATAAACACCCTGTATATTGACAAAATTCGAAGAAAAAAATATTCGAAGACGAATCGTGAGTTGGCTACTGCACAGCAAACGGTTTCACTAACGAAATGCTTCCATTTGAGACTAACTCAAAAAATATTTACTTGTTCAAAATAACAGAAATATAGATCATTTGAAAACTTACCTCGATCTTATCTTTCAAGCCAATCTTCATGTTCAGTGTGGCATTAACAGCAGGAGTAGTGCGGTTGTACTTATATGTTCTGATAGAATAGTCATTGAAATACTTTTTATTATAACTCTCTAAATCTACTCGAAAGTCCTTAATCTTGAAAGTATTTTGATGAAGCTAAAATTCAGTTATTTAGAATAATTATCCCAAGTGTGAAACTACACGGGCGTTATTTCCGTCGCGTATTTATCCTCGCGTTTTCTCCGCTCGATCTGTTGCAACTACACGAGGCGATATTAATACGCCGGGTACAGTTCGCGAAGAAACTTTTGATAATGGTGTTAGTTAAAAATGAATACCACTAATAAATTTTTCCGTGTTAAACATTTGTATAGACTGTACAATCGCTGGCGTTTTACGCTTCAGTGTAGTTTGCCAGATTCAAACACTGTGTTTGCGTTCTCAGAAAAACGCCGGCGAGTCTCGACGGGACGGAAACAACGCTCTCGAGAGCGTACAACTCGCTCACGCCGACGTAAGAGCGTTTTCAACGTTGGAAATTACGCTCGTGTAGTTTACTGGATTTAAACGTGGGGTTTGCGATCCGGCGGAGAATACGCGACGGAAAATACGCGACGGAAATAACGCTCATCTAGTTTGCCTCTAATTCAATCAAATTATGCATTATTTCTAAAGTGGTACTGGAACAGTTCCAGTACCACAGTTACTGTTACTGTTGGTAGTAATTAATTAAAATTAGATACTTCCAGCTTAAAAGCCGCCGATCTCGAACATTTTTTAAGTTACTCGTATACTTTTCCAGCAACATCGACACGTTATTCATCTGCTGGATCCATACATTAAATATCCCGTACATAAATCAACGGGCTGCAAATTTTGTGACAAAGTTTTGGATTTAATGTGAAAATAATAAAATAATATCTTGAACTTCAGAGGAAAATAATTTTATCCGGCGTACATTGTACCTTGGATTTAGTCTATTAAGATTGTAGCAGTCTTTATTTTTGTTTGTTTATTGCTTTCAGAAAATATAAAGCTAATTCTTTGAAGAGTTCAATTGTAACCACATTTTATTGATTTGATACATGACGAAATAAATTTCAAACAGCGAAAAATTTAGGTAAAATAATATAATATAAACTGAGTGATTTATTATAATAATTAGAACATACCTTTGATAAAATTTCCTCACCAGTAAGACAGTAGATATTGATAATAAATAAAGAGAGTAGTATAAGCAAAGTTATACTTTTCATGATCAGCTTGTCAATCTTCAGTAACTGTAGGTAGACTCGATACTAATGGAAATTGTTAGGGACATGTAGTTTTATGGATACCTCAATAGCAATGATCATTACAAAGGTAATGTTTCCTGTCTATTTGATATCGAACCGATCTTGATACATTTTTGCTTATTGTCCATACAATTGGTTCTCTGGCAGTTTTTGATAGGTTGACTCAATACTAATGGAAATTTTCAGGGACATATAGCTATATACTTTAATAGCAATGATCATCACCATGGTAAATGCTTCCTATCTATTGCTATTAAAGTATATAACTATACGTTGTAATGTTCGCTTTAATTTAACGACACCTTTATTTTTGAAATACCCGGTATATGGTAAAATTTTAAAATCATCTTGAAAATTCGTAATATCCTGTATAGTGCTGATCTCTTTTTAATATTTGAATCTTATTCGTACCATTATTAATTTCCATCTTTATTTTCACTATATACATAATATATCAATTATATTATGTATATCATTTAATCCATTTAAATCAATCAGTAAATTAAAGTAAATAAATCATCTAAAAGTATTTCTCAATTCAACGAAACCATTTAAAACATTCTACTAATTATATTAGGTATATCATTTAAACCATTTATATCAATCAGTAAATTAAAGTAAATGAATCATCTAAATGTATTTGCCAATTCAACGAAACCATTTAAAACATTCCACTAATTATATTAGGTATATCATTTAATTTTTTTAATCAATTCAGGGAAATAATTTAAAAATTCAGTTAATTTTTGTAGATATATCGTTTATTGCAATTAAATAAAACAAATACATTATTCGTCCAATTATTAAAAAAAAATTTAAGAATCAACTAATTGTTTCTATGATTTGATTATTGTGTAAATCTTTAAATTATCTAATTTAAATTGAATGAATTACTCAATTCGATTATATGGCTAAAATACATTCAATTTTTTTAATGATTTCATATAATATTTAGATGAATTTGCTAATCTTTTTTTTTCTGTGTACAAACGAACAGATCTATTGAAACTTGGTTACAATAATCATATAATTTGATTGAATGAATGAAAGACCAAATTGAATGAAATAGTAATTTTTTGTAAACGATTGAACTACTTGTATTATGTAAATCATTGAAACTTGGTTAGAATAATCATATAATTTGATTGAATGAATTAAAGACCAAGATTGAATGAAATAGTAATTTTTTGTAGACGATTGAACTACTTGTTTTATGTAAATCATTGAAACTTGGTTAGAATAATCATATAATTTGATTGAATGAATGAAAGACCAAATTGAATGAAATAGTAATTTTTTGTAAACGATTGAACTACTTGTATTATGTAAATCATTGAAACTTGGTTAGAATAATCATATAATTTGATTGAATGAATTAAAGACCAAGATTGAATGAAATAGTAATTTTTTGTAGACGATTGAACTACTTGTATTATGTAAATCATTGAAACTTGGTTAGAATAATCATATAATTTGATTGAATGAATTAAAGACCAAGATTGAATGAAATAGTAATTTTTTGTAGACGATTGAACTACTTGTTTTATGTAAATCATTGAAACTTGGTTAGAATAATTATATAATTTGATTGAATGAATTAAAGACCAAGATTGAATGAAATAGTAATTTTTTGTAGACGATTGAACTACTTGTTTTATGTAAATCATTGAAACTTGGTTAGAATAATCATATAATTTGATTGAATGAATGAAAGACCAAATTGAATGAAATAGTAATTTTTTGTAAACGATTGAACTACTTGTATTATGTAAATCATTGAAACTTGGTTAGAATAATCATATAATTTGATTGAATGAATTAAAGACCAAGATTGAATGAAATAGTAATTTTTTGTAGACGATTGAACTACTTGTATTATGTAAATCATTGAAACTTGGTTAGAATAATCATATAATTTGATTGAATGAATTAAAGACCAAGATTGAATGAAATAGTAATTTTTTGTAGACGATTGAACTACTTGTTTTATGTAAATCATTGAAACTTGGTTACAATAATTATATAATTTGATTGAATGAATTAAAGACCAAGATTGAATGAAATAGTAATTTTTTGTAGACGATTGAACTACTTGTATTATGTAAATCATTGAAACTTGGTTAGAATAATCATATAATTTGATTGAATGAATTAAAGACTAAGATTGAATGAAATAGTAATTTTTTGTAGACGATTGAACTACTTGTATTATGTAAATCATTGAAACTTGGTTACAATAATCAGATAAGTTGATTGAATGAATTAAAGATAACGATTAAGTGAAATAGATATTTTTTGTAAACGATTGAACTACAGTTTAAATTATTTATTATCTAATTTAAATTAGATATATTTACTAAACTGATTGTCTGAAACAACTAAATACTGTAATTGAAAGATAGAAAACATTAGATAAACCATAGAATGTCAATCATCTAATTTAGATTAGATGAAAACACGAATTTATTTTTTTCTGTGTACTTTTCATCACAAGGACGTAAAACGCGATTTTTCGTTCGAGGGGAGCGGGGGTTACGAGGCGGAGCGTAGCGCAGCCGAGGAACCCGACCGCTTCCGAGGTGAAAAAGTAGTTTTACGGCTCCGCGTGGTGAGAAGAACTTTTCGTTAGCCGTCAATGTCCGTAATATTTGCAGGAGGAACAATAAAGCGCCGCGCGACATTAAAAAAGCTGCCGTGTTAGTGTTTGCTAAGGAACACGTGCAGCAATTTGTCTCGACGCGACGGCGCCAAATAAGTAACTATTATTATGCTAGCCAAATTAAGTTACACTATCACGTTCTAAATATTGCATATAGAAAGTAGTATAGAGGGACGTGACTCTATGCTTCTTTCCGTTTCTCTGTAAATATTGTAAATAGAAAGTATTATAGAGGGACGTGTCTCTATAATACTTTCCTTTTGTACATATTTTGTACTTATTATGTACATAATACAATAGAAACTTATGCTTTTATACCATTTTTATTGGTTTTTTCCTGCAAATATCGACGAAAACATACTCTTTTCGTACCTCAAAACGTACACGAAAAGTGCTCAAATACGTCCGCGGTAACGAAAATTAATTATTTTCTCATCTAGTTCTGCATTTTCTGTCATATTCATAATTTTATTTTCTTTCAATTATTCACGTATTTAAAATTTAATATCGTACTGTTACCGACCTCTAGTCTCGGAGGAAGGAGGCTTCAATTACATTTGTAGTTCGACAAGAATAAGATAGATTGTTGTGGTGGGGATAGAGAGGATGGGAGAGTTCATCTTGAATTAACCAAGACGTATAGTAGGTTGAAAATTAGGAAGAATGTAATACGTAACTATTAAGTTTTAGTCGAAAGGGGTGTGGTGGGTGAATTTGAAGCTGCGCTTAACTTAAGTAGGTAGTAAGGAATTGAAAAAAATAATATGGATGTTCCATTGTCGTTGGTGGTGGTTAGATTTGCATCAAGTGACCTGGTTACTTTGAGACCGATTTATTTGAACCGAATTATTTGTTGACGTATTGCGATTGTGTTTTTGTTGTTGAACACACGTCTGGTAGTCGCAATTTTGAACGCGACCGTTCTGTTTACCACTACTAAGTTAATGCGTTGTCCTGAAATGAAACTCGACCTGACACCGTATGAAAATATTTGTTATGTGGATCCCGATGTTCAAAATTTGTTGTCGTTAGAAAAATTACGTTATGAAATTTTGGTTCTTATGGAAAATAAAATTAGAAAGTTGATGGGTTTATTGGTTGATGTTATTATTATGGATTGCCGTTGGTCGTTCTTTTATCTGAAAACTTCAGTGACGTACCATTCCATTTGTGGGTGTTTGATTCGAGGCCGTCTACGGTAATTATTCATGTTTGTTTTGTTTTTGTTTGTATTCATAATTTTGTTTTGAAGTGAAGTGTAGTTTCTAAATTTCGGGTATTCACATAATTTCTGTTTTTTTTTTTAATAGTTTGTTAAGTTATAAGTTAGTTTGTAAATTCATGTATTTTGTTTTAATAATTAGTTTTAAGTATATGCCAAAATTCTTGTAAAATTAGTAATTTAAATTTAGTAGTAAAAATAAAAAAAAGTTCAATTTTTGATAGTAAAAATTAAGTTTAGATTGAAAAGTCGTTTCATAATTAAAGTTTATAATTAATTTTTGTTACTTTTGTTGTTTATTTGTGAATTGTATTTAGTTGTAAATACCGTATCACGTTCGTCTGAATCCGTCGTTGTTCGGGAGCTAATGTTGTGTTGATTCAGTGGCGCCCTCATTATTTCTATGAAGTAATTTTCCTACCTCTCTCAACGAGCGACTAACGGTAGCCGGGTCTCAAATATCTCCGTCCAATAGGAGCGAACTAACGTCGCGCGCATTCGTTTTAAATTTGACGTTTAAAAATGTATAAAGTTAACCTATAAATTAATGTTGTCTGTAATCTATAATTTTGGCGTTTAATTATTTATAAATTTTAAAATTCTGTTTCAAATTCACGATGAAAACAAATTTACACCGTATTTACTATATTATTAACAGTTTATCTATCGCTTTTAAACGTTCAAGTTGTTGTAATAAAAGCATTTGATGAATATTAATGTACCCGTTAAAGCAATACACGAGAACTGTTAACAGTTTATCGTTTTTAAAAGTTCAAGTTGTTGCAATAAAAGTGTTTGCTGAATATTTCATAATTTTTATTAAAAAAAACCAAATCATTTACAAAACAAAATTAAAATACTCCTAAAATTATATATCAAGAAGATTTTCTTTAATAGAAAGTTTTAATTTAATGATTACAGACAACATTAATTTATAAAGTTTAACTTTATACATTTTTAATAGAAAGTTTTAATTTAATGATTACAGACAACATTAATTTATAAAGGTTAACTTTATACATTTTTAAACGTCAAATTTAAAACGAATGCGCGCGACGTTAGTTCGCTCCTATTGGACGGAGATTTTTGAGACCCGGCTGCCGTTAGTCGCTCGTCCTCTCTCATGGCAGTGCCCTTGTTTAATTATCGAACCGCCCGTCTCCACTGTTTAGCTGGCCTAGCCATTGCTTTGAGAGAGTGATGACGTGTTTTATTAATTATTGGGTTTATGTGTCGCAAGACGAATTAATACCGTTACAACGTCCGTGGCAATTTCCATTAGTAGCGAGTCTACTTTTTACTATTCAACCGACCTCGATAAACTTTTTCTTGTTTTCCATACAAATTGTTTTCTGCTTTTTTATTTTTTTTTATTTTTATTTATTTTTTATTACGAAGGTTCCAAAATTTTACCATTTCGGCATGGATTGTACTGGGTGGTAGTGCGAACTATATATTATTGTACTGTACTAATCGTTTTATTAATTGAATTGGGTAATAGGGGTAGTTTCAAACGAAAATCGATTAGCAAATACACTCAACAAATGCACCGGCTAGCTAGTAGGTATGACTCTTTTACTGTTCGTTGAATTTTCTAGCGAATACGCCGAACGATACTGTTTCAATTCAATAAAAACTATGGATGATAATAAAAGAAGATTTAATTTCATAAAAGACAATTTTGTGCTTTTTATCTCGATACAAACTAACAGATTATTTCTGTACGTTGGAATGGAAAGAGCGGAAATCCAATTTTGGCAATTTAAGGTAAGAGATTGGGCTGATTTACAAAAACGTTGCTCTTAAGTCGCAATATATTGTTGTGATATTTTCATCATTTAAGGGTGAAAGCAGACGAATGGGGGAGTAATTTAATTTAATTTGATTTCAAATTCAATAATCAGTTGATATGGCTGATGTGAGAGTGAAATTTGCATCAATTACAAAAAACCAATTCTTGTAACGAATTCTACACACAAAACAAACAAACTTGAATTTATTTGTGAAATACAAAATTTGTGTCGCACCCTGTACATTATTTTGGTAATAGATTTGTAACGTTAAAGTTCTGTAAAGCAAGGCGTAAATGATAATTCAGTGCGTGCGCAATTGGAAACGTTATGTTACCTGGAAAGAAGTGCCATTTTAGCTAACAAGAAACAAAATTCCCACCACAAAAATCCAATTTCTAAAACTAAAAACACAAAAAGTCAGCGAGCAGAAAAAGCAGCAGTCTATTGGGAGAGCTCAAACTGAGAGCGCGTGAAGTTCCTTTGTGAAAATCAAAGCGGGAACTCGTGCTTGGCAGTTCCTTTGTGAAGACCAAAGCGGGAACTCATGCTTGGCAGTTCCTTAGTGGCCTCCAATAGAAGAACTCGCGTAAAGTTCTTGGGGAAATGCTGATTGAGAAACACGTAGATTTCTCGATAAAATTCCAATTAAGGAACTCAAATGTGCTTCTTTGGTTCGAAAACCAAAGCATAAATTTGTAAATTAGCAGTAGTGAGTAATTTGCGAGAGTCGTATTTCTACGTAATTAATAATTACGTTCGATAATTAGTGAAAAGTTGTGTATTGCGAAGATAACGAGTTGGAAGTTGACTTCACATTTGGTGACGTATTTGTGTTTGAAATACTGGCTGCTGTGTGGAACGTTTGGTGGATTTGAACAAATTGGAACAGGTGGCGACTGCTGGCAAGGAATTAAACATATGGATCCGTCAACACATAAAGTTTAGTGGAATTTTACCAGTTTGTAATAAGGTAGAGAATTTGAATTTTTATTTTAATAAATCTGATTGTAGAACAACGATTTGTGTTGTCATTGGATTAATTAAAAGAACTTTATTAGAATTGATTGTTTACACATTTTTTACACGAATGACTCGAAATCCAAGCTTAGCTTCTGAATTGAAATTATTTATTTCATTTAATAAATTATGTGGTTTTCGAATTACTCTCTTATTATTTCGTCTACTGAATCCATCGGCCCTGTAAAAGAGGAAAACTCTACTCCGGCATAAAACTAGCTTTGTGGTCTTTTTGAAGTAAAGATTTTTAAGGGTAAAGATCATAACAATATACTGGTTAAAAGGTTAGATAAATTAAATAGGCGGTAATCCTATGTTAGAATAATTTGAGAATTGTAATAATATAAAATATATTTTGAAAAAAGAAGAAGAGGCTTATTAGAGAATTATTAGTGGTTCGGAAAGAAACTTTAGAAGAACCTATTCTAATCTCCACAGTGGTCCACTTTAAAGCCCAAACTGACCATCCTGGCAGTTTTCTTTATAAAGCATCTTTTGATGAGGTTGAATTTAAGGAAGTTAGCTATAATCGCAAGAAAAGGTAAGATCTGCACTTATCCGGTAATGTATTGCCAATACGAATTGACAGTCTCTTGCCAATAATAAAGCAAACGTAAGACAATCTCTACGATAAGTACGGGCATAAGACAATTATCAATAGACTTAAGAATCACCGAAGCTGTTATAACAGTAGAAAATTTAATAATAGCCGTTTATTTTCACAATTTGTGACCTATGGACTCCAAGGTACAGATTTTTACTATGTTGAAACAAAAATGCAAGTCACAATCGACTACTTACATATTATGTCGTTTATGCAAGGAGATATTAATTTATCATAGAAAAATCGCCGTTCTGCTCCTTGCATTCACGACGGAATTAAATGCAAATAAAGTTCAATTACAAAAAAAAATCGTTTTTGGTACCTTACAATATTTCTCATAGTGTAACTTAAATGTCCACTGCAACAAGAACGCAATCTTCACTATCTTCAAGTTCAGTAGCTCATTCCCACTTGATATCGTACTATCTTCCAAATAATTAACGAGGAAACGTCTTCTACCCTCAGGTATAATCAAAATTAATAATCATGTGATTGCATCACTCCAAAATTATGCATTTCCAAATTTATTCAGGTCCATCCAGGATTTATACAGCTCAGATTATGGTCATTCATCAAAATAACAACTGATGATCGTAATTATAATACTCCAAAATGGAAATTCTCCAATGGTAGACCAAAATTCACCATGCGGTCGTAATTTCACAATCTCAAAAATCGTTTGTAAACAAACTCGATCATTTCTCGTCTATAGAAATAGCGCACGCAGAATCACTCCTTAATTCCAGAATTAAATTTAATTACAAAAATCTCAAATATTCTCAAATATAATCGAAACAGTTTGCGGCGTAGATAATATATCATCAATTTCAAATCTACCTTTGCTAGCTGCTTCGTTAATTAGAAATTGTGCCATTTTCTTGAAACCTTCTCCCGCGCTTACACAGAATGGACGTAGATCCACGGCTGACCAATAAGCAAGATGATTAGCCATTTTAAGTTTACTATCTTGCGATATAGTTTTATTCATGTAGTTTCTTATTGGCCTCGAATCTAAATTATGACCTTGTTTAGTTGAACACTTGTGCCGTTGTAAACCAGATGTGCTAGATCTTTTCGGAAACGATAATACTTGCGGGCACTTTTTGCATTTCACATAATTTGAATATGTTCCATTCACAAAGATTTTCTGAAATGTTGACCATACCGAAGAATTTTCTTTAACGTCCACATATTTCAATGAATCACTTTTTGACGAAATTAATGAATTAATATTTTCGCGAGTTAAGCCAGAAACGTCTGTATCACTTGATGGTTGTAAATCAGTTTCACTATGTTTCCTTTTCTTGTTTAAATGTGACATTTTTATATAATTTGTTCGATATTTGTAATATTCAATATTCAATTCAATAGATTTATAAAAGTAAAATTATACTAACTTATTACATACCTACTATAGGGTGTTTTTTTAGCTGCATGAGAACTTCAAAATGAAATAAAACATTAAAAACCTGACGGAATGTTTTGGTTATAATTTTTTTATGAAAGTACAGTTAAAGGCATTTATGATTTGAACATGACTTCCGGCATGTGACCACCACGACTAATGGTTACGAAGCGCATCCGTTCAGTCCAATTTTTGACCACTTTTTCCAATATTTCTGGCTTTATTTCATAAATGGCTTGCTGAATATTAGCCTCCAATGCTTCTAGAGTTGTTGGTTTGTTAGCATAAACCATGGATTTAACATACCCCCACAGAAAATAATCTGGAGGTGTCAAATCACACGATCTTGGAGGCCAATTGATAGGACCACGTTTTGAAATAATGTTGTCACCAAATTGTCCTTTCAATAAATTGATGGTTTCGTTGGCTGTGTGGCACGTAGCACCATCCTGTTGGAACCATAAGTTGTCAATGTTTAGCTCTTGAAGTTTTGGAAACAAAAATGTATTGAGCATGTGTCGATATCTCACACCATTCACCGTAACGGTAGCTCCTTCCTCATTTCGAAAGACATATGGACCAATGATGCCGTTGGCGTGTATTCCACACCAAACAGTCAATTTTAATGGATGCAATGGAGTCTCAAGATAATGTCCCGGATTGGTCTCACTCCATATACGGCAATTTTGTTTGTTCACATACCCATTTAACCAGAAATGTGCCTCGTCACTGAACAAAATTTTACGGTAAAAAAATGGATCCACTTCCAATTGGTTGTGAGCCCAATTTGGTAGCGTTGTTCAATGGTAAATCTATGCATTATCAAATGCCAAACCTTGCTAAACACAAATGTCAAAAAACTGTTTCCATAGCAATCTTGGTTCATTTGTTATCCCTATTGAAAGTTCTCATGCAGCTAAAAAAACACCCTATATAATACGCCAAAGATTATTAAGTTGGTAATTATTGGTAATTGTTTAAGTTGATAATACTAAATTTTTCATAGATTTAAAATTGTAATAAAAAATGCAAGCACTATTTCTAAATTTGAAAACGAATTGTATCGACGAAAACTTATTTTTTATAATAATTTTATAAACACTCATTTGCCACCCAATTTAACCAATTGTTAAGACGACGGATGACGGAAAAATCCCGCGCCATCCCGCGCGGGACGGGATTTCATTTTAGTCCCGCGCGGGACGGAATACCAACTCAGTCTCAAGTTTGATTTGTACTTATATTTTATACATTATTTTGGGCGCCAAAACGTTTAAGCACCAGGACGTTTAGGCGCCGGACGTTTGGGTGCCGAACATTTGGACCCAGACTAAATTAGAAATTACGTCCCGTGCGGGACATAATTAATATCCCGTCCCGCGCGGGACGGCGCGGGATTTTTCGGTCCCGCATTCATCACTACGTTTATAGGGGACGGGACGTGCGGGACACGCGGGACGTGGCGGGACCCGCGGGACGTGCGGGACTACAGGACGAAGTGGCTCTGCGGGACGGGACGGGACGGGACAAGAAAAAGTAGTCCCGCATTCTTCTCTAACCCAAACTCAAGTGCGACCCCAGACACAGCAGCAACCACCCCAACAAAAACAACTACATGAACCATCTCAACAACGAACACACATGCAAAAATCACAACCACCTAATCAACAACAAGCACACCAGCAACAGCAAGGATCAATGCCGCAATCACCTCTGAACTTTGGGAACTTGTTTGCAGATTGCGCCCAGGCGTGCAATGTAATTAACCAACAGACGAACGTAGGAGAACTTCTAGGGGCCCTAAGGGATTATGGCAACCTTCTGACGAGATGCAATTCGCAAACTGATCGCTTCGCAGCTTCGCTAAACTTTTTCTCAAACTTAAGCTCTTATGGCTTCTAAGCTGAAGATAAACTTATGGAACGCTAACGGGATAAATAATAAGCTTTATGAGCTCAAAAATCATCTAGTCACTAATAATATAGATATTTGTCTTGTTACAGAAACCAAACTCACAACCAACAGATGCCTCAAGATTCAGGGATACTCCGTTCACCGGCAGGACAGGGGAGGCCACGGAGCTGGAGGAGTGGCAGCAATAGTACGGAACGATATCCCTCACAAAAGAATACAAAACATACCAGGTAATAGTATGGAAGTCTTGGGGATAAAACTCCAACAAAACATAACACTAGTGGTCGCATACAACCGGCCACTAAACACATTCAGTCAAACAGATTTCAGGGACCTGTTTGGATTGGACGGAAAGGTCATCGTGGCTGGCGACTTCAATGCCAAACATCCACTTTGGAACTGCCATACGTCCAATCCAAACGGGAACACACTCTTAAACTTTTCCACATACAATCACATACAAATTTTACACCCAGACAAACACACACATATTCCAATGAATGGTATCCTCCATTCTCCAACCACGATCGATCTCGTTCTAACCAAAAACATTCCTCACATATCTAAACCCATAGTCAAACATTCCCTAAACTCAGATCACAATATAGTTCAATTCTTTCTCATAATATCACTCGCAATAGGTCCCTCAGACAAATAACCAGCTTCAAACACACCGATTGGTCCAAATTCCGTCGTAGGCTAGACGATCTTATCTGCATTAACAATAACATCATTGACACGGACACGGTAGATCGAGAAATCGAACTCCTTACCCAAAACATCAACAAAGCCAAAGCCGAAAATTCCAAAACGATAACGCCTAAAAACGACAGGGACGTCTTTCCGGACGATATCCAGTTGTTGATAGGCGAACGTAAACGGAAAAGAAAGCAATGGCAACAGACGGGAGATATCTCCCACAAAACCGCTATGATTGACTTGAACAGGCCAATACAACAAAAAATTACACTTCAAAAAAACAATTCCTGGGAAAAACTTCTTTCCTCATTAAGTCCTTCAGACAATACCCTCTTCAAGGTTTCCAAATTACTGCGGAAACCTTACCAGCCAATCCCGGCCCTATCCGACACTAGTTCTCCCGCCATGAGCGATGCCCAAAAAGCTGAGCTCTTGGCCTCCACCTTCCAAAAAATTCATACATTAGATAATACCGATACACCGGAGCAAACCGAGATAAAACAAACCGTTCTTGCCTTTTCAAGTCAAACATATGCAATCCCAGCCAATCAGCTTGCATCTTATCAAACCAGTCCCTTTGAAATTTCACAAATTCTTAAATTTTTACACAATAACAAAGCTCCAGGCCCGGACAAAATTGAGAACAAAGTTCTCAAAAATTTGTCCCGGAAGGCTACTGTTCAGTTGAATTACATCATTAACGCTATTCTTAAACTGCAGTACTTTCCGAAAGCCTGGAAGCACGGCCTTACCATTCCGATTCATAAACCCAATAAAGACCCCTCCCTGCCTCTCAGTTACAGGCCAATAACGTTACTTAACACGATGGCCAAAGTAACTGAGAGAATAATTCTCAAGCGGCTGATTGGCGAACAAACGAAACTGAAAATCACGAACCTGTCACAATTCGGATTCACGGCGGGCCTTAATACGTCCCTGCAGGTGACCCGAATCGTGAAAGACGTGATCGAAGGTTTCAATAAGGGTAATGTCACGTTCATGACGTTGCTGGATATAGAGAAAGCCTTCGACAGAACTTGGACCGACGGTCTCATATATAGATTAATTCACTACGGCTTCACCAATCACCTCATTAAACTCATTTACTCATACCTCACAGACAGATCGATCGCGGTTAGAGTCAACGCCACCATCTCAAATACGAAACACATACAAGTTGGAGTTCCCCAAGGGTCCGTACTAGCACCGACTTTATTCAATCTTTACATAAACGACACTCCGTCGTTTATGAGAACACAGATGGCTATGTACGCTGACGATACGGCGATTTATGCGCAATCGTTCAGCGCACAAGTGGTCACAAAGCAAACTCAAATTCATCTTGATATGATCAAACGTCATTGCGATAAATGGAAGATTCGATTGAACGCCGGTAAGACGGAGACGATAGTTTTCGCCAGAAAGCGGACAAACCATAGGGTCTTCCAAAAACTCAAATTAGACGGACATCCCATAGAACCTAAGACGAGTGTCAAGTACCTAGGTGTGACTCTTGACTCTAGGTTAAACTTCGACACTCATCTTAAGGTCAGACGTCAGCTGGCGTACGCAGCAAATCGCAAGATTTACCCCTTGATGAAAGGGAGTCAGATGAGCTCCGAAAACAAGCGTACGTTATACAAAACCGTGCTAAGACCGATCCTAACGTATGCTTGCCCTGCTTGGGCGAACGTGTCTAAGACGCGCTTCCGTCCCTTGCAGGTGTTTCAGAACCGCTGTCTCCGTCTAGTCACGGGGGCTGATAGATACGCCAGACTGACGTCAATCCACGATGACGCAAAGGTAGAATTTTTGAGAGACCACGTAACTCGGTTATCGACAAAATTCTACCAAACGCAGATTCAAAAAAGCCCTTTAACGGCAAACATGACACAGGACAGTGCACCCCGCAAATATGGGCTTCCGTTCCAAACACTCCCCTCATACACTACACCCTGAACACACAGAATTCCGTGCTAAAGCTGCCACTATGGGCGAAGTATCCTTGAAAATATGAGTGCACAGGTGAGACCCGTTAGCGTTCCAGCGGCTGCAAAACATCCAGCACTACGACAACTTCTCATATGATTGTATGAATTATATGAATTATACCATTACCCGTCACTCCACTGTTATTTATAACATACCATTCTGTTACTGTTATCCTATTCTATTTTGTTATTTGTTATTGTTATTATTATTCTTCTTGTTATTGTTATCATTATTCTTTTTGTTACTGTTATTCATTGTCTATCATCTGTTATCGTCATGGCGAATCTGTAAATAGTTCCTAATTTTCAGAAGTTGGTTTTTCAGTTGTTTTCCAACAAACAAATACGAAAACGCATCAAGGTACCACAACATCCTTCAAGATAGAAGGAAGAAAATATATCTAATTATTGTAAAACCTCTTGGAAGGTTATTTAGAAGAAACCCGGGATATGTTTCGACGAGGGGCCCCAAACCTTGTATTAAAATTAAAATGTAAGACCCAACGGCGCTTTGCGCCGAAAGGTCAAACAAATATGTATATAATATTATTAATTAATAAAAGATTTTAAAAGTAAAGTAGTCGGATTTCATTTTGTCATTCCGGGTTCGATCCTCACCAGAATCATATTTTTTTATTTAAATTTTTATTTAAGTATTATATTATTATAATAAGGGACGACCTAAATGTATCTACTAGACTAATAATTAGTTGTTTTAATTTATGTATGAATCTCCTAGGTAAATTTGTACGTAGGTAAAGCACCATTCACAAACTACAAATTTAACTAGGAGATTCATAAATTAAAAAAACTAATTTAGTTTTCTAGTAGATACATTTAGGTCGGCCCTTATTATAATAATATAATACTTAACTAAAAATGTAAATAAAAAAATATGATTCTGGTGAGGATCGGACCCGGAATGACAAAATGAAAGCCGACTTGTTAACCACAAGGCCAACGGAGTCATTAATAAATATATTTTAATTTGTCATATAAAGTATTAACTAATAATAATATGATTACTATAAATATTGATAATAGTAAAATGTACGTTATCTTACAGCAAAAATTGATATTATAATTAATAACAAATACGAAAATGTGTTTAAAATTAAAAATATGGCATTTAATTCACCTCATGTGTCAAAAATAAATGTAAATCCGAAGTTGCACGCATATAAATTAATCTCCTAGATAAATTTATCGGCAAGATAAATAATTTTATAGTCGTCGGCCTTAAAGTTGCAAAATCAAATAATAAATTAATTTATTTAACGTTTCAAAATGAATAGCAGGCAGGAGCCGGTAACTTGCTAGTAAAGAATGAACAAAATATTCTTTTGAAATTATCGGAGCAGATTACCGGCTGGTTTTGACCTTACTTGTAACCACATGATCACTTACATCTCTTTACATTGAATTATGAGCATAAGTCGAGCAAAATCTCCTCTCCAGACTGCCTAGTGGGTTTAGTTAGCATTAAGACCTCGGCTGACCGCATCTAACCCGCACTAAAATAAAAATTTTAGATTCCCAAGCTCGTATTGAGCTATATAAAGCTACAAAGCTCATTTCCCGTAGGACTATCGAGTTGTCTTCTCTCAATAGGAACCTTTGAACCTACTATGGCTTTCTTCACTACATAATTTATTGTACCAATTCATTTTAATAAATCTTTTTCTAATCTAAAAAATTATGATATGTTTACTATCAAATTGCACTATTTAGACCACGCTACTATAGATTATCAACAAATATCACTCTTATCTCTCCTCTATCAAATTTCGTTACTGATTTCCTACCTTATTTCGGTTTTATGTTCTGCTACAATATCTTTCATACAGAACGATGCTTCTGGCTCACTTCTGGACTCATTAACTTCTCAATTCTCGTCCTTGATATCACTCATTCACTTGCTCAATTCTTCGCTTTTATAACCTCACTTCTACTCTTAACTTAAATAATATTAGAGTAAGGGAGCGTCCATTAATTAGGCAAGGACGATTTTTGTAATTTTTGACCCCCTCCCTCCTCCACGTAAGGGTACGTAAGATTGTAGCAACCCCCCTCCCCCGCATCTTACGTAAGGATTATTTAAAAAAGGTTAATTTTGCACACCCCCTTACCTTTACCTTTTACAATATAAAGTATTAAAAAGTAAGGAATATGTCGGACCCCCCCCCACCTAAGGGTCCGTAAGATTTCCGATACCTCCCCCCTTCCCCTAAACCCTTACGTAATTAATGGACTGCCCCTAAATAACATACAACAATGCTGTTAAGAAACAGTAATATAATTTTGGGACATGTAAGTCAAAGTTACATTTGCAATTTCTCGGTCTATTTCTAAGTACAAAACAAAAACAAATGCGCATGCTTGGATTCAGGATCAAATATAAAATTGATCTTCCTAGACGATAGTCAAATGACTATAATATAATAGTATACTGGTATAAATATTTTTTCTCAAGTTCATTTATGGATTATGGTCAAAATATTAAACATTAATATAAGATTTAAAAGCATTTTTATTTACAATCATTGTCATATATATTCTTATGTGCAATACAAAATAAAGAATATGTATTAGGTCACGTTTATTTCCCATTACCATCAAATTATTAATAATACAATTTTTAATTCTTTGGATAGTCAATTGGAGTGTATACTTCAGCCAAAAAATTTTCAAGTATTAATTCTTCGTTTAAATATGTCAATTGCACTTCCACTTTGTATTTGCCATTGGGAATAAGTGGAGGAAGATGAGCTACATCGATAACAAAATTGCATACGTAATATGTCACATCCTGTAAATGAAAATTTTCAAATACTATTTTATTGTTTGAAAACACATGAAAAACCTTTTCAAAGATGAAACTGGTTGCGTTACCACATTTTCGTATATTTTTCAATCCAACTATATTTGCTTCGAAGACCTTTTGCAAATTCACTTGGAAGCGAACTGGGAAGTATCGATATTCATTACTGGCAAACTTAAATGCTTGTACGACTACCTACAAATATAAAATAATTATTGTTCACGGAGTGTGTATTGCTCGGTCACATTTGTTTAAATGATATTAATAGCAAAATTTAACAGTTTTTTGTAAGAAAATGTAACCGTGTAATAAAGGCTTTGAAATGAAATAATAGCATTGCATTGTTTACTAATATTCAGAGCTACTGATGAATTGCGGCAACGATTACCTAGATCAGGGATCAGGGGATCAAAAACTTTTATTCCAATTTGCAAGGATACTTCTCTTACCTCGACTATCTCAGCTTCTAATTAATCAGAGACTCAGAATTAAACTTATTTTCTGAATAAATGTTGAAATTAATCAACACTTCAGTAATGTGACTGAATAATTCGAACACAGTTTAAAATCTACAATGACCCTTATTGCACCTGTAAATACATATTATGTACAACTCATCAATTTCTTCCTCTTAAGGCCGTGTGACATTTGTGTAAATTTTGTATAAAATTTAATACTAAATGGTAACTAACCAATAGAAAGCGCGTGTTAGTATCCATCAAACGTTTTCTATTGGTTAGTTACCATTTAGTACTAAATTTTGTACAAAATTTACACAAGTTGTAACAATCCATTTGTTACATGGCTCTTCTCGTTTTTTTTTTATTAGTTTCGTTTTATATTTTAGAACATTTTTATTTTTATAAACCGTTTGACGTTTTCTGGTGTAAACACCAAGGGCCAATGAGAGGGCTCGAGGCTTTAACGCGCCTTTGTGCAGAGCGCATGTACAGAGGTCGAATACAAAAACTAGTAATGCTAAAAGGCAAATTTTAATGTGACGACTAAAAATCAAAATTTTTAAGAGTAAAAGTGCGTTACCAAGTGAAATTATATTTCATCACGAGCGCCGTGACTTCCCACGTAAGAGCAAATGTTGGTGACCGTGAGGTATTTTTATAAACCCACAATTTTTGCAATTTTACCAAATTGCCTTACCGGCGCTAGCAAGCGCCATTTTGAAAAATCAACTCAAAAATCAGAATCGAGCAGTTGTGTTCCATGGTCCATTTTTGGTAACAATAAGCTGATGGAAACATCAATCGTATTACTCAAGCACGAACAAAGTCCTTTTGAAAGAATTCGAGTGTGTATCAACCATCATCAATGTTCATACAACAATCCGACAAACAGCTACGAAATAATCAGTTTGTGGTTAAAGCAGTAGATAATTGTTATTTGCGATATTCGTGCATTATGGTGTTCTATATATGTGATTCTATTTTTTAGTTAATCAACCACACGTAAGCCTTAACGATTTCCAAGAGAGCTCTTTTGCGAACCAGCGAGCAAAACTTTATCATTAAAACCGTAAGTAATAAGAGTTACTTACTATGGGACCTATATTCTACGTCTATTGCCTGTACGATAACTTCTCTGCAAACTAATTTTCCGTCATTCCAAATGCTATCGCTATTAGTGACTAACATTGACCGATTATGCATTTTGTATTTTAAAACATTGTTAACTGCTTTGAATCTTGGCTATGCTTTCGAGAACGTACTTTTAATAACGTTAACCAAGAAAATGTTAAACTGTGTAAATATATGTAAATTATCTTCAACCTTAATATTAGTAGTGCTAAAATAAGAATTTTTGTAATATTTTCCAGTCGTTTAAGTGTGACTAGATTTATTTTTTTGACGTATGTTTGTTCATACTTTTTATTTCCTTTTTATAACAAATATACGCTGTTTCAAACTAAGAACAGTCTTTCTTTGTTGTTGGCGCCCATTCGAGTTATTCCTATTGGGGAAGAACCATTCACTAGTGTACCCACGATACTCGTTAAGATCAAGAGTAACCCATCATCTCCGACGCTGACTGAACTCTATGAGCTAGCCGTTCCGTAAAGTACAACTACGAACGTGAAAAGCGGCATCTCTGGCCATCCAGCCATTTGGCTTTGCATTAAGGTGGTACAAAGTGTCACACGGCCTTTCAAGCGTATCTTCAAGAGTAATATATGTTGTTCTTAAACTAAATACCAGATATAGTATTAAAATCATCCAAGCATATGCTCCGACAACCGACTACGACGATGAGGAAGTGTTGGGATTCTATGAAGACATCGAAAAGGCAGAAAGATTAACTCCTGCGCACTATAATATCATCATAGGCGATTTTAATGCAAAACTGGGACCAAAGGAAAACCCAGAAGAGACCTCAATTGGAAACTATGGAATTGGACAAAGAAATGATAGAGGAGAACTGATGCTGAGTTTCCTACTGCAAAACCAACTATATGCTATGAATACGTTCTTCATGGGGAAGGTTCAAAGAAAGTGGACATGGGTGAGTCCAGGAGCAAATATAAAAAACGAAATAGACTTCATTATCACAGACAGGAAAGAAATTGTACACAATGTAACAGTACTGAATAAGTTTTCAATAGGTAGCGATCACCGGATGGTGAGAGCTAAGGTCACAATAAACGTGCGCAAGGAAAGAGCAAAAATGGTTGCAAAGTCTGGAAATGCGAGGTGGAATGCACCTGAAAGTCATGAAGCATATGAAAAAGAAATTGAAGGTTCCCTAAAAGAATGTGGAAGTGTTGAGAGTTGCAGTGTAGAAGATATAAACGACAAAATAATAAAAGTGATAAAGAAAGCCGAACAAAAGTGGTGTCGCAAAATAAACAATAAGGATGAAAAGCTCAGTTTAAACACTAAAAAGCTGATGAAACAGAGAATAATCCTAATAGAGACAGCAGATGTAAATGTGCAACAGCTGAGAGTCTTGAATAGAAAAATATCACAAGAAATAAAAAAGGACATAAGAAAATTTAATACGGCTGTCATTGAGGAAACAATAGAGGCAAATAAAAGTATGAAGGTTTTAGGATCTAGACTTTCACAAGGAAAAGGTGAAATAAGTAAGTTGCAAGACCAAAACGGAGTAATAAAAACAAAGAGATGTGATATTCTTAGGATCGCGGAGGAGTTCTATCAAAACTTATATAAAAGTAAAAAACAGCCTGAAGAAAAAGAAATTAAAAGAAAAAGAGTCATGAATCAAGGTTCGGCAGAAATACCAAGTATAACAATGGATGAAATAAAACAGGCCCTATCAGATATGAAAAATAACCGAACATCTGGAGAAGACGAAGTTACTGTCGAAGCAATAAAGGCAGGAGGCGAAACACTCATGAAACCACTTCATGCTTTGTTTAACAGATGTCTAACAGATGGAAAAATACCGGAAAAATGGAAGAACGCATTGGTTATCCTATTATATAAAAATAAAGACCTCACAAAATTAGAAAATTACAGACCCATTAGTCTTCTTACACACATGTATAAGCTCTTCATGAAAATCATTACAAAGCGATTGACACCGAAAATAGACTTCTACCAATCCAGAGAGCAGGCTGGTTTTAGATCAGGGTATGGTACAAACGATCACTTACAAACTATAAAGATCTTGATTGAAAGATGCATTGAATATAACAGACCTTTAATATTGACTTTAATAGATTATGAAAAAGCATTCGACACGGTAGAATTTGAAGCAATATTGGAAGCCTTGAACCAAGGTAGAATAGATTATAGGTATTCAAAACTAATAAAGAATATCTACAAGGATGCAACATCTTGCATAAAGCTTTGCGGAACAACTACAAAAAAGTTTAAAATAGAGCGTGGATTAAGGCAGGGTGATACCATCTCTCCAAAATATTGGCTAAATATTGGCAGACAATATTGGTTTCCAATATTGGTGCAATATAGCGCCAAGCTGCAGCCAATATTGGTGCTATATTGATTTCCTATATTGACCCAATATCGGAAAACAATATTGGACCAATATTGGCTAAATATTGGCAGACAATATTGGTTTCCAATATTGGTGCAATATAGCGCCAAGCTGCAGCCAATATTGGTGCTATATTGATTTCCTATATTGACCCAATATCGGAAAACAATATTGGACCAATATTGGCTAAATATTGGCAGACAATATTGGTTGCCAATATTGGTGCAATATTGCGCCAAGCTAAAGCCAATATTGGTGCAATATTGATTTCCTATATTGCCCCAATGTCGGAAAACAATATTGGACCAATATTGGCTGAATCTTGCAATATTGCGCCAAGATTCTATATTGGCGCAATATTGGGCCAATATTGCGCCAACATTGTGTGCTACATGGGTCGCTGACGATACAGTATTAATATCCGATGATATAAGAGAAACACAAACTATGTTGGAGACTCTTAAAAAAGCTTCCCATGACGTAGGTCTGAAGATAAATGTAGAAAAAACAAAATTTATTACCAATCTTGTGGTAAGTGGAAATTTGAAGAAATACAACAAGTGGAAGCTTATAAATATCTAGGTCACGAAATAAGGATTGGAAGAGACAACCAAACTTGTGAAATACAAAGAAGAATAGGTCTTTCGTGGGCAGCGTTCGGAAAATTGCGGTACATATTGAAGAGCCAAATACCAATCTGCCTTAAACGAAAAGTATATAACCAGTGTGTTCTGCCGGTAAAGACTTATGGCGCAGAAACTTTGACGTTGACTCAGAAATCGGCGGAAAAACTAAGAGTGACTCAACGAGCCATGGAGCGGGCAATGCTTGGAATATCTCTCAGAGATATAATCACCAACGAGAAGATTAAACAAACTACAAAAGTGCAAGATGTCATCGAAAGAGTGGCGTGGTTGAAGTGGAACTGGGCTGGACACGTTGCAAGAGTAAAAGATGAGCGTTGGACTAGACGCATACTTCAGTGGAGGCCTAGAGAATCGAAAAGAAGCCGTGGAAGACCGCCTACTAGATGGACGGATGATATCAGGAGATGTGCCGGAAATTGGATGCAAGTGGCCCAGGATAGAGAAAATTGGAAAACCAAAGGGGAGGCCTATGTCCAGCAGTGGACGCAATTGGCTGGTTGATGATGATGATGATGAATACAAATAATTTGTTTGTTGTTGTTGTTCGTACCGTTGATAAAAATAAAATTAAAGTTCATCTTCCCAAAGAGAGTTATCGATTATTCAAATTTTTAATGCAATACACAATGGTGTTAAAGCAATTCTTTTACCAACAAAACCTAAACTTGAAGAAAAAATTGCACTATTATAAAAGTTGTCCTTTTTCTTTTAAAAATCAAATTAGCTAAAATTACAAAATTTCAGGACATGAAAACTCATTGTGCTCTTAATCAGTACAATGCAACATGACAATATATTTATTAATTCACTATAACTGTTTGATACTTTACCTCGATCTTATCCTTCAAGTCAATTTTCAAGTTTAGTGAGGCATTTATAGCTGGAGTAGTGCGGTTGTACTTGAATGTATTGATGCGATAGAATCTAAAGTACTTTTTGTTAACATTCACCAATTCTGTTCGCAAATCCTTGACCTTGAAGACATTTTGATGAAACTAAAATTCAGTTGCTTAAAATAATTTTCAATAAAAATTTCATACATGGTTTTGGAACTTTTGGCAATAATTAATTATGGAAATCTACATGGCTACATAACTATTCTGATTGCAAAAAAATGTAAATCAATGTGTTGTAGACAGGGGCGGATGGGCTATCAAAAAGTTACCGGGAAATTTATAGTCGGCGGCCCAAAAATGCGCCGAAGGCGAAAAATTTTTTAATGGGGGGGGGGGGAATTCCCCCTCGTTGCGAAAAAAAAATGTAATACCAGTAACAAAAAAATAAAAGTGCATCTTTCATTAATTTGCTGCTTTGGCCCAAACGGTTTATGATATCGTTATTGTCGATGTCATTCATTAGTTTTTTTCTATATTCATCAACATGAATGACTCTAATCTATTATCTGATCATATTTCTCAACCTGTTTTTAATGAATTTTAATGTAGAAAAAGATCTCTCGCAAGCTACTTGCGAAGTAGGCAATGAAATTAAAAATTGGTATACCAAAGTAGGCCCATAGCCAGACCGAAAATGAAGGTAGGTTAAACGGTTTGTATGGCCGGGCAAATTATGGGCGCGTGGGAGTGCTGGAATTTGTTTCAAACGCCGCAGGCGAATATTTTTGAAATTTCAAGGTCAACGCGGTTTAAAAAAATTAGAAAATTTACCAGTTTGGTAGATAGATAAAGATAGTGTAACATTAAAAAACTAAAAGAATTATTAAATAAAATAGAACATCAATTGTCAATTTTCAATAGGAATAATTAAAAACTAAAATGTTTATCAAAATTAAGTATTTAATAAAGTTGCAACTTTCTGTTCAATCTGTTATTGAACGTTTTCAGACAAAAGGACCAAGTAGAATAGGCAAATTTTCTGTAAATTATTAAAATATATCAATTAATTTAATATCACGAATTAAAAACTAACCAATTTGCATATTTTTATTTTAATGGGTCGGGCAAACGCTCTTAAAAGGTCGGCCTTGCCACCCCCTGGCTACGGGCCTGTGCCAAAGTCGAATACGGTCCTTGAAGGACTTAGGAGGAGTCCTAACATAACTCATCAATAGAAAAGTTTATTAACGCTAATAAACGTTTTGATTAGTTTTAACGTTATAACTTCTCCTAAGTCAGATCTGTTTTTGCCTAACTATCCTGTCTCTAATTACGATATAACTATTTATTAGGATATCCATGGGAAAACACAAACATATAATGATTAATAAATTCTAAAGTTGATATTATATTTTTTTCATTATGTTTAGTTAGAAATGGGCCAATGGCCGTCAACGCGGCCGACAACCGTGACAATTTTTTTCCATTGTCTTGTACGGACCGACGCGACGGCCCACAACCGACGGCCCACCGGGAAATTTCCCGGTATCCCGACGGCCCCATCCGCCCCTGGTTGTAGAGTATAGGTAAATTCATAATTTTCATATTGTTAAATAATTTAAGAAATGTACTTGTATTTAAAATGTTAAAATAATTCACTACTACTTTGTCGCATTTTATGACTGTGTGAAAATGTAAGTTACAAAGATGCGTCATTCTGCAAAGTATTTGTTTTTCAGCAAATCCAAAGATAAATTTACAAGGATTTTTATTGTAACCACATTTGATTGGTTAGATACTTGAAGAATTGAATTGCTAACAGGGAAAAAATCCAGATCAAATTACATAAACTGCTGGATTTATAATAAAAGTTACAACATACCTTTGCCAGAATTTCCTCACCAGTATTACAAGCAATATTGATAATCAATAAAGAGAGTAGTATCAACAAAGTTATTTTTTTCATTGTCAGCTTGTAAATCAAACAGTCTTCAGCAACTACAGGTAAGCTCTCTACTGATGAAAATATTTAGGAATAAGCAATTTTATGTGGTAGATAATTTATGTAAAACGAAAACATATTTATGTATTATTAAAATAACATTAAGATCATAGATATAATATTTTTATTGGATATTGTTGTGTATCCATTTTTGTAACTTTCATAAATTCTTTTTGTATTATGGTAATGATCTGTAAAAATCATCAGGGACAGGACAAATTGATACAGATCAAACATTATATAAGTATTATAATGACGATATAGTTGGATTTAAATAGAAAATTATATTCAAATTTATTTTTATTTTGCAATGGACCACCCAAATCTTCAACATGATTGACAATAGAGTGTATTGATAAATTTTAACAGTTATAATATAAAATGGAAAGATGAAGAGTGAAGAGAATAATAAAGTCAGTGATGGAGCAACAACGGATGAAGGCGGCAAGAAGACAATGGCCATCAGTTATGGCAGGTTTAGAAGAAGCAAGAAGGTAACCAGATTACTGGAACAAAGGAATAAAGCTAAAATCTATGAAGGGGAAGATTGTGAGAGCAGCGATTCTTCAAAGTCAAACAGAAGAGGACAACAAAAGGAAACAAAAGGGCTCGAAGAACAAATGAATCACCTCACAAAAATGATGGCCGGCTTCGTGAATTATATTAAGATGAGTGTAGTAGATATTAAGATTGAAATGGGTACATTAAAAAAAGACATGGAGGAAACTCCAAAAATATCAGATCGAACCGAAAAGGCTCTACAAAATATGAAAGGGGAGAGCGAGCAAATCATACTACAAATGAGGGAAGAAATGAAATAATTAGAGATGTCGGAAGGAGAAGAAGAATTAATGGAGCCGGATAAGTGTAGCATTTCAAATGCTATTATTATATTTTGGCTGAAATCTATACTAAATCTATATGTGTATCTATAATAAATCTATTAAATCTATAATGCTCGGCCTTAGGGCAGGGTAGGAGGGAAATTAAATACCTCCCGCGGACCAAGCAGCCCGACCGAGACCAGCCTAGCAAGCTATCTCGGTCGTATCAATAATGCTCAAAGTACTAAGAACGGCCTCGGAACTGGATGGATTAAACGGATGACGACAAGGCAAGGAATAAGGCACAAACGATTTAAGATTGACGGTACGATCAGATTAGCGACTTGGAACATAATGTCATGGAACACCAGAGACCAGGAAGTGATCACAGAAATAACAGAGAAGAAAATAGACATCTGCGCAATATCAGAAACAAAAAGAAAAGGCAAAGGAACTCGTGTATATGGCGACTATGTTATGATCTACAGTGGAGTTACCAAAGACAGCCGAGCAAGGGAGGGGGTCGCCCTCTTGATTCACCAAAAGTTTCACCCAAGCATAATTAGTGTTGGCTATATAAATGAGAGAATACTGCGAGTTACTTTGGAATTGAACAATAATAAAGTTAACATCATAAGCGTGTATGCTCCTGACATTAGTAAGCCGCGTGATAAAAAAGAAGAATTTTATGAGACTCTACAGAATGAAGTCGATTCGATACCACCTACGGAACACGTAATAATAATGGGAGACCTAAACGCTAGAGTAGGAACACAAGTAATATCTGGTGTCAAACAACGGTTTAACGAAGAGATCGAAAATGAAAATGGGGAACTTCTGGTAGATTTTTGCAGCCAGAACAATATGAGAATTAACAATACCTTTTTCAAACACGACCTAAAATACAAAATAACATGGCAAAATTCGCGTGGTCATGCGTCAGTACTGGACTATGTTATAACTAGCCGCAACATTTTACCAACCGAAATACTGGATGTTAGAACACTAAACTCAGCAAATGTTGGCAGTGATCATAAACTGGTGCTATGTAAGTTGAGATTGAACCATCCAAACACACAAAAACGTAAAGCAGCGGAAATAGATAACACCTACAACGTAAAGGAAAAACTCAATATAGAAAGTCTGACAACGGAGAGTACAAGGTATTTATACGCGCAAAGACTTGAGACAAGGATATCCATGAATAAAATTAATCCAACTGACGACGTGGAAGAAGCATGGGGAAAAGTTAAGTCAAATATACTAGAAGCTGCAAAAGAAGCGTGTGGCACAAGAAAGATAAAATCAAAACCAGCAAGCCCGAAAACACCATGGTTCACTGACGAAGTAAAACAGCTCAGCCAAGAAAAGAAACGATCTTACCTTAAACATAAATCATCAGGCACACTCGAAGACCTTAGGGAATATAAACGGGTTAGAAACAAAGTTATCCAGAGAATAAGAAAAATAAAAGAGGAATATTGGGAAGAGTTCACTGCGGACATGGAACATGATCTTACAGGGTCACAGCGAAAAATATGGAAAATGATCCGAAATAGAAAGGCTGATATCAACGAACGCTTGAGTTTCCACAAAATTAGTGCCAAAGAGTGGACCAAGCATTTCACATCGACGTACCAACAGAACGCCACCGAAACACTGGATGATGTGATGGACTCTGAAGCCGATATAATACAAATAGAAAAAGAAGACATAACGAAGATAACCCGAAATTTAATAGGAAGAAAAGCGGCTGGAATGGGTGGAATTAATAACGAATTACTAAAATATGGTGGTGAAGCACTAGAAAATGAATTAACTCAGCTCATAAAAATTGTGTATTCAAGTCGAAAAATCCCTAAAGAACATAAATCATCCATTACGATCCCAATATTCAAGAAGGGTGACAAGAGAAACCCGGAGAACTATAGAGGGATAACCCTACTTAGCTCGGTACTGAAACTAATCACAAAGGTGACGCTGCACAAACTAAATGACTACCTGCAAAATAATGAAGAACAATGCGGCTTTCGCAGAAACAGATCAACGACAGATGCAATCTTTATATTGCGCCAGATATGCGAGAAGTCCATAGAATACAACACCCCAGCCTTTATGTGCTTTGTTGACCTTACAAAGGCTTTTGACAGAGTAAGACTGGTGGATGTTATAAGGATATTAAAGAAAAAGAAAATACCGCCGTCTCTCATCAATGTGATCCAAGACATGTACAAAAACACAGAAACCCGGATCAAGGTGGAAACCGAAACGACCAGTCCAATACCAACTCCTGGCGGAATAAGACAGGGTGACTCACTCAGCCCAATGCTGTTCAACATCATTATGGACGAGATAATTAACAGCGTCAAAACTAAGAGAGGATACAGGATGGGCCAAAGAGAAATCAACATCATCTGCTACGCTGACGATGCGGTTTTGATCGCGGATAACGAGGACGACCTTCAGAGACTATTGCACCAATTTGTCACTACAGCGAAAGCATATAATATGGAGATATCTATAAAAAAGACCAAATGCCTAACAACATCTAAGGAGCCAATACGATGTAAATTGGAAATAGAAGGAAAAATAATAGAGCAGGTGATGATGTTCAAATATCTCGGAATAGAAATATCGAGCGCGAGGGACATATTTCGTGAGGTGCAACAACAGACAACAAGAGGAGCAGTGATGTCGGTGTGTCTTCGTGACGTGTTTTGGAGAAATAAGTATATGTCAATCAAAAGCAAGATCAGGATATACAAGACAGCGGTAAGACCTGTGATAACATATGCAGCTGAGACAAGAGCGGAAACATCTAAAACAAAACAAAAAATGAGAACAACTGAAATGAGAACGCTCAGAACAATAACTGGCAGAACACTTTTGGACAGAGTTCCGAGTCGAGATATCCGACAACAATGCGACATACAAGATGTCGTAAAATTTACAAAGACCCGCCGCAAGGAATGGAACACGCATATAGATAGAATGGGAGACGACCGTCTCCCAAAAATAGCAAGAGATGGTAAACCCACCGGAAGAAGACCCCCCGGTAGACCGCCAAAACGATGGGCGGAAAGTTGGGTGTCGTCGTCGATTGAATCGCCACCAAGATGAGGACGTAATTGGAAAGACAGGCAGTGCCTAATTAAAGAAGAAGAAGAAGAAGAAATCTATACATCACCCTGTGTGTATTTCAAATATGCGCAAGCGTTTTGAATTTCCAAAATTTATCATGTGTCATTCTTTTGCTTATCTTCATGAGAAGTAGTAGTTTCATTTTTCGTTTTGTGTGAGTTTTATGTTTTAAAAGCCACAAATTGTTCGTTTATTGAAGTGATCATTTATTTTATCTTCTGCGTTACATTTGTGGTTTTTTCGTATTACTACGTCAAATTTTTCTGTGACGTCAATTTTTTGTTTTCAACTGTAATTAGGTATAGTTTTCTGAGCGGTATGCACAGGTGTGCAATAGCCAGCTGTACATCTGGCTGGTTTATTCCCCGAACCATATGGTTGTACCACCTTATGCAAAGCCAAATGGCTGGATGGCCAGAGATGCCGCTTTTCACGTTCGTAGATGTAATTTACAGAACGGCTAGCTCATAGAGTTCAGTCAGCGTCGGAGATGGTGGGTTACTCTGGATCTTAACGAGTATCGTGGGTACACTAGTAAATGGTTTTTATCCAGTAAGGAATAACTCGGTAGGGCGCCAATAACAAAGAAAAACAACTGCCCTTGATTCGAAACAGCGTATATTTGTTATAAAAGGGAAATAAAAAGGTATGAACAAACATACGTCAAAAAAATAGACCGAGTCACACTTAAAACTAGATATTATTACAAAAATTCTTATCTGGCACTATTAATGTGCTTATTCTGCTAATAACACCTATAACTTTATAAATCTTATAGAACTATAGGCTATAGTGTGTCATGGCACTGCTTGTTATAGA
Organism: Rhagonycha lutea; assembly: GCA_958510855.1. Lineage (NCBI taxonomy): Eukaryota > Metazoa > Arthropoda > Insecta > Coleoptera > Cantharidae > Rhagonycha > Rhagonycha lutea. The sequence goes on from OY294041.1 coordinate 31,147,540, forward strand.
AATCGACAAATTGCTATTCTGCTATCCATTCTGTAAGGAGCGTATATATAAGAACTTTCTTATAGTGTTAAGCGGCGTTCACAATGAAAAATTTGCCTTGCGTTGCTTCGGTAGAAGATGGCAAGCGCCAATCAGAGTGATGCATATTCTTCTATCCTTTTTTATGCTTAAAATTAGCTGTTGCGATGTCGTGGTCTTGCAGACTTTGTCAAGCTTCAAATGGTTGATATTGTATGTTGGCAGGTATACGAAATAATAAATTTTACAATTTTACCTGAAAAAAGGTTTTATGTTTAAAATTACTGTTGACTTTTGAAGTTTTGCAGAAGTTTGCCTCTGTCAAGCTTTTTCACTTCAGATACAAAGCAAGAACCCTTTTAAATTTTATTTGTTTGATTGGATTGGTTTAATTCGATTCGAGATTTTTAACAATTCAAAATTGTTATGTACTTATTATCCGAAAAGATTCCAATAGGTGAATTTTAAATGATTGCAAACAAATAGCCATTTTTTAATTTGGTGATTTTCAATTTAAATAAAATTTTATTTGTTTTTGTATACTTTTTTTCTCTTATTGATTCCCTAAAGTTTATTGCTACGTTAACTAATTTATTTTCTAACATTTAAAATAGGTCTATTTTAAAATTAAATAATTTGTCAAGAATTTTCAAGAAGTAAAGTATTTTATGCAGGTAATTTAGTAGGATTATAAAAAGTGCCAGGACAACCCTAACAACCAAAAGATTATTTATGGCAATAAAGTACACCATAAAACCCAAAAGCTGTTTACAATAGCCTGTAATATTATTTGAAAAATGTAATTACTATTTTATTTTTTAAAAAATTTATATAAATTTAATATTTACAATGTGTAGTGATCTCACAATTATTAAATAATTTTTATGCATTTATATTGCAATAAATGAATAAATTAATGTAGTCAAAATTAAATCAAAATAAGTAAATGCGAATTTTAATGCAAAACTAAAGATTATTATAATTAATTATTTTAAGATTATATTCCGAGACGACTTTAAATAAATATTGTATAAGTACTACTTTTCATAACATAACAGGTAAGCTACTGTTAGATCTAAGGATATTTGGACAATGCAGTCTGTGCACATAACAAGGCACCGCGCTAATTCAATGTGACCGCTATACGGTCGAAAGCAAATATCAAGCAATAAATTCTGCAAGGCAACGAAAGCAAGGCGCAACGCTAATTCTATGTGAACGATGCTTTATAGTATTCTAATAACTTTATCTTGAGGTTGGCAACAATAACAGTGGTGTGAAAAAGTAAATGGACAACTTTGATTGGTTATTCATAGGTTAATAAAAATAAATTTAAAGTAGAGTGAAATTAAAATTTTTCCTTAGTGACTAGGCGGAGCTAATGTGCAGAAACGAAAAATCGTCGGGTCGGGTCGGGTCTATGTTGATGTCAATTGGTGAAATTGGGTGTCCTTAGCTAGTAAGGAAAAATTTCAGTCTACTATCTTCGAAAATAATTTTCAAGTAACGCCATAATAAAGATTGGAATATTATGAATATTCGAAACATCCATTTTTTATAATATTTAATAAAAACTGTTTGAATAATTCAAACAATTATTGTACACTCGATTGAAATTGACAGTTGCAGACCGCACAGTTATATAAGTTTAGAAACTTCCTAAACTATCTTTTTATATTTCTTAAAAAGTCTGGTCTCCCTCTCCAGAGTCCATCTCTACCAATCGTACATAAATACAATGTTTAACAGGGTCGTTTTCGTAAGGGGTGTGAGATATACGCCACTATATAGAGCACTTATAGCCATTATAGGGAAACAAATTTGCCCATAAGAATTATAGAATTTATATAGTGTTATAGACCCTATAAGTATGAGCAGAATACCATTTCGTACTGAAGTCTATAACCCTTATAGATTTATAGTTTTATAGCGCTATAGGGGCCTTATAGGCTATAAAATTACTAGCAGAATAAGCACATAAAATTAAGATTGAGATAAATTACATAGATATTTACACATTTTAACATTTTTGTTTCTTAACGTTATTAAAAATACGTTCTCGAAAGCATAGCCAAGATTCAAAGCTGTTAAATAGATTTTGAAGTACAAATTGCAAGAACGATTAGTATAAAATATTGAATGCGGTGCATTCGGAATGATGAAAATCAGTTAGCAGATTATTTATAGAATCAACAGACGTAGAATATAGATATCTATAGCAAGCAATTCTCAGATTACTTACGATTTTGATGTTACAAATCTTTGGTACGTGGTTGTTTGTTCGATCGCCCAAATGTACCACCTTAATACAAAGCCAAATGGCTGGATGGCCAAAGATGCCGCTTTTCGCGTTCCTAGATGGAATTAACGGAACGGCTAGCTCATAGAGTTCAGTCAGCGTCGGAGATGGTGGGTTACTCAAGATCTTAACGAGTATCGTGGGTACTAGTAAATGGTTTTTCTTCAGTAAGGAATAACTCGAATGGGCGCCAACAACAAAAAAAACAACTGCCTCTGGTTCGTAACAGTGTATATTTGTTATAAAATGAAATAAAAAGGTATGAACAAAGATACGTTAAAAAAATAAATCGAGTCACACTTAAAACTAAAAAATTATTACCAAAATTCTTATTCTGCACTATTAAAATTAAGATTGAAAGTATAATCTACAGAGATATTTACACATTTTAACATTTTCTTGGTTAACGTCATTACAAATACGTTTTCTAAAGCATAGCCAAGATTCAGAGCTGTTAAATAGATTTTGCAGTACAAATTGCAAGAATTGTTAATATGGAATATTGAACGAAGCATTCGAAATGATGAAAATCAGTTAGCAAGTTATTTATAGAATCAACAGACGTAGTATACAGATATCTATAGCAAGCAACTCTCAGTTTACTTACGATTTTGATGTTATAATTGTATGGTACTTGGTTGTTCGTTCGATCGCTCAGAGGTGCACCTTTGTCAATCGGTCCCTTATACGGTTGATAAAAATTACTAAAACAGGAATTACATACATATAGACAAATATAAATACGAATGTTGGTAACTAATAATTCTAATGCTTTCACTACAAACTGATCATATCGTAGCAGGTTGTTAAATCGTTGCATGGACACTTGAGATGGTGGTTGTGGCAGTGGCACACTCGAATTCTTTCAATGGACTTATTTCGTACTTGATTGATAGGGTTGTCGATCCCATTAGCGGATTGTCACCAAAAAATGGACCATGGATCAAATTTTGTTCGGTTTTTCAAAATGGCGCTTGCTAGCGTCGGTACAGCGACTTGGTTAAAAATGCAAAAACCGTGGTTTATAAAATTGCCACACGGTAACCAATATTTGCCCTTACGTGGGAAGTCACGGTGCTCGTGATGAAATATGATTTCACTTTGTAACACACTTTTTGAATTGAAATTTGTGGATTTTGTAAATCACCTCAAAAACTTGTCGTTCTTTGTACATGGTCTTGTATTCAACCTTGAGTTATGCGCTGCCCTCAGGCGCATTAAAAACTTGAGCCCTTTCATTGGCTCTTGGCGTTATACCAGTAACCACAAAAATGTATATAAAAATGTTTCTTAAAAATAACTAACACTAAAAAATAAAAATGTTTCAAAAAAACAAAACGAAACTAATTAAAAAATTCAGACGAGAAGAGCCATGTAACAAATGGATTGTTACACAAAAGTGCACTTTCGTTAATCGTTCCGTCATACGTGTTGGTAAAAATTACTAAAACAGGAATTACTTATATAGTTATATATATACAAATATAAAACACGAATGCTGGTAACTAAAATACTACTGCTTTAAACTACAAACTGATCGTATCGAAGGTGGTCGTCGATTCATTGCTTGACATTGAAATTGGTTAGCACATACTCGGACCATTCCAAAAATTTCAGATATCGTAGGCTTATAAAATTGCCATACGAAAAACAATAATTGCTCGTACGTAGGAAATTACGGCGCACGTTATGAAACACAGTTTCACTTGCTAATGCAATAATCAACTCAACAATTGTGATTTTTATCAGACACATTAAAAATTAGTAGTGTATTCGTACATTGCATTTTGTTCAACCTTGATCGTCGCTCTTGCGCAAAGGCGCGTTGAAAACTTGAGCCCTCCCATTGGCTCTTGGTGTTTACACCAGAAAACACAAAAATGTATATTAAAAATGTTTCTTAAAAATAACTAACACTAAAAAATAAAAATGTTTCAAAAAGTAAAACGAAACTAATAAAAATCAGACGAGAAGAGCCATGTAACAAATGGATTGTTACATGGTTACTTTTTATTAATATGGGCCAGCAGTTTGGTTATCTTGTTTCCACGTGTGATAACCTTCATTCCCGTGTCGAACCATCTGTGGCAGCCATTTTTATCGATGTTGGAAATTCGTTTTTGGGTTCACCATTCCCGTATGAGATCAATGGAGAGGGCAGGACTGATCAACATTCATTTATCCCCAGCTTCACTGCAGTTTTCCGTTTTTGATTAAGAAGTGGTGTGAGAAGTTTGTCACTTTGGCCGTCTCCCTTGACGATTTATCTGTACTTTTTGGGAAGACGTACGAGCTCCATTCCAACATCGAGGGATTTTTGTCGCAGCGGTAGCGTGAGCCTATACCACTATTCTATCTCTAGTGGTTAGGACAGCACCAACGGCATAGGATGGCTGGAAAACCATTAATTAGTTTTTTGTGGAAGCGCATTTAGGAGATTAGCTTTTCTTAATTATTTACATCGACATTGAGATGCTAAAATTTTATTTTAATAAATAAAATTTTTATGGGCCAATAACTATTTTTTGTAGTGCATGAATGTATTAACGAGATTCTTACTGTACCAACCTACTTGCTAGCGAAACTACAGCCAAGGGAACGGGTTGGGAAAAATAAGGGGGAAAGAAAACCCTGTTGAGCTTGACTCTAGTGTGGCATTATAAGGAGATATGAGGTGTAGCATAAGTGTGCCAATCATAAAATTTTATTTATACAAATTGAATTTTTGTTTGTTTTCTAGAAACTTCAATTTTCAACTCGAAATTGTTGTTTTACCGATCATACGCAAAACCCAAACATGGCTGTCGTGTTTCATTTTACCACCTTTTCATCGATTTTGTCTTTATTTTTAAATGCACAAAATTATAACTAAATAAATTCTACTTTAAATTAACTCTAAATTACTCTAAATTAACATGATATTGTGCTAAAAATGTAAATTGCACTATTTATCATCTATATGAATATTCTCCTTAATAGGTAGAAGCACGGTAGAAGAAGAATTCGGGAACAAAATTGACAATTAGTGAATGAAAGGAGAACATGTCACTTGACAATTTTGGACAGTCACAAATCATAATTATGTGAATTTGGTAATTTTGACGTACTGAGATGATAAACCAAAAAACCAAAATAAAACATTTTTCGTACAACAACTGAGAATCACGACTGGCCTCCGAGTCACAACTTCCTGATAAAACTGCATTTTTAACATTTTCTGTAAACTATTTTTATTGTCTTGTATTGTCCCTCTTTTGGCTCTTCACGTTTCTCAACGTTTCTAGATCTACCTCGATGAGGCGAATCGATTGGACCTATAAAATCGTTTTCTCAAACCGTAGTTCATTTTGGGACTGTCAAAATTGTCAACATAGATAATATGAGATTTAAAAACATTTTTATTCAGAATCATTGTAATTCAATCTTTATGTGAAATACAAAATTATTTGCAATAATTTATAAACACCATCAACAAGTCTAGTTTATACCATCACCATAATACCATCAAATTATTAACAATTAATAATACAACTTTTAATGCTTTGGATAGTCAATGGGAGTGTATATTTCTATAAATAAATTTATAACTAATATTTCTTCGTTTAAATACGTCAATTGTACTTCCACTTTATATTTGCCATTGGGAATAAGTGGAGGAAAATGAGCCTCGTCAATAGCAAAATTGCATGTGTAATAAGTAACATCCTGTAAATGAAATTGTTCAGATACTATTTTATTATTAAAAAGCATTTGAAATACCTTTTCAAAGATAAAACTGGTCATGTTACCACAGTTTTCTATATTTCGCAATCCAATTGCATTTGCATCGTAAGTTTTTTGTAAATTAAGTTGGAAACGAATTGGAAAATCTCGATATTCATTACTGGCAAACTTGTATACCTGTACGACTATCTACAAATATATAGGAATTGTTTATTGAGTGTGTATTACTGAGTCACATTTATTTATAAGATGCTAATAGCAAAATTTACCAGCTCTTACAAGAAAATGTAACTATGTAATAAATATTTTGAAATAAAACTAAAGCATTGCATTGTTTACTAATACCCAGCGCTGCTGGTGAATGCGCTAATGATTACAAAGACAATTAATTTTATTCTTAATTTCCTCCTAATGTAATGTTCTTTACGTGCAGCGTTGACAAAGAAATTATTGTACATTTTTACTTCGACAGTGTAGTCGGTATTATAAGTATTGTAATCGGCAAAATATATCGTGAGTCACTCGATTTTGTTTGCGCTCAATCGCTCAAACCAATAAAAATTTCAAAACCAAATTTCATATTTAGTGCTTTATTTATATTAAAGACGTGGAGCTGATTAGACCTTAGTTGAAATTATTTAATAGAACTTGATTTAAATAAATAAAATGCAACTGTACTGAAATTAAAATTAGATCCATCAATTTGTATCAAAATGCAAATTACTTTTGTTTTATCATTTAAATAATATCTTTAGAAAATTATATGTAGATATTAAGATAATTTCTGATTTACAAAAATGGTTTGTGACGTTAGATTGTCACCGTACAGCGGCAGTTTTCCTTCAACGAAATGCTCCATTTTAGCCTAGTTCAAAATATTGTATTCTGCAATATGGGTTTGAAAAAATAATAAAAATAATACGGAAAACTTGTATCCCGATTTGCAAAGACACTTCTCTTACCTCGACTAGCTCAGCTTCTAATTAATCGGAGACTCAAAATTAAACTTATTATCTAAAAAGGCACAATGAGTGAAAAGAATGAATAATTCGAACACAATTCAAAACTAACAATGACCCTTATTGCTCCTCTAAGTGGATATTTACAACTCATCAATTCCTACCACTTACCGAGAAAAATGTGTAATGAATAAAATCGTGGATTTCTCTCTTAAAAATTAAAATAACAAAAATTGCAAAATTTCAGGAAATGAAAATTCACTGTGCTCTTAATCACTAAAATGCAATATGGCAGTATATTTATGAATTCACAATAACAGTTTGAAACTTTACCTCGATCTTATCCTTCAAGCCAATCTTCATGTTTAGTGATGCATTAACGGCCGGAGTAGTACGGTTGTACTTGAATGTTTTGATACGATAGAATTTGAAATACTTTTTATTCACATTCCCTAATTCTGTTCGAAAATCCTTGATCTTGAAGGTATGTTGATGAAACTAAAATTCAGTTTACAATAATTGTCCATAAAAATTCCAAACATATGGTATTGGAACTATTGGCAATAATTAGTTATGGAAATCTACATGCTTAACAAAATATTTTTATTATTAAAGGATCTAAGTCCATAATGCTGCAAATATAGTGACACAAAGTTTTAACTGAAAATATGAGAATATTGTATTTCTTTCGCATTTCATACGTTTTTTGTTGGTGAAGTCTGATTTATCTTGACTAATTACACTTTGTCAATCGTGTGTGTTGGTCCATTGTGATGATGGTTATGTGTCTCTAAAGAGATCTTCTTCCTGAACATGTATTAGACGCGAGATTCATGATCGCTTTTACACCAGATCCTTTGTAGGCAGTTTTGGTAGTCGTTTGATACCTACTGTTTGCTTTTGGGATCAGTATGCGTGTTGCCGCTTTAAGTTTCAATTCAAATATTTTTCATTGCCGCCTTAATCATGTCATGCGCCTGTTGATCATATAATGAGGTCGCGCGCTTAGTTCAGTACAGTGCATTTACGTAGCTTGTCAAAGTATGTAATTTCCTCGATACATGTTGTATCCATGTTTTTTATTGTTACAAAAATTAAATATTCTTCAATACAGTTGAGTTTAGTTTTTATTCGAGCGTTGCTTCATGTTGTTTATGCAGTACAAGTTAATAATTCACTTCAACAATTAATAATAAATGGTAAATGATAATCCGCAAAGAACTAGCATTATACAGTCCACTACGAAGAAGAATTAATAAAGCGATTTGAATTGTGCAAATTGCTACATGGTCATTCGACACGGATTCATAATCAAAAATTGTTGAAAATTTACTACAATACAAAGGACGCATACATTTAATCAAGTTAAAAGGTATGTCAATCATTTTTTCCATATTCCTATTTTTCTTATTCAACATAGCTTGTGTGCAAATTTGTTAAGGGAATAAGGGCGTTTGTTGCTAATGCGTTTTTCATAACGTGTAAAGTTATTCAAGGTTGCAAACATTCCGCGTTCGTCGCGCCAATCAAGGTTAAAATATTGCACTCATCGAGTCGCGCTTTACCAGGAAATTATTGTATTATAATTTCGGCGGAAAGATTTGTAATATTTCTACACTGTTAAAGATAAAATCATTTTTAATAAAATTTTATTATTTTACAACACTGTTAAAAATAAAAAGTATTTTTAACAAATTTGATAATATTTTTTACGTTATTAAGGTGGGATTTTAGCAGTTGAAAATGCTTTGAAATCGATGCAATTGATATATTAAATTGTAGAGTTATTTGTTAACAAATCGATCTATTTTTTTACCAGGCATTAAAACGATGTTATTGCAGGACTTAGCAGCAAAATTTTGGTATTGTTTTGTTTAGAAAGGAGTTTAAAAAATTCACAAAGTTCGTTAATATAAGACATTTTTAATATGTTATTGCACCAACATAAATAATAAATCGAATAATTTTTTTCTGTTTATACTCAAAGACAACCTTTAACTGCCCGAGAAAAAAATTTCATTGCTATTGATAACTTAATAATTGAGTAATTTAAGTTACAAAATGTGTTGTTTTGAAAATTATTTGCATTATAAACTTAGACAAATGAGGGGAATACACCACCACTTCTTATAGCTTCAGACGGTCGAGTTGTGGAAGGGGTATATTATAGTCGCGGAATAGTTTCACAATTTTAACTTATTCTTATTATTATTACATACTGCTTTATAATCTTTGTTGCGTGATTGTAATATTATTATTAGCGGAAAAATGGGTAATATGCGGCTTTCTCATTACTAGAGCACGCATTCTAAAATTTTGAAACCTAGTTTAATTTGCCTAAATGCCTATTTTCGATGCCTAAAAAGCCTAAACGAATAATAATTTACACTCTAAATATTACTAAAATTAGAAAAAATGGAGATGTTATAACGTTACGAGTTCTTGTATTTTTATTAACTCTTCTTTTAAATTTTGTCTCATAACTTTTTGTGATGTGCAATGATGTTTTTCGGCTTATGAATCAGTACTAACAGTGCCGTAATCAGGAGCAGGAGGCACGCCATGGATAAATATATCGAAGCCATAGATCGAAACGCAAAATAAATTATATTTTCCTAAACTATTTTTTCTTTCAAAAACTTTTTTAAAAACAATAGAATCACTGTCCAGCTAAATATTATGTAAAAAAAAACTAGAAGTTAAAAAATGTAGGTAATAAATATTGCGGAATTAAAATAAAAGCAGATAAGCCAGTGATTCTCAAAGAAGAAAATATAATTAAATCTTGGTCAGGGGGTTACAAAATACAAAAAAGTAATTTTTTGTTGAGCAAGGAGAAAAAAGTTCACCATTATTTAGTTTCATGTAACAAAAACTAATATTTAATTTTCAATATCCCCACGTCGAGAGGGGTTAAAAAGGTATTTTTTACATTTCTTACATTAGAATATTTCTGCTTCATTATTTGTCTGTTGCTGAATAAAATATGAGAAATTTATTTTGGTTCAACAATGTTTTTAATTGTGTAAATAAATATTTAACATTTAAGAAAGTCTTTGGTTCGAAGAGTGGGGGGGGGGGCAAATTAAACCGTTCACCACAGGCTCCTTTTACTCTAGTTATTGCACTGATAGCGGAAAACGAACCTACTTTACTTTAAACTTGGAAAAATATTTAGTTTACTACTCCAATTTCAAATTTGAAGTTTGAGGATTGATTGCTAATAGTTATTTTTTTTAAATCTAAAAGTGTTTAATACAATTTTAGTATTTCTAAAAAATTATGATATTATGTTTAACTAAATTCACGATATTTAAAAATATAACCCCAAATCGGTAACGCCATCTGTAAATGGAGGAGAAAAGTAGTAATGTCATCTATTTACTGGAGAAAAAAGCATAATTATATATTTTGGATAGTACGGTCAAAACTCTCTAAATCGACCTCTCTTTAATTCGAAATATTCTCTAAATCGAATTATTTATTTGGCACGTCCAACTAACTTACAATCCAATGACTTCCACAGTTTTATTAATACGCGTGGGTAAGAAGAGCCGACCCAGTGGTCGCCGTCAGTTCGGTATCTATGCTGACTTCGCCAAAATAAATACAAGAACTCATAACAACTCAGTTTACTGTGAGTAGTGGCGGACTTCCGAACAGGCCTGGGGCCTCATAAATCAAGAGGACCTCAAAATTCAGCTTTTTTGGACTATACCAATAGCTCTATTCCAGTGGCGTAGCTAGGTGGACAAGGGCCCCGGTGCATAAAAAAAATCAGCCCCCTACCCCTTTTCCACATGTTTGCATTAGAAATTTAAAAAAAAAACAGCTCAGGGGGCCCCCTAGGCTCCGGGGCCCGGTGCACTGCACCGCTTTGCCCTATGGTAGCTACGCCACTGCTCTATTCGCGGTAACAATCCGGGATAAGTTTTATCCTAGTGCGTCTGCGGATTTATAATAAAATTGTCATTAAAGCTCAAATTCGATGATAAAAAGTGTAAAACCGCAGACGCAGTAGGATAAAACGTGTCCAGGGTGTTACCGCGAATAGAGCTATTATAGTACATTTATTATTATAGTGAAAAACTTGCGCATAGAATGCACACTGTAGGGTGTAGGGACAGTGAAAATATTTATAGGGGAGCCTCAAAATTTAATTGTGCTTGGGGCTTCTCAAGTATATACTAAATCTGCCACTGATTGTGAGATACAAAATTTAAAAACATAAAATTTAAATTTTTTTACTATTAGTAACATACAGGGTGTCCCCGCACTCGCTTTACATAACTTAGGTGGTGATAGAGAACACTTTTCTAAGAACAATATTTAACAAAAATTTTTTTCTAAATTCATACCCTCGAGAGTTAGGCCTCTTTAATAGATATTTTCGATACTAGTGCGGAAAAGTAACATTTTTTCATTCGAGGCGAAGTTGTAAACCGCAGCCGAGAATGGAAAAAGATACTTTTCCACGCGTATCGAACAATATTTTTTCTAATAGTTTTTGAAAAAGAACCAACAACATACTTTTTATACCTAATTTAAAATAATTTTATATACTTTATGAAAATATATATAATATTTAAATTTGACGGTTGGTAGCCGTGGTATTATTGACTACCAACCGTACTTTGGTATACTATATTAATGATCATGATGATCAGTTACAAAAGAAAATAGGTTAGTGATCGCAGGTTTTTTTAAATTTGGTGCAATGCTCAACTTTATGGAGCTGTAATTCCATGTTGCGATCGACATTGTCGAACTTTTTCTTTTCCGCACTAGTTTCCCTTCTCTTTTCTCTTTCCCACACAGTATTACTTTTCCACACTCTTTTGGATATCACAAGTAAGACTTTTTCAAACACTATTAGAAAAAGCATTTTTTTAAATTTCCATCTTCACGTGGCCATAGCCCCGAAAATATTGATTTTTCAGTAAAAATGGTTTAGTGATTTTTTAAAGAGCGTGAAATAATGTACAAACTAGATTCTAACATTTTATTGTCTAAACTCAACGGCTTTCGAGTTATGAATTAAATTAAGTTTAAAAATGTCGAAAAATTTGAGCTTTCCTTTTTTTTGTTTTTTTTTCAATAACCTGTATCTTTTAAACGAAACATTTTACAAAAAATCTGACGCCCCATTCCGGATAGGAAATTTAACGGACTACAACTTTTGTTTAGTAAAAATTTTTGAGAAACCAATCCATTTCACAGAAAATCAGAAAATAATAAACAAGGTAGCTACAAAACAAAAAATTAAATTCGCAAAATTTTTATTTTTTTTGAAAAATATTTTTATAAATAACATAAGTTAATCAAATTAATCGAATTTTATTTGCTTAAATTAGAGTTAAATAGGTTTCACTTTCAAAACTGTACAACTACTGGGTGTTTTACCTTATAAGGTATAAAAAGTCAATGAAAATTTTAAATGTGAACAATATTTTTTATAATTTATTAGAGAAAATAATTTCGGAATAATTTTTTTTGGCGTTTTTTATATTATAATTATGTGATCAAACAAGTTTTAGTGTACACATTATTATTGTAATAATATTGAATAATAATCACGCTATTCAACTTATACGTTTTTATAGTGATAACTGATAAGAAATGTAAGCTATATCATATGTTTAGATATCTCATTACCTTTCTAGATAAATATTATAAAACTCGCCCACACAGCCTACAGTGGAATGAGAATAGTGCATTTCCCCTAACATCCTTTCAATTTTAAAACGTGGTCGACTAAAATCTCGCCTTAAAATTATCATTACATTTTTATAGTTCATTTTTTGTTTTGTTTCAATTATGGAAGCATTAAAAATTCAGCGTACCACAATAAAATCAAAGCTAACGAGATTCAAAACTTTTGTTAGTGGCATTGACCAAGATGTGGCCAATAATTTAGATGTCAATCAAATAAGATGCACCGAACTTCAAGAGCGCCTTGAAGTCGTCGGATCGCTACTGGTAGATTTCGAATCAGTTCAAAATGAAATTATTAATCATCCAGATCACGTAGTATCTGATGAAGGTTAGATAGAAGTGTTTGAAAATAATTATTTTCAAATAATTTCAAATGCAAAATATTTGCTACATAAACTAACCGCGTCTGTAGTAAGTACCAGATCGAGTACACCGGTGTCGCAACATTCCGGCTCGGTCAGTGTAGGCACTGGGAATTCTAGCACCCGTAATCGTCTGAAAATCAATTTACCAAAAATTAATTTAATTAAGTTTTCCGGCAAAATTGAGAATTGGTTAGAGTTCAAGGCGGTCTTTCAAAATCTCATTAATGATAATGTGGATCTAAATGATACCCAAAAGTTGCATTACCTTAAAAGCAGTTTGTCCGGAGGGGCTTCTGACATAATCCAATCTTTGGAATTCGTTCCAGGAAATTTTAAAATCGCGTGGGAAACGCTACTATTAAGGTATGACCAGCCTAAACTTCTAATCAAAAATCATTTGATGTCCATTATGGAAATGGAACAAATTAAACGGGAGTCTGCGCAAAAATTACGCCAGATGCATGATTCGCTTTTTAAGCACACGAGTGCTGCAAAATCTTTGGCAACTGCAGAGCAGTTATTTGAGGCAATGATTATTTACTTGGTTTCATCTAAACTAGATTCACTTTCCCTACACGAATGGGAAAACATTTTAAGCAAAAGGGATTCCGACATTCCCACTCTAGAAGAGTTTAAAAAATTTCTAAACGGTCACGCCAACCTTTTGGAAAATATAGAAAAGAAACAAGTAAATATTATTGAAAAACCTAAGGTACATGTCAAATAGTTAGTTACGCAAAATCCAATATGTGGATTATGTAATCAAAATCATTACTTATCAAAATGTGATAAGTTTTCGCAATTGACCCCTAAAGAGAGGTCAAAGAAAGCCCAAGAATTAAAGGTTTGCTTTAATTGCTTGACCAAAGGGCATTTCACTAGTCAATGCTCTTCAAGCTACAGGTGTAGAAGATGCAAGGGTAAGCACAATACCATGTTGCATCAAGTTCAAGAAGTAATTCAGGCTCCATCTGGGGACCGTACTAGCAGGCCGGTAAGCCCAGCTGAGAGCAGTCATGCTACAACCGCGTTGTGCTTAGGCACAACCCAAGTTTTGTTACCTGTGGTTTCCGCTAGAGTATTGGACTCTAGTGGAAAACTTCACAACGTTCGAGTCTTGCTCGACTCAGGTTCACAGTCTAATTTTATTTGTAAAGAGCTCGTCAATCGTTTAGAATTAGCAACTAAATCGGTTAATGTTTCTGTTTGGGGATTAAATAAATCCAATTCGCGAGCTAATTCAAGATGTGACCTGGAGTTAAGAGCATGTCACTCACCATTTAAGATATCACTTTCATACCTCGTAGTTGATGAAATTACTGGTTTGGTACCAGGGTTTACTATTCATAGAAATGATTTTTAAAAATTCCTGATAACATCAAGTTATCAGACGCAAATTTCGATCAAAATGCAAGGGTCGACCTTTTAATAGGTTCAGTTGTTTTCTTTGATCTATTATGTATGGGAAAGTTAAGTTTAGGTCCTAATCTTCCCACGTTACAAAATACAAGATTTGGATGGGTCATTGCTGGTCCCATCAATTCCGTACAAGACGTTGGTCGAGTACAATGCAATACAAGTACTTCTTGCGAGATGCAGAAGCTACTTACCAATGGTTGTTTCAATTTGAAAAAATGGATTTCAAATGAACCTGAAATTCTTTCAAATATTTCAAACGATGATATTCATCCAAGCGTCCTTGAGTTTGGTGAACATGAAAACACGCGAACTCTTGGTCTCATATGGTCATGTCAAGGAGACCACTTTATGTTTTCGATTTCTATCCCAACAGACGGTAATGAAATTACGATTGATTTTATCAAAATTTTCTCAAGTATTTGACCCACTCGGGCTGTTGGGTCCTGTTACAATGATCGCGAAGATTATTATGCAAAAATTGTGGATGGAACGATTATCATGGGACGATCCGGTTCCACCTGATATACAAACTCAATGGAATTCTTACACCCAAGAACTCACTGTTTTAAATGACGTGCGTATACAAAGATACGCCATTTGTTCAAATCCAAGTAAAATTGAATTACATGGATTCTGCGATGCTTCACTCCAAGCTTATGGGGCCTGCATCTATTTGCGTTCGATCGACAACGATCAAAGAGTACATGTTCATATTTTATGTTCAAAGTCAAAGGTTGCGCCTTTGACCCCTATGACTGTGCCAAAACTTGAGCTCTGCGGAGCATTGTTACTTTCTAAACTTTTCAATAAAGTTTCAAAATCTTTAAATTCAAAGGTCCAGCAATGTTATTTGTGGACAGATTCTACGATAGTGCTGGGATGGTTGAAAACCAGCCCAAATTTACTAAAAACATTCGTATGCAACAGGGTTGCAGATATACAAAGATTAACCCAAGAAGCAGTCTGGAAACATGTTTCTACAAAAACAAATCCAGCTGATATTCTTTCGAGAGGCGCTAGTCCGCAAAATTTAAAAGAATCCACACTTTGGTGGAACGGCCCGCCGTGGCTGCTCAAGGATGAATCCGCATGGCCGGAGTTCAGCCCAAGTTCTTTGAAATTGCCAGAAGTCAAAAAAGATACTCAAGTTTTTATGGCAATCAATCAAAATTGTTTTTTATTTTTAAGGTTTCGAAATAATTGTTGTCTTAAGGGCGAATCGCGTCAGTTTGGACCGCTCACTACCCATGAATTGTCTAGAGCCTTAATTACATTAGCTAAAATATCTCAACGAGAATCATTTTCGAATGAGTTCAAGTTACTAAGTAATTCAAGAGATTTAAAGGCATCGCCGCTTTTAAAGCTCAATCCTTTCATACATAAGGATGATTTGATACGTGTGGGAGGGAGATTAAATAATTCATCTTTTTTATACGATAAAACACATCCTATTGTCCTTGACGGAAAACACTTATTTTCAAAATTGTTAGTTGAACGTGAACACCTTAGAATGTTACATGCTGGTTCCCAGCTTTTATTGTCGGTCATGCGCGATAAATTTTGGATTACTTCGGGAAGAAATCTCACCAGACAAACTGTTCACAAATGTGTTAAATGTTTTAGGTTCTCGCCGAGAACTCCTGAGCCAATTATGGGCAATTTGCCGCCTGATCGTGTTAATCAGGCTCATCCTTTTCATGTTGTAGGTGTTGATTATGCAGGTCCTTTACTTATAAAGGATCGCCGCGGACGCGGAGCTAAGACTTCCAAGGCCTACATTTGCTTATTCGTTTGCTTTTCGACAAAGGCCGTTCACCTCGAGCTGGTAACGGACCTTACTACAGAGTCGTTTTTACTTTCGTTTCGAAGATTTGTCTCTCGACGAGGCAAACCTTCACGTGTTTTTTCTGATAACGGCACTAACTTTGTAGGCGCTGATTCAGAATTAAAGGATTTATCCAAGTTTTTAAAAGCCAAAAATGAGGTCATTCGTGAAAAAATTACCTCTGAAAATGTTGATTGGCATTTTATACCGGCTCATAGTCCACATTTTGGTGGCCTGTGGGAGGCAGGAGTAAAATCATGTAAATATCATTTGAAACGCATTGTGGGAAATTCACTTTTTACCTTTGAGGAACTTTGCACATTCCTTATTCAAATAGAAGCTGTGTTGAATTCCCGCCCTATTACTCCTTTGTCCAGTGATCCAAATGATTTAGAACCTTTAACCCCTGGACACTTCTTGATTGGAAAACCGTTGACGTCATTGCCTGATCCTGACGTCACGCATGTGGTGGACAACCGTCTCACCTTTTTTCAAAAAATTCAAGCCCTCCATCAGCATTTTTGGAAGCGATGGAGCAAGGAATATATTTCTGAGCTGCAGCAGCGTCACAAATGGAATCATCATCATTCTGATCTTCAATTGGAAACGGTCGTTCTCATAAAGGATGACAACTTGCCACCTTTCAAATGGAAAATGGGAAGAGTCATCGAAGTTCATCCTGGTTCCGATGGCATCAGTCGAGTTGCCACCGTGAAAACTTCTCATGGTTTATTGCGTCGTGCATTTAAAAAATTGTACCCGCTACCAGTGCTTGAGTGAAACCAATCAGTGTTTGTTAATTTTCTTTGTTCATATGTTTTTTAAAATGTTTATTCCTAGATTTAAGATTTACCTTTTTTGAATTGTAAATTTAATTTTAGGCTTGTATTTTGTTGTTGTTATATTTGTTCTTATTTATTGAAATTGCTGCGCCGTTTCAAGGCCGGGGGCATGTTGCCGCTTTAAGTTTCAATTCAAATATTTTTCATTGCCGCCTTAATCATGTCATGCGCCTGTTGATCATATAATGAGGTCGCGCGCTTAGTTCAGTACAGTGCATTTACGTAGCTTGTCAAAGTATGTAATTTCCTCGATACATGTTGTATCCATGTTTTTTATTGTTACAAAAATTAAATATTCTTCAATACAGTTGAGTTTAGTTTTTATTCGAGCGTTGCTTCATGTTGTTTATGCAGTACAAGTTAATAATTCACTTCAACAATTAATAATAAATGGTAAATGATAATCCGCAAAGAACTAGCATTATACAGTCCACTACGAAGAAGAATTAATAAAGCGATTTGAATTGTGCAAATTGCTACAATGCGTCCACACACACTACGACAGGTGGCGTCAGATGACCGGGGTACCTTTCCAACTTTTAACGTTATGGATTTATGTGATTGATAGCTCGTTTGCATTGTTCCGCAAAACCAGGGTGCATCTGATGAGACTGTGCCGTTTGGCTAAAGTCGAAATCAGCTGATAATGCAATGAGGTTTTTGTAGGTCGATGTTTTCGACTTCTTTCGCATTTCATGCGTTTTTTGTTGGTGAAGTCTGGTTTATCTTGACTAATTACACTTTGTCAATCGTGTGTGTTGGTCCATTGTGATGATGGTTGTGTGTCTCTAAAGAGATCTTCTTCCTGAATTGTATTTTGAACTACAGAGGATAAATCATTTTCTGTATTTTTGTTTATAGGCAAATCCAAAGATTCTTTAAGAGGATTAAATTTATTATAACCACATTTTATTGGTTAGATCATGAAGAATTGCATTGCAAACAGCGAAAAATTTAAATATAAGAATACATAAGCTGATGGATTTATTATAAAAGTTGAAACATACCTTTGACAAAATTTCCCGACCAGAATTACAATAGATATTGATAATAAATAAAGAGAGTAGTATCAGCAAAGTTATTTTTTTCATTGTCAGCTTGTAAATCAAACAGTCTTCAACAATTATAGGTAAGCTCTCTACTGATGAAAATTTTAAGGAATAAGTAATTTTATAGCGGATGTGTGGTATACACAAAAACATAATTATGTGTCATTAAAGTAACATTAAGCTAATAGATATAATAATTATTCTACCTAATGGATATTGTTGTTTTACATAAAGATATTTAAAACAAAACCATAATGATTTATGTATTATTTAAATATTTAGCTCATAGATATATTTGGTATTATATTGTCATGATTCAAACGACTTAAAGACTCGAGTGATGAGCATAATGGTCAAAAAGGGGTGAAAATGTTAACCTGCTTGCGTTGAGAATAAATTCTATTAACAGAGAGTCAAAAATGATATTTCAACAACTACAGGTAAGCTCTCTACTGATGAAAATTTTTAGGAATAAGCATGCCACGGTTTAACTTCGTCGTCGGTCAAATGACCTCGACGACTCGTCTCAGTGAGATGGCACCGCCTCTATCTGGCTAGCTCCAGCAGAGAGACTCGAAATTCGCCACCGAGTTTTTTCCAGAGGGTCTATAGGAGGAGTAGAATAAAAATTGCTGTGGGCGAGATGGTATAGAGAGTTGCGGTCGAACCTCGGCAGCTCCAGATATACAAGAGTTTAATTGTTGTTAGATATTTATTAATTTTGGAATTAAAAAAAATAATAACGACTTGAAAAATGGCAATAACACCAACAAGAACAATAACGATAACAAGAACGATAATTCCCCTCGTATATAGCTATACTCGGCTCACAACACTTTTGAACATAAAATAATTTGGCCCCTTTACCCAATAAGTCTGCCCAATTAAATTAACCAAAAAAAAACTTAAAACAAGAACGAATAACAAAAATAACGGTCCAAACACTTATCTTATAACACAGGGTAGTCTTGGGTACAGGTAATCCAATACTCCAAGACTTACACAAGGATGTAAACGCGACTTCACCCCTGGACTTGGTACAAGGACCCTAAAAATACAACCGCGGTAGTAAAAACTAAGATAACATCTACGCTCACCTCAAGCTGTTAGGAGGGTCTGTCTTTGCTCACATTTAACGTTCAAAGTTTAAAAGCGCATAAGGACGATTTAATAACTGATAATAAATGATAACTGATGGCTTTATCGGAGACGTGGATTAATAACGATGAAAAAATCACCTTATCTGGTTACCTAATACAAAAGAGACAAAGTTCGAGCAGGCGGTGCTACGATTTATGAAAAAGAAAATTGTATGGTGTTTTCAACGCCTCGTATATTGATGATATTTGACAAAACAAACAATATAGCGATTGACCCTAGCTCCGAAATTTCTTACGGTTGTGAAGACATCTGTGCTGTGGAAAGTACGATAAACGGACAACGTGCATTGATGGTTGTTGTCAGTCAAAAATGTCAGTACTTACGCTTTTGCAACAAACCATTCAATTATTGTTATTGCAATAAAGTTGAGGTAGTCGAGAAGGTAGGAGAGACGGTCATTGCCTTGCAGCTAACGCAGTTGGATGCGAACGCGGGGTACCGGGTTCAAATCCGGGGAGAGTAAAACTTTCTTATGACCAAGTCTCCGTGCTTCGGAGGGCATGCGAGTAGTTTGCTCCAGAAACTTCAGAACTCCAGAATTTTAAATTTTATAGGTCGAAAGTGGTATTGTTGAAAATATCTTTAAGAAATAAGCAAATTTTGTGGGAAAAATTATTTTATTACTCCCACCCCTTTTAAGTAATGGTAGTCTCATTCACCCATATGCAATCGAATATTACCGAAAAGGGGAGGGAGTAATAAAATAATTTTTCCTACAAAACTGGCTTATTTCTTAAAGATCTTTCTAACGATACCATTTTCGACCTATGGTGCCATTTAAAATTCTGGAGTTTCTGGAGCAAACTACTCGGGATACCGACCTTTCCGAGAAATAATAATATCACCATTCGATTCTTTATTATGGCTTTTATAATAATTTTTTTTAACCCAACTCTCTACGACTTACCGTTTTTGAAAAAAATGACTGATACGGGTGGTCGCATTCACCCATAATATTCAATCGAATATTACTTAAAAATGGTGGGAGTAATAAAATAATTTTTCCTACAAAACTTGCTTATTTTTGCAAGATCTTTTTAACGATACCATTTTCGACCTATGGTGCCATTTAAAATTATGGAGTTCTGGAGTTTCTGGAGCAAACTACTCGGGACGCCGACCTTTCTAAGAAGTAATAATATCACCATTCGATTCTTTATTATGGCCTTTATAATAAATATTTTTAAAATATTTTAAGGTTAAAATTAAAGAGTATTTCTTTAAACTTGAATTGTCAATATCCATTGTGGTTGTGTGCTGATTAAAAATTAATTCGAGTACACGATTATGAAGAACTGAGCTAGATGAAGGTAAGGAAGTATCTTTGCAATTGGTAAAAAGAGTTTTGCCCCATAAATTTACTATTTTTGAAATATTACCGATTCCAGATTACGATATGTACTACTATTATATTAGTCTAGCCAATTAACAATTCGTGA
This sequence comes from Rhagonycha lutea, assembly GCA_958510855.1. Classification (NCBI taxonomy): domain Eukaryota; kingdom Metazoa; phylum Arthropoda; class Insecta; order Coleoptera; family Cantharidae; genus Rhagonycha; species Rhagonycha lutea. The sequence continues at coordinate 31,168,354 of OY294041.1, forward strand.
AAACAAAAAAAAAAAAAGAACCACCCATTATGTTTTCATTAGGTTGTTTTTAACCCTAAGGAGCCATACCTAGTATCCTGGTACTATTTTGAATTTAAAACAGCATAACTTTTTTTCTACCGGGCCAATTTTTTTAGCTTCGGTGACATCTTTGCAAAAACGGTTCTCTGCATACAAAAAATTATAAAACGGAAAAATAGAGATATTAAGTCAAACAATTTTGAGATTTTTTAAAACTATACGTAATCCGGCCATACGTAATACCTGGGTACTATTTACATTACTTTTATACGGGATATAAATACTACAGAATAATTTCATTCATTATTTTTATAATTTCGGTTGTTGTGAAATTATGAGAGGTGTGAAGAACAAATAACACTTTTTATTGTAAATAATTGTTTTTATTTAAAGTTCAATATCAGTAATTACTCGCTTACTTCTTACACACAACTAACTACTTTTAAAACTACAATCTGTTCATAACACGAAAAGAAATATGACTCGGAATAGGAAACTTCCTCTAGAAAAGGTTCAATGTATTTTACTTTATATAACATCTCCCTGACCAGTTTGAAGTTCCATTCTCAAACAAAATTTTTTTTAATATGATCTATACAAATTTTTACATTGTTTTTGTTTAACAATTTGCAATAATTAAAGCAATTTAACTAAAAAATATACAGAAATATCATGATCGGAAATAATTGGTATGGCTCTAAATTAGGTACAATAAATTGTTTAACAGTTTTGGAACGATTCAAAAAATGGAAAAAACCTTTATTTCTTTAAGAGATTGTGTTATAGTAATTATTTTTAAAATTTTTTTTTTTTTTTGAACAATTTCTTGTATATAAAATTTCTGGTTTTGTTATTATAATTTTTTATCCAAAGTACAGTTATTTTCAACTATTAGTTGGTGGGAATGAGCAAATTTACAATTTTTTTAAATTATGTTGATTCATAATACTACTTATACACTCTGTCACTGGTTTTAGATTTTGTTGATTACAAAAATATACACTTTTTTTTAACACTAAACACTCACTGTTAGAGATAAACTGATTTGTTTTTGATTGAATTAAAATTGTAGGTCTATTCAATAATGTTTGGTTGTTTTTAGGTATTGCTAACAAGCTATAATAAGAATATCTTTCCGAGAATTTAATAACTGATATGACAAAATTTAATTTACATTTAAACATTACAGGTCATCGGCTGAAACGATTCGTATAATAATTATTATAATAATTCTTCAAGTAATTTTCTTTGGGTATCTAAATTTGGTATTGTGAAATGAAGAAAATGCAATCTAGCAAAATTTATAGCAGTTAGAAGTTGATCAATAAAATTTTCTATTTCAAGAAATTCATCTTGTAAATCCAATAATTTCAATAGTATTGATTCGTTTTAAAATCTTTGAAGAAAGTGTTGAAATAGTATATCTTGGTTCTCTATTAGGCTGTTAATTTTATCAGCAAAGTGCTTGCAAATGATTTGTAAATTTTTTTGTGGATAAGAAATTTCAAAAATATTGACGTAATAATAATAATGAATAAATTTTTTTTTTTTTTTGATTAATGTAAGCATTACCAAAAAAAAAGGGTAGGATGTGATTATCAATTTGTTTAACCTGGGACAAAAGGAATGCCAGCATGAAACTTATTTTCATCGTTTGTAATAAAATTTTTTCTTACTTTTAGTATTGCTTCGTGGAATTTGTTATGATCTGAATATACTAATTTATTTTTTTGTTTAGTGATATCTAATGGTTTGAATTGAGGTTGCGTTTTCTTGTAAAGTCTTTTCACGTAAATAATTTTTGATTTAGGCGGTATTGGAGTGATATCTACTACCGTACTAGGTTGATTAAGGTGGCCGATTTCTATGAGGATTATCTACTTAACTAAAATTTATGTAACCCCCACTGCATTTCAATAATACTATCGCCAAAGCTACAAAAATTTTACAGGTTGTTGCGCAAGGCTTCCTGTGTAACATATTGAAATATGAGGCGTATAAGATAATTATTACATTGATAATTCAATAAATAAGGCGATGACGCGTATTGCGCATGCGTATGCGAAATCTCATGATTACGCGAAAACTAATACACATAATTGTTTCATATTTCAATATGTTACACGGGAAGCTTTGAGCTATAATCCCCATAGAAATCGGCCACCTTAAGAACCGTGGTTTGAATTGAACGACTTTTACTTAGGTGCTTGTCTATTTTATTTTGTTCGTTTATTTCTTGAAATTCGAGTAATCTAGGTATTATGTCGCTTTCATATCCATGCATTATTACGAATGGTTTTTCTGATATTGGTAATTCTAAAGTGGTTTCCGAATTTGAATGAACAGTTGACTTTTTAGGTCGGCTAATTTCTTCTATTGGATCTAATGGTGCAGAATCCAATGAACTCATATTAGCTGCGTTTGAATTTATATCGTCGACAATTTCCATCATGTTGCATTTTAGGTCTAATTGTTCTTTTTTTATTAAATAATGTCCATCACGAATATTTGTAGGTACGTTACAAAATATTGTAGATTTAGGGGGAATCGTTTTTTGAAATAAAACACTAGGTTTATTTTCTTCTAAAGGTGTATAATTTAAAATTTTAATTTGATAATATTCATTCCATAATATATTTTTTGTTAAATCTATATTGAATTGAAACATTTTTATTAATGGAGTTGTTTAAAGAAACTACACTGGTATTATATTTAGTTATCTGATCTGGAAAATATTTCCTAGCTAGTGAAGGTTTAATGACATTAATGGTACTTCCCGTGTCTACTAGAAATTTAGCATTTAATGAGGGTATAAAAATATAAGGTAAACTGGGTCTTAATTTAAAATCTACGTTATATAACTGGAATCGTAAACCTGGTAAAAATAGGTGCATGTCGCTGGCCCCCCCCAAATCGAATTTTGGGGTGAATTTGGTGTCAATCGTTAGAGCTTCGTTAGAGCCTAAATGAGCTTCCATTTTTTTCGTTTGAGCCTCAACCGTCGCGAAGATATTCGCGAAAAAATTTTGGGGGGGCTGTAGACACGTTGGCCCCCCCCAAGTCGAATTTGGGGGTGAAAATGGTGTCAAACGTTAGAGCTTCGTTAGAGCCTAAATGAGCTTCCATTTTTTTCGTTTGAGCCTCAACCGTCGCGGAGTTATTCGCGAAATAGTTGGGGGGGGCCACAGACACGTTGGCCCCCCCCCAAGTCGAATTTGGGGGTGAAAATGGTGTCAAACGTTAGAGCTTCGTTAGAGCCTAAATGAGATTCCATTTTTTTCGTTTGAGCCTCAACCGTCGCGGAGTTATTCGCGAAACAGTTGGGGGGGGCCACAGACATGATTTGCTATTTTCGTTATTTTTACGAATTTTTGGATGAAATTGGTGTCAAACGTTAGAGCTTCGTTAGAGCCTAAATGAGCTTCAATTTCCAACATCCTAATTTCATTTTCTAAAAAGTTACGGGCATTTCAAATTTTCGATTGCTCCGAGCAAGTTGCGTCCGATAATCCTCAAATTTTATTTTATTTTACCAGATTAAATCTTTTGTTTAGATTAAAAAAATTAATCCTCCTTGCCATTATAATCTTCATAATAAATAAAAATGGAAAAATTAATTTTACAAAATTTTTCATACTTTTATGTTTCAATTCTGTTTCCCACTAATGTAAAGTGTGCACGCCCTTTTTTCATATAATAATGTAAGTTAAATTGCAAGAATTTGTAAAAACTGCACACGTTTCTGAAAAACTAAAAGGGCCGAATACGGTATAATTACATTTTTATATCTTTTTCATTACTTACAGGACGTAGACACGTTTTAAGTCGAATTTTGGGGTGAAATCAGTATCAAACGTTACAACCTAAATGAGCTTTCATTGTTGGTTTAGGATTACTTTTTGTAATCGAAACAAACATTTTACGCTCTAACGTCTGACACCAATTTCACCAAAAACTTCAAAAATATAACGAAAATAGAAAAACACGTCTACTCCCCCCCCCAAAAAAAAGATTTAGCGAATAACTTCGTGACGGTTAAGGCTCAAACGAAAAAATGGAAGCTCAGTTAGACTATAACGATGCTTTAACGTCTGACACCAATTTCACCAAAAACTTCAAAAATATAACGAAAATAGAAAAACACGTCTACTCCCCCCCCCAAAAAAAAAAGATTTAGCGAATAACTGCGTGACGGTTAAGGCTCAAACAAAAAAATGGAAGCTCAGTTAGATTATAACGATGCTTTAACGTTTGACACCAATTTCACCCCAAAATTCAAATAAAGAGGGAAAATAGGAAAACAAGACTACGACCCCTCCCTCCACAAAAAGAAAAGATTACCAGCAAGGAATTAATCGTTTGTGGAAGGAGGCAAAGCTGAAGGTCACCGATAAGATTGCTCTATGTGAAGAAAAATACACCAACATATCAAATTATTGATTAGTAATTAATTAATTTAAATTATAAGGTAAATCTCATGCGAGGGGGAGGGTGGCTCCACCACATTTTATCAAATCTCACCAGGGGGGGGGGGGGGGGGATGTCCAAATCAAAAAGAAATACCACAAGTAATTAATTAACGACCCCAGTTAGGGGGCTAACGTTAGGCTCTAACGAAGCTCTAACGTCTGACACCAATTTCACCAAGAACTTCAAAAATATAACGAAAATAGAAAAACATGTCTACCCTCCCCTCCAGGATTTCGCGAATAACTCCGCGACGGTTGAGGCACAAACGAAAAATGGAAGCTCAGTTAGAACTCTCTCACGTTTGACACTAATTTCACCCCAAAATTTGACTTGGAGGGGGGCAAATGTCTACTTTCCGGTATGGGGTTAATTTTATTAGTTGCGTAGACTCATTGCTCCTTCTCCAACTCGAATTTTGAGGTGAAATTGGTGTCAAAGTTTAGAGCCTCATGAGAGCATAAATGAGCTTCTATTTGTTCGTTTGAGCCTGAACCATCGCAAAGTTATTCGCGAAATCTTTTTTTTTGGGGGGGGGAATAGTAGACTTGTTTTTCTTTTTCGCTCTTTAATGAATTTTTTGGTAAAATTTGTGTCAAACGTCAGAGCTTATTTAAAACCTGAATGAGCTTCTATTTTCATAATTTTAATTATATTTTCTACAAAGTTACGGGAATTTTAAATTTTCAAGTCATCCGAGCAAGTTCCGTACGATAATCTTCAAGTTTAAATCTGTTTGATTAGATTATTATTTTGTTTCAATTATGAAAAAATAGACATTTTCAAGAATTTTTTTGAACTATTGCATAGTGTTTTTATTTAATGCATAACATAAAATTGTTACAGTATATTTTAGGTAACTTTTACCAAAATTTGATATTATGTTGTGTACTTTGCTTCATATAGATTATAAAGCATTCTGAACATTCTTATCGGTGAACTTCAGCTTTGTCTCCTTCCACAAACGATTAACTTCTTGCAGGTAATCTTTTTGTTTTTGTGGGGGGAGGGGTCGTAGTCTTGTTTTCCTATTTTCCCTCTTTATTTGAATTTTGGGGTGAAATTGGTGTCAAACGTTAAAGCGTAAAATTTTTGTTTCGATTACAAAAAGTAATCCTAAACCAACAATGAAAGCTCATTTAGGTTGTAACGTTTGATACTGATTTCACCCCAAAATTCGACTTAAAACGTGTCTACGTCCTGTAAGTAATGAAAAAGATATAAAAATGTAATTATACCGTATTCGGCCCTTTTAGTTTTTCAGAAACGTGTGCAGTTTTTACAAATTCTTGCAATTTAACTTACATTATTATATGAAAAAAGGGCGTGCACACTTTACATTAGTGGGAAACAGAATTGAAACATAAAAGTATGAAAAATTTTGTAAAATTAATTTTTCCATTTTTATTTATTATGAAGATTATAATGGCAAGGAGGATTAATTTTTTTAATCTAAACAAAAGATTTAATCTGGTAAAATAAAATAAAATTTGAGGATTATCGGACGCAACTTGCTCGGAGCAATCGAAAATTTGAAATGCCCGTAACTTTTTAGAAAATGAAATTAGGATGTTGGAAATTGAAGCTCATTTAGGCTCTAACGAAGCTCTAACGTTTGACACCAATTTCATCCAAAAATTCGTAAAAATAACGAAAATAGCAAATCATGTCTGTGGCCCCCCCCCCCAACTGTTTCGCGAATAACTCCGCGACGGTTGAGACTCAAACGAAAAAAATGGAAGCTCATTTAGGCTCTAACGAAGCTCTAACGTTTGACACCATTTTCACCCCCAAATTCGACTTGGAGGGGGCCAACGTGTCTGTGCCCCCCCCCCCCAACTATTTCGCGAATAACTCCGCGACGGTTGAGGCTCAAACGAAAAAAATGGAAGCTCATTTAGGCTCTAACGAAGCTCTAACGTTTGACACCATTTTCACCCCCAAATTCGACTTGGGGGGGGCCAACGTGTCTACAGCCCCCCCCCCAACTTTTTCGCGAATATCTTCGCGACGGTTGAGGCTCAAACGAAAAAAATGGAAGCTCATTTAGGCTCTAACGAAGCTCTAACGATTGACACCAAATTCACCCCAAAATTCGATTTGGGGGGGGCCAGCGACATGCACCTGGTAAAAATTTACATTTTCCATTTGAATATTTGGGTTCTCAGAATTTGAAAAATCGTTTTCTGTATTTTCATAAAATTTTTCGGTGCTATCGATATAATCTTGATAGGCTGGAATTTGGTTTTGTGATTGGTCGTTTGTATAAAAATAATTTTGAAAGTTTTCTCCGTTATTAAATTGGTTAATTTCACTTGGTTCAAAATTTTGGTAAGTTTCTGGTGAATAAAATTTTGGTGTGTTAACTGTAGTATTGACGTTTTGACACATTAAAGTTGTTTGTGTGGACATCGGCTCTGGTTCATAAATTTGTTGATTTTGTCTAGAGTAGTTATTATTTTGTACGAGACTACTCGTATTTCTTTGGAAATTATACCTAGGCTGTGTAGGGACTGTTGGTTTATTAAAATTTCTTTGAAAATTATTGTTAGGTCTGTAAAATGGTTGAGACGGATTTTTGAAAGTATATTGATTTTTATAGGGAAATTGGTTGTTAATATTCGTATTCCGCATTGAATTAAAATTATTGTTTACTGAAGGGAAACTATGCGTGTTTTGGTTTATCGCCGAATTTCTATTTTTAAAATTAATTTCGTCTGTAGCAAATTGTATCGCTTCGTCCAAATTTTTTGGCTGTCTCAGTCGAATTTGACAAGAGATACTATAAGGTAAGCAAACAAGAAATCTATCTAAAGAACTATCGGTGTACATTTTTATTCGTATTTCTGGATTATCTAAATCGGATAAATTTATTTTTGTGATTAATTTTGCTAAGTGACTCCTAATTCGATTACCAAAATTTACTATGTTTTCTTGTTTGTCTAATACAATATTATTGAAATCTACCAGCATTTGTTCTATTGATCTACTGTCCGAAAAGTGCTGGAGTATGGCATTATTAATTTGTGCCCATGATTTTAAATCGTTTCTCGGGCATAGAAATTCTGAAGCTTTACCACGGAATTTGGAAAAAACGTTAGCTCTAACCGTCGAGCTTATTTGTTCAAATGCTGCATATTTTACGACTATTGTATCTACTGTTGATATGAAATTATTTAATTGCGTTTCGGATCCATCAAAAAACGGAATGGTATCTAAGTCAAGTTTGAGTAGCTGTATATTCAAAGTTTGCGTTTCTGGCATTTTATTGGAATAAATAAAAAAATATAAAAGAATTTTTGAAATTAATTAATGTGACATAAAATTTTGATTAAATTACATACGCAATTTATTTTTCAAAATTAATTTGTGTATCAAATTATATCAATTAAAATGTTTAATAATTAAATTTCGAGGTGAATTTAGAAAGAAACAAAAAAAACTATTTTTTAATTTACTTAAAATTATTTGAAATTGTTTTGGTTTTCTTTAATCGTTCGGGTTTTCAATCCCTATTATAAATTGTTAGCTTTTTTCTTTTCTTTTTGCCTTTTCTTAAACACTATTGCTTAAAATTAAAAAAGGGAATAACAAATTCAGTTTATCTCTTACCACTTTTGATGTAAAAAACTGGCCGTTGATTCGCTGATGTTGTTGCTCCTGGGGTAGCGTTGTTGCCGCTTCCTTGAAGACGTTTTCTGGTTGAAACAGGATACCTGGACTACTGTGGAAAATCTGGAATCTATTTCAAGCCTTCTTCGTTCTTCTGTATTGCATTCGTTATTGCAGTGCCGATTTTTTGGATACAATAATTTAACAACACTTTTGCAGGTGGTTTGGTTCGTAATCTTTTTAAGGAACTGAAGTTCGCCGAAAAGTGTCGATTTTTGAATTTTCGTTAAAGAATACTACCGCGACTGCGCCATTTTTATAATTTCGGTTGTTGTGAAATTATGAGAGGTGTGAAGAACAAATAACACTTTTTATTGTAAATAATTGTTTTTATTTAAAGTTCAATATCAGTAATTACTCGCTTACTTCTTACACACAACTAACTACTTTTAAAACTACAATCTGTTCATAACACGAAAAGAAATATGACTCGGAATAGGAAACTTCCTCTAGAAAAGGTTCAATGTATTTTACTTTATATAACACATTCAAAATTGTTATAATATTTATTGATAACAATTTAACATAGTATAATGTGTTAAATTATAACTTGTTTCATATTTTACTTGAAATTAACTTTAGAATAGAGGCAATTTGAAATAAAAAATAAAACAAGTTATATTCATATGAGGTCACACAGGTGTTGTAACGTAAAATCGTCATTTGACGTTTGTCTCGCGCGCCTCTGGATTTTACTCCTTTTTAATTCTCCCGTGGGCGACGCCTATGGAATAAATGGCGGTGTTGTTATCAGGAGTTCTGTCATTCTTGAAAAGGAGCGATCGTGATTACGTTTTGGTTTGCGTTTAGTGAATATCGCATATTGGGATAAAGACACCTGTTTTGCTCCTGTGTCACCTTGACGACGCGGCGCTCGATTGCGGATTTTTCCGTTTGTTGTTTTGATCCTGGCTTAGTAGTAAGCTGTTTATCAGAATTCTATTATTTGCAAAGTGGACCTCAAGAGTTGTACAGTGGTTTTTTTATTCCTATACCTTGTGGCTTTTACGCCTGGCGCATGACCTTGGGTCAATCAGTAACCTTGAAGTCTACGTTACCAATTCCTGCTAGGCAAACTGTATACCAGGAGATCCTTTCGTTTCAGACTGGCAGAAGAGGACAGTGGACTACCTTTTTGTTTTAATTTAATACCATCGATCGCGTACAGAGAATTCTGTATAAGGAAGATTTTGTAAATACCGAAAGATCTTAGGTGAGTTTTTTTCCTCTGTATTGCAATTGTGTTTTGGTTAGTTTTGGACCGTTTATGTTCTGCTTTGGTACGTCAACGTGCTTTCTAACGCCATTTGATCAAGTTAGTTATATTATAGTCGACGGATGTCCTTTGTGTGTGCTATTATTCTGGCAGAAATTATTAATAAACGCAACCTTTGTTTCCGACTTATTGGTTGTATTTACCTCGAGAAGTGGCAAACCGAATCCTCACCTTGCCTCCTGATTACCATAGAGCTAGTTTTTCCATCAGGGCCACCACACGCAAAACCAGTAATAACTGGCGGGTGTGGGGAAATTTCCAATTGCTTAGGTGATCGGGTATTTCGTTGCAAACTTGCAATATACGAGAGGTACACATATGTTGGCAATTTAAAGAACGTTTAGATCTCTGACACTTATTGCACGAATTTTATGTCTGACGGAAAAGATAGTAAGAGTAAGAGATAGAATTTCCCTCCCACATGAAATTCATGCAATAAGTGTCAGATCTAAATGTAGCTTTAATTTTAATGGTGGCAGGTAAGTAGCCAAGATTCCGATTTAAAAAAATTTCACTGGGCAGAATCATAGTAAACGGTCCAAAAAGCAATTATAAAATAAAATATTTGCGGATATTACATATTTAAAGGCCAACCACAAGAGAGACGGTCATTGCCTTTCAGCTAACGCAGTTGGATGCAAATGCGGGGCACCGGGTTCAAACCTGGGGAGAGTCAAACTTTCTTATAACTAGTCTTCGTGCTTCGGAAGGCACGTTAAGCCGGTGGTCCCCTGGGTTAATGAATTGCCACCATTAACATAAAAACCAGGATACATGGCACATCTGACGGCAAGTCTAGCAAGCTACCTGATGGATGTAAAATATTTATATGCTCACAGAACCAACACTGCCAAGGAAACGACGCAGATGTTGGTAATAACCTAATAACAAGCCTTAAGGCTTAAACTAAGAAGAAAAAGAAGAAGAAGAAGACATATTTAAAGGGCTTATATTTTCAAAAATGTAATTATTTTGATGCTACATATTGCTAAAATTAGTTAACCATTTCGTTACTATTGATATTAAATGCATTTAATATCAATAGTATTAATAGTATATCAATAGTACAGAAAAAAATCCTTGATGTTAAATTCGCACAATATTGTGTTCTTGAAATTGTGTTCTTGTTAATCCCAAATTGAGTTCTTAATAGGTACTGGGCTTGTTAGAAATATGCAAATTTTTGTACCTGGAAAATTGTATTGTATATGGTAACTATTGTTGTTTAAGTTCCACCCAATAATTGTGTTCTTAAGATTGTGCGAATTGTAAACGTAAAATTTTACTTGAATAATTATTATTAAAGCAGTAAAATTTGAAAAAAATTTTCATTTTTAGATTATATACATTTAATCCGTAATTATGCAAACGATTAAAATACAATTTAAATATTTACCGTTATTTATAGTTTTAACACGTGGATAATAATTTTATTTTAAAAATTTAAACTTAATAATTATTATTAATAATTCTCTTTGCTTAAAATTAACGAACATTTTAAGATTAAAGAATTTACTGCAATTAGAATTAAATGTTAAAAATTTAATCTAAAGAAGTGTGATAATCGTATTAATTTACTGTAAAATTATAAATTCAACAAAAGCTTAAGTAAACGTTAAAACATTAAAATTTTAACCGTAAGTAAAGACAACATACAAGAAATTTTATTTAGAACCTTTTATCACAAGATAGAACCAGAAAATATTGGAAAATATGAAAATTTCAAATACGTGGGGGGGGGGTCAAGCAACGTGTTGTTTTTTAAAAAAGGTGAAAAATATAGTAAAATTATTGAATAATTTACAAAAGTATCTTATTACTTTTCGTTGTATCGTATTTATTTTTTAAATTCTACAATAATTTCACTATATTTTTCAACTTTTTTAAAAAACACCACGTTGTTAGATCCCCCCCCCCCCCCGTATTTGACATTATTTCATATTTTCTGGTTTTCTTGTGACAAAAGGTTAAAACTGTTTCTAAATAAAATGACTTGCTTGTTGTTCTTTAATTAGGGTTAAAATTTTAATGTTTTTAAATTTTACTTAAGTTTTTTATAAGTTAATAATTTTAAAATAAATTAAATACGATTATCACACTTCTTTAGATTGTTCTTTTAACATTTAATTCTAATTACAGAAAAATTCTTTAATCTTAAATTTTGAACTTTCAGCAAACAGAATTATTAATAATTATTAAGTTTAAATTTTTAAAATAAAATTATAACGCACGTGTTTAAAACTATAAGTTAGGGTAATTGTTACGGTAAATATTTAAATTTTATTTTAATCGTTTACGTAATGTAATATTTTAACGTTTGCTTAACGTTTTGTTAACTTTATATTAAAATTTTTAAATTAAAACAATTTTAATGTAAAGAATTAAATGTTATAAAACAGAAATCTAAAGAAGTGTGATAATCTGATATTGTAAAATTATAAATATAGAAAAACTTGAATAAGCGCAAAAATATTAGAATTTTAACTATCAGTAAGAATAACATTGATTAAATTTTATTATTTTTGAATTATTTCATTTTTGTTAACTCGATATATTTTATTTATTAAATTTAAAATTAATTCTCCAAGCATAAGTATAACTTAAGCTTATTATTATAATTCCCTTCGTAGACCAGTGAGTACAGCGTACGCCTATAGATCCAGAGGTTACAGGTTCAAATCTTCAAAATCAAAAAAAAGGTAAGTAAAATTTGTCAAGTGTGTGTTCCCCTACTGCAATTAAAATTTATCGCAATTTAAAAATGAAAGTATAATAATAAATTAAGATCTGTGAATACAGATATTTCTAATAATAATTTATTCATATATTAAAAATTTTATTTTAATAAATTTTCTTATACAAAACACAAAATTGTGTTGTGGACTAGTAAAAAGGTTTTACCATAAGAAGGCATAATTTGGGTTGTATGCAGGTATAGATAGGTTGACCCAAAAGTTTACCTGCTTGGAACACAATGTTTTACTTGTAACCTATTTCAACCCAAATTTTACCTGGAGTATGCACAATTTTACTTACGTTTAACACAATTTTTTTTCTGTGTGTAGTGGATACCAAATTTGTGCACACAATTACACAAGCGGCATATTTGGAACCAATTGTGGTTAAAATCGACAGATCATATTTTTGCGGCTCAATAATTTTTAGTTTAATAAAATTTGAGTTAACCTTTCACATCGCCTACTTATTTGAACCTGGAACTCGCTATACCCTGAGTTTTAGTGGTCTGAAAACGTACAAAGCGACGATAAAGCAAACTGTAGACTTTGAAGGTCATTTGTTTCGGGGCAGATCGACTACCTCAGTTTTCCGACATGAGGGACTGAGAAGTCAAAGGCAACGGACCACGACAATATATTGACAGTGATTTCACGATCTTGGTGAAGCACATAAATGCAATAAAAGAATCGGCAGAGAAGGTGGGATTGTTGGTGAACGTGGGAAAAACGAAATTTATGAATTGCCAAAGAACAACCACCGGTAATAGAAATATAATGAAATTAAATGACTGCATATTCGAACAGAGTTGTTGTTAGCACCCCTTACACACGATGGTTGGGGTTTACTGGGTCATGATCTAAATCACAATATCAAAAAACTTTCGAAAATCGTGTCTACTCAAATATTTTTAGAATATCGCTTAGAAAATACTCCAGGACATTTCCCGCATCCAGGATATACGCACAATAATACTCAATTGCTTCTGGAATCACTACCAAGTCTCATTCGTCACAAATTCAAGTTTTCCACATTTAATCTATCGCGGGTAAATTTAAATATTCATCCCTCGCACTTTTCTTAAAATTTTACTTTTAGTTCCCACACAAGTGAGAAGCCAAATAACAATCTTTATGAAACAACTTAAGTTAACCTTCCCCGAAGAATTAACCATTCGAAATCTAACGAAGGAAAATTTCCCTTATGAGAAAATGAATAACTTGTTGGCAGAGTTTTCTAACAATAAAAACTCACCCTTAAAACGAAATCAAGCACACAAATCTCCAACTTTATCATTTAATTAAAAAAACAAAAATATTTGGAAAATCAACTATAAAATGCTGCTACCATTTTTGATTGCGATTAGAAACATTTGTTCACCCACTAAGAACATTCAAGCGCAGTATACCAGTCTTACATAGGGTCAGTTTACTTCCCCCTTCCCCCAAGTTAATATTTTTTCTCAAAACGCTAGCTCCCGAATCAGTATAGCTAGCACTGAAATATAAAAGCTAGCAGCATTAGGTATAGTTTTTCCACAAAACGATTTTGAAACCGGGGGGCAAGTAAACGCTAGCCCCCCAAGTTAATATTTATCCCAATAAACGCTAGCTAGCTCCCGAATCCTTATCGCTAGCACCCAAATATGAAAGCTAGTTGCGTTTGTGTTTTTCCATATAAATCAATTTTAAAATAGATGCGCAATGGTTCAAAATCCCATAATCCATTTATAGATATTTTTCTATATCTATATTTTCTATATTTTTCTATATACTAGATAGATCATAGATAGCATCTCTAAAATTCTATCGTCAATTAAAGTTCTTAATTACAATTTGCGTTTTTCTGAGTTCCCTAAAGTTACCATTTCATAACCTCTAGCGCAGCCTTCGCCAAAATCGAGCGCTAGCCTATTAACATTGTGGTTAAACAAACTGGAGAAGTTGATTGAGACGGCCGGCCGGCCTCTAGCCTCGGTTCTAGGACAATCCTATCATTATGGGTTGCTGCTCAGAGGGTAGTTTTCGTGTCACGGTAATTTTTTAATGTTTGCAATGAATTATAAGTAGTTCCACCAGGTAGAGATAGTTCAGTTAGAATACACATATTTTCCTGGCAGGAAAAGATTAATTTGGTACCAGGAAAAATAAAAATGGAAATGCAAATATGCAAAGACTCAGTTAAGAAAATATCGTAAACCAAAGTGACGAAATTCGAACGTGTTTTATCGTTGTCTAAAACTACCAATAAGAAAGCATTTTTATATAAACAACAACACTTATACAATCGACTTTTTTTCAAAAATAAGCAGTTTTGATAGCATTAAAGGAAGATTACACTAATTGGTAGAAGAAGTAGAAGAGAACAGGATATTGACAAAAAAATTCTAAATCAAATAAACTGTTTATTAACACCAGGTCTGGTTTAGATACTTAATATCGATGGTTGAAAGGCAAAGGGTTTAAGCGATATATTGCAAAATTTGTAGTAGAGTAATTTAAAGTTGAAGACTTTCAAATAAAAGTTATAAAATGTGTAAACTTTTACATATTTACACACAAATCTTTATTTGAAAATCTTAAACTTTAAATTGCTTGACTGTGAAGTTACAATACCTTATACCTTTGAAACATCAATATGCCATTTTTAATTCTTTGGGTAGTCAATTGGAGTGTATACTTCACCAAAACCATTTATAACTGCTAGTTCTTCGTTTAAATACTTCAGTTGCCATTCCACTTTAAACATCCCATTGGGAATAAGTGGAGGAAGATGAGTCTCGTCGATAACAAAATTGCAGCTGTAATATGTGATATCCTGTAAATGAAAATTTTTAAATGCTATTTTATTATTAGAAACTATTTGTAACACCTTTTCAAATATTAAACTTGTCATGTTGCCACAATTTTGTATATTTTTCACTCCAGCTGCATTTGATTCAAACGCCTCTTGAAAATTCACTTGGAATCGTATTGGAAAGTATCGATATTCGTTACTGGCAAACTTGTACACTTGAACGACGATCTAAAAATATAAAATATTTGCTCATTGTGCTTGTAGTGCTCGGTGACAGTTTGTTTCTAAGAAATTAATAGCAAAATTTATATGTTTCTGATATGAAAATGTAACCAAGTAATACAGGATTTATAAAAAATACTGAGAGGAAAGCATTGCATTGTTTATTAAAATCCAGCGATTCTAATGGTTTACGTCAGCGATTACGTTGACAATTAATTGCCTTTTTAATTAATACTTCGAGTTGGAAGTTTCGACGTATCTATTAGAGAAGATTTCAATGCAAGACATCCTCAGTGGTGATCAAAATGGGCTTCTCTTAAGATGTGCAGTGCTTAGATTATATATCGATATTAAAAATTAGAAAAGAAATGTTAAGATCTCTAAATATGTAAAATATGATTCATACCTATATTATACCAAGTATGGTTCATGCAAATTTATAACAACAAGTTGTTCTGGTTACATACAAGAGTTACAAGAACAATTGAAAGGAAGTTTAGTGTTAAAAATTAGAATAAACTTAGGTGAACCTTGTTAAGAACAAAAAATTAAGAAAGTTAGAATTGCAAAATTACAAGTTACATTTATATAAAAACCAACTTTAAACTTCTAGTAGAAGAAAATTGAAGAAAATTTATAGTTGCAGATTCTGCTAAAAATGAAGTTGATATACAACAGGCAGGGCGGAATTATACACCATAACCAAAAGCACATGATCGCAATTATGCGTGTGCCGCAAACATCAACCAAAAAATTGGTATATTGCTAAATTGCTTATATATGGTATAGTCACATGATGGCCACATCCGAACATTTTTGAATTAGTATTCGAAAAATAAATTTAAAAAATTTCTAATTCGAAAAAAAACAATCTGTGAGATCAGATAGCCAATGCGCAGCGATAGTATTCCAACAACGAAATGCTTCATTTCAGACTAATTCAAAATATCATCATCATCATTTCCTTCATGGGTTAGGTCGTTGACTTGTTCCTAATTTACAATAACAGAAAGAGATATTTTAAAACGTTACCTCGATCTTATTTTTCAAGCCAATCTTCATGTTTAGTGTTATATTAAGAGCCGGGGTAGTGCGGTTGTACTTGAATGTTTTGATACGAAAGAAACGGAAATACTTTTTATTGTAACTCACTACATCTGCTCGAATATCCTTCATCTTGAAGTAATTTTGATGCAACTAAAATTCAGTTGATTAGAATCATTTTCCTAATTCAATAAAATTATGTATTAAATATTTTCAAACGTAGTTTTGGACTATGGTTGTGTAAATTGCAAGAATGCAAAATACGAAGACATAATAGGTGTAAGTATGCGTTATTATTTATTTATAACCTGAATTATTTTTACTACAATTAATCAAAAATATGTACCCACATTTATTAGATTAGATGCATGAAAAATCAATTTGCAAATTAAATTATTATAAAAGTTGAAACATATACCTTTGACAAGATTTCCTGACCCGTAATACAAGATATAATATGCACATTAGATAATGCAAGTAATATCAGTAAAGTTATTTTCTTCATTGTCAGCTTGTAAATTAATCAATTTTGAACTACTGGTGAAAATTGTCAGCGACATGACATTATATACCTCAATATTGTCCTATACTAACGCTATTTTTCCTAATGGAACTAAATCGGAAAAAAAATAACTATCAGCCCTTAGTATAGACGATCCCTACACCTCGGCTTAGCTCAAGAGACTCGAAGATATGAAAAATATTTTTGATGGCTAATAGGTAATGGAGGTTTCCACCAATTGATAAGTTGTATCTCATTCAATTAAAAACCAAATTTAGATTTTAACAATAGAATATTTAATATCAAACGGATTCTGATACAATTAAAATGAAAATGGTCAACAATTTTATTAATTTTTGTTGAGAATCTAGGATACAATCCAAAATCGAAACAGGTCGTTTTGAACTCACACCACCGATATTTACTTTTAAAATTGTCTCTGCAATGGTGTAAATCCAAAAGAGGAAAAAATTAAACAAAATGATATAAACCCATAATGCGCAAACTTTTAATTATCAGTTCAAATGAATTAACTTTTTGATATACACTTTTGCGTTATCATGCAATACGCGCCCGACCGATTAGAAACCAATATTGTTCGTTTAATTTTTAAAAAACAAATTCTGACCTTGCTACTGTGGTGATTGAAAATGCAGCTTCCCATCAAACATAACATTACTTCAAAATCTCCAGGCTGGACGAATTCAATTACTATCTTCACATCTATCACTTCTTTCAAATTTCCATAAATTGTGCAATACCTCAAATTTCATACGCACTTCCAAACTCGAAATAATCTTCAAATTTGTCCCTAATTAGGATCCTCGACTAATTATGATCACACAAATTACTGATTAAAATCACTAATCGGTATTCAATTCAAAAAACGACCTCCCTCTCATACATACGGCGAGGAAGTCCTTATCTTCATGTAGCCAACCTTTATTCACCAAATTTTCTAATTTCCTCCATGTTTCCGGTTTTTTACCTTTTCAAAACACCGCGCGAGCGCGTAACAAATCCGCACAGAATCATAGTTAATATGGGCCAAACCTATTACAATTATATTGTTTATTATTTCCTTCTCCTGCCTGGACCATTCGATTTATCTCAACACATTCAGGCACAATGCACTTTTCTAACAAAATTGTTAACCCGCTCCTTTTGAGTGTATAATGAATTTAAGTATCAAAATATTGAATCCGTTCGACAAAAAGAATACAACTTTCATTGAATAAAACCCGACAACTTATCAATTGAATTTACCAATTTACCCTTACAAACGGAAGACGACAATATATTATTATATAATACATATTATGCTTCCTGTCTATATTTATATTTCCTGTCCATCCAACCGACCACAACACATTATATTACAATACATACTAATTACAATGATCATTACCAGGGTAATGGTCCGTTAAATGTTTGCGATACATCGACCTCGACAAACATTTCATTGATAAGAATATAAACATAAACATAATTATTATGATTCATACAAATATTTCTCTGCTCTGTTGATTGTGACATCACACAAACACAGTTTCAAAATTTAAATTGTATATCGTTTAAATAACAATCGCTTTAATTGGAATGATTTAAACATTTGTTGAAAAATTTTGTCGCAATTTGAGCAGTTTAAAAATATATTTTCACAATCCCAAAATGTCGATAAAATAAATAATTCAATAATATGCTAATAAGTGCATAAGTATAAAAATTACGAAATGCATAAGATGACTTTTTCAGGAATTAGAATAACTTAGTCACACAGTTGCAGCCGAATATGTCACAATAATATAAAGTTATACTATTTGGATTCTTGATAATAATGTAAACAAGAAAGTAAGATATGAAATTACAAAATAGATTCTAAGAATGTTATTATAAAGGAATGCGACTGTGGGATAATTAGTAATGACAACAAAGAGAATAGGTACAAAGGAAACGATATAAAAGCTCTGGAGGTTATCAATAACGATAGTAGACAATCAAGTGTGATCAACTCAACATGAACTAGATGACCAAGTGTTACCAACTCGACATTAAGCCGACCGTCAACATCAGACCGAGTCTGTCCAGCAGCATCGCCGCAATGCTCCAAGTGGCACTTATACTGATAATCACCATAGAATAAGAGTTGTCAAACTTATAACCATGCATGATAATTACTAACCCCTTTGTACAAATAATGTAAATATTTTAATAATTATACGAATAATATGGAAGTACATGCATTATTAATGATGAATGAACCAAACCCCCCCAACTAAAGAGTAATTTTGGTACGAAACTAATTAACATCCAACTACCCTTAAATAAGGGTTGGGGAATAATTGCGACAATATGTTCATTTAATGCAATTGTTGAATTATTTTATTTTTGAAATTTTTTGTATCGTTTAAATGACAATCGCTTTAATTCTAATGATTTAAACGTTTGTTCAAATTTTTTGCTACAATTTAAACATTTGTTAAAAGAAATATTTGAATTTTTACATTAGTCGAATTTTAACATTGTAATTTAAGCATTACACAGAAAATTTTCGACTAACTGTTTTAATTCGTCTCTGGTATCGGTGGAGATATTTTGTACTTCACTTGAATTTATTTGGCAACCGTGTGCGATATTACAGATTACTGCAAGTCGTGTGTGTGTGTTGTAATCCTATGTAATTCGTAACTTTTATTTATTTTTTGATTAGACAAGACCACGGATGTATAATAGGTTAAGTGAAGTGACGTGCTATGCTTTGATCGCAAATTATTGGCACGATTTTGTAGTCAGTGTGCGAGAGAGATTACCCATAAATAATAGACAACGAGTCACTAGCAGCGTGCTAAAACACATAATGCATATGCTTAAGTGCATTTTATTGCAACTTTAAGTCGAATACAATTGGTTCTGTGTTAATTTTTTATATCATAGACAAGAACAAGAGAAATCAACAAAACAGTCAGCTGTCGATAAGAAAAATTCAAAATTAGATCGGTCATAATTAATTAAATTTTCTTTTGTACGAAATTTGTGTGCGTTTTAGTGAATTTTTCACTATTGATTCGTTTTACTCGTCTTTAAATAGACAAAATTAATAGCTATTTACGATATAAGCATCGTAACGTATCATATTACGATACGAGATGGGAAAATTGACCAACGAGCCCGAAGGGTGAGTTGGTCAAACCCATCGAGTATCGTAGTATGACGTTACGATGCGAATATTGTACAATGCTTTATCTACTATCATTTAATAATGAATTATATTCTAAAATTTTGCGTCTTTTTAAATTTGACGTAAAAGAAATTAAAATGATCAAATAGGTATTTAGTTTGGTATCCATAGAAAAATTTTTATTTACTTATACTTGTTTTGTATAATATTTACTTCGCTAAAATGGCGGACAGTGATAGTGATAATATTCCTTCAGATGTGGAAATTCTTGCAAACGCAGCACTTTCTACCATAATACCGAAGAAATCCAAGCTAAAGTATGAATTGGAATACGCACGAATGTAACATCAAAATTTAGCGCTAACACCATAAGCTAAATTTACCAATTTATTAGTTACAAGATTTCGAAGCACCCTATATACCTTTGTTTACGTTTATTGTTTATAACAACATTTTGGTAATTTTGATTTGGAACTAAACAAAAGGATATGGGGCTGCATGAATTTTGTCAATTTGGTTGATAAGCGCTGATTAAGAATAAGCAAGCGATTTTGCAGATTGGTTATTAACGACGATCCAATATAGAAAGTGCGAATTTTACAATCGATATCGATTTATTAGTTAAATTAACGTAACCAATTTAACTCCGGTTTTCGGATTATATAATCGTATCGGTCATTGTTTACGAGGGGCCGTCAAAAGTTCAACAGGACGTCCACGTATTTTTCCACCTGGTGTGGGTTCAATTCAGTAAATTCGAGGCTGCTATTTTGGTTCAAAAATTAGTGTGCTGCAATCTTTTGTCAGATTATTCTCCTATCGACCTCCTAAGTACGAACACCTGTACTTCGTCCGAGTGCGACCCTGGATACGAGCTCGATCAACAACTGTACTCCACCTTGTCACCTTCCGTAAGGAGCGACCGTTTATTTCAATAGCAGTTGGCTGTATCCAGTAGAGCAGGGGCATTATAGAGGCGCAGCGACTTGAAAAGGGTGAGCCTTTTATTTTCATTTTTATTCCTGTGTCTTCGAAGCGAATTGCTTCGAGAGTTTCGGTACTACATATAGTACACTTAAGTACGCGGGCGATTTTTCGGCGTAGAAGATAGAAGATTTGCTATCTTCCTAAATTACCATCTTGTTTGATAAAATCGGAGCGAAAGTTCCGATTGTATGATTTTTGTACGCCGAATCAGATCTGACGCGGTATTTAATTATTATCAGCTGTGCCTGACAAAGATTACTGTGGAGTATAATTGTATTGGTTTGACCATACCGTCGTTTCAATTTATTAAAACCATCTACTTGTGCCCTGGAGTTTTATTTCTTTACTTTCGTGCTTTCAGGCCTCACCAACAACTGATAAGCGGCGATAAGCACGTGGCGCCTTTAAATTTTCTTTGTGTAGTTTTTTTGATAGAGTCGAGGATCTCCTCGGCTTGCAACCCCCCCACAAAGTGTTCTACACTGAGCTGAGCCGTAGCGCCGCTTTAGAGACCCAGGAGTGCAGGTAAGGTCGAAAGGTTTGATAAATTGGATCTTGTGAGCGCAGAGTTTTAGAAACGCCACACGATTTCAAAAATGGTGCGAATTAAAAAAGGTAGGAGATGCTCTCTCTGTAAAAATTTTGCTTGCCTACTTTTCTGAAAAAGCGGAAAAGTACAAGTCCTCTACATTGTGGACACACTACTCTATGCTCAGAACAACAATTGCCTTAAAACGGAAAGTGGATATAAGCAAATATACAGAATTAATTGCATTTTTAAAACGGAATGGAGATGGATATAAGCCTAAAAAATCCAATATATTTTCAAAGGACGAAATACATAAATTTTTGCAAGAAGCCAATGACGATCGATATTTAATGATAAAGGTAATAGATACTAATATTATTTTAATTTATCTAAGAATAACTTATTCGTATTGTACTTAGGTTTCTTTAATTATTGGTGTTTTCGGAGGTTGCCGTAGAGAAGAACTGTGTAATTTAAAAGTAACCGATATCGAAGATAATAAAACTTTTATTAAAATTACTTTGCCGAATACAAAAACCAAAGTTATAAGACAATTTGTAATTACTAAAGGAAATATTATTGGATGTGACTGTCTAGATATTTTTAAAAAATATTTTCAACTTCGTCCAAAAGTTATAAATCACGAACGCTTTTTCATATATTATAAAAATGGTAAATGCACATCGCAGCCCGTAGGTATAAATACCTTTGGACGCATACCAAAAGAAATTGCTACTTTTCTTGGTTTATCCAATCTGCAAGACTACACTGGTCACTGCTTTAGAAGATCATCAGCAACCTTACTGGCGGATGCCGGTGCTGATATGGACACATTAAAGCGACACGGCGCCGGCGGTTGGAAGTCGTCCAGCGTTGCCGAAGGTTATGTAGAATCTTCCATTGAAAACAAAAAGAAAATTGCAACTAAAATTATGGGAGTAAATGAAAATATTGTTAATGTTCAAAATTCTTCTGCCAATATTAGTTGCGTTGATTCAACTTCTGCTGGAATTAATATTTCAAATTGCAAAAAATGTATAATCAATGTTTATAATAAATAATAATGGTATTCCATTATGGAATACCATTATTATGACACTTTTCATAAGTTCAAGATTATTCCTCACTTGAGGAACTTCGATAATAAAATAAGTTTCTTCTTTAAATGCATTATAATTTCGACTTAATTTACCCGTGTGGTAAAGTGTTACTTTACCACACTAGTGCGGTAAAGTAGGCTATTACGATTTTTCAAGAAATGTCATAAAGTTTGACATTATTAAATGATAGTAGATAAATTATATTATTAAATTAATAATTATTATAAATTCCCATGCATATAAAATAATTATTAATTTAATGATATAATTTAATCTTGTCTATTAAAGGACCAGTAAAACGACTAAATTTGAAAATAATTCATTAAAAAGTATATAGTTATATAGGTAACAAATAAAATAATGTAATAAGAGTTCAAATAGTCTTAATTTCATAAAAGTATGTAAATTTCTTAACTTTTTAAGATTTGTAATTAAATTGTTCATACTACTACAATGCTTCAAACACGTTCAAACATATCGCGCCTCGGATATCCTTGTCTAACACAGCCGGCGACGTTCAAGGGACATGCTGTAGGTAGCCGTCACTCCACCTAACCTATTATACATCCGTGGACAAGCTAACCTTCTAAGTTCATGCTTGTAATAAATTTAAAATAATTTATTATTATTTCAAAAATAAATAAAGAATAATCATAGATTGAAAGATCGCAGGATATTGGAAACGCTTAAGGGAACTAGGCATTGGTTAGTTGCGAAATCGGTGCTCTAGTTTTTTCTTAATTTTAACATATAAAGGAACCAGATACACATTTGTAATTTTAACCAATTTACATATTATATAAATTATGAAAAAAATTGTGCTGTGGAGCCCATAGAAGCTGATAAAATGTCGAAAATGCATTTCTCTCTACTTTACATTTTCTTTTGGTTTTGCAGTGATTCCAAGAGAACGGAGGACTCTCACGACTTGAAAAGGGTCAAGAATACGAATAAAATCTGAATTACACAAGTATCGTTAGTGATGGAGACTACCTTAGATACATAATCGGCAAAGCGTCACATCGTGTCACCGAAATTTCTTCCATTTATAAGAAAAACGTACAATCTTTTAATTATTATTACTTCAATATCATTATATTATCAATTATTTAAGTTATAATTAGTATTATTCATCAATAAACTAATATATTTTTAAATTATTCAATAAAAACGTGGTAAGTATAAAAAAGCGGCGCCTTATGCGTACAAGATATGCATATATTTTTTAGTTAATAAAATTTCAATGCATTTTAGATCATAATCGGTAAAGCGTCCACATCGTATCACCGAAATTTGTTCCATTTATAAGAAAAACGTAGAATCTTTTAATTATTAAAACTGGTATAATTTAGGGCTGGAACCTCCGAAATCATCGATGAAAATTCGAGATTTTCCAAAAAAACTTGTAGAGTCGCGATTTTGTTGTTCAGTTACAAAAACATCGCATTTTTATCATTTTCATGCATTATTTGAAACGGCTGAGCTGGTTAGGGTAAATAAGAGTCCACTTGTTCCTGGTGCTGATGGGAAGCGAACTAAGTTAATGAAGGTAAGAGGACAGTATGTTACAATTAAGAAAAACGAGAGCGCCAATTTCGCGAATAACCAATGCAGTACCCTTAAATGAAACAAATAAGTTGTCGGTCGACGTTTCGATTTTATTAACTAAACACCATCCTCGGGACTAAAAGAGGAAAAAAAAGTATAAAGAATAATCCATTGGGAATGGGCACTTAAGGTTATATAACAAATAATTTACATCATATTTCGAAGTCCAGATTCAATGTATTAAGTTTTAGCGTATCTACCTAACAAATATTTTTCATAATTATTATTATTTAATATTTCATCGAGGTTAGTTCGCTGCTCAATTTTGATCCGATTTCGATTTTGGGGATTAAAATAGTCTAAAGCGTTTGTGTTTCGTATATGCAACTTTTATTTTCGTTCGTACCCAAATCTGCAAAATTTCCATATGTGCTTTAAAACACATTAATTTATTGCTCCATGTAAAATTCCTATTTTTATTAATTAATTTTTTGGGGAATTGGACCATTCAATTATATATACTATACTTTTAATGTTGACGTTTTGCGTCAATACTATATTAATTTCGTACCTAATGGATATTGTTGTGTTTCCATATTTATATGTGAATTATATTATGGTAACGATCTGTAAACATTGTCAGGAACAGGACAGTGTAAAGTGAGTCTGGGGATACCCTGTATAATATTTGAACTACAGAGGAAAATCATTTTAGCGGGGTAAAACTGATACAAGCTGTATTTTTGTTTATCGGCAAATTAATCCAAAGATTTTTTATAAGGATTACATTTATTGTAACCACATTTGATTGGTTAGACTTAGATCATGAATAATTGCATTGCAAACAGCCAAAAATTTAGATAAAAGAATACGTAAGCTGATGGATTTATTATAAAAGTTGAAACATACCTTTGACAAAATTTCCAGACCATCATAACAAGAGATATTGATAATAAATAAAGCAAGTAGTATCACCAAAGTTATTTTTTTCATTGTCAGCTTGTAAAACAAACAATATTCAAGAACTGCAGGAAAATTCTCTACTGATTTAAATTTTAGCAATTTTATAGCGGATGTGTGGTATATGTACAATAAAAATATAATTATGTACATTAAAATAACATTAAGTTCATATATACAATATTTGGTACCTAATGGATATTTTTGTGTTTCCATATTTATATGATTCACAAGTTTTGAATTACATTATGGTAATGATATGTGAACATTGTCAGGGACAGGACAAATTGATGATACAGTTGGATTTAAATAGAAAATTACATTCAAATTTAATTTTAATGCAATGGACCACCTAAATCTTCAACATGATTTTGAAATGGAATTGCTACGAATCAGAAAAGAAATATCTGTTATTAATTATTATTAATCTACTAAATCCAAATTAAACACCTTTTGAACGTCAGAAATCAAAAACGACCTCGCAATACCGTAAGCAAATTATTGCAAGTCCTTTATGAATTACGTTCCCTAAGGCTTGACATTTCACAATCCAGCGGCGTCACAGAAATTTATATAAAATAAATATTTTATATTATACTCTGTTTACCCAACAGGTGCACCAAAGGTCCTCCCTAAAAACGCGCGGTATATTCGAAATTTTGAAAGTCCAGTTTACAACACTAACGTCATAGTTTTATAATATGATATGATAAAGTTTTAAATACAAGAAATTTGTAAAGACGGAAAATGAATTTGTAGAAACTGCCGGTATCAATAGTTGCGCCAGGTAGAGATACTTATGTGGCTGAAGTTAGCAACGGATTGGGATTTGGATTCAGAATCAGATTTACAATTTTACAGTGGACCAACTAAATCATCAACATAAAATAAATTTTTGTATAAAGTGCATTTTTTAGGCAATTTCTGAAACTCAACAAGGTATATAATTTCAAATATGTGTTCTAAAGTCGTTTAGAAAAATTTCTCTGCACCGGGACTACGCATATTTTCCTGGCAGGAAAAGATTAATATGATGCCAAGAAGAAGTAAAATGGAAATGCAAACGTGCAAAGCCGCTGGTAAGATCTTTTTATGTATATTTGGCGCCATTATAAAGCGTATTTTCGCGAGGATCCCGGTTAGTACCGCTCGGTTACTTTTGGTCAACTTTGGTTAGTCCCCCACCACAATTTCTAATTTAAGAGGGGCATTTAAATTTTGATGCGAAAACATGTTTCAAAAGATGGCGCGCCCTAAAATATTAATCTATTCTAAGAATCTTTTCACCAATACAGAATTCTAATAATTTATAAAAGTCATATGAATAATCGATAACTAATTTAGGGAATGAGGAAGTTTGAGCTTTCAAAGTTAAATATTTTTAAAAATATTCAATATTTTCAAATATGAATATCTTTTTGAAATATACTTGTAAATATTCAACATTAGAAGCTCAAACTTCCTCATTCCCTAAATTAGTTATCGTTTATTCATATGACTTTTATAAATTATTAGAATTCTGTATTGGTGGAAAGATTCTTAGAATAGATTAATATTTTAGGGCGCGCCATCTTTTGAAACATGTTTTCACATCAAAATTTAAATGCCCCTCTTAACATAACCTCAAATCCTCGTCTTTAGAACGTTTAGAACCACTTCCAACTTTAAAATTTAAATTGTGGCGCACATTTGTACTAGCAAAGCAACCGCAAAAAGTAACCACTGATTTTGAGCGGTCGTCTTTGGTTAACTTTGGTTGGGTAACTTTTTAATCAAAAACTATCTCCCCTCTAACCGTTCGTCGCGAAAATGACACCGGTTAGTTTTGGTCCCTTTTGGTTAACTTTTATGCCTCGCGAAAATACGCCTATAGAAAGCGCCATTTCCTTGTCAGAGCTACCACCCTCGACGCCAACTTTGCTAAGCCCTTGCTTTTAAGGGTAAGTTGTTACCTGATCACAAAGCAGGTCACTTCAAGCTCTCATTTTAATGAAACGTCTTGTGATTAAAAAGTGTTGTGTTTTAGTTGCAACGAGGAACATTAAACATTTTGCCTCTTGAAGATATCGTGCGAGAGGCGTCTTCATACAGCACGGCTTACTATCGACTGCTGGACGACCACAAAAACACGCTCTAGCCAGCGAACATACAATAATAATAAATAAGATATTTTAAAACATAATATCAAGTTATACAGAAATGATCAAATTAATTAATATTTTTATTAAGCATTCAAATGCAAATGCATTCTTTTTCAAAATAATTAATTATATTTATCATGGAATTAAACGCATAAATATTCAGAATCAACCAACAGCGTTAGTTTAAATAAACAATATTATTTACAGTGCTGTACTTAAACATTTTCTTATTTACACAGCTACAATATTATACATTATTATACATATTTATCACAAATATGAGTGGTGGGGGAGAGTTTTTACATAATAAAGTTTGTAAGAATTTTTGTAACGTCCTGGAAATAAATGACATAAAACACAAATATTCACTGGTAGCACTGGACATTGCTCTTAAACTACAGCACCAAAGTGGTTTTGTTGGTTGATGTTATTATTAACTATTATACTGGAAAATGATTTATAATATTATAATATACAATATTATAAGAATATTATTATTGTTAACTTTTAACACAAAAAAATAAATTATAATTTTGACTCATTGATGAAGTTTAATGTAAAATAGAGAAGCTGACCAGAAGAATATCATTATCATAGCACTAATCCAAGGACTTAAATTTCCAAATTTCGTTATCTATCAGTTTATAGATAACAAAGATGATTCTACCAAGTTTTCCCAATAGTATTTTAGAATTTGTCACTAAGCAATAGTCAAGGAATAATAGATCCTGTTAATGTACCACATGAACCACTTTATCCTATTTGATGGTTTCCTGCCCATTTTCATCTGTCCAATCACAAAATTCAAAGCTAGTCCGAATCCAAACGCTCTTATTCGTGTACTTTTACTGATATCTACAGAGCTTGAAGCTCCTTCCATATAGATGAACTAAGCGGCCGCCAAGGACTCCATTTTCAAGGAATCAATAATATAATTATTATTTTAAATTGAAAATTATTATATTATAATATTGTGTAAGATAAAACTTAACTTTTTAAAAACTTTGGTTCATTTCTCTCCAAATTTCTCCAAAAAATTCTCCAGACTCGGGAGTTACGCAAAGGCTAGATAGCAAAGTGGTAGATTTTTACGAGCGTTGCCAATTATTTTTGGTGCAACGGCTTCTGTTCTTCTTGCCCGTTCTTTGGAACCATCTCTCGTTGGCCGCTGATGGTTTTTCGGTTGTGAAAGTGAACAGGTTATAAAAAAAAATTACAAAATCAAATAAACAGTTTATTAACACCATCTAACTGGTCTAGTTTATTTCTCACTATACCATCAGATAATTAATATCGATGGTTGAAAGGCAAATGGTTTAAGCGATATATTGCAACCTTTACACCAGAGAGTAACAAAAATTGAATACTTTCAAATAAAAGTTATAAAATGTATAAACCTTTACATATTTACACACAAATTTTAGTTTGAAAATCTTAAACTTTAAATTGCTTCACTATAAAGTTTACAATATATCGCTTACGTCCTTTTACCTTTCAACCATCGATATGCCATTTTTAATTCTTTGGGTAGTCAACTGGAGTGTACACTTCACCAAAACTATGTAGTACTGCTAATTCTTCCTTTAAATACTTCATTTGCACCACCGCTTTAAACATACCATTGGGAATAAGTGGAGGAAAATGAGTCTCGTCGAAAACAAAATTGCAGGTGTAATATGTGACATCCTGTAAATGAAAATCTTTAAATAATATTTTATTATTAGAAACCATTTGTAAAAACCTTTTCAAAAATGAAACTTGTCATGTTGCCACAATTTTGCATATTTTTCACTCCAACCGCATTTGATTCAAACGCAGCTTGAAAATTCACTTGGAATCGTACTGGAAAGTATCGATATTCGTTACTCAGAAACTTGTACAATTGAACGACGATCTAAAAATATAAAATATTTCAGACTAATTCAAAATATATTTACTAATTTACAATAATACAAAGATATAGTTTAAAACGTTACCTCGATCTTATTTTTCAAGCCAATCTTCATGTTTAGTGTCATATTAACAGCCGGTGTAGTGCGGTTGTACTTGAATGTTTTGATACGGAAGAAATTGAAATACTTTTTATTGTAACTTACTACATCTGTTCGCATATCCTTTATCTTGAAGCCATTTTGATGAAACTAAAATTTAGTTGTTAAGAATCATTTTCTTAATTCAATAAAATTATGTATTATTTCTAAAAGTAGTTTTGGGCTATGGTTGTTTATATAAATTGCAATAATGCAAAATACGCAGAAATATA
Organism: Rhagonycha lutea; assembly: GCA_958510855.1. NCBI lineage: Eukaryota > Metazoa > Arthropoda > Insecta > Coleoptera > Cantharidae > Rhagonycha > Rhagonycha lutea. Next base: position 31,197,796 of record OY294041.1, read on the forward strand.
CGCAATATACGCAGAAGTATACGCAATATACGCAAAAATACGCAATAGTGCAAAATACACCTTCATAGGTGTAGGTATGCGCTATTATTTATTACCTGAATTATATATTCTGCAAAAATAAAAAATATGCAGACCGATAATAAATATTAACGGTAGGAAGGAGTTGATAAAAGGACATGATGGTAGGTAGAGGGAAGAAGTTGAGATGATTTTGGAATTGTGCTCGCCGCTTTTTCGATTTTGTGGATATAAGGTGTGTATGGTTAAATCAAACAGAAGAATAAGTAATTAAAATAAAGACAAATAAAAGCGACTTGGACCAGCCGCTTGACCACGAGGGAGAGTAATGCCACATCGAGAAATATTACGATAAGTATCCGAGAAGTATCCACACTATGGTTGTGTACATTGCAAGGATGCAAAATACGCAGACATAGGTGATGTATGCGTTCAAAAACATGTAGACCGATCGTATATATTAAGAGCAGGAGGGAGTTGGTAAAAGGACATGAAGAAAGAAGTTGTATTAATTTTGTGCTGGTATAGGCGATTCAAGATAAGCGATACGCCACCAACGGTCGCCGGTTGAACTAATTTCAGAAACATGGGCATCTTGGTTTGTGCTTGGTTTATCTGTTGTTCCTTCTGACTAGAAGACTTTCAGTTGTTATAACCTTCTAAATAGAAATATTTAAAATGCCCAACGCATTTGAGTGACTTTGAGGTGCAGGTTAATATGCCAGAAGTTAAAACAGTGTGCGATTTGATAGCAACAGATCAAACTTTAAACAGTTTTACTGGCCTGAATAGTTTAACATTTTTGGAAGTATTAGTGTAAGGCTGCAAGGTGTCAAAAAGAAACATCAGGATAAGAGAACACATCGATTGGGAATAAAAGAGCGAGTTGTTTTAGTTTTGTGCAAGTTGAAAACGAATTTAACATATTCATCGTTATCGGTGTTATTTGGTATATCTGCAGAACTGTGTTCAAATTATATATTGGAAATGTTGCCGATATTAAGTAAGTTTTAAAGTCGGTCATTAGATTTCCGCCAGCGAAAGAAATTAAGAATTACATGCCAATCTGTTTTCAAGATTTCCAAAATATAAGAGTAATTTTAGATTGCACCGAAATTTTTGTACAAACACCTAAATGTTTATGTTGCCGGATTAGGTTCTATTCGCACTACAAAACCCACTTGACTTTCAAGTACATGACTGGCGTTTTACCCGGAGGCAATATCACATTTATTAGTAAGCCGTATGGGGGACGAGCTTCAGATAAATAAAGATATTATATTTAATTATTTAATTTTATATTATGTTTTTATCACACAAATTATGAAACATGTTTTCCATAAAAAATTTTTTTGTTACAAATAATATTTCCTTTACAAATTCGTAGTTATAATCCACTTCGATAGTAAGAAAACTTTTGTCGAATGATGCATACAACACAAAATATGTTTTTTTTTTATTTAAAAGGGCCATTCCCATTTGGATTTGCCCATAATGTTTACATCTTTTTAATGTCCACGTATTATTTTTCTTGGCAATATAATATACCGAACTCCTGGTAAACCATCATGGATATTCTTTTCTCCGCCTAAAAAAATATTTGCTTTAAGTTATATTTTTATAGTTAAATAAAAGAACTTACATTCATATATTCATTTTTATTCATTAATACCCAACTTTATTCTTAATACTTCCATTATTTACTTGATAACTACCTTGTTATATGGAAAAAAAAAGTAACTTATGATAACCTACAAATACAAAATAATGTTCTTTTATTATAGGTTATAACTAGAAAAAGAGATTGTACCAACCTTAGAGGTGTTTAATTAGTTTCGGATTATACGATGATTTTAAAATAAACACTGAAAAACTATTACTTCCACAAAAAAACTTAATTAAAACATCCATGCATTCGCTTTAAATCAATGTAAACAAAACTAACCATGTTTCTGAAATTAGTTACGATTCCTACCACCCTGGCGCTGCGATCTTAAATTCGATCGCCTATAGCGCATGTTAGGACTACCTTCAATCATGGTGCTTACATCAACCCTTCGTACACATAATAATCTTTTAGGGTAAGTAATAGTAAGGGTTTTCACCCTCCCTTGTATATTTCGATGTATTTATACAGAATAGTATTATCTTTGTAACGCATAATAAAGTTGTGTATTACTAGACGTTGCTAGGATAATTACAAAAATATATAAATAGAACGAAATTTACAAGGGAATACCCTTATTACATTTTTAGAAACTTAATTTGGAAAATTTGTAACAATAAGTGTTATTTTTGTTTGTAAACAAATTGTAAATTGTACCCACATTTGTTAGATGCATGAAGAATTGATTTGCAAATAGCAAGAAGCCCTTAAAAAATACTAAACTGATGGAATTATTATAAAAGTTAGAACATATACCTTTGACAAGATTTCCAGACCTGTGTTACAAGAGATATACACATATAATCCAAGTAATATCAGCAAAGTTATATTCTTCATTGTCAGCTTGTAAATTAATCAGTTTTCAAATTGTCAGCTACTGGTGAAAATTTGATAGCGACATGACATTATATACCTCAATATATTATATAATACATATTAAGCTTCCTGTCTACTTGACATCCAACCGACCATAACACATTATATTACAATACATACTAATTACAATGATCATTAGCGTGGTAATGATACGTTAAATGTTTGAGATACAATCGACCTCAACAAACATTCAATGGTTAATATTATGCTCCATACAAATATTTTTCTGCTCTGTTGATTCAATATACTACGGAGCAGAGTGGTTTCAAATCACAAAAATCCGGTCTTAATATGAAGGCATTCATTCAATTTGAATGAAATTTAGTATTTTGAACAATTTCATCGACGACGATGGGTTTCGAGAGAGTTTCACAACTGTGGTAATTGCACATAAAATTGAGGTGGACGGTTCATGTATGGTTGTCCATTTAATGAACCTTTCCGTTGCTTGACCTACAATAAACAGGTGCAGTACCCATCGCCAGTGAAATTGTGGGTGATATGTTTTTATGGCACGCCGTTTTACTATTTATTACAAAATTTAAATTGTGTATCGTTTAAATAACAATCGTTTTAATTATAATGATTTAAACATTTGTTGAACATTTTTGTCACACTTCAAGCAGTTGTTTAAAAATATATTGAAATGTGATAAAGTCAGTCAAAGATGCCAGTTAGAGATTTTCCTTAGAGTAAAAATTTTGTCATTTTGTAAGACATCTGATATGGAGGCAATTTTGCATAACAAGCAATAAATTGTAACTTTTAACATAGAAAACTAAAACAGATTTGGTTTCCTTGAAAATATGATGTGCTTCGTATGAATTTGTAGTGTATTTACACAGGTGCAGTGATTGTTTACCTGAAATTAAAAAATTTTTGTTATTTGAATAAACGGCGCCAGGAAGTCACCACATACGATTTTTGTGTTGGATTTTGGATGTTTATGGTGGTATGGATAATTTGATAAGTTCGTTTCCGACGAGGTGGTCTTGCACGAGCCGTCTTTGAGACACGTTGATACTTGCGACCATTTTAATCGCAATTATTCCCAAAAAGACAATTTAGTGAGCTTTTGAGTCACAAAAGCAATTACATCGACGTTATAAATAAAACGTGAGTATTTTGGAACGTTTTTATTTTCGTGGAAACAAAGTTTTCACACGCTTTTGTTGGTCGCGAGCAATTCTCCACCGTAATATTAAAATTGCACATTTTGGGATTGCTAAGCCTGAAATAACGTGAGGAAGTTTAATTTAACGATTAATATGGTATATGAACGAGTTTTACATCACTTATTATATTAGATGACCTTTAACTTCACCGATTTAAAATTATCACACTTCGATTTTGAGGTTAACGAAAAAGTTGCACGTTTTGACTACCGTTTTGGTTTAAAAGTTGGAGAAATTTATTTAAATCTACCCTCGAGATTTAAATACACCACTGGAGGAAATTTATACGTCACATCACTTATCTTTGGACAGAAGTTCAAAAATTTGGAAAATTACAGGAGCCGAGCTACTCAGTGTAAAGAAGCTGGCAGCCATCTTGATGAACAAGTTGCATACGGAATTCAAGCATAGCCAATGTACGGGGTGTTTCACGATTTGTGTTCTACATCAAATTATTATTACGAGTAAGAAATTTGAACTTTTTTATCAAAACACTATTGTACAAAATATTCTTGTTATACGATTTACATAAACATAACGCTAAATAAAAGTATAGCTGAGTTTTTGAATGTAAATGATACTTTTTATTTATCGTTTGTACATTTTATACACCATATTGCATATTGCTTGACATTTGTGTCAGAAAATATCAGAATTGCTCCATTTTTGATTTTATTTTGTCTGAATAAACTACCCTCTGATTTATTGAGATCTTTGACTGATTTACTATTTTTGAATTTACGACCTGCAGATATTGTGGCTTCAAACGTGCAAACTTGACTTAAGGCTAGCTGGGGTTAATTTGTTCGAGTGATCCACATTAAGCGAGGTTTCATTGCCGACTATAATTGGGAATATAATTGAGCCGTGCATCACGACAATATGTTCGTTTAATGCAATTTTTGAATTATTAGATTACAGAACAACAGTGTTGACTTGTTGACCATTTGAAACTTGACAAAACTAAAGTTAAAACGTTTTTTACGCGTAAACCGTAACCCGCCCACTAAAATCGTCATGCATGACCGCTAATTTATTGCTTTCCAGTTCCAGTGGTGTATACTTTAAACTGTAATAGGTTCGGCAATTTTGTTTGTATTTATTCAAATCTTGGTGAGAATATTTTCCATATGTTGACTTACAGAAAATGTAGCAATTGAAAAAAAAATTTTTGAAATGTCTAAACTAACCTGACTCCTTAAATGACAATCGCTTTAATTCCAATGATTTAAACGTTTGTTCAAATTTTTTGTTACATTACTTTATTGCTCCATGTAAAATTCCTATTTTTTCTTTTATTAATTAATGTTTTTGGGGAATTGGACCATTCAATTATACTATACTTTTAAAGTTGACGTTTCGCGTCAATACTATATTTGGTATCTAATGGATATTGTTGTGTTTCCATATTTATATGATTCGCAAGTTTTGAATTATATTATGGTAACGATTTGTGACAATTGTCAGGAACAGGACAATGTAAAGTGTAAAGTGAGTGAGTAAAATGAGTTTTGTTAATCGGCAAATCCAAAGATTTTTTAGAAGGATTACATTTATTGTAATCACATTTGATTGGTCACATCATGAAGAATTGCATTGCAAACAGCCAAAAATTTAGATAAAAAAATACGTAAGCTGATGGATTTATTATAAAAATTGAAACATACCTTTGACAAAATTTCCAGACCAGCATAACAAGAGATATTGATAATAACTAATGAGAATAGTATGAGCAAAGTTATTTTTTTCATTGTCAGCTTGTAAATCAAAGTCTTCAAGAACTGAAGGTAAATTCTCTACTGATTAAAATTTTAATGAATAAGCAATTTTATAGCGGATGTGTGGTATATGTACAACAAAAACATAATTATGTGTCATTAAAATGACATTAAACTCGTAAATATATTTGGTACCTAATGGATATTGTTTTAATTCCATATTTATTTGATTCACAATAAGTTTTGAATTATATTATGGTAATGATCTGTGAACATTGTCAGGGACAGGACAAATTGATACAGATCAAACATTATTATTGCATATTATTATGTTGATATAGTTGGATTTAAATAGAAAATTACATTCGAATTTATTTTATTACAATGGACCACCTAAATATTCAACATGATTTTAAAATGTAATTGCTACGAACCAGAAAATAAATATCTATTATTATTACTGTAACACCCTGTACATACAAATATTATAATTAGTTGCAAAAATAAAAAAAATGATAATATGTAAAATAAAATTGCAAAGAAAAGCAAAAAGGGAGGACACGAGGCAGAAAGGAAAAAGTGGGCAGAGGAACCGGGTACGCGCTTCGGGAAAGTGAAAGTGTGTCGTGTGTCCAGAAAAATCTAAAACTACAAAGCAAAAGGTCAGATAACTTAATATCATGTTTTAAATTGTTAAAATAACTTACTCCCAGGTTTTTAATTATTAAAATGTTTAATTGTTATTAATTTAATAAATAGGTTTATCTAATATTTGAATTTTATTTAATGGACTGCTATGGTAGACAAGGATAACGTTTCCGAAGGAAAGAAAAATAAATTATAAAAAAGTCAATTAAAGAGGGATAAGGAAGGCATAAGGTCCTTTCAGAACCCTCAGAGAGAACCCAAAGGGTTACAATGGTGGCAGCGCAAACTAATGTTACCATAGCGGTTCCAGAATTTAAATTTCAAAATTTGTTTTTTAAATTAAATTAATTTTTATATAGGTAATTAATAATAATTCCAACAAGTAGGAAATAATGGTGATGGTTCAATTTAAATTTTAAAATTGGGTGCAGTATAGTATTTAATTTTGGTGTACAAATTAATTTTTCCATAGCTAATGATTTTTAAAAAAAAAATTTGGTATTTTTACACAAAAATTTTTGTTTATGTTAATATTATTTTCTATGGCATTTATATAATTGAGGTGTATGAATAAATATATAGGTCAATATTATTTTATATGGTATTTCATATCATTTTGCAAAATAAGCGAGGTATTTGAACTTTTAATAATTGAATTAAATCATCAATTTTAAAAATGCCGACAACTACGGGAAGTGAAACTGGTGTTACGCAAACATTACCTTTGCAATCTTTAGCAGGTGTCAGCAATGCACCTAGTAACCCAATTTTATCGATGCCGTATATGACGTTGGGGATGATTGCAACTACGTTAGAATCATTTTCGGGTCAACAAAATGTTAAAGAATACTTTGAAAAATTAGATAATAGGGGTGCTTTAGATTCTTGGACAGATGAGGATAAATTGAAATTGGTTAAATTTAGATTATCTGGTGAGGCATATAAATTTTATAAAGCAGACGCATCCGTTTATAATGAAAATACTTATTCAGGTTTTAAAAATAAATTAATTGAAAAATTTTCAATATCAAAAATTCCAGGTCAGGCTTTATTATCTTTAAGTAAGTGTTACCAAAGGCATGACGAATCTATTGCAAATTATGTCATTAGATTAAAATCTTTGGGCGCACAAATTTTAGAAGAAGACTTAAAAAGTGCACCTTCAATAAATATACCCGGATTAAAACAAAAGAATCTAGATTTAGTATTAAATCAATTTAGATTAGGTATAAAGAAAGATATGTTGAAAAATTTAACACCTTTATTAATGCGTACAGAAAATTTAACCCTGGAACAAGCTGAAAATTTCGCAAAACAACTTGAATTATCGGATATGATAGTAAACACAAGATATCAAAATTCAAATACGGTGTTTACAATACAACAAAGTAAATGTGTACATTGTGGTAGAAATAATCATTACTCTAAAAATTGTTGGTTCATAAATCAAAATAGGCAATATCATCCTAATCATTTTAATCAAACTAATTCAAATTTTAACAGGTTTAATAATCAAAATCATAAAAATTATTCCAACACGAATTTTAATAATCAGAGAACGTCAAATTTTAGAAATAATTTTCGTCAAAATTTTGGAGTTAACAATAATTTTCAAAGGGAAAATTTTAATTTTAACAAAAATTTTAATAATGACAACAAAAGTAAATTTAATTACCAACCAAGGAGATTTGAAGTTCAAAATCAAAATAATACAGATTATAGGAACAATCCAAGCAGGCAATGGAGAGATAATAACACAAACAACAATTCGACAGGAAATAATAATAAATATAATGTTAGGGAAGACAATTCCAGAAGGTTAAAAGTGAATCAAGTAGATGCTTTAAACATCGAAGGACTCTCCTTGCAACCTCGAAGGAAGAGTCTAATGTAATTGAAAACAAGAAAGAGTCAACGCCCACCACATTTCTAATTCCACAAGTCACAAAATTCGTAACAATACAATCACCAAGTATTGTATTTTTATATGTAAATGGCATTCAAAAGAAGTTTTTATTGGACAGTGGATCTGCCATTACTATAATTAAAGAAAGCGCATTAGGTAACGCATTTATTGAAGATGCTGGTGAAATTTTATTAGCAGGTATAACTGGCAAAGGATTAAAAGCGATTGGTATGGCTAATATTAATTTAGGAACTCAACCTATATTAGAAAACTATAAATTTAAGGTAATAATATGTGGAAATGATTTGATGGTAGGGGCTGATGGAATTGTAGGCCGTGATTTATTAGGTGAATTTAATGCTATAATAAATTACCAAAAGAACACTTTAAAAATTTGGGGCCAACAAATTCCGATATTTTTCCAAGATGAAGATAATTTTGTAGACAATTACAATAATAAAGAGGAAAATAAAAATAAATATAACTTCAGTACTAATGAGGAAGAATTCGAAGATGAAGATAATATAAATGAGGATGAAGAATTTTTTGATGCTATAGAAGATAATGATATGAAAGAAAATCAAGTATGGTTTTACCCTATTTCGAAAAAGGATAATAGTAATAGTAAAGAAGAAAAGGAAATAAGTGAAAATTTTATAAAAAATGGAGAAAATAAATCAAAAACAATCCTAGAGAAAAATAAAAGGAAAGTTCATTTTGAAGAAGAGAAGAATTACAATAATGAAGAAATACAAATAGAAGCAATTATCGAAGAATATGGGGAATTATCTAGTAGCGATGAATCAGACGATAATTGGTATGAAAATCGTAAGGAAAAACAACGAATTTATGCTAGGCATAAAATAAGTGATGAAGTTAGTAATCAAAATGGAAAATTTAGTAAAGAAAATATTGAATATGATGATGCAAGTGCTAAACAATGTGAAAGGGTTAAGATGAAATCGGTGTCGGTTGCAAGAAATGATTGCAAGCAAAGAGATCGAGTCTCAGATAATAGTAGTAAAAATTTTGCTCACTCAAGAGAAATTGGTAATTTAAATATTGTTAATAATAATAGTAAGGGTAATAATGAAACAAAAGTGCAATGTCATAAAAATGTAATAAAATTAACAGAGGATACGATTTTACCTGCATGGACCGAAATAAATTGTTACGCAAATAATAACTATGGTAAAGAAAGTGAAGAGGAATTTATAGAGGTGGTACCCAATAGTACGAATATAAATAATGTATTTACACCTCATATAGTAACAAATAATAATAAAATGATAGTAATTCGCGTAATAAATTTAAATAAGCATGAGGTAATTTTAAAAAAGAATCTGGACATTGCGTATGCGCAACCAATTTCAAAAATTCTTGATGAAAATAAAAAGCATAAAACAAAATTTAAAGTAAATCAAATCCAAAATCGTACAATAAACTCAAATTGGATCGAAGAAAATTTTGATTTTTCACATTTAGACAATCATGAAAAAGGCTTACTACATGAATTAATTAGTAGATATGCGGATATTTTTTCTGAAGGAGATGAAAAGTTATCAAGCACAACTGAAATACAACATAAAATTCGAGTGGATAACAACCAGCCAATTTATAAACGTCCATATAGAACTCCACATAAACAAAGAGAAATTTTACGAAAAGAAATAGATAGACTGTTAGAGCAAGATATAATACGACCATCAAATTCGCCATGGTCGGCTCCTGTGGTACTGATTTCAAAAAAATTAGATAATGGAGAAAAAAAAATTAGAATGTGCATTGATTATAGAGGATTAAACGAAGTTACCAAGAAAGATATTTTTCCATTACCAATACTGCAAGATATAGTAGATCATTTAGGAAATTCAACTTTATTTAGTGTTTTTGATGTTACGTCAGCTTTTCATCAAATTTCAATGGATCCAGACAGCATAAAATATACTGGTTTTTCTACAGTTGATGGACATTATGAATTTTTGAAAATGCCATTTGGATTAAGTAATTCGGCAATTACATTTCAAAGATTTATGTCATTTATACTAAGTGGTTTGATAGGAGAGATTTGTTGGGCATATTTAGATGACATTTTAGTGTATAGTTCTAAAGGTATTGAAGATCATATTCGAAAAATTAGTACAGTATTTGATAGACTGAGACAAGCTAACGTAAAATTAAAACCTAGCAAATGCAAATTAATTACGAAGGAATGCAAATATTTGGGCCATATACTTTCTCAGCAAGGTTTTAAACCAGACCCATCTAAATTAGCAGCAGTGAAAAAGTTCCCAATACCTAGAAATGTTAAAAATGTTAGACAATTTTTAGGATTAGTAGGATGGTATAGAAAATTTATACAAAATTTTGCAAAAATAGCAGAACCTTTAACTAAATTAACAAAAAAGGAAGTAAAATTTGAGATTGCGGAAGAGCAACTACAAGCAATAGAAAAACTTAAAACAGCACTTACATCCGATAGTGTTTTATGTTATCCAGATTTTTCAAAACCATTCATTTTAGCAACAGATTCTAGCAACACTGGAATGGGAGCCATTTTGAGTCAAAATCATAATGGGTTTGAAAAACCAATAGCTTTTGCTAGTAAATCATTTAACAAAGCAGAATTGAATTATAGTGTTTCTGAAAAAGAGTGTTTTGCTGTTGTTTTTGGGATAAAGCAATTTAGATGTTATCTATATGGAAGAAGATTCAGCATCTATACAGATCATAAGCCGCTTAAATGGATTTTTTCGATTAAAGACCCTTGTTCAAGATTGGCAAGATGGGCTTTATTGCTAAGTGAATATGACTTTGAAATTTTATATCGCCCTGGGGTTAAACATGGTAATGTTGATGCATTAAGCAGAGTTTATGAAGATAATAAGGAAGAGATGAATAAAAGAAATACTAATAGTAAATTATCATTTCAAGAATTTTTAAAATTAATAAATAAAAATGTAATCAATAGTAGTAATGTTTTTGTAAAAGAAGGTAACTTATTCCATTGTCCTGAGTACTATTCATTGGCACATTGTGTATCACAAGATTTCAATATGAGCAAAGGAATTGCTGCACAATTCAAAAAGATTTATGGTTCATTAGACATTTTATTAAGACAAAATAAAAAAATAACCGAAGTGGCATTATTGCAATTACCAGAACGCAATATTTATTATTTAATAACCAAAGCAAAATACATGGACAAACCAACTTACGAAAACGTATGGATAGCGTTACATAATCTTAAAATTAGTATGATAGAAAATCAAGAAACATTTTTGGCATTACCAAAAATAGCTTGCGGTTTAGATAAGTTAAATTGGTCTATAGTTTTTGAAATGATCAAATACGTTTTTCACAACACGCAAATAACAGTATTTATTTACCTTTACAATCATGTGAATATTGAGATAGGAGCATTACAGCAAACAGTAAATGAAACAACACCAATCTGGGATCGTGAAGTAATAAAAAAGGAACAAAAACAAGATTCATTTTGTAAAACAATTATTAGCCAATTACACGATGGAAAAGAAGATTTTGGATTTTTTCTTGATAATGAAGAAATTCTCTATAAATCAGATGGCAATCAGGAAGCATTAGTAATTCCAAAAGCTTTTGTAAAGAAAGTTTTACACGATTTTCATGATCTTCCGTTTATAGGACATCAAGGACAAGAAAAAACATTCACCTTAATAAAATCACGATGTTTTTGGCCTAATATGAAACAAGATGTAATAAAATATGTAGAAAGATGTCACTCGTGCAATCAAAGAAAAACTTCACCCCATTTTAAAAAGGTACCTATACAAAATTTTCCAGAAATTACTACACCTTTTGAACGTTGTTCAATGGATATAACCGGTCCGTTTGTAACATCTTATAAAGGAAATAAGTATTTATTAACATTCATTGATCATTTTTCAAAATACATTGAACTTATTCCAATTCAAGATCAGAAGGCAGAAACAGTAGCTCAAGCATTTTTTACAAACATTATAGCTAGGCATGGAACACCACAGAAATTAATCACAGATCAAGGAACAAATTTTGTATCAAAACTTTTTAAAGAACTTTGCAGGAAGCTCAATATCGAAAAACTGCAAAGCTCAGCATATCATCCAATCAGTAATGGTTCAATAGAGAGAATTCATAGAGTTTTAAAAGATTTCCTTAGTCATTATGTAAAGAAAACTCAGTTAAATTGGGACGAATGGATTCCATATATGCAAATGTCACATAATATGACAATACATAGTTCAACGAAATACAGTCCATACTTTTTACTACATGGTAGGGACCCTATTTTTCCTTTAGATCAAGTGATTAAGCCTACATCAATTAAATATGATACTGATGAGAATTATGTGTCAGAAATGATGCAAAGATTAAAAGTAGCTTTTGCCAAATCAGCAGAAAATATTAAAATGAGCGCAGAGAAAAGAGCCATACAATATAATAAAACAGCGAAAGAGAGATCTTTTAAATTAGGAGAATTAGTGTATCTTCATGATCCAAGTACAAAAATTGGGATTTCCAAGAAATTAACAAAATCATGGTTGGGACCATTTAGGATAACAGAAATTAAAGGTCCTGTTACTTATAAAATAAAAGAATTACATAAAAATAAGGAACTTATTGTACACACAAACAGATTAAAATTGTTAAAAGAAGATATAAACCAAGAAGAAACCAGTGAAGAAACAGATGATGAAGCAAACAATCCCTTAAACAATTGGAGCGTAGAACCAGAAGAAGAAGAAGAGGTAAATCCAAGTAACACTACTTTATCCATAGCACATGGTTTAGATCAACAAAGAATAGAATTGGAAAGTGAACAACAACAAGAAGCAAAAGGTAGAAATTGGAGATTACATATAAATAAACAAACGAGAAAAATGGTACAAGAAAATGCTGATCAGTTAGGGGATGTAAGCACATATGGTTCAATTAATAAAGATGGAGTAAGAAGATCTGCACGTAGAAATTAAATTTCACTAAAATTCACTGAATTAAATTTATTGTATATTTAGATATTTTAATTTATAAGGTAATTGGTGTATGTAAATAATTATTGTATTATTTGATTTTTTAGTTTAAGTGGTTTTAATGATTGTAATCATAATTAATTCAATTTACTATTTTTGTGTTTATATAAATATATTTTTGATTTTTTAGTTTATGTGGTTATAATATTATTGTAATCATAATTATTTCAATTTATTATTTTTGTGTTTATATATTTTATATTATGTTCAATGTAGCTTAAAAATATGGATATATTATAGGTAAAAATAAAGTTAATTTTAGGGAAATAGAATCTCGACTGCTCGTACCGTTAGTGTTAATATTCGTGAGTGCGCTAAAAAAAAAAAAAAAAAAAAAAAATGTGTCGGTGCTTATCGCGTTTGACTGTAAAATTATGAACAATAACATATCAGCAGTGTCAATTCATGAGGTAGCGGCCTGCCCAGATGAAAAAGAGGATTACCGTGAAAAACCAACTTCAGCAATTATACTTCAACGAAATGAATTTAAAGAGCAAAAAGTAGTGGCATGTCTAATTGAAGTAACAAGAATAATACAACATTGTGGAATGCATAGTCATACATCGGCAGTAGCAGGAGGTGTATCTACATTCATAAAATTCATTGGAAGACAGGAATGTCAAAATGTTCACCGTTACCGTACAATAAATATTTTCAATCAAGTTATTGGAAGATTAACTCCCAATGGAACAACGAATGCCGATTTGACAATACTAGGAAGCTTACGAGATGATGGAAGCTGTGAAGGAACTTCGTATAGTGAAAATGGTCACTCTTGGTCCAAAGTAATCGTAGTGGCAGCAATAAAAATTCATATTAGAGATTATTTGGCAACTGTAAAACTTAACGAAAATGAGATAAGTTTAATTGATGGAATAACTTGCAATTATGTTGAAGGGTACTGTATGGATTCAACTTATGGAGAAACAGTTTGGGATTTTTCACCCGACGCGTCATGTCATAAAGGTTTAACATTATTATACAAAGGTGATGGAGCAATTATAACTAATGTCAAACAACCAAATGAGCAAATTATGGTAATAGAACAAGGAGAGAAGATATTTGCTTTGTCGCTGATAAAAATAATAACATTATGTGGGGGTCGACATTTGGCAATCGGAATATCCAAGAATAGTGGTACTGTTAAATTATACTGCAACTTATCTAATAGGCAGTACGAAACAAATTCCACAAAATACAGAGCAAACTATATGGAATACTCTCGCAGTTTGGATAGTGCATAATCAACAAAATAAAACCAAGTCAAATGACATAGAAGAACAAAGAGATATTGTAAGCCATGAAACAATCACTTCACCACCAAGTCAAAGTATAACACAATCGGCATCACCGACATCCTATCCAGTGTTGGACAATTGGACAAATTCGCTCACTACCCCGGCGTAAGTGGTAGAGCCAATTGCGTGTGTATAGACAAACATTTATTACAAGTGAACATTAGACAAGATAAAAAAAAAAAATGTGTATGGCCTTTCAGTGCTTTAATGTTAACGGAGGCGAGCAGAGATCTAAAAACTTTCATTATTATTTTGATTTAATTATCATTATTATTATATTGTATTATTAAATTTGATTGTTTTTATTTTGAAATTATTAGATGAATTATAATAATTATAATTATTGTTTTATATATTAGTGTTTTATAATAATTAATAATTGGATGTATAATTTGGGTAGTATTATTGTTTATTGTTACTAGGGAATTAAGGAAATACTGTAAAACTTATTATATATTGTATGTACAGCCAACTAAGTCATCAAAGTTTTTAAATTCTGTGTTTTTTTTTTTCAAATTGGACCTGTGTTTAAAGGAAGGACAAGTCCAAAAGAACTAGTCCTTCTTTTAAAAAACGGGGGAGTATTGTAACACCCTGTACATACAAATATTATAATTAGTTGCAAAAATAAAAAAAATGATAATATGTAAAATAAAATTGCAAAGAAAAGCAAAAAGGGAGGACACGAGGCAGAAAGGAAAAAGTGGGCAGAGGAACCGGGTACGCGCTTCGGGAAAGTGAAAGTGTGTCGTGTGTCCAGAAAAATCTAAAACTACAAAGCAAAAGGTCAGATAACTTAATATCATGTTTTAAATTGTTAAAATAACTTACTCCCAGGTTTTTAATTATTAAAATGTTTAATTGTTATTAATTTAATAAATAGGTTTATCTAATATTTGAATTTTATTTAATGGACTGCTATGGTAGACAAGGATAACGTTTCCGAAGGAAAGAAAAATAAATTATAAAAAAGTCAATTAAAGAGGGATAAGGAAGGCATAAGGTCCTTTCAGAACCCTCAGAGAGAACCCAAAGGGTTACATTACGATCTGTCTGTATGCGATTGGAAACATTTCCTCACCAACCAGGAACACTCAAGCATATGTATATTGTCACGTTAAAACCCTTTGTGTAATTTAAGGTTCCTCCTTGAACCATACTTTATTAATTGGTCATCTAGGACGGCTAGGGTTTTAACTTTTCGGTACCAATATTACTCTTCGTTGGGGGATTTAGTACAACTTTAATAAAAGCATATCTTCCACAATATACATTTAATTTAATAATAGAACTTTACATACATAAGAGGCGCATTGAGATAGGTCAGTCTATTAGATATTGTTAATTTATTCATACCCTACGAGGACTTGTAAGGCGGACCAAGAGGGCGACATCCTTCTGATAACTTCGCTTGGCTGGCGGATGTGAATCGGACCAACACTGAAGACACTCACGATCGTTCACTGAAGAGTCATGACCGAGACTAACTATAAGACTCTACTGAAGACTAACTTGAGACTGTCCCCTTACACAAATTAGTTCCTCTATATATAATGCAAACTCCACCAGTTATTCCTTTGATTGACCTAAATTCTTTAGATTCCTGAGTAATTACATTCTCAGAAGAATCTTGCTTATTCATACATATTTGTTTATTTTAGTTAATTAGTTTCTTATGATTACCAAGAAGAAATAATTATTTATTTTGTGTAACTAGATATTCGAGAGTAATTTGATATTCTTGCAAAATATGTTTCTATTAATTTGCATGACTAATATTGTCAACCTGGGAACCGTTCTCTTGTGAATGTCGTAATTGTTATTACTCATCTTTTAACTATGTTTAATTATATTTATTAAACTTGGTAAACTTAGGGTATGCGACAATATCAGTCGTATAAAAAAAAAACATTTATTTTTAAGTTGTGGTATAAAAAAGGATTAGACCATTTAGAAATTGAGTTTATAAAGCAATTATATGCTTATTTAAATTTTGTTGCTCTATGCTATCTCGTACAATGGTAGCGAAAACCATTTGTTAAATCACAACGCCAATGCAAATGCACCAAAATTTGGAATCGTGCTTGTCATGTCTACCGATTCTCTCGCTCGTTCATCGTCGTCACTCGTCATGCGATCATGACGTATAGCACCTAGTAAGCATAATATCTCATTGTTTTAGTATCACAAGCGTTTGGACTCTTAGATTTGCGCCCAGGAGTTTCAGTTTTCAGTAGATAGGGGAAAACCGGGATGATTCGTACAGGGGGAGCATTCGTACAGCAGTCATATCTGGAATATTCTAGATGATGACGCATTTGTATTTGTGTGTGTAAGGCCTTCTTAAGGGCATAGTTTAACACCTAAGTGCGGTGGCAGTGTAACAGTCAGCTTCGTTGTAACAAGTCGATACGTGTTTTTGCATCACATAAGTAATTTTTAGATTCATCTTTGAAATCATTCATTCGCAATAAGTTTTGCTAAAATTGTTAAAGTAATTTATGATAGTTTTTGAATAAGTACCTTAGATTAATATATAAACATAAATTTTGGGATAACCTTAACCGATTTATTTATTTTGAATTTATTTGTTGATTGTTTTGGTTGGGGTACCTTCGTACAGTTCGAGTGGGGTAGATTCGTACTTCGTAAAGTGGATAGGAATGCACCTAAAAAGATGAAGAAAGGAAAACTTCCAGGAAAATCAAAGATATGTACAGATACTCCCGAAAAATAGACTGATAGAAAAAGAAAGAGCAAAAAAAATGAAAAAACAAGAGCAAGAGAGAAAACAAAAAACTAAAGAGTTTAAACGCGCGTTAAATTTTCTATTAGACACAAATAAAGAAACCAAACCAAAGAAACAGAAGAAAACTGTAGAGACTGATAGTGAAGATGAGACTGACATAAGTTTAAGAAAAAGTTCTTACTATGTTCCACTATGTACGAATGTACCCCACTCTATGTACGAATCCACCCCGCGTGTGGGGTGCCTTCGTACGATTTCCATTTTTTGGGAAATTCATCATAGCTTTTCCATGTTACTTTATATCAATACTAAATTACGCTATTATTAAAGCCAGATGTGTAGGTAATTCAGCAGCATTAAAATTATTTTGAAATAGCTATTAGTTTTTCTTTTACATGACTTAGTGTTAAAAGTGTACGAATCATCCCGGTTTTCCCCTACGGTTTGGTTTCACAGTTTTACCTACTTGAAATTTTTTAGAATTTTCGATTCAATCCGTTGTTATCATAATTAATTAAATTAGCCATTGTTAGAAAAACCTGATGACCGCACTGAGTGGCAGTACGCGTCAAGTATAGCGATAATGAACATATTAAATCAACAATTCATATTAGACTTGAGTCCCCCCATAACAAAATTGTGTGACCACTGTGAACCACTGTGATTTCTTTTATTGTCATTTTATTGAATCTTTTTAAAAGTTTTATTGTGATTAAAAGCTAATTCGATTAAATACTAAATGCCGAAGATAAAGTAAATTTTAAGAATAAATACTTAATAATTCACATTAAGAGGCGGTCGGAGCATAGTGCAAACGCGAGTTGACTATGACTATGAAATGAATACCCGGTTCGAATCCGAGTGAGCAAGAACTTTATTCCGACCGTGTCCGCTCGGAAGGCAATGGCAAACCACCGAGAGTAATATGCCAAGAAGAATCCTTAAAATGTTAATGATCTAAATAAGTCCAAAATTAATAATTAATAATATATTTTAGGTTATTAACTTGTTAATAATAAGATAAGATATAGTTACTATAATATATTATTGTTATATCAAAAAGTTGATCCTAAGGTCAAGAGATATTTGTGTAAATTCAAATTTGTCAAATGCAGGACAAGAAGTGAGATAAGAGCAATTTACAGAATCGAGCATGATATTTGTTACTTTTAACACACACATGCACACCTTATTGTTGAATTCCATTATCTTTTGTTTGTTGTGATGATTGTGAAGATCGAGTGCAAATTAATTGATCTAAAACATATAAGAAGTTTGTGTTATTTGAACGAACAGCCGTAAAAAGCGGAAACTTACTTTGTTGTTATACAGTCGTTGTCCAATTTATTAGGCCCACTTGAAACATTTTAAAATTTTACATAAAATTTGAAATTTACGAAGGATTTGGTAAGCAAAAGGTGGTGTAACTGTGTAATGGGGTTTGCCACACATGATTTAAAAAAAATCTTGGTCAATAATGCGGATTTTTATTCGATTTATAATTATTTAGCATTGCCATGTGATTACAGGGTGATTACCAGTTAAAAGTTGCGTTGAATTTAAAGTGTAATAAATCCTGTTTTACTAAATATTATTGAAATGTAAATATATAATTGCATTAACTATAGACTAAGAAGTATTATTAAGCTTTTTTATTAGCCAATTTTCCAAAAAAATTTACAAAATTAAAAAAAAAAAAAATTTTTTTATATGGGAAATGCTAAACATCTGACAAATGAAAAAGAAGTTATATATCTGCATTGATAAGCAATACAGAATTTAGTCAAAGCCAGATAGCAACTAAAACCGAAGTATCTTGTGCATCAGTGCGTCGTTTGAACCAAAAATTGAAGACTAAAGCGTCTTACAATGCTGTTCGTAAAGGTCGCTGGTGGTCAAAAATGCCTTATGACACCAAGGAAAAAACTTTTACTACTAAATATTGCTGTGAAGTTTAGAAGAGCAACCCAAAGTGACATAAAAAATAAATTAGCAGCAGCAGGGGTCATTGTTGCTCTTCATACAGTGCGCCTAATCCTATAAGATATTAGTTTCATACGTCGCAGATCTGTAAGGAAGCCACTACTTACTCCAGCTATGATTAAAAAGGGTTATGAATGGGCTTATGCTCACAAGCACTTAACTATTGAAGACTGGAGTATAGTATGGAGATTCAAATTATATGAGTCTTTGTTTTAATAAATTTTTTTTGCTTAATTACAGACTTGCTTTAGTGACGAATAATCGTTCCACATCTTGGATGACAAGTCATAGTTTGTTAGGCGTCGACCAGGTGAAAAATATAATCCTGATTATGTTGTGAAGACCGTCAAGCATCTTGTGTCAGTCATGGTATGATCAGTGATTAGTGGGAAGAGAATGGGACGTTTATATGAAGTCGAAGGAACCATGCGTAAGGAGGTTTTTTTTGAAAACTTCTATTCGCCGTTTTTGATTTGTATTTGCAAGGCCGAGGGATTCCGCGAATAAAAACAAAATACTTTTTTCCAAAATTTTAGTTTTTGAAGATCTTTTTTTTAAAGAAGGAAGGAGGACCATTCCTAGTTCTATTTTTTAAATTTAAATCTTATTTTACGCCTTTCTCGATGGAGATACGGATATAGACAACAGAAGCGTTTCCTTGGAGCTCAGCGAGACGCATCCGATCCAACTGGAAGATTAAACATTGGTCGGTAAATAAGGGCGCTACGGGTGGTCAAAGCTTATTGACAATTTTCCGCTAAACGATCGCGCCACGACAAAGCGGAAGAAAATTTTGAAAAAGTAATATTAGATTCGTATAAAGTTTTTAACGCTTTTCAATATCGTATATATACAAATTTTTCATAACGCTCGAAATAAGGGCACCATTTTTAAAAACTGATATTCGTGGAAATTTTCAATCAAAATCTTAGCCGTTTTTTGCTGAAATATTAACCAAAATAACTAACCTAAGCTCGACCGGTGGATCTCTCTTCTAACGGTCCTCTCATTAAAAAAAATATCGCTTCCTAACACTAACCTAAGCTCGACCGGTGGATCTCTCTTTTAACGGTCCCCTCATTGAAAAAAAATATCGTTTCCTAACATTAACCTAAACTCGATCGGAGGATCTCTCTTTTAGCGGTCCCCTC
The DNA here is from genome assembly GCA_958510855.1 of Rhagonycha lutea. NCBI lineage: Eukaryota > Metazoa > Arthropoda > Insecta > Coleoptera > Cantharidae > Rhagonycha > Rhagonycha lutea. Next base: position 31,218,035 of record OY294041.1, read on the forward strand.
ATTAAATAAAAATCGTTTCCTAACACTAACCTAAGCTGGACCGGTGAATCTCTCTTTTAACGGTCCCCTAATTATAAAAAAATCGTTTCCTGACACTAACCTAAGCTCGACCGGTGGATCTCTCTTCTAACGGTCCTCTCATTAAAAAAAATATCGCTTCCTAACACTAACCTAAACTCGATCGGAGGATCTCTCTTTTAACGGTACCCTCATTAAAAAAAAAGGTTTCCTAATTCTAACCTAAGCTCGACCGGTGGATCTCTCTCTTAACGGTCCCCTCATTAAAAAAAAATCGTTTCCAAACACTAACCTAAGCTCGACCGGTAGATCTCTCTTTTAGCGGTCCCCTCATTAAATAAAAATCGTTTCCTAACACTAACCTAAGCTGGACCGGTGAATCTCTCTTTTAACGGTCCCCTAATTAAAAAAAAATCGTTTACTAACACTAACCTAAGCACGACCGGTGGATCTCTCTTCTAACGGTCCTCTTATTAAAAAAAATATCGCTTGCTAACACTAACCTAAGCTCGACCGGTGGATCTCTCTTTTAACGGTCCCCTCATTGAAAAAAATATTGTTTCCTAACATTAACCTAAACTCGATCGGAGGATCTCTCTTTTAACGGTCCCCTCATTAAAAAAAAAGGTTTCCTAATTATAACCTAAGCTCGACCGGTGGATCTCTCTCTTAACGGTCCCCTCATTAAAAAAAAAATCGTTTCCTAACACTAACCTAAGTTCGACCGGTGGATCTCTCTTTTAACGGTCCCCTCATTGTAAAAAATATTGTTTCCTAACATTAACCTAAACTCGATCGGAGGATCTCTCTTTTAACGGTCCCTTCATTAAAAAAAAAGGTTTCCTAATTCTAACCTAAGCTCGACCGGTGGATCTCTCTCTTAACGGTCCCCTCATTCAAAAAAAAAAACCTTTCCTAACACTAACCTAAGCTCGACCGGTAGATTTCTCTTTTAGCGATCCCCTCATTAAATAAAAATCGTTTCCTAACACTAACCTAAGCTGGACCGGTAAATCTCTCTTTTAACGGTCTCCTAATTAAAAAAAAATCGTTTCCTAACACTAACCTAAGCTCGACCGGTGGATCTTTCTTCTAACGGTCCTCTCATTAAAAAAAATATCGCTTCTTAACACTAACCTAAGCTCGACCGGTGGATCTCTCTTTTAACGGTCCCCTCATTAAAAAAAAAGGTTTCGTAATTCTAACCTAAGCTCGACCGGTGGATCTTTCTTCTAACGGTCCTCTCATTAAAAAAAATATCGCTTCTTAACACTAACCTAAGCTCGACCGGTGAATCTCTCTTTTAACGGTCCCCTCATTAAAAAAAAATCGTTTCCTAACACTAACCTAAGCTGGACCGGTGAATCTCTCTTTTAACCGTCCCCTAATTAAAAAAAAATCGTTTCCTAACACTAACCTAAGCTCGACCGGTGGATCTCTCTTCTAACGGTCCTCTCATTAAAAAAAATATCGCTTCCTAACACTAACCTAAGTTCGACCGGTGGATCTCTCTTTTATCGGTCCCCTCATTGAAAAAAATATTGTTTCCTAACATTAACCTAAACTCGATCGGTGGATCTCTCTTTTAACGGTCCTCTCATTAAAAAAAAGGTTTCCTAATTCTAACCTAAGCTCGACCGGTGGATCTCTCTCTTAACGGTCCCCTCATTAAAAAAAAATCGTTTCCTAACACTAACCTAAGCTCGACCGGTAGATCTCTCTTTTAGCTGTCCCCTCATTAAATAAAAATCGTTTCCTAACACTGACCTAAGCTGGACCGGTGAATCTCTCTTTTAACGGTCCCCTAATTAAAAAAAAAATCGTTTCCTAACACTAACCTAAGCTCGACCGGTGGATCTCTCTTTTAAAGGTTCCCCAATTAAAAAAATATCGCTTCCTAACACTAACCTAAGCTCGACCGGTGGATCTCTCTTTTATCGGTCCCCTCATTGAAAAAAATATTGTTTCCTAACATTAACCTAAACTCGATCGGTGGATCTCTCTTTTAACGGTCCCCTCATTAAAAAAAAGGTTTCCTAATTCTAACCTAAGCTCGACCGGTGGATCTCTCTCTTAACGGTCCCCTCATTAAAAAAAAATCGTTTCCTAACACTAACCTAAGCTCGACCGGTAGATCTCTCTTTTAGCTGTCCCCTCATTAAATAAAAATCGTTTCCTAACACTGACCTAAGCTGGACCGGTGAATCTCTCTTTTAACGGTCCCCTAATTAAAAAAAAAATCGTTTCCTAAGACTAACCTAAGGTCGTCCGGTGGATCTCTCTTTTAACGGTACCCTCATTAAATAAATATCGTTTCCTAACACTAACCTAAGCTCGACCGGTGGATCTCTCTTTTAACGGTCCCCTCATTGTAAAAAATATTGTTTCCTAACATTAACCTAAACTCGATCGAAGGATCTCTCTTTTAACGGTCCCTTCATTAAAAAAAAAGGTTTCCTAATTCTAACCTAAGCTCGACCGGTGGATCTCTCTCTTAACGGTAACCTCATTCAAAAAAAAAACCTTTCCTAACACTAACCTAAGCTCGACCGGTAGATTTCTCTTTTAGCGATCCCCTCATTAAATAAAAATCGTTTCCTAACACTAACCTAAGCTGGACCGGTAAATCTCTCTTTTAACGGTCTCCTAATTAAAAAAAAATCGTTTCCTAACACTAACCTAAGCTCGACCGGTGGATCTTTCTTCTAACGGTCTTCTCATTAAAAAAAATATCGCTTCTTAACACTAACCTAAGCTCGACCGGTGGATCTCTCTTTTAACGGTCCCCTCATTAAAAAAAAAGGTTTCGTAATTCTAACCTAAGCTCGACCGGTAGATCTTTCTTCTAACGGTCCTCTCATTAAAAAAAATATCGCTTCTTAACACTAACCTAAGCTCGACCGGTGCATCTCTGTTTTAACGGTCCCCTCATTAAAAAAAAAATCGTTTCCTAACACTAACCTAAGCTGGACCTGTGAATCTCTCTTTTAACCGTCCCCTAATTAAAAAAAAAATCGTTTCCTAACACTAACCTAAGCTCGACCGGTGGATCTCTCTTCTAACGGTCCTCTCATTAAAAAAAATATCGCTTCCTAACACTAACCTAAGCTCGACCGGTGGATCTCTCTTTTATCGGTCCCCTCATTGAAAAAAATATTGTTTCCTAACATTAACCTAAACTCGATCGGTGGATCTCTCATTTAACGGTCCCCTCATTAAAAAAAAGGTTTCCTAATTCTAACCTAAGCTCGACCGGTGGATCTCTCTCTTAACGGTCCCCTCATTAAAAAAAAATCGTTTCCTAACACTAACCTAAGCTCGACCGGTAGATCTCTCTTTTAGCTGTCCCCTCATTAAATAAAAATCGTTTCCTAACACTGACCTAAGCTGGACAGGTGAATCTCTCTTTTAACGGTCCCCTAATTAAAAAAAAAATCGTTTCCTAAGACTAACCTAAGGTCGTCCGGTGGATCTCTCTTTTAACGGTACCCTCATTAAATAAATATCGTTTCCTAACACTAACCTAAGCTCGACCGGTGGATCTCTCTTTTAACGGTCCCCTCATTGTAAAAAATATTGTTTCCTAACATTAACCTAAACTCGATCGGAGGATCTCTCTTTTAACGGTCCCTTCATTAAAAAAAAAGGTTTCCTAATTCTAACCTAAGCTCGACCGGTGGATCTTTCTTCTAACGGTCTTCTCATTAAATAAAAATCGTTTCCTAACACTAACCTAAGCTGGACCAGTAAATCTCTCTTTTAACGGTCTCCTTATTAAAAAAAAATCGTTTCCTAACACTAACCTAAGCTCGACCGGTGGATCTTTCTTCTAACGGTCCTCTCATTAAAAAAAATATCGCTTCTTAACACTAACCTAAGCTCGACCGGTGGATCTCTCTTTTAACGGTCCCCTCATTAAAAAAAAAGGTTTCGTAATTCTAACCTAAGCTCGACCGGTGGATCTTTCTTCTAACGGTCCTCTCATTAAAAAAAATATCGCTTCTTAACACTAACCTAAGCTCGACCGGTGAATCTCTCTTTTAACGGTCCCCTCATTAAAAAAAAAATCGTTTCCTAACACTAACCTAAGCTGGACCGGTGAATCTCTCTTTTAACCGTCCCCTAATTAAAAAAAAAATCGTTTCCTAACACTAACCTAAGCTCGATCGGTGGATCTCTCTTTTAACGGTCCCCTCATTAAAAAAAAGGTTTCCTAATTCTAACCTAAGCTCGACCGGTGGATCTCTCTTTTAACGGTCCCCTCATTAAAAAAAAATCGTTTCCTAACACTAACCTAAGCTCGACCGGTAGATCTCTCTTTTAGCTGTCCCCTCATTAAATAAAAATCGTTTCCTAACACTGACCTAAGCTGGACCGGTGAATCTCTCTTTTAACGGTCCCCTAATTAAAAAAAAAATCGTTTCCTAACACTAACCTAAGCTCGACCGTGGATCTCTCTTTTAACGGTCCCCTAATTAAAAAAAAAATCGTTTCCTAAGACTAACCTAAGGTCGTCCGGTGGATCTCTCTTTTAACGGTACCCTCATTAAATAAATATCGTTTCCTAACACTAACCTAAGCTCGACCGGTGGATCTCTCTTTTAACGGTTCCTTAATTAAAAAAAAATCGTTTCCCAACACTAACCTAAGCTCGACCGGTGGATCTCTCTTTTAACGCCTCATTAAAAAAAATCGTTTCCTAACACTAACCTAAGCTCGTCCGCTGGATCTCTCTTTTAACGGTAGCCTCATTTAAAAAAATCATTTCCTAACACTAACCCAAACTCGACCGGTGGATCTCTTTTTTAACGGTCCCCTCACTAAAAAAAATCATTTACTAACACTAACCTAAGCTGGATCGGTGGATCTCTCTTTTAACGGTCCCCTCATTAAAAAAAAATCGTTTCCTAACACTAACCTAATCTCGACCAGTGAATCTCTCTTTTAACGGTCCCCTAGTTAAAAAAAAATCGTTTCCTAACACTAACCTAAGCTCGACCGGTGGATCTCTCTTTTAACGGTTCCCTAATTAAAAAAAAATCGTTTCCCAACACTAACCTAAGCTCGACCGGTGGATCTCTCTTTTAACGGTACCCTCATTAAATAAAAATCGTTTCCTAACACTAACCTAAGCTCGACCGGTGGATCTCTCTTTTAACGGTTCCCTAGTTTAAAAAAATCGTTTCCTAACACTAACCTAAGCTCGTCCGGTGGATCTCTCTTTTAACGGTACCCTCATTAAATAAAAATCGTTTCCTAACACTAACCTAAGCTCGATCGGTGGATCTCTCTTTTAACGGTTCCCCAATTAAAAAAAAATCGTTTCCCAACACTAATCTAAGCTCGACCGGTGGATCTCTCTTTTAACGCCTCATTAAAAAAAATCGGTTCCTAACACTAACCTAAGCTCGTCCGGTGGATCTCTCTTTTAACGGTAGCCTCATTAAAAAAAATCGTTTCCTAACACTAACCCAAACTCGACCGGTGGATCTCTTTTTTTGACGGTCCCCACATTAAAAAAAATCATTTACTAACACTAACCTAAGCTGGATCGGTGGATCTCTCTTTTAACGGTCCCCTAATTAAAAAAAAAATCGTTTCCCAACACTAACCTATGCTCGATCGGTGGATCTCTCTTTTAACGGTACCCTCAATAAATGAAAATCGTTTCCTAACTCTAACCTAAACTCGATCGGTGGATCTCTCTTTTAGCGGTCCCCTCATTAAAAAAAATCGTTTCCTAACGTTTGCTCCGCTCCCGACGCTCCAGAGCCAGTTTGATAACACAATCCTGATTAAAAACATCTCCCTAGGGTCTTTCAACTCGGCAAATTGTGCTACTGGGAAGGGGGTGAATCGCGCTTTTTTTTGCAAAGCTGAGCAAAAATTTGAAAAATCCTGCCAAATAAGGTCACAATTTATAAAAACAGATATTCATGGAAATTTCCAATGAAAATTCCACTTGTTTATGTGCGAAATGGGTACCCGAATGAAATAGAACATGAAAGAACAGAACATGAAAAAACAGAGCAAATAAGAACAGAACACGAAGAAACAGAACAAGGAAAAAAATTTAATTTACCGTAATCTAACACTTTTGGAAAATGTCTTTTGCATATTATCATATCTAATACCTATGCGGACATCGAAATCGTCGTCTGATCAGTTGTAATTTATAATTATGAGATTTAGCCGAATCTAGAATAATAATAATAAGCATGCAACAGCATTACCTCGACGTTTTTTTAGCGCGACGGTCGAGCTAAAGGGGTTTCCACTATTAAATATCAGATAGCACCACGATATTTTATTTCAGCAGTTAGCAATTTGAAAAGTTTGTAACTTCGCTTTATGGAGAATTTAGTATGGGATTTTTAAAATTGTTAAATTAAATTTTATTTACTATTTATTAATTAAAATCAATATTTTATCACATACTATGTTACATAACCCATCAAGTTTCCAATAGAACAATAGAATTACTTTGTGAAATACCCCTAAATTAAATTAATTTAAATTTGACACTTCTAAGACACAATTCTTCGCAATAAAATATGATTGAATGATGATGAAATAAAACTAGTAGCAGAGTAAATCTTATATTTTATTGCGAAGAAGTACCTAAATTGCATCCCTTATCGATCAGACTTCACCTTAGCATAATATATTTGTAAAGAAACTATTCAAAATAAATTTAAATTCAAATTTTCAAACAAAATTTAATTAGTTAAATTGGAAATGAGTAGGCAACCCATGTGGTTAATTATCTGGTACTTATTTTCAAAACTATTTCGTCACCTGAGTATTGGTTTGTTCCAATACCAATACTCAGGTGACGATTGGATTTTTAAAATTGTTAAATTAAATTTTATTTACTACATAACACATCAAGTTTCCAATAGAACAATAGAATTACTTTGTGAAATACCCCTAAATTAAATTAATTTCAATTTGACACTTCTAAGACACAATTCTTCGCAATAAAATAATATAATATAATTGATTTGTAAACACCTTAAGATAACTGCATTATTTTAAATATCACTGTAGGAGGGGCAAATTAGGTACGCTACATATTTTAACCCTGAAATAAGCTCAAATTTTGTATTGTAAGTATTTATGCTTTTCTAAATGATACAATCAATTATTAATCAATCAATTTATTCGCTATCAATCATACATAGCTAGTCACAATAAGTTAGTATAATAAATCAATATAGGACAATATAACACGAATTTTATATAAAAACAAACTAACTATGTTTTACTTTTGTACGTATTATTGTTTTTTTTTTTGTAAATCTACTCTATATATATAAAAAGATAAGACAAAATATGCAACGTTTTTATGCAACGTTTTTGTGCAACGTTTTTATGCGACGTTTTTATGCAAAGCTGAGAACAGCTATTGGACGACACCAAATCAACATTATAATCACATCAACGGATGAATCAAAGCAAAGCAAATCAGAAGCAGAAAAAAAAGCAAATGCAAAAGCAAATGCAAATGCAAAAGCATAAGCAAAAGCATAAGCAAAAGCAAAAAAGCAAAAGCAAAAAAGCAAAAGGAAAAAAGCAAAAAGTAAACGCAAAGCAAGGCAACAAAACCATGCGACGCAAAAACACAAAGATTGAAAGATTTATGTAAATGCAAAATCCGTTTGGTGGCAAATTTGTTATTTTCGGTGGTGACTTTCGTCAAGTTTTACCTGTTATGAAATACGCTTCACCTGTGGAGATAGTCAATTATACTTTAAAGTCAACATCAATTTGGCCAAGCAGCATTATATTATTGAAAGTACCGAATAGCTGGAAATCTACAAATGTAATTCAGGACATTTACAGCAATTCAATTGCTTCTAATGCCGATCTCTCCGACAGAATTATATTAGCCTTCCACAATGATGATGTTCGCACACTTAACAATAAAATATTAAATTTGGTCCAGGGCGAGATTCATACCTACTTAAGGCCGTCTTCTGGTTTAAAAGCATAAATTATAGGCGATTTGTCGAGCTCAATAAAAACAAAACAAACAATGTTTTTACCATTCAGTTTTTTACAACATATTTGTTGATATTTCGAGAATATTTCGAGAGCTGGTAAAATTGGGGGTAAAAAAAATGGAGGGTGTGCTGGTTGACACGATTGCAACCCTTCTGGTAATCGAAAACAAGATTTAAAAAAAGATTCATAATTAGTAAGAATGTCGTTATAGCCCCTACTAAAGAGAAAACGGAAAAAATTTTTTCGCAAAATGGCGGCTGTCTCAAGAAAAAAATTAATTTTTTAACTATTTTTTTCAAAATTCTTAATTTTTTAAAATAGTAAACCAAATAATTTTTATACAAAAGTAGTAGGGGCGATAGACAGTTATATAGTGAAGGTTGATACAAAATTTGAAGCAAATCGGTCAAATGGAACTTGAGATATCATGTTGAAAAATGTAGTTTTAAGAAAAACACGTTTAAAGTTTTACAAAAGTTTCAACCAGTAAAACAAATAATTTTGATACAAAAGTTGTAGGGGTGATAGACAGTTATATATAGAAGGTTTGTACAAAATTTGAAGTAAATCGGTCAGATAGAACTTGATATATCATGTCAACCATGTTGAAAAATGTAGTTTGTAGAAAAATTCGATTAAAGTTTTGAGCAAATATTTCGGCCAGTAAAACAAATAATTTTGATACAAAAGTAGTAGGGGCGATAGACAGTTATATAGTGAAGGTTGGTACAAAATTTGAAGCAAATCGGTTAAATAGAACTTGAGATATTATGTCAACCAGGTTGAAAAATGTTAAAATGTCATAAAATACATAATTACTACGACCTTCGGTAAGTTGCTTACTGCAGGTTCAGTTGCTGCGTCACTAAAATAGCTAAAACGTGGTAAACTGTTGGAATTTTAAAATTTTCTCTTCAGAATATATTCTTAAAGGTCTAAACTTCAAGAATATGCAAAAAAACAAACTTGATTTTTTTTAACTCCAAACCAGAACACGACCTTAAGTGAAGATACAGCTAAACATCGAGGGGTCGATCAAACAGATGAGGACATTCGGTTGGAATATGAAGTCGAATATTTAAATTCGTTGAATTTCCCTGGTTTTCCGGTACACAAATTAAAACTTAAAATAGGATCTGTTGTTATGCTAGCAGAGCTTTAACAAAGTTGGTATATACATCGATAGGCCTTTGTTTAGTCCTGGGCAGTTATATATGTAGCATTATCAAGACGTCGAGCGAAGGATGGTATACAAATTCAAAGTGAAAGCGACATAAAAAATGTTGTATGGAAATAAGTTTTATAACTTGAAGTTATTAGGGCCGCAAAGCGGCCCTGGGGGGTTGGGCTGCGTAAGCGGCCAGGGGGGCAGAGCCCCCCTAGTAAATAAATAAAATAAATACAGAATACAACATCACAAACAAGTGAAAAACACATTTAAAAAAAAACATGCTTCACTTCACAATAAAGCTTGAAACAGTTACTAATGTTTATTTAAAATTATTTATACCTAAAACACAATTATTTATTAATAAAAGAGTACGTATAATATAATTGAAGGGGTTAGAGCAAAAAGGGTATAAGTGACATTTTCAAATACATCAAATTCACTTTTTTAAATAAATGTGCACTTTTTGAATATAATGACTTTACTATTAAAATTGTGCATTAAATTTCATTTCAATTCGACATACAAAAACAGTGTGTCGTTTTTACAGAATTTTGAAAGACCAATTAACTTTGGAGGCAAATATCTCAAACTACCTGGGATGTACTTATACCCTTTTTGCTCTAACCCCTTCAATTATAATAAGTATTTATTTTTGTATAAATTAAACAAAAACTTAACTAGACGTTAACATATTAGTTTCCAATAGAACAATAGAATTACAAAAAAACAAAAAAGAACTTATTAACTAATTGGACATAAATAAAAAAGTAAAAAAAAGGTACGTTTAGAACACAAAAGTTGTTTAGAGTCGCGAGGAACTAACCGATAAGTTGGTCGGACTAAAACGGAATACGCAAATTCCGGTACCGCTAAGTAAACCGAGTGACGTGTTTCTTAACCAACCTGATGACCGGAGAAGCCTAATCACCAGGGGGACTTATCTAGCACGAATTATAAAAAATAATCCTTATTATAGATTCCGATGTTCGTAACTCTACGAAACATCCCACCGAAAAAAAAACCATCAAACTATAAGCGCGAACACATGACTCTCACGGATACAAAGTCCCAAGTATAAACGTAAGTCGACTCTCAATCAGCCACGGTCCGAAACACTCAATCAAGGCGAAACAAGTTGATCCAGAAGAATAAAAGAAAAAAATAGATAGTTCGAGAGTAGTACGATTGAAGGAGAATACAACCGGAAGTAATTTGTTTACCCAGCGTTAGGGGAAACAAACCGAGGATAGCTAGCACAGTTAACGTCTGGCTTGAGGACATATAGAAAGAAAGAAGGGAAAATTTTAACAGACAAGAAGCGTAAAAGAGACAGACGGTCATTTTGAAGGTAAAACAACCAAACTACAACACAACCGTCGAAGTTGGTTGTGTGCTGAACATGGGTGTGAACCATGCAGCCACGGGAGGGGGAAACGCGCAAACTCGTAAAACCACTAAAAACAAAACAAATACATACTAAAATTTGGAATGAACGAACTAACGAAATAAAACTAACCTAAACCTTAACTACTATACAAAAATATACGTTGATGTATGATGATATCGCTGTCCTAGTTCTAAACTAATGTATCTTTAAAAACATCAATTTTGATATCTTAAGAGGGGCATTTAAATTTTGATGCGAAAACATGTTTCAAAAGATGGCGCGCCCTAAAATATTCTAAGAATCTTTTCACCAATACAGAATTCTAATAATTTATAAAAGTCATATGAATAAACGATAACTAATTTAGGGAATGAGGAAGTTTGAGCTTTCAAAGTTAAATATTTTTCAAAATATTCAATATTTTCAAATATGAATATCTTTTTGAAATATACTTGTAAATATTCAACATTGGAAGCTCAAACTTCCTCATTCCCTAAATTAGCTATCGTTTATTCATATGACTTTTATAAATTATTAGAATTCTGTATTGGTGAAAAGATTCTTAGATTCTTAGAATATTTTAGGGCGCGCCATCTTTTGAAACATGTTTTCGCATCAAAATTTAAATGCCCCTCTTAACGAAAACGTGGAAAAAAATGTTAAAGATGTCTCAGTTTAGAACTAGGACAGCGATATAATATAAAAGAATTACTGAATTAAAATTAAATTTGATGGTCGAAAATGCAGAATTATACCGAAATCGCATTAAATCTTTAGAAATCCTTACTTTACAAATTAGTTGTACAGTACACCATCTGGTATGAAAAAATCTAAATAAAATAACTAACAAGGGGACATTACAGTGAGGTACCAACCAATCGAGATCCCAATTTTTTTGGTGATTCTACGAGCTAAAAAAATTATCACTTTCTCGGCGTTTTGTCCAATGGGCCTTAGTTTTTGAAAATAGACAGGTTTAACCATACGTTTTACCCTATGCTAGTTCTAATCCGTAGGTCCCGAGTTCACAGCTCACGCCGGCTAACTTTTTATTTTTAAACCATCCGCAATGTCTTATTTTACACAAGATAAAGGGAGGTCGGATAAAAGGCCGACTTAATAAAAATTTTAAAAGTATAATTTAAATAATTAAAATTTCTAAATTGTTTACAAATTAAATTAAATTAAACGCCACCTCTACACCACTACGACTTGTAGTAACAATCATTATTAATAGCAGTTAAACCTCCTGAACACTTCAAAAATTCATAACTCAAAAACTAAGGCCCATTGGACAAAACGCCGAGAAAGTGATAATTTTTTAGCTCATAGAATCACAAAAAAAATTGGGATCTCGATTGGTTGGTACCTCACTGTAATGGCCCCTTGTAAGTAAATTTATTCATGCTTTACAATAACGGATCTTCATTGGCGACCTTATCATTGGCACACGTGCCACGGATTAATTTATATCTGTATTGCATAAATGAATATAAATGCTGAGCAGTACGATCAAAAAATTCGGAGTGGTATTTCTCTATAAAGTCTTGGAATTCTTTTTTAGAGGGCATCGAATGACTTTTAATTTTCTTCTTAAATGTCGTCGTCAAAAGTTCAATTTCGCGTCTCGTATATTTTCTTTTTCTTTTATTTTTCCTCGTTCTTACGGGAGACCGTAATTCATGTATAATTTCATGTATACTTTGTTTACGTTTTAGTGGCGTCTTGATTTTAATACTTTCTTCTGCAATAAAACAAAAATACATAAATATATTATATAAAAATTAAAAAACAAAATAAATACCAAATGAGCAAGATCCAATATTCCTACGAGGTTTTCTCAATTTAGAACCTCTTGTTTTAATTGGCGACCTTATCATTGGCACACGTGTCACTAGAGAACTTGGTAATTTTTCTAAAAGAACACAAGGAATTTGTTGTCTATTTAATGAGGTTTCATTTGTTCCTGTTGAAGTCTGCGGCTGTGTCTCTTGACAATTATCACCTGCAAAATTTTTTAAAGTTTTTGACCGTAATTACACAAGAGCTATTTATCTAATTTATTTAATGATAAGTGTATTACACGGGGTAATTATTTGGTAAAATTCTGAGAATGTATCACAACTCGAGGAAAATTAAAACAGATAAGTTCCTAAATAAATTATAAAGAAATTAATAATTATTTAAAATTACCTACAATAAAATGTGAATTAAATTTGGGTTAGAAAAAAATTTAATTTCGTATGCTACTACTTAACCCATTCCTAGAATGCGTACTAATATGCGTATATTTGAGATGGAATGGGTTAATATTTCAATTTGATTTGGTCCCACAGTCACCGTGGCGATTGATAAGGTCCCTTCGGATCTTTTAACCGTAAGTGTGTGTGGATTTGCCCAAATCACTCGCGTAATAAAAAATATAGTCATTTCATTGTTTAGTAGGTATATCACAAAATTATATAGGAACTTATCTTTGCAATTTTTCATTATACAAAAAGTTACCTAAAAACACGTCGACCATGTCTTCCACTTCCTCGTCCGTTTCTTCATTAATTGCTTCATTTTCTATTAAAATTTCTAATTCGGTCATAGATTTACCTTTGAATTTTGTAATATCCAAGTTTCCACCTGCAGCCATAAAAAAACGAGACAAGACTGTGATATGTCTCTGCAACTCAGGTTGTCTATAATTTTGTCTGTGAACATTAATGTCATGACCCATAAAGTCAGCTAGTTGCTGAATTTCGTTTTCGTTCAGGACTAAGAATTGCGAAATAGTAGCCACTTGCTTACGTAGACGAGTACAGCGAAGCAATTCTGGATTGTCCGCATTACATTCTTTTGAGAATGTTGCCATAGCACGACCTCCAGCTTCCAAATGCCCAATAGAATTTTTGGAACAGAAAAGAAATACGTTATTTTTAGGGATACCAGACATTGTTCTTAAAGATATAAACATATCTAAGTACCGAACTTGCGCTTTTGTCAATAATGCAGACAGTACCCTACCGCGCTTTCCAATTAATTTAATCATACAAAAACGTTCGGCTAGCATAACTTCCATGCGAGTCATATTTTCATGATCTTCTTTTTGTATCGATCTTCTTTCTTGATACGATTGTAACAACATTCGAGAAACCTCTCCAGGTCTGCGTCGGTTAAAAAGGACCACCTCGTGTAAAACAATTGTCCCTAGTCGAACCCATGCGTTGTAATTATATTTTTCCAGCAAAATTTGGAAACATTTCTCCGCTTCCGATTGCAAATAATTTGTCAATTTTGCAATATCTGTAATGGCAGGCAAATCTTTGTTTTTAAACATTCGTTTTTTTTGTGACGAAATATAAGCCGTCTTTCCAAGGCGTATTAAAAATTCACTCGAGTGGAAGTTTTTGAAATCTAACAAACGAACAAGAATTGGATCAGTCGGTAACAAACCTTTTATTCTATAATAACTGATAAGAGCGTTCACTAAATTTAGTATAACAAGTCGAATAGATTGAACTATTGTGGGAATCTTAAATGAGTATGCGTCTCCGGAACAAATGACATTTACTGCATTCATTATCTTCAGATAGTGAGTAGTATCAAGAAAATCTTGGACACAGTTAATATTATTATCATGTTTATGAAGTTCGATGAAAATACGAGCGGCTAAACGTAACTCTTGTCTGCAATTTCTATAATTATGTGGACACGCTCTATGTTTTATAGCGTAACGCTGTGCTAAAATGAGGAGAGTTTTGTCACTTCGAATAATTTGGCCAACATCATCGTTTTTCAATGGCTCTAATAACATACGAAGTAAATCAGTTTCCAAATTGGAGGGTTGCACTACATTTACACAATTATACGAATCATTCGAAGAAGTAGAAGCCATAGGCGATGAAACTACCGAATTTGACGGAAGTGCTAGCCGTCGAGCCTCTTTCAAAATTTGTGGTTTATTTTTTGGCCTATTAACACAATTTTGGTGGTGTTTATAAAGTGATTTTGAAACGAACAAGGACTTGCAGTTCGGACATGGAACCATATTTTCTACGGCAACTTTTTTAGATGTTCTAATTGGGATACGGTCCTTTGTGCAACACTTGGAGTTATACAAATTGTCACCCCTAATACGCAAGTCCTTCAGCAATCTACTTCGTTCCAAAGAATTTAATGGTAATTCATCAACGTTTTTCACCTCATCTCTATCGCGATGTGTTGCCAACAAATGTCTGGGAAGTGCAGTCACAAATTTAGAGCAAAATAAACAACAGTGACTCTTAGTTTTCAATTCGGATTTATTGACATCTTCGCCATTTATTTTCGTATATAACAACGCTCCAATGACATGATTGCCAGTTAAAACTAATTCGCCGTTTAGCTGACCTGGCGATAAACACCAGCGAACATTCACATTCAGAATTTTACCATTGGGTATGCTGATATAACAAGGTGAATTTTTGTCATCAAATTCTGAAAACGAAAATTTTAGAACAAAGCAACGAATGGAATAATTTACTTACTACATAAGTGGTGTTCAGATGTATTCTGATCTGCTATTATGAACGATACAAATTGCCTATTCAATATGTTAGCGCAATTGCCATCAATATCGTCTACGTCCTTTTGCGGCTTATCTAGCTCATCAAATAACACACTGTACTGTCCATAATGCAAACTTTTTGTCACTGTTAATATTGCAGTCGAGTTCTCGATTAAAATATTTGCCTTATGTTCTTGTCCAGTTTGTTCTGTATCGACTAGTTGATGAGAAACAGTTTCTGCCTCATGATGTGATGATGAAGCTTCTTCGGTTGTGCCAACAATGGCAATGGTGTCTTCTTTTTCCTCTTCTTCTTCGTTAAGATCGGCACCGAACAAATCTCTTTTTGCACATTCGACATCATTTTGATAAGTACGATGCGGTGGGAATGAAATCAACGAAGAAGTGGAAGAACTTATATCATCGTTTCCTGCTTCCCATTCCGAACCCGAATCTTCAAATGGATCTTCTTCCATTTCAAGATTCAATTGAAGATTTGAAGATTCCATGACAAAAAATTCTAAAAAAGATTAAAAATTTTATTATAATATAGAGTGTGTTCACGGAAAATGGTAACAGTGAATAATTTTTGTATGCTACTAGATACAAAAAAAAGTTTAAATAGTTTTTTATTCAGCTGGAAATTTACTATAGGAAACTGATGATGTATATTTTTTTATACTTCAAATTAAACCGGAAGTGAACATCAAAATTTTTTTTCAAATGGCAACATGTCTTTTTTTTAACATTTTCGCAATCTGCAATTTTTTCTTTATGTGATGTGATATGATCGGCTTTGAAACGCATTACAACGTTATCCGAACCCAACTACCAACCTTGCGAATTGATGTTTGGTTTGTTAGCATTTTTACAAATTAAAAACACACTGTATTTTATTATATGTGACCTGGTCTATGAAAAGGGGGTTTAGGTGTCAAAAAATTATTTTCCATTTTTTTGCCGATTCGAATAGAGTATGAGACGCTCTTTCAGATGGTGAAAACCAGAAAGTGATAATTTGTGGAATTACCAGGCAACGCAGATAAACGGGAATACCTAATTCGAAATTGATGCAACGAGTTGTTACCTTTAACTGCTGTTTTCTCGATAACTTATTTGATCATTTTCCACTTTTTTGTCGATTTTAATAGAGTATGAGACGCTCTTTCAGATGATGAAAACCAGAAGGTCATAATTTGAGGAATTATCAGACAACGCAGATAAACGGGAACAACTAACGCGAAACTGATGCAACATTGTTTCCTTTAACTGTTGTTTTCTCGATAACTAGATTTCGCACGTAAGCTCCCTTTTCATAGACCAGGTCACATATTATATTTTAGAAAATTCTATCAGTTTTGTTTACCCCGAAAAATGAGAGAATAAATTATATAGCGCCACCTGCAGGTTATTTTTGCGTTCTATTACGGTTGGAAAAAAATCTGTTACGTTGTTTGCTTTAGGGACCAGCGTTGCCAATCGTCACATAATTATCAGATTTTAACATAATTTTTGAAAAAATCTGATAGTAAAATTGAAGGTAACATAATTATCAGATTTAACATAATTATTGAAATCACAAAATTTTGCAAATAAAAATAATTTATAAAAATAAAAATATTTAAATAAAGATTATTCAGGTATCAGGTATCATACTTTGGCTTTTTTGGAGAAGTTATGGGTCCGGCCCAATTGTCTCCTTTATCTGTGTGAAAATGACAGTGATTTGTTCAAAAATGAAATTTTGATTTTTAATTGAAAGCGGCATTGAGCCTCGTCATTTTTTTATGGTGCTGTGAATATGCATTCCGCCGTGAGGCGTTGGAAGCGCAGCTCTGATTTTTATTCGCCTGGATTTGTACCTGCCTGCACTCATTCGCCCTCGACACGCCATTTATTTTGCTTTATCCATCAACGCTCACTGCATTTACAATAACTATGCAGTGAGGAACATAAATACATATCAATAAACAGTTTACAAGATTATTCATATTTTTAACCACTTTTTGTAGCAAATCTTATGAGAGATACAGCTCCACCAACGTTAGAACCGACTTTAGGGGCGTGTCAGGCGCTGCTAAAATTAAAAATGTACTCTCAAATGAAGAAGTTTCTCGGCGCGAATATTTAAAATCCATAAATTATTTTGTCAAATTGCAGTCACGAAATACGTAAAATATGTTACCGCAAATATTAAATAAAGCTCTTTTGGAATAAATTTAGTAAATATTAATTTCAAAAAACCACGAAAAATGTAAACACACGCAATGATTTGTAATTTTTACAACAGAATGTAGGTACTTGAGAAATAACTCGACGTTCATTCAAATATTTATCAAATTAGTTGGCATATTTGCCGCGTCCTTTCTAAGCTTGGTGGAGCTTATTCGAAAGAAGCAGTAGTTTTTCTCGCAAAAAAAGGTAATTGAACTTGAAAAAAAAAGGTCTTTGATTATCGGGCACGAAAGAAATTATGTTGTACATAATTTTTTGTAAAATCTGGTTAAATCTGATAATTTTGGTGGCGTAGCGCCATAATTTTACTTTTTGCTACTGGCAACGCTGTTAGGTACCGCTCTAAGATATGCATGCGCAGATTCCATTGTGTTTCTTAAGGAACATAAAAATCTTACCTTGAATATTGTAGAGCTTGTTGATTCTTTATTCACTACACAAACACTTTATTTTTAATTGTAATGTAATTACATTACAATTAATTAATGTAATTACATTACAATTCGGACTTTGCACGTCGGAATTAAACATGGTATGGAACTTCCTTGCAGGAGGTGTCATGCAGGAACACAAATGCACGAGTGCACGAGGTGCTTGCAACTTTTAGTAGGGATGGGTAGTTCGCGAACGAACTAAAAAAACAAACGATTCTGTTACACAAACGAAACGAACGAGTTGGATATATCGAGCTACAAGTATAATTGAATGAGATAGAAAATGAACTAGTTCAAAACGAATGAGTCGGCGTTATCGAGGTATGAGTATAATTGAATGAGATAGAAAATCAACTACTCTACTGTTTAATAAGGCTCATAATGGATTGCTACCATTTTAAAAGATTGTACTAAATCGAATACTTTATGAACGAGCGGCGTAAAGAAAAATAAACCTTATACATAAATCAGTTTTAAAAAGTTTTAATATCTTGCTAAGAAAAAAATCAAAAAACTTAAATTATTTCTTTATTAATAAAATAAACTTTGGGACACTGTAGGAATTTTTAAAAGTCAAAATGTAAAATCTTTGAGTGCCGATGCGTAGGAGAAAGTGGTTTCTGAGATTTTACAAATTTTTATTAAGATTATGAAGATTGTTTGGGATTTTACTGCTTTTATAAAGATTGTAGAGATTTTATAGATCGAAACAAAGATTGGTAAGATTTTTACTGAATTGTAAAATCTATGCGATTTTGAGTGAAGATTTTATAGGATTGTAATCTGGATTGTGCCTAACAACAATGCTAAGATTTTTGGGATTGTTTCGAAGATTTTAAAATTTTTTCTGAGATTTTACAGATTTTTATTAAGATTATGAAGATTGTTCGGGATTCTACAGCTTTTATAAAGATTGTAGAAATTTTATAGATTGAAACAAAGAATGGTACGATTTTTACTGGATTGTAAAATCTATGCGATTTTTAGTGAAGATTTTATAAATTATAATCTGGATTTTTCCTTGGTGTACAACAGACTTTTGTAGTGATTTACCCCTCGGCATATTAGTTGCATACAATACTACAAAAAAACCCAACTTTCTTACTCAACCATTAAAAAGCTCAAATAAAATAATCGTCAAGTAACTACTTGACGTTTATAAAAGGTGAAAAGACCGGCCCTTAATAAAATAAACTTAGGGACACTGTAGGAATTGTTAAAAGTCAAAATGTAAAATATTTTAAGTGCCGATGCGTAGCAGAAATTGGCCGACGAGCCGCGTATTGCTCGTACTTTTCGTTCAGCAACCACCAGCACGCCGCGCCGGCCGGCCGCTCAAAATTAGTTTTTTTAATCAATCGCAATAAAAATTACAATCTGATAATATAGAATTAAAGTTGAGTACGGAACTTGCCCAGAGGACTCGAAAATTTGAAATACCTTTAACATTGAATTTATTTACAAGAAAATAATAATACCTATTATAAAAAATATTTTACTAATGCCCTTTATATATCAGTTACATAACGTACTCTTAAAATTAATAGGTACTTATGAAAATATTAATTTCTTTTTTGCAACTGTGCACATTCTTGGTTCTATTTATAGAGCATTGCGCTTACTACCGACTTGGCAACACTGTTACTTACATCCAGGGCTTACATCAAAGGATCTCAAGTTTCCTTATTTTATAATATTGTCATATAATTGAGTAAGATTATATTAAATAAAATCTTAAAATACTTAATCGATCATAGTCCAGAAAAATACTGAAATTCTCTAAAAAGTAAGCATTAAAAGTAAAAGTTCATTAGAAATGCAAAGACACCACGTCGAAAAACTACCTGAAACCAAGTACTACCCTCCCCAATCGCTTCAATTTCAACTCCGAGCAACCAGCATATGTGCAATCAGGTTATAAATCAGGTTATAAATTTTTACAGTCCCGACAATTTAATATCATCTAAATGATTCGTTTTGATTAATTATTTATCAAAAATGAAATTTTTCATATATTATACAACTCTCGCAATTCAAGAAATTTTAAGTTAAAATCTGATTTGTAAAACATATTTTCCGCTTCAAGAGGCTCTTAAATTTGTGTAGGAGAAAGTGGCCGGCGAGCCGCGTATTGCTCGCAGGGCCGTCGAGAGCCACGTCGGGCCCCGTGGCAAGATTTTTTGCGGGCCCTTGCTCTTAAAAATTTCATGTATAAAAAGAAAACATCAAAAATAAAAAAAATATAAATCAACATCTTTTTGATATTGCCTTATATTATTATTTAGTTGGTACATTTGTCTAGAACTCACAAGTTTAAAAATAATAAATAAATGGGTACATATTTCCTGAACGTATTAACGTATTGATACAACGTACAGATTTTTACTTGCACGTTGCACCATTTGGAAAAAGTTTTTATCAAAAATGCAGTTATTTTTCCGGACCCTTCCGGGCCCTTGGCCCTTGTATCATTGTTGGAGGGAATTACTTTGAGCATATTTAAAATAAAATCCTAGAAAATATTAACCGTGTTTTTTATTCTCAATAAATTCACCTTGACCCTCGTACTTATGCAAGTATTAATTTCTTTTTTTGCCACCGCAGCACATTCTTGTTTTATTTATAGCATTGCGCGTAGGTACACTACTTCCTTATTTTATTTTATTTTAAGGATCTCTTACTAACTCTTACTTTTTATTAATTACTCTTATGTAAATTTTATTAAAGTTTTTACAGAGACTTTTTTAAATCACTGTAGCTCATAGTACGGGAGGCAACGATAGTTGATATGTCCTTATTGGCACAAAGCCTATTCTTTCAGATATTGTTGTTTTGGTATCGTAAGTAAAGAAACCGACAGTCTACCACCTTAGAACCGCGGCGAATTTTAGAAAAATGGCTTTAAAGCTGGAACCGAGTAATTAAAGTGTATTGTACTAGCGACGATTATCAATAACGTTCGTAGCTTAATGGTCGAATGCTCTGGTTTACCAGCATTATACCTCTGTCAACCTCGGTTCGAATTTTAGCATGAGGTAATTTTTTTTTTCAAACATATTCGTTTAACGATGTAATTTATTATCGAAATTATGTATCTTTTGTATTTTAAAATTATTCAAGAAAAGATATTATAATTGCACTTTTTATGTCGTTGCCTCCTGTATCAGAAACGGTGCGACGAAGTTGTAAAATCAGGGCCGTGCCGTGCCATAGTGCAAAGAGGCGGTTGCATCAGGCGGCATCGTGAAGGGGCGGCAAAAGCAGATAAATGACATTTTAAAACTTAAAGATATAGAAGACAAAATACTAGAAAATTATTGTATCTGTCTCCAGTCAATACTTTTTGTTGAAAATGAATCGGATATAAATGCAAATGACCTGCAAGAAGAATTACGTGATGTATCCCGAACCCTACCGTACTCTATGAAAACTCTTGATGTTTTAAATTATTTATGTCAAACTAACTTAATTACTTTATATCCAAATAGCCAAATACTGTTATAGCTCTGAGAATTTTATTAACGCTCCCGGTCTCTGTAGCTAGTGAGGAAAGTAGTTTTTCTAAATTAAATTAAATAAAACACTATTTAAGAAGTTCAATTACCCAAACAAAACTTAGTAATCTCTCATTAATTTCCATTGGATCTACTTTAGCTGCAACTCTAGACTACAACATCCCTAATTGACGAATTTGCTAAACAAAATTTTTTATCACAATTGAAGGTTATCGCCATATGCTCAACTAGGGGGGGGGGGGCTAAGCCCCCCCAAATTCAAGTTAGCCCCCCCAAAATATCTCGAAAATTATTAGTTTTTAATGGCGATATTATGAAGAATCGATTAACTTAATATTAGCAACCCTTACCCTCTTACAAAAACATCTTTTTACAATTTCTAACTTCAAATCTAAGCTCTGTTGACCTTATAAATCTAAATTTGTTTGCCTGCGGCGCAATTTTTCATTATTTTTAGCCCCCCCTCTCGCTTATTCTAACAAGCGAGATAACAATATTTGCTTTGAATTTTTTTTTTCGACTTACGGAAAAGCAAAAAATAGTATATTTGCGCTCGGGATTAAAGTGACTTTTCGTCCTTCGGATAATTTTTACCCTCGGCTGCGCCTCGTGTAAAAAACCTTTACCATCAGGACGAAAACATTTTTTTAGCCCCCCCAAACTTTTGACCCTAGTTGCGCCCATGGTTATCGCAATGAAAAAAAACATTTATGGGGCGGCATTTCTAAGACTTGCATCATATTGAAAAAATCTACCGCACGGCACTGTGTAAAATGCATATAAACAGAAATAAAGAGAATGAAATGAATGTGTATATGCTTTTTTTAAATAAAGTTTGTGCTTTTTTTGATCAAGTTGGTGCTTTTTTAAGCACTTTTTTTTTTTTCAAAATTACGTGCTTATTTATCCGGTCTCTACTTATTATTATTTGAAATAATAAAATAATATATATCGTCGTTGCGCCTTCAAAACCGTCGACATGTGCACATTTTGAGCAAAATGCGTTAAGTACAGATTTCGATTAAGGGTTTCAAGCCGGACATTTCCATAAAAGCAGATAATGCATTTTTCTGTAAAATAGTTGTTTAATGAAGGTAAATCACAAAGCACTATGTGTTTAAATAAATGTGTAAATAAATCAGTTTAAACCTTCTCCTGAACAATTTACTAAAATGCACATGTCGGGTTTTGAAGGCGCAACGGCGATATGTAAAAATTGAGGAAAAAAGGTTTTCCTCCGTTTAATAAAGTTTTTATGATAAAAAGTTTTGTTATCATTTTTTTTGGGTCACCCTGTATAAACAACCACAAAATACGTAAATGCAGTAGAATAAGGAATTATTTAAACGAACAATATCCAAGGTCAATCTTTACCAGGAAAAATAAGCGAGGCAAAAGTTGTGATTTTTAATTTTTATTATGTTTTACCTATGTATTTATCACACAGGGTAAATTTCCTCCTGAAAGTTCATTACGTCGCGTCGCGTAACGAGATTACGCCCACCAAATGACGTAGGTTTATGTTATGTTCATTTATGCCACATTCGATAAACGAATATTATTTAGTTGAGCCACCTTTTAAAAAACAGTCAATAATTTTTTTATTGATTAAAATAAAATCATGTTATCGTATCGTCTCCAAACTATATAAAAATTGTTAAATTGAGAAAAATCTAAAATTTATTTAAAAAAAATAAACAAAATTGGTTGACAATTTTATTTTGCATATTTTTTATTTTTTTAGTGCTATTTATAGCGCTAATTTTGGTGTTTTTAAGTGCATATTAAAGCGCTAAAAGTACACTTTTTTAGTGCTATAACTTCCGAGCCCTGGTTATTAGGTTAACCAAATGAGAAGTTAGTCAAATGTGAGGTTCGCCTAAGAATTACATTTTTGACATTGTTTTCGGCGATTTGTTTTATTTTTGAGTATGTTGTTTGTCATGCTCGCGCTTTTATAAACTTTTATGTTTTTGAATATAACTGTAATAGATCAGAAATTATAAGCAAAAAATTAATTCGGAAGTTGCTCGGAGGTTTACTTTCAGAAACTACGATTACAGTTACAAAAGGGCCCCTATAACATATTTACATTTGAGTTACAAACAAACCAAATCTGCTATATACTTATTTCTTTTAAATTAGTTTTAAATTAATTAATTAATTTATTTATTAATTAATTATTAATTAATTTTTAAATTAGTTTTTTATCCAAAAAATGGAATCAATACTTTATATCTCGTAACTTGCTTGAAAAATATAAGCATGTAATCAAAATACCTTTTTCTAAACCAAGGTTAATTTTTATGTGAAAATTTATGCGAAAATTTTTGAAACTTCGCACCGGGCCGCGGTTAAAAAGTTTGGGAAACGCTGACTTATACAAAACTGCAAAAATATTAAAAAGTATAACTTCAAAATTTATTTTGATGAGTAGAAAATAGTCCATTCATTGTGCAATGCATAAAGAAACCTTTGATAATCCCCACCACGTGATTAACGTTGGTTACTGCATGGCATGACGCAAATCGGGATTGAGAATCGAGCAACAAAAATAAAAAGAGACAGAGATGCGCCATTCTGCATTTCGTCGGCGCATCTCGGGTAGGGCCCGAGATCCGAGATGGACAGCTCCGCGATCCGAGATGCTGCCATCAGTTTTTGGTGTTTTCTGGTGTCTTCATTAGTTTTGTGTTGGTTACATACAATTACTTGACATAATTCGACACGTGATTCGACATAATTATGTTTTGGTGGTTATGTCGTACGTGATACTTTTGATTACATTACATGAAGTTTACATGTTTAAAATAATTAAATTGAAGAAATAGTAGTGATTATTTGTTGTTTACAAGATAAGTATACAATTTTACACATACTATACCGGTTAAATCAATCATTTTTTAAATTTCAGGTAGAAAAGGACAATAAGTGAAGATTTATATTATACTCGAGCAAACTCGGATGCAGCTGAGCCTGCTCGAACAAAGGGGAATTAAAAAACGACCTGTCGTCACCTCAGAATTATAGTGTTCTATGTCCTAAAAAGTAAAACGTGAGATATTGACATTTTAGTATTCAAAAGACGATTGTAGTGAAATTCTTTAATTTAGCTAAATTTATTATTTTGTTTCTGGTAGATTACCATACTAGACACCTTAAATTTGTACACTGGTCATAAATTCTAACAAAATAACTGTGTAATTAATTATTAAAATTTTGGATATAGAACAAAAATGCTAAAAAAGATTTTTTAATTTTTTAAAAGGGATATTGAACATTTCCATTGGATATAGAACAAATAACAGTGGATTAAAGATTACGTGGTATTTAAGTTATATAGAACAATAATAAAATAAACACTAATTATTTTTAACGTTATTATTTTATTAATTAAATAATTTTTTTAAATTTCATAAATAATAATGAACAAAATTAAGAAAAAAAATTAAAAGTTTGAAAATTTTACTTCTTTGACAATTTCTTGGTTTTCTTTAATTTTTTTGCTTTTATAACTGCTTTAAATTTTTGTAAATGTGTACATTACATTAAATGTAAACATCAGGAAATGTTGTCACCAATGTTTTGCCCTCCTGCCTTTTTTTTGAATATTGTAATTTAATTTAATTTACAATATAATTGCGAAATTGTAACTATTTGTTTGGATATAGAACATTTAAATCATGGATATAGAACAGTGTTACAGAAAAGTTAAAATACCCTTGTGGCATAGGATATAGCACACTTTTAAACTATTATATACTACAGATATGGATATAGAACCAAATAAGAAGCTAAAGAAGTTCAAAATTTCAAGATATAGAACATTAAATTACTGAAAACTTCGTATAGAACAAAAATTTAGACACAATATTTGGGATATAGAACAAATAAAGCATCCTGAGTTTGAATGTGCAAAAATCTCATTTTTTGCCAGAAGTGGATATAGAACACTATAATTCTGAGGTGACGCTGTGTCAATTGTTCAAATCGATTTCATTCATAACATCAAATATGAGAATTATTTACAATATAGTAAATATTAGGTTATTGAAACTATGTTAGTACTGTAACTAAATATAAGTTGTGCTGTAAACAGGTAATATTTTTTGTAAATTTAAAAATAGTTAAAAACCAGCCATCTTTTGAGGTTATGTTTGTCGTTCAACTTTACCTTTGCATGAAATGGTTGTTTCTAGGTTGTTCGAGCAGCTGTTCGAGCAAGAGTGGTGAATTTTAAAACGCAAGCACTCTGTGGTCGAACGAATTATAAAACGGCTTATTGCTGCTCGAGTATTCGAACCACTGTTCGAGCAATCATAAAACACGCTAATGAACATTGAACAACACCCAAGTATTGGTCGACAGAACAACATTGGTCGACAAAAAAGGAACTGCAAATATTCAAAAATTTGTGAGCATCATTTCAATCAACGAGATTTTGTAATGAGCCTACGTTTAATTAAAATTGCTGTACGATACTACTTTTTTTTATACTTTTTATAGAAAATGTTTGATATTTTCATTTCTATTTCATTCTGTTAATATGTAACATTTTTGCTTTATTAAAATATTGAAGTTTTTAACCATATGAATTTTATTGTGTCCTATCATCTTTCTGAATATTTATGAAACAATTTTTCCATCTTCTGAACAATTTATTTATTCGCTTAGAAAACACGATGTCCAGGGCCGTAGATAAGGGGGGGTTCGGGGGTTCAACCCCCCTCGAGCAGAGAGCGAGATATTAAAATTATATATAAGTATATATTTCGGACTGCTTTTTGCATTGCAAGGTAAATAAACACCTCGCAACACATCAAGCCTACAATTAGTAATTGTTTATCCGTTCCCATTTCCCAAGTCTCTTGCGAGGCTTTGGTCATGGTTTAAAGCTTTTTAGTTTTCTTTACAGGTAATGAGGAGCTAGCCTATCGCCCCGACCCCCAACCTGGAGGACCAGAGAGACGGCCAGAATAAAGTTCTTACTTCACCCGGATTCGAACCGGGCATTTAGCGTTCATAGTCAACTCGCGTGACCACTATGCTCCGACCGTCTCTTATATGGCACGTTGATACATAAAGGTTCGCCATTCCTGCTTTAAGGGGTTACATCTAATTGACACACCGAAAAATTAGACTTTTTTAGGAATTTTTTTGAGAATAGATACTAAAAAAGAAATCAAACTGAGGTTTAGAGGGTTTATTCTACATGTATTGAAGTATAGAGAAAAAAATTTTTTGCGAAAAAAAAGTACAAAATAGCGGTGCAGTTGTAGCTACAGTAAGAGTCCTTTTTTTTAGGCGCTCCACGGGCGAAAACAGAACTCGTTTGGATTATCATCTTGAACGAAAAGAAAATTTTTCTTGTTATCTACATTAGGTTTGCTAAGTTATGATTTTATAATGTGCCGCTTTGAAACACGCGGTCGAGGTAATACTTTAAAACGATTCGGTGAGGTCGCGTTAGGTGAAAAAAGATCGACTTAAGGGGGTAGGATACTGTGGACAAGCGTAAAACAGTATGAATTTTGAAAATTAATTCCAGAAAAATTACAAATGCGTTTACCTTAATTTTTGGGCATATAATAATATCAATCTTATTGAGTATACATGTAAAATTTTATTGCAAAATATTTATAATTGTAGAATTTACGTGAGTTTGCTTACAACGGTGTACGTTCGCACGGTGTACATCGATTTTCAATTTGTAGTGAATGAATTTTGTTGAAATTTGGAATATAAGTTCACAGATGTAGTAGTTCTCGTGTCACAAGCCATTTCTTTGAATTTCTTTTCCGTTAATTTTTTATTTAAGAAATACCGTAGAAAATATGCACTTTTTTACAACAATAAATTCAAAATTTTTTTTTCAATAATTAAAACGAAAATTGGAAAAATGGCTCGTGACACGAGAACTACTACATCTGTGAACTTATATTCCAAATTTCAACAAAATTCATACACTACAAATTGAAAATCGATGTACACCGTGCGAACGTACACCGTTGTATGCAAACTCACGTAAATTCTACAATTATAAATATTTTGCAATAAAATTTTACATGTATACTCAATAAGATTGATATTATTATATGCCCAAAAATTAAGGTAAACGCATTTGTAATTTTTCTGGAATTAATTTTAAAAATTCATACTGTTTTGCTCTTGTCCACAGTATCCTACCCCCTTAATGATGTCGACCTAATGATACTTCTAGGTCGACGTAATACTTTAAAACGATTCGGTGAGGTCGCGTTAGGTGCAAAAAGGTCGACCTAATGATGTCGACCTAATGATACTTCTAGGTCGAGGTAATACTTTAAAACGATTCGGTGAGGTCGCGTTAGGTGAAAAAAGGTCGACTTAATGATGTCGACCTAATGATACTTCTAGGTCGAGGTAATACTTTAAAACGATTCGGTGAGGTCGCGTTAGGTGCAAAAAGGTCGACCTAATGTTGTCGACCTAATGATACTTCTAGGTCGAGGTAATACTTTAAAACGATTCGGTGAGGTCGCGTTAGGTAAAAAAAGGTCGACTTAATGATGTCGACCTAATGATACTTCTAGGTCGAGGTAATACTTGAAAACGATTCGGTGAGGTCGCGTTAGGTGAAAAAAGGTCGACCTAATGATGTCGACCTAATGATACTTCTAGGTCGAGGTAATACTTTAAAACGATTCGGTAAGGTCGCGTTAGGTGCAAAAAGGTCGACCTAATGATGTCGACCTAATGATACTTCTAGGTCGAGGTAATACTTTAAAACGATTCGGTGAGGTCGCGTTAGGTGAAAAAAGGTCGACTTAATGATGTCGATCTAATGAT
Source organism: Rhagonycha lutea (assembly GCA_958510855.1). NCBI lineage: Eukaryota > Metazoa > Arthropoda > Insecta > Coleoptera > Cantharidae > Rhagonycha > Rhagonycha lutea. The sequence continues at coordinate 31,246,164 of OY294041.1, forward strand.
ACTTCTAGGTCGAGGTAATACTTCAAAAACGATTCGGTGAGGTCGCGTTAGGCGAAAAAAGGTCGACTTAATGATGTCGACCTAATGATGCTTCTACGTCGAGTTAAACTTTTAGGATTAACTAGGAACTTCTTAGTCGAACGAGTCGTTAAAAATAAAAGTGGATTGCTATTGGCTGAGTGAACGGACGTTTTCTATTGCTTAGCAATGATCTTTTAGTTAAGTCTCCATTAACGTTTTGATTATGAAATATAATTGCAAAAAATTTAAAATAAATTACGTCAATCACATGAAACGTGTTCAACAACCAGTGGCCACCTAGTGGTTATTACTGTAATCCCGGCTACCGTAATGGCAGAAATAAATATAAATTGAGTGCATTGTTGCTCCCTCTTGATGCAAAAATGTGCAGGTCGACCTAATTTTATAGCACTAGCTCGACGTTCAAGTCGTTTAGGTCTACTCGACGCTGAATTTTGGTCGAGTTTTGGTCGAGGTAAAGATGCAAATTAGTACCATTTTCGGCCCTAAGTAGGTGTCGATACTTATAATAATTAATGATTTCAAAACTTATGTTTTTTTGGATTCAAAGTACAGAAAAGCGAATTTATAGCGAAGGAGGCATTTTTCTAAAAAATTCTACTCGAGGTTTTCGATTTGTATTTGCAAGGCCGAGGGATTCCGCGAATAAAAACAAAATATTTTTTTCCAAAATATTAGTTTTTGTAGATATTTTTTGAAGAAGGGGGGACCATTCCTAGTTTATTTTGTTAAATTTAAATCGCATTTTACGCCTTTTACCGATGGAGATACGGAAGTCGACAACCGAAGAGTTTCTTTTGAGCTCGGCGAGATGCATTCGATCCAACTTGAAGATTAAACATCGGCCAGCAAATAAGGGCGCTACGGGCGGTCAAAGCTTTCTCGCAATTTTCAGCTAAACGATCGCCGCACAACACAGCGGAGAAAAAATTAAAAGCAGAGTCGAATAGACCTTTTAACGCTTTTCGAATTCGTATTTATCCAAATTTTTCCTAAACTGCTAAATTAAGTCGCAATTCACAAAAGCAGAAGATAGTCATGGAATTTTAAAATTAAAATTCTTTTCAAATATTAACAAATATAAAATATGTTAAACATTAAGGAAGAGTTTTTCGAAAAAATGCCTTTGAACATTTTCGATTTATATACACGAGACGAATTTATTTTGCGAAAAAAAAATTTAATTTTTAACAAAATTTAACATTTAATCCGCCGCCCCCGACGGACGCACATTGGGGAAGCAGAGCAAAATACCTGCTATTAAATAAAATACTATTTGAACGGAATTTTAAGTTGGATATTCCTTTTCAGGGATATTAGAAGTATCTAAAAAATTCATAGATAAAAATTTCGAATAGGTTTTATTAACCCATATGGGTTAATAAAACCCAGAAAACTCTTGCTTTTGAAATATTGAATTTTTTTCTTTAGTTGTTGGTCAGTTTATTAAGCTGAATCACAGAAAAATATTTAAAAAATTCTGAAAATGTTGGAAGTGGCCGAAACTTGGTGTTCCTTCATAAGTAAATAATTTTTTTTCAAATAATTTCATAATTTGAACAAATTATTTCAAATTTATACATAAAACACGTTTACTGGTCCTTTATGTATCCAAATTTGATATACTCTAATCAAAACTGCTAATAACAACTTCAAAAAATTACTTTGTGCCCCCCACCTGTTCATAGACAATTTATAAAATGTAAAATAAACGTTTTCTAATAATTAATGATCTGCTACTTTTCAATAAATTTTTTATTAATTTCACAAAATGAAAATCTAAATACACACTTGATATTTGATCAGGAATAATTTTTTAAAATGTAGAAATATAATTGAATCGGTTATTGTTGAAAGGGGATAACTCACTTTTTGACTTTTTTTGGTAAAGGTGAATTTCTATATTTTCGAGATGGACGCGGTGCTTGGTGGTGAAAGGGATCTTCTTATATCATTTTTTACAAAAAATTTACTATAAAACAAGTAACAACGAACGATATTTTAAATTTTATAGAATGATGGCCAAAAATACTATAAGAAAATGGTTAATTCTGAAGGAATTTTTATACAGTTTTCATTGCATTTTAAATATTTGTGTAATAAAATTTTCAAAAATAATGACTAATTTACTTTTAAAACAAACAAATAAAATTTTTATTGTTGAAAGGGGATAACTCAAAAAACTTTGACCTTCAAATTTATAGATATAACGATTTTCAAATGTTTTCAAAATATATCCAAAAATACCATGGGGTTCTATAGAACCATCAAGTATTGTTAAAAATGTAAAATTTGTTTATATTTGTTCAAAAAACAGTTTTTAGCGATTACCTCAAAACATCAAAAAGTGAGTAGTCCCCTTTCAACAATAACCGATTCAATTATTAAAATACGTGATTTTTAAAAAAAACAGACCTGCCTTAAGTTTATCATAAAGCAAAAACAATGGCATTGAAATTCAAATAAAGCCATTAATTAAATTACAATAATTTTTATACACCCTGTATGAAAAATATAAAATTGTGTTTATAAAAGAACTTTTCAAAAATCGGAAAATTTTTAAAAGCTATTTTAATGCATAATCAACACCAATTGGAAAAAAACAAAAATTAAAACTCGGATTGCTTCGGAACATAACTAAAATGACCAAAACGCTAAAATTTTCGCCTTCGTGTTTCCATAGGGCTTTTTTTCAAAATACATTCCGTTAATCACAAGTTTAGAATTACTAAAATGTCTCTGCATACCTAGTTGAATTTCAAGGTCTCCTATAAAAAATTTTCAATTATTTGAAAAGGTTCCGAAGGAGAAAATTCGCTCTGGTAGCGATCAGAGAGAAATTTTTGAATTTCTAACAGTGTTCTAGTGTGTTTGGGTTAATGATGTATTGAAACGCCATGAAAAGAAATCCGTAAATAAAATTTTAATTTTGATTTAATAGCAGGTATTTTGCTCTGCTGCCCCAGTGTGCGACGTCGCACCTTGAATTTTACCTACGACCTGCGCACATCTTTATAATCAAACATAGCTACGACCTCGCACAGACACAGAGCTCGGCCTGCACCTCGCAAAAATGAACCCAGTTTATACGTTTACCTGCAAAATTTGGAATTATCGAAAAATTAGAATTTCAATAGTGAAGAAGACTTTATTCGAAAAAATTCCATTTCACGTTTTCGATTTATATTAGTACGGTTGAGGCACTGAACGAAAAAAAACGGAATTTTTTTTGTGGAAAATTTTCATTTGAAATTCAAGGCTTAGTACCTTCAAAAAGTTTGGTAAATATTTATATTGCATTTTACGCTTTTCCCGATGAAGATACGGAAGTCGACAAGAGAAGAGTTTCTTTTGAGCTCAGCGAGACGCATCCGATCCAACTGGAAGATTAACCATCGGCCAGCAAATAAAAGCGCTACGGGCAGTCAAAGCTTTCTCGCAATTTTCAGCTAAACGATCGCCGCGCAACACAGCGGAGAAAAAATTTGAAAGACCAAAAGCAGAGTCGCATAGACCTTTTAACGCTTTTTGAATTCGTATTTATCCAAATTTTTCCTAAACTGCTAAATTAAGTCGCAATTCACAAAAGCAGAAGATAGTCATGGAATTTTAAAATTAAAATCATATTTCTAATGAAATCTTAACAAATATAAAATGTCAATTTTAAACATTAAGGAAGAGTTTTTCGAAAAACTGCCTTTGAACATTTTCAATTTATATACACGAGGCGAATTTATTTTTCGAAAAAAAAATTGAAATTTCCAAAATTTAACATTTTTGGAAAAAGTCTTTCGTCTCTTACCACATCCAAGCAGAGGTGGTTCGGTTGGCCGTCTTTACGATTTCTCCTTATAATTAGGCGGTTTAACATTTTCCACGATAAAATTGAAATATTTCGTAAAAGTAAGTCTCTTAAGTTACGAATTTCGACTAAAAGGATATATTTTTAAAAATTTTCAACTTTGACCTTCTGGTACGCCGCCCCACGACATTTTTAATTTTTTCCACGTAATGTGGGCGATGGTAGAGACCTTTGGGCGTCGATCAAAACCGGTCCGGCAGATAACGCTTCTGCGGTTCGGCCGCTACGCCGTTTCCGCGCCGGGAAGGTTTTCCGGCCTCCACCGCCGCCCCCGACTTCGTACATCGAGTTTTGCGCTGGATTCGGATAAAACTCGTCGGAGCCGACATTTTAACACCTCAAACGTAAACTTCCGCACGCCGCCCCCCGTTTCCGAAGCACTTTTACAATAATTTTTCAAAAAAAGTTCTTCAACTTTGAGGCTTCACCACGGACGCCCCCGACGTCTCGCAGGATCGCGCTTGCGGTTGTGCACGATGGGAATACCTCCCGCGTCGATCGCCGCTTCTCCCGTCGAGATCGGTTCGGTGGGTTCTTCCCGCGTTCTGTCAAGAGAATGGTCTCGAAGTCAAATTTGGATTTTTGAGCGATATCGCGGCGAGAGACGTTTCGTAGCGCCGGCGCCGCACCCGTGGAGCGATTTTAATTTTTTTGATTTCTTTGGATAGAGGAAATTCCGGCGGACATTTTTCGGCATCGGCGGTAAAAATTCGACGATCGGCTTGCGTTCTAGAGGACGTTTTGCAACAATATTTGTAAAAAAATTCTTCCATTTTGGGGCTTCACCACGGAGGCCCCCGACGTTTGCGGAGGACGCCATATAGGTTCTGCACGATGCGAATACCTCCCGCGTCGATCGCCGCCTCTCCCGACGAAATCGGTACGGTTGGTTCTTCTGGGGTTCTTCCCGGGAAATCGCTTATCACTACAAATTTTCAATATTTCTGCACTCGAAGGCGGAAAAGGTTTTCGCTCGCAGCCGCCGCCCCGGCGGAGTTGGGTCGATTTTTCTGGTACCGTTGGATAGAACTTTTAACGGCGGTCATTTTGACATGTCGCCCCGTCATTTTCGATCGCCGCCTGCAACGGTGGAAGCACATTTCTAACAAATATGTCAAAAAACTACCTCCACTTTTAAAAATCGCCACGCCGCCCCCCAGCTAGTGGCAGGGAAGTTTTTGTGCCTTTACATCATGGGAACACTAGGGGCGTCGACCGAGACGTGTTTTTTTACCCTAAAAATGGCACTCGTATAGCTCGCGCCGCCTTCGGCGGCGCTCGCCAGGTGTTTTTTTGAAACGATCGGGAGCGGCCCTGCGGGCCGCTCATTTTAAGACCTCGACGGCGAAAATCCGCCGGGTAGCTCGCTTACGCCAGCCGCTTTTACCTCCGAAATTCCTCTTGACCCATATTATTTTATATAATAGATACTTATGCTACACCTCTCATGTCTCCTTATAATGCCACACTAGTCTGCTTTCCCCCCATATTTTTCCAAGCCCGTTCCCTTGGCTGTAGTTTCGCTAGAAAGTAGGATGGGACAGTAAGAATCTCGTTAATCCATTCGTGCGCGTCAAGAACATAGTTTTTGTCCCATTTAAAAAATTTTTATATAGTTACAGAAGATTATTGATCTTTGTTAAATGTATGAATTTGCAATAGCCAATAAAAGTGTGTTGTTTGCGAATGTTGTACTATAAAATTCAAAATAAGAACTGTTATGCCAGTATATCTCAATATTTTGTCAGAACGAAAATTGTATCCTTTTCTTTTATTTTATAAAGAACTAAAAATTTGTTTTCATCAGAATTTCCAAGTTTTTTTATTGAGCTAGCCGGAAGACCAGATAGACTTACGAACCCATAGTCCTAAAATAAAAATTGAATTTTTATTTTAAGACTTTTCAATTATCAAAATCAAAAATGTTCAAAACTCAAATTATTCAGAGGTAACTCCCTTATAACCTAATTTAATTTTATTTACAACCCCTACTATTTTCAAATGAATGCTATCACGAAATCCATTTTCAAAAATTTTTTATTCGCACAATTTGCTTTCTTTTCTTAATATTGCATACTTCAGTGATTTGATAAACTTTCTCTTCAGAATATTCGCAAAAAAAGTCAAACTATCCGGTTTTGAAGAACTGGTAGGATCAAACCGGATACCAATATAAATAATAAAAATATTTTTTAAAAGATGTTTATTAACTTTATTTTTTTGTCATAAATTGAATATAAAAGTGGAATATAAAGTTAAACAAATAGTGTTGCACATAAGGTACACAAGAACTTTTCATCGTGTTCTTCTGCTCTGGCTCTGGCTTTTTCTTACCCCACTATATTCATTTTTACCTACTAAACGTTAATTTTTAGTTTCAAGTTTTTAAAGTTAACTACAGTTAAATACAGTCCACTTATTTATTATCAAAATATACCATTATAAAAAATTAAATACCCCAAAAAACATATCCGATTTTAGAGGACAAATTTATATCCGGTTTTGTAAGACTCGAAGAAAAAATGTTTAAATGTAAATTTCACAATTAAATTATGAAAAAAAATTGAAAACAATCACATGCGAATGAACCTCTTTTCATGTACTTTAACATGTGTAATTACCTAATAACCACCTTTTCCACAAAAAATTTTTGATTCAAAATCCACATGCAAAAAATAACAATTCTAGAACGCACTTTTTTCAAACCTATCTTGACCGAAAATAACACATATATGCGGTTCTTTGTCTACAATAAGTTTACTTTCTTATCAAGTAAAATATGCTTCTGCATGAATTCGAGAGATAGCGTCAGCGTTTCTAAGCGAACATACGCTATCCGGTATTACCAGACTATCCGGTTTTGTAGAACTTACCCCTACAAGAACAATTTAATTTAAAAAACACTTAAAGAACAATCTAACCTTTTTGTGACAAGGTACAAACAGAGAATATTTGAAGAACTGAGAAAACTGAAACTACGGGGGGGGGGGGGGTCAAAAACAACGTGGTGTTTTTTATAAAAATTGAAAAATATAGTAAAATGAATGAAGATATAGCGAAGTAAATTTGCTACATCGATGTTTCGGGATTCTGTCCCTCGTCAGGCAATCTCACCAGCAAGAAAACAAGAAAAATTTTTAAAATTAATCGAAAAATTAAAAAAAGAATTTAAAAAAAAAATTATGATAAAAATGAAAAAGCTTACCAAATTAATTTATAAAATTTTTAGTTGTTAATTTGCTTCTATTTAAAAAATTATTATTATCACTAATTCACTTTTTTTTCACCGTTATTAAAGTTTTTAATTATTAATTTAGATTTTCATGTGCTTATTTTATAATTTTTGTTATTTTTGTTATTGTTCATAATTTTGTTAAATCACTGGTGACGATTCTGCATTCATTTTAGTCTTATTATTTATCAAATTTACAAGTTCTTTCTTACTTGTTTATCAAACTTACACTTAATTTTTCATTTGCTCATAACATTTTCTTATTTACTGGGAGTGGTTACCTTCGTCGACTATTTTCCATCGTGCTCGACGGTATTGCCATTTTTGCAAGAGGGCTTCCTTATTTGGAAAACTTCCATCATAATTCCACTCTTCACAAGGCGTACATATCACCCGCCATGTTTTGTTGGAAGCCATCAGCCTCGTCCTTGTACTACAGTACCCATGTTAAAACTAGTAAATTAGGTTCCAAACTAAAAGTCACCCGTATCAGGAATTGGAAATATTTTAATAAAAAAGTATGGAAATTCGGTACAGAGTGAAATAAAATGAAAGTTTAAAAATATGATGTTAGACTTTTGTAACAGCGCAAAAACGCATGTTACACTCCGAGGCACAACTTCATGGTAAAATTGTATTTATATAACATTTCCTGTGATCTATTTTTATGATCTATATTGTCCCTCTTTTGGCTCTTCACTATGCTCACAAATTATGTGAATTTTCTTTATGCTTCAATGCACTTCGTCTTCAGGGTGGCTAGTATTTCGTACTACTTACCTTACTTTCTTGTTGCTATTTTTTCGGGACGTGCTAAAGCTATAAGTAAGTGCGAAGGTGTTCCAGCTGTTTTAGTTTTCATTCTAGAATATTAGGAATAACTTTCATATTTCAAGAATCTACTTTGGTTGATTTATAAATCAACCAAAGTTATTCCCGGCCTAAGTAATAAAATCGAAGTTACTTGCACTTCCAACTGTTCTTCATAATTAGGTATATTTTTAAGAGTCTCAATCTCTTCAACAATGAAGAAATGTGTCACGGAATAAATCCGCTAACGACATAAAATAACCAGCAGAGTGGTTCTTCTCTCTTAAAATCAGTGGCTCGCTTGCTATCCAGTGGAGATAGGGCGTGGGCCAAATGACCATTGACACTGAAATAAGAGAGGGAGGGGGGCATATTCGATAACGAGAATAATGGAGTATAGAGGGCGGCCACCAGCTGTAACATTCCATAACCTTCTCACATTTACCTTCGATTATATTAGCTTAATTATATTATCTTAATCTTAATAATCTTAACCAGAATAGATCACTGTGTTGAAGTCAGACTATACGGTGTCGCTTTGAGCGACTGGTGTGGGGACAAAACTGTTCATCGTATGGTCGACTGCAATTTCAATTACAATAAGTGTAAACCTTTACATATTTCAACTTTAAATTGTGTGACGTGGTTTTTGGATACGCCGACTAAAGGCAATATTAGTCATGAATAATACGCTTTTAAATCGAGTTTGTACTAAAACTTCGTGATTGTACCTCGTATTTGTCGAAAAGTAAAGTATTTGTCCGTTGAGTAATAAATTATTAGATTTTATGGGATTGTTAAATTAAACTTCATAGTTATTAGTATAAGTAAAATAATACTTTTGTTAAGTGCAGCTGAGAATAATAAAACGAGACCAAAAAGCAATTAGGATACAGTAAAGTCATAGTTTTGGGAAAACTAATATTATATAGTTAAGCTGGCATCGAGGTTGATTACTTTTTCGAGGAAACTAACAAAGAACGCAGCTGTGCATTAAGTCATATGCCGCGCGCCATAGTACCCAAAAGGATACCGAAAGATATTTATGACATTGTAGCGTCGGTCTGGCGAACGGTAAACCAAAGTTAGACACGTACGTCGTATAAGCTAACGCCGATAATGGATTTTAGGAACCTATTAATTTTGGGTGTGGGAGTAAGTAAGAATTGCATGGGAACTAACGAAATGAAGAAAGCCCATTGGAGGTTTCCCTCCTTTCGTAGTTGTGACATTACGTTAACAAGTGGGACAGGACCGGTAGGTTAAGCCACTCGCCAATTAGCTCTTGTAAGATCAACATCGGTTGGTTTTTACAAAGTAATTGTGAAACAAATAACATCTAAGTTTTCGGGTCAAAAAGTTTAAAGTTTTTGTTATATAAACTGATCAATGTATTAATTTTGATAAAGTGTTAATATTTTATCATCATAAAATTAATAAATCAAGTAAACGGTTAAGAACATTTAAGTGATTGAAGTAAAATATGATAAAACAATTATAAATTGGTTCGGTCATGTGTTGTTTAAAGTAAAATATTAGTTATTTATTCGAAATAAAGTAAACAGTCGTGGAATCAAATCGAGCAATTCTTTAATTGAATCCTATAAAGAAAATATTAATTTCTTATATAAAATGGACTAGAAGTTGTAGCAAATATGCAGATTAAAAACTAATATTCACCATAAGTCGATGGGTATCGCGGTCGAAGTCATTAGTGATTATAAGGCGCTCGATTAATAACATTCCATGGAGGTTCTTGCTTAGGTCCAAAGCGGGTATTTTTATAAACCAAATACGTGTCGAGTAAATTAACAGAATTAAGAAGTAATTATTTGGAGAACATTAAGATCGTAACGTAAACCATTAAGTGTAAATTAAAACCGAATAAACTTTATAATTGTAAACCATTGGGGAATTGGGACATCCATAATTCCAAGAATTATCATATCACCGTTTGTTATCATTGTGTGGAAGAGAGAATAGACGTTATCAGAATCTAGTGTCGTTAAAGGAGTATACCTGGAATAAGTCAATTTTGTGTGAGAACATCAGTTCAATTACAAGTAAGTGTGTTAAAAATATTGTTATTTACGAGAAGTCGTGCGGGATAATTCAAGTGTAATTTAGTAATTTTATTCATAATTCTGAAGAATTGTTCATTTTGTCAAAAGTTAGAGTTATTATATTTGAATCATATTTTGAAATAGTCAATTGATAAAATTAAATCTGTCAAGAGAAAATACTTAATTTTCTGTATTGTTGTAGTGATTATCTTTAGTTTTGAAGGAAAATTTAAGCTAATTATTCTCTTTATAAGAATAATAATTTTGCACTCACAAAGTAGTAACTTTGAGTTTAAATTAAAAGATAATTCAAGTAACAACATTGTTTGGTAATCACTATAAATCATATCATTTCATTTGGAGTCAATTGATTATGTCAAATATTTTATTAATTTAATTAATGTTATTAAAGTATATTTTGTTGATAATTAATCTTAATTAGTTTTGCAACGAGCTCGTAATATTTGAAGATAGGGAATATTAATTTAGTAACACCTATATGGGGGTGTTGTTTGTAAAATTTATGTATTATTCATTTGTTTAATTATTATATGTTTTTTTTGTACCTCATTTTGGTATTTTAATTGCCACCCTGTGGTATAATTTGAGGTGATTTTCTTTTCAGGGCATACTCCAAATTGTAAAACGCCAAAAGATTCTGGATAATTAGTCATATCTCGATTCCGTTTTAAGTCAAGTTTTGAGTAATAAATAAATAATAAACTCATTAGCTTTCATAAGTTGAGTAAAGTTAGTTACGCATGAGTACAACGCAGAGCAGTGTTCTTTGTTGCACCGCTTCTCGGCTCATTTTTAATATCAGTAGCGTACGTAAACAAATTAACAAAGTGGCGCCTTTAATTAAATCCAGTCCATCGGATTTAGTCGAGCAAAATTTGTAAATAGTGTAAATAGTTAGTAGCACTTCGCCATAGCACTTTTCCCCGTAATTTTCGTCAGTAAAGAACCTGCGCCGAAAACCCTGAGTTAGCTGATCGCCTTCCTAAAGTGTCGGAAACTTTTGTTGCGTGCAAAAGGGAAAAGGGCGTTGTGCGGAATCGTCGCGTAACAATTGCTTCACTGTAAAGTAAAGTTTACAAATATATCGTCGGGTTGTTGGTAAAAGTGACCAACTGACATAGAAATCCTATACATTTGGTCATTTTTACCAACAACCCGACGATATCATGTATATCCTTTTACCTTTCAACCAACGATATGTCATTTTTAATTCTTTGGGTAGTCAATTGGAGTGTATACTTCACCAAAACCATTTATAACTGCTAATTCTTCGTTTAAATACTTCATTTGGCATTCCGCTTTAAACATCCCATTGGGAATAAGTGGAGGAAGATGAGTCTCGTCGAAAACAAAATTGCAGCTGTAATATGTGACATCCTGTAAATGGAAATCTTTAAATACTATTTTGTTATTAGAAAATATTTGTAAAACCTTTTCAAAAATGAAACTTGTCATGTTGCCACACTTTTGTAAATTTTTCGTTCCAATCGCATTTGATTCAAACGCCGCTTGCAAATTCACTTGGAATCGTGTTGGAAAGTGTCGATATTCGTTACTCACAAACTTGTATATTTGAGTAACCACCTGAAAATAAAAAATATTTGCTCTTTGTGCTTGTAGTGCTCGGTCACATTTTGTTTCTAAGAAATTGATAGCAAAATTTATAAGTTTCTTGTATGAAAATGTAACCGCGTAATACAGGATTTATAAAAATTATCCTCTATACTGAGAGGAAATCATTGCAATGTTTACTAAAATCCAGCAATTCTGATGGATCACGTCAACGATTACGATAATATTCCACCAACGAAATGCTTCCATTTCAAGCTAATTCAAAATATATTTACTAACTTACAAAGATAATTTAAAACTTACCTCTATCTTATTTTTCAAGCCAAACTTCATGTTTAGTGTCGTATTAAGAGCCGGAGTAGTGCGGTTATACTTGAATGTTTTGATACGAAAGAAATTGAAATACTTTTTATTGTAACTCACTACATCTGCTCGAATATCCTTTAACTTGAAGCCATTTTGATGAAACTAAAATTTAGAAAATATTAGGTGCATCTATAATGGTCTAAAGAAGTTTAATTAAAGACGAATAAATATAAGTACCTGGTTAACACAAGGAGAAGATTGTTCAAGATGAATAAATAAATAGTGCATGATTAGCATAAGAAGTGGATTTAAGAAGAATAAATAGGAAGGGCATGATTAATTCTAACAAAAGAAGAAGTAATTAAAATAAAAGTAAATATAAAAAACATGGGCCAGCCGCTTGACCGCGAGGGAGTGTAATACAACATCGAGAAATATTAAGATAAGTAATTCAGGTTACAAATGAGAAGTATCCACACTATGGTTGTGTAAATTGCAAAAATGGAAAATACGCAGACATAAGGTGTAGGTATGCGTTATTGGTACCTGAATTACTTATAATGCAATTCATCAAAAATATGTAGACCGATAATAAATATTAACGGCAGGAGGGAATTGATAAAAGGATATGATGAAATATAGAGGCAAGAAGTGCACTTAAAAAATACATAAACTAATGAAATTATTATAAAAGTTAAAACATATTATACCTTTGACAAGATTTCCAGACCAGTAATACAAGAGATAATATGCACATTAGATAATACAAGTAATATCAGCAAAGTTATATTCTTCATTGTCAGCTAGTAGATCAGTTTTCAAATTTCAACAACTGGTAAAAATTATTAGGGACATGACATTATATACGTTAATATATAATGTAATACACCATATTATGCTTCCTGTATATTTGACATCCAACCGACCATAACATATTATATTACAATACATACTAATTACAATGATCATTACCATGGTAATGATCCGTTCAATTTTTAAGATACAATCGACCTCGACAAACATTCAATGGTTTATTATCTTGGATCATATATATTATACTAGATATGAAGGATTCATATCGAAATAGCATTGGTTGTTGTGAAGCCACCCATAACATATTTATGTTTGCGTTTTATTTGTTTACTGTTTACACCACCGGTGGAGGTGGTAACTTAGAAAAGTTTATATTTGACATTCAGGGACAAAGTAAATATTGAGAGAACCAATCAGATCCAGGAGCAGGGGCGGATGGGGCCGTCGGGATACCGGGAAATTTCCCGGTGGACCGTCGGCTGTGGGACCGTGGGCCGTCGCGTCGGTCAAAAAATTGTCACGGCTCGGCTGTCGGCCGCGTTGACGGCCATTGGCCCATTTCTAACTAAACATAATGAAATATAATATCAACTTTAGAATTTATCAATCATTATTTGTTTGTGTTTTCCCTTGGATATCCTAATAAATAGTTATATCGTAATTAGAGACAGGATCGTTAGGCAAAAACAGATCTGACTTAGGAGAAGTTATAACGTTAAAACGTGAGTTATATCTTAGGACTACCTCCTAAGTCAATCTTTTAATGTTACACTATCTTTAGCCATATCTTTAGCTATCTGCCAAACTGATAAATTTTCTAATTTTTCTTAAACCGCGCTGACTTTGAAATTTCAAAAATTTTCGCCTGTGGCGCTTAAAAAGAAATTCCGCCACCCTCACGCGCCCATAATTTAATATAAAGAGTATTTATATAAAATATAAGAGTCATTCAAGTTGATGAATATAGAAAAAAACTTGATGAATGACATCGACAATAACAGCAGCAAATTAATGAAAGATGCACTTTTATTTTAATTTTTTTTTATATTCACTATGGTTTGTTATTAATAAAAATATAATTTTGGTTACTGGTATTAAATTTTTTTTCGCAACGGGAGCGGGACCCCCCCATTCAAAAAATTTTCTCCTGCGGCGCAATTTTGGATCGTGACGATTGCATTTTTGGGCCGCCGACTTAAATTTCCCGGTAACTTTTTGATAGCCCATCCGCCCCTGTCCAGGAGACTCGGTAAACACAAAAAGAACGCCATGCTAATATAGACCTTATGACAGGCTTCAATTCTAGTATCTGCATTCACCATCTAGTGTAATATAATGATCTAAGGTTTATATTATGTTCCATGCAAATAATTGTAATGTTATCGAATTGGAGGCATTTCGAGGCAAAGTGATTAAATTAAGTTTCATCAAGGGTTGAAATTTAAACCCACAAAAATTCAAAACAGGTTTGCTCATACAGGAGCTGATATGTCACTTATAACACACACATACACGGCGCAGAGGGTAAGTCGTCGGTTTGTTGTGCGAGAAGTGCTGGTTCGATCCCAGCGAGAGTATAAAAATTTATATGCAGAAATGACAGTGTATTAAGTCGCTGGTTTCTGAGATTATTAAGGTACAACAGAATGACAGTGTAGCAAATGTAAATCGCTGGTTCTGAGATAATAGTGTTGATAAGGATTCGCAAGCGAGAATAAAGAGCGACCAGACGTGCTGATTTTTGAATGGAAATTGATTTCCTAAGAACCAAGTAGAAATGTTTTGATTAATTTACCAGGAGTAAATTATAGTGCCGGAAAACGTGTAGAAAGTGTTTTCTTTTGTAGGAGACAAATTTGCTATTTTTGATTAATCCAGAAGTTTGGTTTGATCTATTTTGATAAGACGTCGCCGTCATTTTTGGAAATTATTTGGACGCACATTTTGTTTGATGAAGTTTGAATTCATCCTGTTTATTAATGGAGATTTGAGAGTTTTTGGTTTATCGATCGACCTGCGAATAACAATCCTAGTCAGTCTCGAGGAATTCAGTTTGGAAAATATCAAATACAAAATTCAAGGTTATACTCACTTACTTGAAATTTATTTTATGGAAGTCACAAATCCGATGCTGGTATCCACAAGTTTGCGATAAGCGTCCGAATCTAATGTTTTCAATCACCCACTAAATTTAATGTACTATCAAAGATGCGTCGGAAGTTTCAGTAGCAGAATATAAACTGGTAGCAAGTGTCATCTGTAGAGACGCGCGAGTTTTTATGGAACTACAATATTTGTCATTGGCGTCTCGTGAATACGGGATAAATAACAAAACAATTTATTTAGAACTCTATTATTTTGATTTTTGCTTACACTTGACATTTTCAAATGAGAATACAAGGCAAATTAGAGTAGAGAAAATTACAATAAATGTGTTTGCCTTATATTAAACACAAATTCTACACTTAAATTAAGCTTCAGAACGATAAATGTATCGAAGACTTTCTTGTTTTGATGAATTTAATTAATTATGGTTTATTAATAAATAATCATTTTGCCGACGTTTACTTTTTATTGTTTGGACTTTACAGCTCCATGTTTAAAGCCATTTGTTCAGTCAAAAACATTAAGATAAATTTTGACAATTTTATACAATTAGCACACCTCAGTTTGTGCAGTAAAAAAGCAAGCCGAATTATAACCAGTGCCTCCTCAGCTAAGTTTAATCTAGTAAGTTTATTTAATGAAAAAGAGTCTACTTGGACCACCACCCGAAAACTTACAGTACTTTTCGGACTCACAACCCTAACGAGATTAGTCTCGAACATCATAAATAAAACTTTAATTGTCACGGTAGTTAAAAAGATATCATTGCTTTGCTTCTGTATAGCTGCCGATCGCACTTCAACGTTGACAACCTTCCCGCGCAGCATTTTTGTGCGCACAGAGAAAAACGTTGCAAATAATATTTCTCTGCTCTCTGTCTACAATGAACAGGCGCAGTACCCATCGCCAGTGAAATTGTGGGTGACATGTTTGTGCGAATTTGCCAAACATTGCTTCCAATATAAGTGCGAACATTCTCATGGTGTTACTGATGGCAGATGCGAATTTACTCCAGGTATTCCCTGTTTACAGGGAGAACATGTATTTTCCCTTAAACGTGATATGAGTGGATTTTATACTATTGGGTTTGATCCGCAGCTTTTTCATCCATCTCTCCACTTCATCATCATGGCACATCTGAAGGCATGTCTAGCAATAAGCCACCTAATGGATGTAAAATTTGTATATGCTCACAGAACTAACACTGCCAAGGAAACGACGCAGATGTTGGTAATAACAAGCCTTAACGGCTTAAACTATGTTGAAAAAGAAGAAGAAGGTTAGCATCTTTTTTAATTGGGTGGTGGTGCGATTTAGATTTGTTTTATAGCTCGGGCCACGAGTAATCTGTCATCGTTTTCTTATTCTCCTTTTTTCTTCAAGTTTTCTCCTTATATTCGATGGTGTTGGACTTGAAGTGTTGAATTGAATTTTTGCGTGTCCTCTAGGAAATATTTGATTGAAATTTTGGAGTGATTTATTTTTTAAGTGTATCTTCAAAAATACACATGATTGTGTATCTACACAATTTATTGTATGTACAAGATTGGAAGAGTATTTTTTTGTATTCCTGGAAATTGGGAATACTATTTGAATTCCAGAATAATTCGTGAGAGGCAAGAAAAGTTAACTAGGTGTGCGATTGTGAAACATCCTGGAAAATATCCAGATTTCTGTGTGCTATGGAATAAATGGTATCTTGTCGAAACGTTACATTATCTCCATGTCATCATTATTATCTGGAGATTAAACTGAAAGAGTTAACTTTTTCACTACAGGAACTACTCAAAAAGAGGGCCCCAGTACGTTGGGCGACATTGTAGTGATTCGAACGTAGCCTGAGGAGATCCTACTCCCAATGATAGAGCAGATCCCTCAGATGCAGATCTTCCAAATAAATGCAATTCCAAATCCAATTGCATTAATTGCAATAAAATTAATAATGACGATGAAATAAAAAGAAAGGTTGATATACTAATACGTAAAAATTTGTTAGAAACTTAGAATCAGGTCGGAATTAGGTGATAAATTGAAACTACATCAACAAATGCGATTTCAGCTTTCCTACAAAATGGATCGTATTGATTTCCCGCTGTGGATTAAAGAAAATTGGTTCTATATTGTCATCGTTTATTTGTAATTAATAAAATAAACACAATGGATCGGCATTCCTAATTCAATTTGGAATAATCAACGGCCCTGGCTCGAGAAGTTTGAATTGTTTAATTTTGTAAATGATAATAATTTTAATTTGTGCCTTGGTAATTAAAATGTTAATTGTATATTTTATCAGAATTTTGAGAATTTTAAATTTTGGTTGTGGTTCGATGAATAAAAGGACGCTCTTCCTATTCTCTGTTCATTTTTGCACAAGCGTCTAGAATTCTGGGAAAACAAGTGAATTTTCTGATTGATTTAATTAATGGAAAATTTTGATCCAGTCCTGGAATCTTAATTGTGTTTTATAGCATAGAAAAATTACATTTGCCAGAAGAAAATCTGAGGGTCGTTTCGGAATCTTGTGGTGGAGTGAACTCAACCGAATCCACGAAAATTTGGTCCATCCAAGGTTAAATTGAATAAAGAATCTTATTATCACAACTCATTTTCTATTTAATTATCTGTAAATTGAAACGAATAAATTACTTTGAAAAAATACATGAGGTCATTGAATTCTGAGGTTAAAATTTCATGTTTAAGAAAATCACTTACAAAATCAACTTGAAGAAGAATACCCTGTACAACAGCTACTCGCAGCCCCAAAGAAAATGGATCCATAAATAAGAAAATTCAAAATGAATGAAATCTAAAATGTAATCTTCAAACAAACAAAGCCCAAGAAGACCCCTGGATATGATCTAATAACTAGAAAGCTTGGTTTCAAACTACTTAGAATCATATTCAACGCAATCCTAGATATAGCCATTTCCCATCTCAGCGGAAGGTGGCGCAAGTGATCATGATGCAGAAACCGGGAAAGGATTCGGCTAAAACGTCTTCTTACAGACCTACATATAAGTCCACTACCCATCACATCCAAAAATTTTCAAAAATTGTTTTTGAAAAGACTGAAACCTGTTCTAGAAGAAAGGAACTTAATCCCAGCCCACCAATTTAGGTTTAGACAGGGACACCGAACGGTGGAGCAGGTGCATCGAGTTATAGAAATTTGATGGCAGATAAAATTTATACCGTAAAAGTCAACTTATAAACTCAAAACGGCCAAAGTTGGTTATAAACTGCGTTTATTATATTTCCAATACAACTGACGCAACGCGCGACGTGTTGATGCTCTACAAAGTTAAAAAATACACGAAAATTTGTCTTTTTATACAATTAATATTTCGTTATAATTTTAAGAGTATTTCTTTAGACTTTGTGACGTGATTTTTACATACGCCGACTAAAGGCAATTTTAGTCTAGAATAATATGTTTTTAAATCAGGTTTGTACAAAAGTTTCGTAGCTGTACCTCGTATTTATCAAATAGAGTGGTTATTCATCGAGACATGAGTATTTTTCCGTTAAATAATAAATACTAGATTTTATGGGATTACTAAATTAAATGTCAACATCATGGTCAAAAGTAAAATGATATTTTTAGTCAAGTACAGCTGCAAATAATAAAACGAGACCCAAAAAGCAATTATAGCACAGGAAAGACCTAGTTTTGGGAAAACTAATATTATTTAGTTAAGCCGGTCTCGAGTTTTATGGCTTTTTCAGAGAAGGGAACAAAGAAGCGGCTGTGAGTTAAGTCATTGGGTCGGGCACGAGTGCGTGTGAACGATTTACCAAAAAGTACCGCGCGCCATAATGTCGCGTTTAAAATTACCAAAAAGCACGTATATCTATTATTCACAAACTCATTAATAGGTTTTAAGAAATCATAAAAATTGGGGGAGTGATTAGAAAAAAAGGAAGAGGGAAATCCAAAATGAGATCTCTCATTGGATGGGACCCTTCCTAAAAATTAGGAAATTTATGTTAACGAGTAGAAGGGAACAGGCAGATCGACTCACTCGGCAAAGTGGTTCTGCTCAAGTAAGACGTACCTAATTTGGGAGATCACTTTGTAAAACGTTTAACATCTAAGTTTTCGGGTCAAAAATAGTTAAAGATTCGACGGTCAGTACTTGTAAAAATTATTTTATAAGTACTGGATACACCAAGAACACCTAAATCGGTAGTCGAATCAAAAGTAATATTAGGAATTGTTAGTGAATAAAGACATTATTTTAAGAGTTAAAGTAGTGAATTTCGTTAATAAACGAGTGAACTTATCACGTTTTATTTTAAGAGTGTATAAAGCCGATCGTTAATTATATTTATTAAGAACATTTAGCGTCTGGAAGAATCGAAGTTATTAAGTTTTAGTCATCCAGAATAATTAGAAAATTAGTTCTCGATGCAATTTTAACGCGAATTAGCGGGATTATACGGTTTAAGGTGAATTAAATGTTTATGTTTGAAACATCGTCGTGGCCCAGGGGTGCAAGTAAAGCGAACTTTGATTTCAAATACTTTTAAGTCCTTCGGTTTATCAAGATTCTGACCTAAAGTTCATAAGGAATCCACAAAATTACGTGCGTAATATTATAATTTCGACGACGTAAAATCACCATAGTGATTAATTTGGTCAAGTAGAACTTATCCAAAGCGAATGAACATTATTGTGCAAAAAGGCGTATTTTATCTGATAAAAATTATTAAGTTGGGAGTTCATTCATATTATACACATTTAAATTAATAATTCGTGTGAAACCATCATAAAGTTCAAACACCGTATTTAACATCTTTTGTGGCCAAGGAGCCGTTTCATCAATCAAATCAAGGATCGACACTATCAAATCTATTGCAGTCAAGGAATATCCACAACGAGTGAATCATTGTGTAAGACACCTGTATTCAGCCATAGTAAGTGATAATTTGTTAATATTAAAAACGCATAATTTTCAAGAATCGGTGTGAAGTTTATTTAATTGTTGTTAGGTTATTTAAAGTTTGCCTAATTTTATTCAAGTTTTGTACCAATTTCGTTACATATATTTCATTAGAAATATATGGATGCGAGTAGCTGACAAAATCTGTGTTTTAAGTTCAGAAATTAAAGAATAGGGTTGTAATCCAAATCGTCATAAATTTAATTATTAATTCTAATTTTGTCTATGGTACATTTGGGAATTTTACTTTGATATAAAGATTAATCAGTCAGTTACTCAAATCATTAAATTTATAATTGTCAAAATCATTATTTTATTAGCATTAAGAAAATTTAGCTTTGCATCGAGCTCGAATAATTTTGATAGGTTTTATTATTAGGATTGATCAGTGCTTTTGGCATTGAATGTAAGTAAGTTTGTATTTTGAAATTATCTTATTATTATATATTTGTTTTACAGTTTTTCATTTGTTTTTATTGCGTAACTGTGTTACGATATCTATTTTACAGGATATTCCATATTGTGAGACTCAATAGATTTACGATAGTCCATCGTCCCTTGATAAGTTACATCTAATCTTTTCACTAAACAATTTTTATTCATTACATACAAAAACTATTAATTCCATACCATCAGCCGTGCGTGGATAAAAGGGATAAACCGTGTTCTCTGTTACATCGTTTACCGATCCAAGCAATTAAGATCAGGGGCGGGCCGGAATTAAACTTAACAGAGTGGCGCCATTAGTAACCCCACAAAATCGGGTTACCAGTCGAGCATTGTAAATAGTAACCAGCGACATTATGCCATAACACTTTTTCCCGTAATTTTAGTAATTAAAGAATCTACGCCGAAAACCACTGAGTTAGTTGGGTGCTTTCCTTAAGTGTCATAACCTTTATTACGTGATCGAGGGAAAAAGGGCGTAGTGTGAAAATAACACGTAATAACTTGAATTGACCACATCCATTGTGCTTATTTTCAAACTAAAAATTTATTCGAGTATATTATGATTATAAAGAACTGAGCTAGTCGAAGGTAAGGAAGTATCTTTGCAATTGGTAAAAAGAGTTTTACCCCATAAATTTATTATTTTCAAAAAGTTACCGATTGCAAAGTAGGTACAATATATTCTACATAATTGTGACAATATACTATACACTCCAATTCCATACCCAAAGAAATAAGGTTTGAATAATAGTTCATCGACGATATGAGGACAAGATAACTAAACATCTCAACAGTTTTTAATTAAAATTGCACTTTATTTTACTTTGGGTTCCACAAAAAAATAAATTAGGATGATTCTTTACAAATGTTTTTCTTAAATGTGAAGCAATCCTTTTTCTTCTTTTTATTACGCTAAGTTAACCTGTGAAGGTCACTGTTGATTATAGCCACTCCAATTTCTAATATGCAGGGTCGCATTCTTTAGACATTCCGCCATTGTTCAATCTGTGGAGAATGCGCCAATACAGTAGGTCAATACAATCCCAAACCTTCTTAAAATTTGGTAATACTGACCTTAAGTTTCACTTATTCAAACTTCTGCAATTGCTATAGAAAAGTACGCCTGGAATCGTAAAGTTTAATGTACGAGATAGTCAAAAGCAAACGTTACATTTGTGGGCTTACTGCTAACGATAAAAAATACTATAACCAAAACTGTGTTCTGATGACTGGCATCGTTTCCACAAGGGAGGATTCCTGTTTAGTTGACAGGAACATAAAACTTATACCTTGGAGTAACTTGTAAGGATTAGGATTAATCTACAGTTGCGTTATCTTACCTGTTCTACCACATACGGCTCAAATTGGAACTAAAATTTAGAAAAAGTTAGGTTAAATTACAAAAGTTTTGTTGACTTACCCCAAACCGTTGCGGTACACTGGTTTCTTCCAGATTGTTTGAAATCCATCTTTATGGATGGATATTATATATGGATATCCAGATTTATGTATCAATGTATCAGACATTTCTGGTCTAAAAATACTGCAAATTTTGTGAAAATAAATAATCTTGTGATATCGAAGCGAGTAATAAGAGAACCATAAAAATATGTACCTATATTAATTATCAGGAATGTTTCTGAGTCCTAGTTCTCCCGAACCCTTGAAACTTCGATAGTTACGCCCCTGTCTAGGCTTTTAGAGCTACTTTAAAGACAGAATAAGACTAAAAATATATTTAATTTAATTGAATTAAATGAATTTAGAGACGGTCATTGCCTTGCAGCTAACGCAGTTGGGTGCAAATGCGGGGCACCGGGTTCAAACCTGGGGAGAGTCAAACTTTCTTATGACTGGTCTCCGTGCTTCGGAAGGCACGTTAAGCCGGTGGTCCCCTGGGTTAGTGAATTGCCACCATTAACATAAAAACCAGGATACATGGCACATCTGACGGCAAGTCTAGCAAGCTACCTAATGGATGTAAAATTTGTATATGCTCACAGAACCAACACTGCCAAGGAAATGACGCAGATGTTGGTAATAACAAGCCTTAAGGCTTAAACTAAGATGAAGAAGAAGAAGAAGAATTAAATGTAACACTTCTTCAGGGGGGAGGCTTGTAATTTTATGCAGTGCTAAGAAATAGCGAAGGAGTGACAAGGAGCTCAATAATTAACCCTTAATTAGCTGCATTAAAAAAACCTAATTTAAAAATGTTCTTTTATTTACATCGTAACAAACAACTTAATTACATTATGTACACTCAATAAAAAATAATTTAACTTTGAGATCCACTTAATATATTATAATGACTAGAAGTAAATACTTAACATTTTTTACACCTTTGGTATGCAAAAATATTTTTCCATAATTCGATATTTAATGTCGTTGCATTTTTACAAATTTTTTTGAGTAATATCTGGT
Source organism: Rhagonycha lutea (assembly GCA_958510855.1). Taxonomy (NCBI): domain Eukaryota; kingdom Metazoa; phylum Arthropoda; class Insecta; order Coleoptera; family Cantharidae; genus Rhagonycha; species Rhagonycha lutea. The sequence goes on from OY294041.1 coordinate 31,268,808, forward strand.
TGCGCAACATTTTTGAACGCACCTTGTACACTGGAATTACACTTCCTTTTGTTTAACTAATAGCACTTTAACTTAAATATTTGAGGTTTACACAATTAATTTATAGTCAGAATTTTGATTATAGCGCTTGCAAAGTGTTTGATGGGTTGCCTATATAACAATTTCGTATGGTGGTTAATCGAAGGTTAACTCAAGAAATCAATACAATATAATTTTTTAGAAATCACATTTGCATTTTCTCATCCCACTTCAATGTTATATTCCAAGATATAACCTTTGACTTGCCAGAAAAATAAAATAACAGAAGATTTTTGTTTTTCTCGGGGAAATCCCCCCTTTGATTCCGAAAGTGAAATTTTTGGTAAGTACATAAATGAAATACAACTTTTAACTTTTCGTTAGTTTCAATCAAATAACAATCACGTGGACATGATTCCACCGTTACCGTGAACCCTCATGTGTCGGTTTAAGTTTCCACTTTGAGAAAATCTAAGTAAACATAATTTGCATTCGTACGGTTTTTCTCCGCTGTGTATCCTTAAGTGTTTAGTTAAAGTGCTACTGTCTGAAAATGCTTTTTTACATAACCTACATCTATACGGGCGTTCACCTGAGTGTGTTCGCATGTGCGTGGTAACTGAGGACGATTGCGAAAAGCGTCGATCACATACCGGACAGCGAAATGGCTTTTCACCACTATGCGTCCTTACATGTGCTGTTAAATTTGCTGCTTGTGAAAAGGATTTGTTGCAATCGATACATCTGTAGGGTTTTTCCCCGGAATGTGTCCTCAGATGCGTTTTTAAGGTACTTGGTCGAGCGTAACTTTTTCCTAAAAATTAAAATTATTAGTTGAATGGTTTAGAAAATAGAGAAATACAGACCACATATCCTACAAACGTTTGGTTTTTGACAGTCATCGTCCAGTGGACTGCAAAAGGCTTTCCGTCTTGGTGAGGCAACAGATACTGAAACTGGTTTGTACGAAGCCGAAATCATGGGAACTTCCTGTGGGGGTCTGAAATCAGCCGTAAAGGAGTAAGTTGCTCCGGCGTAGGTTGGACTGAGCAGCCCTTGAGTGGAATAATTTCCAGGCATAGATCCTTGAGGATTTGAATTCCATTGCACCTAAAACCAACAAAATGGAATTTAAAATGTATTATTTAAGTTTTTGTTAAAATTACTTTCTTGTAACATATTTGCAAAGGGCGTACCGGTATTAAAAATAATATAATTACAGATTTTTCTGCAAAACTGCATGAATAATAACTGGGTGCATGTGTACTCGCTGAAAAGCGTAACCATCATGCCCCCGAGTTGACATGCACTTTCATATAATTTTAATCCATTAACTATACCATTTATAATTATCATTATTATGTGACTTGGTCTAGCAAAATTTAAAATTCCCTTTTCCCTACTAACCTGAAAACGCAAATCTTGATAATTTCTTACAAGCTTTAATAATATGCGTGATTAATAAAGCTCGAGGGGAATATTACATAAAGAAGCGAACCCAAACTGTTCAATTGTGGTGTAAAGACTGTAATTTTTTTAAGTAAAAGGGGAAAAAATGTTAAAATAAGCACTTGCACTTTCTGTGCATTCTGACGGTAATTGGTAACCTATTAAACATATTAATTTCCGGTGAAGAAAAAACCAAGGACTTTCCTATCAAACGTGAAAAATTTGGTTGGAAACTTGATTAAATATTTACTAAAAGAAATTAACAAATATTATATTGAATATTGGTGATTTGTAATGTAATGCGACTTTCTTTTAATAAAGTAATTTTAAGTTTTTGAAGCGGTCTATTGAAGGACGCAAAGAATAGTCGGAGAGAATCTGAAGGAAAATAAAATAAGAACATTTTCTGAATGAATTCGAAAATCGTGCAAATATTAAAAACGGAACTCTTTTAGAGAAATGTAGTCGTGTGGACTGCCAGATTTTAAAATCGGGTTGCTTCTTGACCTTTTTGATTTACCTACAAACAATGTAAATTATAATATCATAAAAATTTATGAAATTAATTTTATTTGAGCTGTTACTCATATCCTAATTTTTAAAATAATGTAAAAAATTTTAATTGAGTTGATGACACATGTGCCCTAACGAAATCGTTCTAAAAATTATTGTGTTTTATACCAAAATGTGATTTTAGGATATCAAATTGAATTTTCAAATAAATCTGACCATTAGGCTGATTTGGCTCTGTAGCAAAAAATACAGATATAAAATAGCATTTAATCAAAATTATCTTATAAATGCACTTCTTATCCTCCAAAAATGCATTCCCTTTTCAAGGAAAATATATTTTTTATGAAAAAAATTATATAAAAATGGAAGGTAATCAAAATTATCTTGAATTTTGCGTAAGTTACAGTTCCAAAATTAATTTTTTATTCAACCCTGGCTAATATTTCGAAACGAACAGAAAATTTAATATAACGTGGAAAACTTTCCGAGAAAGATAAATTAATATTTGATGATTTGTGTGGAAAAATTGATAGAAACGCACATTTTACCCTCCTAAAAATCACTCCCTTGATAGATAGAAATATTTCGTAATTTTTGCTGTTTTTACAAGTGCAATATTTACAAATTTGTAAAATATTTAAATAAAATATTTCTTTTATAAACTCAAAATTATCTTGAATTTTGCGTAAGTTATAGTTCCAAAATTAATTTTTTACTCAGCCCTGGCTAATATTTCGTACGAACAGAAAATTTAATATAAAGTGGAAAACTTTCCGAGAAAGATAAATTAATATTTGATGATTTGTGTGGAAAATTGATAGAAATGCACATTTTACCCTCCTAAAAATCACTCCCTTGATAGGTAGAAATATTTCATTATTTTTGCTGTTTTTACAAGTGCAATATTTACAAATTTGTAAAATATTTAAACAAAATATTTCTTTTATAAACTCAAAATTATCTTGAATTTTGCGTAAGTTATAGTTCCAAAATTAATTTTTTACTCAACCCTGGCTAATATTTCGAACGAACAGAAAATTTAATATAACGTGGAAAACTTTCCGAGAAAGATAAATATTAATATTTGATGATTTGTGTGGAAAAATTGATAGAAATGCACATTTTACCTTCCTAAAAATTACTCCCTTGATAGGTAGAAATAATTCGTTATTTTTTCTGTTTTTATAAGTGCAATATTTACAAATTTGTAAAATATTTAAACAAAATATTTTTTTTATAAACTCAAAATTATCTTGAATTTTGCGTAAGTTATAGTTCCAAATTAATATTTTACTCAGCCCTGGCTAATATTTCGAACGAACAGAAAATTTAATATAACGTGGAAAACTTTCCGAGAAAGATAAATTAATATTTGATGATTTGTGTGGAAAATTTGATAGAAATGCACATTTTACCCTCTTAAAAATTACTCCCTTGTTAGGTAGAAATATTTCGATATTTTTGCTGTTTTTACAAGTGCAATATTTACAAATTTGTAAAATATTTAAACAAAATATATCTTTTATAAACTCAAAATTATCTTGAATTTTGCGTAAGTTATAGTTTCAAAATTAATTTTTTACTCGGCCCTGGCTAATATTTCGAACCAACAGAAAATTTAATATAAAGTGGAAAACTTTCAAAGAAAGGTAAATTAATATTTGATGATTTGTGTGGAAAAATTGATAGAAATGCACATTTTACCCTCCTAAAAATCACTCCCTTGATAGGTAGAAATATTTCATTATTTTTGCTGTTTTTACAAGTGCAATATTTACAAATTTGTAAAATGTTTAAACAAAATTATTCTTTTATAAACTCAAAATTATCTTGAATTTTGCGTAAGTTAAAGTTCCAAAATTAACATTTTACTCAACCCTGGCTAATATTTTGAACGACCAGAAAATTTAATATAATGTGGAAAACTTTCCGAGAAAGATAAATTAGCATTTGCTCATTTGTTTGTAGAAATTGATCAAAATACAAATTTTACACCCTCAAAATCACTCCCTTGATAGGTAGAAATATTTCGTTATTTTTGCTGTTTTTACAAGTGCAATATTTACTTTGTAAAATATTTAAACAAAATATTTCTTTTATAAACTCAAAATTATCTTGAATTATGCGTAAGTTAAAGTTCCAAAATTAATTTTTTACTCAACCCTGGCTAATATTTTGAACGACCAGAAAATTTAATATAATGTGGAAAACTTTCCGAAAAAGATAAATTAGCATTTGCTCATTTGTTTGTAAAAATTGACCAAAATGCACATTTTACCCTCCTAAATATCACTCCCTTGATAGGTAGAAATTTTTCGTTATTTTTGCTATTTTTACATGTCCAATATTTACAAAGTAAAATATTTAAACAAAATATTTCTTTTATAAACTCAAAATTATCTTGAATTTTGCGTAAGTTAAAGTTCCAAAATTAATTTTTTACTCAACCCTGGCTAATATTTCGAACGACCAGAAAATTTAATATAATGTGGAAAACTTTCCTAGAAATATAAATTATTAGCATTTTGTGATTTGTTTGGAAAAATTGACCAAAATACAAATTTTACCCCCCTAAAAATCACTAGACAAATTTCGTTATTTTTGTTGCTTTTACAAGTGCAATATTTGTAAAGTAAAATATTTAACCAAAATATTTCTTTTATAAAATCAAAATTATCTTGAATTTTGCGTAAGTTAAAGTTCGAAAATTAATTTTTTACACAACCCTGGCTAATATTTCGAACGAACAGAAAATTTAATATAATGTGGAAAACTTTTAGAAAAAGATAAATTAGCATTTTTGCTGACATGTTTGGAATAATTGACCTAAATGCACATTTTACCGTCCTAAAAATAACTCCCTTGATAGGTAGAAATATTTCGTTATTTTTACTGTTTTTACAAGTGCAATATTTGAAAATTTGTAAAATATTTAAACAAAATATTTCTTTTATAAAGGAACTTGAAATCAAAATCAGCATTGAATCAGAATTATCTTACATTTTAGGTAATTAAGATTTCAAAATGAATATTCTGGGAAAATCTCGCTTATTTTTCGAATGATCTGAAACACAACAATGTGAAAAACAAATTAGCATTTGCTGATTTGTTTGTTAAAGACCCAAATGCACTTTTTAAGTCTGAAAACTTCATTTACAGCTCAAAATTAGTTATAAATACAGAGATGATTTTTGTTACGGAAATAAGAGAAGAATTTTCCGAAAGTCGTCATATAATTTTCCATCGGTTTTGATAACGAGTTAACATTTTGACTACAATAATCTTCGATTCTATATCAAAAATCACAATGAATTAAAATTCAAAATTTAAACACATTTAAATTAGCAATCTTTGAAATTCGGCATTAAAATTGTTTAAATTTCAAGAATTTTAAGTGCTGTAAATGAAGTTTCGTTTCTACCATAATTTGAATGATTTCAAAAAACGCAATAAATAAAATTTGTTCTTTCTTTCTTTTCAACTTTTATTTTGAAATAAAATTGTAAATCTAGGTAATTGTAGCACCTATTAAAAAAGTTTTCGTCCTTATGATAAACAAGGCTCTCTAAAAATTATAATTATTCTGTAATTTTTGCTGTTTCTACCAGTATAAAATTAGTATACAGTAAAACATCCTTTATTGACGATTATTTGTGCCATTATTGATATTGTCACCACTGATGTGCATAAATGGATTAACGAGGTTCCTACTACCGACCACAAACCACAAGTTTATTTTAAAAATAAAGAAGAGCAAGATTTGATAGTTTGGAAACGTAGGAGCTTAAGTTATATTATTTCTCTTTTTAGAATAAATTTGTGGTCAATTTGCAATCCACACGGATAAGTTTTCAATATTGTTCAACATTCTTCTTCTTTTTAAAATAAATTTTTATTCAGTGAGCGAGCGATCGGTAGCAGGTTTGTCGTTAATCCACACATGGACATGTGGTCATGACACGTCAGTGGTCGGACATATAACGGATGGGATAGATATTAAATGTTCTACTACATCTTTATGTTTATTAACTATTTTGGGGAGAAGTGCGAGGCCGGAGGCCGAGCTATGTTTTGTGATAATGGAGGACGGCCGCAGAAAACTAGATAAAAAGAGTGATCGTTTTTCAGTACGCAAGTTTACCAACAAAATGGCCACTTTTGCTTCGGACCCCCCAAAAACGTCCGATGATCAGAAACCAAACACTAAAACAAATTTACCAGTTGCGTAACTTCAAATTTTGGGGTACTATGAAATACAGAATACGGAAAATGGAACTGGGTACTATGGAATACCCTCCAGCAGTATTTTCAAGAATTAAATTTGCATCTTTATCAATTTTGAAGTCATATAGCTACTTCCTTGTGCTGGGTGTATTCTAAATGTGAAGAAGTGGTGGCAAAACCGGGGGGTCTGGGGGGTATAGAATACCCCCCAGGTACACCTGTACGTAAACAAAAATCTGACTTTAGGAATCAAATTTTAATTGCACACTTATTGCTTCTTTATAGCTGGTGGGTATTCGATACCCCCCAGACCCCCCGGTCTCCCCGGTTTCACACACATTTCTTCACATTTTAAGGGTTTATTGCAAGTTAACCACCGGAGAAAATAGAATAAACACTTAAAAATTAGATAAAATTAAATATTCACCCCTATCTGTAACATTTTCGTTATCGTTATCAAATCGTTATGAACCGTAAAGTTTGGTTTACACTCACAATTGAATTTAATAGATATGGTAATGGTAACAATAATGAAAAACTTACGGAAACGTCTTCTCTTGACCCCCAGATCCCTCGGTTTCTTCAAATATTAGGGGGTCTGGGGGTTAGCCTCCCTAAAACTCTGCCCCTAACCTAGAAGGTATATTTAAAAGCAAACAATCGGAAAACCGGAAGTCTGGAATACCCCCCAGCCGTAAATAAGCAAAAATATGTATTCTCAAGAATTAATTTGTGTCTTTATCAATTTTGAAAAGTCATATGGTTACTTCCTTGTTTGCAACGAGAAACGTCAAAGGACGTTTGAATACGAACAATTAAAATTTATTGTTAGTATTAGGAAACTATTTTTTGTAATGAAGCCCGTTAAATGAAATCCACCGGTCGAGCTTAGGTTAGTGTTAAGAACTGGCATTTTTTATATTAAGGTCGTTAAAAACGCTAAAAGGAAATCCACCGGCTAGATACCCGTCCGTGGACGGGATTTCCATCTAGTAGTAGGTATAAATAACAATTTTAAAAAATCTGTTGTTTAGGGTGGGTAGTATAAAATAAAATAAACTAAAAAGCGCCTGTGGCTAGCGGTTTAATTTAATTAAAAAAACAAACTGGCGCTTTTTACCCTTATTACGGCTCTGGGGAGTGGAGAAATGCAAGGTTTTTGAAAATTTTAAGTACATTTAGCAAATTTGTAGTTTTTCGCCTTTTTTTTCGATTTTTTGTAATCCATAGGGGGGAGTCATAGGTAATTACTCTGCTGTCATATCTGAGACCACAGTAACTACAAAATTACTCCCTCCGTCCCCCTCAAATCTTTTGGGCCTGCAGACGAAATTCATTAGAAATCCTTATTGCTGACCAGGATCTTGAGTAGATTTTTCAGAATGATGCAAGTTTTTTATAATTCTGCCTCTAGACACACATATGCGTTTGGTATTATTTAACTATTTCTTAAATTTCTATACTTTTTCTCTTTTTTACACCCGAATTGCATTGTTATTATCCCGCATTGTACGGTTCAAGAAAATGGAGTACCATTCAATACTTTACAATAACTTTTTCCCAAAAAAATTTAAATTACCCTTTTTTACCCTATTTCATAATTGAACTTTTTTCTTCTCACGCCTGCATTATTTGTTCCGAGCTTCATATTGCAATGTTATAAACTCGGCTTTAACTTTTAAATAAAATCCAACCTTTCGCTTTATGAAATTTTATAAAACTTTTTCAAAATTTGCACGGGTTTATTCAAGCAAATGCTATGCTAGCTCAGTCGTATCTCCTTCGCCTTCCTTATCTTTCGATGAGCTCGAAATTTTCTAAGTTTGATCGCTTTAAAATCAACTTCAATTTTTTCACTTTACCAAATTTTAGGTACCTCAAGAAAACACATTTTCTGCAGACAAATTTTGTGCACGCTTGCGGCCCCGTAGGCTGCACCAAAGTTCCTTCTATCTTCCGGCACCCTGTCGGCCTAGCCTCGACCTCCAGTTGCCGCGAAAATTCAAAATTTTCACAAATGTTTAAAATTATCTTAGAAGCTCCTACGCGCCAGATGATTATTGTGGCATAGCGAAGGCCAACTGCTATATTATATACCTCTGTATCTTCTTTAGATGCAAAGGTATTAGCAGGCGTTCATCCCATTGATCAGGAGATCTCTAGACTCAATGCTTAGAAAAAAACTCTGTTAACTTCCTAGGACAAGATTTTACTTAAACCTTCCCTTCTTTATAGCATTAATCACATTTGGCAAGAAATATGGGATAATCATCCATTTGGAATCCAGGGCATGGCGAACTCGGGAAATTCCTCAAGCAATTAGGGAAATCTAGTACTACCTCCCTTGACGGCCCCATCCATACACAAAATATTTGGCTAACAAAAACAGAGATTTGGAGGAAATAGAGATTTACTCCAAATTTTTGTTTTCATTAGCGAACAAAGCACACGGTAGCATTTTGATGGTAAATATGCGCACTAAAAAGCCATCACTCTTTTTAATTAGTTTTCTGGTACCGCTCTCCATCATCACAAAACATAGCTCGGCCTGATGTCTCGCATTTCTGCTTCTCTCCTAATATTCGCGTTTTATATTAACAAAACGCCACCACACGGAATAATTTCGAAGTTCATTTAGAACGTATTTTGCTTTGTTTACATAATGAACTTGTTTACATTTACATTAATACCACCACACGGAATAATTTATAAATCCATTTAAAACGTATGGTTTGCAGCGCCACCAACGGTAATGTAAAACGCGAATAGCTCAACCTGCGGCCTTCGCACTTCCTATATCACGTGACATAGCTCGGCCTTCCGCCTCGTACCTTCCCTTTTGGATAAATTAGTATTTCAAAACTAATCTTTTTCGAAACCCTGCCTTAGTTTTTGAATGTTCACAAATTCACAATAAGGTGAAAAATGTTATGCAAAAAATAAATTAGTATTTGCTGATTTGTTTAATAAAATTCACCGAAATGTTCTTTTTAAACCCCTGAACATCACTCCCCTAATAAATAGAAGTTAGAGTTTAAAATAAGTTTTTATTAAACTATGATTTATCCTTCGAACGATAACAATAGAAAATGTATGTGAAGATCTTTCCGAAAAAGATAAATTTCCTGATTTGATTGTTAAAATTGACCAAAATGCACTTTTTATCCTTCCGAAAATCAGTCCCGTGAGAATTGGAATTATTTTGTTATTGTTACTGTTTTTACAAGTATAATATTAGTTAATGCAAAATTTGCAAACATTTTCCTTAGATGTAAATTTATATGACATGATGACCTTATTCGGTAAGAATTACAAAACTTTAGACAAATTTGAATATCAAAATAATTTTAAAAAGAACAAAATGTAAATTAAATTAATATAACTTACCCCCTAATAAAAATCAACTTTTGTCACAGATAAATGAAGTTAATGACGAAATAGATTTTTGGAAAATCGAATTTTCCAAATACACGTATCGGAAGAATCTATTAACTACTTTAAAAATCAATTTTTTTTAACTTCAGGAAAGATAAATACAATAAATCACAAAAAGAGAACAAAAATTTTGGAATTTCGGAATCAGGAAATGATGGATTATTATTTGCAAAAATTATAGTAATAAATAAATTCCAACAATTCAAAATGCATCAGTTTTGGGGCACTCGTGTAATGTTTTCTAACACTAAATTAATTTTCAGTATTTAATTTTTATCATTTATCCCATCATTCAAAATCACCAAATTTTTCTTCATGAACACAAATATTTGGCATTAAGGAAAAGTTAAACATTATTGTCCTCAAAATTTTATTACCAAAAATAATTTATAATTAATTATTAATATAGTTAATCGTCGATTAGAAGCTTTACTATTGCCTGAATTGCAAATTTAACCTTTAGAACGCAAAATTCGTGAATAGCACCCAAAATTATGGGATTTCATTTTGATTTTGACAAAATGGAATATCAGATTTATGCAAGTGATTTTGGAATGTAAAACATTGCTAACTTGCAAAAATTGAATAGTTTAAAAGGTGACAAAATCGACGCAATCAAAATGGCTAGCGACGCCAACGCTTTCAAATAACTCAAAATATCTTACCTGTGGGCACGAAATTTCGGTTGTCGGATAGGTCGAATTTGGATGATACCCATGCATGGTCATATTCATGGAAACATTAACCGACATACTGGGAAACATGGTTGGCTGTTGGGAAAAATTTTGATCGCACAGCGATCCGGTATAACCTCCAGGTGATAACAAAACTTGAGGATGATAAAACTGTTGCTGGTTGTATCGTTCATTTTGTTCCGGATGTACGACGGCATGTTTGAGTGATAACAAAACGTCGGCCATATCTGCAGTAGGTTTACCTTCTTTAGTAAATCCATAGGGGTTGTGTTGCAAATCTTCTGTTCTAAAAAATTGTCCTTTGTAAAACTTGACACTTGAAACTTTTGTAACTCACTTAAAATTATTGTTTGCACTGGAACATGGAGAAAATGGAAAGAGCGTGGGTAGTGGTTCTAAATCTAAAGGTAAAGTGAAAGATGCCATGTCTTCGGGCCAGCAGGAGGAAAGTTCGTCCGGACAAGAACTTTGACATGAGTTCTGACAAGACTGCACTCCTGCAGTCCAATTGCATTCGAGTTGCAAGCCAAACTGCGGATTATTAGGGACATAACTCGCATCCATATTTCTGGAAGTTTTGTAGGTGGATCACTCCTGCGCACCTGTTGGAGATTGAGTTTGATATTAATTTTCATATTTTAATTATTCGGCATTGAAAGAAAATTAGTTCACAGTATAAAATGAATTTTCTTGCATTGCATTAACAATTATTTTAAGACGTAAATGAAAAATATGTCGAAAAATAAAAAATTGTGACTTGAATTTAAGAAAAGAAGAGGTGGAAAGCGAAAGTTTCTTTTTAATTTTGTAATTATTTTGGTAACTTTTTGTAAACATTATTAATTTTGAGAATTGTTCTTAAACGAGCCTGTTGTGTTAACAACTTGGAAATTTATTCAAAAGCATTTCAGCATCCACCAAAAATAACGTTGCAAGGTTTCGGAAGCCATTTTGGTGCAATTCTACTTAATTGGTTACCATGGACGCAAGTTCGAGCTTTCCGAAGTTTTTCAATTTGGCTTTTTATTATGATAAAGCTAAATATAAATTTTATATTTAAACCATTTCACTTTGCTGTAAAACGACATTTTGTGATGAATGTCGTTTGAAAATGGTTCAAAATGTGAAACTTACACATTTTAATGCATTTTTACGAAGCGTTAATCTATGACCGTAATATAAAAAAGCGTTGGTACGGAAGCATTAAATTATGCAGTCGGAGTAAGCAACATATCAAAAGATGAAACCCTTAAATTACCTATACAATATAAAAATATACCATTAGCGTCTTGCGATATTATTCTTTACAATTGAACGTAACGAAAATTAACCGCGGCTTTCAGAAGAACAACGCCTTATGGTCGTTACGCAGTTAGTTTTTTATTTTCACTTCATTTTAAATTATTGTATTTTTATGAATTGCATTTATTTGATTAATTTAACCGTCGGTGTACTGTTTTGGTCACTAAAGACCAAATTTATTTGAATTTAACCGGTTTCTCAGAATAATGTACATTTTTTCAAATGAATAAAGGAATTTTCAAAAATCTTTGAAATATGATACAAAATTTGGGCGGGTTAGCCAAAAGGGTAAGTTTCAGTGCGGTTTTCAAAATATGAAATGTATGCGGTTCAGATTTTCTGAGAAATTCCACCAGAATGGTCAAATATCCATTAAATACAAATCCTGAACGACCTCAATCAAAAAATTAAAATGCCCTTGGTAAAGGGTGGAAAAACAGTTTTTACCAATGGATGAAATTCGCTATTTGTGCTACAAGGTATAAGAAAAGTATAATTTTTCCATATAAGCGCAAGATTTCCATGCCGAAATCGGAAACACTACAAAAGATGGCAAAATTACACTTTTCTATGAGTAACAAACATTTTTTTTTTAATAAGGTTTGAATAAGGGGCAAATAAATTTTATCTGTTATATCATTGGCAGAAAAACTACCACTACAAGATAAATAACAGTAAAACTAACAATTTTTGTTAGTTCCATTTTTCAAAATGGCGCATAGTTTCTTGCTATGACCGATTTATTGATTTTTGTTCTTTTAATTTATCTTCCTTATTTTTACGTTAGAACACTAAAAATATGTAATTAACCTATTTAAAAATGTCTACAAAATAATAATGATCCACCTTTTTCTTAATAAAGCTTAAAGCTTCATTATATCTCGAACCATTTCAAAAAGGCTCATAAATAAACTATTTGAAGTTCAATTTCTCGTAAACCAATCGATGAATTTTTTCGAAATAAAATTTAATTAACAACTATTTTTCTTTCTTTTTGAATTTTGAAAAAAGGAACTAACAAAAATTATTAATTTTATCATGTGGTCGAACTGAAACACCCTGTATATGCTGTCGTTCTATCCTTTAGGCCGAGAACTAGCGATAGAAAATATGAATGAGAAGATACCAAAAATTAAGCATTTTCAATCGAAAGTAGTAAAAAAATTAGCACTACTCCACTCGTTTGCTGATGATTTAAATTGGCAGCGTTAAGTAGCGGGCCGTTCCAAATTTTGGATTTACTTTGACCCAATATGATCGAACGAATATCATCATATTCTAAAATTAGCCTAAGATTTTGTGCGTGTAGACATGAAACTTAGAAGAAAATTTGAAGGCAGATGTGCGGAAAATTAAAAAGCAAACTACCGAAATTAAATTAACACCAAAAGATTCCTTACTGTTTTTCAAATTCACAAATATTTCTAAAGTTTAATAAATTAATGAACCCATTTTCTCATTTTAGATAGACGATAAAAAATTCAAAAAATGTTACTTGCGACGTTTTTCCTATTACCTTATATGCCTATTACTTATATTTATGGGTGGTTTAGTTAGTAAAACATCCACGAAAAATATTGGGTATGGTCAGTGGCGTAACTACCAGTGTGCGCGGTGTACGAATGAACACCCCTGTAAAATCTTAGGGGCCCGAGGCAATGTAAAGTAAAAAATTCTTAAACAAGAGTAAAAAGCGCCTGTGCAAGCCAGAAACGGACAATTCGGCAACGGAAATCTATCGGTCGAGCTTAGGTTAGTGTTAGGAAACGATTTTTTTAAATGAGGGGACTGTTAAAAGACTGACTTTTAAAATCTTTTCAAAACCAAATAAATTGCTGGTTTTGATCAATTTTCGTACCTAATTATTATTAAAAGCACATGTCGTTGCTATGGACACATGGAACCATTGTAGGGCCAAGTGGGTTGGGGGTCTGGATTTATTGAGAGTAAGATAAACTTACACGCATTTAGGCCTCTTATTTGAGCCCATTGTACTACCTCCGGTTTTCAGCTTCACCCCGATCCTGTTACTCCCCAAGCCACTCCAACTAAGCTTGGGGGTATAAAATATTTCGTTTGGTATGTAAGCAACAAGAAGACAATATTCAAGAATCAAACTTTCTTGGTTATCAATTTTAAAGAGTTGGCTTGTTGCTTACGTATATGTACCTGGGGGGTATTCCATACCCCCCAGACCCCCTGGTTTCACGTCCATTTCATGGGAATGAATTTGTTTTTATTGGTTCACATCGTTTGGTATGTAAGCAACAAGAAGACAATATTCAAGAATCAAACTTGCTTGCTTATCAATTTTAAAGAGTTGGCTTGTTGCTTACGTGTACCTGGGGGGTATTCCATACCCCCCCCAGACCCCCCGATTTCACGTCTATTTCAGGAGAATGAATTTGTTTTTATTGGTTCATATTGTTTGGTATGTAAGCAACAAGAAAACAATTCCAGAATCAAACTTGCTTGGTTGTCAATTTAAAAAAGTCGGCTTGTTGCTTACGTATGTTTGGGGGGTATTCCATACCCCCCAGACCCAGACCCCCCCCCTGTTTCACGCCCATTTCAGGGGAATAAATTTGTTTCGGTTTAACAATGTTTTAATTAATTTTTTAATTCCTTTTTCATTTTCTATAGTGGAAAAACCCACTAAGCACCCTAAAATAAAGGGGGGGGGCAGAGGGGGGGAATAATGGTCCCCTTAAACTGTATTATTTTGGGCCCAAATTTTATCTTTAAATTGCACACCTCTCAATCGAAGGGCCCTCAAAGCTTTTGTTCCCAGGTTTAAAATTTAAAGTTACGCCACTGCGTAAGGTCCCTCATATATTTAAGAAACGTAGGTACCCCCCTCCCTCCCAAGAAAGAACCTTGCCACGGACTTTTAATTTTTGTAAAATTTTCATTCATCAATAATTTTGCTTTTCACAAATTTGTCAGAATATCGCGACCAAAGTATATAAAATTTATCGAATTTTTGAACATTTTTGTGATGGGAAACACAAAATCCTGGATTCACAAAAAATACTTCAAAATATACCCCCCTCTCATCAATTTTATAGTCCCAAACCCGGATATACAATTTGAAAAGTTAAGACTCGATAAATATATAAAATTGAACAATTTTTTTCAAAATATTTTGATAGAAGATACAAAATCTTAGTTATCATGAATATGACTTATAATTTTTGTAAAATTTTCATCCATCAATTTTACTTTTAAATAATCGAAAATTTACAAATTTGCTAGGATATCGCGACCAAAGAATATAAAATTTATCGAATTTTTGAACATCTTTGTGATGGGAAACATAAAATCCTGGATTCACAAAAAATTTTCAAAAAATACCCCTCTCTCATCGATTTTATAGTCCCAAACCCAGATATACAATTTGAAAAGTTAAGACTCAATAAATATATAAAATTGAACAATTTTTTTCAAAATATTATGATAGAAAATACAAAATCTTAGTTATCATGAATAATGACTTAGAATTTTTGTAAAATTTTCATCCATCAATTTTACTTTTAAATAATCAAAAATTTACAAATTTGTCTGGATATTGCGACCAAAAAATATAAAATTTATCGAATTTTTGAACATTTTTGTGATGGGAAACACAAAATCCTGGATTCACAAAAAATATTTCAAAAACTACCCCCCCTCTCATCGATTTTATAGTCCCAAACCCGGATATACAATTTGAAAAGTTAAGATTCGATAACATAGGCGCAACTAGGGGGGGGGGTCTAAGCCCCCCCAAAATATCACAATTTTTCGTTATTTTTACCCCCCACCTTAAAAAAATTGTTTGAAAACATTTCTTTAGCCCCCCCAAACTTTTGACCCTAGTTGCGCGCCTATGCTCGATAAATATATAAAATTGAACCATTTTTTTCAAAATTTTTTGATAGGAAATACAAAATCTTAGTTATCATGAATATGCATGAAAATGAAACCCTGCAAAATTTTGTAATCTTTATAATTCTTAAATATTTCAATCCAGCAGTGCAGAAATAAATAAATCAAACACATTTTTTTTATTAATCAGAAATTAAAAAGAGTGATCCAGTGGACGTAAAATTACTTTTATTTATTCCTTCTAAATTGGTCGAACTTGAGGGATAAAAATTTTCCAACATTTTCGGAAGAGTGGGCACTCACAGTTTTTTAATTCTTACTAATCTAGCCATATAAGCAACTAATAGAATAAACTCCTCATTAATTTTTCTTTAGTTTTTCATGGTTGTATTGTCTAAAGCAGCGGTCGGAAACCTTTTAGGTATTGCGGACCATAAATTCGCAATTAAAATTTCGTGGATCACTAACTTTTTAATTGTTCATTTTGATCACTAAAATTTTTTGAATGATCTGTTTTTTTAATCCTATGTCATAATTAATCAAGCTTAGATTTACATTTTTGCTCCGAGCAAAATGCGAGGAATATTATTTTTACGCATAAATAATACAAGCAGTGGCTGTTTTAGCACTTATGAGGCTTTAGGCGCAATTCAATTTTGAGGCCCTCCTCTTAATATTTTTACTACATCTACCCTACACCTTACAGAAATTATTTTCAAGCGTCGGTCCCGCTTATTAGCGCCACAGGCGATTTTTTTTTGTAAATATTATCTATTTTATGTAGGAATATTGCCTTATTTTACTACCCAATCGAAAAACGGAAGGATCTGGCTACAGGCCCGATATGAATATTAGAACTCAAAAAATAAAGTGCAAAATAATCAATTAGCGATACGACAATCAATTTGCAAAATGAATTGAACTAAGTGCGGAAGAGTTGTACATTTTTTAACCCAAATTGTTCCAATTTATAAATTATTGTGAAGGTCAAAACCATGAGAACCTACAATAAATTTAATAAAAGTGCTTTAACGTCACGCAAAATTGCATACCAACCCCTGAGGCACAAACTTGTATTTTAAAGATGAATGAACATTCATTCACCTTACATCTGTCGATTTAAATTAACAATTATGCAAAACGAGGTGTTTCTGAATGAATCCTTTCTAGAATTTCATTTTTAGCTTTAAAATTTTGCCCCAATTACATCCCGAACCTCAACTACCATAGAAATGATTGCAATTAATTATTATTATTTATAGCGTGTGAAAATATTAAATTGACACGGAATTGAGAAACCTGCAAGAGAAAATTACTTAATTAATTAATTTTGTAGTTAGTAATTGCGATTGATTCCAAAATAAATAGAACCTGATTTTGCTAGCTTTTATAAACAGAAAAATTTGCCAAGCAAAATAGATGGTTTTAGTCCACCCCCTCTCTAAAAAAAATTGTAACATTTGGCGTAACAGTTCCATTGTTGCATCCCATTTCGAATTGTCACTTAATGGGTGTCCAGACCATTGAAATGATGCGGTAGCACGTTTATTTTATTACCATAATTTAGCAGTTTTAAAAACTTTATTTAATTATATACAGGCGATATTAGGTGGTTGGAGACGATTTTTTAAAACAAAAATTACAACATAGTAAAATTATTGCGTGTTTCAAATTGCATGCAATTTATGACGTTGCATGCGAAGTCGTCCGTTAATTATTTATGTAGATAAAGTTCTACTATACAAAAACTTATTGTTTTTCAAATTATAGTTGATGTAGGTAGCGGTTAAAGTTTTTTTACACCAAATGATACTACAGTTTAAAATAGAAAAGTTTCTTCGCACGTATATGGTATCGGCATCGCTAAATTGTCAAATTGATAATTTTTTAGCTTCAAAAAATCAAAATTGTATTTTAGTATTCTTTCAAATCAGATTTTAGATTTCAAATACATGCCCAGCTCTTTTTTTCCATTTCTTCTTTGTTTTATTGAATTTCCCAGAAACAAAAAAGCATTTCATTTTCCATTTTCAATGTTTTCATTGAAACTGACGGTGGAAGCTATAATAAAAGATTTACTTTTCAAAAAATGATTACATTATCATAATTTGCTATAAATATCCTCCTCTGTGTCATTTATATAAGTGTCTCTGATTGATTGATTCCTTCATTGATTACCAATTAAAAATGTCTAAAATGAAAAAAAAAAAGTTTGCGATTTATCCTCCCGAATAGGGCCGAAAACCGAATATTATGATTAATAATAAATATCTGGGAGATCCATTCCTTTTGCAGAATAATTTTTACTAAGATCTAATTGAAAAATTTTACTTCGTACATTTAAAAATTGTATAACTTTTAGAGTGAGGATCACCAAAGTCAGTTAGTTTATCCTCCTGCTAAATAGTTGGATATAATAATTGTTATGCTTCGTATAAGTGGGACTTTGAATAAATTTGACGTTTAATTTCCAAACGCCATCTATCATCTGTTTCGAATTTAATATAAATAACTCACAAAACAGTAAAAACAATAAAAACAGTAAGCTCAAAGTAAATTATTTTCTAATTTTCTATTTTTTCTAAAAATTTTACGCTAACTTTCAGTTCAACAGATGACAGATGGCGTTTGGAAATTGAACGTCAAATTTATTCAAAGTCCCACTTACACGATAACAATTATATCAAACTATTTAGCAGGAGGATAAACTAACTGACTTTGGTGATCCTCGCCCTTAATCTCTTAAATATGCTGCTATGGCGAGTATACCGGGGGTTCATTTCAAAAGTAGCCAGTCAAAATAACTTTTGTTTTTCAGTAAAGAGAAAAAGTCAATACACATCGATTTAGATGACGAGCAGCAACCCAACTCCGAAATTCTAAATAACCCCGTTATTTTGCGAACTTTATCACGTACTGGTGGCCTACATGGGAAACCGGCCTACATTTCTTTCAGGGTGTCTTTCATTGAAACTTTGAGCAGTTCTACGAACACAACGATTTTCATCCCTGCGCAAACAAACCACCGGATCCAAGAAGCGACACCAAGAAAATCAAATAAAACTACGTGCACAAGTGACAAAAAACTTTTGGTAAACCAGGTCTTTTCGTCAATTCAAATACCTTGTGAGGCCGCTAGCTATCTCAGCAGCAACGCCAAGCACAACACCAGGTCCAAACAAGAGACATCGGGCTAACCACACCTGGTCCACACCTATAAATTCCTATTATAAGCCATTAGGAAATTATTTGTTATTATTCCTATTCTCCTGCTCTTGGTGGGTACCAGTCTCAATACCCAAGATTTTTTAACCTTAGATCTAAGAACAAGCGCTGTTCGAAAAAGAAGTGAACGACACAAGTTTTCAAATCGCACTGACCTCTTTATTAAATATTTCAGTTTTTATTAATACGGCAATGGATGAATTTAAGATTCCCTCAAAATCTGCAGTATATGAGATCAATTTTGAGTCATGTTTTTCGTTTAAATTTTCCTTTTAAAGCTTCTCATTGTAACAAATAAAATGAATTTCTGCAATGTTGAGTATCGTGAGCGAAGCAGGACTAGGGAACGCGGCCGTTTGAACGCAGAGAAGATTGAACGCAGGGATGTTTGAAAACAGGAAAGTTTGAACGCGAGAAATTGCACCTTCCCTCGACTTATTACAGACACACTTTATTTTGAAACCGATTTCTATTGGTTTACATTATGCGCTGTATGCATATTTACATCTTTAATAAATTTGTATGTTACATGAACATGAATTTTAATTTTATGAATTTATGAATGTTAGATTAGATTGAACAAAAAGAGAGATCCATCCCCTTTCCAGTAGCCCACTTTGCCGAGTTGGAAGGCCCTAGACCTAGAGGGATGTTTATAATGAATATAGTCCTACTAAAATGGCTCTGGAGCGTGTAGAGCGTAGCGGGCGCGCGGAAGAGTCAATTTTGGCAAGATCTCTACCCTCGACTAAGATCCAACGTCATTTTAACGTACATTTTAAGTGAATTTCTGGCTTAAATTTGCAGCAAACAAAGGGAGATTCACCCCCTTCTCAGTAGCACAATTTGCCTAGTTGGAAGGCCCTAGGAGGCTGTTTTCAATTAGTTTAATCCTGCCAAAATGGATCTGGAGGATGCAGAGCGGATCAGAGCGAAGGGGACGCGCGGAAGAGTCAATTTTGGCAAGACATCCACCTTCGACTAAAATTCATCGCAGTTAAATCAATTTAAACCTTTTAAACTTGTTAAACTGCGTATTTAGATGGCCTAATCAAACTAGTCTTTATTAATCTAAATTAGCACAAAGCACGACTGAGGGCTAGTCTATTTATCTTATTAATGAATAATTTATTGTTATATTTAAATATAATAAGGGGGGTGCAATTGTATATAATTGCTAGCGTTCAAATGTCCCTGCAGTCAAACGTCTTGCGTTCAAACGGCTCTGAGTTCAAATGGCCTCGCGTTCAAATATCTCTGCGTTAAATCGTCTCTGCATCCAATCGGCCGCGTTCCCTTGTCCTAGACCCTGAGGAAGAATGAGACGATCATTGAATATAACTAACGCAGTTCGATACGAATGTGAGGTACCGGGTTCAAACCTGAGGAGAGTCAAACTTTCTTATGACCACGTCCCCGTACTTTGGAGGCCATCTTAAGCCGGCGGTCCCCCTGAGTTGACGAATTGCAAGCACATCTGAGGGCTAGCCTAGTAAGCTACTACTAGATGTAATACAATAGTCCAAAATCGATCTGGGACCACTCTCCAAACCCGTCTGGACAGCGTAGTGAGTTATGGCCAAAATATTCATTACTGGAGAGGCCTAAGTGCAGGAGTGGACTGTGACAGGCTGAAGAAGAACATGGAGGAAGAAGAAGAGACAGAATCATTTTAATTTATTCTTAAGCAACACAAAATACAATCAAAACTACAGCAGAGGAGTAATGTAATCACTGGTTGTGTTACAGAGCGTAAATTCTAGGTTAAAATCGAGGACTTTGCATAATTTCTTAGCTTGGCCTTCCAGTTGGCATTCATAAGCTGTGCTGTGGTAAAACAAGAACCTACCAAACAAACTACCCAACCCATAATAACAAACAAGAATACTCAACAAACTAAAAATAATTAAAAATCAACATTCACAAGTGCTAATAACCTAGCAGTTGATGCACGTTAAACGCTAGATAAGAACAATACAATCAGGTGCAATTTTAATTAACAATGTCAATTAGTTCCCTCGCCATAACATCGAGTAAACTATTGCGCAAATTTTACTTCTTTGGGATTGGAACTGGAGTATATACTTCCGTATAATAATACACTAAGGCAACTTCTTCATCTAAGTAAATCAGTTGTAGATCAACTCTATATCTACCATTGGGCATAAGTGGAGGAAATTTAGTTTCATCTTCAACCATATTGCAAGCGTGATATGTAACATCCTGTAATATAAGAACTTGAAATACCATTTTATTATACGATAAATAATTTGATCAACCTTTTCAAAGTAAAAATTTACGTTGCCACATTTTATTATACTTCCAATACCCGCTACATTTGCCAGAAAACCTTTTCTACCATTTACTTGAAATCGTATAGGAAAATGCCTATACTCGTTACTCAAAAACTTTTTAACTTGTACTACTACCTAAAATTGTAAAATTTGTGCCAAGTATTTTAAATATGTGCTATATTGTAAAATCGAATCAAAATATGATTTAAACACCGTTAAAATTACCTCCATTTTATCTTTCGTGGCAATTTTCATCCTAAATGTCGCATTGCTTGCCGACTAGTGCGATTGAACTTAAATGTTTTGACTTCAAGGAAATAGTAAAACTTTGTACTGTAATTTACTAATTCTAATCGACGATCCCTAAGCTTGTAGCCATATTGATGAAACTGAAATGCATCAATGTAATGTAACATAAAAATATTTCTGTAAACATTTTTTAAGAAAGGAATAAATATTTAACATTTTTGGTAATCTTTTCATATGGGTAAACTGATAGAATATTTAAATTTTAATTTAATAATTAATTCTGTTTCGTAACGAAATTGAAAATGATCAAAGTTATGAAATAAGGTATCAAATCTAACTTCCTTAATTAATTATTTAGTATGAAATGTTAAGGCATTAATTTATTAAGAAACATCTTTGCCACGATTTTAATTCTAACTTGATTTTCAGTAAGTCACTTTTTACGATTTTTTTTCGAAAAAAATTAACAAAAGATTAATAAAGAAATTACTTAATAATTTGACTGATCCGTTTTACAAATATTAGGACTTACCTTAGCAAAGAGAGCGTCATTGCAGAAGATGTCGATAATATAGAATAATATTAACAGTAGCAGCAAAGTTATAATTTTCATGATATGGTTAATATTGAAACTATTTTAAACCTCAACTGGACCTCTACTGATTAAAAATGGAAAGGACACGTCGATTTATACCAGGTAACTAAAAATCGTCATCCATGTAAAAAGAAACTCGTGTCTCTTGGGTATTGGATAACAAATTTGTCTTGTTTCATTACCATTACAATAAAGTATACATGGTATGATCCATGTAATGATCATTGGTTGTAACCACGATTTTAGTTATTATGCTTCATGAATTTTTATAGTTAAGATAAATATGATAGATATGGATATTATGTTTTCTCATAAAATAAATTTTTTTACCCTAGCCAAGGGGTTAGAATACTGACTTTATTGTTTATATCATGTGGCGAGTCTTTTCAAGTGAGCGCAATCTTCTCCACATAAGGATCTCTCCTGCCGTTGTTTGGTTTCTTTGTGTCATTTTGATGCATATTTTGAGTCAGTCTGATTTTCTCGAGGCAGTCGAGTTGCTCTTGAGATTCGATACAATTAAATTCCTCTGGAGACTCGACACTGTGGAGTTATCCTGGGGACGTGTTACGAAATGTAGTGATAATTGCAGACAAGATGTCCATCGGTTAGACACCAGGGACACAATTTAAGTTTACGCTGTCAAAATCATGACATAGTTATAAGACTTCTCGATCGAGAGTACATAATAACATAAGCTTTGTTCCAACAACGATTATTTCCAGTAATATTACTACAACGCAAGCGCAATAGATAAAAAGTCATGCGCAGAAGACAAAAAGTGTTGCTTTTTATTTATTGCGCTTGCGTTGTAGTAATATTACTGGAAATTCCTCGTTGTTGGAACAGACCTATAATATTTAAGTTAGTTCCCAATTTAAGTTATAGTTGATGGATAAATCACGGGCATAAATTGTGTTTAGGCCGGCCCTGCACGATGTTGTATCGAGAGTGTAAATCATGAATGGAACGATCGATCAATGGATTTGTCACAAATGCGAAGGAGGTAACATAACCTCAAACAAAGTCACCGCAAACACTATTGCTGTCGATATTACCAATGGTAAGCTTCAACAAACTGAATTCTTCTTCAAACGAAGAAAGAACTTAAAATGGGAGATTTGCCGATTTGCTATATAATATAAAGGAAAAGAAATAATTGCTATTGAGAGAAAAAGATGGTCGTCAACAAGAAGATAAGGGAAAATTAGGAATGTCTAATCGGTAGCTGGCTCTAAATAAAGTTGTCGATCTTGTACATGCCAATTTCCTTGATGAGCTACCCCTTGATTATTAACCAATTGATAAGTACCATAACCAATCTTTTTTCCAATTGTAAAGGGACCAACAAATTTGGCACATAACTTGGCGTTAATATAGTTAATAGCATCGGATTGAATTTTGTTTCTTCGCCAAACCTTGTCCCCAATGTTATATTCAACTGGTCTTAATTTGATTTAGAAGAGTCCGAAATAAAATTGCGAAGAAATTTGGACAAGTTTCGAGGTCGCCTGAGATAAGAAGACAAAAGCGATACCGTTGGCTAGTCGTGGCGTATGCGTGTTTACCCATTCCCGATAGTAAATTTAAAAATTGATAGAAAGCAGACGAATTATTTTTATTGGTTAAATTTAAAGAAAGGGTTATAACGTTAGATTCATCTTGGCACCCAACGTGGGGCTTCGAGGTGAGTTAATTTTTTGTGAAAAGTTTGAAATTTGAATGGTTGAGTGCTCACCCGCGGAACTGACATTTACCCTGAGATGTTTTGCTAAAGTTAGAAATATTTTGAAGTTCGAATCGGTATCATTAATAACAAAATGGCAGCCAAAAAGGCAGACCCATTGACTCTCTGGATATGATAGAATGGATGCTCGTTATGAAGGAGAAATAAAGATTATTCCTAATGGAAAAAGATGCGATAAGTCAGGTGGGGAGAACTCCAAAAGAAGAGAAAGATTAATTATAAAATAAACAAACTGAATTGCCAGAAAATCTTTCATTTAACCATTGTGGCACATTTAATGTGGGGGTGTTTCGTCTTGTTGAAAAGTACATTTATTTTGTTCATCTAGCAGTATACCTCCTTTCTTCATTAAATTGTTGTTCTATAGAGTGATCGGTGAGTGGAACAATTTCATTTTCTAATAGATTGTGAAACATTTGCCCGGTCAGGCTTCTTACAAAACAAATTGACCCAATAATGTCATTTCCAAGTATACTAGAAGCGGTCGGCAACCGGTGGTCCGTGACATAATTTTAGTGGTCCGCGAAAAAATTCTGACATTATTTAAATTTGATGAGCTCATTTAAAAAAATTTTTAATTAAAAAGTAAATTATGTTTAAAGCTGCCTCCAGTGGTGGATTTTCGAAGACGCCGGGGCTGCTTAGCTATATTTAAAGATTTGCTGATATTCAGGTTGTATTAATTACGAAAATTGAAAGTCATTGGTACAAAAATTGTCAAGATTCATTAGGTACAAATCAAAAGCCCACGAGAAATTTCTAGTTAAATAGCAAAATTTGATGGACCTAATTTTATGAAATGTTATATCGGTAGGTATAATGTATTAAAACCAGGTTTCAATATGTAATATTCCTACATAAAATAGACAGTATTTTCAAAAAAAAGTCGCCTGCGGCGCTAATGAACGGGGCAAATAATTGCTATAGGTTGTAGAGGTAGTAAAAATATTCAGAAGTGGGCATCAAAAGTTCTAAAACAGCCATTGGTTATACGTAAAAATATGTTCCTCGCATGTTGCTCGGAGCAAATGTAAGTGCAGGATTCAATAAGTTTAGTTAATAATGAAACTCCCGGGTTCAAACCTGGGGAGAGTCAAACTTTCTTATGACTAGTCTCCGTGCTTCGGAAGGCACGTTAAGCCGGTGGTCCCCTGGGTTAGTGAATTGCCACAATTAACATAAATACCAGGATACATGGCACATCGGACGGCAAGTCTAGCAAGCTACCTGATGGATGTAAAATATTTATATGCTCACAGAACCAACACTGCCAAGGAAACGACGCAGATGTTGGTAATAACAAGCCTTAAGGCTTAAACTAAGAAGAAGAAGAAGAAGAAGAAGAAGAATGACATAGGGTTAAAAAAAAGGTTATTCAAAAAAATTTAGCGATCAAAGTGAACAATTAAAAAGTTAGTGGTCCGCGAAATTTAAGTTGCCAATTTAGTATGGTCCGCAATACCCAAAAGGTTGCCGACCACTGTACTAGATCATATATTGACCTCTTGAAGATACTGCGTGTCATCTTCTCGAAACACTTGAACTTAAAAAGGTGTGTAAAAACACATAAAAACGTGTAAAAACGTGAATTTAAATAAATAAAGAAGTAGGCATATTTATAAAAATCAAGAGGATACCTAGAAGATGACGGTCGTTATGAAAAATGTTACCTTCTTCTCCCGAAGGGGAAGGTTTGAAAAGTTAGGTCCCATTTACCTTTCAAACCGGGAGGTCGAGTCGGTTTTGGCCTTCCAAAGGAAGGTGTGAAGAGTTACGTTTTAGCCTTCGAAGAAGAGGAAGGTGGTATAATAAAGAGCTACGGTTAGTCCTTCAAGGTGAAAGAGGTGCAGCGGTAGTTCCGTTGGTGTGGTTAAGAGGAAGGGTGTGGCTAAAGAAAAATTTAGCGAAATTTAGTGGCGAAAAAAGCGGATTAAAAAAAATCATTAGTGGATCTGGAAGGATAGAAAACAAAACACCTAACCAATTCAGTATCGCAGGTTTTTAATTTTAAGTATTTATTTGTGTATGTATTGATTTTTGTGTATAATTTTAATTTTTGGGTAAATCCGTGTGTACATTAATTGCTAAGGACGTGGACAAGATAAATTGACTGTTAAAATTGTATTCAATCTCGCTTCGTCATACACAAAATTTGAAAATTTTTTGTACTGGATCAGGAGATCAAGAGAAGATAAAATGGAGGTAATTTTATCGGTTTGATTAGTTTTACTAGGAGCTCCTAATACTTGTAAAATACTTGTTAAATGTTGAAATTGAAACTGTTGAAATTCATACACAAAATTTGAAAATTTTTTGCACTGGACCAGGAGAATATGATCTTTGTGTTTCTTTTCGAGGTCAAGTTGCGACAAATGTAAGTATGGGTTGTTAATGAACGAAAGACATTAACATCGCAATATAGATATTAACAGCAGGGAGTAAAAACAAAAAAATATGAAAAAAGATGGCGCTGTAATTATACAACATGGACGACACATGTAGTACATCTGCTAAGCTATATATTGCATTTTGGGTTGTTTAAAATAGTTCATATTAGTTAATAATATAATTATTCTACTGTCTGTTATACAAAATTTAATAGACGAAAAATTATATAATATCAACAATGATCATTTCATGGATCATTAACATATAAAATTGTGATGGTAGTGAAACAAAACAATACTTATTATCCAATACCCAAGAGACACGAGTAATGCACTGTTTTTACATGGATGACGCTTTTCACTGATCTGGTATAAAATGACGTGTCCTTTCCATTTTTCATCAGTAGAGGTCCACTTGAGGTTTAAAATAATTTGAAAATTGACCATACCATGAAAATTATAACTTGTCTGCTACTGTTAATGTTATTTTTTATATTCGACATCTTATGTAATGACGCCCTCTTTGCTAAGGTAACTCCTAATTTTTGTAAAATGGATCAGTCAAATAATGTAATTTTTTTCTAAATGTTTTGATACTTTCAAGGTATGTAGATAGGTTTGTTCGTTTGTATGAACTAACTTGCTCGGTTCAAGTTAGTGCAAATGAACTGTGTTCGTTTGGCTGCTCAGTTCATGACCGAACATGAACTTCTTGCTAGACCTCCATATGAGGAGTAGGCAGTGCAAGTAGAACACTATCTAACTTTTGTGGTGGGAGTATTTTGATCTCGAAAGATAACCCAGTTCAAGTTAGTTCATACAAACGAACAAACCTATTGTGTTGTATACGTGTAAATTCAACTCCACGTATACATAATAAATAATAAATTAAAAAAATAAACTTGGTACTTTAATACCTAACCTTGATCATTTTCAATTGTAAAATTACAATTTTATATAAATTTCTGACCTAATAATTTTTATATTTTTAAAATTATAAAGAGCATCCAATTTGCCCATCAAGAAAGATCACCAGAAAACTTTTGTACAAAATTATACTGTCAGAAACAATTTTACTTTTCACTGGATTATTTTTACTTTGTTACGTTTTAGTTTCATCAACATGGCTACAAGATGAGGGATGGTCGAGTAGACCTAGTCAATTACAGTACAAAGTTTTACCATTTCTTTGAAGTTAAAACATTTAAGTTCAATCGCTCTACTCCGGCTTGCAATATGACATTTAGGATGAAAATTGCCACGAAAGATAAAATGGAGGTAATTTTAACGGTGTTTAAATGATATTTTAATTAGTTTTTCTAGAAGCTCATAAAGAAAGTTTATTGCAATAATTCAGTAAAGGTGGCTCTGTTATAATATACCACATATTGAAAATATTTGTTAAAATATAAGCACAAATTTTACATTTTTAGGTGGTAGTACAAGTTAAAAAGTTTTTGAGTAACGAGTATAGGCATTTTCCGATAAGATTTCAAGTAAATGTTAGAAAAATCTTTCTTGCAAATGTAGCAGGCTTGGGAAGTCTAACAAAATGTGGCAACGTAAATTATTACTATGAAAAGGTTGTTCAAATTATTTTTCCTTAACAAAATTATGTTTCAAGTTTTTGTTTTACAGGATGTTACATATCACGCATGCAACATTGTTGCCGATGAAACTCATTTTCCTCCACTTATTCCTACTGGTAGATATATAATTGATCTACTACAAACTTACTTAGAGGAAGAAGTTTCCTTTATCTTCTTTTATATTGAAGTATATACTGTTATTCCAATCCCAAAGAAGTAAAATTTGTACAACAGTTAATCGATGTTATGGTGATGGAAGTTTATTGACAGTGTTAATTGAAATTGCACCTGATTGTATTTTGTGTTGCATATAAGAGTAAATTAAATGATTATGTATTTTCTTCTTCGTCCATGTTAATCAAGAATCTCTGTTTTCCTGCTATAGCAAAACCTCAGCTCCAATCGGATATCGAATTTTAAGGGTATCTTAGGAGATTAACCCAAGATTTTATTACGTTGCAAAGCAACACAACAGCAACCTCCCATAAGTACAGTAACCGACTATCCTCAGCAAAATTTTGTGAACCATTGCAAATAGGGTTTATATTTTAAATAGATCAAACTTTTACATGGTGTAACAATCGTTAACATTATTTCACTGGCTATCGTTATTTAGAAAGCCCCACCCTAGGTACACCCTCGCAATTAGTTTACAAATATAAGCATTACACTATAGTAATAAAAAAAAGGCGTGTCCTGACACTAACCTAAGGTTAGGCCATAGTCGGAAGAGGGTAAGTCTGGAGAATATGGTTGATGTCAAAGCAATTCGAATCGTAAATCATGGATTTTGGCCATGAACAGTGCACACATGTACACCCTCGCATTGTGTTGTTGAAAGAGAACTCTCCATTTTGCCCCATGCGGTCAGTTTTCCTTCAAAACCTGTTTGTAGCGATCCAATAAGCTGGAATAATATTCACCGTTGTTGTTTTTCCCATTTCAATGTAATCTTCCTCTTCTTCTTAGTTTAAGCCGTAAGGCTTGATATTACCAACATCTCCGTCGTTTCCTTGGCAGTGTTAGTTCTGTGAGCATATACAAATTTTACATCTATTAGGTAGCTTGCTAGATTTGCCTTCAGATGTGCCATGTATCCTGGTTTTTTATGTTAATGGTGGCAATTCACTAACCCAGGGGACCAACGGCTTAACGTGCCTTCCGAAGCACGGAGACTAGTCATAAGAAAGTTTGACTCTCCCCAGGTTTGAACCCGGTGTCTCGCATTTGCATCCAACTGCGTTAGTTGCAAGGCAATGACCGTCTCAATGTAATCAATGTGAATTATTCCGCGTGCATGTCAAAAAGCAGTGATTTTGTTGGCGGATAAGACCGCCTAGGCATTCTTTGCTACAGGTTTGTAAGGAAAAATCCACTGTTTCAAAAGCTCCTTGCTCTCGGTGTTTAGTGGTGGATCCATGTTTGATCACAGTTATGCCTTAGAATTCGATATCCAATTTGATCTGGGGTTATGCTAGTGCAGGAAAATAAATATTCTTGAGTAATATGGAAAAAGAAGATACAGAATCAATTTACTTTATTCTTATATGCAACACAAAATACAATCAGGTGCAATTTTAATTAACACTGCAAAAAACTTCCATCACCATAACATCGATTAACTATTGTACAAATTTTACTTCTTTGGGATTGGAAATGGAGTATATATTTCAGCAAAATAATATATTAATGAAATATTTTCATTTAAGTACGTCTGTTGTAGTTCAATTCTATATCTACCACTGGGAATCAGTGGAGGCATATGAGTTTCATCGGCAACAATATTGCATGCGTGATATGTGACATCCTGTAAAATAAAAACTTGAAATATCATTTTATTATACGAGAAATAATTTGAGCAACCTTTTCAAAGTAATAAGTTACGTTGCCACATTTTGACACCCTTCCCAAACCTGCTATATTTGACAGATAAACTTTTCTAACATTTACTTGAAATCGTACCGGAAAATGCCTATACTCGTTACTCAAAAACTTTTTAAATTGTACTACCACCTAAAAATGTAAAATTTGAGTTTATTATTTAACAAGTATTTTACAAGTATTATGAGCTCATAGTAAAACTAATCAAAGTATCATTAATTTAAACCGTTAAAATTACCTCCATTTTATCTTTCGTGGTAATTTTCATCCTAAATGTCATATTGCAAGCTGCCTGCGTACGGTTGAACTTGAATGTTCTAATTTCATTGAAATAGTAAAACTTTGTACTGTAATTCGCTAATTCTACTCGACGATCCTTAATCTTGTAGCCATGTTGATGAAACTGAAACGTAGCAATGTAAAAATGTAATGAATAATTTAATAATTAATTCTGTTTCGTAATGAAATTTAAAATGAAAATGATCAAGGTTATTAATTAAGGTGCCAAATTTAGCTTCTTTAATTACTTATTTATTTTATAATTCTTCTTCTTCTTAGTGTGCCATATCTATCTTTAGACGTAGGCGATCTTCCTGGCTAATCCAGGAAGACTTTACTAGGGAAATGTTAATGGGGTGGTTTCCCGTTGCCTTCCCCATAGTCCACAGATCGATTTCGGACTTTTTAGATCACAGCTCAAATCCGACGCAATCAGGATTAGAACCGCGGTTTCCCGCTCTGTAGTCTATCTGTGTTTGATTTACGCCAGACTGCTGGACTGGTATAATGCTCAGGCATTAATTAAAAAACATCTTGACCACGATTTTAATTCTAATTTGATTTTCATTATTATTTACCAAAAAATAATTTTACAAAATTAATTTTTCGATCTCTTCAAGTTATTGTAACGATTCGATGTCGTATTGATTAGATATATGCGGGACCCAGAAGTAAAGTGGTGTAAGAAATAATATATTGTCGTGATCCACAGTTCAGTTCGACTTCCTAGATAGACCGGTAGCAAAACCTCACCTAACGTAAACCACTCGAACAAAATAGCCCCGGTTAGTCTTAAGTCAGGTTCGCACTTAAAGAGGCTACAAAATCTGCAGTTTGCAGATTCAATGAAAAAGTCAATCAAAAGACCCAATAAATTAGAAGGCAATTTATTAATGTAACTCAAAATCAATTTTGGAGCAATTCCGGACGTTTTCGACACAATTGTCGAGCGATATTCAAAATTGTGTGATAATGTGGACAGCATTAAATAAATAGTATTATTTATGTTCAAAACGTTAGCTATACTTTTATTTAATGTTGCATAAATGTGAAATAGTGTAAAGATAATAAACAAATTTACAATAATGGTGTTTTTTATAGTAAAGTTCAATTTCTTACTCGTAAATGTTTGATTGGCATGAATTATGAAGCATCCCATGTATAAAAATGAAAACGTACGTCGGTGATCAGCAGTCACATGACAAGATGGCTTCCAGTGTTGAAAAGTGCAGTAGCGATTGTCTTTAGGTTTGTTCGTTTGTATGAACTAACTTGCTCGGTTCAAGTTAGTGCAATGTACTGTGTTCGTTTGGCTGCTCAGTTCATGACCAAACATGAACTTCTTGCTCGACCTCCATAGGAGGAGTAGGCAGTGCAAGTTAGAACAATATCTAACTTTTGTGGTGAGAAGTATTTTGTCTCGAAAGATAACCCAGTTCAAGTTAGTTCATACAATCGAACAAACCTGATGTGTCGAGTGTCGATCCAAATCAGCCTTTTCATCCAAAATAGGTGAAACAGCGTGTAAAATTCTTCCTGTGTAGTGTTTAAACCTCGAGTGTCAGTTTAAACAAAGTTTTCCAGTTTCTTTACCGAACAGGTGCAATAACATGTGTCATCCAAATTAAGCTCAAATTTCAACATGACATGTTGAAATTTATCACATTGTGATAAATTTAAATCACAAAAAATATCGACCATCTAACTCGATACGCAAGGTAAAATTGATTTGTGTAATCTACAAATCATCAAATTAATCTTCTTAACGTTATTTTAGATATGATGATATCCAAAAAGTGAAATTGTTGCAATAGGGTCGAGAATCACTCGCACCCACGAAAATTACGTAAAATCTTGATTTTACGAGGAAAACGAATTAAAATCACTCACGTTTTATTCGCAAAACTATAACAATCGTTCTTGGCTCCAAAAACTCCCAAAAATTGTCTCTTTGAGGAAAAATTGCGACAAATTCGCAATTTTAGATACGCACTCTACAAAAATTGAGCCAAGACTGCCTGCTTGCCGAATCGCTTATCCATTTCAGCTCTACAGTTCAAAATACCACTACAATAAACAAATTTCTTAACAACAAATTTGTAAATATTCGTCCTTTTTTGCCGCCACACATTTAAATTTACACTATTTTCACCTTTCAGATACAAACTTCACTTTACATGGGCGAAAACACCACAAATTCGCATCAAGTACACCAGAACTTTATGAAAAATCAAAATTGTATTGTTTTTTGTGTTATAAGTAACAAAACTATCGCATGTCCACACAAAATTGCTTCCAAACTTAAAGTCTTACAAATCGATAAAATTTTACTTTTAACCAAAATCATAATTGGTTCATTTGATTTATTTTATCACACTTCAATATATGAACATAAAACTTTGATAAAAATCTTATCCTATAAACCGCCCCTTAAACCTTTTATAAAAACCAAAAAAAACTTTCTAATTTTCTAGAAATTTTCTAAAAATTTGTAAGTCTTATTCCTGTTTTCACCAACAATTTATTTAAGAATTTCCTAGTAAAGAATTACTTAGCTAGGATTCCATAAATGTGATTGGTGAAATTTGACATAGTATTGACATAAAAAATTCATATGTCAAATTTGACCAATCAAATTTATGGAATCCTAGCTAAATAATTCTTTACTAGGAAATTCTTAAATAAATTGTTGGTGAAAACAGGCATTAATCTTTCCAAATCGTCGATTTATAGATCCATGTGCCACAGCCATTTCAATTATCTCGCTTATACCGCCACAATCTCACGACCTTGTCCAATTTATTCCTTTTAAAACGCTTCATAAGATAATTTAACAAATATCCAACTTTTTAAAAAATTTTCCTTCTAAAAATTATCAAACGGAATAATTCACACCTTTAATTTTCTGATTTTTCATTTTTGAGCTCCCAAATTTTGACAAACCTCGTAACACCGAGGGGAGTTTGCGCGCGTCCTCTATCAAAATTATTCCACCTCCTACCATTTCTTTAATGTTGTTTCGTACTTCATGTAATTGCTGTTTAATTCTGATTGGTTCGCTTTTCTGTGACGTCAGCTACCGGTAGCGTCAGTTACCGGTGTTTTAATAATTTTTAATAATTTATTAATTATGTTAAGAGCACTCAAAAAAATTTTAAGAAAATTCTGTAGCCTCAGTTTGACCGCTATTTTCAAATTAAAAAAACTTTTGAAACTCGTCCATTGTAATTGTTAAATGATAGTAAAAAATGCTGTTTTATTCATAGTCCTGAAAACTATTGATATTATAATATTATATGGCAATGATAATAAACAGTAATTATAACAAAATTTTAATTATAAATTATACATACAAACAAATTTGACTTATACCACTTTAGTGTTGGACTCCACATAATATGTGGAGTTGAATTTACACGTATACAACACAGCTACCTTGTAAGTATGGAAACGTTAATAAAAAATTAATTAATTTGACTGATTCACTTTACAAAAGTTAGGACCTACCTTAGCAAAGAGAGCGTCATTACAGAATATGTCGACAATAAAAAATAACACTAACAGTAGCAGACAAGTTATAATTTTCATGGTATGGTCAATATTCAAATTATTTTAAACCTCAAGTGGACCTCTACTGATGAAAAATGGAAAGGGCACGTCATTTTATAGCAGATCAGCGCTTTGTCATCCATGTAAAAACAGTATATTACTCGTGTCTCTTAGGTATTGGATCATAAAGTATTAGTTTGTATCACTACCATCACAATTTTATGTGGTAATGATCCATGCAATGGTCATTGATGTTATTTATTATACAATTTTTCGTCTATTCAATTTTGTATGACACACGGTAGAATTTAATTATTAGTTATATAATTTCTGCTCATCTATGACCTAATGAGCTAACCAAATTCATAACATCTTAAATACTCAACGAATTAATGAATTGATGAGTTCCTAAGCTATGTTTGGAAAGAAATATAGCAGGAAAACCAAGTGATTGAAATAATTCGAGAATCAAGGTGGCAAGGTTAAGACGCTTAGTACTGCCCTGCATATTGTTATCTTTAAGAAAAAGCGTAGCTGCGAGACTGTAACAAATAATTATTACATTTTTGGAAAATCCTAAACATATTAACCCTAGTAACCCCAAATAATTGAGAGACCAAGGAGTCAGTTTTGACTCACTCACACATAATACAGGGTGACCGTCCGCCGATGTGAACATAGGAAATTGATTTTTCTTTCATTCTACTTCCCATCATAACGGATAAGAATGAAAATGTAATTCAAATGTAATTTATATTTTGTATTTTCGAAGAGCCACTAAATATATTTTGTTTTTAATTGTTAGGTTATTAACTCGTGATAATAATTAATTGGTACCTATATTTTAAAATATATCTCTCGAGTTAAATTACATAGGTAAATTATTTATATAATTTTATTGCGCTTTCAGACGTGGGTACGTCTTTTGCCAAAATAATACAATAAATGTCTGATGAAAGCTCAATAAACTTATATAAATAATTTGTTTTTTAATATTATAATAAAACAATGTTGGTTGTTTAATCAATCAATAGGCTGTTACAAATTTTTTTGTAAATTAGTATACGTGTATTGAGTGTTCGCGTTTGGCTCAAAAAATTTATGGTATATTATTTTATTATTATTACAGTTACAGTTACTGTATACATATTACAGTATACATATTACAGTATACATTCGGAGTAATAAAACACCAAATTAATAAGAATTCATATCGCAAATAAATTAATAGGCGTTTTCGAAAATTGATCAGGGAGGTATATACCGGTTTACCGCACGCGGACCGCACGGTAAACGGTCAATCTACGGTAGATGGAACCACGATGAAACATAATTTCCTGGAATTTCCGAAAGCTCTAAACCGTGATATTTGTTATGTTGGTATTAGTATAATAATTTAATAAATTAATTAATTCTTTAAGCAAGCTCATTTTCGGCACATCTGACACTGAGCAATGTCCCACAAAAACTGGAAAAAAGATAGGTTAAGTAACCTCCGGTAAATAATCTACCGACTGCAAATGTCGACCCACAAACTATAGGCGTTTTCGAAAATTGATCTGGTAGATGAGCGGTACATAACCGCTTTCACCGCTTGCGTTCGAAAATTCAATTGGTAAATTTTAACAGTTTGTAGACCGACACCGGAGGTTACTTAAGAGCACTCCGGATCACGTGACTTTCTCAGTGGAAAGCCAATCAAACGCCTTCCTTTTAATTACGAAAGGAACTTCTGTAGGCTATAAACGCAATTATTTTATGTAAACAATTTGAACTATTATTAATAATATATAGAGACAAACAGTGGATACTCAATACTATTTCGAATAATAATTAAATTCAGTAAAAAAAAAATTATTTAATTTATTTTTCAAATTTTAAGGAGTATCCACAGTTCAAAATACATTTAAAAATGAAATAGCAAAAGCAAAATTAACTTTTTTTATATAATAATCGAATTAGACGTTCCCTACGTAAACAGAGAAAGTCACGTGATCCGGAGTGCTCTTAACCTATCTTTTTTCTAAGGCTGGGAATCAAAATTGAATATAATTAATCAACTAAACGATTATTTGAATAAGAATATTTTCTCAACGGCACTATTCAAATTATTCGAATATTCAAATTATTCGAATATTCAAAATTATTCGAATATTCAAATTATTCGAATGATTATTCGAATATTCGAGTAATTTGAATATTCGAATGATTAGTTGATTATATTCGAGTAATTTGAATATTCTTGTCATTTTTTTAACAAATATTCAAATACAAAAATGTTAAAAATTCCCAGCCTTACTATATACAGGGGTGGTTTTTGGGGTTCAAACCTTCAAATCCCTCCATGGGAGAGCAAGAGATTAAAAAAAGGGTCTAAAAATGTTTTTTGGAGCAAAAAATCGAATATAATCAACTAATCGAGTATTCGAATATGAATATTTTCTCAACGGTACTATTCAAATATTCGAATATTCAAATTATTCATATGATTATTCGAAAATTCGAGTAATTTGAATATTCAAATAATCATTTGAATATTCGAATAATTTGAATATTCTTGTGATTTCTTGAACGAATATTCGAATACAAAAATGTTAAAAATTCCCAGCCTTACTTTTTTCCTGTTTTAATTAATTAATTTATTTTATGTTGGTAACTGTACCTGCTAAAACACAAAAACAACAAAAGAAAAAACGCAAAAAAATATCACGGTCTACCTTAACCAGAGCGTTCGGAAATTCTTTAACCTGTTCCATCTGGTTCAATCTACCGTAGATCGACCGTTTACCATGCGGTAAACCGGTATATATCTCCCTGATCAATTTTCGAAAACGCCTAATAGTTCTGGTGAGATGCTTAATAATTTTCATTGAAAAATATATAAACAACAATCGGGAGCCACAAAGCGTAAACAGAAATTTGAAGAGGAACAAAAATAAAGTAAATTTCCAAAAATCACCAGTTTCTTTACATCCAACTCTGGCATAGATGATAACATTGAATCCGCTTATTCATATTATTCGAGTTCCTCGGGTATTGCTGAAGTAGAAGATAGAGTAATGGCAAGCAATCAGTGTAATTCAAATTCAAAATTTCCGCCTGCGGCGCTTGGGAGGATTCCACAAACCCGCCTCGCACCCATGGCGCTAAAATTTGCCCAGCCATACAAACTGTTAGCCCTACCTTCACTTTCAGTCTGGCTACGGGCCTGACGGGACCACGCTGCGGTCGTCATGAGTTTTAAGTGGAACACACTCTTAATATGTTTCATTTAGTATCTATATGCTTTTTATTTATTTTTGAATTAAATAAACTTAAAATAAAATTTAATGACAGTTTTTATAAATTATGGTTTTATTAAATAATATTTCTAAATAAAAATTCTAAGTATGGGGGGGGGGGTTCCACAATTTGGCACACAAGAAAATTTCTCGTTGTTACGCCACTGTTTATAGACCCGTCTTTAGTTTGGTTCATTCATTTATTAATTAGTCATAAATTAATTTTCTTTGTCAGTTATCCAATATAATCTATAACTTTTAGCTTTCTCGTCCTGCTTGGAGACTTCAAGACCCCCCCCCCCGCAGGGCAATATTTCAACAATTTCATACAAATATAATTTAATCAATTACATTTTGATGCCAATTAATTATAGTTTTTAAATTATAAAAAAATTTATTTTAACATTTTCCGCCAAATTTGCACATGTTTTTATAATGCCTTTGGAGCAAATCTATTTTTTAAGTATGTTGGAAAAACGATTTAGATTTACAATTTAATTATTAACCCTCCGGCAGTCGCGTCGAGGAACAGAGGTCCACACTGTTGATAAAATTAGATTTTGTTTACTTAAGTCATAATTATATCGAATAATGTGCTTAGGTATGCTACCTGACTATGGTAGGCAAAATTTGATATTAACATCACCCAACTAGAAAATTACCTTCAGTATGAAAAAAACCTCCGTTCCCTTGCGCGACTGATCATGTATGTGTTTTTAGTTATTTTTATATCCTCTTCGGACCCCTGGTACACATATTATTATGTGTACAGATTCTCTCGATTTTCACTGCCGGTCGGAAGCAAGTTGAAATTTTTCATAAATAATTTTACGATTATTTGTTTTATTTTAATAGTTTTTGTGTGATATGCAACATAATCTCACAAAACAACTGATATCTCATTATGCGGACCTAAGGACCGCGGCGCGACTGCTCTAAGGAAAATAAAAGGCGCGACTGCCGCAGGGTTAATGACGTCTTTCATTTGGTTGGAAAGAATGAAAGAAAAGTTTCATTGGTTTCATAAATTGCATCTTTTGAAATCATTCCAATCATACAATACCTAAAATTTAAACAATTTTAATGCAGAATATTAAATACTTATTGCTAAATTTTAACTGTGTCTTGCCATATTTTGGATTTTAATTAATTATTGTGCGTTTTTTATATAAAATAGCTAATTAACATAATCAAAACGTTAATCCGTTATCAAAACCAATTAACTATTATATTTGGAAAATTCTCCTTTTTCTATCTTATAACTAGAGTACGGACTTTTAAGCATAAAAAATCGTGAAAATAGCGCTTAAAATAGCACAAAAAATTGCCATTATATGCATAAAAATATGCATTAAACTTATGTAAATATAATAACTAATAAGCATTAAAATAATTTTTTGAAATAAAATTTATTTGAAAAGTAACACAATAAAATATGTACACAGGGACGTGCCTACGGGGGGAGCCTCCCCCCAAATAATTTAGGAAATTGGAAAAAAGTTGGCAAAAATCACTCAAAATTTGGTCAAGTTGGCAAAAGCCGCTAAACCTATAATAGGAAAAATGGACAATTACAAAGAGTTTTGGTAATTTTGAATTAATTAATTTGGAAAATCCCCCCCAAAATTGACTGGGCACGTCCCTGTATGTACATAATTACTGTAAAAACGTTTTTACCACAATATTTTTCTAGAAAGTCTCTAAATGAACCGTTTTCTAATTTTAATAATGGTATTCGCGTTTTACATTAACAAAACGCCACCACACGGAATTATTTCAAAGTCCATTCTGGACGTAATATAGTGGCGCCACCAACGGTGGCTAAACGCGATATTTAAATCTAGCGAAAACGTTTTCTGGTCTTGTGATGAACTGGAACCAGAGGTCCGTGACTGGAACCAGCGATTGACTCAAATAAAGTTTGTTGTTTACTTGCATCATTTTTAAATTTTTTCATAATATCTTTAAGATTTCTGTTCTTTTAAACAAAACCTGTTGTCAACTAAATATTAAATTCAAAGTAAGCAAATTGTAAATTTTAGGTATTTTTTATGTATTTACTGCAATTTTTTTATTAATTTATCGAAAATGTGCTAAAATAAGCACTAAAAATGCTTAAAGATAAATCTAAGCATAAAAATTTTAAAATAAGCATATAAGCATAAAAAAAATAGCGCCAAGTGACTTATTTTTTTCCAAATTCGTGGACATTTATAACAATTACGCTTCTGCTATCAAAATAGCTATCAAATTTGCTATCAAATGTATAGCAAATTTGCTAGAAATCCGTACTCTACTTATAACCAATATTTTGAGTTGTTAATGAAGTTTTGAAACAGTCCTTAAAAGCGGCACTCTTAAACGAGACCACCAAATATTATGGTATTTGAGTTTTTTTGGCATATTTTTTTCAATTGTATCTTAAATACTCGATATTCAAGTATACTTTGTACTTTGTAAAAACCAAATAAAAATTTATCTTATCCAGCCCTGGTTGTGAACCTACATTATCGCCCGTGGGTATCAACGGGGTACATTTTTAATTGCTTTTCAATATTTCAAGATACATTTTTTAACAAATAATCGAAAATTTTGCATGACCTATCGATTTTAAATTTTGTATTAAATACAAGAATTTTATACAAAAAAAAAGACAAAATTTTATAAAATGTTAAAATTCCATGGTTAGTAAAAAAAATTAGAAAGAATTAAGTAATGAGGTCGAAATATAATCATTTGAGACTGCACTGCTCGAAAAATGTTTAAATTGCTAAACATTTTTTTTATGTACTAAATACAAAATCTTGGATTTTTTTCACGAAAACTTGAGATTTCGAAAAAATAAAACCCTTTCTAAAACTTCATTTCCCGTCGCGTTTAAATTACGTATGTAAAATTTGGAGAAAAATTCGTTTTTGTTGAAATCGGTTCAATCAAACATGAAGTTTGCAGAGCCGTGCACGAATGGATTAATGAGATTCCGTAAATTACTCTTTTTTAGTAGTTTTACTTTTATAGTCAAAAAACTACTAATGTGAAAAAAATTGTTTAGTTAAGCAAAGTTTTGAAGAATTTATCTATTTAAAAAACAGAAAATTTCATTTCGGGGGTGGGGGGCACATCTCCATCTGAATTTTATAAAGATGACTAAACTCAAGGAAATATTATTATTGAATAAATGCGATTCAAATTCTTTTCTTCTAATTGCAATTATATTCTTATAAATTCATCACTTCGCATTTTTTTCTCCCTAATTCTGAACCCCGACTGAGCAGAATTTTCTTACTATTTAGAAATTAAAATGCCAAAATATTGGTATATCTTCGCATTCGCCTTTCTTGATCCTAGCTGTCCAGCTAAGAATAAAGAATCCTAAATAAAAATTAAAAATAGGCTCCAAAAATAGTTAAATCTACACATTTTCCAGCTTCAAATCAGAAAATGTTAATCAGAAAGGTACAATTGTAATTCAGAAAGCATCAGTAAATAATTCAGATTAACAAAATGAATTGCTCCTGAATTTTTCTTCTCATTTCATAAAATATATTCATAATACAACCCCCCTCTCCATTGAAGTCCACATCAGTCCTACGAGAGGCGTGGAAACCGAAGAGAATTTTTTAGAATTGAACAAATGCACAAACCTAATTTTCTGTCCATTTTCAAATATCTTTTCCAGTTTTGAAGCTCCAAAAGATTCGGTTATTTCCAGAATGTTTGTGCTTATGAAGTTCAAAATGAAAACCTTTAAATTAAAGCAGCAAAATTTTCAAAACCGTACTGGAATTTTCTACACAATTTCGGCAATTATGAGGAAATTTCTATTTTTACTGCACTTTTTTTTAACATTTTTACTACACATTTAAGCTTATAATAATTTTGTGTTTTCAAAAGTTATTTTGAAAACTTCAAATCAAAAAATAAACACTACATATTAGAAATTATTTCTAAAAATCAGTAGAACAGAAAAGTTATTTTTTTTTTCTATTTTAAAATTGAGATTTTTAGAATTTTAATCAGTAGTTAATTGTTTTGTTAATTTTTTTGTAACGATATTTTAAAATATGGAGTTTTGCCCCCCTTAGAAAACATCTTAAGGGGGCCCATATAAACTATGCAAAGAAAATCTTATTTTCTCTTTCGTTAATTTCCTGTAAAAGTTTTAAAAAGAAATTTTTCGCTTTCCGATGTTGCAAAATTCACAAAGATATGAAATGAAAATTCAAGGGAAAATGTTTTGCTCCCGTGAATAAATAAAAATGAATAAAACTTACCTGGTTTAAAAAATCACAATAAATAATTCACAGAACTGAGAAAAACTCGATCACATCAAAATTTCCACCAATAACGCACATTTTCTTCGTTTAAATAATTGAAAACTTCCGTAAAAAATTGAAACAAATTATCCGTTACACTAATCAATTTTCTTTTCATGCAATAATGGAGTAAGTAGTTAGTTTCTCGCCGGGTGAACTTGTAGGTGTTCGCGGGTGGTTTTCAAACTGTTAAAACAGTGAAATGATGAGTGACCGATCACCCCCAGCCGACTAATATACTCCCCCTCGATATCGACGACTTCGGCATACCAATTACATTTTACCTTTACGAAGACACTTTTTACAACAAAAATCAAAGTTTAATGATTTTTGTAATGGAAATTTAATATTTTGTTATGCTTCGCGAACACATCGAAATGAGATACGGTAAAATTTAGTCGGGGAAAGTTTAGGAGGTACAAAAATAAAAATTTGTGAAGTGAATCTGGCTTAAAAAATTCCGTCCCCTTTGCAAATAATATTTTCATTTTTCTCACAGTAATCAAGTGTAGAACATTATTTGAACTGAGTGATCTTCCCATATATTGACCTATGGTATCGGATGATGGTATCGGCTACTTAATGTGCATTTACATTGAAAATATTATCCGACATTGTTTAATAATTTTATATCAAATTTCTTGACTTCCCGTGGTTGTATGCCATCGATACCACCAAAACACCCTCTTCCTTATATACCCACCCGCTAACCACCTGACTAAATAACTTAATACGCATATTGAGCAATGAACCGCAAGTCCCTAAACGGAGAGCCATTTTAATGAATGAATAAGTAACAATCAATTTTCGAATAATATAAACAAAAATTTTCAAATAGAAAAGTTTTTTAAAATATGATAAATTCTTCCGCCATGTGAAAATATCTAATAACGCAAAATTAATAAAGTAAAATGGAATTTAAAGCTATCGACTTGTTCTCACTGAAAATTGATACCTTAGCGACGACAAAACCGGAGGTAACTCAATACAAAAGAAGATATTTCACCAAAACTTTTTTTAATTCCCATTCAAATAGGATGTAAGCTACGTGCAGCTATTTCCAAAAAAAATTGCGATTTTTGAAATTAATAAAAAATTTGTTTTCAATTCGAAATGAAACCCAAACCTTCAAAACTGTATTCCACTTTACCATTGGTTGCTAGGGAATTATTCACCCTAAATAGGGGTTACAAGCGTCCCGCCTACAAACTTCCGCCATAAATTATCCTCGCTTTAACCACATCGCTATACAAATTTTATCAACGTCTTAAATTACCGGTAAAAATTGTAAATTTTGGAATTGTTCGAAATTGCTTCGAAAGTCCGCGGTTTAACCGCGGTTTTTGGATTCACTTCAATCAAGTTTTAATTTTATTTTTGCACTATTCGGTCGGAAAATTTATCATCTGCAGGTTAAATATTTGACAAAGTATTTAAGAAAAACTGAAATTAATCAGAAGCTTTCGGTGCAACCGCGTGCGGACACGTGACTGTTATCCTCTTATCATACTCATCTCCAACAAAATTACATAATCTCCACCATCAATCGGTTACAGCGGTTTTATAATCCCTATTATTTGAGGAAGCAAAGTATCTTTTCCTGTGCGATTATAATTTAGCAAATTAAGTCTTTAGTGCTCTAATAAATTAAGGGATGAAAGGAAAACTTGAATTTGTTACTAAAGCGTCCTAATTTATCATACCGCATTCTTCCGAGTTTGTTAACAAAATTAAAGTTGTGAACTTTTACTTTCACTGAACGCAGTTAAGTTGAAGCAAAATTGGAAAATTGTTTAATAATTTTCCAGTTTTCCATTTTAATTTTCAATTTAAATGATCGAAATTTAAATTCACATTATTTTATTCCATGATTCCTAATTTTCAATAATTCTTCTACAAAAACTATCATATTTTTCTTACAAGTTTTAAGTAATTTTAGATAAAATTTCCTCTTTTTCGAACTTTCAAGAACTGAAATATCAAGATTACTGATGAAAACTTCAATCTTCGCGTTTATAAGATTTTTCAAAATTATACCCCCTTTCCTCGTTTGGTTTGCAAATGAAATGGAAAACTCAATACGACAATATATTTTTCTATTTTCAAACAAAAGATTTTCTCGACAGAGATTTTCAATTTTTATTAGAAAAATCACCTGCTATTTAAATTTCGCATTTTATAAAACCTCTTATGCGCTACATATCCCACCCTTAAGGGCCCTAAAATTTCTATTAGGTAATTTGCTCTCGACCCCAAATTAAAAATCTTTACTGTCAAGTTTATTGAAGTGATTTTACAGTAAATAAACAATTATTAACCCCCGGTGTGTGTTGCTAGTGGTAATGAAATCTTTTAAACAAACACAGGTGCGGTAAGTCACCCTTAAATTAAGAGACCGCTACCTAAGCAGTGATTAGTCTGAATCTAAATAAATGTAAGTAGGTTCACGAATGATTAAGTTTCAGTAGCCACTTGGTTAAACAAGTTTTGTTTATTCAGAATTTTTCTATTCAATTGATATAGCAGTGACGTGTGTCAAGTCTTTGGGCCACGTGCCTTTGTGATATTTAACACCGAACAAATTCATTTACCCTAAAACGATCTACTATCTGATTATCTCTTTCTTTCTGTTACCAAAATTCATAATCGTTAATTAAATTTCACTTTTTCAAGTGCCTCTCTCGCTACTAATCGAACCAATAATGAATATTACATTTTCTGCTTTTCCAATCGGAAAGTTTGCAAGAAACGTCCTTACGTCCACGCGACATTATATTTGTCGCCGCCCTAAGTATTAATTCAATAAAGGCAATGTGCTGAAACCTCTCAAATAAACTGTGAACTTCTTGAGAAACCTCTCAAAATCCAATCAATAATTAACGTTTTTCTGCTCTTCGGCGCACGATAAAACGCAAAAAGTAAAAATAAACCGAAGAGTGAGATTAAAAATTATTTTTGATCCAAGAGAAATTTGTCTCTCCATAATTGGATTCTATACTTAAAGATTTGTCAAACAGAAAATTCGGGATTAAGTTTCATGAAGCTATAGGCTGAAAGGTTTGAATAGGCAATCAAAGCCTTTCTATGTTTTTAGTTTTTAATCGAAATAATTTTTTCATTCCTTGAAGCCTCACGAATTGAAAAAGACCAAACATCAAGAAATTTCTATCTGTCTGTCTATCTGTACGTCACTGAATTCTGTGTCCGCTCTAACTCCCAAACCAATAAGAATTTCACAACGTTTCATATTTAATATTTTTAGTATCAGATTTTTATATTGAGACTTCGAGCTCATTTGATTTTGGTTGAAGTTGGTTAACGGAAACTTGACAGTAGGAGTGACGCGCATGAATAAATTACTCAGGGGCACCGAACCATAGTAGCAATTGTCAGTTTAAACCCAAGGAATCATGGCCTAGCCGAGCTAATGTGCAGAAACGAAAATTAGTCCGTTCGACTTTGTTGGTGTCAATTGATGGAATTGTCACGCACCCATTGGCTGGGTGCGTAGTGCATAATGGGGGTATTAAAAACGACGCTAGCGTCCCCTTGCGGACAAATTGTGCAAAAAATGTGGCCAGATGTCACGCACCCAGCGAATACCTGAGACGGTTTGTTGTAATGCACAAAATATTGTGGTGGGGTTTGTTTTCCTTTTGGTTAGCCCCTACAACGGCTGCAACTAAATATACACGTTGATGATATTTTTATTGTAAATTGTAAATTTTTACTCAAAACAAAGTCACAAACATGACTGCCATCATAGATAAATAATAATAGTACTACTCTTTAATCTGTGAGTGCCATCATATTTAAATTTGAAATGAATTAATTCTTAAATAAATTATAGTGTTTTAAAGTTGGTGAATATGAAATTAGTTTAATAATTTTTTTTTTTTTGTAGCCGATTTCTATTATGGGGATTATCTATATAGGCAAGTGTGTTGGCCTATTCTTTTGATCGTAAATCAGTAGACAGGTGAACGGTTAAATATT
The DNA here is from genome assembly GCA_958510855.1 of Rhagonycha lutea. Classification (NCBI taxonomy): domain Eukaryota; kingdom Metazoa; phylum Arthropoda; class Insecta; order Coleoptera; family Cantharidae; genus Rhagonycha; species Rhagonycha lutea. The sequence continues at coordinate 31,313,699 of OY294041.1, forward strand.
TATTCCAACGACTAACAAAACATAACACAATGTGTGGTGATGGTACTACGTAATAACTACAGTGACGACTGTGACAACTAATGTTCAATCCAACCACAGTAGGTGCCATAGGATGATAGATCCTAGCGACCTCTAATGTGTGGTTGGTGAACTAGTCTTGCAATTTAAATTATATTACAGGTTGCCACATCTACTTAACTAAAATTTATTTAACAACGATTACAATTGAATAATACTATTGCTACAGTTACGAAAATTTTACAGGTTGTTGCTCAATGCTTCCTGTGTAACATATTGAAATATGAGGCATAGAAGATGATTATTATTAAATTGACTATCTCCTTCTGACGTCATAACTAACCTGTCCACCAATCACCAGATCTCATTTCAAAAATGTAGTCCAATCAGATTTCAATTTAGTGAACATTTCATTTGCCTAATGAAATCTACCAATCACGAGTAATATGCACAAATTACCGATCATTTTCGATAATTTTTTATAATGTTGCTATAAACAATAACAAATAATAACGAATGGTAACTACGCATTTGTAAAATTTAATAAATTACGACACTCTTTGCATAATATTAATATAAAAATAATGTCATCAGGAGATAGTCCACGGAATTTCCCTTTTGCACAAAATATTATCCTATCATTTGTTCTCTTACATATTTTCGATTGCAATCGAAATTTCGACTCGCAGAGGAGGGCCGATTGTTGTCGAAAAATATGTAATCGAACAAAATGATCGATAATATTTTATGCACATGGGAAATTATATATGATAATTAACTAAATAAAGCGATGACGCGTATTGCGCATACATATGCGAAATCTCATGATTAAAGCTTGAATTACATTATACTTTTTTCGACTTTTTTCGTCTAGATTCTCGTTCGATTTTGTTTCGAGTTTTTATTTCATTTGCTTTAGTATAGATGGCGCCAAAAGGGACTACCTATCACGGACCTCTTACCTATACTACGCCAATAGGGATGTTGGCACTCCCGAACATTCAAACTTTACACACATAATTGTCTCATATTTCAATTAAATATCTATAAAGTTTGTAATTTATTAATTTTTATTTAAATATTAATAAAATCTTTAATTTTTTTGTTAAATTACTTGTTTGCTAAGCTGATTGAAAAGGATTGAAATGTCATGTTGCACTGGAGGGTATGCAACCTGCGATACACTATAAAAGGAAAACAAACTTTGTTGCTTTTTCTTTGCATCACAACAAATGGGTCTATGTCCTATCTAACCTAAGTATATATGATCTAAGGCTTTACCTTTCCTTATGTGAAGTGTTGGCCACATCCAAACATCCCGAGTGTTAAACTTGGGATTAGTGCTAACACGTAAACGGAAGTAAATAATGTGATTGAGGGGGGGGGGGTAACTAGAACAAAAATTAAGTAGTTGTGTATTTGTGATTGTTTTCTCTTCTCCACTTTGCACCATTGACAAACTTCAAATTTGAGACCTCCCCGCGAATATATTCTCAGTACCTTCATTATATTCGTTAATATTTATTCCGCCATGCGCCACCAAAATATTTCTTTTAAATAAATTGACCAATCTGTGCGGCCTAAAGGCCGCACTGGAACTATTTTAAAGTTGGAAGTAAAATTGAATAAAGCTATCCTGATTCCTGACTTCCTTAAATATTTTCTTAAATTAAAGTTTGAACTTACTAAATAAATAATGTAATTAATATTTAATATACCGAGGAGGGGGGGGCAGAACCAGGTCAGGGTCTCAGCTACAGCACTGCCTACCAAACTATAATATTTTCTTTGTGATATTGTTCGTCCGTAAATAAAAGCCGCACTCTTACAAAATTTAGAATAAATTATAACACGGTTTGCTTTGAAAACCTGGAATACTTGGAAAAATAAGGGAATTTGAAAGTTTATCAATTTGGTCATAGAAAGTCAAAAAAAATAATTTTATTTCTTAAGTAAATCAAGGAAATTAGAACTTGTAGTCAAGCAAAATATTTTTTGTCATACAAAACCTGGAAATGTGAGGAAATTTGTTTCGGAAAATTCAATGGGAACAAATTTTCACAAACTCATTGGTTAAATATTGTTTATTGATTGGTGGACCTCCCCCCCGCACCTCCTAAGATCTAAGAAATTACCTAGAATTCTGGTTATAGGTGCGCTAGTGACGTAGTTATAGGAGGAAGACAGGGGGGCTGAGTTAAATATTTAATAAGCAAAACATAAAGAATTATTTCAGTATGTAATATCACAAGTCCTGATTTATTTATTTTTTCATATTACCTGTCATGAAACTACGAGTTTCATTGCATGTTGAGACATTCGAAACACGACAATTGCAGATCAACGCGACCTGTTGGTCAGAAACTAAATTGGTTTCTGCCCTAGGAAAGAAAGCGTCAAGTTTCTGCCCGCTTACTCAGTTTTTGATTTCATTTTAAACCTGTCAGAATTGAATTTATTAATTGTAAACAATTAATGTGACAGCTGACAATTCTTATATTTTATGAAACCTCTCAGATTCATTACAGGTAATATGAAAAATAGTATGTTTGGGCACGGGATGAAACACGATTTCAGACTCGGGGTGATGCCAGCCCTCGCTTTCGCTCGGGAAGGCAATCCACCCTCGTCTGAAATCATCTGGTTTCATCCCTTGCCAAACAATATACTATTTCATATACCGCAGGTCACGATAGGCATTGTTCTGTGCCACTGGGTTGCTGTTAGTTTTATTTTATCCAAAAATAAGATGAGTTTAAGGTCACCCCCCCCCCAATTAACAAAAATCATAGTAAGGAATGTATACATAGACCTGTTCGTAACAAATTGATTTGATTCTTGTTAAAAATAGTATAAGTGCGGCCTTCAGGCCGCACAATCTTAACATTATAGTATTGTAAATAATGTAACAATAACTGTACTTTTTTGAAATTATAAATATTTTGTATAAATTTTGGTAATTTATTTTACCAAATACCAAATTTTTCTTCGCTTACAAAATCAGAATCAACATTGCGAATTTTGGAAAACAATTTCTTTTTCTACGAATTCTTATTTATTCTGTTGAGAAAAGTCGACCGGCGCAGTTGGTTTTTGCCTAAATTTAACTACCAGAAAATCTGCTATTCGATTTAACTATTAGTCATGCAGTCACTTTACTTCGACTATAGATCGGCATCGGCCTTTCCAACTGACGACGTCATCGATGAGTGCAAACATTGGTAGAGCTAAATTTTTTGTTAGTGGTTGGCACGTGACTTGGGCTTGCGCGGCAAATGTGGAGGGAGACACCCGTGACACCTAATTCCACCAATTGACACAAACATAGAACCGAAATAACGAATATACGTTTTTGCGCATTAGCCACTCCCAACCACTAACGAAAAATTTTACTCTACATTGGTTTGCTTAACCAATCAGTGAATTATTAATTAGTTTTAGGAACTATTAGTTAAGCATTAACTACCACTTAACTGGAGGTGGTAAAACCAGCCCTTAAACATTTTCCTTGGTTCAATTAGTGGCTTAACAGCATTTCCCACATTTGAATTGGTTCCCACGGTTGAACAGTTGAATTGGCTATTTTCAGACTGGAAAACCTCAAATTGGTCATGTAGAATAATAAAAAGGGCAGAGAAATTTTGATTTTTTTTGAACCCTCAATATGAATGTTGGAAAACAATTATTTTGTCTGCGAATTCTCATATATTTTGATGAAGAAAATACTCGCTCCGAATTAGGTCTGCACCGAACTGTACTCGCGCCGAACCGGGTCTGTTCCGAACTGAACCCGACACACAGCGGCGGTTCTAGCAAGATTTTTAGGTTGTGGCGAGATCTCATTTGAAAATCTCTCTATCTCAAAGAAAATCTGAAAATCTTTTATGGTTTAGGAAAAGTCTTCGCCACCAACAAGGGTTGGTTCGCCCATCTTGCTCCATGAGTGCGATATAGTTTCATGCCATCTTTAGTAGGCCCCTCTTAACCCCTTCTTTTAGTATAAATTTTTTCACTATTTTTTCAGTGTTCGGATTTCCGAACAGGCGCAAGAGGCGCGCGCCTAGGGCCTCGTAAATCAAGGGACCTCAATATAAGAAAAATTTAATTAATATTAATTAAATTCCTGTTGTAATAAACACAGGAAAAGTAACGAAAAAATTCTAAGCCCTAAGATGCCTTAGATTTGCAGTTATTTTGATTTCAGTGCAATTTTTGATTTAAATTTTTTGATAAAAATTAAATTTCTTCAAATATTTTGAAACTTGATGAAAATATTAACTATGTTATAATAAACACAGGAAAAATAACTAAAAAATTCTAAGCCCTAAGATGACTTGGATTTGCAGTTATTTTGATTTCAGCGCAATTTTTGATTTTTTGTGATAAAAATTAAATTTTGTTCAAATATTTTGAAACTGAAAATATAATATGAAAATATTAACTATGTTATAATAAACACAGGAAAAATAAGTAAAAAATTCTAAGCCCTTAGATGCCTTGGATTTGCAGTTATTTTGATTTTAGTGCACTTTTAGTAAAAAAAAAAGTATTAAAAAAAGAAATCGTCTGCGGTGCTGGTTCTGGTGAGAACCAGGGGTTCAAATCAATTGAAGGGGTTAGAGCAAAAAGGGTATAAGTACATCCCAGGTAGTTTGAGACATTTACCTCCAAAGTTAATTGGTCTTTCAAAATTCTGTAAAAACGACAAACTGTTTTTGTATGTCGAATTGAAATGAAATTTAATGCACAATTTTAATAGTAAAGTCATTATATTCAAAAAGTGTACACTTATTTAAAAAAGTGAATTTGATGTATTTGAAAATGTCACTTATACCCTTTTTGCTCTAACCCCTTGAATTGCTATAATGGAGTGTAGGATTAGCGAAAATACTTAGAGGGGGCCTCAAAATTGAATTGCGCTTGGCGCCATTGCCTATAACAGTAATACAAAGTTTTAAACAAAATTTGAACTCTGATAACCACTTTCAAGGATTTATAGTCTTTTAGTTGTTTCTGGGTGATGCTCAGCCCCCCAGTTAGTAATTTAACTTTTGTGAAAGTTACTCGGCATCAAAAATCAGCTCTGCTTATTTAATTCCACTTCCCTGTATCTCGGTCTAAGAATACTCGGGTCTGGAATCTGATTGGGTAAAGGAGAAATTGGCTTATTTTGTGTTTCTAGGTGATAAAAGATATTGTAAAATGAAGTCTGGGGCATTTGTTGTTGCTCTTGTTGAACCCCTGTATGGAAATAATGGGTTGTCATCGTCTGGGATTTGAGGAAGGGGAGGACTGCCTGTTCTGGCAGGTGGGTCCACTTCCATGCGGTGACCTTTAAAAACCCTACACCGTACCAGAAGATTCACTTGGTAGCTTAACTTTTTGTACAGTAGACAAGTAGGCCAATTAGCTCCGCCTAGTCTAATTAGCTGTAAAAAATGGACAGTTAATCAGGATAACATCAAGGAGAAAATAAATATGAAAATTAGTTCAAAAATTTATTCCTGCACTAATGTGCCCATCCCATTTTCAAACTGCATAAAAGACAATTACAAATTCAAATTTTCGCCCCTATAAACTGTTGAACGGATCTAGATTTTTTAAATATTTTAAACATGATATTAAGCAAAAAATGACAGTAGTGATTTTTTTATTTTTTTACCATTTATAAATTAAACTTCTCGGGCAATGTTCGACAAACTACACATACCAAATTACCCATGACTGGCGGTGGCAGTAAATCCAATGTAATAATTTAAAATTCGTCTCTTTGAAAATTTGGAGAAGATTGCCTCGAGTTGACTCAAAAAAATCACTCAAACTACTCTAAAAATACATATTTTTTTAAATGTACTCATGGATGCCCGTTCACCCATAAGAGCCAATATACACATATTATAATATTTCAAGTTACTATGTTAATAACAGATACATTTTTTAAAATTTGTCTGACAAAAAAACTCTCGGTGGACGGGTAGTCACCGCCCACCACAACATTAATTATTACATCATATAAATACAGAAAAATTAAAAAAGCAAAAAAAATTAAATCTAGTACAACAAATATCAATTTCTATTGCTAAAACAAAAATTGAAAGTACAGTGAAAATTTGCAAAAACCGAGCGTCTCGCAATAAAATTTCTGCCGTATTTTGAAATTGTTACATTTTCAAGTGCAAGTTGGGGAAATCACACGAAAAAACGGTTCTCGACAAATAAGCAAATTCGAGGTGCTAAAATTGGAGGACATTTTCCTTTTGTTTGTTTGGTAATAATTTATGCAACACAGTAGTTGCAGCTATATTGATCTCCAATGAGCAATTGAGCAATCATTGTGGGAAATAATGCCCAACTTTATACTCTTAAATTGGGCGCATGTCAAATTTTACAGTAAAATTTGGGCCTCAAACGGGTATTATTCTTGTATACATCGAAAAAATTTTAATTTGAACTGTAGAAGTTCTCTCCTGTAGAGCAAAAACCAACAACACATTCTACGTCAAACTCAAGTTTTCGTCACAGCCAAAGAGAGCGGAGCAGCAACCAAAAAGTACCGCAAAAAAAGTGTCGCCCTCTTTGGTGACAAATTGTTGTGTTGGATGTAGATAACCAACAGATCTAAATTTATAAATACCGTAATCATACCTTCACAGCCATTGCAGGCGCAGCAAGCAAGCTCTCCATATCTCTCTCTCTCTCTATCACACCTTTTTTACAATCCTCAATCGATATATTTTTATATTAACAGTTGTAACAAATATAGAAAAATATACATTTGTTCTGAAACAATCAGTCAACATGTACAACAGGTTTTTTTTATCCTGGAACACAGCTGGGAGGTGCTTTAAATTTCATCCCGAAAACCAGCATCACTTTTGTTAGTTCCTAAACAAGCACCAAGTGGTAATACAAAAACTTCCGACAATATAGTGCGATTATAAAAAATAAACGTCACATTTTTTTTCGAAAATCACTTTCGTTTGTCAGTCTAAGGTCCAACCAACTAAAAACGTCTTAGTTGATCCAAACTTCGGTCATCACGCACAACCACGAAAACAGTCACATACATAAACACTTTATACAAAAAAAAAACATCGAGACTCGGAAACAAACCTAATTAGTCGTGGCGATCGACGGAGGACCATCACCTTGTCCCTGGTGCTCCGCTTCAGTGAAAATTCCTTCTCCTGGCGCTAAATCTTCCTTCAACACTTCGCTCGCCAAAACATCCCTAAGAAAATCGATTAAATGATGCTCAAACAAGATTGAAGTTAAACTTACCCGTTACTTGTCTTCAAAGTCAGGCCACGCCCACGCGGTGTTGGGATCGGTGTTTTTCCCTTCTTTTTGTTCGTCTGAAAAATAAAAAAAATTTAATGAAAGGTTTGAAAGAGAGAAAAGGTTTTTTCGTTGTGACAAAACGACCTCCAAAAACGCAAGCGTCTATCGGTCGTTATGTGGTTGATTTAGCACTATTATAGGCCCTTGTTTTAATTGCAACAAACAAGAGTGAATTCAAAGTGCACTACATTAAAATAACACAAACAAACAGATCAGGTAAACAGCAACCACAATACTGTTCCCAAGTTTTTAATTTAGAAAGCGTCAATAATCAAATTTGGATAGGACAAAATGTGCCAATCTGGATTGGGAGTCTTATGAAAAGACTGATAAAACTCACACCTAAAATTGACTGGTTTCCTTCCGCCACATTTAAGAAACACTCATAAAAAATTCGAGTTTTGACGAGTGTCTGTGTGGAAGTTCCAAAATTGAACAGGAGCAATTTACAAAGCACCACCTACATCTGATCTGTTTGAATGCTTAGAATTTTACAATTATAAAAAAACTTACCACCATCTTTCTGACAGGATAACTAGGCGGTCCTGGCTTCCTCTGCTGGTTCTGACCGCGCTGATACTGATTAACAATGCCGCGTCCACGACCATGATTAAGTTGTTGAGGACCCTGATAACCATAATTTGCACCCCACGAACCAACCACAATACCGGCGATCTGTAATTGTCCGCCGCGGGACTGCATAGGTCGCTGACGTAAACCTGCCGCTCCGCGGGTTGACGGCAACGAAATAGTAGGCAAGCTGTTAGGCGGGGGAAGTCCTTGGCGAACTAAATTTTTTCATTAGAACATTGCAACAAAAGCAGTTCAAAATTACTTACTTGGAAATGGTGGCAGAGGAAGTTTGGCAAACTGAAAGTCTAAATTTTCCAAAATCGCCTTGCGCATACGCTCCACTTTCACCACCCTCTCAATGTGATTTTCGCACAATTCCAACAAATTTTTACACTGTGAGGATCGGGAAAGGGTGTGGTGGAACAATTTACCATCGAAATATAACCAAGGACAGCACATCAACCAGGGTAAGGGCGCTCCACACGCGTCGTTTGCCAAAAGAGCCATCTCCACGCCTTGCATAAACATCGCCGCTAATTGAACACCGCGTGCACTGACCACATTGAGCTACAAAAAAAAGTTACTTTTACAACAAAATTTATTACACTTTTGGGAACTTACAGTTAACTCCTGCAAATATTGCGCGTTCATCAAATCAGGACTGTAACCTTGACACAAAAAAGCATCCAACTCCTGCCTTCTCAAAATAGGCTTAGGTTGTGACATAATATAGCGCAAAACGCACGCCATAACCAACATGTGCTGAGGAACGTAAGAAGTGTTGAGAATCAATGTTGAGTCAGAATTCATGCAAGTCAGCAGCGCCCTCATCCTACGCCGTTTATCATCAACTGACGGTCCAAACCACAACCTGTGTAGCGTGGGAACCGCCCATGCTAATGGTTCAGCCTTAACCGACTCTGCATACTGATATGGGTTACTTCGACTGTAATTCCATTCTTTGACAAAAATATCTGGTGGCAGGGCCTTGTTGGCAATCTCTCCAGTCTCTTTCTTTTTTGAAAACACATAACGGTGGTGGTGTAAATTAAACAAAACCGCGTACACGTGCTGCCTTAATTGACGGAAAATTTCATGAATTGGTGGAAATTCTTTCGAATTTTCGTCTTCCATTACGCAGGGAAGGCGAACCTCTTGAGTGGTCAAAACGTGCAGAATCATTGGAGCCATCAGGCCTTTCTGGTGTCTCAAAGACGCGGTTCTTAAAACATCCAAAGAAGTCACGGGCTTAACCGTATTTGTGTAAGCTAAAAAGAAAAGAAAAGTTAGAAAAATTGAATTTTGGAACTTGATGGGGACAAAATGTGCCAATCTGGATTGGGAGTCTTACGAACAGGCTGATAAAACTCACACCTAAAACTGGCTGATTTTCTTCCACGAAATTAAAAAAACACACTAAAAAAATTATTTTTCGAAGAGTGCTTTTGTGGAAGTTTTAACTATGAGATAAGTAAAAGTTTGCTTTTATCAATAGAACACATTTATATGAATGAATAAATTTGCATATCAAATACTCACTGCAGTTTTGTATTTTCACATATAGAATTTTTTTAGCATAAAATGTACACACAGCTAGTAAATAAGTGGAGCTAAATGACAACTCCACTCTTTGCTCACTGTCAGTTAATATAGCAAGTTAAAGATTAAATAAGTAAATCATTGAAAAGATCAACTAACCCTGAAACTTGCATGTTAAGGGAGTAACCAACTGCAGTTTTGTATTTTCCCATATAGAATTTTTTTAGCTTAAAATGTACACACAGCTAGTAAATAAGTGGAGCTAAAAGACAGCTATACTCTTTGCTCACTGTTAGTTAATTTAGCAAGTAATATTAAATAAGTAAATCATTGGAAAGATTAATTAACTGTGAAACTTGCATGTTAAGGGGGTAACCAACTGCAGTTTTGTATTTTCCCATATAAAATTTTTTTAGTATAAAATGTACACACAGCTAGTAAATAAATGGAGCTAAAAGACAGCTACATTCTTTGCTCACTGTCAGTTAATTTAGCAAGTAATATTAAATAAGTAAATCATTGGAAAGATTAATTAACTGTGAAACTTGCATGTTAAGGGGCTAACCAACTGCAGTTTTGTATTTTCCCATATAAAATTTTTTTAGTATAAAATGTACACACAGCTAGTAAATAAATGGAGCTAAAAGACAGCTACATTCTTTGCTCACTGTTAGTTAATTTAGCAAGTAAAAGATTAATAAGTAAACCATTGAAAAGATCAACTAACCCTGAAACTTGCATGTTAAGGGAGTAACCAAATGCAGATTTGTATTTTCCCATATAAAATTTTTTTAGTATAAAATGTACACACAGCTAGTAAATAAATGGAGCTAAAAGACAGCTACATTCTTTGCTCACTGTCAGTTAATTTAGCAAGTAATATTAAATAAGTAAATCATTGGAAAGATTAATTAACTGTGAAACTTGCATGTTAAGGGGCTAACCAACTGCAGTTTTGTATTTTCCCATATAAAATTTTTTTAGTATAAAATGTACACACAGCTAGTAAATAAATGGAGCTAAAAGACAGCTACATTCTTTGCTCACTGTTAGTTAATTTAGCAAGTAAAAGATTAATAAGTAAACCATTGAAAAGATCAACTAACCCTGAAACTTGCATGTTAAGGGAGTAACCAACTGCAGTTTTGTATTTTCCCATATAAAATTTTTTTAGTATAAAATGTACACACAGCTAGTAAATAAATGGAGCTAAAAGACAGCTACATTCTTTGCTCACTGTTAGTTAATATAGCAAGTTAAAGATTAAATAAGTAAACCATTGAAAAGATCAACTAACCCTGAAACTTGCATGTTAAGGGAGTAACCAACTGCAGTTTTGTATTTTCCCATATAAAATTTTTTTAGTATAAAATGTACACACAGCTAGTAAATAAATGGAGCTAAAAGACAGCTACATTCTTTGCTCACTGTTAGTTAATTTAGCAAGTAAAAGATTAATAAGTAAACCATTGAAAAGATCAACTAACCCTGAAACTTGCATGTTAAGGGAGTAACTAACTGCAGTTTTGTATTTTCCCATATAAAATTTTTATATCGTAAAATGTACACACAGCTAGTAAATAAGCGTAGCTAAAAGACAGCTACCCTCTTTGCTCACTGTTAGTTAATATAGCAAGTTAAAGATTAAATAAGTAAATCATTGAAAGGATCAACTAACCCTGAAACTTGCATGTTAAGGAAATAACCAACTGCAGTTTTGTACTTTCCTAAAAAAAAATAGCTATCTGTGCTCACTGTTACCTAATAATTTAGCTCAAAGTAAACACAAAATGTACCAATCTGGATTGGGAGGCTTACAAAAGATTAATAAAACTCACACCTTAAATTGATTGATTTTCTTCCACTAAATTTTAAACACTCAAAAAAAAATTGTTGTTTAGGCAAGTGCTCCTGTGGAAGGTAAAAATAAAAATATATTTTCTGATTAATGTTAAAAATGGCTTAGAAAAATTGTAAGGATCATAAAAGCAACCTTTTACTATTTTGCAGACCTAAAGAAGCAGTCCAACCATGAACCACGGGAGAAAACTAGTGATGGACATAATCGGATGATTTCAATAATCGAAACCGTCCATTAAAATTTTAGTATTAGCAGTGCCATAGCTAACCATTGGTCATTTGTGGGGGGGGCATTCCGAAAAAATTCCTGGGGGGGCGGAAAAAAATTAGACCTTTTTTTATCCCTCGTTATGCTATGGTGGGGGGGGGGGTGACCGATAAATACGATCGGAATAAATGAAATTTATTCATTATATAATACAGCTCCACCAAGCTTAGAAAGGACGCGGCAAATATGCCAACTAATTTGATAAACTAAATTTATATCAAGTGCTTTATTTAATATTTGCGGTAACATTTTTTACATATTTCGTGACTGCAATTTGACAAAATAATTTATGGATTTTAAATATTCGCGCCGAGAAACTTCATTTAAGTCCCTCAAGTCGGTTCTAACGTTGGTGGAGCTGTAGGTATATTCAATAAATTTCATTTATTTCGCAATCTACGCATTTGATTGAATATTCCGATTCTTGAACGAGTGACGCCGAAACAAGAATCGTATTGCGCGCGCATTCGAAAATCATCCGATTATTTTTCATTACCATTTTGACATAATCAAAATCAACAGATTATTTTAATAATCAGAATCATTCCGATTATGTATTCCAAATGCGCCCATCACTAGAGAAAACCTCCCCCTTCAGTTCAAACCTAAATTATTGCAAAAAAACTTACTTGATGGATGTGATGAAGATATATGCTTTGGTGAAGTGGGTAAACTACTTGTATTTGAACTACCGGAACTAACAGACACGGAAATTTTTGGTCCACTTTCACTAGAATTCGTTACATTATTACTTATATTACCACTACTAAAATCAGTATGTCCATTAAGACGGGATGCGCTTTCTGCAAAACAAATATATCAAAATACAGCTACAAAACACAAAATTTAGATTACGTACCCGTTTCGGGGGAAGCTTTAGTCGAATTATCATTATCGTGTAAACCGATAACAATATCAGATGAAATCACAGCATTTGCAGTGGCTAATTTGTATTTTTGTAAACTTTCTTGCTGCAAAAACAAAAAACATTACAATTTCTCCTTCTGGAATGCAAAAAATGAACTTACTTCTTGTTCGGTAGTTTCTGAAGCAAAATCAGCGGCACTGTCCAACAGATTGTTTTCGTCAGGTTTGGAAGTGGCAGAATTATTGATATTGTTATTGCTTGCAGAGATTTTCTTTTTAAAATCTTGTTTCTTGCCTAAAATTTTACCATTACATATTAGCGACGCTCTCAAAATTATCAGTTGGAAATGTGCGTCAAGTTTCTTTAAGCAAAAGTAAAAAACACTTCACTTATTGCATCTTAACAAATAATTTACTTCCATTCACGACAACACAGCTATGAAGAAACTGAATCGTTACTTTATGGAAGAAATGAATTTGAGCTCTATTGTGACAAAATAAAATGAAAGTAAAAGAAACCATAATCTCACCTGCGTTATTTCCATACTTCAAAAAACCATTGGCGGTTCCATTAAGATAGTACTGTACCGCTTGCCTAAATAAATCTGCTCGCCTATCATCCACGGTGGCAAAAATTTTAGTTACCATGGAATCCATATCAGATGGAGGCGGTAAAGAACGCACATACTCTGCGATCGCCCGAACCCCAGAATCGCCTGCAATCTAAAACAAATTTGGGTCAACAAAAATTCACCAAACAAACAAAACAAAACGTAAATTTGAACGTCAGATTGGAAGCTGGCATCAAGGTAACTATCAGACCCGAAAGATGATTTATAAAAAATATCATCACATAACAAATAGCAAGCAAAAAAAAAAGGGAGATACCTACTTTTATGTCTTTGGTCGACATAAGAGCAATTTTTCGGTAAATATCTTGTAGTTCGCTCTCAGGTAAGAGAAAACTGCCAAGCAAAGCTGCAACAACGCACACCTGCTCGTTACTTAATTGTAATGTCTTTGTTAATTCGCTTAACATATACTCTTTGGTCTCCAAGGAACCCTGCAAGTAAACAAACCCTTAGTTATTATGTTGCACAAAACTCTCGAGCACAGTTAATAATACATTAATTTTACTGGTCAGTTCAAGAATCATCATCACGAGATTTCAGTCCCGAAAGATGGTTAAAAAATGAATCATCATAAAGTAATAAAATAAATAAAATAAGTTCTTTAAAAAAAATGCTTACTTTATAGGTTAGTTTGACTTGCTGGGAAGAGAAGTAACGAGGTGGATCAAAAGTAGCATATTCGGCATCGTCGCCTAATAAACCATGAAAACCATATTCTCTACAGTAGGCTATAACTTCTTGATGGTGATCATCCATGGTGCACATCTGAAACAATAGAAATTATATTATCCAACACGTGCAAAAAAAAAACACGTGGCTTAAAACATTTTTTTTAATAATTTAAAAAAAAACAACTTACAGCAAAAGAATTAACAAATTCATAATCGTCGAGCGATGAATAAAATGTTTAATCGAGATCGACATTTTATAATAATTTTATACAACCTGCATGTGCCACTGAACATATAAAAATGAAGTAGTGAAGAGTTGGCAAAATGGTGATTGAGGAAGTGAGCGAAAGCGAAACATTAGTATGAGGCCATCGCCCTCTAACGGAAAAACTTTAAGGCGGCAATATTTGAATTCTCTGTAAATTTATTGGAGACAAAATTGAGAAATTGAAACAAAATGAACATACGTAACCTACAGGGCCGTGATAGAGAAAATTCAAAAATATATTTAATTTCAATAATATTTTACACTAATAAACGGATACATTATGTTAATGCTGTATCAGGTGGTAGATTTACAACCCCAAGAAAATCGCATATTATGTCGATATCACTTGATGGTTAACTGAATAAACTGTCACTCTTATCTATGGTTAATAGTCATTTAGTGGTTCTCAAACCCCCCGGACAAAAAGATCGACACGTTATGGTATTGATTTTATTCAATCAGAACCATTCAAAATAGATATATCAACATATCGTAGTATCAAGACCAATGAGGGAGGGGGGAGGGTCGAGAATACCCAGGATCAGAAGATGAAGTTATGAAATTCGTATTTATAAAAATTCTATCTCCCAGACAGAAATCCCTCCACTGAATCTTTTATTTTCGAATCTTTGATTGGTGAAGCGCAGGAATGGATTAATGAGATTCTCTTCGTCTTAAGTTTCTTTATAAAAAATGAAAGATTATTATACGCGCATGATTGATTAACGAGATTCTCTTCGACTTAAAACTTTCTTTATAAATATAAATGGATAAAATCGCTCGACGAGATTTCTCATCTGAAATCCCTCCGATTCTCTTTATTTTCGTAGACGCGCACGAATTGATTAACGAGATTTAAGAGCTTAACTCGAATGAGGTCGTTGCAAAACTCGACCGTGCCGTTAAATAAAAGTGTGTTTATAAGTACTGGACTAATGTAAACAATGCATGTCCGTACCTATGGACTGACAAGTGGGGGGAGGGGATTAAAAATTGGAATTTGTTATTATTTAACAAATTTTAAAAACAGGCATTTTAGGCATTAAAAATCTGGTTTAGGTCAATAACATCGAAAATAGGCATATAGGCAAATTAAAGTAAGGTTCAAAATTTTCAAAATCGGTTGAACAGTATTTCTGTATTTATAATAAATTTTGAATTGCCTAAATAAAAGACAAAAAGGTAAATTGCATAGAATCCGTGCTCTAGTTATTACATTTGTTACAATTTTGTAAAAAATTCTTATTTTTATTAAAAAATAATTTTTACTTATTTAGAGTTTTTTATCCGATTTCTGTCTGATTAATCCGATGGAGGGTTACTACACAATTATTACTTCTTTCAATGTGAAGCGTGTGATTTGAGGAATATTTACTAAAAAAATGAAATTTGATCAATTATAAAATTATTTATTACATAAACTTCGTAGGTTAAAAATTAAATAAAAATTTTAACATATTCGAGAAAAGAGAAAACTAATCGTCTTCTTTTGATGAGCATGATAAATTATAAATCAAGATTTGTTGATACTTTATACCGGCATATATTTTCTCAATATATTATGTAAATTTATTAAAAATTCGACAATATTGTTTCGAAAGGATAAACCATTTCTTCTTCAGAGACACAAAAATACAAACTCATGGTTTATTACTTTATTTGTAGTGTTTGTGTTCATAAGTCAAAAAGAAATCATGAGATAGCATGAAACATATCGCACTCTCTTGCACCCGTGGCGCAAGATTGGTGATCCAACCTACAACCTTTATTGGTGGCGAAGATTTTTCCTAAACCAAAAAAACTTTTCAGATTTTCTTTTGGTTTTTAGAATCTACATAGTTACCATTTGGCGGTAAAGAAAATTCAAGCTATTTTGTTGAATACTTTAAAATATATAGCGATATCAAAATCACCGTAATTATTGGTCATTTCTATATCGCTATACCTTTTAAATTTTGAAGTATTCAAAGAAATAGCTTGAATTTTCTTTACCGCCAAATGGTAACTATGTAGATTCTAAAAACCAAAAGAAAATCTGAAAATTTTTTATGGTTTAGGAAAAATCTTCGCCACCAATAAAGGTTGGATCACGATCACCAATCTTGCGCCACGGGTGCAAGAGAGTGCGATATAGTTTCATGCTATCTCTATTAGGCCCCGTCGGCAAAAGCTTCAAAAAGCAACTTGATCAGTATGATCACACTAATTTTTAAATAAAATAATTTAAAAAAATGTATTTCTTATATTTTATATTATTTCGTCATTTAAAAAATTGGAGGTTTATTAGAATTTGAATATTTTAATCGTGTTTCAAATTTTAAGTATCAAACTTATTTCAGAGTTTTTATGTTATAAAATTTTAATAATATATAAACAAGTGTACAATCATAATAATATGTATTTTCAAAATTTGAAGCGCGTTCTCGGAAGGTCGGAAATCTTCTGAATAATCGTTCGTATCTCAAAACAAAATTCTCTGCGTAGGATCGGCAAAGTCGGGTAAAGTCAAAGATAATGCCCAACACATGGCCCAACACTACCTTTTACCGTGCCTTTTACAACATAATGAAGACCAGCTTCACCCTAATCTTACGGATTTTACGGGCCGTGGGCACTACCATCTCTGTTACAATAGTAAAAGTTTTACCAACAATTTTGCGACTTGGCTAACTGAAACTTACATCAAAATGAATGATATTTTATTTTATTCCTTACGGCGAAGATTTCTTTAAAACTAAACAAAATTTTATATATATTTTTTCTTGAATTGGTAGATATTGATGAACTGTAAGCCGTAAAGAATTTTCATTAATATCTATTGTAAAATGATTGCGAAAATAAATATAATATAGGTACAAATTGACTGTAAAAATAATGGTGATTTCTATATTGCTATAGCTTTTAAAGTATTCAACGAAATCGCTTGAATTTTCTTTACCGCTAAATGGTAACTATGTAGATTCCAAAAAACAAAAAAAAATCTGAAAATTTTTTATGGTTTAGGAAAAATCTTCGCCACCAGCAAAGGTTGGCTCGCCTATCTTGCCCCACGAGTGTAAGAGAGTGCAATATAGTATCATGCTATCTCTATTAGGCCCCTCTTAAAGCCACCCCTTAGCGCTTAAAAAAAATTCTCTATTTTTGCAGTGATCACAAGTTTAACAGCAATATATTTACAAAGTTTAAATAATTTTAAACAAAATTATTATCTTTTCACCCCCCCCCCCCAACCTCGCAAAAATTACTCAGAATTTTTTCATTATTTTTGCAGTGGTTCGCAAGTACATCATTGATATATTTACCAGGTTTCAAAAATTTCAACAAAATTATTGTTTTTCTCCCTTAAAAATCATCATTTAGTCCAACTTTCAATTATTGAGGTTTTCTCCAAACTACATTTCTGGACCTGGTACCATCTCTAACTCTAGCTATAATTTTCCGATTTTTAATTTTAAAAAACAAAAATTTCCGTAATTGCAGTGGCTATCGTTGTACGTAGCCGTTTTTCTTTTTTTTGAAATTTAGTATTTTTAAGCTACCAAATGTAAGTAAAAATGTCGCTAAAATCGAACTTTTTGCTTTGAACACACGCCATTTTGTGAAATAATTTTTTTTCGAAAAACGGCTACTTACAACGAGAATTGCATTTATAGAGATTACAAAACTTTTTTATTTTTACTTTTTACACAAACCATTGTCAAGTTATCGATGGGACCGTTGGACCACACTTTTTGTACAGAGGCTATATTATACCTCAGTAACTATGGCAACTTGTAATTTTTGTTAATAAAAATTTACACAAAGTAAGTTCAATGTATGCTTAATAACATAACTTTTTTCTAAATCCCAACTAAATAATTAAGTATGTTAGCATAAGCAAGGATTACTAAGCCATACAACCTGAGTCCGGAACTGTACGTTAGAATAAGCGAGGACTACTAAGCCATACCACCTGAATACGGACCTGTAATGAATACGGTCCTGACTAATAATTTTAAATTAAGTGTTGATTAAGTAATACCAACCTAAGTTGGTATTATGAGGGCGGTAATCAACTGAGGTTGATATACCAGAGAATAATTATGTAATAACAAGTAGAATAGAAATAAAGTAAGAACGGTAATAAATCGTAAGTACGTAAAAAGGCTAATTTTGTTTTATTTTATTGTAATTTTTGGCTCACGCTAACAAGTATACAAAAAAAATCGGAGAAAAACACCTTTTTTCACCTCGTCACAGTGTTGTTCCCCCTTAAGGGGGTTAAATTGTAACATTTTTTCTAAAATATTTGAAATTGTAAGTTTATTAATGTTATATCTGTGATATCTGTGAACAGTGAAAAAATCTAAACTTAAAGGGGGTATTTTTTGAGGGTCCGTTAAGTTGCCTCCCCCCCCCCCGTTAATATTTTTTCTCCAAAAGCTAGCTCCCGAATCCTTATAGCTAGCACCAGCTAGCACCAAAATTTTGAAAGCTAGCACCATTATATTTTTTCCATAAATCAATATTGAAACCGGGGGGGGCCAACTTAACGCTAGCCCCCCAGTTAATATTTTTTCTCCAAAAGCTAGCTACCGAATCCTTATAGCTAGCACCAGTTAGCACCCAAGTATAAAAGCTAACACCGTTATAGTTTTTCCACAAATCGATATTGAAACCGATGGCTTTCGGTACTGACGGATGCGCATGAATGGATTAACGAGATTCCATTTGTTTATAGGATAGGCTGCCGACAAACTGCACGAATGTGTAGATAGCGAGTTATTATTGTGGGTAAAATGTTACCTTACTATAGAACTACGGAGGAACATTTGAAGAAGCATTACTTTACAATACTTTGCATAATTCTATCGCATTTCGTTACTTAAAAAATGAGTTTATCTGTCTTCCGTATGAAGACTAACAGTTTGGAAACCAGCATAACAAAAATGTTTTTTTGTTAGCCCCACATACGTGTTTTTTTATAATATATTATAATGTCGGATAATCGGATAAAATTTTATTACCAATTAAAAATATGCGTATATAAGGAAATAAGCAAATCATTATTTATATAATATTTGAAATTTGAAATTGAAATTTGAACTTGGATCATACAATGGGAAAGAAGCGATCGCAACCAGAGATTGAAGCCATTAGAGAAGCAGTGAAAAAGTACCAGTTACAACCTTTATACGATGGAGTGAATAAATGTTTTGTTTAGAAAGAAAATACAGTTTGGAATAATATATCGGAGGAATTATTAGTAAATTATAGTTGCAGTATTACTAAACTTGGAATTTATACGGCAGTTTCGAAAAATTACTATAATTTATGGAACGATTTGCAAATTTCCCCTGACGATGCTAAAGAAGTTGAATCCATATGCGAAGAAGAATCTTTCAGTCATTTATCGTGTAGGAGTAGCACCGATATTGATAGTACTGATAGTGGAGAAGATTTTAATGAATTATTGGCACCTACTTTTCAGTTCAATATTTGTTTGACATGGACCGAATATTCAGCGTTTGATAAGTTCGAAGTTCGTAAAACAATCGCAGCACAAGCTTGAAAATAGAGATGCACATGTTTTCAAGAATTCGAATTGGACAAATGAAATTCATAAAAAGTTAATTGAGAATTCAAAACTTCAGTGTACATTTATTTTTAAAAGGCATAAAATTTGTCCATCCGGTCCGCTATTTATACAGATTTTCGGGGTATGTAAAGAATGCAATTCGAAAATTAAATGTTTGTTGGTTACCGAGCCAAAGGAAAATGAAAGTTCACAACTAGATTGTACCGTTAAAGGAAATTTCAGCCAAAATCATTCCTTACATAAGGGGCGTCCACTTCGGGGTGATCTGCGATCAAACTTTATAAAGAAAATGACCAATGAAAACTATTCGGCAAGTAGAATTCAAGCTATAAGGATTCGGGAGCTAGCTTTTGGAGAAAAAATATTAACTAGGGGGGGCCAACTTAACGGACCCGCTTCTAAACCATACTGAAAGCCAATGAATAATTTTAATAATTTAATAATTTTTTTGCAATATTGCCGATATATCAAAAGTTGTGAATTGGACCAAAAGAATACGAAAAATGGGGCATAGCCAATGTTTCTAATTACGTTCGAAAACTCCTGCATTGATTTCATCTCATGTAGCGAAGCAATCGGCTTATCGTTTATGTATTTAGCTTTTTCCTCGTTACATTTCCCAACTCTAATGCCTGTTTTCACCAACAATTTATTTAAGAATTTCCTAGTAAAGAATTACTTAGCTAGGATTCCATAAATTTGATTTAAAAAAAAAATTCATATGTCAAATTTGACCAATCAAATTTATGGAATCCTAGCTAAGTAATTCTTTACTAGGAAATTCTTAAATAAATTGTTGGTGAAAACAGGCATAAGAGTACTAAGTTTGGGCATTATTCTTCCAGTCTCATATTCGGTATTTACTACCATAGCTTGAATTCTACTTGCCGAATAGTTTTCATTGGTCACTTTCTTTATAAAGTTTGATCGCAGATCACCCCGAAGTGGACGCCCCTTATGTAAGGAATGATTTTGGCTGAAATTTCCTTTAACGGTACAATCTAGTTGTGAACTTTCATTTTCCTTTGGCTCCACCAAAGGAGAACAGTAAAAGCATTGAAGTTGGTACTAAATAACTCCGCTTCAGCCAAAAGGGTCGGCAGACATGGACAAAAATAGTTAGGGGTTATAGCAAAAATATTGTTTCTCTTAAAAGAAACTTTCGCAAAGAAAAGAGAATTAACTCCTCAATCAATATCTGATTTTAGAAAAAAAATTGATCTTGCAACAAGAAACACTAAAATTTTGCCACTAAACCATTGAAACAGGCACAGGGCATAATTCTCATAAGAAACAAAAAGGTGGACTTACCACAGTTGTGTTTAAATGGCGTAAGGCCATTCGAAGAGCAGTCTTGATGCAAGTCGGTGGGGTCCACCAAATTTTCGGAGGTGGGGTGCCTTTAGTATTGATGTGTTTCAAAACCTACAAATTAAAAATTGTTAAAATGGTAATATAAAATACTCCACCAAAAAATTACCATTCCAACCCTCTGGCGAACAATAGCTTGATGGGCAATCCATTCAGTCAGTCTCTGTTGTTCGGCAGTCCCGTTGAACACTACGGCAATTTCGATGTTGCCCCTTTCGATTGCTTGCATTAACAAAGACAGAAATTGAACCATCCTGTTCCACTGTCCACCACAAGCCCAATCTAAAAACTTATAACGTAAGAAAAAGGTGCAAAAGGAAGGTCGGAGGAAAACTAACCTGAAAAGTATCCACCGTAGAGTCGGTCCAAGCAGCACTCTGCATCCATTATCAATTTTAATTTGTTACCAATTGACCTCATTTTGCGATTAGCATATTGATGTGGTTGTTGCCGTTGAGGTACATTTCGTGCAATTTTCAACAAATCTACTGAAACTGAACCACCCTCAAGAGCAGCACTGGCCAAAAACTGTTGCAAATCCTGAACGCCCATTTTCACAATTTAGATAGTACAAATAATTGCTATTACACGCCTTTACAAATTAAATCGAATTTTTCATTATACTCCTGCAAAAGAGATAAAAGGTGAAATCACGGATTGAAAATTTTACGACATAAACCGGCGGCCATTATCGTCCCCGTTGTCAGATTCACAACAAAACTAAGCTATCACAAAAGCACAGTAGAAAACGTCGATAGGTGTGAAGCCGCAAATTATAAACCCACAAGAAAGTCAAATTAAAAAGAAGTTAATAATGTATGACATTTTGCGGTGGAAATTTACGGAGCGATCGTCAACTACCAACCAGACATGCACGCCTTTCCTACACCGGCAAATCAACTTGTAGGAGATTTAATTAAAAATTTAAAACGTGATTCACTCACCAAACAACATTAAAATTATTAACACAATTTACGACAACCGATGCATTCAATTTAACCTTTCACAACTAAATTGTAAATATAAAAGAATGTAATTACATCTCGAGTAGACTGGCACAGACGCAACAACGATAGATAACCGGATACGGTACACAAACACATGGCGCTTTGACGGAAACGTTATGTCACTTGTTCGGCAAGATTTTGTTTGTTCAAATTTGAGCGCGAATCCCGATTATCTTGAATTTGCGACTACATTATTTACATTTCACAAAATCGTGACGAGATTATTTTACTTCCACCAATATTATCTGTCGGCTCGTAAAAAAATAAGATAGCGGTTTAGAAAGCGCAAGTCATAAAAATGTGATGCAAGTTTTTCTGATGGTCGTATAAATTAGTGATTTGCGATCCCCGATCGTTCATTTGGCAGAAGTAACCCAAAGCAGTCATATCGCTATTTTTTTTTATAAAGTTTGCGGTGTTTGTGTAAAAATTTTGTTGTCGTGGTAAGTTAATTTTTTTTTATTTTCGAAAAATCTCCGTCGAACCTGAAATTTTAAATCGATAAAAATTCGAAATTTGCTGATGAAATAATTAAATTTTACGGGCGCTAAGTTGTGATGCGCCTTGCGCAATTTTAATTCGGCGTGTGATTAAAATTTGGAATAATTTAATTATTTTTAAATTTGTTAATTAACTTAAATGCGAATTTTTACATGGCCTTGTATAAAATCGATCAAAACATGCCGTCTGGTCTGGTGCAACCGGTTCAACTGGTTCGACCCAAATTTCCCAAAATTGTAGCGGCGCTAAATTTGAATTTTGGCTGGCTGGGAATATCCCACCAGGTCTTGCACCTCCGGGAAAATCTGAAATTGTTCTGATGCAACAAGTTATGTTAGTAAAAAATATGGGTAATAAAAAAGGTTGTGAAACTTGTTTATATTTCGAAGTGGACGTAAAAATAACGTTGAAAGGACAACAACGGAGAAAGACGCGCAACGTAGAAAATATTATTTGCGTTTTTAAATTTTATGGTGGGAAAATTTTACAAAGTTTGTTATGTAAAAAGACAGTCGTGTGCAAAATTTCATCAGCATTTCAATGTTCTGTTGACTTTAGAGGGAAAAATCAGTTTTTCACATTTTTTGTACTAAAATTTATCCGAAAAATTTCAAAAATCAAAAATGTTCCAAGAAACATGAAAATAATTTTTGGATTTCCTTCACAATTAAAAATATCCGACTACTTTAATAAAATGTAGCATAATTTTGCTTTGGAATTCCTCAGGACCGAGCTAGACATTGGTCATGGGAGGTTTTCCCCGAAAAAAAAGTTTTTTCTATGCCATATGGGGGTTTTTCTAGCAAGAAAATTTTTTATACACTTTTTTTAATCTCTCGCTATCCCATGGGGGCGGGGGTTGAACCTGGAATTCCTACAAATTAAAGAAAAAAATATCTCAAAATTCAATATCTCAAAAAATTATTTTCATGTTTCTTGCGACATTTTTTATTTTTCTGAATTTCGGAATTTGAAAGAATTCCCACCATAAAATTCAAAAAATTCATTTTTAACGTACTTACCGGGCTAGACCTTTTGAGACACAATACTAACCCATTTTCGGAGAGCAAAGTGCCACTTTTCTTCGTAGGAAAACTAGGGGGTCTCGTAACAGCGGATATAAGGTAAAAGATTTATAAAAACATTTAAAAAAACCTTTTATTTAAAATTTAAAAAAAAACGCACTAAAAGGTAAAAAAAATAATATCAAGACGCTGTTTTTTGACGAAATTATTAGCCTCACTATTTTATCGATGTTTTCCTAAGATCTTTGAAATATATTTTAGCCTTTAAAAGATTTTTTTTAAATGTTATTATAAATTTTTTATATTAAATTAATGGGTACCTAGATATAATAATAATTTTACCAGTTAAATAAATTAAATTAGAATAAATTTTTATTAAGCTTTCAAGCACTTGTATGCTCTTAATTAATTTATTATCATGAGTTAACTAAACAATTTAAATAAATTTTTTATTGTATAAATTTCACTAAAAATCATTAACTTGGTCACCATAACTACCATTTTGCCCAGAATTTATCAGGCGCGTAGGTGCGTCTAAAATATTAAGGGGGCCAAGTGAAATATAAAAAAAAATATATAATCTGCAACTTGCAATGATAGTAGTAAATCTGCATTTTGCCTTATAAAAACATTTTGAAACGAGGAAAGCCACAAGGACATTCCACTTATTAACTCTAAGAAAGGGGGCACAATTGTCTGTCGGTGGAAGAACATCGTCAAAGGAACGGTGAGATTCACAAAATAGACCAGAAAGATATCTTGACATTTTCTCATAAGACAATTATTTTGGAAGCGTCCATTAATTTCGTAAGGACAATTTTTGAAATTTTTGACTCGCCCCGTAAGGTTTCGTAACATTGTGTAGACCTCCTCTGTCCTTACGTAAGAATTGGAATTTATAACCAACCCGCTCGCACGCAGAATTTGAAATTATTTAAAAAATAATTTATTTATTAAAGATTCTTTTTTGTAACAAAATTTTTAAATAATTTTTTTTAAGTTGACAATTTTTTTTTAAATAATATAAAAAAAAATAAAATTAGGTATGTACAAATATGTAATTTCAACAGCCCAAATTGGAAAAAAATTGAAACTTTATTTAAGGAATTCCTTACCCCCCTTAAGAGACTTACGTAAAGCATAACTTGCTCTCTTTGCAAGTTATTTCAATTTATTCATAAAAAATTAAGATGCGCATGAATAGATTAACGAGATTATTGCTGTATTAGTATTAGTTTTTTCTTTGCTTTTACGATACTGTTATTATTTTTCTACATAGACAACCAGAGAAAATTACGTCGCCAAGAAAACGACGACGCAGATAAAAATGATGTCGCAACTTATTCAAATTACATATTATAGAAGTTCTAAAATTAAAGACGCGCACGAATGGACGATATTTCCGTTGTTCCATCAAAATATTTTGTTGACTGAACAAAATGCAATTATGCAAAAATTTAGAAATTTTTTTAAATAAATAAATAGTTTTCGTAAAATTCGATTTTAGAGAGGGATCTTTGATTTGTGACCATCGCGTGTTCTTGCGGTGATCATTCTTTTTATCTGGTTTTCTGAGGCCTCCGGCCTCGCACTTCTGCTCATAGTTCGACATATCTCAGCCTGCAGCCATCGCACCACCTTTAATGTGTATCATAGCTCGGCCTTCGGCCTCGCACTTCACAAGATCGTAGAGAATTTAATTATTATAGATATAAAACAAACAAAAATTCCACTCCGAATATTAGTCAGCAAAACTGACCGATACATTCATAAAACATCGGGACAAGGCCGTAGCCAGGATACGATTTTAAGGGATGCTCGCGATATTTTTTAGGGTAGCTCCAAGTAAATTGTCATAAAGAAGAAAGCTACTTCGCATATAAAAAAAAAACTCAGAAGACTAAAATCAAAAACATTACAATTCCATATATTTTGCCAGGAGAGATTCGGACTTTTTTAGGGGAGGCTGAGACTCCGATGGCCACCCCCTGACTACGGCCCTGCATCGGGATTGCTTCGATTACAAATAAATTGAAGATTAAAATTAAATCATGGAAGAGACGTGCTAATGCCGCAGGCCGAGCTATGTCACTCGGGGAGGAAAGGATCAACTGTGATTGCGTACGTCCTATACAGGGTGGCCCTTCGAAAAGGAAACAGACTGGATTGTAGCCAGCAGAATGTTTTTTTCAAGAAATGCAAAAACACGTCAATTTTATCATCGAGGGGGACAACTTTTCCGACCAATGTCACTCCCGTATTGTTTCATCCCTTCGCGCTGTGATAACCGCTGAAATGTTAATAGGGATGATATGTCAAGTGACACCTCATTTGAAAGGTCTTGCTTCCCTGAATTCAGCGAAATAATTTTTTTGAAGTTTTATTAATTATTCAACAAAAAAATTGAAGCTACTAAAATGCGAAATAAATCCGATATTTCAAGACATTTAAGAATAAAAAAGTGAAAAACGCTTGGACAGGTTGATTTTAATTTCAAGGGGGCTACTTTTTTAATCTTAAATATCTTGAAATATCGGATTTATTTCGCATTTTTGCAGCTTCAATTTCTTTGTTGAATAATTGATAAAACTTCAAAAAAATTATAGCCTTGAATTCAGGGAAGCAAGACCTTTCAAATGAGGTGTCACTTGCTATATCATCCCTATTAACATTTCAGGGGCTGTCATCACAGCGCGAAGGGATGAAACAATATGGGAGTGACATTGGTCGCAAAAGTTGTCCCCCTCGATGATAAAATTGACGTGTTTTTGCATTTCTTGAAAAAAAAATTCTGCTGACCACAATCCCGTCTGTTTCGTTTTCAAAGGGCCAACCTGTATAAACGATCCCTCAAATTTTAATATTATTTATCTGAGCGGGTGTAAAGTGACACTTTTCAGGCTTATGTAACAGACTTTATCCCGGTTTCATAAAACTTTTAACAACTTGTTAAATTTAACCAATAGAAAACGCCCGTTAGTACTAATATACCAATAGAATTCATCCGTTAACTTTCTTTAACAGTCATGTTGTTTCGATCACCGACGCGCATGAGTGTATTAACGAGATTCCCGCTACCGTCCACTCGCTCCCTGACCAAAATTTTATTTTGAATAGAAGAGCTTGGTTTATTTGTTATTTAGTGTTAACCGCTCAGTGAGTGAGCGGTCGGTAGCGGAAATCTCGGTAATCCATTAATGTGCGTCAGTTGTGGACACAGCGGATAAGATCCAAAATATCAATGCTTTTTGCCATCAAGTAGACTTTTGTACCGTAGTACAAAGTAGAAGTGTATACTTTTTTTTATCAAATCTCAGAAACTTGCGACAAATCCATCATAGCGTTATTCGCGACTTTGTTACCATAGGTCATATTGCCGTGGGTGCGGCCCACCATAGAAAATGAAAAAAAAATACTTTACATAGATTTTTGACTCGATACTGCAGTTTATTTTCTTCAAATAATCTTCCCCTATCATGGAGGATACTCCGAGCCTCCATCTTAGAACGCAAGGCTAATGTGTAATGCCTTTGATATCAGGGACGTGCCCAATCAACTTTTTTCGGGGGGGGGGGGGGAAATTTGCCAACTTAATTAAAAATTGCCAACTTTTTGTCACAATCTAGTAATTTACTACATTACTAGATTGTGCTTTTTGTAATTGAATAAAATCAATCAGGTATGGCAAGAGAGGTGGGAAAACTCCCCACATGGTAGAATCACATATCAGATCTTTATGGGGGTATTCCTTGCCCAGAATAAACCCATCACCCCATCAGCTTCAAGATGTCTCGCTCAGATTCTCCTTTTGTTAAACCAAAACACGATAAATTCTTCTTCCTCTTCTGATACTCCAATCGTCGACGTCTCCTTATTAGATAAATCTTCCTCAAATAGCAACTTCGGGGTCAAAAGAAACTTATAAATGTATCGTTAGCATTTCAATGTAATAGCGCCATCTGTTGACAGTCTTTTGGAGTGATTCAGGTGTTTCTAAAACTAACAATAAAATTTCCAATTTGGTACTATATAATCAAAAATTATCTCTCTTTCTTTGTTTCCCTTTCCAATGCTGATGGTTTGGCGGTTCAACCCCCCCAAGGCATAAGTAATTCTAAAAAATTATTATTTTTATTATTGTGACCATGATCAATGTCTAGCTACGGGCCTGTATGTAAAACTTAGCTGTATCAAGTTATCGGAAATGAAATAGATATTTTCGATACAAGTTAGGAAAAAGATACTTTTCGACGCGTATCGAACAATATTTTTTCTAATAGTATTTGAAAAAGAACCAACAACATACTTGTTATACCTAATTTAAAATAATTTTATATACTTTGTGAAAATATATTTAAAATTTAAATTCGACGGTGGGTGGCCGTGGTATTATTGACTACCAACCGTACTTTGGTACACTATATTAATGATCATGATCAGTGTGATCAGTTACAAAAGAGAATAAGTTAGTGATCACAGGTATTTTTTTTTTTTTTTATTTAAAAATGTCAGCTAGTATGTCGGAATGTTCAGATATTGAGGAATCGGCGGCATTAGCGGTTGAAGCTCTAATTCCACAAAAATCGAGAGGCAAATATGAAAAGGTAGAATTATGTTTCTGAACTTTCTCTTTTCCGCACTAGTGCGGAAATGTATTATTTTTCCACACTAGTGCGCTAAAAGTAATACTTTTCCTCACCCTTTTGGATATCACAAAGTAAGACTTTTTCAAACACTATTAGAAACTATTTCACAAGTTAATAACCCAAAATATATTTATATATTTTAATTTTATAAAAAAAAAGATTAATAAATTATCGAGTAATAATTGGGAGTATTGTCTAATTTTGTTAAGATAAACAAGTAATTGATAAGATAACCGTTGCTATTTGTAGTTACAACACAGTAAATTATTACTTTATTTTGTAAACATTGTTCATATTTTATTTAAAATAATTTTTAGTAGCCGAAGGAGGGGCACGTGCCCCCGAAATCAAATTCAAAAATTGTGTTTAACAAAACCAATTTATTTCAAAAAATAATTTTGTATCTCGAAATTCTATTCATTTTAAACCATTTGACCTTAAAAAATTGGAAAAATATTTCTGCGAGATCTTTTCTATTATTTATTTCCATGGACGAAGTTTTTCAAAAACCACGAAAAAAACTTGTTTAAATCATGAAAAATTAAAACCAAATTTAATATTTCTTTTTTTTTTTTTTTTAATAATGGGTGAATTTGTATTTTCCAGTAAAATTTAAAAAATGGCAGAAAACAACGGTTACTTACCTTTTCCAAAAGGATTCGCCACAACTGCAATTCATGCTGCCCAAGAACCAGAGCAATGGGATTCACACTGCGTGGTAAACCCAATCGTGTTATCCACCACATTCAAGCAACCGTCACCTGCAAATCCAATTGTAAATATTCGGACCCAACCTAGACCAATCTTAGCTAATCCATCATTTTCAGAAATACGAGTACGGTCGATCTGGTAATCCTTGCCGAAACGTCTTGGAAGAATGCATCGCAAAATTGGAAGGCGCAAAGCACGGTTTATGTTTCGCATCCGGTTTAGGCGCAACTTCCGCCATTGTAAACGTCTTTAAATCAGGAGACCACATAATATGCGGTGACGATGTGTACGGAGGAACGAATAGACTCTTCAGTAAAGTTGCAACTCCTGCGGGACTCGAAGTTACTTTCGTCGATTTTACCAATTTGGGCAACATCGAAAAACAAATTCGCCCTAATACGAAGGTAAAATCTCGCAACAGTCGAAACAGTTTTATTCAAAAAAATTTTCTTTTAGATGATCTGGATGGAAACTCCGACCAATCCGCTCCTCAAAGTGTTCGACATAAAAGGAGTATCGGAAATCGCAAAAAAAAATAAAATTGTGTTGATAGTGGACAACACATTTTTGACTCCTTATTTACAAAGGCCGATCGAATTAGGGGCTGATGTCGTCGTGCATTCCTTAACTAAATACATGAACGGCCACTCGGATGTCGTCATGGGGGCAGTTTTGCTTAACAACGACGAAATTGCAGAAAAACTCAGGTTTTTACAAAACGCCATGGGAATTGTGCCATCACCATTTGATTGTTATTTAGTAAACCGAAGTTTAAAGACTTTGCATATACGCATGAAAAGGCACAGCGAGAATTCGTTAGCAGTTGCCAAATATTTGGTAAAGCATCCCAAAGTTCTCCAGGTCATACATCCAGGTTTACCCTCGCATCCGCAACACGAATTGGCTAAAAGACAAACATCAGGTCACAGTGGGATGATCAGTTTTTATATACAGGGTGGTTTAGCGGAATCGAACAAATTCTTGAGCAGTTTGAAGTTATTTGCATTGGCAGAAAGTTTGGGTGGATATGAAAGTTTGGCCGAATTACCGTAAGTTTTTTTTTTCATCGAAAGGTAAAATTTTAATTGGTTTTTTATTTAGGTCTGTTATGACTCATGCTTCTGTGCCGGAAGATCAAAGGAAAGTTTTGAAAATAACCGACAATTTGATCAGGATTTCGGTGGGACTGGAAGATGAAGAGGATTTGATGGAAGATTTGAATCAAGCCTTAAATTTAATTTAAGATTTTGATATATTTTAATAAATAAACAAATTTGAGAAGTTCTTGTGGTTATTTTAATTATAGAAACTGAATCATCCTGTGGGGGGATTCTTCACAGCAGGCGGGTAGGAGTGTCCAAAATATTGAGAGGGGGGGGGGGCAATAGTGAAATAAAAGAAATGTAATTTTCAACTTACGATTTTACCTTATTTTCAAACAAGGACATTTCGTTTATGAGCTCAAATGAGGGGGGGGGATAATAGTCCGTCGGTGGAAGGCTCCTTTATCTTTTACTCCTCCATGTTGGGAGGAGGGCTGATGAGCTTGCCTCTGCCTTTTTTTGATGGTGCGATTTATGTGCACGGCGAACGCCAACCTGTTGTCCAGTGTTACCTTAAGGATCGTCACCTTGTTCTTGGAGTGGATGACAACCTCACGATGATTTCGATGGCCCCGTCTGCCTTCTCGCATACTTCCTCTTCGGCCTTGGCTGTTGTAATCATGGTAAAGTCGTCCGCAAATCCCACCAATTCGAAAACTTCTGGCAATGATCATACATAATTTTCCAGAGCGTTGGACCCAATGCGGAGCCCTGCCTGGGGATACCACGTCCCTGAAAGTAGTACAAAAGAACGCAACGGAGCACAGGTTTTAAGAAGGAGTACGGTTGGTCACCTTAACTACACGCACAGTAAAAAGAAATCAAATCGGTGATGGCCAAATAAGTTGGCGCTCCCCTTGTAAGTAAGTGTGACCTGGGCCGGTATTCTGAACTCGCTCCACTGCAAGTGAGCGAGTGAGTGGTTTAATTGCGAGTGGAGTGGTAATTTTGTATTCTTATTGATTCTCATGTGCCGCTCCAGCCATATGACAATTATATCGCTCCGCTCCTCTAAAAGCGAGGACCTCAGAATACCGGCCCAGGAGGTTTAAACAAATTTGACATCCACATAAAAATCCAATTTTTAGAATTTGCAAAGGGGACGTCTATAAAAAAACGTCCACATTTTTTTCCAAATTTTTGGCCCTTGCTTTCCCCCTTTATCTCAGTTGGTCTTCTCCACCTTGAGTAACATAGCTCGGCCTGCGGCCTTCGCACTTCTCTACCCTGATCCTTTGTAAATTTAAATTGGTATATTTTAAATAATGAAGCTTTCAAGTGCTTGCGCACTCTTCGTCAGAATAATACATAATGGGTAAACATGGAAACATTTACATTGCATTGTCATTTGAACGATAACTAGATCAAATCTAATAACCGTAAGTTAGGAAAACCCTGAATTGTGTTTCGGCAAAAAAAGGAAAACCTAACTCCAATACATAATTGGAATACTTTATCAGATTTTTCCTAACTCACTGTTATAGGATTTGATATTTAGTTACCGTTCAAATGACAATGCAATGTAAATGGTTACCCTTTATGTATTATTCTAACGAAGAGTGCGTAAGCACTTGAAAGCTTGAAATGTATCGGTCAGTAAAAACTCTTTGCTTTAAAACAATTAGCACAAAATATATCTCGGCCTCCGGCCTCGCACTTCACAAGATACACAATAAACTTGAAGATGTAAAAAGTTTAAAATTGTAAATATAAAACTACCAAAAATCATTTGGAGCAGTACCATGGGCAGATGGTACTAGTGACCCAACTGAGACAAAGGGAGAAGGCAAGGGTTAAGAATTTGGATAAAATGACGGAAAAAATTTTTAGAGCTATTAAATCAAATTGGATGGTGGGGTCTTTGATTTGGGACCATCGGACGGTCTTGGGAGGGGGTCCAAAGTAACAGTGGCCATTTTGTTGGTAAACGTTTGCACTGAAAAACGACCACTCTTTTTATCTAGTTTTCTGAGACCACCATCACCACAAAATGTTTAAAGATCAAAGGGAAAACTGAAAATCAAATGCTTTTTAAAATACTAGATTATTTGTCGATAGGTTACCTCTTGAGAGGTAGACCGGGCGCCAAAAGACATTATTCCGTATGCAAGAGACGTTGACCGCATTCTGATTGATGATTTAAGTTAAGAAAGACTTAAAAAATGAAATCGTGGAGGTTGCCGGACGAAATTACTACAAAAAAAAAGATAAATGGTTTACATTATTAATTCTTCTTCTTCTCAGCGTTTTTTCCGCCCACTCTCCCATATTATGGAAGTTTTTGGCCATAACTCATTAACATAACATTAATTAGTAATGAAAAATAACAAAATTTTACACTTATGCGGGTAAGTTTTGACAATGATTGTTAATGCATTTGTAAAAAGAAATACAATTAGCATTGCTTTTTTTACAAACTTTTTCTTCGCTGATACAGCTGGTCATGAAACTTTTATGCCATGAGAAGTGTTGTTCATCAGCATCCTGAGGGGTGCAGGGCAGGGGAGTGAATGTAACACCCCGACTGTGTTTTTCTTTACTTGGATATTTAAAATTTGATAATTTTTTAATTTATTTGGCGTTTGCGGACAAACTAAATTAACAATCCCGCCGCTGCCACCAACTGTAACACCCCGGCTGTGTTGTTCTCTTTACCTTGTTATTTAAAATTTGGTAATTGTTTAATTTGTTTTCCCTTTTGCGGACAAACTAAATTAACAATTACGCAGCTGCCACCAGGTTCACTTTGATGTTAGTTTTGATTAGAATAGGGTTAACCTTTCTAATCGACGACGGTCGAACCAATCCCGCCAGGTAAGCTAGTTGACTATGAACGCTAAATACCCGGTTTAAATCCAAGTGAAGTAAGAACTTTATTCTGACCAAGCCAAGAACATGGGGAAACGGTCGTCTTGAATAAAATTATATACCTCAGCTCTTATCAAATTGTTACATAGGAACTGGGTTTAATGGAGTATACAGCCGTTTATTGTAGGATTGTATGATGTATAAAATGTGAAGAAATTGATAAACCGGGGGGTCTGGGGGGTATGAAATACCCCCCAGTTATAAGTAAGTAGCCAGGCGACTTTTCAAGAATCAAATTTGCTTGGTATCAATTTTGAAAAGTCGTCTTGTTATTTACAGCTGGGGGGTTTATCTACTATGGACCCTCCCAAATTTTTAAAGGAAAAATATCTCACCTGAGATCTGGTAAGTTGCCCTCTTAGGTTAACACCCTCATTACACCAGATAAATCCTAGAATCTCCAAATATGGACACAACTGCGCCTCAAATGATTTCAACACTGCCAGATTTAGCGTTACACCACCAAAACTTCAAAAGCTTTAGCAGAAATAACACAAAGTCTGGTAGCCCCTCCCCCATGGAGTCCTATATAATCAAACCTGTTTCACTAGAAAAACAAGTGGGGTTCAAGGTGAAAAGAAATAAAAATTCTGTTTTATAATAACATAGAAGTATAAATATTTTCTTTAAAAAATTTTCTTTGCAAATTACATAATACTCAAAGTCCCCCCATCACACCTCACATACTTTCTTCAACCTGGTTAATATATTATCACACGCAGCATCACTCAAATTCGAACATTTGGCCAAGTGCATCTTCACGCTCGACAAAAACTACAAAATCAACAAAATAAAACAAAATTTAATGAAAAAAAACAAATATTTACCTTCTCCAAGTGGCTAATCTTCGAATCCAAAAAATAGGCTTCAACAAAATTAACCCTATTGGTATTAACACACGCAAAATTAAAAATATTCTTTGCATGCTGTAACAGCTGCTCATCACATATTTGATTCGTCAAGAGTTTCACATTAAATTTATAGGGAATGACCTGTTCAGAGTCCTCACTTTTCACCATTAAACACCGATATGGAGAAGCTATTAAAGCCTCACTGAAGGGTGACATAATCAACCCCACACATGGTTTCTCACATCCAATCCATTTTTGTACCAAGAGCTGAGTTTCTAAATCCTGCTGTGACGGTTCTGGCGCAAAAGTCGGATGGGAGTGAAACCACCCCAATATATCCAAGCCTTCATTGTGAATTATATCACCAGCGTTGGCCTGGCTAAAGGGGCACATCTCGCAGTGCGTTTCAGACGTCGCGATACTACGGCAAGGGACATAGCGCGTTACTGTCAAAACTTTCCGTTGTGAATCCCATTGTCCACCTATAAGCCCCATCACTTCAGTGTAAGACATGTGGCTATGCAAGTCCATTAAAAGAACCGTCGAAAGATGCAGTTCAACAGAATAATCCGCCTAATGGAAAAAAATTTGTTTGTTTACAAAATGCTCCGCATAATCCACGTCACAATTGATTTTATCAAAACACTTACGGTAGTTTCGGACGTAAACGGCCTGCAGTAGATCAAATTTGTAGGAATCTTTTTATTTGTTCTTTGTTTCACGACAGGTTCCTCAGAAACCACGAAAGTGTTGATCACTTTTCCACTTTCATCATGAGTAGACGTATGACCGCCTTTTCCGTTCTAAAAACGACTTACATGTAAAATTTTACGTACAACAGAGGAGCTACCTTACAATATCAAAATTTTTCTTCATCCTTGGTCTACCACTAAAAAGTGATCTTGACATTGGAGCACTTGATTCCCTTTCCGACTTCTTAGGCTTTTCTTTTATTGCAACTGGATTCGTCATCAAGTCAAACAAGGATCTGGAGTACATGGATTGCGCTAAAAAAATTGACTGTAGGTTGGATGATCACGAAAATGTGCAATGAACTCACGACAACCGAAATTTATGGCGCCAATCCGCTCCAAGTATTGATGAATGCGGCTGATGCAGTGAACATCGCCGCACTTCTTCAATCCCACCCTTCTAGAAGTTTTCGTGATGTAGTTGGGTTTGGTAGTCACCCAAGCGTTTATAATGTGGTTACGTATCTAAAAATTGTTTCCGCGCTTTAAAATTTAATAAAATAAAAATTTTTAATTAAAATTTTCGCTTATTCTCTAAAATTTTAGAAAAACAAAATTAACATATGAAAATTCACCGCAAGTGAAAGCTGTGTACCGAATTTCAGCTCTGTAGGACGTCGGGAAGTTCTAAAAAAAGTCCACACACACGGACGACGAACAACGCTCACACCAAATTAAACAAAAGCTTGTAATAATAAAACTTTCTTACCTTTAAGTATCTCAATTCAGTTTTCGTGGGTCTTCCATCAAAAAACTGAAAGTGAATACACCTTTCCAAATCCGTCACGTGATTTTCGTCCAACACAACTTCACATTTTGGTGGTTTATCGTCGCACAATTGTTTTACAACGTCGTCTTTTAAAACTGACAAATCAATGTGATATTCGTCTTTACTTTCACTTTTTGTCGGTTCATATAGCGGGGAAGTTTCAGCAATGTTCAATGTTTCCTTTGGTGGTTTGGGTTCCTCCAGATTAAGAGTTTTGGTAGAACTTTCGGCGTCAGAATCACTATTTTCAATGTCCACTTCATCATCATCACTTGCAACCTTTTCCATCCTCACCACTTCCTCTCCATTTACAGACGTGACGACCGTTTTACCACCATCAATGTAATTAACATTAGAGGGTCGAGGATCCAGTTCTGGATTCACTTTCTGAGCCTGCTTTTTAGGCGAGCCTCCTCTAAACCGCGCGTGTTTACCATCCAAATAAGTCACTTTTTTACGTTTTTTTGTTTTAACAGCTGAATTAATCATCAAATTTCCTCTAAAGAAAGCTGTGCGACTAGGTACACCAAGGTGAGGACGTTCAGTGCTGGAGGAATCTGAACTTGAGCGCTGACGGTAGGAAACGGTCGGAGAAGCTGTGCTTACCTGAACCACTACCTCCTCAATGCAGGCCGGAATCTGCAAAATAATTTTTTAGCAAGAGAACCAAAAGCTTTAGTCGGATAGTAGTGGTAAATTTGGATCCAAAAATATCGAGTTAACTTTTTTGTGTAAGTAATTTTTTGTAAAATATTAACCTCGAAAATGTAATTGCTACCTTATTGTTAGATAAAATTATACTGCTTTCTTTTGTTTATACTTTAAAGGGATGGTGCGCCCCCGGGTATCCTCAAAGACAAACCGTCTCTAACTAACAAGGGGACATCACAGTGGGTATATCGCCATCGAGATCTCAATTTTTTTGGTGATTCTAGGGCTAAAAAAGTTATCACTTTCTCGGCGTTTAGTCCATTCTTAGCTTTTGAGTTATAAATTTTTGAAAATACCATGATGGTTTAACTACTATTACTATTAGCTATTATTTACAAAAAACCGTGGTGATCTAGCGGTTAAGTATTTGGAATGGTAATTCGTAGGTCGTTAATTTTTTAATAATCGATAATTGCCCCCCTAAAAAATTATCCCTTAACGATTACAATTTTTTCACTATTTTTCGAGTATTCACAGGTTTAACATTAATATAGTAAGTTTCAAAAGTTCAAAAAAAAATTTTTTA
The DNA here is from genome assembly GCA_958510855.1 of Rhagonycha lutea. Classification (NCBI taxonomy): domain Eukaryota; kingdom Metazoa; phylum Arthropoda; class Insecta; order Coleoptera; family Cantharidae; genus Rhagonycha; species Rhagonycha lutea. Next base: position 31,350,155 of record OY294041.1, read on the forward strand.
ATTTTTATTCCCGTCAGAAATTACCCGTTGGCGATTAAGTAGATATTTTTCACCTTTTTGGAGTATTAACAAATTTAATATTAATATAATTACAGAAGTTTGAATTTATTAATTTGACACCCCTCAAAAATCATCTCTTTGTGATTATAATTTTTTCACTAGATTCAAAATTATATTTTTACCCCCTCTAACCTCTCAAAAATTATCCCTACACGATAAGAATTTTTTCACTATCTTTGAAGTACTTATTTAAGTTTAATATTAAAATTACTAAACAAAATTTGTATTTTTAACCTTCTCAAAAATTACCCCTTAGCGATTATAATTTTTTCACTATTTTTGGAGTTTTTGCAGGTTTAATATTGGCATAATTAAAAAGTTTCAACGTTTATAAACAAAATTTATATATTTACCCCCCCCCCCTCCGCAACAATTACCCCAAAGCGATTAGAATATTTTCACTATTTTTACAGTAGGTATCCACAGTTTTAATGTTAATATCATTTTTGAAATTCAAAATTTTTTTTAGTTTTTGCCACCCCTCATAAATGATCCCTTAGCCCACTAGGCGATTACACATTTTTTGAATATTTGTGGAGTCTTCATAGATTTAATGTTAATGTCCCCCCCCCCTACAGAAATTACCCATTAATACAGCGATTTCCAAACTGGGAAGACCGAAAAGTTTAACAAAAATGTAATTTTATTGAATTAAAATATATAAATAAAAAAAAAATAAAGGAGAGGCATAGTAACATAAAGTTTGGTAACCACTGATCTAAATATTGTAAAAAAATCAAAAATTTAACTTAGAAAATGTTAATCCCCTCCTCTTGGGGACACGAGAGTAGATTTGCGGTTCCTAGTTAAAAATTTAAAAATAAATAAATAAAAAAATCCTCTCATCAGCGGACAGGGGGGTAGAATTGCGACTCCCAAATTTAAAATAAATAAAAATGGCAGTGTTCTTCAATACCACCGCACCGCCAAAAAATCGAAAATATTAAGTTACGTTAGTGTACAAAATGTAAATCCCCTCCCTAGGGGCACAAGTTTTACAAAATTTAATTCGACTTATCAGTGGTCAAGGGGGGTAAATTTGTAATTTCAAGTTAAAAATAAAGAAGTGGTGCTTTCTAACCATCGCAAAAACTCGAAAATACTAAATTACGTCAGTGTACAAAATTTAAATCCCCCCTCAGGGGACAAGGGGAGTAAACTTCTAACGTTAAGTTAAAAATTAAAAAAGGGACAGTGCTTCAATCTAACAAACGCCAAAAAATCGAAAATATTCAGTTTTGTTGGTGTACAAAATTTAAATCCCCTCCCCCTCAGGGGACAAATTCTACAAAATGTAATTCCCCTCATCAGGGGACAAGGGCGGTAAATTTGTAATTTCAAGATAAAAATAAAAAAAGGTAGTGCCCAATCAATCGTCAAAAAATCGAAAATATTAAGTTATGTTAGCGTACAAAATTTAAATCTGGTTCTTCGGGAGACAAGGGGTAAATTTCAAGTTAAAAATATTTACAAAAAGTACATTACTTAGTGTACAAAATTTAAATCCCCTCCTGAGGGATCAAGGGGTAAATTTGTATGTGTAAAAAAAGTAAAAAAAATGACAGTGCTTGAATCTAACCATCGCCAAATAATAATCGAAAATATTAAGTTACCTTATTGTACAAAATTTAAATTCCCTCCTTAGAGGACGAGGGGAAGCAAATTTGTAATTTCAAGTTAAAAATAAAAAAAATGACAGTGCCCCTTCAACCATCGCTAAAACCGAAAATATTAAATTATATTAGGGTACGCCAGTGGTTTCCAAACTTCATCTTACAAGGGGAAGGCGCGATATTAGGGAAACAGATTTTTTTTATATTAATCGTACTTAAACATTAGTATCCCGACTTTATTTTGTGAAAGTAGTAAATCGCAAAATTCAGCCATTTTCGAGAAAAAAGCGTTTCAAGTAAAAGGTCGATCGAATCCCGACAGAACCAATTTTTTTTCTTTTTTTTTTAATTTTTTTTTCTTTGTTTTGATACATACTACACTACATACAAAGATAAAATACACATAATTAATTTTAGATATATTTTACTATGCGATAGAGAGATTTTTATGAATATGAACGAAGTATGTTTGAAATTAGCATATTAAAAAAGTTTTGCAGCATAAAATAGAAAAAGAAAAAATTAATAACGTGTATTTTATTTTTGAATGTAGTGTAGTATGTAGCAAAAAAAAATTTTAAAAATTAAAAAAAAAGAACTTGCAAAAAATAGCTAATAAGGGATTTGAACCTGCTCTGGTTGCGTCATTGTTCTCAATCCTCTGTTCCTAACCACCTCGGTTATTGCTTATTGTGTTATTTTGCAAGATATATAAGTAGCACTTTTTATCTTGCAATATGCTTGTAATATAATGAACTTCACACACTCTTTTTTCGACAATGGCTGAATTTTGCTATTTACTACTTTCACAAAATAAAGTCGGGGTACTGATGTTTAAGTACGATTAATATAAAAAAATCTGTTTCACGAATATCGCGCCTTCCCCTTGTTAGTACGCCCCCCTACAAAAATTACCCCTTTAGATTAATTTTTTTTCACTATTTTTACAGTATTCACAGATTTGGCATTAATAAAATTACAAAGTTTCAAAAATTTTAAACAAAATTTTTGTTGCTCATCCCCCCTCAAAAATCACCTGTTGAGAATAAATTTTTTTTAATTTAATTATTTTTGCAGTATTCAAAGATTTAGCATTTATAAAATTACACATTTTTCAAAAATTTTAGGCAAATGTTATAATTTAACCCCCTCAAAAACTACCACTTTTCTTCTTAGAATTTTTTCACTATTTTTTTAATATTCGCAAATTTAACAGTAATATTTTTACTAAGTTTTAAAACTGTTATACAAAATTTTTATCTCTTGCCCCCCTCCCCTTAAAGCCACATCCTAAGCACTACAATTTTTTTCACTATTTTTGCATTATTCACAAGTTTAACAATAAATTTACAAGTTTTAAAAATTTTAAACAAAATTATCATTGTTTAACTCCCTACCCTCAAAAATCACCTCGTTCCGTTTAGAATTTTTTCACTATTTTTGCAGTGTCCGCAAGTACCAATTATAACAGTAATAATTTACCAAATTTCAAAAAATGTAAACAAATTTGTAATAACTTACCCCCCTTAAAAGTCACTCCCTAACACAGTGGTTCTCAAATATATTTAACACACTAAAGTCATTCAAAAAAATGCACGGCACCGCTAGGTAGGAAAAACGTGAAAAATTGGAAGTGATTTTTTTCATATATTTGTAATTTCTTGCGCAAAAATTAGAATGGGCATTTTGTAGATTACCCACGGTACCCCCTTTGAGAACCACAACCATAAGTGCTTAGAATTTTTTCACTATTTTTGCAGTGTTTACAAGTAACAGTAAAATATTTACAAATTTTTTATTATGTTACCCCCCTCCTCAAAACTTAGCACTTTCCGTTTTACTAAGGTTGAAAAATTTAAAAAAAAATTGTTAATGCTCCCCTTGAAAAAATAATCTGATCTTGGTGGTTCCCCCTTTTATTTCATAAAAGAATACATACATTTTTAAACGGAAGACATCGATACCTCATAGAGCAGTGGTTCTCAAAGTGGGCGATTTCTAGTTCTTGGGGGGCGATAATGGGCATGAAAGAATTTGGCGTTCAGGTGTGATCAGGAGGCGGTGGAAATAACACCATTTTCATTAAAAAAAATACGAATGACCTTTTTTTAGTAATGGGGGGCGCTATAAAAATGTATGCTCAGGAAAGGGGGCGGTGGTCCGAAAAAGTTTGAGAATCTATGTCAAAGAGGGATAAAAACATAAAACGTACAAGTCTTTTATAAAATTTTCTGCTCTACAAAATTTGTTTAATCAAGTTTTCTCCAAATTGCAATGGAAACGAGATATTCACGAAAAACAAAATCTACCTGTGAAATTTACTTTGTTTTGCAAACTTATTACGCATTTTATAGCTGTATATCTCGGCATCTATTAGAGATAAAAGAATATTGTAAATATAAATGTTGTAGGAAATTTTATGCTCTACAAAATTTTTTTAATAAAGTTTTCTCCAAATTGCACTGGAAATGAGATATTCACGAAAAACAAAACCTAGCCGTGCATTTTACTTCATTTTGCAAACGTCTACGCATTTTATAGCTTTATATCTTGGCATCTATTACAGATAGAAGAAACTTGTAAACATAAATGTTGTAGGAAATTTTATCCTCTATAAAATTTGTTAAAACTGCTTTAACCGAATTTGCATGGTAAAGAAGTTATTTGGGAAAAACTAGAATTTACCGTAATTTCGGATGGTTCTTTCAAGATGGCGGCGCACGCGCAGGCGTGCCAAGGTCGAAAACTTGGATTTAACATTAGAAGACCAGTTTATAATACATATTGAAAAATTGAAACTACCAGATACCCCCATGATCTGCACTGGCCTATTATGACACTGACCAAACTTGTAAACACAGCGATTAACAGAATTATGTAATTATTATGGAGGTTAATAAACTTACACAAAAAATTTCAACAAATTTACCATAATTATCCGGCTACGCTCACTTCCCGCTGTCTTACGTCATTCTCCTCCAGAAACGCAGAATCGCGGATATTCGGTACAATATTGGGATGCGAAACAATTTCCACCTTGACATTTGTGTGCTTATAAAAGTGGGTGAGGTAGTGTTTGACTTCCGGAGCCGTCTTGGTGCCTATGACCTGCGCCAAACGCGAGCTACTCCGTCCGAAGATTTCAATTCCACGATCCAACATATTCTTTTCATTTCGCGTCCATCCGGTCTCATCTGACACCTCCTTTCCAGTCACATTTATATCCTGGTCGGGCTGCGTGAAATCGGTGTACATTTTAACTTTCTTGCACCACCCCGTATGTTCGATGGTCGACTGATTACCAAACCACTGAGATCCACAATCACAGTCACAGTTCGATTCATCATAATTGTGGGCACTCAAATTCGAATCACTGCAAAAAAGGGGGGTAAATAACCACACGTTTAAGAATGACAGCAGCTTACATATCAGCCCCGTTACGAGAAAAGAAACTTTCCAGGCTAAAATCACCCAAAACGTCAATTTCGTCTTCTTCTGCCATAATTTCTAACCTTATTATTTTAAAACTTCCATAACCGCGCTAAATTGTTCAAGTTTTAAGTCGGGTCTGCCTTCGAAGATTGTTTTATTTATTTGTTTGTAGATAACTTTCGGTTTTTTTTTTGCTTCGAGAAACACAAGGAAATCATAACTAAAATAATTAATACGCACGAAGTAAACATGTCAAATTTAGTGGAATTCCATGACAAGAGAGATAAACATAGGCGGACCTGTGGGGGAATAACAAGGATACCGATATAGCAGTAGCGTACGGCCGGTTTATTAATATTAAAATTATTTGCAAATAAATTCTTGACGCACGAGAATAGATTCACGAAATTTCACTGGAATCTTTTGTAAAAATGTTTGTTTTATTTTATGTAATCTACTAACAGGCGGAAAAGAATTGTTTTCAAATATTGCAGATGGCGACGTAGCAGTGGCTTACGCAAAACAGGGTTAAAAATAATTTTTCAGTGTCAAAATTTCTGTCATGGAAAATAAATCATTTACATCCCAATACTCCAATGTTTGCAATGAAGCATTGTATCGCATAGGTTTTCAAAGCAAGATTTGTTTAAGAAAATTTGCTTGACTCAGATTTGTTGTAGTTCCTAACCCCTATGGATTAAATAATGTCACTGGTACCCAAATACAAAACAGAAATATTTACGATTCGACCACAATGTCCGTACATCCTAACCTTGCTAATCCTCAGCAACAACGTTTAGCATCCCAAGGACAGCAGTGCGTTAACTGTCCTGCTGCTGTACAAATACGCACAATGCAAGAACAAATACCAGGCGGTGTAAGTTTTACATTTCTTTCGTCACCCAAAACTCATGGTGTACAAAATTTCAGGTAACAGATCAAAGAATTTATAAGTAGGTATTGCAAGAAAAAAATTAAGCGGGAACCTAAATACATTTGAAGGAAGTTTTGTAATCCTGGATGTACATATCTGGACTTACCTTTTCCTTTAAGGATTTGTCCTTGGTCAAGTGTATTTAGGCATCCCAGTTTTAAGAAGCAAAAAATAACGCTCTCCAATTTTTAGTGCACCAAATCCAAATCCTTTTCAACAAACGTACACTTACAATCCAGGACCTCAAGCAATTCAACAATGTTCGAATCCACAAATGTATTGCCCTAATAAGCCGTGCATGACGAATCAACAAACGCAAAATCAAACTCAGCTTAACTGTTGTGAAAGAGGAAATATGGAAACTATGATGGTAGAGGAACTGAAGCAAAGCCCTTACCAACTCAAGTTCCACTACAACGGCCAGACTTCCACTTCCGACTTGTTGACCGGTCAAAATCAAATCCAACCCTCGAGTACCTCCCGAAAATGTTGTTTTCAACAAAATTTAAAATTTTACTTGTAGTGGGAACCCCCGACTACAATAACCTGGCGGGAATTATCAACAACCTACGCAATAGTATCGAGACCGAGTTTCCCATAGTCGTTCATCAAACAGCGAGTAAACTTACTTCCTCGAATTACAAGTTCATTATAAATCCAAATTTTGCAGACTAAAGTGTTCTTGCTGACCAAGAGCCCAGACATTCAACAAACCTCTGAAGGGATAAGAAATCAAGATAAGAGTACTGAGAATGATTGTGATGTCATAGACAAGGAACTTCAAACCGAAAAACAGAGAGTGTCATTTGAAGGTGAAAATTTTGTACGCAGGTTTTCCTATCCTAACGTGTTTTTTTTTCTATTAGACACTGAGGAAGAACCTCCTACAAAGAGCAAGAAGAAAAAGAGGAAGGGGCGCAAAAAGGGAAGGCGTTCGTCTAAAACGAAATGCAAGGATTCTGCCAAATCTAATGAATCTACTTCTTCGATTTCGTCGGCAGATAATGATGACGATTACGATGATGAGGAGTACACCGAAGATGAAGATAATCTTTGATAGATGTGTCAACTGTTTTATGTAACAACAACAGCAAAAAATAAATTATAAGTATAATTCGCTTTTCTTTATTTTTTTAAAGAATTTTGCAAGTTTTTTATGCTAGCAAGTCAAATTTGCATTTGGATCGCTGCACAGGTTAGGTGCAAATGTACTTCTCGTGGTATCAGATTTGATTGGAATCAAAGAGGATAACGGCTTTATACAAATGCGATTTTTATAGAAGATATTTCAGAGGTTTTCTTTCCACTTTTCTAGCCTTAACATTAAGTTTTTAACCTCAAAAAGATAATTCATTTTATTATTAATTTATTGAAAAATTAATCTATACAGAGTATTTCTGGTCCTATTTTGGTTTAAACTCTTTGGGAGTGCTGTTTTCTAATGAATTCCATATTAATCTCGTCGTGGAGACCGACAAAATCTATATTCGCCTTCGTCATCCGTATCATTTTCATCGAAAATACCTCTTATCAGTGTATCCGATGGCTCTTTTGTACCAGGCGCAAAGCTGATATGCCGATTTCGGCATTTATGCTTAACTTTGTATAAAAGTTTCCGAAGAAATCTTTTACTGCGATTCATCGTATCTTTAACGAAGGCTTTCCCTCCACAACACCTGCAAAAATTAAGTTTCAAAATTGTCAAAAATTTAGAAGAACCTAACCCGATGATGTGAAAATCGATAGTGTTCGTCGCTTGGAGCACGCAAATTAAAGCAAAAATGGTAAAAGTCATGCTAATTACGTGCAAGCCTTCTGGAGTCTTGATGGCGTCGAGTAAACAAATCAATATTTCAATTTTACGTTCAGCATTTTCAAGCTTTTCCATAAGAAAGTCGATTAATTTTGTAACTGCCGTAATAAAAGCACCCAAGACTGGAAGCCAAAAATCGTCCATAAGGAATTCCATTAAAAACAGTGACAGTGCAAACTAAATCAAACTTTTGAGAAAAGCACAAAAAAGGATGAAGTTTTTACCTCGATTAAAAATTCTGCCCAAGAGTAAAGCCTCCTATAGCAAGGCGGGTAAATTCTGATATCCGTTATCAAAATAAACACAGAAATTAAAAGGATATAGTAGGCTTCAGAAGGAAAACAATCAACATCTGTTGGTTCTCTGAAAACATACACTCCTCTGCAATTTAAAATGAAAGCCAAAAGTACTGGACCAAATTTCTCCATCAGCACAATAATTTTGACAACCAACCCGACAGGAATTTCAGTTTCCAGATTAGAAGTAACCCAGGCAACGAAAAGGTTGGAAAAAACTCACCCTTGAACAATGATTTTGACAACGTCTAAAAAATAATAAAACTTCCATCCAATTACTCAAAATTTCTAGTGAAACACAATGGAAAACCCGCTGACCTTTGATGATTTGGAATCAATGATTGATTGTTGGGCCACGGAAATCAACGAATGCCAAGGATTATTCAAAAACCAAAACGAAGACATAACCAAAAACTTTTTTAAAGTAGTGCAAAACAAAGAGAAGGTTACTTCCATACTCCAAAAATACTCTTCACCCATACTCTGATATTTTAGGTGGCGGCAGTTGGTTATAGGTTGTGCGTTTTGAACCATATGAACGAACAATTGCATCAAGATTTGCATTTTTTTTTTTTTTAAAGAATTTTGCACGTTTTTTATGCTAGCAAGTCAAATTTGCATTTGGATCGCTGCACAGGTTAGGTGCAAATGTACTTCTCGTGGTATCAGATTTGATTGGAATCAAAGAGGGATAACGGCTTTATACAGCGATTTTTATAGAAGATATTTCAGAGGTTTTCTTTCCACTTTTCTAGCCTTAACATTAAGTTTTTAACCTCAAAAAGATAATTCATTTTATTATTAATTTATTGAAAAATTAATCTATACATAGTATTTCTGGTCCTATTTTGGTTTAAACTCTTTGGGAGTGCTGTTTTCTAATGAATTCCATATTAATCTCGTCGTGGAGACCGACAAAATCTATATTCGCCTTCGTCATCCGTATCATTTTCATCGGAAATACCTCTTATCAGTGTATCCGATGGCTCTTTTGTACCAGGCGCAAAGCTGATATGCCGATTTCGGCATTTATGCTTAACTTTGTATAAAAGTTTCCGAAGAAATCTTTTACTGCGATTCATCGTATCTTTAACGAATGCTTTCCCTCCACAACACCTGCAAAAATTAAGTTTCAAAATTGTCAAAAATTTAGAAGAACCTAACCCGATGATGTGAAAATCGATAGTGTTCGTCGCTTGGAGCACGCAAATTAAAGCAAAAATGGTAAAAGTCATGCTAATTACGTGCAAGCCTTCTGGAGTCTTGATGGCGTCGAGGAAACAAATCAATATTTCAATTTTACGTTCAGCATTTTCAAGCTTTTCCATAAGAAAGTCGATTAATTTTGTAACTGCCGTAATGAAAGCACCCAAGACTGGAAGCCAAAAATCGTCCATAAGGAATTCCATTAAAAACAGTGACAGTGCAAACTAAATCAAACTTTTGAGAAAAGAACAAAAAGGATGAAGTTTTTACCTCGATTACAAATTCTGCCCAAGAGTAAAGCCTCCTATAGCAAGGCGGGTAAATTCTGATATCCGTTATCAAAATAAACACAGAAATTAAAAGGATATAGTAGGCTTCAGAAGGAAAACAGTCAACATCTGTTGGTTCTCTGAAAACATACACTCCTCTGCAATTTAAAATGAAAGCCAAAAGTACTGGACCAAATTTCTCCATCAGCACAATAATTTTGACAACCAACCCGACAGGAATTTCAGTTTCCAGATTAGAAGTAACCCAGGCAACGAAAAGGTTGGAAAAAACTCACCCTTGAACAATGATTTTGACAACGTCTAAAAAATAATAAAACTTCCATCCAATTACTCAAAATTTCTAGTGAAACACAATGGAAAACCCGCTGACCTTTGATGATTTGGAATCAATGATTGATTGTTGGGCCACGGAAATCAACGAATGCCAAGGATTATTCAAAAACCAAAACGAAGACATAACCAAAAACTTTTTTAAAGTAGTGCAAAACAAAGAGAAGGTTACTTCCATACTCCAAAAATACTCTTCACCCATACTCTGATATTTTAGGTGGCGGCAGTTGGTTATAGGTTGTGCGTTTTGAACCATATGAACGAACAATTGGATCAAGATTTGCATGATGCCAGTAATCTGGTGAAGAAATTCGAGACCATTATGGTTCAATTGCAAAATATTGTTATAATGATGCAGGAAAAAACGCCAATCGATGTTCCAAGAGAAAAAATGTTAGTTATATATTTAAACTGTCTAATGTTTAATATTTCCTTTTTGGAAGTTAAATTTGGTTATTGGTTTTTGTTGCGTCACAACCTTGTGCAGTTAAAGAGGTGCGCTACAAACCAATATACTTTTTCTGATTCTGCTTCTTTGCTTTATTCCTTTTCTGTAAATCTGGTGATGGATAGTTTTCAAAAGAGCTATTGGATCATGGGCAAGAAAGCTTCTTCTGACAGTTAAAATAGAATTAGGCTTGAGCTTCCAATAATATCCACTGCATTCAGGCCCTTAACCAGGGGGGGGGCACTTGAGGGCACGTGCCTCATCCCCGAAATGTTGAAAAGACAAAGAAAAAGGAAGGGGAACCACCGAAAATTTTACATTTTACAAAAGGCTTTTTACAAGTCCCCCCCCCCCGAAATGAAATCCTGGCTACGGGACTGACTGCATTTAACAGAAGAAGCTCCAACCCCAACTAGGAATATATTATTCTCCTATCGTTTAGACTCTTTGCAGGAGCTTTTAATTTTCATACTCCAAATTTTTGCAATCGCTTTACTGATTACCGTCATCCGTTACCTTCCGAAGTAACCCCAAATCACCTTTTCCAGATTTGGTCTAAGTGAAAAAATAAACTCATGCTTAAACAATTGTCAAGAAGATGTTGAGTTACTAATCAAAGATGTCAACCTACAAAATGAAGACGATTCCCACAATCCAGTAAGTGATTCCATTTTTTTCTACTCAACCACTTAGTTCAGTTTTTAGGCCGAAAAAGTGGCTTCCATAATGATGATCCTGCTGAGAAACCTCGAATACCTCGAATCAAAAATGGAACAAATGAAGTATCACATCAATTGGATCCATCACGAATGCAAGGGGATCATCAACGGAAGGAACTAAAAAAAATTATAAATGACAAAAATTGGGTTTTTATTTTACAAATTTGTATTTTCGTAGTAAAGAATTTTGAAACTTAAAAATTTTCGCCTTTTGACTTTACCTAAGTACGGCGCGCCCCCAGGTGCTCTTCAAACCAAGCCTCTCCTGAATTATTATTTCACCTTTTTTTATAATACAAATTATTTTTGGATTTTTAAAATCAAGAACAGGAAAAAATACCTTAAAAACTGTATTCATTTTTATTCGCTCCTAAGAGCGAACGACCTAATTGTTTACAAATTAATTAAACAATTCATAAACTTTTTGTTTTTCGAGATTTAACATAAATTAAAACTGATAACAAAATTATCAAGACGTGTTTACTTTACTGTTACTTAGTGGAACGCATGTGATGAGATAAGTCAAACAAAAATTCAGATTTCTCCTTTGATTTTACAATAATGACTTCAGAAAATTTAAAAATTGTTTCTTTGGACGTTAAAGATGTGAGATTTCCGACGTCGCTGGGCCTTCATGGATCAGACGCTATGGTAAGTTTTCAAAAGGTCACAATTTTAGAACTAAACTTTTTTTTCATAGCACAAAGATCCTGACTATTCTTGTGCCTATGTGGTCCTCAAAACGGCAAACGGATCTGAAGGGCATGGGTTAACATTTACTTGTGGTCGTGGAACCGAAATTGTCGTCACTGCGATCAAATCTCTGTCGAGCTTAGTCGTAGGACAAACAGCGATCGAAATTTACAAAGATTTTGGGACTTTTTGGAGAAACTTAACTAGCGAGACTCAACTTCGATGGGTAATTTTGATCCCACTCACTTTTTCTTTAAACTCACACAAACTTTTTTAGTTGGGACCCGAAAAAGGCGTAATGCATCTAGCAACGGCTGCCATAATCAACGCACTGTGGGATTTGTGGGCGAAACTGCTCAAAAAGCCCCTATGGAAACTACTCAGCGATTTGGAACCAGAACAGCTCGTTTCCACGATCGACTTCAGGTACATCAGCGATGTTATCACAAAAGAGGAAGCAATCAAAATTTTAACGGAAGCTCAAGCGGGAAAAGAAGAGCGCATTGAAAAGCTTGTAAAAAATGGATATCCGGCTTACACGACCCAAATTGGGTGGTTGGGTTATTCGAACGAAACGATCATTGAGTTGTGTCAAAAATACTTGGAAATGGGATTCACCGCCTTCAAAGTGAAGGTCGGGCAAAATCTTCAAGATGATATCAGGCGATTGAAAGTTGTTAGGAACGTGATTGGTTGGGATCGACTTTTGGTGCGAGTTCGAGTCGCAATAAGAACTAAATCACTTTAACATTTTTCTGTTGCAGATGGTGGATGCCAATCAGGTTTGGGATGTTGAAGAAGCTATCGATTGGATGAAACGTTTAGAGGAATTTAAATTGTTGTGGATTGAAGAACCGACGTCTCCAGATGACATTTTGGGACATGCAACCATTTCGAAAGCGTTGAAACCTTTGGGAATTGGTGTGGCTACTGGTGAGATGTGCTGCAATCGAGTGATGTTTAAGCAATTTTTGCAAGCCGATGCGATGCAATATTGCCAAATTGATGCGGGTCGTATTGGAGGCGTCAACGAAATTTTGAGCGTCTACTTAATGGCACACAAATTAAACGGTATAGTTTAATTTGCCGCTAAATCTCAATGCAAATTTCCATTACTTTTTTTATTCCAGTAAAAGTATGTCCACATGCAGGTGGAGTGGGTCTTTGTGAAATGGTCCAGCATCTCCAAATGTGGGATTATGTCGCACTTTCTGGAACCATGCAAGACAGAATAATTGAATATGTTGACCAACAACATGAACATTTCATCAACCCTGTTATAATGGAAAAAGCACGTTACCAAGCACCCAAGGTAAAATTTAACCATTTTCCACTTTAATTTTGCAATACACGAACATTTTTGCAGTCACCAGGCTACAGCACGACATTAACAACCAAAACGTTAGAAAAATACGAATATCCTGATGGAACTGAATGGAAATCAATGTTTTCCAAGGGATTATTCCGAAAACAACGCGAATCTTAGTTATTATTTTATTAGTTAAACAGAAAATTATAGTACCTCTCAAAATATATCCTTGCATAGTTGCAAAACTTTTTGGAAAATAAAAATATATCCAATTTTTCTTGTGTTTGTTTTTCTGGCACGAAAGTATCGGACCTCAAAAAGTACAGAAGCCCAAGGGACAAAATAAACGCATTAGAAAAGGAAAACAAATCTCAAAGGGAAAAAATTCAGTTGCTTTTGTCTTCTAGGATCTAAAGAAGATGAAGAAACAGATTGAATGTTGGTGTGGAATGAAAGCTCTCCCCCCTTCCAAAGGTAAGATGATGACATCGTAGACGTCCAGTGTTCATCAGATTATACCTAAGGGGGCGCAATGAATGACGGGCAGAGCCAGATAGCAAAGGAAACTCGCTTTCAAGTAGTCACAAGAAGGAAACGCAAAGAAAGGCCAGGATTCCACGAGATAAGAGAAGAAGTCTTGCAGTCATCGTGAAGACAAGAACTCAAGGTCATAAACCAGACCATCGGTGATGATCGCGATGCCTGGGAACTATTCGCAAAGTTAGAATCACGCGCACAAGCGATGTTATAGTAGAAATAGAAAGAGGAGGTCAAGACCCCCCAATTACACCTTCCAAGAGGAATAATGGAAACATTATACACCTTGATTGGCCTTCACAATAAGTTAATGGTAAACTGTTGGAGAGTGAATTGTAAAGCGTTTCAAGTTCAAAAAAATTCTGTTAGTTTCTTCTCCTTTCACCAAAATCCATTAAATTTGTCCCCCCTTAAAATAAAAAACCATCTTTAAAAATAATGTATAATTTAACTGAATTTTAACAATCTGCATTTCAGTTTCATCAAAATGGTTTCAAATTTAAGGATGTTCGAATAGAATTAATGAGTTACAATAAACAATATTTTAATTTTTTCGAAATTAAAACTTTTAAGTATAACCGCTCTACCCCGGCCACAAATGTTACATTTAATATGAAAATTAGCGTTAAAGATAAAATTGAGGTAATGTTCATCGAATACCATTACCATCATATCCTTTTAATGCCCCTCCTCAGTTTAGGGGGGTTTAGTACTAAGGGGGCCTATAAACGGGAGGGGGGGTCCTCGGTAGTGTTGTCTAGACTACTTCCCCCTAGCACCTTCACTTTTGTTCAGTGTTAGATTTCGGTGAACGATTTTTCCCCTCCCATTTTTTTCCCTCCCATTTTAGTATGACGAACATTGGAAACCAGCATAAATTTTATATTTTTAGGTAGTCGTGCAACTTTGGAAGTTCTTAAGTAACGAATATCGACACTTTCCAATTCGCTATCAAGTTAATCTAAACAAAGCTTTTAAGTTTAATGTGGTAGGGATGGGAAATATAGGAAATTGTGGTAACATTACAACTTTTTCCTTTGAAAAGGTTCTTGAACTAATTCGTAAAAAAATCGTATTTAAATATTTTCATTTACAGGATGTAACATACCACGGTTGTAATTTTGTTATAGATGAAACTCATCTGCCTCCATTAATTCCCAATGGTAGATTTAGAGCTGATAATCAATTGATGTATTTAAATGAAGAAATTGGGATGATTTATATTTTTCAAGAAATATACATTCCATTTGTATATCCAAAAAATTGAATGGGCTATGGTGATGAACTGATTCAACCTATTGAAAGTCTCAGGAATTAAAATTGCACTTGATTTTATTTTATATTGCATTATAACAATAATTATTTTGATTAAATGTCTGATTTTGTGTGAAATCTGTAGTTTTGTTTTTTCCTACGCTAATAAGTTAAAAAATGAGGCGGAAAATCTGAATTTTTCCGATTAATCCTGGATTAATGTATGTATTTTAATAATTTGCTAGAAAGCTCCTCCTCTTCCTTCATGAATGTCAATCATGACATGAATGTCACGATTGATGCGTTGAGAAAGAAATTTACCAACTTAAAAATATTTACGACCTATGAAATTGACGCAACAGATCACCAATAATGCCTGGGACTCCTGGGAGGCAAATTTAATTGAGAAAATTAAATTTGTAATTAAAATTGTGTAATTAAAAATTGTATAACTTTTAACCTCCTAGCACTGGGGGCCATTCCATACCCAGGGGTGGGCAAAATACGTTAATTTGTATTTTGGAATGAAAGTAGAAGAAAAACATACGATAAATTTGAATGTATTACTTGAAAATATAGTGCACAATCTGGATTGGTTCGTTAACTGGTTATTATCGACCTAAAAATAATTTTAGTGCGGCCTTCAGGCCGCACAATATAGGCAATCTACCTATTAATAAAAGTTATACTAAGAAAAGAGATCACTAATTTTTTGATTCTCAAAAAGTCCACCAAGACGGACAACGCTCAAACCAAGTTAAATAAAAGTTTTTAATAAAAAATCGCCTGCGGCGCCATTTTGACTCAGAATATTATTTATAGGTACTATTTTAAAGAGATTTCAACCTCCTCTTGAAATGAAGTTCTGGGTGCACCCTAGTCAGTAGCCAAACTGATGAAATTCATTCTTAAAATATGGTTGAAAACAACTCCATATTTTCTCTAATAACTCGAAAACGGTAAAAGATATCAAAAACTTGAAAGAAGCCAAAACTGTTCAGCGTAAAAAGACGAATTTTTGTCTTCCTTAAATATTTTTAATATCGTTGACCGTTTCAGAGTTATTAGAAAAAAACTGAATGAGTCATATTCGTTCATTTTTATGGAGTGATATCTTCAGGGTTGATAGTTTTTTCCAAACTTTTGGGGGCTCCAATAGGATCCTCTTTTTGTACACCATTTTATTCAAATTTTTTTATAAACAAACTGCTGCATATGCATTTCCATCATCAAAACTGCAGTGTTTTATTGTACTTTTAATTTTTGAAAAAATATTAACCCTTTGCCTCCCCCCTTTAACCTTTGTAATTATTATTATTATTTTCAGCGGATTCTTAGCTATTTTAATGAGAAAATTTCTTTAGCTCACACTGATTTGAATTTACTCCAGTCCATGTGCGCAGCGGCGGTTCTAGGGCGCGGGCGCACACTGGGCTGAAAAATGATGTAAAAATTTATTTTCCAATTAATGTTTATATAAAAAATTTTTTTAGTTGGTAATATTAAAAAAATCGCACATTACAATCGCAAAATTCGTTATGTTCTGGTGGATTGTTTTGCGTTTAAATGCTTATGAATATTAAATATGATTATATTAAACAGATGATACTCATAGCAATGCGTTTATTTTAAAATTTATAGGTAAAATAACGATTTTAGGGTTTATCTTAACTTGAACTTTTCGAGCGTTCTATAAAATTGTGAACTTTAAAATTTAGACCTGCGTTACTGTTACCTAAACATCTATATCGTGTATCAATTTCTCGCTGGAATGTTTGCCTATAAGGAAGATATTGTCATTTCAAGTTTTAATCTCTTAATTTTATGTACCAAATCCGCTCATTTTCATCATAAAAATATGAAAAAAATGAAAATATAAATGTATATCAAATATATTTGTAACACGTAAAAGGAATTAGATTAGTAAATTATTAAAATATATCAATTAATTTACTATCACGTATTAAAAACTAACCAATTATAGTTAGAAAATACTATAATAATTTATTATTGTTGCATTGATTATACATAGCGTAAAAGAGTTACCTATCAGCGAAAATTTAAAATTAGTTTTGTTACCAGAACCCACCTAAACAAATTTATATTTGATTTAAACTAATTTAAATTAATTTTTATTAATATATGAAAATAAATTATTAGTAGCTACATAATTATTAATTTGTATCGCTTTCAGTAGCGTCTGTTAATTCAATTTCTGGAGTTAATTCCAGTAATTCCAAAGTTTCGGGTTAAAGGTTTTTTTGTTTGTCTTTTCTGAAATGGCCGAATACTTGATATAAAAGGATCTGAAGATATTAGCATATTATGTAAAATATCTTCGTTGGATGCTTCCCTGCAAAACTTTCTAGATCGGGTTTCTCTACTCTTTCGAGTACTCTTTCGAGTACACGACAGGTTTAAATTTATCATCAAGAATTTTTCTTATTTTTATAACAAATTCAGGATTTTCTTGTAAATGTTCTAAAATCCTTGCAACATCGTTAAGTCCATTGTTGTACATACTCCTGATTGTAGAACACATGAGCTCCTGCGTATCCTTATATTGAATAAATTCGGTCTTTTCTACCATATCTTTAATTTTCAGTCTTATACAATGAGGCCAATTAAACTCAGAATGCAACCATGAATTATTGTTCTCCAAAAAAATTTTTTCAGTACGGTTGGACTGTTTCCACTTCCTACGCAGCTTCAAACAAAGCATTCTAATACTAGTTTTTAAAGTATTCAGTTCTGATTCACAAAAATTGATATCAAGTCTGGAAGTAACCATTTCAAAAAGTTTCTTGTAATCATCAAGATGTGTGTCAGGGGAGCTTTTAAGTAATAAATAAAGATCATAATTTGTTCTTAAATTATAATTAATCTTGATTTGATTTGCTTTTTTTCTAATTCTCTATTCTATTTCCTTTTTTATTTATATTTTCTCGATTTTCAAAACCTTTATAGGCATATTATCTCATCGTATATACGGATCAATGGATTCTGAAGCATGAAAGCTTTCATATTTTAGCGAAAATGAGCGGATTTGGTACATAAAATTAAGAGATTAAAACTTGAAATGACAATATCTTCCTTATAGGCAAACATTCCAGCGAGAAATTGATACACGATATAGATGTTTAGGTAACAGTAACGCAGGTCTAAATTTTAAAGTTCACAATTTTATAGAACGCTCGAAAAGTTCAAGTTAAGATAAACCCTAAAATCGTTATTTTACCTATAAATTTTAAAATAAACGCATTGCTATGAGTATCATCTGTTTAATATAATCATATTTAATATTCATAAGCATTTAAACGCAAAACAATCCACCAGAACATAACGAATTTTGCGATTGTAATGTGCGATTTTTTTAATATTACCAACTAAAAAAATTTTTTATATAAACATTAATTGGAAAATAAATTTTTACATCATTTTTCAGCCCAGTGTGGGGCGGTGCGACCAGCGCGGTCGCACCGGGCGCCATCCTAAGGGGGGCGCCAAAATGACAAAATATTTTGAAAAAATGAATAATTCCTTTATAATGAATAACAAATATATTTTTTGGTTGGTACACAATCCGTCCGCATTTTTTGTAAAAAAAACACTTCGATTCTGTTGTAATTAATTACGATAGTAACAAATGTCCCTACCTGCAAAAAAACTAACTTAAGGTGGCGATTTTGCCTATGTTTAATACAATGGGGGGGGTAATACGGGGGGGGGGCGCTAAATTGAGATATCGCACCACCTAAAAATCTTGCTAGAACCGCCGCTGCATGTGCGTTATTCACACCATTTTCCTTTACCGTATGAACATTTTAGCAGTTGTCTTTTCCAAAAATTATTTCCATAACCACACAAAAGTAAGAGTAAAAATGATAATAGGAAATAAATATTTTATTAAATTAAACAAAAACTAAGTATCAAAAAATTTTCAAGACCTTTTAGAAAATAAAAATTTGTCCAATTTCCTTTGCTTATTTTTCTGACCATCAGGATTATCAGAATCCGGTTGTTTCCTTTTTTCATTGTTCTCTTTGACTTTGTTTTCCTTCTTTTCCTCTTCATACCCTGCAAATTTATCAGTCAAGCTTAAGGGATTGTGAACTGCACTGTCATTTTTCTTTAGGCGCTTTAAGAATGGATTCTTGGGTTCTTCTTCAACAAAAATTGAATCCTAAAATTTTTTTTTACTTTGTAGAAAAAAGTAAAAAAGATAACATTTTCTTACCTGAGTGTTTAGCATCGATTCTGACAAGGTTGCGTCTGTGTTTATTGTTTCATCCTGTAATTTGTTAATTTAAAAACTAATTAAAACAACGGAAGGGGGGAGTTAACTTACCTGAGTTATATTATTGGCTTCTTCACTGTTAGCGGCTGTGGAAGGTTTCAGAACCTCTGATTGGGTCACCTGAAACAAAACAACGTCGGAAGTTGAGCAACTGTCCACCAGGGGGCTACAAATCAAACAGACTTACCTTATCTTCAATGACTGCTTTATGCTTCAAAATCCTCTTGTTGGCGGAATTTAACAGAAGCTTCCGGTTTGATTTGACCAAACTAATATTTGGGGTGGAAGTAACCTAAAAATAAGTTATAATTTGACGACAACACACACATTTATCGCTTACCGTGTCATTTAAAGTGGAAGTTTCGAAATCTGCCTGATTTAGAGTCGTTGCAAAGTCGGTAAGCTTCTCTGCTAGTCGCTGTCGGTTCAATTTGGAGGCGTACTTGATGGCCAAGGTCACCAACTGAGGATTTGCCATCATTTCGATCAATTCAAACGCTCGCAAATCCAAATTATTCTTGCAAGATAGCTAAAAAAAATTGGTTGATTTATATTTTTTAAAGTACCAATGTTCTGGATCACTTTTAACCAAAAATATTTTAAAAAAGTTGACTTAAAAAAGTCAACTTTTGTTGGTTTTATTGTATTACAAATATAAGAACTTACAGCAAAAGTTTTGAGTGCAGTTTCCTTGAACTTCTTCTCCACGTTTTCAACTTTCAAAGTCGACCAGGTGAACAAATTCGCCTCCAACTGTGATTTTTCGGTGTTCATTTCAATAAATGGGGGCTGTAACGGTAACTCAGATAGAGTAGGGCGTGGGGTGAAACCAGGATACAGAGAACCTCGACACCGAACGCCTCTGACGGTTTGGAGAGACTCGAAAACAGATGTAGTGAAAAAACCATCACCTGGATTGTTCCTCTGCAAATGAAAAGCTAGAAAAATATTGAACAAAAAAATTTAACAAGCTAAGTTACGTTTAAAGTGGTGTCACAGAACGGCATCCAAACGTTGGAATCCAAAGGATAAAGATACAACATTCCGTAGGAGTCCTGCATAGCCGGGGTGTTGGAATCGGTAAAACCCAACCACTGAAGATTCGTTTCTGGTCGCAAGGCACAATTTAAGTTCTTGGTTTCGATTTTAACTCCTAAATTGGGAAATTAAAGTGAAAGAAAACTTCATTTGGATTGCCTAGTTAAATTTACCTTCTAATTTGATGAGTAGCATACTAACACTTTGATCAGCGACTCGGACGGCTCCGTTGTGGTAGGCAACCAAAACAGAATGGTTACATGCTGACATGGAGACAATTGGTCCAGGAACTGCAAGGACAGCCTTTTGGGTGCCATAAACGCTGTAAACACGCAACTGGTAACAATTTGTTCCTAAACAAACCAAATTGCTCGAGTTGGCGACACAAACAATTTCTTCATCTTCAGTTAAGGCCACATTCCACTCCTTAGATCCGGAACAGAGTGGTATGATTGCAATATGACTGAAACAGTTGGATTAAAAGACGTGGCTTGTACAGCAGATTAGTTATAGGAACTTACCTACTGCTAGCGACGGTTAAAGCAGTGGTGCTCAAAGTTCCCATGGTATAATCTTGATAGTTCTGCATCATCATGCTGTTATGAAAGCTTGCATCATGAAATTCGACTTCGATTGAACTTGCACCTTCATTATCATCATTCCTATAACTGCGGATTATTCCAACATCGTTCCAACACAAATAACGCGGATTTAAATGTTCCGGTGTTGAACTGGGCATGAAAACACCCTGAAGAGGTATTTCTGGAGTTCTAGGTCTTGGAGTGGGCGATCGCACCGATTCTGCAAACATTCCGTAAAAAAAAGAAGATATATGGCTTAGGGCTACTTACCATGATCAACAACCGAATCCGTAGCCCCGTTAGTTCCCATGACGTCATTTTTAATTTTTTCAAGAGAAACAACATTTTCGTCATCCGAGTCGTCGACATCAAATTGAAAACCATCAAAATTTACTTCATTTGATTCTTCCTGCTCATTAATAGGGGGCTCAACGACTGCTTCACCGACACAGTTGGTTAAGAGCCCCAATTGACCGGCGACATCACAAAAAGCGATTTCTCCATTCCCTACAATTTTTAAAATTATACCAAAATTCAATATCCCCCCCGGACGATATTGAATTGCGTATGGTAAATATTCCGGCTTTCCGAATCAGATTTTCGTTTTCAAAGTTGAAAAAGTGATTTTGAGTGACTTGCCCGAGTTTCCCCTACAAATAAATTACTTTTCCAACAAATTCTTATGTATTTTGATAAGTAAAATTTGTTATAAGGGAAACTATTTGATTTTCATTTTTAACAAGAAAACATGAGCTAATTTTTGACCCCATAAATTAAATGTTGCAAATTAATTACTATTTTTTAGAATTCTTATGGGAAAAATCCACAGACGCAGTCGGTTTACCCCTAAGAATGAAAATTTAACATTTTGGGCACTCTTATAAGGGAAAATATTCGATTTTCATTTATAACAAGAAAACATAAGCTAATTTTTAACCCCATAAATTAAATGTTGCAAATTAATTACTTTTTTTTAGAATTCTTATGGCAAAAATTCACTGACGCAGTCGGTTTACCCCTAAGAATGAAAATTTAACATTTTGGACACTCTTATAAGGGAAAATATTCGATTTTCATTTTTAACAAGAAAACATAAGCTAATTTTTGACCCCATAAATTAAATGTTGCAAATTAATTACTATTTTTTAGAATTCTTATGGCAAAAATCCACTGACGCGGTCGGTTTACCCCTAAGAATGAAAATTTAACATTTTGGACACTCTTATAAGGGAAAATATTCGATTTTCATTTTTAACAAGAAAACATGAGCTAATTTTAGACCCCATAAATTAAATGTTGCAAATTAATTACTATTTTTTAGAATTATTATGGGAAAAATCCACTGACGCAGTCGGTTTACCCCTAAGAATGAAAATTTAACATTTTGGACACTCTTATAAGGGAAAATATTCGATTTTCATTTTAAACAAGAAAACATGAGCTAATTTTAGACCCCATAAATTAAATGTTGCAAATTAATTACTATTTTTTAGAATTCTTATGGGAAAAATTCACTGACGCAGTCGGTTTACCCCTAAGAATGAAAATTTAACATTTTGGACACTCTTATAAGGGAAAATATTCGATTTTCATTTTTAACAAGAAAACATGAGCTAATTTTAGACCCCATAAATTAAATGTTGCAAATTAATTACTATTTTTTAGAATTCTTATGGGAAAAATTCACTGACGCAGTCGGTTTACCCCTAAGAATGAAAATTTAACATTTTGGACAATCTTATAAGGGATAATATTCGATTTTCATTTTTAACAAGAAAACATGAGCTAATTTTAGACCCCATAAATTAAATGTTGCAAATTAATTACTATTTTTTAGAATTCTTATGGGAAAAATTCACTGACGCAGTCGGTTTACCCCTAAAAATGAAAATTTAACATTTTGGACACTCTTATAAGGGAAAATATTCGATTTTCATTTTTAACAAGAAAACATGAGCTAATTTTAGACCCCATAAATTAAATGTTGCAAATTAATTACTATTTTTTAGAATTATTATGGGAAAAATTCACTGACGCAGTCGGTTTACCCCTAAGAATGTAAATTTAACATTTTGGACAATCTTATAAGGGATAATATTCGATTTTCATTTTTAACAAGAAAACATGAGCTAATTTTAGACCCCATAAATTAAATGTTGCAAATTAATTACTATTTTTTAGAATTCTTATGGGAAAAATTCACTGACGCAGTCGGTTTACCCCTAAGAATGAAAATTTAACATTTTGGACACTCTTATAAGGGAAAATATTCGATTTTCATTTTTAAGAAGAAAACATAAGCTAATTTTTGACCCCATAAATTAAATGTTGCAAATTAATTACTATTTTTTAGAATTCTTATGGCAAAAATCCACTGACGCAGTCGGTTTACCCCTAAGAATGAAAATTTAACATTTTGGACACTCTTATAAGTGAAAATATTCGATTTTCATTTTTAACAAGAAAACATGAGCTAATTTTAGACCCCATAAATTAAATGTTGCAAATTAATTACTATTTTTTAGAATTCTTATGGGAAAAATTCACTGACGCAGTCGGTTTACCCCTAAGAATGAAAATTTAACATTTTGGACACTCTTATAAGGGAAAATATTCGATTTTCATTTTTAACAAGAAAACATAAGCTAATTTTTGACACCATAAATTAAATGTTGCAAATTAATTACTATTTTTTAGAATTCTTATGGCAAAAATCCACTGACGCAGTCGGTTTACCCCTAAGAATGAAAATTTAACATTTTGGACACTCTTATAAGGGAAAATATTCGATTTTCATTTTTAACAAGAAAACATGAGCTAATTTTTGACCCCATAAATTAAATGTTGCAAATTAATTACTATTTTTTAGAATTCTTATGGCAAAACTCCACTGACGCAGTCGGTTTACCCCTAAGAATGAAAATTTAACATTTTGGACACTCTTATAAGGGAAAATATTCGATTTTCATTTTTAACAAGAAAACATGAGCTAATTTTAGACCCCATAAATTAAATGTTGCAAATTAATTACTATTTTTTAGAATTCTTATGGGAAAAATTCACTGACGCAGTCGGTTTACCCCTAAGAATGAAAATTTAACATTTTGGACACTCTTATAAGGGAAAATATTCGATTTTCATTTTTAACAAGAAAACATAAGCTAATTTTTGACCCCATAAATTAAATGTTGCAAATTAATTACTATTTTTTAGAATTCTTATGGCAATAATCCACTGACGCAGTCGGTTTACCCCTAAGAATGAAAATTTAACATTTTGGACACTCTTATAAGGGAAAATATTCGATTTTCATTTTTAACAAGAAAACATGAGCTAATTTTAGACCCCATAAATTAAATGTTGCAAATTAATTACTATTTTTTAGAATTCTTATGGGAAAAATTCACTGACGCAGTCGGTTTACCCCTAAGAATGAAAATTTAACATTTTGGACACTCTTATAAGGGAAAATATTCGATTTTCATTTTTAACAAGAAAACATAAGCTAATTTTTGACCCCATAAATTAAATGTTGCAAATTAATTATTTTTTGAAGAATTCTTATGCATTCTGATGGGAAAAAAATAGACTGATGCAGTCGATTTACTCCTAAGTAGTAAATAGTAGGGCGCAGTGTGCAAAATAAGAAGAAATGGATACGAAACCGGGGGGTCTGAGGGGTACAGAGTAGGTACCCCTCCATTCACTAAATGAAATTCCCACCTATATTTCCTTTCATTAGCTGGAAATTGTAACACAGAATATTAAAAATAATAATAATGCAGGTTTAAATGTTCTTACCTGAAGGATTCCACTCCAAGGCGCAAATTGCACTCCCACGGGGGTGCTCCACAATATCAAGCACACGATGAGTTGCAACATCCCAAACCACCACGCCTCCTTTTTCTGACACAGCCGCCACCAAACCACCACAGGGCGAATACTGCACAATGCTGTAAGGCACCTCAACTTGCGGAGTCATTAAAACCGTCCTAGTTTTCCAATCACTCGTATTCAAAATAATTACACTATTGTTGCTTGGATATGCTAAACTTTTACCAGAAGTTGGTTCAAAATCTACACGGCAAAACAATTTCGCATTCATAAAACTGTTAGCTTTAGAAACACATTCAATTTCCTTCAACAAAGTTTGCGTGCTGACCTCCCAAATCCTTAAAAATCCATCTCCGGAACTCACCGCCAACAGTTTTCCTTCCGGACACAAAGCCACACTTAAAGGAGGTCCACTGAGACCTTCGAATGATACAACGCTATCAGCATTTTCACTCAAATCGATCACCTTCACCTGCATGTCTTCCGCCCCGATGGCTGCAAACTGAAACGGAACCATAAGTAAAACTTAAAAGTATTCGGAACGCTTACATTGTGTTTTTTCCCGACCGCCATATGGTTGACATGAGCAGTAAATCGAACCAAAATTCCGTCACGTTCGGGTTCAGGGAACGTCATCAGTTGGACGTTATTGTTATCGGTGGCTACTAGAACCCGACTTCCTTTCTGGCATACGCAGAGGGACCACTCCCCTACGCAAGTTTGAACGGGATCGTCGTCAGCGAAATCAGACCAAACTCGAATATCTCCATCGGTGCCGCACGTTATCAGGCGACTAAAAGTTATAAATATTCGGTATACTGTCGGTTTTTCTATACAACAAAATTTTACCTTCCGTCTTCGGAATAACAAACGTCGGTGTGCCCCTCCGAATGGGCATAACGTAGCGGTTTTTTCGAGATTCCCATTGTTCCTGTTCGAAGTTATTAAGGTGAAATGGTTAAATTATAAAAAAATGTAATTCGATCACAAAACTTCAAAATAACCTAAAATTGCAAACATTTTGAAAAGGCGCGAAAAGTTGACAGTTAACAAAAGTATATGTACAGGGTGGTCCATAAATTTATTATCATCTTTTTTAAATAAATGTCCAATGGCATATTTTTATGAAATAAGCCCCCAAAATTCAAGTTAGCCCCCCCAAAATATCCCAATTTTTCGTTATTTTTACCCCTTCCCTTAAACAAATTGATTGAAAACATATTTTTGCCCCCCCAAACTTTTGAACCTAGTTGCGCCTGTGTTTCATCAAGACAATGCACCCGCTCATACTTGAAGAATTTCAACAGCTAAATTTCATTACAAATTGCTTAAACATCCACAGTATTCTCCAGATTTAGCCCCTTGCAATTATTCTTTAATATTAAAATTGTGCTTGGGGGGCTCTTTGATTTGTGACCATTGGACATTTCGAGGGAGGGAGTTCAAAAAGTCGGAAAAAATTGCGGAAGTCATTTATGAACGATTCCTTTCTACGAGGTGAAACACAAATTTACTAAAATCGCAAATTGAAAAGTATGAGCTTTATTTTAAATTATTTAATCTTGAAAAATTAAAAGAATTTTCTTTTTTTTAAGGGAGGATTGCCCTTCATTTTCGTGAACCATCCTCCTTTTCCAACTTTTAGTCCTCCTTTTTCAACTTTTATCCTCCTTTGTTCTCCTAAATTCAAAAAATCTTAGGTTTGATTAAGAAAATCTTAGATTTTATGAATTTTCTAATTTCTTTTAATAAAAAAGCATTTTTCTTTTTAAAAAAATGTCTTACAGGTTTTTTTAAGAAAAAGGTCATTCAAAATTAATTTCGAGATTATTATTATAATATTCTTCGCAAAAAAATTCAGCCGTTCTCCTTTGGAACCAAAAATAGTTGGCCACTACTGACGCGCACAAATGGATTAACGAGATTCCCGATAACGCCCGCATTCACTAATCACAAATTTATTTTACAGTTTAGGGGACGTCCATTAATTACGTAAGGGTTTGGGGGAGGGGGTTATCGGAAATCTTACGGACCCTTACGTGAAGGGGAGGGAGTCCGACGTATATCTTACGTAAGTTTCTTAAAATATTTTTTTAAATTAAATTTAAAAATCAAATATAATTTTCTTTTCTTTATAAGGTAAATAAATTTGTGATCGATGAGTGAGCTGTGGGTTGTGGAAATCTCATTGATCCATTCATGTGCGTCAATGGTGGACACAACGGATAAGATCCTTAAAATTAAAAAAAAGAATTTAATTTATAAATTAATTTTTCTTTTATCACAGTTATTTTTATTTAGTATGGAGTATTTTAATTTCGAATAAAAAAATTAGAAATCAAACATTTTGACATAAACAGAGCCGTAGAATGGTAACGCAGGCCATTGGTACACAGATTTGAGTCGTAAAAGAATCATTTCTACCCTAGAAAATAGAAAAGCATTTTAAAAATGAGATCAAATTAAGTAGATATTATGTAATTTATTCCTGATAAAATCTTCCCCTAACTTGGAGGACATTTTTAAAAGTAAACAATCAAAAAACCGGGGTGGGGGGTCTGGGGGATATTGCCGTCAATAAGCAAAACAAATATGATTTCTCAAGAATTGAATTTTGTTTTTAGGTATTAATTTTGAAAAGTCATGTCACTTTATTTTTTATATATTTGGGGCTATTCCAGATACCCCCCCCCCCCCGAACCACCGAGATTATTCACATTTTAGAGGTTCTAGTCTCAAATGGATTTAGCCATCCTAGAAAATAGAAAAACATTTTTTTTAAATGAGATAAAATGAAGTACTATCTATTAATTTGTATTATGTAGGTTATGTACCTATAAGAATCTTTCCCTGTCTTGGACGGAACTTTTAAAAGTAAACAAATGGAAGACCGGGGATCTGGGGGGTATGGAATACCCCCCAGCTTTAAGTAACAATAAATTATTTTCTCAAGAATTAAAGGGTCTTTTAGGCCAGTCATTGTAGCAAAAAAGGTATGAAAATTGCAAAAGTTTTCAAATTTTGAGACAACATTGAAGGAGGTAAAAAAATAATAAATCAGAATTTACACCCTTTTCTGCCCCCCGGAACATTGTTAAATTAAAAAAACCAAAATTCCGAAATTTATGCAAACCTTGGAGAACATTTTAATAATTAAATCACATCTTCAATAAAGTTTGCACCCTGCTACAATGTCCAAAACATTGCAAACAGTAGCTTATTAATTTTTTTTGGTATATCCTGTCGAAAAACATTGCAAAAGTCATACAAATAATTCCTTAATACAACCCTGTATGGAAATTAATAATCACAACTATTTGCAATGTTCCGGTCATCGTTGCAGGGTGCAAACTTTATAGTAGATGTCTAATAATTATTAAACTGTTCTCCAAGATTTGCATAAATTTCGGAATTCTTTTCAGAGTTATTGCAAATTTACACTCTTCTTTTAACAATTTAACAATGTTCCGGGGAACAAAAAAGGGTGCAAAAATCGGATTAATAATTTTTTGACCTGTCACAATGTTGTCCCAAAATATAAAAACTTTTGCAATTTTTGTTTAATTTTTCATTTTTTAAGTCCCCAATGACTGGCCTATTTATCAATTTTGAAAAGTCAACTCGTAACATTCTTATGTTTGGGGTTATACCAAACCCCCCTTCCCAGAATCCCCGGGATTCTTCACATTTTAGAGTTTGCAATTGGAAAACCGGTGGGTATGGAATACCCCCCAGCAGTAAGTAAATACAAAGATTGTTTTCTCAAGAATTAAATTTGCGTCTTTATCAATTTTGAAAAGTCATCTCGTTACTTCCCTCAGGCTGGGGGGTATTCCATACCCCCCAGACCCCCATTCAAATTGTTTCTTCAAATTTTAGGGGTCTGGCAGGCTTAGTATCCTTAAAAATCTGCCCCTAACCTGGAAGGTATATTTAAAAGTAAATAATCGGAGAACCGGGATGTTTGGGGGGTTTGGGGGGTATGGAATACCCCCAGCCGTAAATAAGCAAAGATATGCTTTCTCAAGAATTAATTTGCGTCTTTATCAATTTTGAAAGGCCATCCCGTTACTTCCTTTTTCTGGGGGGTATAAAATACTCCCCTTTTTACTGCTGCATCTTCATATTTTAAGGGGTCTAGTAAATAAAATAATTCTAAAAAAATCAACTCCCTACCTGGAGGGTACTTATAAAAATAAGTACTCGGAAAACCGTAGCATCTGGGGGCATGGAAAGTCATTCACTATTTGGCAGGGAGAAAATATCATTTCTCGCAGAGTGAACAAAAAGGTTATAAGACCACCAAGGACGTGCCCAAAGGGGGATGGGGGAGTACCCACCCCAACATTTTAGGAAGTTGGCAAAATCACTCAAAAGTTGGTTAAGGTGGCAAAAGCCGCTAAACCTACAATAAATGCAAAATAGACAATTACAAAAAGTTGGCAATTTTTAATTAATTCAGTTGGTAAATTAGGGATTTCACTATTATTTAGCAACGTAGATACTACCTTGATTATTTAGCTTCATGTAACAAAAAATATATTTAATTTTCAATACATCCGCGTCGATTTACAAGTTGCAAATTTTGGAACCGCCCCGGGCGGCAAAAGTTCTAGATACGCCACTGACTACTATCAAAATTATTACATTTTTTTAAAAATATCGATTTAGAATTCCTGTCGAATCTTATCCGTTATGTTGTGTCCATCGCTAACGCGCACGAATGGATTAACGAAATTCCCGCTGTTGATCGCTCACTCACTGAGCAATATTGTTCATCTTTGCTTTTTTTTTTAAATGATCAGTAAGAGAATCACGTTAATCGCTCACAGTCAGTCAGTTACAAATATCTCAGAAATTTCGATATCAGAAAAAGTGATATTCCGTTATTGATCAAGGGACCAAATATTGATGGCAATATTTTAAACACCTGAATCCAAAATCTCGGAGAAGACTTTACAGATACAAACTGAAAAAATTAAAATTTACATTTTTGAGCAAAACTTAGGAAAAATAAAAAAGCGTCTGGTTCCTTAATCATTATCATGAGAATAGTACGCAACTACGCACCAATAAAAGTAAGTTGTTACGCCACTGGTAAGCAAATGCGACCCGATTCCCACGATTAAAAACAATCGACAAAAATGTGAAATAATCGAAGAAGGCTGATATAAAAAGGTAAATGAATAGAAAAATAATTTTTTTAAAGTTATGCGGCCGCAATAATTAACGATTACTTTTCGTAAAAGTTTTAAGTGTCCGAAGGGTGGCGCCTCCTACACAAGCGACGAAACTATTCTTTCAACAGTCTACGACCGCCATTTTGAGGAACAGAAGGGGGAAATCGTGCAGCTAGCGTTAATTGTGAAATTTGTTCGAGTGCTTCTATAAACAAACAATTATTTAACAATTTTGTGAGTTATAAATTGCCGTAAAGTTGGATCGCCTTGTGTTTAAAATTGAGTGCATTTTGTGAAAGTGTTTTTCCAAGTAATAAAGGCAGTGTGAGTTGGAATCCAACAAACAGCGTGGCTGGCGCCGCTTCTCTTTGTTTCTGTTGGCTGGAAGGTAAGCGGTTTTTATTAAAATTTGGTTTTACGAGGAAATTTTGTTTGTTTGCTGCCTTTGAGATGCTAATTCGTGGTGAAAACTTGGGTTAAACGCCGAACCTACATCAACAGCCGCCTAATTTTTTTTTTATTCCATTGACTGTACCGCAAACGCATATTGCCGGTTTTCGTTTGCTTCGCGCTCGGATATAACAAGCTTACGCATTTTTTTCAAAACTTTCCTAGAAACATTCGACTATCCACTTTTTGTTTCTCGCAGGCAGGTTTTGTACTTTTTCGGTGCAATTTAATAGAAAGCTTTCTTTTCGGTGCGATACTAGGTCAACGTTTTACTAGACGACGATAATTATTAATTTTTTTAAAAGTGTAAATCGTGAAAGTTGTTCCTTCACGTAGTTGCTGTTTTGTTTTTAAACCGTAATCCAAGAATGCTGTTTATCAAAAATTTGGACTTCGTCGTTTACCTGCATCGTTACTGTGTTGTTTAGGGTGGGCGTGAAAATAGTAAGTTGTAGTTATTCATTTTTTTTACCAGGGCCGCATTTTATCAAATTCTCCTACCTACTTTCTTTGCTGGTAGAATTACTTACTGGCAATGACCTGATTTTCAGACCTAGCGGCTTCACTTGAGCTGACTTGTTTGTATCAATATGAAAGGTAAACGAAAGTAGACGTAATCGGTTTTATTTTCTACGCTTTGCAAAAATAATGCGGCCGAATTTGAATTTTTACATTTTTAGATTATCGATAAGCGGGATCCGTTATGTAAAAATAATTTATTTAAATTTATTAAATTACACATTTTTTTTTTTTACACACATTACACAAATTACAAAATTTTCCACAACTTTTGCGATTAGAAGGTGAATTTGCTATCTCGTTACAAGTGTCGTTCAAATTTGAGTGGCATACTTGTGCTCCAGAAGTGCAAATTAAGCATTTTGATTATTATTTTACCCCTTTGTTTACTAACAAACCAGTCAAACCTCCGATTTACTCGACGGCATTCTTTCTAACAGCCGGGAATTATTTTTCTAACGGTACCCTCGCTTCTATTGTCCCTTTTGTATTTCAAACCCACCCATGTTCAAGCCTTTACGTTTTTACTACTCCAAGACGGGTCAAGCTGCATTAACCACCTCAAAATTTAACGATTCCAATTTAGGCAAGGAAACTAATACAGCATAATTTGTAATTATTCTTTAAGTAGTTCATGCTATAATCATAGATGCTGCCATATCTGACCTTGAAATCAGCCTTAATGGACAACAATTACTTTACTAATTTTCTTACGTTAATTACTAATGTTAATTTTAGTGAAGATATTATAGTGAATAAGTGCGTTGGCTGTTAATGCTGTGTATACCCGGAACGTCTCCCCTCTTAGTAGGCAATAGCCAACCTTAGGTGTAATCTGCCTAGTGAAACTTCCAGTCCTAAAAAAAGCATTGCATAGGCTATCTTTAGTCCAATCCCCAAAGGTAAATCATTTTCAAAACCAAGTGTTTACATACAAACAGGAAATCTGAATGTCTATGATGGAAACTTTCATTTTGAGGTAGTAAATGCAGCTTAACATGATTTATTAATTAAGAGCAGGTACCCCCCCCCTTCCATATACGTAAAAGTCAAGGGCTAGCTCACAATATTGAACAGACAATAATTAAAGTACGTATTGTTTGTTAATATTTTTTCTAGCCCAAATTGGAATATTTTAAAAGTTCTAAGCTCTAGCGGCCTGAGATGACAACTCGTGAATTTGGGTATTTACCAGACATCTTATATTACTTTAATCAATCACATTAGTCTAATGCTAATGCATTTTCCTTATATTATTTTATAATATGCAATTAAGATCTATGGTATTTACATACAACTTGAGGAATATTGCATAAGTGCGCCTCTAGCGGCTTCGGGCGACAACCCGTGAAGTTTGTACGTATTGGAATTTACTTTATTTTGTAGTAGGTTTCATTATTATAATAAATATCAGATTAGCAATTCCATTGTTGATTTTGGAAACACTAGAAATACTTCAAAAGACGGTCAACAAATGCCGCTACTATATTTGAATTTTTAAGGGGTTATGCCTAGTTAAAAATCGAAAAAACTGATAACTTTATGATTTCTTTTTTCAAAAGTGTATGCTTATTTTTGTACAACAATTATGTATTTTTTTTATTCAAAAGACTTATATTTAGCAAACACAAAAACGATGACAAATTAATTTTCCAACCAGGTTACTCGAAATCAGAAATATGAGTTCTAGAAGCATTTTTCGAAAATTTTAAGTGCGACAGTAAAAATTGTAAAATTTTTTCGTTCAAAACTGACATTTCAAAACGCATTCAAAATAAAGAAGCTTCGATTACGTAGTGGTTTTTGATATATCTAAAAGCAGCACACAAAAATTATTATCTTTTTGTATTATTACACGAACTTTTTTAATAAGATTCAATTGCTATCGAAAAAGTTCTGATTCTTAAAAAATTCATCTTGAACTGATTTGATTTCAAGGTGGAACTATAATCCTCTCGTCTTGGTTGCGTACAACTGGGGAGGGGTATGGAATACCCCCAGACCTCCCGGTTTTAATAACAAATCAATTCTAAAAACAGGACTCAACTCATTTCCAGTTTTTCTTTAATAACTCGAAAACGGTGCAAGATATCATCAATATTTAAACGGAGAAAAATTCATCATTTTTTGCTGAACACTTTTGACCTCTTTACCATTTTTGATATCTTTCACCATTTTTAAGTTATTGGAGAAAACTATGAACTCGACTCATAATGGAGCTCTGTAGTTACGACTCTACCAGGAGACCAGGACTTCCTTATTAAAATGTGCGCTTGCCTTTTCCATTATTTTTTTGCTCCTTGTAAAAGTATTTTTGGCAAACAAATTCACTGTTCTGAATTCAATTCGCAGGACTGAGAATTTTTAGAATTTGCTATCGGATGTAGAAAATCAAATATTAATAGAAACCGGAGGTATTTGGGGCGGGTATGGAATACTCCCCCAAGGGGGAGATAAATTCCTGCGGGCCGTACAAATAACCGTTTTTTTAAACTCACATTTAACGGTTATCATTTAAATTTGAATCACCGAAGTTCATTTGGGCCGCAAAAATATACGTGGTGGTCCGCCGGGGGGATGGGACGTTAACTTTAACTGTGAATTTAAAAATTGCCGAGGTAGAGGATGATAGTCAACAAAATAAACGATCCAAACATCAATTATAGCAAAAATGTGCGGATCATTGTAAATTGGTCCTAAAATTTACAGAAAAATACATAAATTGGCTGTAGCCATAAGATTAGCCCCGCCCACCTTGACTGAGAGGGAGATATTTGTAATGCACGGAACTAACTAACCAGGATCTCTGAGACAGTCTACTTATTAAAAATATTTCTGAGCGCGTACTACCACCCCAACAGGGAATTTAAAAAATGTGTATTTTCGCGACAGTCCAATTCATAAAAATCGGCAAATTTAAGCCAAAAGAACTTCTAAACCGTGTTATTTGCTAAAGAATTACTGCATCCGCGGCTTTTACCTACACCCCGTAGCAAAACTAGGTAAAAGTACACGGACGGGTAATAGAATGCGCCTGTAAGGTCGAAATTTGCGTAGAAGTATATTTTTTGCAAAACTAATTGATATTGGTGATTTTTGTTTTGTAACATAACTCCATTATTTTTTTAATAATGGTTCAAATTGCAAAGAATCCTTTTAAATTTAAGATTTTATTTTGATAACAACATTGACAAAATTATGTGAGTTCAAGATAAAAAAAAATGTTGAGGTCAAAAAAAGGAATATTTTCCTTTTCCTTAAATTAATCCGCTCCTTAAATGCTTCATTTTCATGTTATATATTTATTTATTAAATACAATATCAGGTCAGTGTTATCGTCCTACTACCCAAATTTGAACCCGTTATAATACACGTTCCTTATACCGAAAAGCCTCAGGTTATCTTTAAAAAAAAAGCATAAAAACTTAAAACTTTTAGGAAACAATATTCTGACGTTGTGTATTTCAAGAGGATGTGGTTTTTAGAAAATGGGTATTTTTGACATTTCTAACTAGGCGTAACCCCTTAATAAAGCGTTTTATTATTAATTCTGGGTATTCATTGGCGCTAAAGCAATTTTTAACAGCGTTATCTGTCGACAGTATTTTGAAATTTAGGGGTTATGCGTAAAAAACGTCCGCAAATTTTTTATGCCCCCCCCCCTCCTGGATAAAATTGAATTTAACGAAAACTATTCATTAATTTAAAATTTTGTTATTAAATTTTTTTATAACTAATTTATTAAAATAGGAATTAAAAAATTTAAGAAGTTAAAAAAAGTAGAATTTTTATGCGGGCGCGAGGTTGCGTTTGGCTACCCGGTCGCACTTACTCAGTCATGCTTTGTGAGCCACCTCCCACATGGACTTAGGTGTTTCTCGAGTATGGCTCATTCCACTTTTTCTTTAATTTTTAACTCAAAAACAGTGAATGATATCAAAAATATTGAAACCAAAAAAATATTCCTTTTTTTGACCTCAACATTTTTTTTTTATCTCGAACTCACATAATTTTGTCAATGTTGTTATCAAAATAAAATCTTAAATTTAAAAGGATTCTTTGCAATTTGAACCATTATTAAAAAAATAATGGAGTTATGTTACAATACAAAAATTGTAACTTTTTGTTATTGCGGTTTTCTATTGTGAACTTCCTTTCGTTTAGGAAGAGGATTTACAGAGAATTCTGAAATCCAAAAAATTTCAATTAGATGGTGAAGGTTGTCCTTGATATTTACGAAGGTGTATCCTCTTTTTGGTTAATTCAAATAATTCTGGTGGGGGGGGGGGTAAATCTTCTATAGCAGGATTTGTTTAATTATTTTTTATATTAGTTGAAAAAAATTATTGATAACGGTTGGATTGAATCGCGAGACTTTGACACCACAACCCACGTAGTTAATGGTTTTTGCCACCATATGGTTACGAAATGTTATAACACATTTTTATCTACTTTGTAATGCATTCTCTCTTTTTCAAACACAATATTTTAAATATTTATGTTATCTTTGGTAAGTCCGATAAGGTCGTACGAGGAACTATCATATCGATAGTCTGAATAATTGTCTGGTTAAGATTAACTTAACTTTCACCTAGTCACACAGGCGTACAGGTAAATTTTTCGTTAGTGGTTGGCACGTGACTTGGGCTTGCGCGGCAAATGTGAAGGGAGACACCCGTGACACCTAATTCCACCAATTGACACAAACAGAACCGAAATAACGAATATTCGTTTCTGCACATTAGCCACTCCCAACCACTAACGAAAAATTTTACTCTACTAGGGGGGGGGGGTAAGCCGAGGTGTAGCGAAGCGGGTACGCAAAATAGCGTTTTACGCCCTTGTAGTGAAAACTACTATGGCCAATATGTAAAAAGCAAAACAAATTGGAAGAAGGAAAGTAGCGGACGTCTGAATTGAGCAGGATATACAGACTTGAAATGGGGGGGGGGTTAACATGACATAAATATCATTCAACAAATTACGGCATTATTTGCAAGTAAAATCGAAACGGAATGATTTCTGTAAGTACGTGTGGAGTCCCCCTTAGATCAAACATCGGACTCCTTTCCTGACTCCCTTCACAACTCACAATGCGATCCAATTAATTCGAATCAACGAATGTCGACTGTAATATAACATTTTCCAAATGTTTTTATCCGTCCTTCGTTTGTTGTGCCAACATATTTCTGTCAATAGCGGTATTTAAAAATTTAATACCCTAATTAGTCTTTCTTCGTTATTTTTGTATTATCTAATTGACTTATCGCGCTGTTACTTGCTTTTGCTCGATACACACACTGGAATTTTATTCATTTTGATAAAATTTATTACTTAGCGCACCCATTATGGTAGTGAATGTTGAAACAATCAATTTACTGAAATAATTCCGACAAGAAATGGGGTTAAAATTGTTATGTACATGGTATTTCGAAATAAACGGTTTATTTTGTTTTTAGTTGCGAAAGTTTCTCACGTCTGCCATATCATGTTCAGATACTCCAACCGGCATTTCTCTTGCAAAACTCCCAAAATTTGAAAAGTTGAATTTGTCTCGTAGAAAAATGTAAGAAAATAGAAATCGTAATATTATTACAGTTGTTCTCCCACGATAGTCTGATATTCTTGCTAACGAAAGAAGAGAAGTGCTTGGCACATTGCAATTTTCTGTTTGATTGCGTTTTTCTTTTCTACAATTGCTTCGAAAGAGCAACGTTTCTGTAATTAGCAGGTGCTGCTGCTTGTAATTTTAAATTCTTTCATTTTGCAACTTACGCTATTTCTGCCAGTCTGGAGGTTCTCAAACGTTGGAGGCGTCCTACACAATCGTAATTTTATCGCAATTTGATAATGAATCTTGTGTATTATTCACGAATCCTTTCAAGTTATAAAAAATCTTGTAAACACGTGCTATTCATTTTATACGTGCGGGAGACCGTTTTAAGAGCAATAACGAAAAACGAATTTTAGGTCGATACTTGACCGCAATTTTTCACCGAGTCGTCCTCTTTATTCGCTTAGTTACGCTAGGTTACAAAAATCCTTCAAACATTTTTTATAGGAAATTAAATTCTCTACAAGTTACGTGTGCTCTACTGGTTCTATGTGAGTCGTGAACGAACGGCTTCCGAGTTATAGGCAAAAAACTGTAATTTTATCCTTTCAGTACTGTTTATTCCTCAAATATGTTTAGTTACAACAAAATTTTTTAAAGATTTTTTATAGGAAATTTAATTTTCTACAAGATTTGTTCTATTAACATTTTTCGTATGAGTGACCGTTTCTGAGTTTCTGAGAACTTTTACTGTGTTGAGCTCATTATTCACCGAACCATACAAGCTAAAAAAAATTGTAAGTTATGTGCTATCCTCCGAAATTTTTCAATAACCTGGGGGGTATAGAATACCCTTGGTTCTCGTGCATTCCCTTAGAACCTTAAATTCGTTCGGAAAATATAAACAGAGCACCTTAGGAACTCCTGGGAGTTTGAATATGAACGACGTCCTTACCCTACTAAGCAATGCAGTAGCTTCGTAGAATGTAAGGGTGTTATTTTAGAATTCGCTAGTATTCTGGAACTTTGAATGCCACAAACGAATTTGAAAATTTCATGACGGTCTAAACCTAAGAGGATGTCGGAGCATAGCGTTCACGCAAGGTAACTACGAACGCTAATCACCCGGTTCGAATCCGAGTCAAGTAAGAACTTTATTTTGATCGTCTCTCCCCTCGGAAGGCAATGGCAAACCACCGCGGTGTAATCTTCCATGAAAGTCTTTAACAAGTTGAGAACCAATACGACTAAGAAGAAACCTTCACGAATGTCGAGTTATGACTTTTGTCCTTGCCAGGTAACTTTGGTGATACGTTATTCTAACCCAACCAATCATGAAAGCTGTTTGGGTTACATAAGCAATGGCGGTACGAATGTGCGAACAAAATTCATTTGCATGGACGAATTAATGTTCCAAATGTGGTCTTTTATTGGGGGGGGGTAAGATAAAATCCTTTTTTCGAGAAAAATTAAATGTCATTTCTGTGTATATCTTGGTAGTTGGGTTGGGGAGGATTATCATTACTCAACATTACAATAAAATGGGGAGGATATCCTAGTTTTCACATTTTTAACCATTGATTGCTACCGCGCGGTTCTCAACCGTTCATTTATTTCAATTAAATTAGACCACCTTCGAATTTCATTTCGCTTTATCCACCGTCGCGTCGTGCATTGTAGTGTTCCTTTACACAAAATAAACAATAGCCCAACAACATTTTACCTCAGCTACGAACACTTAGGCATTTTAGAATATCCTCATTTATCTTGTTTCTTGATCGTAAATAAAACTTGGCGCAATTTATTACGGAACTATTTTTACATCGGCATGAAATACGTGCGAACTAAAAATTGTTTCCATTATCCATCCAAACTTTTCCGTAAAACTAAACTATTCCGGTCTGTCTCGGCTAAACTCTAGCGTAGTAGCGGCCAACTATTCCGAGACTTTTTGATCCCCTCAGGAATTTTCTTCCGACTATCACCAACGGGGACATTCCCCGCATGTGGGCCAAAATCCGTTCGAGATTAATCTCGTGGGGCGTTTAAAACAACGTCAGTTTCGTCCGGAAAATAAATTACTACTGCCATACCAGAAAAGTTGGTTACATGAACATTAATTATATTTATTTACATGGCTTGGTTATAAACAAGCGGGTCGTGTTTTTTCAATGAAATAAAATTCAGGCGGAACCTTTAACTTTAATTACAGCGACTTTTTTTTGGCGCGTTTTGTCGGTACTTTCTGTTCGGACCCCGTAAAGCACGCATTTTTATGATGACGCGTTTGTTAAATCATATAAAAATATTTTTAAGGAGTTACTAGGTGTTTCGAATTGATAAGGGGGAAATTGTATTTACTTATTTTTGGTATGTTAAAAGATAACATTCATAGTATCCATTTCGCTGGGACGGCTATTTTCAATAAATATAAAAAAATAACGTAACTCACTTGTCCTTAAACTTGTAGTAGTACAACATTTTATTATTAGATCAATTCCCCGGTTTATGTAATACAATTTTTTTTTATTTGAAGAAAATGTAATTTGTTCGATACGAGGAGGGTTCGGAAAGATTACGCACAAAAAATCTGTAATAAGGTATGGTAATTTGTTTTTTTTTTATGAAATCAGTTTCACCTACGCTCTTGGATGTTTAGCAAACATTCGTTGGAATTGTTATTCAAATATTTCATACTCTACCTATTTGAAGATTGGTGCTAATTTTAGGTTTCAAAAAATGGCGTTTAAAAATAATTCGAACTTGAAAATGTCGATATATCGCCCATATTGTAATGAGGCCATACACTGTCAGTCATGCGGGTTTTGCTAAAATTATCTTGAGGGTGCAATTAGTCCCTTTGAGATCTTGATTGCATTTTAATACATTTTAAGGTGGGATGAATCGGCTAGCGGAAATTAATTCTAAATTCGAAACGCGAAGGTGCCACCCAGAGCGAAAGGATCGATTTTGTTTTAAAAAGTCGGAAAATGCGATAGTGAAAATGTGGGATTTGTGCAATAGAATCTTCGCAAGCTCAGCTTTAGTTCGGAATGTTCGGTCAGCAGCCCTTGCAGTTTTGTTTAGTTTTTGCTGAATTTGCCTTTGTTTATTACTCAATTATTCGAAAAATCCTATTCGCTTTATTGGCTCTCCATTTTTCAGTAAAATGTCAAGTCAGCTTTTTATCTATATGGAATTCAAAATGGCTTTTCAGTTGGTTTCACGATAAACTATTAAATGCTTTTGTGGCATTTTTATTTTTATATTTTGCATTATCTCCCGAGGGCTTTTATTTTTCTTCACTGTTTGAAATTTAATCATTTTTTTAATACGCTCTGCAAACTTTTATGAAATATGTATCGGACCGATGCATTTTTAATGATTATACTTTTTGTTAAAGAACAATTAAACTTTTTGTTTGAAAAGTTTTAAAACTTCTGGATTTATAACTTTACTCATACTTGGGTATAAATTTTTAACGAATTAAATTTTTTTTACGGAGAGACAATTTAAAGTTCGTAACTCTTTTGACGCGCTGACAGTTTTTGTTAATTCCATCCGGCGTATGCAAAGTTTCGGTGGCTTAATTTCATATTATAAAACTTTTGATTCACAACTTTGCGTATCTTCCAGCTAAACACTGGATTTGCTAATTTAAAGGACTTCGTTATTTATTCACAAGACTGGCTGGCGCGAAACCACATTTTTGTTGTTTCGTGTTTACTCAACTACACTAAAAACTTTGTAAATTATCCACTTTTTGCTCAAATTATCAGCTAAAACTATTACAGCGCATATATTCAAATTTCACTTTCCAACCTCCAAATAAACAGATCGACTGAGAAATTACATTTCGTTAAATTACATAATGAAGAAGTCGATAATTGAAGCCTCTCAAACCTCGTTCTATAATTCACTTGACGCTAGATTAAGCCCGAGATCGAATCCATTTTCTAATTTTTCCGGAAGTCAAGTATCAAAATGCCGGAAACTTCAATTCTAATTCAAGCTTACTCCTTCCGGTATTAGGTATCTACCACAATGTGTATTTAGGCAATCTCCTTCCAGCTACTTCGACTAATTTCAGGATCGCTGAGGTCCCGAGTGTGCGGTTAGTCCAGTCTAGAGAGCTCTACTTTCCCACCAACTAAAAAATTCACCAATCGAGGTCGTTTCTAATGATGCCTGCACACATCGAAGAAGATCCCGGAAGCTACTACTGAAATATATTTTACTTTTTGTATTAATTAGCTGGTCATAAAACAGAAATGTGCCAGTTCGGCTGACTAGATCCTTCTGGATATGTAATTAATGGTGATCCCCCCCCACAGCATAGATAAAAATTAAACGTAGTTTTTCAACTATTAAATTTAAATACAATGAAAGTATAAAAATTGTGCATCACACGGCGAAGCAAATGAATTAATTCTGATAATCCTGCTTCTACAACCATCCGTGATTATTTGCAAACTATCGGACGGATGAGCAGTTTAGAATTTTAGTCTGCTCATGCGTCTGACAGTTTGTAAACCGTAATTCAAATATCTAAATGTCTATTTTATTATGAGACATCCTGTACATGTTTTAAAACTCACATCCTTCGTGATATCGTGAAAAAGCCTTCCGAATGGTAAAGAAATCTGTTATACCCTCCGCTCTTACTGAAACCCAAGTTCTACAGCTCTTCGTCCAATAATAATGGATTAAGATTTACTTGACCGAGTTTTAGTATAATTATTAATCTAATCAGAATTCAATAACCCCTTGTGGCCAATGAAAATAATACAAATGGTGGCCATTTTGTTAGGGTTCCAGCAAATATTACAATAATTCTTAAGTAAATGCTGCTTCCACACATCGCCGAACATTCACCACACGATTTTGAGCGGTTCACGAGCGTTATCTCAAGTTTTCCATCCATCAGCTGCTATTCAGATGATATTGAATTAAGTTCCAGTTAATCTAATCTTATCTTATTCAAGAACGCGAAGTTTGAGCTTATCCGATTCAATCCACTAAATTTGGAATCGGTCGTGCCCGAGTATACTGCAGTCTTCAGTGCTACTCAATTATCCTAAATATTTTTTGATGCACTGCCGCGTTTCTCTTTTGTTCAATTTTGCACACAAGTTCTCAGACAGCTATCCAATAAAATTCTATAAAAGCAACGTTGCACGTGTGTGTTGCTAAAATCGACACTTTCTTATCCTTTGAATTCTTGATAATTTAGCGCACAGTCTGCGTATTAGTATTACGTGAAAAATGAAAACGCAAACTTGAGATTGATTAAAATTTTGTGTTTTGAAGTTTTAACAAGACAGTTTTGCTTGAAAATTAACTTGGTGGGTACAACCGACTTATTGCTGTGTCAGATTCAGACAAGAACGAGACCGAGAAATGTGGATGGGTGCTGGAAACTGAGGGACGGTGTCAAGAAGAGAAAACCCTCGGATCGATGAAAACGGCTTCGACAAACGCTTGCCTAACCAGTGAAATCCCAGGTCGAGAGGAGTTTTTGTGAAAGCTCGGCATCTAACCCAGTTTCCGAAGTATTATGAATATTTTTTTTTAAATTTTTTGTTTGGCAATTTCGAAACTTTTAACTCTGCTCTCAAATAGAGGGATTGATTACTTAAATTTCCCGAGTTTACTTATGCAAATTATTAGTGGAGTTCATCCAACTCTTCTCGTTCCGTTTTACATCGACCCTTAAGTGTTTCAACTTCTGGTCCAACTGATATATTAATTAACTTTTTGTTCCAAACCGTTATCGTTTTCCTTTGTTTACATAATTGCGTCGATTTAATTATCGTATCAATGAGTTCTCAAATTTCATGTTTATTTCATTGAAATTTTATTTAATTTTCATTTGGTTACGCTGTATGCGTTATAAAGTATGCCTCATTTGGTCGTTCTTTTATGCGGAACCTGTGAACTCCGCACCATGAGAAATAGAATTTGTATTGCAATATTTAATAAACCAAATTGTGACAGGTTTTTATTCGGTAATCTTATCTTCTACCTTCCGAAACTTTTTACTTCAATTTTCAGTTAAAAGTTAAGTAATTGAATAAATCGTGCACGAAACTTTAGTTTCAAGTTGTTTCTAGTTTCTGAGTTTTGTCAATTAAGGGAAAAATTGAAAGAGTTGGAATTATTTTTATTTTAATCTTCCATCGATTTTTACATAA
Source organism: Rhagonycha lutea (assembly GCA_958510855.1). Classification (NCBI taxonomy): domain Eukaryota; kingdom Metazoa; phylum Arthropoda; class Insecta; order Coleoptera; family Cantharidae; genus Rhagonycha; species Rhagonycha lutea. The sequence goes on from OY294041.1 coordinate 31,392,736, forward strand.
CAATTATGTAGAACGAACGATATGTAATACTACATCGCATTGCAATGTCTATCATTGTTTACGTATTTCATAATTGGATTTGAAATGACCTTCCGCAATATTACGAACGGTAATACCTTTTTTTGCATACACTGCGAGTTATAATCGAAGGACGGCTGGAGGGAAGTAAAATTTTCTTCTTTAGTCTTTTCCGGAGTTGCTGTTTTACGATGGGCTAGAAATTTCCGTTCAACCCTTGCCTAGATAGGTCAAAAGTTAACAGGCCTCAGTCTATATCGTTTTGATTCCGTATTTTATGAGTGCTTTCATGTGATACAGAGAAGCAAATGTGTAATTTATCGTTATGAATACATAATACTTGGGCTGTTTTTGGTTTTCACTTCCCTATTATTTAAAACAATCATCTTCGATAGGAATCAAACTTTCAATTTCAGCACCATAACCCGCGCAAGTAATAGTTCATGCGCATGTGCCGTCATTTTAGACCCTAGTTTTGACAATATGAACGTCACAACAGGGTTGCAGATATAAAAATGTTCGGTTTGACTGGCTCATGGCGGCAGACAAAGTCTTTTGTAGCCGCACGCTAACAAAATACCACATGACGACATGACGGCGAGGAAATGAAACTTGAACTTGGTGTACATAGTACAAAAGAAACATTGTTTATTTAACATTTTTAAGAAATTGTTATTATAATTGATTGTAGCGCCCCCTACAGACATATTGAATGAAAATTTTAGTTCAAATAATCATTGAATTGAATCGGATGTTGCTGGATATACCACAAAATGTCATCTTTAGACAGGAGACGTTAGTCGCAGACTATGCAAGGCCAATCGATATCTGGTTAGCTCTGCAATACAGAAATCTCTTTAGAACTTATAGCCACCAGAGAAGGACGAATTAAGGAAAGGTAGGTCGAAGAAATGCTTCGAGGTAGCATAAATGCAGAGATGAGGTACTGTGGTATTTTGGAACCTTCCGGAGGACGTTCAGCATACAGAGGAGCCAGCTAGATCTATAGAATATGCGTGGGAATACGCGTGCATCCCAAGGTAAAAGTTTAGAGTGAGAATAAGCCGCTATAGAAGATACGTCTTTAAAATGATCACAAGTTTATATTTTAGGTGTACTGTTTGTAGTTTGTTAAGAAAATGCAATATATAAGCTTTCCGTGATTCGGATATTACGTTAAACAGTAGGTCCAATAAAGTATTCGCTGGGTGCATAGTGGGGGTATTAAAATACGACGCTAGCTTCCGCTGCCGACAAATTGTGCAAAAAAACGTGGTCAGATGGCACGCACCCATTGGCTGGGTGCGTAAACGACGCCAACGTCCGCTGCGGATAAATTGTGCAAAAAACGTGGCCAGATGTCACTCACCCAGCGAATATGAAAACCAAGGGAACATCACGAGAAAATAGCCCACGAATTTAAAAATTTGCAGATGACAAGACAGTAAATGGTCCAAAAAGCAATAATAAAACAAAAATTTTGAGGATCATTGCAAATAGGGCTTATATTTAAAAAAACAACAAAATTTAACATGAATAACTGATTATCCACGACATAGTATTGGTTGCCGTTATAAGCTCCGCCCACCCTGCAGTTTAACAAGTTTCAATGGTTTAAAAATTAATTTAACGATGATGAATCTGAGATTTGCCGTAGTTGCGTTGTCAAAATCGACTGATTAAAGATATATCCTAGACCTGTCCTACTCGGCAAAGTGTGCTAATAGTAAGGAGATGGATCTCTCTTTTCTTTTCTCAGAAAATTTAAGCCATAAATATCCCTAAACAGTGAAATTTACTCGATGTTAACTGTACCTTGGTGTAGGTACGACTGAAGCTGGTGCGTCGCTCCCCCATAACACAACATCATTCGCATTATAGGGTATGGTTGGAAAAGCTTCCTAGAGCCCTTTGATCGCTTAATGATTCCCCATACGCGTCGGTCTCCATTCCGCGTCCAGTGTATGTACCGAATGCACCTATAAGGTCTATTTTCGAGCAGAAATTGTAAGCTTAAGGGCCGGTTCCACCAACTCTGATTCCCCCCCCCCCTTGGGGTCGTCCGTAACTCTGGTTAAGTAGTTTAATCACGGTTAAATAGAAAAGACTGTCCCACCATCTTTTTTAACCATGATCAAAGCAAGCTAATCAGCCTTCAAACTTATCGGTCGATGTTTACCGTTCGGTCAAAATTAATCACGGTTATATTCATATCTCGGTAAAACTCGAGAATGATGAATGAAACACTACAATTTTCACGTGATTATCAACCAACCAGAATAGCTTTTAGAAGTTTTTAGCAAGTATTTCCGAAGTTGAAGAAATCAACTACTCGTAGGTTTAAAATATATGATGAAACATTTGGAAGTTAATCACGCTTAAATATTTCTAACCGTGATTAGTTAACCAACAATTTAATCAGAGATGTTGGAACCGGCCCTTAAAATCGATTTTTGGACAAACTAATTGATATTTGAGATTAAGGCCGTGTTCTGGTTTAAAAGCATAAATTATGGGCGATTTGTCGAGCTCAATAAAAATGAAACAAAAAATATTTTTACCATTCAGATTTTTACAACATATTTCCTGATATTTTGAGAATATACAGAAAAAATTTTGAAAAAAAAATAATGAAAATTAAACAAGCTATAAATAAGCTGGTAAAGTTGGGGGTAAAAAAATAGAGGGTGTTTTGGTTGACACGATTGCAACCCTTCTGGTAATCGGAGACAAGATTTCAAAAAAGATTCTTAATTAATGAGAACTTCGTTATCGCCCCTACCAAAGAGAAAACGAAAAAAAAAAATTTTCGCAAAATGGCGGCTGTCTGAAGAAACTGTTCACAATTCTTAATTTTTTAAAATAGTAAACCAAATAATTTTTATACAAAAGTGGTAAGGACGATAGACAGTTATATGGTGAAGGTTGATACAAAATTTGAATCAAATCGGTTACATAGAACTTGAGATATCATGTCAACCAGGTTGAAAAATGTTGTTTTGAGGAAAACACGTTTAAAGTTTTAAGCAAAAGTTTCAACCCGTAAAACAAATAATTTTGATACAAAAGTGGTAGGGGCAATAGACAGTTATATAGTGAAAGTTGGTACAAAATTTGAAGCAAATCGGTTAAATAGAACTTGAGATATCATGTCAACCATGTTGAAAAATGTAGTTGTGAGATTTATTCTATTAAAGTTTTGAGCAAAAGTTTCAACCAGTAAAACAAATAATTTTCATACAAAAGTAGTAGGGGCGATAGACAGTTATATAATATTGAAGTATTGAAGTAAATATATATTAATATTATCTTCTGGGCTACTTTCTCGTGCTTGTACCGAAAATCAAATAGAACACACACCACATGCAGAATCCATGTGGATACTAGCTATATCTACTAGATGTGGGTAGAGAGGAAGAGGAGGACTTTCTTATGATAGCTTGCTTTTTGGATGTGAGAACTGGTGTCGTGGTTAGAGATTTAAATAAAATCTAGTCACTTTTCAATCAGAATAAATAATAACAAGTTTCTGTGGCCAGTATCAGCAGCACAGCTAACCTCAAGTGCTACGGGCGGCTACAGCATTTTATTGTAAGGTAATTTTTTTAAAATGTGAAAAAATGGATGTGAAACCGGGGGGTCTGCGGGGTATGGAATACCCCCCAGCTGTAAGGAAGCAATAATCCAATTTAATTGGATGTGTTTTCCATTTTCTACGGTGAGATAAACCTCTATACTTTGTTTACCCATACCCAACATTATTTCCCAAAACATAGAATAGAATTTTTCTGTTGCTCAAATTTTGAAATTCCCGTTTACAATATTGGCTTAAATACATTTTAGGGAGGAGCCTAGGTGCATATGTTGGGTAGACAAAGTATAGCCCTCTTGGTTATGTTTATTTGAAAAACATATGCGCATATTTTCAAGATTTGTTCAGAAGCAACTAATTATAGTGTAGCAGTGGTATAACTACACCATTTCCAGTTTTAATTCAGAAAGCTTCAATTGCATTTCAGATTAGCCAAAGCTTACGGCTGTCCATCTAGAGCAGCGTCGCAAACCTAGCCAGAACGGTTAAAGCTAAACTTCCTCTCGGAGTTAACCAGAAGAGTATGGTTGTGAGGCCGGAAGTAATGGTTGATTTGATTTACAATTGATGCTTTCTAAAGCTGCAATGGTGTAAAACTCACCAGAACCGTATAATGTGTCCGGGCTCCTAAATCTCCTGCGCCCTGGTTCTACCAAACTACTGGAACCCCTGAAATTAATTGCAGGTAGTTTCTGATAATTACACATCTGCGTGTAAGATTCTTGCAACCAGGATTAATGCTTGAAGGACTTCATCGGGTGTAGTTATCTTTGAAGTGTTTTCCTAACATTGATTAGCAGACGTGCAGGTATTTGCCAACTTTTTGTTACCTGTAATTTAGCTTCCAGACTCGTTATTTGTGATTGTCCTGTCATTATGTTAGTATATCTGTTGCCGTTCCTATGAGACCATGACATTAGGATTCGGCTCTGTATGAAGATACCACAGTTGGGTCGCTCTTATGTAGACACAAGCATCCTTGATGTCGAAGGAAAAACCGAAAAAGCCTACCTGATTCCTTGCTTCCTTTCTGTGCAGTTAAGCGGGCATTCACAATGAAGTGGGGTCTTGCCTTGCTTCGGTAGAAAGCTAGCAAGATCCAATCCAAATGAATGAATTCTTATTAATCATAGAAAAGGATAGAAGAAAATTCTTGAATTTAATTGGCGCTTGCCAGCTTTCTACCGAAGCAAGGCAAGACCCTACTTCATTGTGAACGCCGCTTTACACTTTTTAACACGTGGAGATTTTGTGGGCTTTCAACCAGAAGCAGGTAACCTGCTTCATCCGACAATAACGACGACATGATTAATAAATAATGTAACCAGCAACTGTATATTTTTCAACGTCCCCGCATGATTGAGTTTCAGATACCACGTATTGTTTCGCAATTTCTTAGTCACAGGTTCATCAACCTAAATATCTATTCAAACGTATCGCCTCTGACTTCCTCTCGGAAGTCGTAGTTTGAACTTCTTCAAACTTCTGCCCAACCTTGTACACACAGTTATTTATAACCTCCGCCCATCGATACATCCTATAAATCAATTTATAGTTATGAGTATTTAAGAATTTATAGGGAAAAAACGACTAATCATGTTCACATAACCTTCGTGTGCACTCAATGTAATAATTTTTCGATTGGTCACACATTAGCAACCTACATACCCAGAGTTGTTATTATTCAAATTTTATTCTTTCTTACACTTAACAAAAGTTAATTACTTTGCGTGTAACCTACTTTTTCGCAAAATTTTTGGTGTCATTCCAAAAATTAACGGTGTTTATAATTTTGAATCTTTTCAATCGATTTGTCGGGTTATTGGAAAAGGAAAGGTAAAAGTGTTATACGAGGTCATGTCGGATAATTTTTATTCTAAAGCGTTTCGTGCATATGAACCTATATTGCCTTAATGATGTGTTGTGCACGCCAAAAACACATTTAATTAAATTTTTCTAATATTCCATTCGTGTTGGTTGTTATCTTCCCTTCCGAATGAATTAATTAGTCTCTTTTGGGTTTTAAATGCGCAAATGCCATTATCTTGTTGTCCTAATGATAATAGTTTACTAAAATCAGTAATTTTAGATAATGTAAGCGTTTTTAATTTTATAAGTTACTTAATTTCCGATAACGGGGCGTTTCTGGTAATTATCTACAATTTTGTTAGTGTACTTAAGTTGAATTGATTTGAACAGGTTCCTCAATATTTGATTCTGTAGCGTCCCGTCTCGCTCGGTTTTTGGTCAATATTGTTTTCGTCTTTATTATACCTCCACTAAGATGCATTTATGTCTTTGTCGTCGTCACCCTTAATACTGTGATCTTCCACCCTCGCCGCTACCGGACAACGGACAATCAATAAATACCTGGTGGCCAGGCCGATGGTGTGTTAACACCACTTTTGCCGAGATAACACGCCAGATTACCTAATCATGAAAATTGACTTCTCCATAAAGGGGGAAGGGTAAAAAATTAAAAAGGGAGTATAACATAATTGGTACTTTTAGTAAAGTGCTTGGAAAGTTAAGTTTGTACGAGACACGAACCCGAATAAAGCGAGAGGTATTTCGTTAATTAAACTATATCTGAGAGATTAAAGTTCGAGAAAGAAACTCCTAATTAAATACACGACAAAGATGTAATATAAATGCGAAAAAGTCAGACGAGGAAACTTTGTTCTAGAAGTCGAAAACTTTTAACTAGTCTTCCACACAGCAAACTTTGCTTCAGAACTAAAGTTGTTACAAAAGTGTAAGTTTATATACTTTATGGCAAAAGTTAGTTTAGGGGGACTTGGAATCGATAAAACAAAGTTTCTCAAGTTATATGTTCTCTATTGCGAGTTTAAAAACTTTATGCTTGTTTTACGCTTTCTTTTCCAACTTGTTTTTGTTATTTGGATATCAAAATGAATAATTACGATACGCTGACGTTAACAGTTCTCAAAACTTCCCCCCCCCCCAAGAGTGGTTTCGGCAATCAACACTCATCTTCAGTTCACCTTCCTCTCCGCTCAAAGCCAAATAATTTTCCTCTTTAATATTACAACCACACAAATTTCAGCTTGTAATTTACATACCGAGTTGTAAAATCAACTGAACATCGGGGAAAGTTTAGTTAGGGAACTTCATTTCATGTTTCTAATGTTACACTACACGACTCGCATTCGCATTTAGATTTAATTGAATACAAATTTTATCAACGAATTTGTGTGCCACAAACTTTTACTCATTGTTTTGTGTTATCTTTCGTTACTTTTATTATTTGTACAACTTTTAATTATTAACTTTATAATTTTACGGCTGTTTTTGTATCCGATTTAAACTTGGAGAAAAAGTTTTCTCCGAGTTGGGGAAAACTTTTCCAGTTTTTTATATGTTAAAATTATTTTGTCGAGTTTTTAAACGCTGCTCATGTTAAAAGAAGAAAGTTGTGTAATAGAACTTCGTTCTTGATAACTTTTGTTTTTAATTATGAAAGGCAGAGTTGTTTTAAATTTTGACAATCGCTATAGGGAATTAAAACTCCCTTAAATTTCCGTTCCGTCAATTTTTCTCAAAGTACTTTGTTTGTGGTTTAAGAACATCTGGGCACCTAATTTCTTCGAGGAAATCGTAATCCAGGTGGTAAGAGAGTTTTTATTGGCATAAATGTGACGCGCAGCTAGTAAACGATGAAGTTGACGTGTATGAACTACCCTTAACAAAAGTTTACGATTACTCTCACCTTTTCACATTAAACAAGCAGACATTTGCTATTCATTGGTTCTTTGAGTAGCACGAAGTTATGAGCTTACATAAGTTAGTCGAGTATGAAGCTCTCAGGTTTGTTGTCTCCCAAAACTTATAATCTTCGAGTTGTTCGAACCCAAACCACTTTCTATGTGAAATTATAGGACAACTCTAAACGTCTACACACTTTTATGATCCTTTCTTTCGCTGGGTGCGGAGTGCATAGTGGGGGTATTAAAAACGACGCCAGCGTCCGCTACGGACAAATTGTGCAAAAAAGATGGCCAGATGTCGCGCACCCATTCGCTGGATATTCGAGTTGTTCGAACCCAAACCACTTTCTATGTGAAATTATAGGACAACTCTAAACGTCTACACACTTTTATGATCCTTTCTTTCGCTGGGTGCGGAGTGCATAGTGGGGGTATTAAAAACGACGCCAGCGTCCGCTACGGACAAATTGTGCAAAAAAGATGGCCAGATGTCGCGCACCCATTCGCTGGGTATTAAAACCGACGCCAGCGTTCGTTGCGGACAAATTGTGCAAAAAAGGTGGCCAGATGTCACGCACCCAGCGAATAATCAGGTACCATAAGCCGGGGCAAAACATTTTGGGGAGCAAATATGTATTGTATCCAAATGAAACAATTTTCACCTAAGTGTTATCCTTGGGGCGCTAGAAATGCAATAATGGACGGAGACATGGGAGAATGCATCCTCGTTAAACCTCCCTTCACCCCGGGTACGCCAATGATTTTAATCGTGTACAGATCATCAATAATAATTTACGTGGATGTCTGTCGATAGACTGAGACTTGTTTTTATCGTGCTAAGGGATGAACCTTGACTGTTTGTTCTAAATCGTCGATACGTGTTCAAAAGTTGGAAGAAAATAATATGTAAACCGCTTCGTGGTTTTTTTTGTAAGAAAACTTCTGAAACGGGGTGGGGAAGTACTGTAAGTCTTGAAATCGAACAATTTGAGTAAAACCAATTTATCTTTGATATTAACCACGTGCGTCTGCGAATCTTAGGTTTAGTGTGATCTCTTTTTTGTTGAATTCTCTTCGCTTTGATTCCTAAGCAAACAAGGAAAATGATTTTCCTTGAAAAACAATCCTTCGTGTTTTCATGTTTGCTAGGAATAAAAAAAATTGAGCTTTTGACGTTTTGGTGACATTGTGATTGCATTTTTAAAACGTTGATGTAAAAAAAGTCGTGAGAAGCTTGACGAGACGTGTGGGGGTATGTACCGTTCATAAGTTGGATGTTTCTCTGATTAGTAAATCAGTGGATCCTCCTACTCAAATTAGTTTACACGTTTCTTCTTAATATTAGAACCGGTTATAGAAATTTTGAACAAGTAATATTAGTCTAGGAAAGCATGACGTTTATGATGGGCAAAGTTTGGCCATAAAGCTTATCGATTATGACCACGATTATTCCTGTCTTGCGAAAGTTCTCATACTGCAATTTGCTCTAGGGCAACTTGGACACTAAAGTTCTCTATGTGTGATTAACGGGAAGATGCTAATGTCGTAAAGTTGCAGGATATTTGATAATATGTGAATGTCCAACGAACCGGACCAGCTCGGGCGTTCGATAATTTATTAAAATATCTGAAGTTCGCCGACAGCACTGTATTCTGAAACTTTACTAAACCAAACATCGTGCAATAGTTTCCAACTTTTGGCTGTTGTTGAGTTGAAATTAGTTTAACTGTAGTTGTCCGAGAAACTAACTCTGCTAACACTCGAATTGCTTCTATGTTTACCGCTTCAACTTAGTTTAACGACATTTATCTTTGTTTTGTTATGATTGGGGTTGGTCTTTATCGTTTATTTCAACTGTTTGCTATTTTAACTTGTTCGCAAATGTTCATACTTTAATTGATTTCAAATATGCAAGCCAGGCACTAATTTATTCAGCCCTAAGCGATTCGTGCCTTAAATAAATTACCTCATAATTTCGACCTCTTATAAAATTTTCTCTACGATGCAAGTGACACTTTTGCTTTGCTAACCACGTACGTGTCGAGAAGTTGTTCCATAATAACCACAATCATTTTTTTATCATTTCGCTTGCGGTTTCTATCCGGAAAATTTGCAGATCCGCCTGCCTGCCTCATTTTGGGTTATGCAAACCGCGGTACTCGTATTTTAATCGGAGGTGTAGTGCAGCGCCTCTTCCTCCTTTAACGAGGGTCGTCGCACTATCAACATCCCCATGGCAGTCTATGGCTCCTCGTGAACTAGAAAAATTTCTAATTTTGCACACACCGACAGTTTTTAAATGACTGCGCACTTTTAAATTACCTCTAATGGTGTTTCATCCGATTACCATAACAATAATCTTCCCATATACTACCTTACCTCGTATGTAGGACAAGAGAACAAACAGTTGGAACGTCTCTGTTATGTATGTGTGTATGTACGAAATACGAATGTGTTACAATTTATTTTTAAAACGAAAATAAGCAAATTTTAATTATTGTTTTTTTTTTTATTTTCAGATCGTCTTGATGCGGCATGATGAAGCTGACTATCAGTCCAGGAGCGTAACTTAGTTTGTGTTGTGTTTAGTGTTGGTTAAAAATTGCGGACGAACTATCGCGAGTTCGTTGCATGTGCTAGTGACTTTAGATACCCATGGACAAACGTAGAATGATTACAAAACGTGCAAGGGTTGAAAACTTACGCGGTCCAATCGCGACAAATGGACCAATGCAAACGCGTCCCCTCGTCGCGTTGCTCGATGGACGAGATTGTTCCATCGAAATGCCGATTTTAAAAGATGTCGCGACAGTGGCTTTTTGTGACGCTCAAAGTACCAGCGAAATCCACGAGAAAGTACTGAACGAAGCGGTGGGTGCGTTAATGTGGCATACAATAATTCTCACAAAAGAGGATTTAGAAAAATTTAAAACGTTGCGCATTATTGTCCGAATTGGATCAGGTGTTGACAACATCGATGTTAAGGCGGCCGGCGAATTGGGAATTGCGGTGTGCAATGTTCCGGGGTATGGGGTGGAGGAAGTGGCTGACACCACGTTGTGCCTAATCCTCAATTTATATCGGCGTACGTATTGGCTCGCCAATATGGTGCGGGAAGGAAAGAAATTCACAGGTCCAGAGCAAGTTAGAGAGGCTGCTCAAGGATGTGCGCGGATACGTGGCGATACTTTAGGTATAGTAGGTTTGGGCAGAATAGGTTCAGCAGTGGCGCTCCGCGCAAAAGCGTTTGGATTTAACGTGATCTTTTATGATCCTTACCTTCCAGATGGAATCGAAAAAAGTCTGGGTTTAACTAGAGTATACACGCTTCAAGAACTTTTATTCCAATCAGATTGTGTGTCCTTACATTGTACTTTGAACGAACATAATCACCATTTAATAAATGAGTTCACAATCAAACAGATGAGACCAGGAGCTTTTCTAGTTAACACTGCTCGTGGCGGTCTTGTCGATGACGAATCGTTGGCCGCGGCGTTAAAACAAGGTCGTATTAGGGCTGCCGCGTTGGATGTACATGAAAACGAACCATACAATGTATTTGCGGGACCTCTGAAGGACGCGCCAAATCTGCTAGGCACACCCCACGCTGCGTTTTATAGTGATGCATCCGCCACTGAACTAAGGGAGATGGCGGCATCTGAAATTAGACGTGCCATTATGGGCCGTATACCCGAGTGCCTGCGTAATTGCGTCAACAAAGAATATTTTATGGGACCTGGTGCTTATCCAGAAGGTACAGGTAATACTAAATCACTTTGCTTTTTATTCCCTTACATTTATCCAAGATTTCCCATTAATAACTGTCCCACTCTGCGATTAACTTAGACGTAATTAAAACTGTTAAGAACCCACTTTAATTTGGTTTGCTTGCAGTGTCTCCGGCTGGTGTCAATGGCGGATATTATCAAGGTGGGGCTTTACCCGTCCAGCAGGCGCATTCGACAACACCGCACGAAGTTCCACACACGGTAGCACCCAGTGCTGCACCTCAAACTCCTCAACCCCAACCACCACCTGGACCTGTAATTCCTCCACATTTAGTAAGTTACAATCGCTCTTGTACCCCTTTGCATTTACAATGTCTCTTAATCGCGACCCCGCAGGCCGAGTCGTGTTGCATTATTATATTATCCAGTTGTGGTGCCCATATTTTGAGTTCCTTCATTCTTATACCATCAAGGCAGGCTAGGGGAATAACTAAAATTTGTGGTTTCTCATTAGCACGAATATATGCAAGTTCTTACTCGGGATTTTCGGACACGAATATATTTGTATCTTTCACCTTTTTAGAACAAATATCTGTATTTTCTTAGTAAAGATATCCTTACATTTACTTTAGCGTTAGCTATTTCTGGTTTCAAGTCCAACAATAGAGCTAGTTGACCATTTTAACTGTTTCGCGCATGCCTGAAGGCTGGGTTAAGTAACTTCATAGATGGCGCTGTTCAATTTTGCGTCCTTTTGAATAAGTTCATGTTTTGAATACATTCGAATTATATAGTAAACTATAATAAATAACAAATAGGTCCACCTTGTTATGCTTCAAAGTTTTAAAATGCTATTAAAAACACCAACCAATATGTCATCACAACTATTCACTAAGCCTCAAATTTATAGGTTAGAATTCACAAATATTCAATAAATGTATGACTGGATTTTAATAAATATTATTATTATTCTATACCAAATTGTTTTTAAAATTAGATATCTCGATTGAAAAGTCACATTTTAGATTTGTTCGTTTGTATGAACTAACTTGCTCGGTTCAAGTTAGTGCAAATGAACACCGCCATCTATGGTATTATAGAAGAACTTAAAATCAGACTTATCTTTCTAAAATTTAAATTGTGTTGATATATCAGCTGCCACTCCACCTGCACGGTTTCCTTCAATTACTTAGGGCCATTTCTATTCCTTGGTGGCGCCACCATAACTAACAAATTAAGTCCAATTTCTAGTTTGAAATTATTCCGTGAGGTGGAGTTTTGTATGGCGAAGTAAATCGCGAACAGTGCGAATCGAACCAGAAACTACAGTTTTAACTCAGATTTTAACCATGATTGGCTAAACGACAGTTTGAAATTTTAAACTAGATCTGCACAAGTCACCCTAAGTCTATTGGCTAGGTTGTTGATTTCGTAGCGCAGATATCTGTATTACCAACTTAAATTTTTTATAACAAATATCCGCATTATTATTAACGCAAGAAATATTTACTATGGGAATGGGAACAAGAACCAGCACCCCACAGCATTTTTTATTGTGCAGACTCACCAACAAAATGGCCAATTTTGTACCGCCATCTAAGGTACTCCATTTGAACTTACCCCAGACTTGAAATTTTTTGCATAACGAAATTTCTTCCCTTCTGAAATTTAAATTGTGTTGGTAACTTGGCCACCACCCCACCTGCGCGGTTTCCTTAAATTGATTATTTGTCTATTCCCTACGTTGCTGATTTTTTATCGCAGATATCTGTTTTACCAACATACATCACTATGGGAACAAGAACCAGCACTCAACAGCATTTTTTACTGTGCTAACTACCAACAAAATCCTCACAGTTTGTAGTGTTTATTGGCCAGAGTTAGTCACTAGGTCTTGCCATTGCTAATTGATGCTTTTTGTTCTGTTGAGTGGAGTTTCTAGTTCTTATTCTCTAAATTTAAAACCCAAGACTACTGTTCTAATTAATTTCTGTTAAAGACGCCCATGCTCTTCTGTTTAACTTTTGACTACACGAATAACTAGCCCTGTTAACGTCGGTCGTTAGTGTACCTCACGTTTGATTGGTATTCGCTAATGCAATTTTAGCAGCCCAAAACATTTCTGGATGTTGTCCACTGGTAATTCTTACTATTATTATGAACTCCTATGCTTTTGAACGGTAAGGGTGCGATTTTAAAGACTGTTCTAAAACTTCATTTACAGCTCAAAATTGGTTATAGATACAGCAATGAATATTTTTTTAACGGAAAGAGGTGAATTTTTTGAAGGTCATGATATAATTTTTAATCGGTTTTGATAACGGATTAAAACTTTGATTATTTTAATTAGCGATTTTATATCAAAAACGCACAATTAATTAAAATTTAAAGTATGTCTTGGCACAATATGTCGCCCAAATGATAGACCGTGCCCCATTAATATTAACCTTATGGTTGCATTAATTTATTGTTTAAATTATTGTCGGCGCAGTTTTCAATGATATGATAACTTATCATACCTTAGTCACAAAATTAACTTTTGCAATTGGGCGCCGGAGGATGCTTGGCCTTGTTGTAATGTTTTGGGGGACTTTTGGCCTGATCTGATCCTAGTATGAGCTACAAGATCATGGTCCTGCCTTCCAAATTCCTCAGGTTTGAGGACAAAATCAATGAGTTTCAATATAGTCAAAAAATATTCTTTCTAGTAAATGGTTGGTTTTAGGCCTTTTTTGGTAGGGATCTTTTCAATGATGCCAAGTTTTTTGTACTATTTTAGCTGCTTCTTTGCCTAGCTCTGCGAGTTGGAATCCAAGCAGGATCTAACTCTAAGGGCCGATCTATTCATCTCTTCGTAAAGTAGCTATTAGCGTTACGGGTAAGGTAGCAGTTCGTAAACGTTTATTCACATCCCAATAGCCACTATTGCCTTGTAAATATGGGTTACGACTAACATAAATTTAAGAGCCCCTTGAAGCGGCAAATATGTTTTACAAATCAGATTTTAACTTAAAATTTCTAGAATTGTGAGTGTTGTATTTATGAGAAATTTAATTTTTGATAAATAATTGATCAAAACGAATCTTTTAGATGATATTAATTTTATCCAAGACGAAAACAGAGTTCAGTAATAGGATAATTTAAATTGTCGGGACTGTAAAAATGTAATCACTTTTTTAACAATTTTTTAACAAAGTGATTTAACAAAAGTTTTGTTGTTTAATTATGATTTCTTTAAAATACACTTTACTCCTTTGGATAAATAAACTGTTAAAATGTACAAATTGCACATATGAGGGATGCTCGGGGTTGAAATCGAGGCGATTGTGGGAGGGTAGTTTCAGGTAGTTTTTCGACGTGGTTTCTTGCATTTCTAATGACCTGGACCAAAACTATTTTATCTCTTTCTCTCATAACAATATATTATAGCGCTATCCTACTCTGTCATATACTAACTAGAAGAAAACATCGATCCTGTTTAGTAAGTTCGCAATACCTAAAAACAAGATACGACAAGATGAATATACCCAAATTTGTTGTAGGGCACTTGTAAACTTATTTGGCTCGTAATTACGATGCGTTTTGCGAAGAGATGAATAGATCGGCCCTAAGGCTACACTCAGAGTAAACACTGGTTGCCGAAACCGGCTTACCTGATTGAATATTTTCATTGAAATATCTGTTATCAGCTTCGTTTATATTAATAGATGTTAATTAAATATAATTTAGGACAAGGAAGCTGGTAACACCAGATATTTCAATGAAAATATCCAAGCAGGTAAGCCGGTTTCGGTAAACAACGTTTACTCTGTCCGTAGCCTAAGGGTTAAGATCGAATGGTCTTGCAGAATTAACCAGGAGAGCGGTCGTGAGGCTTGGCAATCGGGCGCAATCTTAATATTGCTTTGTTAAAGCCTTAATTACGATTTAACCAATTGAATCTCATTCATTAGTTCAAGCAAACCCGATTTTGATGGTGAGAGGAAGATAGTTCAATTTGCATGTTAATCTTCGGAGGGGGGGGGGTTGCTCATTGATAATAGGTGAGATTCTCCAACCTTCTGGGTGTTTGTTAGTTCAAATAATATAATATTTACAATAATAATGTAATTTATTGTCTATTACGTCTTCTAATTCAACTCTTATAAGGTTGGCTTATCTGATACTATATAATTTGTAAAATTTGATTATTTTTACTCGACTACTCATTCAAATTTTGCAAGAAAAACCTTTGCATTTAGCAATAATTGTAGTTTTTATGTAATTACTAGAGAGTGGAATTTAGGACGTAAAAAATAAAGGAAATTTAGGGAATTATCAATTGTAATTTTATTTAAGAACCACATATTTGTCGCATTCCGTTGACGATACGTGCGCGCGACGTAAATACTTGGAACAAGTTTATTATGGGGCGGGGCTATCCATAAAATTTTAAGTTGTATATTTGTAATTTTCAACTACCATAATTTCAAGAGAAAAATTTTAAATTCGTGGGCCCAGTTAAAATAGATAATTTACAGTTGCCTAAATTCAGACAACCTCTCAAGTAATTACAGATTCATAGAAGTCAATTTTAAAATTGTTTGTCTTGGTTTAAGGTTTTTTTAGGTTTTTGTGTCCCTTGGTTCTCTCTCAAGATTTGTATTTAACTTCCATGACCATTGTTTGTCTTCTGGCTTTGCAGTATATCAGTGGTATTCATAAAAATTAATAAATATTTACAACAGGTTTACAAATCCTTTATAAGGCAATATAGAGGATTACAAGGGCATTTCAAGACTTTTGTAAACCTGTTGTAAATATTGCTCTTTTTTTATGAATGCCACTGTATATCTTCAAATTGGGTAATTTTTCTTGAGTTTTTTTGTTGAAAAATGCTCGAGCTGTATTGTAGGGACGCTTGATACCCTACGTCAAAACCTTTGGATCTAAATGCCCCATTGGATTGTCTCTCTAATTGTTTCTTTGCACATGGCTTATCAAATCTTGTGATGTGACATTGCTGGCGTTGTACTGATTCCACAGTAGATACTAGAACTTTCAAAAAAAAAGTTAATTTGCAATACAGGTCATTTATCTTCAATTGAGAGATGAGAGAGCGCTAGTACAATGTAAACTTGATTATCTACTGTCTGATAGACAAATCTTATGGGAGTTTTAGAAAAACCAGATGTAGTTCTAAAGATTATCAACAGATGGTGCTTCAAATGTGATCTGGAGTGATGATGTTACTTCAACTTAGCAGCGCCATCTGTTGACAATCTTTCGAACTACATTAGGTTTTGCGTAAACCGCCATAAGGAGTGCTTTTTTTCGAATATTAAAAGAAACTAATAATTTGTTTTTTGATTTTAGCCAATTAGTACGCCGGATCCGGCAAATCATCATGCAAGTAAGCCTGAGCCTTCGGAAGTACACTAACATCGTCATCAACAAATTACCTATTTTTACATGAGCTGGACATTGCTGCATTGTATGAATGAAATGTGTGTTGTCAACGCATTTTGAGTTAATTTAGTTTATTATGAGGTATACATATCGTGGATTGGAAAGTGTCTACATCACACCATGAGTTTAAAATAATAGTATTTCATGGTAGGTTTCATTTTGAAATGTTCGAAAAAGTCGCTCCCATTTTTAATTTGTGTGTGAAACGTTTTTGTTCTCCCAATCATGTAAATAAATTCATTTTTTACCGGCCCTTTCATTTTTTACTACTAAAACAAAAAATATGACGTTAGAAAGAATGAATTTCAAAATGAGACTTATTTTGTACAAACAAGAATACTTCATGTTCATTTTATATTTGTATAAATGGCACTCATGCTTTTTTTTGTTCCCATTTTACAATTACGCGTTAGTTTAAGACATTTTTGGCAATTTGAAAAATTTTTCATGCTGCACTCGAGTAAGAAATATGCGCTTAAACTTTTTTGCATGTTAAATTTTTCGAAAGCGTCCTTTATAATTTTAAATAATGAAAAGATGGTTTTTTTTTAATGCAACTTATGATTTCTTTTATTGTCACCGCACATACACGCCATTTGTGAATACAAATTTTATATTATAAAAGTTTAACTATGACAAATTTTGAATTATTTTATGTTTTTTAAGTGACGTAAAAAGTTGTAAAAAGATTGTTCATTTTAGAAGAAACTATTGCTAAGTGAAAAGATGTGCATTTGAATTGCCTATTCGATCATTTTATGTTTAAATACTTTTTTTAGGTAAATAAAATATGATGTTATATAAATGAAAATGAACTTTTGTTTAAATAATGAAAGTATAATGACGTATTTCAGTGCTGCAATTTTAACTGATGATTTTAAAAATTGGAAGAGTGAGGTGAAAGTGCGTGGTATAGTTCTGTTTTTCGTATAAGGTAGAATTTTTAGTAAATTAGTGACATTTGTGAATAATTTTAACAGTGATAATTTTTACAGATTCTATGTACACAGTGCATATTTTCGTTTGTCATTTTCTCCTCTAAAATAACACTAATTAATAATTATTATCAAAAGAAACATTCCATCTTTTTAAACTTCACTTGGTTCAATAATTACAAGCTTGAAACAGCCAAACGATTGTATGCATTGTGTGTTTCTAAACCAACTAGAATCAGCATAAAAATACAAACGAAATGTAGGGCTACTGGACTTCCACAAAATTTTGAAATAAATATCTTATAAATATTTTTTATTTATTCATTTCTTTTGTTCTTCTATTACAGCTAATTCACAAATTCATCTCAAGTTTTAACCACTACAAATTACCTAAAAGTACTTCCCACTTCTAATTTATAGCTGCAGAGTTGATTTCAGCAGATTTGCAGTCTCCGACTGGGGAAAGTAGCTTAAAGTTCTGTCATTTTACCTTGCAGAAGAAAAAGAAATGCAGTAGGAAAGTCAACAGTTGATCTGCAGTCAAAAATATTTTGATTTATGGCTTTCAGGGAAAAAGTAGCTAAAAGTACTTCTCACTTCAGATTTAGCTGCAGGGTAAGATTTCAGATTTGCAGTCTCTAACTGGAGAAAATATCTCAAAGTTCTTTTCATTTTACATTGCAGAAGAAGAAAAGCAGTACGAAAGTCAACAGTTGATTTAGAGTCAAAAATATTTTGATTTATGTTTTGCAGTGTAAAAATTAGCTAAAAGTACTTCCCACTTCTGATTTATAGCTGCAGGCTAAGATTTCAGCAGATGTGCAGTTTCCAACTGGGGAAAGTAGCTCAAAGTTCTTTTCATTTTACATTGCAGAAGAAGAAAGCAGTATGAAAGCCAACAGTTGATTTGGAGTCAAAAATATTTTGATTTACATCTTGCAGAGTAAAAAGTAGCTAAAAGTACTTCCCTTTTCTGATTTATAGCTGCAGGGTAAGATTGCAGCAGATTTGCAGTCTCCAACTGGGGAAAGTAGCTCAAAGTTCTTTTAATTTTAGATTGGAGAATAAGAAAAGCAGTACGAAAGTCAACAGTTGATTTGGAGTCAAAAATATTTTGATTTACATCTTGCAGAGTAAAAAGTAGCTAAAAGTACTTCCCACTTCTGATTTATAGCTGCAGGCTAAGATTTCAGCAGATTTGCAGTTTCCAACTGGGGAAAGTAGCTCAAAGTTCTTTTCATTTTACATTGCAGAAGAAGAAAGCAGTACGAAAGCCAACAGTTGATTTGGAGTAAAAAATATTTTGATTTACATCTTGCAGAGTAAAAAGTAGCTAAAAGTACTTCCCACTTCTGATTTATAGCTGCAGGCTAAGATTTCAGCAGATTTGCAGTTTCCAACTGGGGAAAGTAGCTCAAAGTTCTTTTCATTTTACATTGCAGAAGAAGAAACGCAGTACGAAAGTCAACAGTTGATTTGGAGTCAAAAATATTTTGATTTATAGCTTGCAGAGTAAAAATTAGCTAAAAGTACTTCCAACTTCAGATTTATAGCTGCATTGTAAGATTTCATCAAATTTGCAGTCTCCAACTGGGGAAAGTAGCTCAAAGTTCTTTTCATTTTACATTGCAGAAGAAAAAAAGCAGTACGAAAGTCAACAGTTGATTTGGAGTCAAAAATATTTTGATTTATATCTTGCAGAGTAAAAAATAGCTAAAAGTACTTCCCACTTGTGATTTATAGCTGCAGGGTAAGATTTCAACAGATTTGCAGTCTCCAACTGGGGAAAGTAGCTCAAAGTTCTTTTCATTTTACATTGCAGAAGAAGAAACGCAGTACGAAAGTCAACAGTTGATTTGGAGTCAAAAATATTTTGTTTTATAGCTTGCAGAGTAAAAATTAGCTAAAAGTACTTCCAACTTCAGATTTATAGCTGCATTGTAAGATTTCATCAAATTTGCAGTCTCCAACTGGGGAAAGTAGCTCAAAGTTCTTTTCATTTTACATTGCAGAAGAAAAAAAGCAGTACGAAAGTCAACAGTTGATTTGGAGTCAAAAATATTTTGATTTATATCTTGCAGAGTAAAAAATAGCTAAAAGTACTTCCCACTTGTGATTTATAGCTGCAGGGTAAGATTTCAACAGATTTGCAGTCTCCAACTGGGGAAAGTAGCTCAAAGTTCTTTTCATTTTACATTGCAGAAGAAGAAACTCAGTACGAAAGTCAACAGTTGATTTGGAGTCAAAAATATTTTGATTTATATCTTGCAGAGTAAAAAATAGCTAAAAGTACTTCCCACTTGTGATTTATAGCTGCAGGGTAAGATTTCAACAGATTTGCAGTCTCCAACTGGGGAAAGTAGCTCAAAGTTCTTTTCATTTTACATTGCAGAAGAAGAAACGCAGTACGAAAGTCAACAGTTGATTTGGAGTCAAAAATATTTTGATTTATAGCTTGCAGAGTAAAAATTAGCTAAAAGTACTTCCAACTTCAGATTTATAGCTGCATTGTAAGATTTCATCAAATTTGCAGTCTCCAACTGGGGAAAGTAGCTCAAAGTTCTTTTCATTTTACATTGCAGAAGAAAAAAAGCAGTACGAAAGTCAACAGTTGATTTGGAGTCAAAAATATTTTGATTTATATCTTGCAGAGTAAAAAATAGCTAAAAGTACTTCCCACTTGTGATTTATAGCTGCAGGGTAAGATTTCAACAGATTTGCAGTCTCCAACTGGGGAAAGTAGCTCAAAGTTCTTTTCATTTTACATTGCAGAAGAAAAAAAGCAGTACGAAAGTCAACAGTTGATTTGGAGTCAAAAATATTTTGATTTATATCTTGCAGAGTAAAAAATAGCTAAAAGTACTTCCCACTTGTGATTTATAGCTGCAGGGTAAGATTTCAACAGATTTGCAGTCTCCAACTGGGGAAAGTAGCTCAAAGTTCTTTTCATTTTACATTGCAGAAGAAGAAACGCAGTACGAAAGTCAACAGTTGATTTGGAGTCAAAAATATTTTGATTTATATCTTGCAGAGTAAAAAATAGCTAAAAGTACTTCCCACTTGTGATTTATAGCTGCAGGGTAAGATTTCAACAGATTTGCAGTCTCCAACTGGGGAAAGTAGCTCAAAGTTCTTTTCATTTTACATTGCAGAAGAAGAAACGCAGTACGAAAGTCAACAGTTGATTTGGAGTCAAAAATATTTTGATTTATAGCTTGCAGAGTAAAAATTAGCTAAAAGTACTTCCAACTTCAGATTTATAGCTGCATTGTAAGATTTCATCAAATTTGCAGTCTCCAACTGGGGAAAGTAGCTCAAAGTTCTTTTCATTTTACATTGCAGAAGAAAAAAAGCAGTACGAAAGTCAACAGTTGATTTGGAGTCAAAAATATTTTGATTTATATCTTGCAGAGTAAAAAATAGCTAAAAGTACTTCCCACTTGTGATTTATAGCTGCAGGGTAAGATTTCAACAGATTTGCAGTCTCCAACTGGGGAAAGTAGCTCAAAGTTCTTTTCATTTTACATTGCAGAAGAAGAAACGCAGTACGAAAGTCAACAGTTGATTTGGAGTCAAAAATATTTTGATTTATAGCTTGCAGAGTAAAAATTAGCTAAAAGTACTTCCAACTTCAGATTTATAGCTGCATTGTAAGATTTCATCAAATGTGCAGTCTCCAACTGGGGAAAGTAGCTCAAAGTTCTTTTCATTTTACATTGCAGAAGAAAAAAAGCAGTACGAAAGTCAACAGTTGATTTGGAGTCAAAAATATTTTGATTTATATCTTGCAGAGTAAAAAATAGCTAAAAGTACTTCCCACTTGTGATTTATAGCTGCAGGGTAAAATTTCAACAGATTTGCAGTCTCCAACTGGGGAAAGTAGCTCAAAGTTCTTTTCATTTTACATTGCAGAAGAAAAAAAGCAGTACGAAAGTCAACAGTTGATTTGGAGTCAAAAATATTTTGATTTATATCTTGCAGAGTAAAAAATAGCTAAAAGTACTTCCCACTTGTGATTTATAGCTGCAGGGTAAGATTTCAACAGATTTGCAGTCTCCAACTGGGGAAAGTAGCTCAAAGTTCTTTTCATTTTACATTGCAGAAGAAGAAACGCAGTACGAAAGTCAACAGTTGATTTGGAGTCAAAAATATTTTGATTTATAGCTTGCAGAGTAAAAATTAGCTAAAAGTACTTCCAACTTCAGATTTATAGCTGCATTGTAAGATTTCATCAAATTTGCAGTCTCCAACTGGGGAAAGTAGCTCAAAGTTCTTTTCATTTTACATTGCAGAAGAAGAAACGCAGTACGAAAGTCAACAGTTGATTTGGAGTCAAAAATATTTTGATTTATAGCTTGCAGAGTAAAAAATAGCTAAAAGTACTTCCCACTTGTGATTTATAGCTGCAGGGTAAGATTTCAACAGATTTGCAGTCTCCAACTGGGGAAAGTAGCTCAAAGTTCTTTTCATTTTACATTGCAGAAGAAGAAACGCAGTACGAAAGTCAACAGTTGATTTGGAGTCAAAAATATTTTGATTTATATCTTGCAGAGTAAAAAATAGCTAAAAGTACTTCCCACTTGTGATTTATAGCTGCAGGGTAAGATTTCAACAGATTTGCAGTCTCCAACTGGGGAAAGTAGCTCAAAGTTCTTTTCATTTTACATTGCAGAAGAAGAAACGCAGTACGAAAGTCAACAGTTGATTTGGAGTCAAAAATATTTTGATTTATAGCTTGCAGAGTAAAAATTAGCTAAAAGTACTTCCAACTTCAGATTTATAGCTGCATTGTAAGATTTCATCAAATTTGCAGTCTCCAACTGGGGAAAGTAGCTCAAAGTTCTTTTCATTTTACATTGCAGAAGAAAAAAAGCAGTACGAAAGTCAACAGTTGATTTGGAGTCAAAAATATTTTGATTTATATCTTGCAGAGTAAAAAATAGCTAAAAGTACTTCCCACTTGTGATTTATAGCTGCAGGGTAAGATTTCAACAGATTTGCAGTCTCCAACTGGGGAAAGTAGCTCAAAGTTCTTTTCATTTTACATTGCAGAAGAAGAAACGCAGTACGAAAGTCAACAGTTGATTTGGAGTCAAAAATATTTTGTTTTATAGCTTGCAGAGTAAAAATTAGCTAAAAGTACTTCCAACTTCAGATTTATAGCTGCATTGTAAGATTTCATCAAATTTGCAGTCTCCAACTGGGGAAAGTAGCTCAAAGTTCTTTTCATTTTACATTGCAGAAGAAAAAAAGCAGTACGAAAGTCAACAGTTGATTTGGAGTCAAAAATATTTTGATTTATATCTTGCAGAGTAAAAATTAGCTAAAAGTACTTCCAACTTCAGATTTATAGCTGCATTGTAAGATTTCATCAAATTTGCAGTCTCCAACTGGGGAAAGTAGCTCAAAGTTCTTTTCATTTTACATTGCAGAAGAAAAAAAGCAGTACGAAAGTCAACAGTTGATTTGGAGTCAAAAATATTTTGATTTATATCTTGCAGAGTAAAAAATAGCTAAAAGTACTTCCCACTTGTGATTTATAGCTGCAGGGTAAGATTTCAACAGATTTGCAGTCTCCAACTGGGGAAAGTAGCTCAAAGTTCTTTTCATTTTACATTGCAGAAGAAGAAACGCAGTACGAAAGTCAACAGTTGATTTGGAGTCAAAAATATTTTGATTTATAGCTTGCAGAGTAAAAATTAGCTAAAAGTACTTCCAACTTCAGATTTATAGCTGCATTGTAAGATTTCATCAAATGTGCAGTCTCCAACTGGGGAAAGTAGCTCAAAGTTCTTTTCATTTTACATTGCAGAAGAAAAAAAGCAGTACGAAAGTCAACAGTTGATTTGGAGTCAAAAATATTTTGATTTATATCTTGCAGAGTAAAAAATAGCTAAAAGTACTTCCCACTTGTGATTTATAGCTGCAGGGTAAAATTTCAACATATTTGCAGTCTCCAACTGGGGAAAGTAGCTCAAAGTTCTTTTCATTTTACATTGCAGAAGAAAAAAAGCAGTACGAAAGTCAACAGTTGATTTGGAGTCAAAAATATTTTGATTTATATCTTGCAGAGTAAAAAATAGCTAAAAGTACTTCCCACTTGTGATTTATAGCTGCAGGGTAAGATTTCAACAGATTTGCAGTCTCCAACTGGGGAAAGTAGCTCAAAGTTCTTTTCATTTTACATTGCAGAAGAAGAAACGCAGTACGAAAGTCAACAGTTGATTTGGAGTCAAAAATATTTTGATTTATAGCTTGCAGAGTAAAAATTAGCTAAAAGTACTTCCAACTTCAGATTTATAGCTGCATTGTAAGATTTCATCAAATTTGCAGTCTCCAACTGGGGAAAGTAGCTCAAAGTTCTTTTCATTTTACATTGCAGAAGAAGAAACGCAGTACGAAAGTCAACAGTTGATTTGGAGTCAAAAATATTTTGATTTATAGCTTGCAGAGTAAAAAATAGCTAAAAGTACTTCCCACTTGTGATTTATAGCTGCAGGGTAAGATTTCAACAGATTTGCAGTCTCCAACTGGGGAAAGTAGCTCAAAGTTCTTTTCATTTTACATTGCAGAAGAAGAAACGCAGTACGAAAGTCAACAGTTGATTTGGAGTCAAAAATATTTTGATTTATATCTTGCAGAGTAAAAAATAGCTAAAAGTACTTCCCACTTGTGATTTATAGCTGCAGGGTAAGATTTCAACAGATTTGCAGTCTCCAACTGGGGAAAGTAGCTCAAAGTTCTTTTCATTTTACATTGCAGAAGAAGAAACGCAGTACGAAAGTCAACAGTTGATTTGGAGTCAAAAATATTTTGATTTATAGCTTGCAGAGTAAAAATTAGCTAAAAGTACTTCCAACTTCAGATTTATAGCTGCATTGTAAGATTTCATCAAATTTGCAGTCTCCAACTGGGGAAAGTAGCTCAAAGTTCTTTTCATTTTACATTGCAGAAGAAAAAAAGCAGTACGAAAGTCAACAGTTGATTTGGAGTCAAAAATATTTTGATTTATATCTTGCAGAGTAAAAAATAGCTAAAAGTACTTCCCACTTGTGATTTATAGCTGCAGGGTAAGATTTCAACAGATTTGCAGTCTCCAACTGGGGAAAGTAGCTCAAAGTTCTTTTCATTTTACATTGCAGAAGAAGAAACGCAGTACGAAAGTCAACAGTTGATTTGGAGTCAAAAATATTTTGTTTTATAGCTTGCAGAGTAAAAATTAGCTAAAAGTACTTCCAACTTCAGATTTATAGCTGCATTGTAAGATTTCATCAAATTTGCAGTCTCCAACTGGGGAAAGTAGCTCAAAGTTCTTTTCATTTTACATTGCAGAAGAAAAAAAGCAGTACGAAAGTCAACAGTTGATTTGGAGTCAAAAATATTTTGATTTATATCTTGCAGAGTAAAAAATAGCTAAAAGTACTTCCCACTTGTGATTTATAGCTGCAGGGTAAGATTTCAACAGATTTGCAGTCTCCAACTGGGGAAAGTAGCTCAAAGTTCTTTTCATTTTACATTGCAGAAGAAGAAACTCAGTACGAAAGTCAACAGTTGATTTGGAGTCAAAAATATTTTGATTTATATCTTGCAGAGTAAAAAATAGCTAAAAGTACTTCCCACTTGTGATTTATAGCTGCAGGGTAAGATTTCAACAGATTTGCAGTCTCCAACTGGGGAAAGTAGCTCAAAGTTCTTTTCATTTTACATTGCAGAAGAAGAAACGCAGTACGAAAGTCAACAGTTGATTTGGAGTCAAAAATATTTTGATTTATAGCTTGCAGAGTAAAAATTAGCTAAAAGTACTTCCAACTTCAGATTTATAGCTGCATTGTAAGATTTCATCAAATTTGCAGTCTCCAACTGGGGAAAGTAGCTCAAAGTTCTTTTCATTTTACATTGCAGAAGAAAAAAAGCAGTACGAAAGTCAACAGTTGATTTGGAGTCAAAAATATTTTGATTTATATCTTGCAGAGTAAAAAATAGCTAAAAGTACTTCCCACTTGTGATTTATAGCTGCAGGGTAAGATTTCAACAGATTTGCAGTCTCCAACTGGGGAAAGTAGCTCAAAGTTCTTTTCATTTTACATTGCAGAAGAAAAAAAGCAGTACGAAAGTCAACAGTTGATTTGGAGTCAAAAATATTTTGATTTATATCTTGCAGAGTAAAAAATAGCTAAAAGTACTTCCCACTTGTGATTTATAGCTGCAGGGTAAGATTTCAACAGATTTGCAGTCTCCAACTGGGGAAAGTAGCTCAAAGTTCTTTTCATTTTACATTGCAGAAGAAGTAACGCAGTACGAAAGTCAACAGTTGATTTGGAGTCAAAAATATTTTGATTTATATCTTGCAGAGTAAAAAATAGCTAAAAGTACTTCCCACTTGTGATTTATAGCTGCATGGTAAGATTTCAACAGATTTGCAGTCTCCAACTGGGGAAAGTAGCTCAAAGTTCTTTTCATTTTACATTGCAGAAGAAGAAACGCAGTACGAAAGTCAACAGTTGATTTGGAGTCAAAAATATTTTGATTTATAGCTTGCAGAGTAAAAATTAGCTAAAAGTACTTCCAACTTCAGATTTATAGCTGCATTGTAAGATTTCATCAAATTTGCAGTCTCCAACTGGGGAAAGTAGCTCAAAGTTCTTTTCATTTTACATTGCAGAAGAAAAAAAGCAGTACGAAAGTCAACAGTTGATTTGGAGTCAAAAATATTTTGATTTATATCTTGCAGAGTAAAAAATAGCTAAAAGTACTTCCCACTTGTGATTTATAGCTGCAGGGTAAAATTTCAACAGATTTGCAGTCTCCAACTGGGGAAAGTAGCTCAAAGTTCTTTTCATTTTACATTGCAGAAGAAGAAACGCAGTACGAAAGTCAACAGTTGATTTGGAGTCAAAAATATTTTGATTTATATCTTGCAGAGTAAAAAATAGCTAAAAGTACTTCCCACTTGTGATTTATAGCTGCAGGGTAAGATTTCAACAGATTTGCAGTCTCCAACTGGGGAAAGTAGCTCAAAGTTCTTTTCATTTTACATTGCAGAAGAAGAAACGCAGTACGAAAGTCAACAGTTGATTTGGAGTCAAAAATATTATGATTTATATCTTGCAGAGTAAAAAATAGCTAAAAGTACTTCCCACTTGTGATTTATAGCTGCAGGGTAAGATTTCAACAGATTTGCAGTCTCCAACTGGGGAAAGTAGCTCAAAGTTCTTTTCATTTTACATTGCAGAAGAAGAAACGCAGTACGAAAGTCAACAGTTGATTTGGAGTCAAAAATATTTTGATTTATATCTTGCAGAGTAAAAAATAGCTAAAAGTACTTCCCACTTGTGATTTATAGCTGCAGGGTAAGATTTCAACAGATTTGCAGTCTCCAACTGGGGAAAGTAGCTCAAAGTTCTTTTCATTTTACATTGCAGAAGAAGAAACGCAGTACGAAAGTCAACAGTTGATTTGGAGTCAAAAATATTTTGATTTATAGCTTGCAGAGTAAAAATTAGCTAAAAGTACTTCCAACTTCAGATTTATAGCTGCATTGTAAGATTTCATCAAATTTGCAGTCTCCAACTGGGGAAAGTAGCTCAAAGTTCTTTTCATTTTACATTGCAGAAGAAAAAAAGCAGTACGAAAGTCAACAGTTGATTTGGAGTCAAAAATATTTTGATTTATATCTTGCAGAGTAAAAAATAGCTAAAAGTACTTCCCACTTGTGATTTATAGCTGCAGGGTAAGATTTCAACAGATTTGCAGTCTCCAACTGGGGAAAGTAGCTCAAAGTTCTTTTCATTTTACATTGCAGAAGAAGAAACGCAGTACGAAAGTCAACAGTTGATTTGGAGTCAAAAATATTTTGATTTATAGCTTGCAGAGTAAAAATTAGCTAAAAGTACTTCCAACTTCAGATTTATAGCTGCATTGTAAGATTTCATCAAATTTGCAGTCTCCAACTGGGGAAAGTACCTCAAAGTTCTTTTCATTTTACATTGCAGAAGAAAAAAAGCAGTACGAAAGTCTACAGTTGATTTGTAGTCAAAAATATGTTGATTTATATCTTGCAGAGTAAAAAGTAGCTAAAAGTACTTCCCACTTGTGATTTATAGCTGCAGGGTAAGATTTCAACAGATTTGCAGTCTCCAACTGGGGAAAGTAGCTCAAAGTTCTTTTCATTTTACATTGCAGAAGAAGGAAAGCAGTACGAAAATCAACAGTTGATTTGGAGTCAGAAATATTTTGATATGTCATCACTAGAGAAAACTAACTCAAAAAATATAAGAAAAAAAGTATTAATTTTTATTATAATCACTTAAACCAGGGGTGAGCAACCCGCGGCCCGCCACACCTTTTCGTGCGGCCCGCCAAAGATTTTTAAGTTGGTATTTCTAAATTTGAAAACGAATTGTATCGACCAAAACTTATATTTTTATAATAATTTTATAAACACTTGCCCTTCAGAATTTATTTGTTGTTTGAACCCCCCCCCCTCCTCCCGGCTTATACCATATACGTCCCTGCATGCGGCCCGCAGAAATTTTTTAATTTTGAAAAAAAATCTTTTGAAAAATCTCACTTGGGATTCAAGTTTTTTTACACAAAGTAGATCGTAGGATACTTACTTTTAATATTATTCCTTGCAGCTGACACGAAGAAATTGGACTAATAGAAGCTAAAAGTGCTTCAAAATTTTGAAATTCCTGCTTGTTCGTATTTCCTACTTTCTAGGAAGCTTCTGTGTTTAAAATATAGCAAATTCGTTGAAGTATATGAACAATATTCTTGGTATTATGCTTTTTTGGGTTCATAATAAATTGTAATTTATAAGAAAAATTTGGAATTAAAGTTGGATTATTTTTTCCAATGTGAGTGTATTTTTAAGTTACTCAATACCTGATCTGCACGAAAAGAAATAAATATACTAAAAACAAGTAATAAGTTAATAATAGAGACAGGATGTTCTAAACAAAATCAACTTTTACAGTTGAGGTAATGGATATTTGGCATATTCAAGAATTTAGATTCTATGAGTGGAACAAGAACAGTAAAAATTATTGAATTTAGAAATTGTTATTAGATTTTTTGAAATCAAATGTAGGGAGCTGTTCTAGGTACTCGCCCTTTGGTCAAATTTTGTGATGCACTTGGACGACCAATCATGTGCTACCTGAAACTTTTAAATAAGGAACAGATATAACAAAATGTACTATGTTTTATGTCTTTCTCTTCTTTTTAAATACTATTCGGTTTAAATTCATGGTACATTAGTCGATTACCATTATTACCTACATTAGGTTTGTTCCAACCAGCCGAGAAACCGTACAATGTACGGTCACGCACCTGCGCAAAAAAGGGAACGCTTTTTTATCTATTGCGCATGATCTTTTACCTATTGCGCATGAGCGCGACCGTACATTGTACGGTTGCTCGGCTGGTTGGAACAAACCTATACACCAAAAACAGTGCGCAGTGCGTCATCTATATTTCAATAGCATAAATTACTAGAAAAAAGAAATGGGGAAAATCTGCTACATTTTCTACTGCTTTGAATTTTTGAAAAGGATTTAACGATTCCAGCGCCTCTACAGGATTTTGTCGGCGTTTCTTTATCAAGGGCTCTTTTAATGGGAAAATTTAAAAACATTCAGTTGCAAATTGTTCTATTAGTTTCATTTCCCACCTTGGAACATAAAACAAAATGGAAAATGAATAAAATTCCGATGTTATTTTCATCAAAAGGTTTTCCATAGGAACCGGGGGGTCTGGGGGGTATTTTCTAGATTTTGTGAAGAATGGGGGGGGGGAGAATACCCTCCAGGTGTAAACAAACAACAATCTGGATATTTTAAGAATTAAATTTCTATCGTTGTTAACTTTGAATAGTAGTCTTTACTCTACTTTGAGTAGATCCTTTACAGCTTTTCCTAAAATTGTTGTCAGGAATTTAGGGGGTGGGGGTATGAAATACTCCCCAACTGTAAGTAAGCAACAACATGACTCTTCAATAATCAAATTTGCATCGTTATTAATTTCTAAAGGTCGTCGCTTCTTTATAGCTGGAGGGTATTCCAAACCCCCCGGTTCCAAGAGATAATATTAAAATTATGTAAAACTTCTAAGAAGACAACATGAGGAATCTTCACCAAACATTGAAAATGTTGTTTTCGAGCAATGATTCAAAATATCATCGATGATAATCACAACACTTCTTAGAAGACAACATGAGGAATCTTCACCAAACATTGAAAATGTTGTTTTCGAGCAATGATTCAAAATATCATCGATGATAATCACACCACTTCTTCCTTCACAGGCGAATTCTGTGAAGGAAGACATGCACCTGTAAACTTAAGGTCAACACACAAAAGTTGCTAATTTATTTATTATCGGCCATGGTACAATTTTTGCACGATTTTCTAATTGATAACAATTTGTGCAGGATCGATTAGTCGATTTCTATACGCTCCACGACTTCCAACAGGATTTCCACCAATTTCCAATTGGATTTGTATCAAATTTTTTCCTTTCGACTCTATGATAAATATATAAGAGTACAAAACGCTTGCGTATGATATGATGGTTAAAATCATGAATACTGTGGTAAAACTGATATCGAGTTCTAAGGTAATAAAATATTTGAGTAACAAAAAATTTTGGAACCAATAAGATAAACAAATAAAAGTTTTCGCCTTCCCGTAAACTTGGTAAGGCAAGTAATCGAAGAGGAGAACGTCACAAAAATTACCGAGCCCAATTTCGAAACTAACCACGAAACCGATAAGACCAAAAAGCGGGGTCCAATGGTCGAATTCAGTCTTTGCAGCTTGGTGGTCAAACATATATAAATAAAAGGTTAAAAGTGTTAGTGAGACGGAGACCAGAGTGGTACTGATCAGAATTGGTTTTCTGTTACCACAAGGTGCGCGGAAGTGGAGCATCTGACCGACAATGCTACTCAGGTATAAGCAAATGCAAAATATTACCGAATAGAAGAAGAGATTATCCGGCCCTTCCACCCAATACCAAAAGAGTATGTTGTAGAAGACAAATGCGTAGTAACCCGAAAAGACTTGGAAGAAATTCAGGCCGAAAACGATAAAGAAACCTTTTAAGACGACCTTATTGAAAAACATCACGTGCGATGTGTCGAATGAACTTCTACGCGCATCTGCATCTTTTCTAATCTTCCTCATCGGAATATTCGTGTTCGCTTTCCCTCTTATCCAGCTCAACGCTTCAACTGATTTCAGCTCGCTCTTATGGAACAGAAAAACTGGACTTTCTGGTATGATTAGCAGTAACATAGCGTTTATGATAGATATACATGCGCAAATTATAGTCAAATAGTGTTTTTTATAAAGAATTCGAATCATGAGGGATAGTAAAATTCCCAAAAATACGGAGGACCGAAAAATTGTTAACATATGTGGGTAGTTACTCTGATGAACACTATCGAGGAGTAAACACTCGCCTCCTATCATCAAAGCAATAGCGAAGAAACCGTAAAAGAATCTTCCTGCCAGATAAGTGTCCACCTTGTCTGCTGTAATCACAATTAACGACGTGAGGAGGTAAAGTGGTGTTTGGATCAGCATTGTGTATTTGGGTCCGTACTTGCGGACGCCAATCGACCAAGGGAGAACGCCCACAGAACAACCAAGCGGCATTAAACTTGCGACCAAGCCGAAATCTACATCGGATATGTTGTCATTAGGATCAATTTCCATAGTTACAGGGTTCGACCATCCTAAATTTAATCCAAAATTTAGCGAAGCTACACTAACTGGAAAAATAGGATAAGCGTGGAGTTGGAACAAAATCGGAAAGAAATAACCTATTAGAGTCACTATCAGTTGGGTTATGTAGCGCCCTTTATTTTCTCGTTCTAATTTTTTCAGTAAAATTTCTTCCGTTATTTGGTATGGGCTCTCTTCTTGAGAAGTAGTGGACCTGTTCATGGAAGTCGTTTGAGTAACGATTACCGGCATTGCCGAACTTGTCAAACTGACAATTTGTCAGTTTCAAAAAAATTAAATTTGTTTTAATTAGTATCCAAGTGTTCCTTCAGATGAAACTTCAAAAACATCCCAATCTCACCCACGTGACAGAATTCACGAGATCCCGGCTCTAGAAACTGCTATAAAAGCTAGTGGCCCTTTAGAAGAGTTTAGATCATGGGGTTTATCACAGATTTGGCTAAGAGGGCAGATTAAAAATATTGAAAAAAGTTTTGCTTGCGCTGGAAGGGAGAAATCTCCAAAAGACACCAACTCTAGCTGGTAGTGTAGGATTCTTACTCACTAAAACCCCCTCCTCTTATGGTAACCCAGGTTAATTTAATTTCCTATTGATTCGACTGGATATGGCGTATTTTGTGCTCGTATCTGGTCTTTTTCCTTTGTACCTATTTTTTTCACCATATTCTCTACAGTGGACCAGTTCTCCGCACTTTTGAGCATTGTTTCCACTAGGTTGTCTGGTGTGAGTCCTCACGCTCGTTCTCTTTCGGCTTCAGTTCTAGGATCCTATCAATAAACGCACTCCAGGACTGTGGTTTGCCTTGGTTTCTGAACATTAATAAAAAAAGAATCACTGTTACTACAAAATGTTAGCTATTTGGAATATGTCGATTTTAAATAGAGAATAAAATCGACATATTCCAAATATCTAACAGGTTATGGGCCCAGGTACGAACATGAATTTTATATCAAGAAAAGATACCTTGAATAGGGGGAATAGCTACGATACCTGGAAAATTTAAATGGAAGCTATGCTAATTCAAATTGGTTTTTGGGAATACCCGAATGGAGAAATCGCGAAGAATTGGAGATATGGATGAGATTGGACGCTAAAGCAAAAGCTGAAATAATCCTGTCGATAAGAACTTCGGAGTTTAAGCATAATTAATTATAAAGAAAGACAACCATTTTTTTTTAAATATTTTGTATGGTGAAGGAACTGTAGAAGAATTACGTATTAATGTTTCACCCTGTATATAAAACTGGAATTCTTTATACAGCTCCACCAACGTTAGAACCGACGTTAGGGGCGTGTCAGGCGCTGCTAAAATTAAAAATGTACACTAAAATGAAGAAGTTTCTCGGCGCGAATATTTAAAATCCATAAATTATTTTGTCAACTGTTACTTACCGCAAAGATTAAATAAAGCGCTTTTGGAATAAGTTATAAAATAACACGAAACCAAATAACACAAAAAACCACGACAAATGTAAACACACGCAATGATTTGTAACTTTTACAACAGAATGTACTTGAGAAATAACTCAACGTTCATTGGTTCATTCAAATTTTTATCAAATTAGTTGGCATATTTGCCGCGTCCTTTCTAAGCTTGGTAGAGCTGTAGTTATTTTTGTATCTAGGGCGTAAAGTGTAAGTTTTTGGCCCGCTGCGTGAATGTTGTAGCCCAAGCCGAAGGCGCTGGCTACAATCACGACAAAGGATTTTTTTTTATATTTTGTATGGTGAAGGAACTGTAGAAGAATTCCGTATTAATGTTTCACCCTGTATATAAACTGGAATTCATTAAATTAATTAATTAGGATGAAAAATTGCGGATAAATAATTATTAAATTTATTTGGTACCTTAGAATTTTGCGCCTACAGATTCGAAACGAATAAGTCCGCCCCTGCTTGAACGTCAATTAATTTCAAATTACCGCGTTGCGTTTCGTGATCGTAGGTGGCGTTGTTCGTTTACAAACAAAACAGAGAATGGTGTTCGTGTGTGAGTGTTTCAATCGTGTGTGCATTATTTTATAATTTAGTTGTTATTTTTATATAATAAAATAATTAATTTATAAAATGCGTGGATGGCAGACAGTGCACGAAGACAAAAGTTACGGAATTGGTACGAAAACCGCTTTTTTTACTTGTTAACTTAAAAAATCGTCCCTTTAAATGTTGTGGTCCAGACTTGTTGCTTGTTTTTGGTTTTAATTTAAAAAAAAAGTGTGATTACGTAACGAGGAAAAGCGAAACAACACTTCATAATTTTCGTTATCGTGAAAATGAGCGATTTTTTTTAATTATAAGGCCCCTCCCACTTTTTTATCTCGTGCAGTTGTTTCCTCTACTTCCTCAAGGAAAAATTGTGATTCACGTTTTCCACACATTCCGTGTAGTTAACGGGGACTGACGTGATTATATTCGATGATTACTGACTCACGTCACAACTATTTTGATTATTTTATGTAATAAATTGTTAATTGACCAAGGTGGGCTATGAAAATCTTAATTTTATTCGTCAAAAAAGTTGGTGGTTAAATTGAATCAGACTGTTGACTTATCGCTTGTAACTTTTGTGATTTTTAAAGTTCGAGATAAGAAAACACTTGAACTTCAAATGCTATGATTAGCTACTGCGATTCACTTTTTTTATATTTTTGAACTTTCATTACGTCATTTTGGGTCTAGTTGAAAAATATTAATTTTCAAGGATTCCCAATTTATGTTTATCTGTCTTAAATTTAGGATTACTACTTATAACTTTCTCGTGAGAAAATTATTTCATTGACGTATTCCTTTATTTTTGTTTTTTTTATTAAATGTCAAGTAGCACTGTTGTTTTTTTTGTTTTTATGTTTCACTTGTTGGTTGTTATGCATCCATAAAATTCTATTAGCAGTGGCGTATCCGGGGTTTTAAGTTAATGATACTAAATTTGGAGCAATTTTTTAAAATCTTATCCATTGTGTCCACAAATGACTCGCATGAATGGATTAACGAAATTCCCTCTTCCGACCGCTAATTCACTGACCTAAACTTGTAATCTATTCGCATTAATTTATAGTTATATTTTAGCCGTTGTTTTGCATTTAATTTCGAATTGAACGCCCCCCCTCCTTGAATACCGGTTGTGGGGTCACAAAATGTGACGTCCGCATCAAAATTTCAGTGTTGGGACATGTAAAAATGATCATTTCCTATTTTTAGCGATTGATCAGTAAAAAACAAAAAGTTAATTCCTATTTGTTCGATTTTAAACAAATAAGGGGGGGGGGTCTTGTCTTTCATTTGTAACCTTCGGACGTTCTTTAGGGGGTTCAAAGATTGTGATAAAGGGAACGGGGTCAAAATATCGGAAGAAAGTTGCGAACATCTTTTATAGGCAACCCCTAAATTTTGGTAGTACTTAACACTGCGTTACTAACAGACAAACATAACCGGGATTTCATATTACAAATTAAGCTGAATCAGTTTCTTTACCTTAATTAAAAACATTTATTATAGTCCTTAATTATAAAGATGTGAATTCACCTTGACTCTTTTTATGCTGTTTTATTAAGAGGAAACACCTAGCACCACATGGGAAGTACGACACGGATGACTGACTATTTCGTTAACAATTATGATTTACATGTGACATAAAATTGCTTTCAACAACAACAAAATTTCTCAAGGCGACTTTTGCTGCAGAAAATAATCTGGCAACGGTCAGGGAACGCATGCCAAAAACATCATAAATGCTGACCTTTTACTTGCATTTTCATGTCCATAACAGAACAATAAATTAGTTTGTACCTGTATCATAAATCATCATCATTTGCAGACCTACACAACTGAACCAAAATAGTAGCATGCTATTGGTTGAATATGAATTTAGGTGTGAATTTTGTCTTGGTTGTGTATGTTTATAAATGATGTTTATATGGCAGTAGCTGACTTGGTCCCCGGTAATTTTATCCCGATAATTTCACCTCCGGTAATGTCATCCTTCGGTAATTAGATCCCCAGGTAAATTGGTTCCCGGTGTATAATATATGGAATAAAAATTGATTCGAGATGTGACGTTGTTGCGTTGTCAAAATCGACTCTCCGCGGCCTCCTTTCCGGTCCCCTACGCTCCGAGCCTTTTTGACTAACGCTATACTAATTAAAGATATCCTCATGACCGGCCCTACTCGGCAAAGTGTGCTACTGGGAAAGGGATGAATTTCTCTTTTTTCGGTAATCGGATGAAATTATCAGAGGATTAAATTACTTGGGCGTTAAATCACCCGGGGACCAAATTACTCTGTATACGTGGCTGGCTATCTGTATAATATATAATCTGTGCTAATACGTACAACTTTTCCAAATATTGGAATATTTTAAAAGTGGCGCCTCTAGCGGCCTGATGTGACAACTCGTGAATTTGTAAGTATTTACTATTGATCTTATTGCCTTATTCAAGTACATTAGTCTAATGTATTTGCATTATACGAGAGTCGATCAATAGTACCCGTGTTTGAACACAGGAGGCGTTGTTGGGGGAAGTCAACATTACCGTCGTGTATTGCCATCTGTCAAACGACATCATACTAAATTTCAGACTGATTCGTACTGATTCGTAGGTTAGTTTTAACAAACAATATAGGCAGGCAATGGCAATATCGATCGGTAATTCACTTTTAATTTTTGAATGGAAAAACATGCGAAGAAATAAGAGCAAAGTTGGATGCTGTCTATGGGGACCATGCCCCATAGATGATTTTGACATAGTCGGTCTACGACAGTCAAAACAATGGAGTTTTTGGGTGATTTTGCTCCGAAAAATGCAAAGACGATCCCATCGACCTGAAAGGTCATGGCCAAAATTTTTTAAGGATTTGAACGAAATAATCCCCATGGACTTTTTGCACAAAGGAAGAACAATTACGGGGCAGTAGTGCAGTGAATTATTGGACCGATTCGATAAGAAATTGAAGGTGATGTGGCCTCATTTGGCTAAGAAAAAAGTGTTGTTTCACAATGATAACGCACCAGCACATACATTCGGAATTGTCGCGGCCAAATTGCATGAACTGCGCTACGAATTGCTGCCTCATCCATCTTTGACTTCTTTTGTATTTCCCATCACGATAAAATGGCTCGGGGGGGGGGGAATTCAGCTCAAACCAGGAGATTATCGCCGAGTAGACTACCAAATAAAAAGTAACCTATGAATCAGTCTGAAATTTAGTATGGTGTCGTTTGACAGATGGCAGAATGGCAACTTTTCTCAGTAACGCCATCTGTCTTCAAACACGGGTACTTATTGATCGACCCTTGTATAAGAAATAATTAAGGTAAGGCAAATTATATTACATAATAAAATCTATGGTATTTACATTTTAGTGCTGCAAGAAACCGTCAATTTTAAAAACCGGTTAACCGGTTAGTAAAAAAACCGGTTCGGTAAAAAACCGGTTTACCGGATAGATAAGAAACCGTTTCTTACCAAACCGGTAAAAACCGTTTTACCGGTAAAAACCATGCCGGTAAAAAAAACCGTTTTACCGTAAAAAACCGTGCCGGTGAAAAAAACCGTTTTACCGGTAAAACCGTGCCGGTAAAAATACAGCATAAAGACCGGTAAAAAAGACCGGTTATGAACTATAAAGACCGATAAAGAAACCGGCATAAAGAAAATTCCGGCAAAAAAACGGTAAGAAATGCCGACAAATAACCGGTAAAATAACCGACAAAAACCGATAAGAAAATAACCGGAAAAAAAACGGTAAGAAATGCCGACAAATAACCGGTAAAAACACCGGCAAACAACCGATTAAACAAAACCGATAAAAAAAAACCGGTTAACCGGTTTTCGGTAATAGTAAAAACCGCGGTTAACCGAAACCGGTTAACCGAAAAAACCGGTAATCGCTGACAGCACTAATTTACATACATACAAGTTGATAAATATTGCATAACTGGCGCCTCTGGCGGCCTGAGTTGACAACCCTTGAAGTTATACGTATTGGTAGTTTAATGTATTTGCTAAATGTGACCTACCTGGAGGGGGGTAGGCAAATGCGACGTCTGCATAAAAATCCCATTTTTGGGGGGTCAAAAAGTCGGAAAAGATTGGGGGTTGAACAATAATTTTTTTTAAACGGAACCATACCTGGGTTTTTGTTTCAAACAAAACAAATACCGGAAGTTACTTTCTGCTTTGCCAATTTCAAGGTCAATTAAAATTGTTCAGTGGAGATGGAATTTCCGAAGTCAAAATTTCCTGTTGAGCACATTAACATTTAATTTTATTTTACCCGAACGTTAAAATTTAGTCCCTACTACTCAGGATACAAATTTGCAATTCTACAACTTTTTTGTTGTTTAAACATTTCATTTCATGCTTGGACACATAAAAGCTCTGATATTTCTTTCCAAATTCATGCATTTTAATTCTTATTTCTATGAAAAGTTAAGATTTTGATCGGATACAAACAATTCAAAATCGCATGTTTGTTATTATATCATCAATTTGTTGTTCTTTTATTCAGAATACAAGGACATGATAATTTACCTACACGTAATTAGTATTTTTATTGTATCCACTTTTTTACATGTCGCGGAATTTATTTTCGAAGCGTGCAGTTATTTCGAGTGAGTTTTGGTTCGTTCCCCTTGATAAACAGCCATTAAAATATCATCAAATCAAACAAAGATTATTTTGGATGCATTTGATGCGATTTGGGTCGCTCTCTAATAAACATGAGCTTAGAGTACATTTTAAGAGATTTTTTTTTAAATAGTTGAGCAATTTTATTGTTGGAAGAATTTTCGTGAGATTGTAATTATTACCCATTCAAAGAGGTTGCATTGTACAATAAAAAAGCCGTGGTCGTAATAAAAAAGGTCAATTCAATAGGTGTTTTGACTAATTTATCAGCAATTATAAAAGGGGGCACTTAACTCCTATCACGACTTTATTTAAATTAATTTTGTTTGTTGTGGAGTCGTAATGATGTATCATCTGTTATATCCTTATTCACAAAAACCGACGGATGCAGTGGTCCTACAACTTTTTCTAAATTTTCTTTTCTTCACTTTCAAGTTGTTTGACCCATAATTTTAGGTGGCCTAGGGGTTAAAAGTTAAAACTAACAATATCTTTTTAGTGATCTATAACTTTACATCTGATGGGGACCACAGTAAACTCACTTTAAATGTCGGCCAAACGGTACACATCTTGGAAGAGGAAGATGGAGGATGGTATTACGGATACGTACTTTGTAACAGTTCAAATAATGGAATTTTTCCAAAAAATTACGTACATATAACGGAATGCACGATAGACAAAAGTGGCCCTAGTCCAATTTTTATACCCAAACAACCTTTAATCGTTCACGAAATTACCACAGTGCTTAGGGAATGGGGGACGCATTGGAAACACTTGTACATGGTTAGTTCAATTTCGCTTTGTTCCAATGACGCACGTTTCGATCAAAAACTTTTTTCAGACCCACAACAAAGAATTCGAAGAGATGAAAAACAGAATGTACGATTTGATCAAATTTAGGAGTAAAATAATCAGCGGTACTTTACCGGTCGACGAATTAAAGCGAATTTCCAAACAAGTTATCTCAGAAATCGACATCGGAAATAAAATTTTAGGTCTGGATATGATCGTTAGGGATAAGGACGGCAATTTAATAAATCCTGACGAAACTAGCACCCTGCAGTTGTATTACCACCATAAAAGTGCGGCTGAGAGAATCAAGGAAAAGAGGCTTAAGGATAAGAGGATCGAACACAGGGACGTCGCAATTCGGACCGCCATCCAACAATACTCACACATTTTTGTCGTCGCCGTTAAAAATTTCACTTGCAAGATGAACGAAGACGCGGAACTTTTAATCACGCTGTACGACGCCAAAGAAAATAGAGCCATAACGGAGAATTACGTGGTGCGGTGGTCAAAGGACGGCCTCATGAGCGACTTGGATCAGATGTACACCTTAAGGGTCATGTTCACAGTAAGTCGGTCAAGGTTTCCCCGATAAAATTTAACCTCCTTGTTTTTTTTTTTAAGGATTTAGGGAAACGGGATCTAGAGAGGGACAAAATTTTTTTGGTCTGTTACGTCGTGAGGATAGGAACGATGGACACTAAGGAAGTCGATCATAGGCGAAGTTCCGTGTCGAACAGTAAAAAAAGTTCGTCGGACAACATGAGGCGGCCTGTAGGGGTGGCCGCTAAAGACATCACCCACTTCATGTGTGGGAAGCTCGAGAGCGACCTGGAACAGGAATTTTCGGTGCCATTTTACAAGTAAGTTGGGCAAATTACCAAGTTAGTTTAAATTTAGGCCAGTCAATTCAATAGTAATATGAATAGTAGTAAAAGTTGGAAGATATTTGGATACCTGAAATAAAATCTAAATAGCACAGAAAAGGTTAAAAATAATTATTAAAATACACCCCCTTTATAGAACCTATGTCTAATTTTTCCCTTATATATTTCGAAGAGAAAAATAAGGTCATGTCAATTTTGTCATTGTATTATGATGTTATTGAATGAGTAGTGTTCAAAAACGCATATTGGGCTGGTGGAAACGCTAGCAAATGGCTCAAGATCTTATACAAAGCTGCAAAATGAAAAATAGATTGTTAGGGCTTGAATCGCTCATAAATGTTTAATTTTAAGACAAGTTCCGTTTTTTGTTAATTTAACAATGTTCCGGGGGGGGGGGAATTTAGGTATTTTTTTACCGATTGATCACAAATAATGTAAAAAAAAAATTCTTCTAGTTGTGATAAGGAAAATCTGGAACAAACGTTGCGGAAATTTACGAACAAGGATTACGTGAAAAACGAGAGTAAAAATCAGGCGCTTTACGTCAGCCTGAAATTGCTACACGGTGACCTGAAGCAGGTGAGAAAGTCCCAGGATCTGTTTTTCTTTTTTAAGCCGCCGTTTTTAGGTGCGCGAAGAGAACCCTCACTTGGTGTTGGGAAACATTTCGATTTCGCGAAAAATGGGCTTCCCGGAAGTTATTCTACCCGGCGACGTTCGGAACGACCTCTACCTGACCTTAGTGGGCGGGGAATTCACAAAAGGGAGCAAAACCAGCGATAAAAACGTAGAAGTGGTTGTGAAAGTTTGTAACGAAAAGGGCGTCGCCATTCCCGGCGTGATATCGCTAGGGGGTGGCGTTTCGCCTTTGAACGAGTACCGATCTGTGATATATTACCATGAAGACAAACCTCAATGGTTCGAAACGTTTAAAATAGCGGTTCCAATAGAAGAATTTCGAAGCAGTCACTTAAAGTTTATTTTTAAGCATAGGTCGTCGAATGAAGCCAAAGATAAGAGCGAGAAACCGTTCGCGATGTCGTACGTTAAGTTGATGCAAGAAAATGGCACCACGTTGCGGGACGCACGTCACAATCTTATCGTGTACAAAATCGATTATAAAAAATTTGATGAAAGTGGATTGGATTATTATAAACTGCCCTCGACAGTTGACGAGTTGGCGGACGGAAGTAAACCACAAGCTTCCGGTTTGTCTTTAAGTACAAAGGACAGCTTTTCGATTTGTACGAATATTTGTTCCACAAAGCTGACGCAAAATGGTGAGTGGTGGATTTTTATCCTGTTGAGGTTTAAACGGAATTTTTTTAGTGGACTTGTTGGGTTTGCTGAATTGGGCGACGCACAAAGAGACCCTGAGAGATTCGCTCACGGCGCTGATGAAAGTCGACGGCGAGGAGGTGGTTAAATTTTTACAGGACATCTTGGATGCTCTCTTCAGCATTTTAATGGACAATCCAGAATCGGACGTTTACGATGAGTTGGTGTTTGATTGTTTGCTGCACATCATCAGTTTGGTCAGCAACGATTGGAAATATCAACACTTCGAACCGGTTTTGGATTTGTACATTAAGGAGAGCTTCAGTGCCACCCTCGCTTACAAGTAAGTGGCCTATTTTAAGTTAACTTCTTGTAATTTGTTTTTTTTTTAAGTAAACTGGTGGTCGTGATCAAGAATCTAGTGGACAATGCGATTATGATCGTTTCAATAGCGAAAGACAACATTTTGTTCAAAGCCATGAAGGCGCTCCAGTATATCATGAGGTTTGTTGTGCGGTCTCGCTTGCTGTTCTGCGAATTGTACCCTGAAGTGAATGACGACGATTTTGAAGAAAGTTTGAAAGGTTTACTTCAAAGTATAGTCACCATGATGTGTCAAACTTCGGACACCTTGTTGCGAGAACAAGGCGCGTGTCTGAAGTACCTCCCAAGCACAATCCCGGATATTTTGAAGGTTTTCAACCCCAAATACTTAAGGTAAGTTTTTTTTAAATATTGTTTTACTTTTTTAGTGTTTTATTAAAATTTCTGGCAACCATTTGCACAAAAACAGTTTTTTGACAATATCTCCTTTCTAGTACCTCATAGACAAAAAATAGCTATTATAAAAATTGTATAGAATCAAATTCTCTACAACTTTCATTTAAAACATTTTTTTGTAACGGATATAGTTTTTGAGTTATGGATACATTTGTTTCTACATGAGGTTTTCTTGAAGTTTTGGCTAAATTTTGCCCAAACTTTGGAATAATCCGCAAAATTTTATGTTTATATTTGTAATTTACAACCTCAACTACCATAGTTTCAATAAAAAAATTTTCAAATCCAGTAGACAGTTATTCTCCCCAATAATCTTATTAATCCTTGAAAAAAAAAGTAACCAATTTATCTATTCTAGAGGTGACTACTCCCTTAACTAAAAAACTATATATTTGACAAAAAAATGTATTAAACGAAAGTTGTAGAGAATTTGATCCTCTATAATTTTTATAATGGCTGTTTTTTGTGTGAGTGGTACTGGAAAGGAGATATTGTTAAAAAACTAATTTTGGGCGCCTCATTTCCAATATGGAAATGTAAAAAAAGCAAATTTAAGAAATTAATAAAAACAGCCTCGAAAAAGTCCAACCACACGAACGTCGGACAACGCTCACACCAAGTTAAATAAAAGCTTTTAAAAATAATATGTTCCTAAATTTCGATCGTACGTGACTTTTTGCGTTACTAACAAATCCCTTTAACTCAGAAACTATATATTTGAAAAAAATAATGTCTTAAACGAAAGTTGTAGAGAATTTGATTCTCTAATTTTTATAATCGCTATTTTTGTTTGTTTAAGAGGTACCGAACAGAAGATATTGTTAAAAAACTGATTTTGACTGCCATATTTCCAATAAAATGAATAAATAAAAT
Source organism: Rhagonycha lutea (assembly GCA_958510855.1). NCBI lineage: Eukaryota > Metazoa > Arthropoda > Insecta > Coleoptera > Cantharidae > Rhagonycha > Rhagonycha lutea. Next base: position 31,435,172 of record OY294041.1, read on the forward strand.
TAAGCACCTTTGAAAAATTAAAAATAATACATAATATTTCTTAAAATTCGGTCGTACGTGACCTTCTGCGTTACTAACAGATAGACATACAGACACAACTGGGGTTAATAAATTTTATGAAAGTTGTCTAATCTAGAGACGAATACTTCCTTAACTTAAAAACTATGTATTTTACAACAAAAAGTTTTAAACAAAAATTGTAGAGAATTTGATCTTCTATAATTTTTATAACGGCTATTTCTTGTATGGGAGGTACTGGAAATGAGATATTTTTAAAAAACTGATTTTGGGCGCCATATTTTCAATATTATGGAAATAAGTAAAAAATCAATCAAATTAATATGTTCCTAAATTTACTTTGCAAGCGACTTTTTGCGTTACTAACAGATAGACAGACATACATAACTGGGATTAGTAAATTTTCTAAAAGTTATCTAATCTGTAGGAGAATACCCCCTTAACTCAGAAACTACATAATTTACAAAAAAATGTTTTAAACGAAAGTTGTAGAGAATTTGATCCTCTATGATTATTATAATACTTATTAGGTATTTTTGTCTAATAAGACCCACTGAACTATGATTCACACAATGAAAACGGAACGGAACAAGGGTCATTCTTGTTCAGAATTTTATGTATTAATATTTTGCACTGACCTATTTTTTTCGTCCGATGCACCTTTTTCAAAATAATCGCCAAAAGCAAATTTTGGGGGTTGTTTTCAAAATTTGAAGGTATTTCTTTGATATTTAACCCTGATCTTTTCAGGTAATACCGTAGATTTGAAAACTTTATGATTTATTTCTGTGAAAATGTCGAATTTGACTGGACCAACTTGACTGGACTAATAAATAAAAAAATTAAGGGAGTTTAAGAAAGTAAAAATGATACGTTCTTGAATTTCGGTCGTAAGTGACCTTGCGTTACTAACAGATGGATAGACAGTCACAACCGGGATTGTTAAATTACAAAACAATTGACAAAAGTCGTCCAAAGACATTTCCCTTTTCGCTTTTTTTGCATTTTCGAGCTGATTACAAACTGCTGTATTTAAATGAAGAAATTGCGTTTATTTCCGTTTTTGATAAAGTGCACACTCCAATAATAATTGCATATCCAAAGAATTAAAAATTGATTGAACCTATTGACAACTTTAAATGTTATTTAAAATTGGATTTGATTTTATTTTTGTTATTTTACACATAAAAATGAATTAAAATGATTTTTATGATCTTTTCACGTGACCCTAAAGCAGGGTTTCTTAACCAGTGGTCCATGGACCCCTAAGGGGTCCGTGTAATAATCGCCGGGGGTCCATAGGGAGCCTGCCTAACATAATGCAATAATGCCTAACCTAAAGAAAGTAATTCGCCGGCGTTAAATCGCATTTCCAAACTTTGTTCGGAATTGAGCCATTGTTTAGTGAGCTGTATGGCATGGTGCATTGTCTTATTGGAATTACATAATATTCTCCATGTTATTACTATACAAAAGCGTTAAATTTAAATCAGCACTAAGTGCAATATAGAATAGATTAACGAGATTCCTAATTTTTATTAATATTTTTTCATATTTTTCAGCAACATCCTGTGCGACCTGTTGAAAAATATTCCTCCAAACAGACTGACAAAACAAAAAATGATGACTGTTAACGAAATCGTCCACAGCCAGTTGTTTTTGTATCCTGAGTGCCGACAAATTTTGTTGCCTGTATTTACAAAGCAAATCAAAACCCTTTTTGAAACCTGCGAGGAGGTAAGTCGTCCAGATGTTTTGCTTTGCTTGGCTTTTATTCGTTAAAATCCTGATATTAAAAAAAAAATGATGTTAATTGGGACATTTTTCACCATCACAAGAGTGTACAGTGTACAAAAATTTTGCATTTTTTGCTGCTGCACAATTTTGTAAATTTTAATGCACAGTTTTGTTTTGACATCACCATGCACCTATTTTCGATGAACATGTAACTTTCTGGCGATTTTTCAAACTTCTGGCGATGCCATAAGTTTGAAAAGCGATTTAATAATTTCTATTTCTGCACACAGTTGTCTTGGCCACCGAGAACTGTCATGAACGTACTTTTCACGAGACATTTTTACAGAATTTCTTAACTGTGTATGTGTTATGTTTTTTTTTCGTTTGTTTTAATTATCTAACTTAAAATTTTGCATTGTGCTTGGCATGTTGTAGTCGATTGTATTTTATACCAGGTAGTGGGATATTTGCCTTTAGTGTTTGCACGTTCTGTTTAGTTGTAGTTTGTTGATTTTTAATTACCAGACTAACATTTTGTATTTATTTTTTTGTTATTGAATGAATGTTGTTGTTATTGTGAATTTTTTTAATTATTTGCACGAAAAGATTAATAAAATTGGCAAACAACTAAGAAGAAATTGAATGTTTGAAATTTTTGTTGAGTTTTTGGAACTCAAAAATTGAAAAATTTGATTAAGTTGTAAATGATATTATTAACTTGGATTCATGAAATTAAGAGGCCACTAATTTTGAAATCGATTCAAAAATTATGCTCTTATCTTATATTTTATTATTGTTTTTGGCGCTGTGAAAACGTTTAAAACATAAAATTAACTTAAATTTTTCTTCCTAATTATGTAATATTGCTGCCCAAACTCGGTATAAAATTCCCATACAGATAATACGAACACGAATTTAGTCGATGAGTCAGAATAAAGGAACAAAATTGTATATAAAAATGCTAATTGCTTACATTTTTTATGTAGTCGGGTTTTTATTAAATTTTATTTTTAATTTTAATTGTTTTTGGTAATAATTATTGCTTTTCATTTAATTTTCAAGTTTTGTGAAAATCGGTTCAATATTTTAATGATAATCTTGTTTCATGCGTGTCACTGTAGCGTAATGTCCACCCATGGACAAAATAGCTATGAATCAATTAAATTTCTATTAGAATCAGTTCAATTATATAGTGATCATATCGTTATTCCCTATATGCGCGCCGCAATATTATATTCTCAAATATTTGCAAATAACTACGTTGAGGCACGAAAAATATGGAAGCTAATTTCTATGAGAAACTATTGCAAAATTCGACATGGGGTGACTAATGTATCTATATACCCCCCCCCTCATCGATTTTGCCAATAACTTCATGACGGTTGCTCACAAGTTCATTGAGACTCGAACTTAAAATCGGTTCGGTATCTCGCCAATCCAATCATTAACATGCGCAACTTGCTCGGAGTTTTGCAGCTCATTGCTCATTTGCAGCAATTTGACTTTAGGGGCCATGTGTACGTAGTAAACCCCTCCCCGCCATTTTTGGTCAATGTTTCTATGATGGTTGAGGTTTAAACGAAAAAATGGAAGCTCATTGAGTCAGCTCAAACTAAAAATCGGTTCGGTATAGCAGTAGTAATCTCGCTAATCCAATCGTGAGCGTCACAAACTACCCACAACTTTTTAGAAATTATGGGAGTTCAAACAAATCTCCATTGATTTAAGTTTCACACTTAAATTCAAAATAGGAAAGAAAATGAAAAAAAAATGTCTGCAGACCCCTCCTCCCGGGGGGAAGATTAGCAGGAATAACTGCATTGTGGCCCAAATCAGATGAACAATATGGAAACTCATTGAGGCTCAACCAAAGTTGAAAGGTTAGACACCAATTTAACCCGTAACCCCAAAATCAACTTGGGGGGGGGGCAGTTACAGGCATTTACAGTCTCCTTCCTTCCATTGATTTCGCGAATAACTCTGTGACGGTTAAGCTTTGCTGAACAAAAAAAATTGCAGCTCATTGAGGTTCAAACGAAATTTAAATGTTTGACACCAATAATTTCACTCCAAAATTTGACTTTGGGAGCTCAAGTGTCTGCAGTAATCCCCCACCATTTTTCGCCAATATCTCCATGGCGTTTGAGGCTTAAAGGAAAAATTGGAAGCTGATTCGCGTCACAAACGTTAAATTTTAACACGCGCAACTTGCTCGGAGTTTCTGAAAATTTTAAATACTCACAACTTTTTAGAATATCAAATTAAAATGATGGGAATAGAAGCTCAAACGAGGTCGAATGCCATAAATATTAATCGTAAATTCAAAATAGGAAGGGAAATTAAAAAAATCTCTACAGACCTCCTCCCCCTGGAAGATTTGCGAATAACGCCATTGTGGCTCAAACGAAAAATATAGAAACTCTTGGCTAAACCAAAGTTGAAAGGTTAAACACCAATTTTACTCCAAAATCGACTCATGGGTGGGGGGGGGGGGCTAACGTATTTACAGTCTCTTATTGATTTCGTGAATAACTCTGTGACGAAGAAAATTACAGCTCATTGAGGTTTAAATGAAGCTTAAATGTTTGACACCAATAATTAAATTCCAAAATTTGACTTTGGGGGCCGTGTGTACGTAGTAAACCCCTCCCCACCATTTTTGGTCAATGTTTCTGTCATGGTTGAGGCTTAAACAAAAAAATGGAAGCTCATTGAGTCATCTCAAACTAAAAATCGGTTCGGTATTATAGCAGTAGTAATCTCACTAATCCAATTATGCGCGTCACCAACATTAAATTTTATCACGCGCAACTTTCTCGGAGTTTCTGAAAATTTTAAATATCCACAACTTTTTAGAATATTAAATTAAAATAATGGGAAAGGAAGCTTATTATTGAAACTCAAACGAATCTCCATCGATTGCCATGTTTTTTCTAAATTCAAAATAGGAAGGAAAATGTCTGCCCCTTCCCCCCGGAAATTTTCGCCAATAATTCCATTGTAGCTCAAACGAAAAATATGGAAACGCATTGATGCTCAAAATATTAGATATTAGAAAGGTTAGACACAAATTTTACCCCAAAATCGACTTGGAGTGAGGGGGGGGGCTAACATATTTACAATATTCCTCTCTCCCTTCGTGAATAACTATGATAGTTGAAGTTCAAACGAAAAAATTGTAGTTGAGGTTCAAAAAAATCTTAAATGTTTTAACACCAATTTCACTTCAAAATTCGACTTTGTGGACTTGGGTGTCCACAGTAAACCCCCTCTCCACCATTTTTTAACAGTGTTTCCGTGACGGTTGAGGCTCAAACGAAAAAAAAAAATAGAAGCTCAAACTGAAAATCAGTTCGGCATTTCAATAGTAATCTCGTTATCCCAATCATGCGCGTAACAAACGTTAAATTTTAATATGCGCAACTTGCTCAGAGTTTCTGGAAAATTTAAATACCCACAACTTTTTAGAATGTGAAATTAAAATGGTGAAACGAAGGCTCATTGGAGCTTAAACGAATCTCATTTGATTGACATAATTTTCATACAAATATTCAAAATAGGAAAAAAAAAAAATGGAAAAAGGGCAAGATTTGCGAATAACTCCGTCGAGGCTCAAACAAAACTGAAACAGACACGAATTTTACCCCTAAATTCGACTTAAGGGGGGGGGTTAACGTAATTACAGTTACCAGTTTCCCTCCATCCCATTTTTCGTGAATAACTCCGTGACAAGGCGTGGACCTATCACCTGGTAGTTCGGTACAGGGCCCGGTGGCCAATGGATTTGAGCCCCACTATTGTCCAAGACCGTTGAGGCTCGAACGAAAAAACTAGCAGCTTATGAGGTTCAAACGAATCTTAAATGTTTGACACCCATTTTACTCAAAAATTTGACTTTGGTGGTTCAGGTGTCTGCAGTAAAATCACCGCCATTTTTTATCAATAACATCGTGATGGTTGAAGCTTTAGCTCAAACAATGCTGAAACGGTAGACACCAATTTTACCCCAAAATTTGACTTGGGAGGGGGGGTATTTGCAGTCTCCTGCCTCATTAATTTCGCAAATACGGACTGATTCCCACTATAGGTTTCGTTTCTGTTCAAATATTCTTGACTGTAATTGGCTTCCGACGAAAGATGTGGTTATTTCACCCAATAACATTTGAATATCTTCTGTATGGAACGGAGATGGAACGTATAGTGGGAATTGACCTTAACTCCGTGACGATTGAAGTTCAAACTAAAACATTGCAGCTCATTGAGGTTAAAACCAAGCTTAAATGTCAATTTTATTCCGAAATTTAGCTTTGAAGGCTCAGGTGTCTACAGTACCCCCCACCCCTCCGCCATTTATCACCAATACCTCCGTGACGCTTGAGGCTCAATCGAAAAAAATGAAAGCTCATTGAGGAAACGTTAGACACCAATTTCATTCCAAAATTCGACTTTGGGGGCCCAGTTGTTTGCAGTAACACCCCCTCCCCCTGCCATTCCCCCAATATCTCGGTGACTATTGAGGTTGAAACGATGCTCAAACTGAAAAAATCGGTTCAGTGCGTCCCTAATGAACAAAAACCATTAGTAATATCGTTTTTCTTGTCGTCAATTTACTCAATTTTTTAATTTTATTTTGCATGTTCAGTAATTTGGTAAAATGGTCTGTCTGTATGTCGTAATTAACAGTAGAATTTATGACGCAAATGTGTTTTTTTATTTTAACAATACAGTAGTAGTGCAGTTGTATTTGGCGGGTATTGTAGGGCGCTGGATTGGGGCGACAAGAAGGCCATAGACAGTTTGGCTCGGTGGCCAAGGTGGCTCGTCTGCTCGGTGCTACACAACATTGCCTTAACCAACACAGAGGATACTCGGAAGAGGTGATCATCGTTGCAATTTTTACACGCAAATTTTACATTTTCAAAACTTCATTCGGTTTTTTTTTTCATTATTTCCTTAGGTCGAGTTGTGTATAAAAATACTTAGCGATATTTTGGACCTGTTGTTCCGTGACGACGTGGGATCGACGGTTTACGACATCGGTGAGATCATGCTGGTCGATTTGCGAACCGTAATACAGAGCCATATTAACATGGACAAAGAAAATCCCTACGCGGTAAGTCGAAACGCGAAGGTTCCAACCCTAGACTCATTTGGAAAATTTTCATTATAGGGAAATTTAGTCGCGATTATGATCGATATTTTTCGGCAAATGACCGACTATCATTACGAAAAGTACGTCAGTCACTTTGCAACGCCCAGTGATATTTTGGACTTTATCATGGAGATCTTGTTGGTGTTTAAAGAATTGGTGAGCCAGTCAGTTTTTCCTTCGGACTGGTGCGACATGATTATGCTGCAGAATTCAGTAATTCTAAAGTCTTTGCGGTTCTTTTCGCATACAATTCGCGACCACTTTTTTGAAAAGTTTGATAACCAAGCCTGGAGTAACTTCTTCCATTGTGCGATTGCTTTCATGACGCAACCTGCCTTACAATTGGAGACCTTTTCGCACAACAAACGAATGAAAATTATTAAGAGATACAACGATATGAGACGCGAAACCGGGTTTGAGATTCGTTCCATGTGGTTCAATTTGGGTAGGTGTCGCGAAAAAAGGCGCCGCATGTTATTTTCACTGTTTTGTTTTTAGGGCAATACAAGCAACAGTTTGTGCCCAGTTTAGTCGGTTCCATTCTGGAGATGACTCTGATACCGGAGTCTGAATTGCGCAAAGCAACGATTCCTATTTTCTTTGATATGATGCAGTGCGAGTTTTATTCGTCCCGTTTCGAAATCGAGAGTTACGGCGACACCAAGCGCGACTCGTCCCACATAAAAGGAAACTTTTGTGAAGTGGAAAACGAAATGATCGCCAAATTAGACATGTTAGTCGAAGGTGGCCGAGGGGACGAACAGTTCAAAGATCTTTTTCACGATATTATGATCGATTTGTGTAATCACCACACGACCATGAAAGAAGATGGGGTTAAGTTTGTGAAAATGGTGACGAGGTTGATGGAAAGACTGTTGGAGTATCGCTGCATCATAACCGACGAAAATAAAGAAAACAGGATGAGCTGCACGGTCAATTTATTGGATTTTTATTCCGAAATTAATCGGAAAGAAATGTATATCCGTTACGTCAATAAATTGTGTGATCTCCACTTGGAATGCGATAATTTCACCGAAGCCGCCTACACGCTACAACTTCACAGCAACTTGCTTAATTGGTCCGACGAAACACTGCCACCTTTGATTAAAAGTGTGCGTTACTCCGATTCACCCACACATAGACAGCTTAAAGAAGCGCTGTATTACAATATCATCGAGTACTTTAACAAAGGAAAGGTGAGTGGCGCTCAAGAAATGTGTTTTCGTGGTTTTCAAGGTTTTTTATTTGTTAGATGTGGGAGTTTGCGTTACAAAAATGCGAGGAGCTCGTTCAAGTGTACAAGGAAACTTTCGATTACGAGCAACTGAGTGAGCTACACAAACGCATGTCGGTTTTTTACGAAGATATCATGAAGGGAGTGAGGGCGAAGCCCGAATACTTTCGAGTGGCCTACTATGGTCGGGGGTTTTCCCCATTTTTACAAAACAAAGTTTTTGTTTATCGTGGGAAAGAGTATGAACGCTTGGCGGATTTTTCTTCACGCATTTTGAACGAGTTTCCTAGCGCCGAACTGATGAACAAGTTGACTCCTCCAGGCGAAGACATTTTGGAGTCGAGCTGTCAATGTATCCTTTCTTTTCTTATATTCGATAATACCCCCTTACAAAAGACGATTGACCCACAACTTGGGTCAGTCGTCTTTTGTAAAGAGGGAGTAATGCCAATCAATAACTCACTTTCTCTTAAATTTCATAAACTTTTTTAACTAAAAAATAGACATACAAATCAACCACATTTATCCGATAATGGACGAGAAACGACAGAGATTTTCAGGTAAAGCGGTGGCCGAACAAATAGTCAGTTATTACAAAGTGAACGACGTACAAAAGTTTCAATACTCGCGGCCGTTCACTCGAAAAAATTTGAGTATAGAGAACGAAAACGAATTTGCCAGTTTGTGGTTGGAACGAACCATTTTAACCACGACGTATCCGTTACCGGGCATTCTACGATGGTTCCCGGTCAGTTCGACCAACATCGTCGAGATTTCGCCCCTTTGCGTGGCAATCGAGACGATGCAGTCAAACAACAAAGAATTAAGGGACTTGATCATGATGTACAACAAAGACAAAAGTTTACAGATCAATACCTTAAGTCTAAAACTCAACGGTTAGTTTTTCCACGTAACGTAACCGTTTTTTTGCAAAAAAAATCTTTTTGTTAGGGATCGTGGATGCGGCTGTGATGGGAGGGATCACAAATTACGAAGAGGCCTTCTTTACACCCGAATACATAAGGGACCACACCGAGGACCATATTTTGATACAAAAATTAAAAGATTTGATCGCGGATCAAATCCCATTATTAGAGTTAGGTATTCAGGTTCATCGTGAACGGGCACCTCTTTCCTTACAACCTTTACAAAAACGGATAGAAGACTGTTTCGCAAAAATGCAGGAGAACGTGACGGAAAAATACGGGAAACGGGTAAAAAAAAGATTCCAAGTTAGAAAACAAATCATAACAGTTTCAATTATTGCAGAAATGCGATTTAAAGTTGGAGGTTACAATGCGCAGGCAGGTTAGCGCACCCAATGCTAACGGACCTGCAGAAAACCTACAAACGCCTGAGTAAGTAAAATTTCGGTTTGTTTCAGCTTGTAGATTTGTAATGCATGAATTGGTGTATTTTTTTGACCCAATTTATTTTTCATTTTTTTTATTTTGAAAACTAAATTGGGTGGTTTTGATGTAGTAGTGGGAATCGTAGCCGAGGTTCGAATATAACAAGGAATCAAGTAACATCTCTAAAACATTTGACCTCCACTTTTAATTTTACCACTTCCACACCCGCATTGTACAGGTTTGTACCAATCATTTTAGTTGGTTTGTTCGCATGTTATAATAGCTTAAATTTAGTGGCATAACCTTAAAATAAAATAATTTTCAAGTTTTTTGTTGAAAAATGTCGTCCAAGTTAACAAAGGAAATGATTTCCCATGGTTGAATTTTGTAGAATTTGACGAAATTCATAATATCACAGTTATACAGTTGCAAATCAGGTGGTAAAATAACCCAAATATTTACCTTAAACAAAATAACTACCTCACAACAAAATTGAACAAATTGATTTTAAAATAGCGGAATTTAACTGTGGGAAAGCATCTCTATTGCTAATTGCAGCGCCATTGTTGAAAATTGTTTTATAAATTTCGTACTAACACTATTTAACTTTTTCAGACGTGCATCACAACCGGCGCTGTCTCTGATAAATCAAAATTTGAGAACCTCTTCTTCTTCTTACACGTAGTAGTAACAAAAATAATAATAATCATCTTCCTGTATTATTCCTTTAGTTTAAGTTTTCATGCTGTTTGATTAATTTTCTTCCATTTTCCTAAATTTTAACATTTCACTTCTGGGGGATTACCGGCACACAAATTGGTAAATATTTTAATTAACTCATCAGTTAAGGTTATGGATGCTGCTTTATAAAGTTGAAAATTTTATTGGTTTCTTACAGTCAAAACTACGATTTTTGCGTTTCAATCGAATTTTATGGCGCGGCCTGACCTTAAGTGAATTATGTATTTTGTTAAAATAATTGTAAATATTGTTAGCAATGCATGGTTTTAGTTTTACTTTTGTGTATAGTTAGAGCTATTGTATTATGTCTGAAATTTTATTAACATCGCGAAAAGTTTGTGTGGAATTATATTTCATATAATGGGAAGGAGGTTCCTGGAAAGCGTGCGCGTCACTTTTTATGTACGTCTAAACTTTAGACGCACGCACGGGTAATCACGAATCAGGGCTTTAGGCTCTAAAGCAGCGGTCGGCAACCTTTTGGGTATTGCGGACCACTACATTGGCAATTTAAATTTCGCGGACCACTAACTTTTTAATTGTTCACTTTGATCGCTAAATTTTGTTGAAAAACCTTTTTTTAACTCTTTGTCATAATTAACTAAACTTATTGAATCCCACACGCTTACATTTGCTCCGAGCAACATATTTTTACATACACTGTAAAAAAAGCACGTAAAATTACAGTAAAAACAAGTAATTGTTACAGTTACATTAATGTAAAAATACATATTGTGTGATATTACAGTAATAATAGTATTACTATTACGACTATTATTACTGTAATATTACACAATATGTATTTTTACATGAATTTTACTGTAAAAATTACTTGATTTTTACTGTAATTTTACGTACTTTTTTTACAGTGTATAGCCAGTGGCTGTTTTGGAACTTTTGAGGCCCCCATATCTAAATATTTTCATTACCCCTACAACTTACAGCAATAATTTTCAACCTCCGGCACATGGAGGGAGAAACCCCGTTCATTAGCGCCGCAGGCGACTTTTTTTTTGAAAATACTGTTTATTTTATGTAGGAATATTGCACATTAAAACCTGGTTTTAATACCCAATCCCAACCCCAACCTAATGAATCTTGACAATTCTTGTACCAATGAGTTTCAATTTTCGTAATTAATACAACCTGAACATCAGCAAACCTTTAAATGTAGCCAAGCAATTGTAAATTTATATTGGTTAATTTTCAATGTTTGCGGCCTCTTCGAAAATCCGCCACTGGAGGCAGCTTAAACACAATTTATTTTTGAATTAAAAATTTCATTAAAAATGAGCTCATCAAATTTCATTAATGTCAGAATTTTTTCGCGGACCACTAAAATTACGCCACGGACCACCACCGGTTGCCGACCGCTGCTCTAAAGCACCCTAATGCGTGATAATCCCCCCCCTCTGATAGCAATTTTCAATACCCAATTTTTTGATAAAAAATTGCTATAGTCATAACTAGAGACTGGAAAATAAGTTAAATTAAATCCGCACTCCCATCACTAGAAAGTGGGAGTAATGCGCACTAAGGAATTAACGAGATTACGCTTTTTTCTAAATTAATAACCAGGTACATGGGTGTCTATAGGTTTTTTTTAGGGGGCAGGAAATTCAAAATTTAAAAATTAGAAAACTCAAAATTAAAATGTAAAGGGTAGAAGCCAGGATGGGAAAACAACCCCCCCCCCTCTATAGACGACCCAAATCAGGCAATTTTCAATTCGCGCAGATCTCAAACCATTTTTTGTTACTTTTAAAATTTAACCTAAGCAAAATCTCTGGTCTATAGATGAAAAAATTTAAACCAGTTTGTTGCGGGATCCTATGTACGGGAAAATTTTTCTCTTTTAAATCAATTTTTTACTGTGCCCTTCAGCCTCGGCTTGAAATTTATTTTTCACTTATTCTATAATTTGTGCACATTTTTGTTGTTGAAGCAATCTTTCACTGACTTCAGATGGGTTTATGCCAGCGATTTCCAAACTGGGAGGGGTGAACTGATGATGCAAAGGGAGGAGCAAAATTTTGTTGTTGAAAAAGTTTTTATTTTATTAATTGTAGGTACTAATGCACTTTCTAAAGCGGCGTTCACATCAAAGTTCTTGTCTTACCTTGCATAGGCAGTAACTGGCAAGAACCAATCAAAATGAACAATTTTTAATCATAGAAAAGGATAGAAGAAAATACTTTAATATATTTGGTTCTTGCCAGCTTTTATCTTAGCAAGGCAAGACAATAACCTTGATGTAAACGTTGCTTAGCATTTAAAAATGTGTGCATCATTAAGGAAAGGGGGGGGGCAAGATTAGATTCTTTTTCAAGGGGGCGCGGCTTAGTAACATCAAGTTTAGAAAGCACTGCGCAAAGTGCTGATTTTTAAGGGGGGGGGGGTAAAATGGCAAAAATTGTGTTTACATTTTTTTGAAACTTTGTAAATATTAAATACTTGCGAACACTGTAAAAATAGTGAAAAAATTCTAATCATAAGAGGTGATTTTTTTAGAGGGGTCAACAATAAAAATTTTGTTTGAAAGATTTGAAACTAAAAATATATTAGTGTTAAATTTGTTTACACTGCCAAAATAGTGAAAGAAATTCTAAACGAAAAGGGGGTAATTTTTGGGAGGGTAAATAGTAAAAATTTTGAAACTGCAAATTTATTACCATTAAACCCGCGAGCACTACAAAAATTGTGAACAAATTTAATTCGCTAAGGCAGCAATTTTATAACTGGTGGAAGCGCGACTTGGTGCAAGGGGGCGTAAAATTTTGTTTTTATTTATTTTTTTATTAATGCATTATTTACTGTTTAAAAAAATGTACGCATTGTATGAAATAAAGGGGAAAGGCGCCAAAATAAAATAAAAATTTTCAAGGGGGGCGTAGTAATATAAAGTTTGGAAACCACTGGTTTATGTACAACGGCGTTGGTGTTGTCCATAAACTATCATTTAGAAATTTAAAATGGTGCTTTCTTTGCATTGTGGTGAGGGATTGCTGAATTTGCTTGAATAAACTTGAATTTCTTAATGCTTGACACAAATTTTATTTTGTAGCAAAACATCTTCAAATTACACATCCAAAAACAGTTTGACCCCAACGAAAAGTATCACTGTTCCAATGATAACGCAACGAATAAAAAATAAAACGCCAAAAGAGAAGCGAAGATCGAGCAAGAGTGAAGCGGTCATTTCGACCCCTCCCATCACTACCAGTGGGGCACAGTGGTACACATCGGAGACCGATTTTACTCCGAACGGCACCCCTGTGTTTGAGTTACGCCAAGAGGTGAACAATTTGATATTTTAATTTTTTTAAAGCATTTTAACTTACCGTGAATTTTCAGCTGCTACCCAAGCGACCTCTACGTTCTGAGGCTGAAAAAGAAAAACGAAACAGTCGGCCACCTAGTGGTCAGTTCTCCAGGCCTAACAGTTTGACTGTTACGGTTCGAACAAACAGCAGTTCAGGGAACAGCAGTAACAGGGATTCGGTTGGTACGACCGATTCCAGTATAAGCGAGGAGGATTCGTTACCTCCCCCCTTACCTGCTAAGCTTCGCGAAGTTGACTACTGCAACTTGCCCAATAACAACAACACCAACTGCGAAAATTCCAGTTTTTTGTATACTTACCGTAATTCCATAAGAAACTCCATCAATAAATTCGCAAAATCGAACCCAGGTGATGACGATCCGCCCCCCATTCCGCCTCCCAAACCCCCCAAAAACAAATTATTTTTAGGAAAGTCGTGACTGTGCAATAATTTGTTTTTTACTGAGAGATACGTTTTGATGTTGTAAATATGACGATGCAATTTTATTTATAGTTTTCTGTTGTAATATATTTTTGTAATAGGTTAGGACTTCGTCGTTACCAAAAGTGCCATTACCATAGTTTTGATATCGATACAAATATTAGTATTATTAAAAAATACACATTTTGTAACCAAAGAGAGTATTTTAAATATAAATTTTATTGAATATTACTTGGTTTTTATTGGGTCGCCTTTTTAATTTCTTTCTTTCCTTTTTCCTAACTAAAATTTTTGCTTTTGGAAGCCCCTGGCAGTTTTCAGTACGGCACTGTTCACAATTTAGTGTTTTTAGGTTTCCCCCACGTTAAAACAACACCAACTGTCAAAATGGGTTTGCTCACTAGATAAACGTCACTTTAGAATAAGAAATATTAAAATTGTTTTTAGTTGTTGTAATTATATAAATTTTTATCTTGTGATCATTTGGATGTGTTTCGTGCGTGGCTTTACATTTTTTCAGATAAAATGCGACGACGGTAAAATTTATAACCTAAAATTTTAGTACGTAAATATTGGATTTTAACTTGTGTTTTTTTTTATTAAAGTAGTAGTAATAATAATAATATAATGTCGGGGCATATTAAAGTCGGACAGAGAGTTGAAGTTACCGGGAAGGGCGTACAGGGCGTCGTTGCCTTTTATGGTACAACTAATTTTGCCACCGGGAAGTGGATAGGACTCATTTTGGATGAACCGAAGGGCAAAAATAATGGTACCGTACAAGGACACTCCTATTTTCAGGTAAGTGATAGAGTTTTTTTTATCGGAGTATTAATTTGTTACTTTGTGTGAGGGAGTGACGGCCACAAACTCATCGAAGGTATGAATGATTTTGCTTGAATAATTTTAACATTTTTCAAAGAACGAATAATCTTTTAGGCTTTCTTTTAGTTTTAACCAATAAACGCCAGATTTTTTGATAATGTACACCAAAAACTTATTATAGTCTAGGAGAGCTCGAGTATGACTCATCCTAGTTTTTTCGAATAAATTGAGAACGGTGCAAGATATTAAAAAACTTTAAACTAGAACATATTTGCCTTTTTACGCTGAACGCATTTGGCCTCTGCAACATTTTCGATATCTTTCACCGTTTTCGAGTTATTGGAGAAAAACTGGGTGGGTGTGTAGGAGGGTCTAAAACAGTGTTCCCCAAACTTTTTTGTCTCGTAGACCCCTTGCCATGATTTTCGGTTTTGCGTAGACCCCCTCTGCTGCTCACCTTTTTTTTAGGACATTATTGACAACTACCGATATTATGGTAAAAGTAACAAATCTATAATAATCTAACTATTTATTTAAATTAAAATTTACATTAAATAACTAATGGAAAAATAATTTTTTTAAATTTTAGTGGGGGGATGAGCCTGGTGCTTTAACAATTAATTTTCAACATTTGGTATCAATTTAGTTAGGTTAACTCTCAAATCTCCTCTGTTAGTGTTGTCCAGCCTGTTTCTTTATTTTGATTTTATTTTTACAAAAAATTAAAAATTAAAATTGTAGACCCCCATTTACATCTCATAGACCCCCAATTTCTTTTCTCGCTGACATCGACCCCTTGCAAGTCGTCATCGACCCCTGGGGGTCAATATAGACCACTTTGGGAAACACTGGTCTAAAATATTGAGGGGGCCAAAATGTAAAAAAATATCATTTTCAACTTGCGATTATATAGTAAGTAAATCTGTGGTTTTCAAGAACAATATTTTTGTTTACGAGTTCAAAAAGAAAGAGAAGGGGGGGGGGCAATCGTCTGTCTGT
Source organism: Rhagonycha lutea (assembly GCA_958510855.1). Lineage (NCBI taxonomy): Eukaryota > Metazoa > Arthropoda > Insecta > Coleoptera > Cantharidae > Rhagonycha > Rhagonycha lutea. The sequence continues at coordinate 31,450,994 of OY294041.1, forward strand.
GGATGGCTACAATTTCTTTTACCAAGTGATACTGACGACGGCTCACGGACATGGTAATGAAGAATGTTGTAATCAAAAACGAGAATGTTTTTCAGATTTTGAACAAATATCTGTGCATCACTGAATTTTATATGCGCTCTACCTCTCAAACCAATAAGAATTTCTAATATTTAGTATTAGAGACTTAAAGTTGATTAGATTTTTGTTGAAATCGGTTCCCCAGAAAAAGGGAGAGAGGAAGATTGTAAATATGTGAGCCCCCCCCTCCACTCCAAGTCGATTTTGGTGTTAAATTTGTGTCTACCCTTTCTAATGTCTAACATTTTGAGGGTCTAGGAAGGGGATAGACCTATCTTTTTCTATTATTAACAAACATTTTGATTCTCTAAATTCGCGATTTATATTAACAAAACTTCACCACACGGAATAATTTTAAACTAAAAATTGGACGTATTTTGATGGTTGGACAATAACAATCGCGTCGCCCCTATGGTTTAGAATCATCGTAAAGATTTCAAATAATAAAAATAGTTTCTTATAAACACTTCCAAGTTTTCTGTTTTATTGGATCTCATTATCAAAAATATCAATGCGTTATCAATACATAAATAATGATCCAACTATTTTAACAAATATTTTGTTTTAAAATTTTTAAATTACGTGTTTTAGTGCGAAGAAAATTGCGGAATGTTTCTCAGGGGGTCGCAAGTTGTTCCAATCGATGCAAATGGAAGACCAATACGGACTGAACCAGGTACCCCCGAAACCAGCGGAATAGCCAAACCTCGTTCTCGACAAAGCACGTAAGTTTTAATAGATGTAATTTTTTTTAAATTTCAATTCAACATAATTTTTTTAAAATGCTGCTCAGTGTTGGTGTTAAACCAAAACCGACTACGTAAGTTTACTTTACATTAAAATCTATCTGCTCCAGTGACTCTCAACCCTTTTGTATAGGGAATCCCCTAAAACGAAAAGAGGTTGAGAAGCACTGCCGTAACGTAAGTTTGACTTTCAAATTATTTTTCTAATCGTAAAATTGTTGGTGCGGCTTGGACAGAGTACGTAGGAAAACTTCGCCTCAAAAAAATTCTTCTGGGTTGTCTGCATCAAGGTATTGCAGTAGAAACGAGTAGAAACGGATATTTTTTGTAGAATTCAATTTTTAACTTGAAATAATTAACTTTTCTCTTTTTTTCCGTTCTTCAGCTCTAGAATTTCTTTGGCTAGCAGTCGTCAGTCATTGGCGGGCAGTAGACAATCATTAGCAGGTAGCAGGCAGTCTTTAACTGGTAGTATAAACCAACTGGCTTCTCCTAACGTTGAGAGACCCCCGACTGATATGGAACCCCCAACTCAAATACCCAAAAGGGCTTCTTTCGTCGAGGTAATTGTAACATTCCAAGTGTGACTTCAAATTTCATAAAATTTTTTTTGTAGACCGGTTTTGTTGAAACCTTAAAACCTCAGTTTACGCCAGGCCAAGCAATGTCGAGCACAACTCCAGTTGGTTCAGGAATTGAGGAAAAAATATCCCATTTGCAGATGCAACAAGAAATGGACAACAAAACCCAGCAAATCAGAGATTTGGAAGAGAAACTTGATACTCTGAAAATAAAACGTCAGGAGGATAAAGAAAAATTGAAGGATTACGACAAACATCGAATGCAATTGGATCACATGATCGAATTCAAAAATAAAATTATGGAATCGCAAGCGTCGCTACAGAGGGAATTACAGAAAGCTAAGATGGACGCAAGGGAAGCAATCGAAGCCAGAGAGACTCACGCAGAAGAAATGGCCGATTTAGCCGATACTGTAGAAATGGCAACTTTGGATAAAGAAATGGCGGAAGAAAAAGCCGAAACCCTTCAGTTGGAATTGGAAGCGTGCAAAGAAAAGTTGGAAGAAGTAACCCTGGATTATGAAATTTTAAAGACCGAGTTGCAAGAGCGGAGTACTGGAACTAAGGAGGGCGAGGGGATGTCGACGTACGAAATTACCCAATTGAAGCAACAGAACGCACGGTTGCGCGAGACGTTGGTGAAGATGCGGGACTTGTCGGCGCACGAAAAGCACGACTACCAGAAATTACTCAAAGATATCGAACACAAAAATTCGGAGATCACTGAATTGGGGAAAAATAAAGAGAAGTTGAGCATTACAGTGGAAAATTTAGAACAACAGATTGCCGATTTGCAAGAACAGGTAGATGCGGCCCTAGGAGCTGAAGAGATGGTTATGTTTTTGAGCGACAAGAAGCTCACTTTGGAGGATAAGGTGAACGATTTGCAAGAGGAAGTAGCCGAATTGGAAGCCCTTCAGGAGATGAACGATCAATTAGTTGAGAGTAACTCGGAATTGGAAGCCGACTTACGGGAAGAATTGGATATGGCTCACAGTGCAACCAGAGAGGCGAAGAGAGATCGTGATGCAGCATTGGAAACAATCGCCGATCGTGAATCAACCATCAATAAGTTTAGGGAACTCGTGCAAAAATTACAGGAGCAATCCCAAGATCTACAGCATCGTTTGGAGCGGGAAAGCAGCAAACCTGTTTCGACTCTTCCCGAAATTATGGACTTCAAGAAGATGTTTACCGAAACGAAAGCACACACCAAAGCCATCGACTTGGAATTGCGACGCATTGACGTGCAACAGTTACAGCAACACATCAAATATTTAGCTTCCTTCATGCCAGAGACCTTTATGAACCGTGGAGGTGAGTCATCCAAATTGTTTTCGTGAACAGTTTAAAATTTTTTTTTCTTAGGTGATTATGATGCCGTGTTAATTTTGCTTCTCGTTCCGCGTTTAATTTACAAGTCTGAAATTTTGGTTAGTCAAATTAGCAGCAAGTTTCTGGCGGTCGATAAAATTGATCGATCCACCATCCTCAAAGGCCATTCAATCGAGCAGTTTGCATTCAGGTGCAGACTCTCTCATTACATTTACGCTTTCCAGACTGTACTTCATCAATATTTGTACTCCCTCAACACGTGCACCCCTGAAATGTTGTTGAAAGTTGGGGCATCCTATCCCGAAATTGCTTCCCAAGAGAAGATAATCGACGGTTTCGTCGAATTGTTGAAACGGGATCAATTGGACGAAAATATTCATTTGGAAACGTTGGAGAAGTGCGTGGGTTACTTTAACACGATGTATCCGATTTTGTTGGGAGGTGAACATCAACAAAACCACAACCTCTTGCTGGGTGATAATATTAAGGCGCTTGGAAGTGCGTGTGATGGAGTCACGACGGATGCGTTGGTTATTAGAAATTTGATGGAGGTAAGTTCGATTTTTATGATTTTTATGGTGACGGTTCAAAATTGCAATTAAGTCGACTTGCAGTTGTATGTAATGATAATGCAACAAACTTATCAGAGCATGATGAATTAAAAATCAAAATTTCTTGATATTTTGAAGATATTTCTAAATCAGCTAATATTTGATCAAGCTGATGTATTTGTTGAAATACGACAATATTGTTTCACTCCATTATCAAGTGCACAAAACTACAAATAAAATAAGTAAAAGTCTGCCCATCACCTCCACCATGTCGCGCTATTTAACCCTTCCCTAGATTAGGCTTAAGAGGGGCCTTTAAATTGGATGCAAAAACATGTTCCAACAGGTGGCGCGCCCTAAAATATTAATCTTTTCTACTTATCTGTTCACCAGTACAGAATTTTAATAATTTATAAAAGTCACATGAATAAGCGATAACTAATTTAGGTAATGAGGAAGTTTGAACTTTCAAAGTTAAATATTATTAAAAATATTCAATATTTTCAAATATGAATATCTTTTTGGAATACATTTGAAAATATTCAACATTGGAAGCTCAAACTTCCTCATTACCTAAATTAGTTATAGTTTATTCATATGAATTTAAAAAATTTTTATAATTCTGCATTTGTGAAAAGATAATTAGAAAAGATTAATATTTTAGGGCGCGCCATCTGTTGAAACATGTTTTTGCATTAAAATTTAAAGGGTCCTTTTAAGAGATCTACTAGCTAGCCACCCGTCCGTGGACGGGTTTTCCAGCTAGTAATTAAATAACACATAATAATAAACAATAATCAGCACTTACTCAAAAATTCGCTAATCGACACAATATTGTCGTATTTCAACAACTTTGAATCTTTTTGATTCTGCAGATGGGACGGATTTATTATAACAAAGATTCGTTGCGCGTCACTTAGGTCGAGCAGTGCAAATTTTATCATTTTCAGACCGTAAAAATTGGAGACGTCGGATTATTGGTGCAATTTGTCATCACAACAGTGGAACAAATTCAGCAACAGCTGAAACACGTAAAACGTAGGATCCCGCCTGACCCTAACGTAATCAACCTAGGACTTAATAAAGAAACCGGCGAGAATTTGTACCAATGCCACCACCACATGGAAAAAATTATGAAAACTTTCCACGACATCGTCAAACATTCGATCCAAGTTGTCACTGAAAGCGGCGAGACGAACAAATTGATTTCTCAGGATCAGATGAAAGATCTCGCGATCAATGCAAGCGATAAGGTTTACGAGCAAGACGATTTGGGACCCGTGCAAAGCATCAAAAACTCCTTAGCGTTTGTGTTGACTCAGATTACTCAAGTCGCGCAATTTTTGCAAGACAACGAATATAACATTTCTGTGAGCAACAAAAACGAAGAGAAACCGCCGGCGCCGATTAACATTCGCGCTCAAGTCGTCAAGAAAGAACTTGAAGAAACAAAAACGTTGACCAGCAAGTTACAGAACAAGGAGGCCGATATTAAAGAATTGAGGAAGGTTTTGAAGGAACGACAGGAGCAGCTATCAGAGATGACCATCAGGAAGGAGTTAGCTGAGAAAAAATTAGGAAATGTCAACAAGGATTACGAATTGAAGATCGAAAAAATGCAGAGGAAGTTGGAAGAGGCGAACAACAACCTGAAAAAGAAGGAGAAAGAATTTGAGGAAACGTTGGATCACTTGCAGAACGACATCGACTCCCTCGAAAATGAGAAGGGTGAAATGAAGGAAAAGTTGAAGATTTTCAACAAGAAAAATATTATGGAAACTATGGTCAAGAGTACTTCTGGTAAGTTTATTTTCCTCTATGGTAACTTTTTTTTCTTATCGACTTCTAGGTTCACAGTTGTCCTCGTTACACTCCTCCATTGGACCGAATCTTCCCGCGGTTGTACGAGACTCGCCGTTACTTTTACAAGAAATTCGTAGCTTGAGGAAGCTGTACCACATGGAGCGCGACAAAAACTTCGATCATGAATCCGAAAAAATGTTAGAAATTTTGCAGTCGATGACTCCATTGCCGGCTTACAATGATAAGCCGGATGTGAGTCTGGAAGCGTTGCATAAAGAAGGTGCGGAATTGCAACAGGTAAGAATGTAACCGTTTGGTGAGTTTTTTGTTGTAAAGTTTTTTTTCCCAGGAAATTATGATGACCATGGCGAAACCGAAATTCCCGCCCGTTTACAATGCCAAGCCTGGACAAGGTTATGGGATGTGGCAGAAACATTTTGCGGAAGAGAGGGACAAAATGTTGTCCTTGAAACGAAGAGCAGATGATTTTGAAGCTAAGGTGACAGCTGAAGTGGTGAAGAGGAAGTTTGGTGGGCGTGTCCAATCAGATTTTGGCGTTTTCCCAACAAAAGAGTTAACAAAGGTAAGTTGGATTTTTGGGTAAGTGAAAAAGTTGATTCCTTTTTTTTAGGCCCTCAATCAAACCGAACCCACAGATATAGGATACATTAAAATACCAAAACGGTTTGCTGACAGCAATAAGAAACAAGAAATTGTAGATTTGGAGGTTAATTATGAAGATTTACAAAAGATTTTACAACTACTAATGTGTTAATATGTTTAAATTATGAAATTATTTATTTTATTTATAAATTTTTTAATTTTATCATCAAAGCTTTAATTAATAAATTTTTTTGCTTTGGAAAAATCACAATTTTTATTGAGCCACGGACGCGCAAGAATGGATTAACGAGATTTTTCTTTATTTGCCTTATTTTATCAATTACTTGTTTTTTAATGAGCGTCTTTTATTGCCGTTTCGGCCCTGAGGTAACTAAAACTGACGCGTATTGGTGGATTAACGAGATTCAATTATTATTTTCATCCCCATTTTTTGATAGAATTGTTGTTGAATTGAATTCGCGATTTACATTACCTTTGGTGGTACCACCATAACTAACAAATTACGTCCAATTTTGAGTTTGAAATTATTCCTTGTGGTGGCGTTTTTATTTATATTTCCCCACCTCCTCCTTTGAAAAATTAGGATTATGTTTTCTCAAGTCAAAAAAGACTTCTTTGATTGTTTGGTACTGCTACAAAAACGTTCTCTCATTTTAAACGAAATTATCCTTACTTCCAAAAACAGACACTTTGTGTGCACCCTGTACAAGCAGTCGAACCAAATGTTAGGTTATGAAGTGACTAATTTCTGTAGTTTGCACCGCGTGGTCAAAAAATCCAAGTATTTAGCGAAAATCTTTAAAATTCAACCTGAATTCTGTGAAATGATGCACTTGGTAAGCATTTTTAACATTTTTTGAACAAATTTATGCAAGAGGATTTAAACATGGACGCTCGGTCCCTTTTGCTGTGTTAGTAAAGATTTTGAAGTTATTGATTTATATTACCAAATTTTACGCAATCGTTTGTTTAAAACCATCGAATTAATATTTTACAATTTACTTCAAAAATTTCAACACTAACCAGGGCCGACTTCAGTTATTCAAAAAATAATGGGCGGGCGCCATTTAAAATTTTTTTTTGAAAATGTTTAGCAAGTCGTTTATAAGTTATTAATTCATGAGGTAATTTATGTTTCAATTATGGATTCCAAATTTCTCGGAAGTGATTACATTTTTATTTTTAATATTGCGGGAAATTTTAAAACCAATGCTGCAACCAACCGATCACAATTGCTAATGAGGTGGCTAATATATCAGATAAGAGTTGTAGAAAATTATGTCTTCGATAAGATTGATAGGAACTATTTTTGCCTTTGGATCAAGGATATTGCGAAGAAACCGCATTGCCTTAAAAAATTTTTTTTTGTGAAAATCCTATTTTTTCCGCAATATCTCCTTACCCATTGATCCTGGCATAAAAATTATTCATATACATTTTACAAATGACATAATTTCCTACAACTTTTGCCTTAAACATTTTTCTGTAGGAATGGAAAGTCATCCCTAAAATCAGCCAATTAGCGCTCTAAAAATTGTAAGTAATTTGCTCCATTTTACAGCGCTATAACTTGGTACGTATTTGACTTACAGAAAAATGTATCAGACAAAAGTTGCAGGAAATTATGTCCTCTATAAGATTGATCTGAACTATTTTTGTCCTAGAATCAATGGATAAAGAGATATTGAGAAAAAACCGGATTTTGTACGTATAAAAAAATTTTTTAGTCAAAAACCTAGTTTTTCCGCAATATCTCCTAATCAGTTGACTTTTGAATAACAAAAAATTGCTTGTACAAATTTTACAAAAGATAATAAATTTTTAAATTGAACATAAATTTTATTAGTTCTTAATGTTGTATGGGGTGGCGCCCTCAACTTTTAAATTTACCAACCCTGATATACCTAAAATAACACTTGAATTATTTTTTTAGTGTTGGAAAAACAATTTTGGTATTGGAATACATAGCAAATGCTACGTCAAACTTCCAAGCTTTTGAAATTCTCTTGTAGAAATCTCGTTTCGATGGCTCTTAACGTCGCAATCGACGATATAAAATCAGAATCAATCGCAATCGATTTGTTACGAAGCGGGCAAATTATTGCGGTGCCTACCGACACTGTTTACGGCCTGGCTTGTTGCGCCACCGACATAAACGCGATAAATAGGATGTACTTGATCAAAGCCCGTGAAGAAAGTAAACCCCTAGCAATTTGTGTTGGTAAACCGAGTGATGTCCAAAAGTGGGCCGTCGTTAGCCACCTACCAGAAGGTCTTCTTTCGACTTTGCTTCCTGGACCAGTCACCTTGGTTCTGAATTGTGCCAACAAGTTAGACAAATCGTTGAGCCTTCACGGAAAAGTTGGGATTCGAGTTCCAGATTATCCGTTTATAAGGAACATCGCCAACGGGTTAGACTATCCCATCGCGCTCACCAGCGCGAACGTTAGCAAACAAAAGTCGTCGGTTAGAGTTGAAGAGTTTCGCAGTTTGTGGATCAAGATTTCCGGTGTTTTTGATGGCGGAGAACTTGGAGTTGAAGATTCCAATCGCGGGGCTTCCACGGTTATCGATTTATCGCACCGGGGTTACTACAAAATTTTAAGACCCGGAATTGCTAGCAATGCAACCGTCGATATTTTGGAAAGGTTTCAACTCAAACGACAGTAATTTGAAGGTTTCGGATAACTGGAATCGCTACTGATGTTGAAACAGCTTGATTAAGCAACGTGGAGGGAATCGTGGTGAACTGGAACCAAATGGTAGGTGCCACGAAGGGATGCGTTCTTTTGTGGCACCTACCGTTTACGATAAAAAGAGTTATTTATTTTTGTAATTTTGAAAAATAAAATTTTGTTATTGGTAATTAAAAGGAGTCTTATTCGGGAACTATCTGAACGCACCTCGTATGTTGTGTTTAGCAAAGAATAACAGTGTTTTTAGGAAACAGTCGCTTAATATCATTCATTTGTTTTTATAAAAAAGTTTTTGTTCGATCGAAAATTTATTTTTGTTTCGTGGTAGAAGCTGATGATCATTTGTTTAATCATACACACTGAGCGATAGCGTAAGCTTACTGCAAATTGTGTTTATTTAAGTTTTTTTATGAATAACAAACATAGTTTAATAACGCTTTAGATACGATTTAATTTTTCCGTTACGAGCTATAAAATTTCGGTAGTAGATAAGACGATTTTGATATTATATAAATAAGATTATTCGAGTACAGAGCCGGAATCAGGGGTGCCAGATGTACTGGAAATTAATGGAGAAAGATCTGAGAAGAAGAATTGAAATTCAGGTCCAGTTTTTCTATTTTTATCTCTATTGAAGATTTTTTTGTAACGGAATTTAAATGGCGCGATAATATGAAAACAATTTTACATGAAGTGAGGCCGAAACCCGAACACCATGCTCCAACAGCTGCATCAATTTAGTAACCTTGTATTTTCACTCAAGAAGCTAAAAAAATGTGATAAAATTAAAGCTATTAATTTTGCCTGGAGGGTACTCCATACCCCCCAGACCCCCCGGTTTCACACCAAGTTCTTCACATTTTACACTTAAGAGCAGTCCGCCCCCAAGTACTCGAAGCTCGCTACGTGCATGAACGCAGATAGAATTGCATACGGCTAGTTATTCTAATAAAATTGATCGTAAGTACCTACAGGTAATTTTATTCATAGTGGTTGGGAGTGGCTAATGTGCAGAAACGAATATTCGTCATTTCGGTTCTATGTTGGTGTCAATTGGTAGAATTGGGTGTCAAGCGTTCTCCCGCCACATTTGCTGCACAAATCCCAGTCACGTGCCAACCACTATGGATAAAATTACCTCTACCTACTACCGAAAGTGAGTGAGCACAGTGGCGTAACTTCAAATTTTGGACCCGGGTGCAAGAGCTTTGACGGGGCCCTCGATTGAGAGATGGGAGATTTAAAAATAAAAAAAGCAAAACTTGGTCGCATATAATGCACTTTATGGGGGGCCTAAAGCTGGGGCTTGGGGCCATTCTTCCCTCTGCCCCCTCCCTGGTATTTACACCACTGTCCACGTACCTCCCTAGTTTGCACGCTCATTTCTTCAATTTCAGGGTGTTTAGCGGGCGTAGAAAAAAATTCTTAAAAATGAGATAAAATTAAGTATTTTGTAGTTTATATTTCTGAAAATATTTTCCCCTGACCTGAAGGGTACCTTTATAAAAAAAATAAACTAAATTATTAAAAACATAAACAAAACTAAAAAGCGAAAAACAAGCTTTGCAGGGTGTGTTCCACTTCAAGCCCACGACGACCACGGTCGATCGCCAGTCCAATCAAATAACCGCGTTCGATCTTTAGTCCAATCAAAGATCCATGGGACCACGCCGCGGTCGTCGTGGGCTGTAAGTGAAAGGCACCCATAATCTATACAAATTTGTAAGATCAAAAGGTATTGCAGGCGGGGACAAGCTAATAGTCCAAGTTGGTGATCTTTAAGTGAAGTGTTTTGTAATTCTTTGCTTGTCCCCGTCTGCAATACCTTTTGATCTTACAAATTTGTATAGATTATGGGTGCCTTTCACTTACAGCCCACGACGACCGCGGCGTGGTCCCATGGATCTTTGATTGGACTAAAGATCGAACGCGGTTATTTGATTGGACTGGCGATCGACCGTGGTCGTCGTGGGCTTGAAGTGGAACACACCCTGCAAAGCTTGTTTTTCGCTTTTTAGTTTTGTTTATGTTTTTAATAATTTAGTTTATTTTTAATTTAGTTTATTGCTTTTCAGTTGATGTTTTTTAACGCAGTCGGGTTTTTTGTTTATTTTTAATAATTTATTTATTTCTAGCTTTTTAGTTCACATTTTCCATTTTAGGTAAAAGGGTTTTTTTTAAATTTTTTATTTCAATTTCTATTTAAATTTTTAGTCAATTTGTTTCAAATACAGCTTCTTATTTAAGGCGGGGGGGGGGGGGGGTATACCTTGTCGGCAAAAATTAGAAGTCCAACTTTGTAAAGTTTTTCTGAGAAAATGAATGTAGTTAGATCAATTTGGGTTTCGAAACATTATTGTACAAGTCTTGAAGAACATTTAACAATTTGTTCAAGTCAAAATATTACAAAATGGCCGCGTGGCAGCTGAACTCCAAAAAGCACCTCTTAAAATGCGGTGGAAGATATCCCAATGGTGTCGTTAGACCTACAACATCGGAAATAAAAAAATTTAGTTTAATGTATGTTTATCCAGTCCGCCTCGATCCAGATTTTTTATATTTTAATTTTTTTTTGAGGTATTAAGGTTCAAAGTCAAACGGTCAAAAAGTCAACATCGTCACTTAAACGGTCATAAAAAATTTTTGAGACAAAAATTTAAAAATCTGGATCGAAACCATTGGGATATCTTCCATCGCATTTTAAGAGGTGCATTTTGGAGTTCAGCTGCCACGCGGCCATTTTGTAATATTTTGACTTGAAAAATTTGTTAAATGTTCTTCAAGACTTGTACAATAATGTGCCGAAACCCAAATTGATCTAAATACATTCATTTTCTCAGAACAAATTCACAAAGTTGGACTTCTTATTTTTACCGGCAAGGTGTACCCTCGCCTTAAACTAATGCAATTTCATCCTATCAGAATTCTCCATGTATGTGTTTTAGATGATTAATGCTTCGCCCTGTATACATAATTCAAGCTCAATACATAATGTGCTGATATTTTTTTTTTGCTGACGCTTTAATTAAATATTATAGCCTATGTCACTCCCACAATGAATACGATTCTAATGACACCTCATATGTTAAAATCCGTCAAACCGTTTAGCCTGTAGAGCGTGCCAAAGAAATAGACATACATACATACATACATACATACATACATACATACATACATACATACATACACTCGAAAAACATAACCCTCTTTTTTTTTGGCAGTCGGGTAATAAACAATTGAAAAACCGGGTGCTATGGAATACCCCCCCCCCCCCCGCCGCAAGTAAGCAAAATGTGTATTCTCAAGAATTAAATTTGTATCTTTATCAATTTTAAAGAGTCATATTGTTACTTCCTTGTGCTGGGGGGTATTCCATACCCCCGGTTTTACGCCCATTTCTTCACATTTTAGGGATAAAATTTGTTTTGATTTAACGATGTTTTTAGATAAAAAAATATATATTTAAAAAATCTTTGTTCAAATGGACCGGGGAGGGGGGGGCTAGTGCAAATTAACCTGCTTGTCATAGGCGCTTTTACCCTTGTTACGGCTCTGGAGAAAGAGGTATATACAATTTTATTGAAAACTAGGCGGTTCTATTGCCTAATCTTCACCTCCCATGAATGTCGGATATTGTTGCTCGGCCTCACAGGGTGGAGGAACAGGGGGAATCTCATTAATCCATTCATGCGCGTCAGTAGGTGATAAATCCCTTTTGGACAGGATTTCCATTTTAAATAACCTTTTTTTACCCTACTTCACAATTCTTTATTAGCCCTTTTTCCGCCCACTCCTGGACATAAGCCTCTCCATATTTTGGAGGTTTTCTGGCCACAATTCACAATTAAACTTGTTCATTCGTAGCTGATGATATTCTAGGGTTTGAATTTGAAAACTGAGCTGACCTAAATTATTTAGGCCAGCTCAGTTTCCTTAAAGTAGTTCGAGTGCGGCCTGCAGGCCGCACAGTCTGACCAATCCAGTATCAGTGATCAGTTAATTATTAGCAACCGGGAAACTTTGCATTTTTCATTTATTTTGGTTGCAGTTATAATTTATTTTACATTTTCTACTCTTTTAAGATTTACATAATAAAATACAACAAAAACTACTCCAAGCAGTAGTCAAATTATGTCGTTTACCTAACTATAAAAGAAACAAAATCTGTGTAAAATATCCTTCCACCATAAAAAGTATTCTGTGAGGAGATCAAATAATTTGTGGTTATGTTTTTGGATTTTAAATAATGGTCGAAAAATTGAGGGTTTTCGGACTTCAAAGTTTGATCGCGTGTGCAAGCTAAACGATTCACTTGACGATACTTGTTCTTAGAATCATTTTGGTAGATAATTTTACGCTCTACAAAAAAGGTAAATATAGTTTGTTATCATATCGTTCTTAGTTTTCGAGATAATTAAGAAAAACCAAAAAAAGTCGAAACTTGAGTTTCTAAAATTGTTAAAAACTTTTTAACCCCCGGCAATTTTTCGAAATAAAATAAATCCCACTTATAGAATACCTAACCTAAGCTATTTATGGTGTTTGAGACTTGTAAAGACTAATAGGAGGGTTCCATCTTTAATATTACTAACTTTTGATTTATTCGGGACTCAAAGGGTTATAATAGTAATCATAATTTTAACGACACCCATCGTAAAATCTGAATTATTTCCGTCTAGCGTCGACGATTTGATGAAATACCAATTTTCCAGAACTTTTGAATCCCATCTGAGCCCAAATTTATTTGTGCCGTGGTTCAAATTCCACGTTAAAATGTGGGTCGTTATTTACGTTTAGTTAGCAATTTTAGTAGTCAACTGAGTTGTAATTCACATACAAGCGAAAATTTTGAAATTTTCAAGGTCAAACTGTCAAGTACAATGAAGGGAGGGGAGGGAATCTCAACTCCCCCACCCCGTAGGTTAGCTCCTGGGTCCCCTCCTACTTCAAATTTTAAGAATATACAACATTATGATGTTGAAAATTGAGCCCGGGGAACCGGGGCAACTGTCTTTCTGTCTTCCCTTCTATAGGGCTTGACTATAAAAATTATCCTAATAAAAAAGGTCGGTTATTAAATCCCCACCCCGCAATCCCATCATCTTGTCCCTCTTTCGTTTGTTGACCATCTGAGCAAGCCTTACGTTATTCATATCAAGTTTTTTTGTCTTGCCTTGCTTAGGTAGAGTAGAAGCCATCACCAAGTTCCAATGGTATTGTGGTATTTTTTAAACATAGAAAAGGATAGAAGATAATATATCTTTAATCTGATTGGTTCTTGCTAGATTCTACCTAAGCACGGCAAGACAAGAACCTCAATATAAACACCGCTTTGCATCTGCCCTCTTGCTCAAACGACTGCTCTTCATTATATTCATAAAAGCAACCTCGACGTCGTGCGTGCGAGTTAATGAAAATATCACGACAATATATTTATTACATCCCTTACTGCTGACTGTAACGGTTACCGGTTGTTTCGAAGGCTCCTTACTATGTATGGTAAAGTAAAAATTGTGTTCTTTCTTTTTAAATTTTGACGGATTAACATTCCTTGAAGTTAAACGAGTTGAAAGAGACCAAACATCAACAAATTAATGTCTGTCTGTCTGTGTGACACTCAGTTACTCAATTTTGTGTGCGCTCTACCTCTCGATTGATCAGAATTTAACAACTTAATTTAGTATTTTTATTGAGACCTAGAACTGATTTTATTTTGGCTGAATTCGGTTTACGAAATCTTGAGAGTAGTAGTGACGCGCATGCATGCGTTAACATTAACGAGATTCCAATATTTTAAAAAATTGTTATCTTTTTTTGTATTTTTTTTATAATTGGTCTCTTCACTCTCTTTTTGGTGATAGCATCAAAGAAAATAGTATTACACTCATAATTAGGTTAGGGGTCGTCCATAAAGGATGTCCGCAACTTTTTTCGACTTTTTACCCCCCCCCCCAATCTTTATTATAATTAGTCGCAATCGTCGGAAACGCCCGCCCACCCTAAAGACGCCCGATGGTCACAAATAAAAAAAAACCTGGCTCTCTAAAATGGCAAAAATAGGAATTTACCTTATTTTTTACTATGATCGATCGCCAAAAATAGGAAATGATTTTTTTTTCTATGAATTGCCAAAAGTAGGAAATGATCAATTGAGCAAACAAAATATTCAAACACTTTTCTTTCTAATCACAATAATGAAATTTTGATACGGACGTCACAACATTTGGCTAACCCCCACTCCATGATCACATTTATGTTAGTCAAGTTTACCCCCCCCTCCTTAGGCATGGACGACCTCTTAGGTCAGAGATACAATCTGATGCTTTACTTCACTGCACTTACGAGCAAGGTTACAAAGTTCTTCTTTAGGCTGCTCCCAGAGTGGAGGCCGGTTTACTGGCACCGACTTACCTGCTTATTTCGCTCCAATGTTAATTAATGTAACCGACGACAAACGAAGCTGGTAACAGGACAGATATTTCAATGCAAATATCGAAGCAGCTAAGCCGGTTTGGAAACCAGCGTGCACTGTGTTCGCAGGCTTACGTGGAACGCCTGCCAGACTTTTGATGTGATTATTATGAAATAACTTCGTGATTAAATTCGTTTTGTGTTAAACGACGGGCACTTAAAACCTACCACGACCGCGATAAACTTGTAAGACTGTGATATCGTTGTCGATTATTTCTGTTAGTCTTAACTTGCTTTTAATATTCAATAAATCATAAGTCGATTTAATTATCATGTTTATTTTCAACCCTATGTCAACTAACTGTTTTTTTACTAAAACCCCTTGATTCATATTATCGATATAAATGATGTGCGTAGGGGTTGTTTAACAATCAACTTAGTAACAATCAACCCTACAGTACCACTGTAAGACTGTGATATCGTTGTCGATTATTTCTGTTAGTCTTAACTTGCTTTTAATATTCAATAAATCATAAGTCGATTTAATTATCATGTTTATTTTCAACCCTATGTCAACTAACTGTTTTTTTACTAAAACCCCTTGATTCATATTATCGATATAAATGATGTGCGTAGGGGTTGTTTAACAATCAACTTAGTAACAATCAACCCTACAAACTAAATAAAAGAATAAAGAAAATTTAATTAAATGTGCAATCATAGGATCTTATCCGATATGTGTCTACTAGTGACGCGCATGTATGGATTAACGGGATTCCCTCTACCGAACGCTCACTGAGCACAAATTTGTTTAAAAAGAGAAGAGCAAAGTTGAACAAAATTTCAAACGTATCCGTATGCGGTTTGTGAGCAAGCCAGCGAGGGCTCGTTAGCGGGAATCTCGTTAATCCATCGATGCGCGTCAGTAGTGGATACATACCGGATATGATCCAAATCCAAAAATATACTATAACAAAATACTGAAGGAAGAATTACAAAATGAAAGTGTCATGGAAGTAATCCGAAGAGATTTATTCCCACTACGGATCTGGAAGTATGGTACGACAATATTTACGTTTTTCCTTCACATTTGAACGCCCTCTCCAAATACGGAGGGAATGAAGTGGTAGTAAATAAAATTTAAATTTGCACGTTTTGGGTAAACAAAATCACAAGCAGTCTGATGTGTGTGTAATCTTTAGATAGCCATTCAATGTTGTTATCTTTGGATTAGATTAAAATACATCTGTATAGCATGCCGTTTTAATTTTTGATAACATATCGTGCAGTAGTGGTGCTCGACGCGCTGAACAATGGGTTTATCGGTGTGCAAAATTTAATTTGAAAAAGTTTGCGGTGGTGCAAAAAGTTATATGTATTTTAATGCTGCTAATCCGTGATTATAATAGATCAGACAAGTAAAATATACAAGCTACTTAAAATATGCAGTGAATAAAAGCGCTTCGTTATTTGTTTTGACGTTTTGGTAAATGTTTGGATTTTGTGATTGAACACAGGTTTTTCAGAATGGATTAATTATTTTTCTCTTAAGTATAGTCTCCTCAGTTTGATGCAAGCTCCTATAGATCGAACGAGACGTTTGTTTTTCGAGATTTATTGAACAAAATTATCGAGACTATTAAGTGTGCGCGTGTTTATTGTTGATACGCTAATTTGTGGTTACGAAAATATGACTCAAGTCCATTTATTTTTAGTTTCTTTAGCCTATATTTGCATACACGCTCAAATATTTAACGATGGCGGTAAGTGTTAAAAAAGGCATTACACTTTTACTTCTGTGTAACAAGTGCAAACAACCGAATGTGAAGCGCTTTAATCGAACCGCGCACCGCTAAAGTTCATTTATTTCAACTTTTTGTATTAACAACCTATATATTTTTTAGGATAACTTTAAAGGTGAAGTCGAGACCAGTGCAACGATACATAACAACGTACCAATCAGTTGTTTCGTTTTTTAGATAGCACAATTTCGAACCTTTTTTTCAAAATGGAATATCTCAAAAAGTTGCGATGTGCGTGGTACCTTGTTACATATCGGCGAACTCGTCTCGGTCCCAACTTTGAAGTTCCACTAAATTTTTTCAATTTCAACTTATTCGTTTGGCTCAACCACGTAAAATCGATTTCCCGCAAATGATAAATTTTGGCAAATGTTCAAAAACGTCTCACTATTTATTTAAATATTGTAATTTAATTTGTTTGATTATTTATTTAGGCGGTATTACAATTTGTTGGATATAAATAACCTGCATTAAAATTTTAGCACTTTAGTTTATTTTAAAAATCATATACAGGGTGTTCGTAGACACCTACTAAAAAATTTTCGTTTTAGACTACGTAAACGATTATTCCATGATTTACATGGCGGACAAAGAGGACGACGCAACAGCGGGGAGTTTTTCAAAACCGGAAATGATTCGATTGCATCAAGGGGCCGATATGGTTTTAAAATGTAACACAACGGCGTGTCATTACCACAAGCACAAACTAATCTGGCAATTTAAGGTAAAAATTATAAACTTTTTTAGTTTTTGGTTTAGCGCCCCAATTCTCAACACTCGAACTCTGAAGCTAACATTGTTAGAGATAATTTGAGTCACTTAAGTTTTATCAATCATAATCGCGCTACTTGAAGAAAAATTTTTGCGGGTCCCCTTGTAAGTTTACGTAATTTCAATGATTGGAAAATATTATTTCATAATCCATTGCACTGATTGTGACATCGATTTTTTCAGAATTAATAAGCATTAAAGCAGTGATACTCAAACTTTTTTTCATAATTGAAAAATATCACGACATATTCCCCCTTAGAATTTTACGTTTCCAATTATTTCCAGACTTGCCAGTCCGACTTCAATACGATTCCTTGTTCTCACCTTTACGAACCTTTCAATTCTGAACAAATAAGGAAAAATCTGACATGGAATACAGTGACTGCTCACATTTTTAGACGAAAGTGCTTCAGCAATTTGGAGTTGTTGAACGTAAATGAAAACCACAATGGATTGTACCGATGCATGAGCGGAAACAAAGTTATAAAGACGTACGAAGTGGAAATCATAGGTTGGTGCATGATTTTGGTGGTTTTTCAAGGTCTGTCGGAAATAACAACATTTTTTCAGATTCGCTTAACAAATATGTTGGTAAGCCACCTCACCTCCTCGACTTGATACCATCGAACATAACCATAATTCCAGACATGCAACTCATAATCCAGTGCAAAGTGTACAGTAAACAACCTCCAATAATCTGGTGGTTCAAACAAAGTGACGAAAGTAACTACGACATCCATTACTCCGACTTATTTTACAAGCGCATCAATACCAGCGTTCAAGTGTATGCCATCCCTAACGAACTAAATGTTTATTTAAGCAAACTCAATATTTACAAAGCTAGTGATGCCGATGGTGGCGTGTATGTATGTTTAGCAATGACTGAAAGTGGGAAAGACTACAAGGAAGCTTTTGTTAATGTTATCACCAACGGAAGTTACTTGGAACCCCACATGCCCTTGTTTCTATTATTTCTAATTCCCGTTTTATTTGCCTTGATTCCGATTTCGGTTTGGTTGTGCTATTACAGAAAGAGGAAGAAGGGCGCCAATCAGAGCAAGATTTTAATGGTAAACGAACAGAAACTCACAAGGCCGATTATCTCACATAGGATTACTTCACATGAAACCATACTTGTGTAATTCTTTTCAGAGAAAATAACAGAACTGTGATAATTATTATTTTTGTTGTTATAAATAAATTATGTTGATTTTTTGTTCCATGCGATTTTTTCTGACTCAAACAGCTTTTCTTAGGTTTATTAACTTACCTGGCACCCATTTATTTTTTCACTGCGGTTAGTAGCCGGAATATCACCCGAGTGAATAAAAGTGATAGAAAATTCGGTTACCAATCCAAATGAAGTTAAATAAAAGCAGAAAACATTTTAAATTTTCGCGGGTAGAAACTAGAAACCGATTTAGAGGTTATGGCTGTCAAACGTCTAAATAAAACGTAAAACCGTAAAACCAAAGTCATTTGTGGAAACTAATAAGAATCTCGTTTAAATTATTATTTTTAATTATAATATAAGAAGTAAAAATGTTTCGCACGCTTTCCAAGATTGCACGACAGGTAAATCACCTGAAAATTTTGAAAATAAACATAAGTTGACAGATATTTTTAGGCCCCACTTTTGGTGAAAATGAGTTATCCGGTGGTTACCAGAGCGACTAGTAGTCTAATCAACAGTAAGTCAATGTTACATTTTACGTCCTGAATCTCAGAGGGTTCTTTTAAGGTGCTCCCCGGGTTCAACAGTTGGCCCCCCATTTTAAGGGCACAGCAGTCATTTCGGAAGAATTTAAAGATATCTCGCTTAGTGATTTTAAAGGAAAATACGTCGTCTTGGTCTTTTATCCGTTAGATTTGTAAGTTTTGACAATGTTTATTTATGCTGCCTCCACTGGTGGTTGTTTATTGCAGTACTTTTGTGTGTCCCACTGAACTCATAGCATTCGATTCGAGAATTGAAGATTTTAAAAAATTAAATACAGAAGTTATTGGCATTTCAGTCGACTCCCATTACACCCATTTGGCGTGGATGAATACTAAGAGAACTGTAAGTTTGCTAATAACAAACGAAGTTTGTTGGTTTCACAAAATTTGTGTTTGCAGGAAGGAGGCCTAGGAAAATTAAGGTTCCCGTTGCTTTCAGATTTAAATAAAACAATTTCTAGGGATTATAATGTCCTGTTGGAAAGTGCAGGTATTGCATTAAGAGGTCTTTTTGTTATCGATCCGAAAGGTGTAGTGAAGCACATTTCGATCAATGATTTACCAATTGGAAGGTCCGTGGATGAGACTTTACGTATTGTGGAAGCATTGACGTTTGTGGAACAGCATGGAGAAGGTAAAGTGGCTCACAAATAATGCAATTTACTCTGTAGTTGATATTTCTTGTTTTAGTTTGTCCTGCTAATTGGAAACAAGGAGATAAAACTATCAAACCTGATCCTAAAGGATCAAAAGAATATTTTGGAACAGCAAATAAATAGTTTTTAAGATTCCAACTGTAACAATAAGTTTCATAAGGGGGTTGCTTTATTATTCGTTTTTTTTGTAAAGAGTAAATATAGCATATTGAAATAGTTTTTGGTTTTTCTACATACCAAGACTGTAAATTCAAATTTACAGTTCAAGTTCAGTTAACTTCAAGTTCTTAATTTCAAATAAATAACTAAATTGGTAATTTGAAATTACTAACTTCAAGATCTGATCTTCAGAACTTCAAGTTCTCAATTTCAAGTTAATAACTAAATTGGTAATTTGAAATTACTAACTTCAAGATCTAATCTTCATAACTTGAAGTTCTCAATTTCAAGTTAATAACTAAATTGGTAATTTGAAATTACTAACTTCAAGATCTGATCTTCAGAACTTCAAGTTCTCAAATTCAAGTTAATAACTAAATTGGTAATTTGAAATTACTAACTTCAAGATCTGATCTTCAGAACTTCAAGTTCTCAATTTCAAGTTAATAACTAAATTGGTAATTTGAAATTACTAACTTCAAGATCTGATCTTCCGAACTTCAAGTTCTCAATTTCAAGTTAATAACTAAATTGGTAATTTGAAATTACTAACTTCAAGATCTGATCTTCAGAACTTCAAGTTCTCAATTTCAAGTTAATAACTAAATTGGTAATTTGAAATTACTAACTTCAAGATCTGATCTTCAGAACTTCAAGTTCTCAATTTCAAGTTAATAACTAAATTGGTAATTTGAAATTACTAACTTCAAGATCTGATCTTCAGAACTTCAAGTTCTCAATTTCAAGTTCATAACTAAATTGGTAATTTGAAATTACTAACTTCAAGATCTGATCTTCAGAACTTCAACTTCTCAATTTCAAGTTAATAACTAAATTGGTAATTTGAAATTACTAACATCAAGATCTGAACTTCAGAACTTCAATTACGCTTGTACACTTTGTCAATCGTGTGTGTTGGTCCATTGTGATGATGGTTGTGTCTCTAAAGAGAACTCCTTCCTGTCCAGAACTTCAAGTTCTTAATTTCAAGTTAATTTCGAACTAAACATTGGATGTAATTTGTTAATTATGGTGGCGCCACCTACGGTAATGTAAATCGCTAATTCACAACAATTCTATCAAAAAGTGGGGATGCAAATAATAATTGTAATTTGAATCTCGTTAATCCACCAATGCGCGTCAGTTTGTGTTTCATTCATAACCTAACATTTGGTTACACTCTGCTTGTACATCATAAAGTGTCTGTTTTGGAAGTAAGGATAATATTGTTTAAAATGAGAAAGTTTTTGTAGCAGTACGAAACAATCAAAGACGTCTTTTTTAACCTGAGAAAACATAAACTTAATTTTTCAAAGGGGGGGGGATATTATATAAGTTTTTTTTTCTAGTTACAAACGGGGAAAGGTGACTACCTCATTTATGCTGTTTTTATTAGGGAAAGGATGCACGCATTAATGTACAAAGTAATTCGCGATGTACATTAACAAACGCCACCACAAGGAATAATTTCAAACTAAATATTAGACGTAATTTGTTAGTTATGGTGGCGCCACCAACGGTAATGTAAATCGCGAATTCACAACAATTCTATCAAAAAATCGGGATGCAAATAATAATTGTAATTTGAATCTTGTTAATCCACCAAGGCGCGTCAGTTTTAGTTTCCTCGGGGCCGAAAGGCAATAAAAGACGCTCATTTAAGAACAGTGATTGACAAAATAAGGCAAATAAAGAAAAAACTCGTTAATCTATTTATCAAGAGTTGTAAAATTTGTTATAAATCTTCATAATTACTCCAAATCTATACAATTTATTGTTTCTTTATTGCTGTCAGCAAACCGTTTTGGTATTTTAATGTATCCTATATCTGTGGGTTCGGCTTGATTGAGGGCCTAAAAAAAATGAATCAACTTTTTCACTTACCCAAAAATCTAACTTACCTTTGTTAACTCTTTTGTTAGGAAAACGCCAAAATCTGATTGGACACGCCCAACAAACTTCCTCTTCACCACTTCAGCTGTTACCTTAGCTTGAAAATCATCTGCTCTTCGTTTCAAGGACAACATTTTGTCCCTCTCTTCCGCAAAATGATTCTGCCACATCCCATAACCAGGTCCAGGCTTAGCATTGTAAACGGGCTGGAATTTCGGTTTCGCCCATGGTCATCATAATTTCCTGGAAAAGAACTTGAAAACAAGAAACTCACCACACGGTTCCATTCTTACTTGTTGCAATTCCGCGCCTTCTTTATGTAACGCTTCCAGGCGCACATTAGGCTTATCCTCCTAAGCCGGTAATGGAGTCATCGACTGCAAAATTTCCAACATCTTTTCGGATTCATGATCAAAGTTGTTGTCGCGCTCCACGTGGTACAGCTTCCTCAAGGTACGAAGTTCTTGTAAAAGTAACGGCGAGTCTCGTACAACCGCGGGAAGATTCGGTCCAATGGAGGAATGTAGTGAGGACAACTGTGTACTCTTGACCATAGCTTCCATAATATTTTTCTTGTTAAAAATCTTCAAATTTTCCTTCATTTCGCCCTTCTCATTTTTGAGCGAGTCGATGTCAATTTGCAAGTGATCCAACGTTTCCTCAAATTCTTTCTCCTTCTTTTTTAGGTTGTTGTTCGCCTCTTTAACTTCTTCTGCATTTTTTCCATCTTCAAATCGTAATCCTTGTTGACATTTCCTAATTTTTTCTCGGCTAACTCCTTCCTGATGGTAATCTCTGATAGCTGATGCTCCAAGGGACGTGTCCAGGGGGGAATGAGTGGGGAGCCTCCCCCCAATAATTTAGAAAGTTGGAAAAAAGATGGCAAAATCATAAAAAATTGGGTCAAATCACTCAAAATTTTGTCAATTTGGCAAAAACCGCTAAACCGACAATAGCAAAAATAGACAATTACAAAAAGTTGGCAATTTTGAATTAATTAAGTTGGCAAATTCCCCCCTCAAAAAAGTTGGTTGGGCACGTCCCTGGCTGCTCCTGTCGTTCCTTCAAAACCTTCATCAATTCTTTAATATCGGCCTCCTTGTTTTGTAACTTGCTGGTCAACGTTTTGTTTTGTTTAAGTTATTTCATGTTCTTTTCATGACAGATTACATCTCGGTGGTTTGCCATTGCCTTCCGAGGGGAGAGACGGCCAGAATAAAGTTCTTACTTTACTCGGATTCGAACCGGGTATTTAGTGTTCATAGTCAACTAGCGTGACCGATAAGCTTCGACTACATCAAAAAAATTTTCCCCAATGATTGATTAATTACTTATTTACGGAAATATCCTTTTTGTAGTACAGATAAATTTGGAAGCGATCGGGATTCGAACCTATGACTTTTAGATATAGCTCTACTCCCTAACTACTATACCAAACTACCTGCACATAGTTAAAAGGAGTACGGTTCAAGAAAATTGAGTGCACTGCTCCCTAATGAAGTTCAGTCGGTCACCTATATTGAATTGCTATTATTCACAATTTTTGTCAGGCAACCCTCTCATTAGGGGTTGTCTCACAGAGAGTAGTTTGTGTTTCAAAATTAAGTGTTATATTTAAGGTAGTTTATGTTTCTGAGAAAATATTTCCTTGGCTTGAAGAGAACTTTAAAAGTAAACTATGGGAAATCAGGGGGGTCTGGGGTGCATGGAATATCCTCCAGTCTTAACTCTTTGAAGCACAAGATTTTATCGAGAAAAATTGTTCTAGTTGCACAAGGTTAAAAAAAAAGTGTTCTATAACATTGTACGTTGCAGATACCAATGTACTTTTACGTTAAATATATGGTACACGGTAAGTACCACCATGCAGCGAATGGCACAAATCAAGTGGTATATAACGTGTACCAGGGCCGTAGCTAGACATTGGTCATGGGGGGGGGTTCTCCGAAAAAAAAAAGGATTTTCTACGCCATGGAAGGGGTTTTCGCGCAAAAAAAAAAAAAATTGTAGACCCTTTTTTTTAATATCTCGCTATCCCATGGGGGTGTTGACCCCCCCCCCCGTATATACGGCCCTGACGTGTACCGCCATGCTTCAAAGAGTTAAGTAAGCAAGAAGATGTTTTCTCAAGAATTAAATTTGCGCCTTTGTCAATTTTGAAAAGTCATTTTGTTACTTCCTTGTACTGGGGGGTATTCCATACCCCCCAGACCCCCCGGTTTCTTAACATTACCTTTACGTAATACGCTAGACTAGAAAATGAAAAAACACTTAAAAATGAGATAAAATTAAGTATTATGTAGTTTACGTTCTTGAAGAGATCTTCCCCTAACCTAAGGTGACCAATCGTACTCTTTTAGGTAGTTTTGTATTCCTTTTGTACTCCCTAGAAATCCTTTGTACTTATTTACACAACCATAAACTCCGGCCCGGATATGTCCAGTATTCGGCCAGCCACAATTTATTTCAGTGGCGTAACTAGCCACGTGCAGGCAGGGACGTGCCCAGCCAACTTTTGCAAGGGGGGGAATTTGCCAACTTAATTAAAGTGGCCGATTTCTATATGGATTATCTACTTAAGGGGGAAGATCAATAAGGTCTGAGCTTGTGTCAAGTTCAATTCAAAAACGAATAATCGTAGAAAGCTAAAATTTTCAGAATATACGTAAAATATGATTTTACTTAACATAAGCTATTTTTTATTTAAAAAAAATTAATATAAAAAAAATGTTCTAGCTGTTTTCAATAAAATGCACTTTAGTTATAAATATAAAATAGCTTACGTTAAGTAAAATCATATTTTAAGTATATTCTGAAAATTTCAGCTTTCTACGATTATTCGTTTTTGAGTTGAACTTGACACAAGAAATGAAGCAATATACATGAAATTTCAAATTTTAACCAATCAGAAGTAAATATCAATAAATCTCAATAAAACATACCAATGAAATATCATAAAACAACTAGTGACATCTGTTGAATTTTATTATTTATTCCTATTGATCTAGGACCTTAACTAAAATTTATGTAACAACGATTACAATAAATTAAATAATACTAATGCTACAGTCACGAAAATTTTATAGGTTGTTCCTCAAAGCTTCCCGTGTAACATATTGAAATATAAGACAATTATGTGTATTAGTTTTCGCGTAATCATGAGATCTTACACAGGAAGCCTTGAGCAACAACCTGTAAAATTTTAGTAACTGTAGCAATAGTATTATTCAATTATTATAATCGTTGTTACATAAATTTTAGTTAAGTAGATAATCCCCATAGAAATCGGCCACCTTAATTCACAATTAATTTGAATTTTGCTTGTGCCAACTTGACCAAATTTTAAATGATTTGACCATAATTGTGTCAACATTTTTCCAACTTCCTAAAATATTGGGAGGGGAGGCTCCCCTCCTCATCCCCCCTTAGGCACGTCCCTGCGTGCAGGAAGTGCAATGCACATCGGTATCGGTGCTAAATATTCGCTGCGCCAGACATCTTTATGCCGGTTGATGCATATTGCTCGGAGCAATGGGAATTTCTGACCCATTATTGGCGTTGAGCCTGACTTATGAAATGGAAATAAAATAGGGCGAGAGGGGGGGGGAGAAAAAGAAGCAAGCATGTTTGAATTTAGCCACTCGGTTCATTTTCATAAAAGGAAGAAAGAAACAAAAATGCGACATCGACCGTCCGTCCTTTGAGACAGACGGATTCTGCAAAAAAAGAGTTCTGGTAAAGAGAAATCCGCATCAAAATGTGCGGATAGTCAAACATTTGATAATCTACTGTCATTTGGTGGGGTTATGCAAATTTATTA
This sequence comes from Rhagonycha lutea, assembly GCA_958510855.1. Lineage (NCBI taxonomy): Eukaryota > Metazoa > Arthropoda > Insecta > Coleoptera > Cantharidae > Rhagonycha > Rhagonycha lutea. The sequence goes on from OY294041.1 coordinate 31,476,639, forward strand.
GCTTCTGTTACCAAATTTGATAAAATATTACCATTTTGCCCACGCCCGGACTGGCTCCTGTGGGGGCCCTCGGCTAGAACTGAGGAGGGGCCCTCTTACTAAGAGCGGAGATTTTTGAAAATCACTTTTACCCCAATTATAAACCACTTTTTTGAGACCTTTTCGGGGCCCCCTTGGGTTGGGGGCCCTAGGCGATCGCCGACCTGGCCAGTCCGGGCCTGATTTTACAATTTTGAGTCTTCAGCATTGCTTTGAATGTGCGGCTCGGTTTCGGGCGTTAGTCGTCGGTGGGTGACCTTAGGGATGTTTAGCTTTAGCTTTAGTGGCTCTTCTGACGGTGTTCTTGGATGTCGTCAGGAGTCCTGTGGGTTTCTTAGCTTTGGTTGGTTGATTGTCTCTGCAGGGAACTTCCTCTGTAAATCGCCGTTGCAGTTAACACACGTAGTTTTTTCGTGCCTCGGTCAGGTGCATTGAGTTTCAAGGTGAAGGTGAGTAGTCTTTAGTTTAACCAGGAAAAGCGGAACTTTTCCAGGAAAATGTAACAGATTTTAGAAGAAGAATATTAGCAATTAGATGAATTTCATTCATTTATCGATCATAATCTATCTATCTACTTTCATATTGCACCCTATTATTTCGTTGCACTGTGTACATGGTCACTTGTTGTCAAAACTTCGACTGCGCGACGTCATTTTCAATTTATTTCCCGGGTTAACCTCAAAATTTATTTATGTGTTATTGTTTGAAGTAAAAACTGTTAAAAACGCAATTCTGTTACAATGGCAACCCTCAAGAAGTTGATGTTATGCGGCCTCCGCAGTTTTGGGGCCGATGACGCGGACATCCAACGCATTCGCTTCGATTCTCCTCTCACGCTCTTTCTGGGTGAAAATGGTTGTGGAAAGACCACCATCATCGAGGCACTCAAGTTCTCTTGTACGGGTGACGTACCTGCAGGATGTAAAAACGGTCAGGGTTTCGTAAACGACCCCAAGTTGAGCAATCGTGCTGCTACGAAAGGTCAAGTCCGTTTGCAGTTCGTTGACGCTAAGGGCGACAAGTACATCGTCGTTAAATTGGTGCAACTTTCACATAAAGGAAGTACTTCACAGTTTAAAAGAGTTAATACGCTTTTACAAAAAGTTAACCGTGATGGTACAACTGCCGACCTCTCATCTCGGTGTGGTGACGTCGATGCTACCATTTGTGAAATTCTGGGTGTCAGTAAGTCAATTTTGAACAATGTTATCTTCTGTCACCAGGAAGACGCAGCGTGGCCGTTGGATGAGGGGAAGAAGCTAAAAGAGCGGTTTGACGAAATCTTTGGGGCGACTGAGTACAACAAGTGTGCTGAATCGATTCGAAAGACCATCAAGGACAAGCAGGGCTCTGTGAAAATCTTGGCATCGAAAGTTGAAATGTTGAAACAAACCGCGGATATTGTGGTCAAGAAGGAATCCGAGAAGAACGAAAAACAGGAAAAACTGCGCGATTTTGGTGAAGGGATCCAGGAGCAGCAGCTCAAACTTGAACCGATCAAGAAGCGTCTCGAAGAAATCTGCGAGCTGGAAAACAATCTGGGAAGGTTGCAAAGTAAACGCACCGAGAAGGAAACGATGAAAACGAGCTTGGTGAACCAGCAGAGTGAGATTTTGCAGAAGATTTCTGTAGAGTATGTCGGGTCCGATGTGGACCTGCGAAGCGAAATTCGACTCTTTGAGAGTAACAGGAATGATTGTAACCGGGAAAAGACGAATTTTGAAAGTCAGAAGCGGAACTTTGAGGTGGAGAAAGAGAAATTGCAGAGGTCCCTCGCCGGTTTGCAGGTGAGAGTTGGAAGTTTACAAGCCGAGAAGAAAAGTCAAGAAAACAGTGTGAAGGAACGAAACAGTTTGATAGAAGATTTTGGTAAAAACTATAAAAAGGTTGCGTTTGCGTTAGGTTCAGAAAACGAAGTGAAAAGTGCGATTCAGCAAATCCGAAATTTTGTGGATACTTCTAAGGTTTCCTACAATAATTTGGTTCACGAAATGGAAAAAGAGGAAGAGCAATTGCAGGCAGAAATTGATTTGTCTCGTGGTAAATTGGCTAAAGTGCAGCACGAGATTGATTCAAAGAACGGGCAAATCCTTTCATTTAAAGGTAAATTTTTTATTTTATAATATTTTTCTTTTTGTTAAGGGGTGCATAAGCACATACGAATATTTGTCACTTTGTTTTGGTTTGGTACCAGGTCCTGACTGGCTAGTCGGTGATCGGTGAGGGCCTCTGACCCAAGGGGGCCCCGATAGGGCATCAAAAAAGTGGTTTATACTTGGGGTAAAAGTGGTTTGTATTTTTATATACTTTTCAAGTGTCAAAATAGCGGAAAACAATATTTGACACAGAACATAGCTCGGCGGTTCGCTAATGCAAGCCGGTTTTCGCCGTTGACCACTACTTTTTTTTTATAAAAGCCATATAAGTATGTTTTAGTTATTATCTTTATTAGGTGTCGAGGTTGTAATGTTTTAAACTGGGCATTGGGCATATTATTCTGGTAATTACATTTTTTATACGAGGGTTGTCCGTAAAATAAGGTCTCCAAGGCGCTGGAGTGGTGAGGAACCCTTTAGTTCAAGATCCGGCAACACTGGCATGTAGCTTGGTTCCCCCGCCGATAAATCCCCACCACTCACAGCTGCCTACGACGCTTGGTCTTGGTTTGGTAGCCGTTCGCGATACGAGCGACTAACAGCAGCCGGGTCTCAAAAATCTCCGTCCAATAGGAGCGAACTAACGTCGCGCGCATTCGTTTAAATTTGACGTTTAAAAATGTAGAAAGTTAACCTATAAATTAATGTTGTCTGTAATCATTAAATTTTGACTTTTAATTATTTAGAAATTTTAAAATTCTGTCGCAAATTCACGATGAAAACAAATCTACACCGTATTTACTATATTAACAATTTATCAATCGCTTTTAAAAGTTCAAGTTGTTGCAATAAAAGTGAAGGTTGAAATTTTTATTAAAAAAACCAAATGATTTACAAAATAAAATACTCTTAAAATTATATATTAAGAAGATTTTCTTTAATAGAAAGTTTTTTCATAAGAAAATTCTTCATAATAAAACATAAGTTACTATTATAATTTTGTTTTGTAAATTATTATTTGCTACTTTTTAATAAAAATTATTCATTGTAGAAACAGAATTTTAAAATTTCTAAATAATTAAACGTCAAAATTTAATGATTACAGACAACATTAATTTATAGGTTAACTTTCTACATTTTTAAACGTCAAATTTAACGAATGCGCGCGACGTTAGTTCGCTCCTATTGGACGGAGACTTTTGAGACCCGGCTGCCGTTAGTCGCTCGTGTTCGCGATGGAGCTTCTTCTCACCGCTACCGCCAGGTGTGAGTTACGTCCTGTAATTAGTTTTTCGTGTGCTAAGGACATTACGCCTATAGAAATTTATCGACAGTAATGTGAAGTGTATGGACATCAGAAACGTGCGAAAATGGTGCAGAGAGTTTAAAAATGGACGAACAGACGTTCGTGCCGGATGGCCGTCGGTTTCGGACGATACAATTGCAAAAGTGGAGAGGGTAATGCCTGAAGATCGACGGGTGACGATTCGGGAGCTCTGCGAATTGATTCCTATATTCCTAATGACAGTAATGCCCGTATTAATAGTCAGGGACTGATCCAATCCTCAATCGATTTCAATTTCCTATAACCTAGTTATTCATTATTAAAAGTTGAAAAAAAAGATACTAAAAACGAAATACCAAAGAAGCATGCGCAAAGAAATATAATCTCACTCAGATCTGAGGTTCAATCCAAAAATTCAAATTTTTTTCAACATTGTTTTTTCAAAAAATTTGAATTTAAAAAAATTAAAAACACGGCCTGCGTCAAAGTGTCCTCTTTAAAAATTTATACTTTTGTACAAATTTTTTGAGTAATAAGCAAGATATCAGTGAATTACGAAAAGGCCAGTCATTGGGGACTTAAAAAGTGAAAAGTTACCCAAAAATTGCAAAAGTTTGTATATTTTGGGACAACATTGTGACAGGTCAAAAAATTATTAATCCGATTTTTGCACCCTTTTTTGTTCCCCGAAACATAGTTAAATTGTTAAAAGAAGAGTGTAAATTTGCAATAACTATGAAAAAAATTCCGAAATTTATGCAAATCTTGGAGAACAGTTTAATAATTATTAGGCATCTTCTATAAAGTTTGCACCCTGCTACGATGACCGGAACATTGCAAATAGTTGTGATTATTAATTTGCATATAGGGTTGTATTAAGGAATTATTTGCATGACTTTTGCAATTTTTTTCGACAGGATACACCAAAAAATATTAATAAGCTACTGTTTGCAATGTTTCGGTCATTGTAGCAGGGTGCAAACTTTATTGAAGATGTGTTTTAATTATTAAAATGTTCTCCAAGGTTTGCATAAATTTCGGAATTTTGGTTTTTTTAATTTAACAATGTTCCGGGGGGGGGGGGAGCAGAAAAGGGTGCAAATTCGGATTTATTATTTTTTTACCTCCTTCAATGTTGTCTCAAAATTTGAAAACTTTTGCAATTTTTCATACCTTTTTTGCTACAATGACTGGCCTATTCGCGTTTTACATTACCGTTGGTGGCGCTGCAAACCATACGTTTTAAATGGATTTTATAAATTATTCCGTGTAGTGGCGTTAATGTAAATGTAAAAAAGTTCATTATGTAAACAAAGCAAAAGACGTTCTAAATGAACTTCGAAATTATTCCGTGTGGTGGCGTTTTGTTAATGTAAAATGCGAATAAGGGGTAACACCACTCTAGCAGTGCCAATGTATTTTCTTTATTGAGCCACCACAGGGCAGCAGGAGGAATGCACACAGCGAACAGGCTCAGGCGTTTCAATTTAAGATTGTAGCGCTTCTTGCCATCATGTTGGTACTAGAATGTGTAACATAGCTGTTGGGAATTTAATTGTTTGACGGCTTCGAGCCTTTGTCATGATTTAGGAGCTGCATTGTTCCAGCGGTGTGAAGCACCGTTGGTGCAGCTCAAGAAGAGATGTGTTAAATGAATGACATTACTATGACATTACAACTTTAAATCAAAAATCGCCCCGAAAACAAATCATCGAAATTAACGACAACTTTTGGTTTAGAATTTTTTCATTATTTTTCCTGGCTTTACTAGGTTGTAATCAATAGGTTTGTTCGTTTGTATGAACTAACTTGAACAGGGTTATCTTTTGAGACAAAATACTCCCACCACAAAAGTTAGATAGTGTTCTAACTTGCACTGCCTACTCCTCCTATGGAGGTCGAGCAAGAAGTTCATGTTCGGTTATGAACTGAGCAGCCAAACGAACACAGTACATTGCAATAACTTGAACCGAGCAAGTTAGTTCATACAAACGAACAAACCTAATAGTTTTATACAGTTGCAGAATATTTGAACAAACTTTATTTTTATCCAAAAATGTAAATCAAAAATTGCTCCGAAAACAAATCATCGAAATTAACGACAACTTTTGGTTTAGAATTTTTTCATTATTTTTCCTGGCTTTACTAGGTTGTAATCAATAGTTTTATGCAGTTGCAGAATATTTGAACAAACTTTATTTTTATCCAAAAATTTAAATCAAAAATCGCTCCGAAAACAAATCATCGGAAATTAACGACAACTTTTGGTTTAGAATTTTTTCATTATTTTACCTGGCTTTACTAGGTTGTAATCAATAGTTTTATGCAGTTGCAGAATATTTGAACAATCTTTATTTTTTATCCAATTTAATTCAAAAATTGCTCCGAAAACAAATCATCGGAAATTAACGACAATTTTTGGTTTAGAATTTTTTCATTATTTTTCCTGGCTTTACTAGGTTGTAATCAATAGTTTTATGCAGTTGCAGAATATTTGAACAAACTTTATTTTTTATCCAATTTAATTCAAAAATTGCTCCGAAAACAAATCATCGGAAATTAACGACAATTTTTGGTTTAGAATTTTTTCATTATTTTTCCTGGCTTTACTAGGTTGTAATCAATAGTTTTATGCAGTTGCAGAATATTTGAACAAACTTTATTTTTATCCAAAAATTTAAATCAAAAATCGCTCCGAAAACAAATCATCGGAAATTAACGACAATTTTTGGTTTAGAATTTTTTCATTATTTTTCCTGGCTTTACTAGGTTGTAATCAATAGTTTTATGCAGTTGCAGAATATTTGAACAAACTTTATTTTTATCCAAAAATTTAAATCAAAAATCGCTCCGAAAACAAATCATCGGAAATTAACGACAATTTTTGGTTTAGAATTTTTTCATTATTTTTCCTGGCTTTACTAGGTTGTAATCAATAGTTTTATGCAGTTGCAGAATATTTGAACAAACTTTATTTTTTATCCAAAAAGGGTCTGGCTTAAAAATGGGTTAAAAATGCCTTTTTTGAATTTCATGATGGCAATTTTTTTCAAAGTTTGTGATGTAAAAAGACAAAATGTACAAAATTTCAGCTTTTCAATTTACTTCCTGTGGATTTTAGAAGGAAAAAACTGTTTTTCACATTTCTTAATTTTTCTTGTACTAAAAGATATCCGAAAAATCTTAAAAAATTCAGAAAAATCAAAAATCACCTAAGAAATATGAAAATAATTTTTGGAATTCCTTCACAGTTAAATTTAACGAAATACGAATTTATCAACTTTAAAAAAAATTATTTTACCATTGGGGAATTTTCCGACTAGAACAAGAAAATTTGACAAAATTCTACTTTGGAATCCCTACAAATTAAAAAAAGAATCATCTCAAAATTCCACTTGCAACACTATCAAAAATGCAAAATTCTCTTCAAAGTTGTGACGTGATTTAACGAAATACGAATTTATAAACTTTAAAAAAAATTATTTAACCATGGTAGAATTTTCCGACTAGAACAAGAAAATTTGACAAAATTCTACTTTGGAATCCCTCTACAAGTTAAAAAAAAATTCCCAAAATTCCACTTGCAACACTATCAAAAATGCAAAATTCTCTTCAAAGTTGTGACGTCACACTAATAGAGTCAATTATTGGTAGCTGTCAGAATACTATAATTTATAGAAATTTTACTTCAATAACTTCAACTATGGCTGCTTTTCACGGTGTTTTATGATTTGAAATGACAACCTGTATATTTCTAGATGATCGATGAAAACTATTCATAGTGACCGGGTAATACCGGGTCATTTTAACAGAACACCTCACAAACCCAATAATTTCTGTATTTTCAAATTTTCGCCAAATACCGCGTATACTATCAATACTTTACTAAAACATTAAAAATGAACAAACATTTTTTTAAATAAATTATGTTTAATTGAGCATACATGTAAATTGTGTTGAAAAGCACACTTTCGTTATTCGCTGTTATTTTGCTTATTACTCAAAAAATTTCATGAAAGCAATATTATTTAAAAGAGTACACTTGGACACAGACCGCATTGTTTTTGCGAAAGAAAAAGTTTTGTGCAATTTTTTAAGTAACAATCAAAATAACAGCGAATTGGAAAAGTGTGTTTTCCAACTTTCCCCCATGGTTAAATAATTTTTTTTAAAGTTGATAAATTCGTATTTTGTTGAATTTAACTGTGAAGGAATTCCAAAAATTATTTTCATATTTCTTAGGTGACTTTTGATGTTTCTGAATTTTTTGAGATTTTTCGGATATCTTTTAGTACAAGAAAAATGAAGAAATGTGAAAAAGCAGTTTTTTCCTTCTTAAATCCACAGGAAGTAAATTGAAAAGCTGAAATTTTGTACATGACTGTCTTTTTACATAACAAACTTTGAAAAAAATTGCCATCATGAAATTCAAAAAAGGCATTTTTAACATACTTAACCCTCCGGCAGTCGCGTCGAGGAACAGAGGTCCGCACTATTGATAAAATTTGATATTGTTTACTTCTTCTTCATCAGCCTTTTTCCGCCCACTGCTGGACATAAGCCTCTCCATATTATGGAGGATCTGGCCATAACTCACCACGCTGGCCAGACGGGTTGGTGAGTAGTCCGCAGATCGATTTTGGACTATAGTTGTTTTACATCCGGTGTAGCAGCTTACTAGGCTAGCATTCAGATGTGCCTGTGGCCCTGTTTTTTGTTAACGGTGGCAATTCGTCAACTCAGGGGGACCGCCGGCTTAACGTGCCCTCCGAAGCACGGAGACTTGGTCATAAGAAAGTTTGACTCTCCCCGGGTTTGAACCCAGTACCCCGCGTTCGCATCCAACTGCGTTATCTGCAAGGCAATGACCGTCTCTTTACATAATCATCATTATATCGAATGATGTGCTTAGGTATGCTTTCCTAACTATGGTAGGCAAAATTTGATATCAATATAACCCGACTAGAAAATTACCTTCAGTATGTTATCAGTCTTTGATGTCTAGTGGTGTGTTTTTTCGGACCTCCGTTCCCTTGCGCGACTGGTCATGTCAGTGTTTTTAGTTATTTTTATATCCTCTTCGGACCCCTGGTACACATATTATGTGTACATATTCTCTCGATTTTCACTGATTTTCAATTTTTCATAGATAATTTTACGATTCCGTTAAAATTTTGGTAAACTATCTGCTTCTTATAATGTGGCAATTTATATCTATATTTGTTTTATTTAAATTCTTTGTTAAGTCCTTTTATTGTAATGACATCGCCAATTTATATGTACACAATCATACACAAAAATATGTGTGATATGCAACATAATCTCACAAAACAACTGATATTTCATTATGCGGACCTAAGGTCCGCGGCGCGACTGCCGAAGGGTTAACCGGCCAGACCCTTTATTTAGATCATTTATGGCATTTAAAAACAAAAGAAAGTAATTTTTTCTAATATTTATTTATGCTAAGATTATTACGATTAATTTGATATAATGATTTATTTAAAATGGGCGCTTTAAACTCTTACATAATATTGCTTTAAATGTCGCCGGCAACCATCAGTTGTGGCACGCACGACTTCAATGGGATTGGAAGCTACTGCTTCCACCAAAATATTGAACAGTTTTTCATGGAACTTTGCAATTAAATTAAAAGAAGTAATTCCCAAAAATAATTTCTATTATAAATGTGATTAATTTTGCTTTTATTTTATAGGGGAAAGCAGAGAAATCGACAGCCAACTGCGCGAACTGAATTATTCGGATGAAAAGCTTAAAAATTTAGACACAAAAATTTCCAGAATTAATACAGATTTGCAGAATTGTGAAACTTCATTCGATGCCAACTCAGTATCGAAAAGTATCAATGTCGATAAAGTCAAAATACGTGAAAGCGAAGAGTCGCTCGATAATCTCGAAAGAGAAAATAAAATTTTGCAACAAAACGGCATAAGAGAATCAGAACTTGAAACGTTAAACGATGACGTTAATAAAAGAAAAACCGAAATTCACAAGCTCACGAACAAGCATTTTGAAAATTTTCAGAAAATTTTTCAAGGTGACACTCCGAGTCCTGGTTTACTCATGAAAAACATAAATTCAAACAAACAAATGCGAACCAACGCGATTAACGAGTTAAATAGAAAAATCACCACTAAACAAAAGGAATCCATAACTGTGGATACAAAATGTCGCGTTAAGAAACAGGAACTTGATAACTACAGAAAAGAAGTGGAATCAAGTACCGAAAAAGTTTTTCAAGTTTGTAAGGGCAAACCGTTCGAGGAGATATATGAGGAACTTACTAGATCCATGGAAACGTTGCAAAATAACAAAGGTCTCTTCAGTTCTGCAAAAGTTATGTACGAAAAATTTGTGAAAGATTTTGAAAGCCAAAAACCTTGCTGTCCTGTTTGCAAGACTGATTTTGCCAACAAAAGGGAAATTACCACAGAAATCGTGAACGAATTGAAGAAAAAAATTCAGAACATTCCTGATAGTTTGAAGAAAACGGAAGATGAGTTGGCTCTCAAACAAACCAATTATAAAAATCTGTTGCAAATTAAATCGGTGAATGAGAGGTTGCAAGAGTTAAATACGACTTTAATTCCACAATTGCAGTCTGGTTATGAAGAATTGTGTGGTATTCTTAAGAGGGTGAATGGTGAACACGAGAACTTTCTGAAGCTTCAAAAAGCAATGCAAGGAAAGGCACAGTTACGCGACCAACTGATAGCCCTGAACGAAAAGGAAGAAAACTTGAAAAGCGAAATTGAAGAGTTAAAAATTCAGATTATACCTCTGAGTTCAGAAGTTAGCCAAGCTGAGCGGGCGAAAGATGAGTTGAAAACGAACAACAAGGTTAAAATACGCGAAGCCCAAGTTAAACTCAACGAAGGTCAAAAAGTTTTTGATGACGTTGAAAAGTTGAACAAAAAAGTAGAAGTGTATATTTTGAACGATCGGGACGGTGAATTTGAACGCGCGCTGAACGAAATAAAAACGTTGAAGGACAAAGTCTCCAGTTTAAACGAAAGATTGGAAGAGGTAATTAGAAAAATTGCGGACGTAGCGAAACGCATCGTCAGCCAAGAGGCTTCGTTTAGAAGCCTACAGGATAATTTGGATTTAAGAGAAAAGCGTAAGAAAGAGGAGAACTTGTCGATCGAAATCGACCAAATCAAGAAGGAAATTGGGGACCACAACTACCGAAGTATACTCGCAGAAAAACACGAGATACAAGAGAAAAGGGATCGAATTATCGGCGAAGTTAACAAGTTGAAAGGCCGCAATGAAGAACTGAAGTTGGAGATCGCGAAACTTGAAAATGAACTGAAGACTCCTCAAAATAGGCAAGCGCATGCGAACTATAAAAAAATGTTGATTGAACACACGTGTTTGAAGAAAGTGGTCAAAGACTTGGAGACTTTTGTTCAAGTTTTAGAGAAAGGAATTTTGGAGTTCCACAAGGACCGGATGAATCAAATTAACAAAATTATCCGCCAGTTGTGGCGTTCAATTTACAGAGGAAATGATTGCGATTATATAGAAATAAAAACTGATGAGGCCAAAACTAGTGGCGCTGGGAACAGGAGGGCTTATAATTATAAAGTGGTGCAAGTGAAAAGTGATGTTGAGTTGGATATGCGTGGTCGTTGTAGTGCCGGTCAAAAAGTTTTGGCTTGTCTGGTAATCAGAATGGCGTTGGCCGAAACGTTCAGTAAAAATTGTGGAATTTTGGCGTTGGACGAACCGACCACTAATCTTGATAGAGCGAATATATTAAGCTTGAGTGAAGCTTTGGCCAGGTTGGTTAATGCGCGACAGATGGAGAAGAATTTTCAATTGCTAGTGATTACTCACGACGAAGATTTTATTTCCACCCTTTCGCGTGTTGATAAAGTTTCCTATTTTTGGAGAGTTAGTCGAAATGAGCAAGGAAATTCAAGAGTTACAAGAGAAGCTTTGTGAAGTTCTTCAGTTGTGCTTTTTAATTGGGGAAACAATTTGTTAACGTATTATTGTAGGTTAAGTGCTATTTTTATATTTTCTTTGTTGTTAACATTCCAGTTTCGTAAATAAATGTTATTTTAGAAATTATTGTTTTTCTTTTGCCGTAAGCGGTAAGCTTTGGGTTTGAACCCTGAACAGTTTTCGGCGGCAATCAACTTCTTGTTTGCTTTGCTGATATATATTGCTCTTCACAGAGCAGACAGGCTTTCCAAGCCGCCCGCTCAGGGTAGTAGTAAAGCAAAGTAGCGTCGAGAGAGGCTACAAAAAAGCGGTTGCGCTCGGAAGATTTGCAACCTTGATGCTTTGCATGATGATTTGCAACCAAGAATTGTTCAAGACGGTAATCAGTAAATAATTCTCTAATCTAGCGGACCCTGTTGCCTACAGGAAGGCTGCTACCGTTGATTGAAGAATTTATTCTTATTCCTTCAATCAACGCTGCTACTAAGCACCTCCGTGTAGCTGTGATATACTGCTCGAATCTGCTGGGCAAGCTTACCGAATCACAGATGGAGTTGGTGGAAAATAGACTCAACTTTGCTCTGGATGATTTCATAGAGGCAAGGATAGATGGCTCAATACAAGCACCCACCTTTGGACAGATTCTCAAGATCACCTGCAATGATTAAAGTTCCTTTGAGTGGCTAAAAGAAACTAGAGCAACTCTCATAGAATTACAGGAGGGAGCAAAGTTAGACGTGGTCTAGGTTGACCAAGGCAACCTTCTCCAATCCCTTGGGAACTGGAATCCAACAGGCTGTCGTGAAGCGCCTGGCTGCCCAAATCACCTGGGCAAAGCTTAGGATTGGTGTGTCTCTGACACCGTCACGTCGGAGCCGCCAAAAGACAGTACCCTTTATTTCCGACTTGGATAAGAGGACGATGCGGCCATCAAATATAAAAGGAGAGAGGTTGAATTACAAATTACCCTCCTTGAAAATCAGATTGCAGAAGTTCTAGAACGACCATATATATCTCGGACTGCTTTTTGGATTGCAGGGTAATTAAAAACCTCACAACACATCGAGCTACAGCTAGAAACCGTTTTATCCGTTACCATTTCCCAAGTCTCTTGCGAGGCTTGGCCATGGTTTAAAGCTTTTTAGTTTTCTTTATAGGTGATGAGGAGCTGGCCCATCGCCCCGACCCCCCAACTTAGAGGACCAGAGAGACGGCTAGAATAAAGTTCTTACTTCACCCGGATTCGAACCGGGTATTTAGTGTTCATAGTCAACTCGCGTGACCACTATGCTCCGACCGTCTCTTAGTAACCATGTTACTAAAATAATACCGGCAGCCTCGACCGTGGGCAGTAGGTGACTTGGTCGCCGGTAATTTGATCCCCCCGTAATTTCACCCCTAGGTAATTAGATTCCCTTAGTAAATTGGTCCTCGGAAATTTTAATCTCGGGAATTTCACCTCCGGTAATGTCATCCCTTGGTAACTAGAGCCCCAGGTAAATTGGTCCACGGTGTATAATATATTGTCCTCTACCTACCCTTATTTGCTTTTATAATAAGCTTTTGGAAATATGGTTGAGGAATAATCTTTTTTGCACGGATAACTCAATCGTATTAAAAATTCTTAAATTGATATTTTAAAAAACAAATTTTATTTCCTAGTGAAGATAATGGGTTATTTACTGCTACAAAATTTTTATAACATCTGGTATATTGGCATAACCTTGTGCATAATTCACACATTTATTGATAATGAATAATCCACTCTAATCATGCAGTGATCAAATAATAGAAGCAGAGAAAACTTAAATTAATATTTACAAAAATTTTTCAACAGAAATAAATTGCAGGTAAAAACAACGCCTCATTTTCAAACATGTTTGGTGCCGGCCAATGTTGCCGGCCTTATTTGTTTAATTTGTAGTCGTCGATTTTCTTCACATGTGGATGCCTTTACATCTCTCACCAATATCTCCGTACTTCGAATCTTATCCAGAACGATATAAAATTGTACGCATAAACTTCGTAACCAAAGAAGGAACGCATTAAGTTTGTTAACTGCATTAAAGTCGTTTGGCTGGAATTTAAATCTTCAGAAAAACGTCGTCTATCCTTAGGGTCACTTGTCATTAATTAAAATGCTATTATTAGCATTTTAAACACTTTATCGCCGCACGTTTTTTTGTTAAATTCTTTCTGGGCTCCTCAAGCCAACCTCTCTCCGCCGCACTTAATATCGAAGAGGACGCTCATAGTCCATGCTCCTTCCATCTCCCGTAAAATTTTCGAACCTTTTTAAAATAACTCCTAGCGGCCCTTTCACGAACACATTTGAAATTTTAAATCCCAACACGCACACATCTCATCTTGGTATCTAAACTTGACTAAAGTGGCCGAACAACCATTGCGATTCCAAGCCTCCCCACCATGCCAAGGTGAAGATACCGTCAAGGAGGAGCTATGTGCATTTTATGCACATATCTTTTAGAAGAAAATAAATTGTAATAATTGAGAGTGGTATCATTCTTCTTCTGGTCTCTCACCTTGGCCAAAGTGGCCAAGGGTCATCGAGACACGCAAGCCTCCCCACCACATCAAGGTGATGATACCGTCGAGGAGGAATTATGTGCATAAAATGCACATAATTCAATTATTATTTTAATAATTAATTCAATTATTACATAATTCACAAATAATTGAGAGTGGTATCATTCTTAGTTTGGTCTCTCACCTTAGCCAAAGTGGCCAAGGGTCATAGAGACACGCAAGCCTCCCCACCACGTCAAGGTGATGATACCGTCGAGGAGGAATTATGTGCATAAAATGCACATAAATTGTAGAAGAAAATAAATCGAAATAATTGAGAGTGGTATCATTCTTAGTCTGGTCTCTCACCTTAGCCAAAGTGGCCAAGGGTCATAGAGACACGCAAGCCTCCCCACCACGTCAAGGTGATGATACCGTCGAGGAGGAATTATGTGCATAAAATGCACATAACTTGTAGAAGAACATAAATCGAAGTAATTGAGAGTGGTATCATTCTTAGTCTGGTCTCTCACCTTAGCCAAAGTGGCCAAGGGTCATAGAGACACGCAAGCCTCCCCACCACGTCAAGGTGATGATACCGTCGAGGAGGAATTATGTACATAAAATGCACATAACATGTAGAAGCAAAATTGGGAGTATTATCTGCATACTATTATCCCAATTCATTCCGATTTATACCCGCATTCGAGAAGAATTGGATATATATTCTCAAATGCCAGATGCAGATCGTCTTCTTTGTGGGCACCGACCATCAGTACTTTTCCAGTGTGATGTATCGTAAAAACAACGCTTGGTTGTTCCATACGATATTTCACAGCTGGAAATCGTTCTGGTGTATAATCGCTGCCCGGTAGCTCTTTGCATAGCTTGTTGATGTCAAAGCTAAATTTCATGTCAAAAGAGCCTGCTACTGAAATAATTTTAAACTCGGAAACCCGAATCGGGTAACCAAGCTTCTTTAATTGCTTTGACAATATTTTCACAGCTCGTTTGGTCGATTCCTTACTGTTACTCCCACTGCAAACAATTTTACCGGAGGGGTAAAGTTGGATGGTAGCTTTGGGCTCCCTTAACTTGACATCTAGCCGATAGAAATATCCTTGGTGAAACTTCTTGGTACCGTCTAAGCGCAAATTAATATCGGTAAGATCTAATTTACACATGAAGGATGCTGTTGCATTGAAGTTCGTAATCTTCGGTGATGTTGGACTATCGTCCAAGTGTGATGATTCGGAGTACGGTACCTGTGAAGGCAGAGGTGCTACAAGAATCTGGGTACCACATAGAGATGATCTCGACACGTTCCATTGCATATCGGGCACTCCGGCTGGGATAGGCGAAGTGTCCGAAGAATGTGAAGAGGTGTAATGATGAGATGGTGATGTTGGTGGTGTGGTTGGGGAAGAAAATTCGGAGCACGGTACCGATGAAGGCAGAGGTGCTACACGAAACTGTGTAGCACCTAGAAGAGATCTCGACACGTTCCATTTCTGATCGGACATTTCGGTACGGTTAAACGAAGATGAAATGGCCGAAAAATGTGAAGAGGTGTGGTGAGATGGTGGTGCGGGGAGGTTGGAAGGTTTGGAGCATGGTATCGATGAAGGTAGAGGTACTACACGAACCTGTGTAGCAGCTAGAAGAGATCTCGACACGTTCCATTTCTGATCGGACATTTCGGTTCGGTTAAACGAAGATGAAATGGCCGAAGAATGTGAAGAGGTGTGGTGAGATGGTGGTACGGAGAGGTAGGAAGATTTGGAGCATGGTATTGATGAAGGTAGAGGTGCTACACGAACCTGTGTAGCAGCTAGAAGAGATCTCGACACGTTCCATTTCTGATCGGACATTTCGGTACGGTTAAACGAAGATGAAATGGCCGAAGAATGTGAAGAGGTGTGGTGAGATGGTGGTGCGGGGAGGTTGGAAGGTTTGGAGCATGGTATCGATGAATGTAGAGGTGCTACACGAACCTGTGTAGCAGCTAGAAGAGATCTCGACACGTTCCATTTCTGATCGGACATTTCGGTTCGGTTAAACGAAGACGAAATGGCCGAAGAATGTGAAGAGGTGTGCTGTTGAGATGGTGAAGAGTAGGAAAGAGACATGGTAAGAATGTAATGGAAGGATAATAAATAATATCTAAAGGCGATGTTGACGTTTCGAGGTGAAGACGTTGAATGACGATTATATACATCAGTCGTTGGCTTATTAACTTTTTAAAAGAATTTTTATGTTGGTAACGCAGTAAAAGAGTGGGGGTATGGAAGAGGGATGTTGGTGGGGGTAAATGCATTTGAAAATTATAATGAAGAATTTATACTTTTTTACATTGGTAATAAGTGAATAAACCAATTAGAAGACCGAGGAAAACATGGGTGCCGGAACAAGCACCATAGCACAATGAAGCAAAGAAGAAGAAACCAATTAGAGAGACGGTTTACAGAGATTAGATTGGACTCGACTAGTGTGCTACTAATCAGAAGTGGGAGGGAGCCTTACGGATAGATAGAAACACAGACAAATTAAATTAAATTAAAGGCCAGCACGTTCCTCCTCCTCCAGCGTGTCGATTTTTAACATGGAACATATTTTAGCGCTCGTTATCTGCCAAAAATCGACACTAAAAACCGACACCAAATTAACATATCATATCAAAGGATGAATCATAGCAAAGTAAAGCAAAGCAAAGACAAAATCAAAGACTAAAGTAAAGACAAAAGCAAATACAAAAGCAACTAAAGCAAAGACAAAAGCAACTAAAGCAAAGACAAAAGCAAAGGCAAAACAAAACCCAAACTAAACAATGCACGCTGTACCTGCTCCAATGTGTAAACAGTGAAATTTTTGTCTTATAAAAATTTTAAGCGAAATTTTATAATGTAAATGGCCCTTTAGAGTTAAATTTACTCGCCTATACATCGAAGATCACCGTAATTGTAAGTGCTTTAAAAGAACGAAATTATTACACCATTCCAATAATATTGTCAAGAGACATAAATTTAGATTTAAGCAAGGCGGAAAATCAACGATTTATTTCTTTTATGCAAGAAAAATACCTGCTCCAGCATGTCATATTTTTAGGACACTCTGATTGGTTGTTGTTGGTCGTACCAACTTAAAATCATCTCCCCTGGGATCGAATTGCACACCAAGTAATTTCCATCTGGCAGGTATTATATCAAACTAGCTGGAAAGCCCGTCCACGGACGGGTGGCTAGTCAGTGGAGCTGTTCTTTAGCGGTTTTTAACGGTCTTAATTTAAAAAAAATGTTATTTCCTAACGCTAACCTGAGCTCGATTCCTAATACTGACAATTTTAATTGTTCGTGTTCAAACGTCCTCGCTTTAAAGAATTATTTTAAGAAGAAAAAGCTGCTTTCAATTCACAGGTAGTTCCATATGTCCTGTGCTTCAGCATTTCATATTCATAGTTTAGTACATCAACAAAATTATTACCGGTTCAATCATCCGTGACCAATCAGAATGCCTTGTGTGTCCTAAAAAATTGACACGCTGCTTTTTTGAAAAATTTTGAAAAACAATACCTGATTGGTGTGCAACTCGATCCCAGGGGGAGACGATTAAGTTGGTACTACCAACGACCAATCAGAATGCCTTGTGTGTCCTAAAAATTGACACTCTGCTTTTTTGAAAAATTTTGAAAAACAAAACCTGATTGGTGTGCCACTCGATCCCAGGAGGAGATGATTAAGTTGGTACTACCAACGACCAATCAGAATGTCTTGTGTGTCCTAAAAAATTGACACGTTGCTTTTTTGAAAAATTTTGAAAAACAAAACCTGATTGATGGTGTGCTACTCGATCCCAGGGGGAGATGATTAAGTTGGTACTACCAACGACCAATCAGAATGCGTTGTGTGTCCTAAAAATTGACACGCTGCTTTTTTGAAAAACAATACCTGATTGGTGTGCCACTCGATCCCAGGGGGAGACGATTAAGTTGGTACTACCAACGACCAATCAGAATGCCTTGTGTGTCCTAAAAAAGACACGCTGCTTTTTTGAAAAATTTTGAAAAACAAAACCTGATTGGTGTGCTACTCGATCCCAGGGGGAGGTGATTTTAACTTTTAAGTTGGTACTACCAACGACCAATCAGAATGCGTTGTGTGTCCTAAAAAATTGAGACGCTGGAGGAGGCGGCGGCGGAGGAGCGTGCTGGTCTTTTATATGTTTGATGCCAGGACGCTGACCCATCTGAATTAATCTGTCCGACAACGTAATTGGTCAAACTTTACCTCCGTTGATTCGATGATCGTCCATCCAGAAGATTAACTATTCAACTTTTACGAACGCGAACAATTACAATTGTCATATTTTTAATGAAGCCTGTTAAAAGAGAGATACACTGTTGAGCTTAGGTTAGGGTTAGGAAACAATATTTTTTTTAATTAATGCCGCTAGGAAAGAGATGCATCGGCTAGCTACCCGTCCGCGGACGGGCTTTCTCATAGTTATAGTGTAAAAAATGTGGGGTTTTTACAAAATAGTTGAAAAATATAGCTTGCGTTATGTACAAAAATCGCCTGCGGCAGTTGACTCAGCAAGTTCTTTGTTTACACAACTTTTAGTTAGATTTTTGAGTAAATTGACAAATGAGACGCTTCTTATTAATACAAGATTTTCATCATCTGCTGTGTGATAGCAGTGAAAAGCTTATAAGTGAGTTAACGATTGCCTTTGTATGAAAACACTTAAACTTATTAAATTTACACTGTAAATTGTAAGTCGAGAGAAGAGAAGTACAAGAAAAAAAATGGAAGCAAGTAAATTGTTCTTTATCAACAGGAGTTTACATTTTAACTTGTAGAGAAACTTTAAGGGAAAGTTATTAACGTTAAAACGCCAGTGCAAACTGAACCGCGAAATAATATGGCGGAGTTTATCCGTAATCTCATGGGGACCATTCCAACCGCGGAATCGTAATGCATTTTCCTTATATAGCGTTTTTTATTATGTCTATCGTACCGTTTCATAGCGATGTGAAAATGGCGACAATCTCTGATATTGTTCGTAAGGGATGGTTTTTAGTGATATATTATTTTTATAAATAGTCCTTTGCGTATGGTTAACGTGGGCTGCTTTAACGTTTCGTTTTAATTGACAGCATTTTTTCAATTAAACAAAAATGGCGCATATGTTAAAATTAAAAAACGTGGCCACAAAGTTTTCGTTAAATTACAATCGATGAACACGGAGAAATAAATTTCAATATTATTAAATTATCGAGAAAGAAAACTGAAAAGTTAAAATGGGAAGATGAAAGTGGTTAGAAAGTAGACAACAATTTTCCGCTTTTCCAATCGAAAGCAATAAATTGTAATAAAAAGTGCTTACTTAATTTTACAATCCTATTTTAGAGGAGTATCAAAGTAAAAAAGAAAAAAGGTAGAAGCCATTTTCATTCGTTCTTGTTTTCTATTACCGGAAAGGAGTTACGTTATAAAAAGCTCGATAGCTTTTATTTGACATTTAGTGGCGATTTGCAGCGCAGCTCTACAATACTTGGCCCGACAGAACTAATGATATCGCTTCTTGGATGTTAACTTGTCCTTCTGTATGCTTCTTTCTTTCACTTCTTTATTTTTATTCTTGTTTGAAAATTTGTAGCTATTTGTATTTTTACTATTGAACTATCCACAATTTTCCTTCTACCTTCACCAGGTAAAACGTAATAATAATATTTCGCGTAATCGCAATTTTGTGTACCTAATCAATCAAGTAATTTGGTAAATTCGTGATTAGAAAGTAGTAAATGGTAAGATATGGGCTTCATATACTGGGACTGATGTCTATACATAATCGAACTTATAACTTCACGTGGAATTCAATCCACGGAATCAATAAGAAAGCGAAGTATCTTAGTGGTTCGTCACGATAAAGTTCTCATGGTCCAACCATGGTCACCATGACGGACGAAAACTGAGCAGTTTACGGTGGTTGGAAGTACTGGCTGTCCGAATTACAGTCAATGTTGTCTGCTAATTATAAGATTGAAACTGGAACAATTTCAGAAGAGAAATAATTCTACAAAGAAGACAGACTCGAAGAGCATATGCGACGGAAATACACTTTGAACTGAAAACATAGACAAGACTGACTTGTATAATGGAAGAATTCCACAATAAGAAACTCGCGCAGTTATCTTTATTTGACAGACGGAAACTATATACGGAAATACAGGAGCAGTGCTCCAGAAAACTTGCAAGCGAAGTATAACAGGGCTCAGTTCTGGAGTACTGAGAATCAAAACTGTGATAGTGAAATTTTGAGACTATCTGTTAATTGTGGAAGCTATGGATTCTGGATTCTGGATTGAGTGTGGAGGGCAAACCAAGGTTTACATGCACTCAGGCCACAAAACCGGGCCCATTATGCTACCTCCGGTGTCAGCAGCCTCCATCCTCCTATTCCTCAAGCCATCCCAAACTCAAGACGAACTCGAGTATTTTTGAAGGCGGTGTGCTACTAATACTGGCCATGCTAGGCCAGAAACTACCCAACATGGATCCTCTTTTCGATGCTAACACTGGGCAGTCGCAAAGCACATGTTCCACTGTTTCATCTTCTTCTTCACATCCCCGACACAATGGGCTGTCAACCAGTCCCATTGTGTGTAAATGCTTGTTTAGCTTACAGTGCCCCGTAAGACATCCCACGATAATTCGTAGGCTGTCCCTAGACAGCTTCAGATAGTATCTTGCATGTTTGTCAGACGGTGCGTTAATTGCCACCTTAGCCTGACGGCATCCAGCGACATTCACCCATCTTTCCGCATGCAGTCTGCGGGTTTCCCCTTTTATGATAGCATCAAGGGTTTTAACAGCCAGTGTGAGAAAAGGTTCCGGACCGCATGGTGCATTTCCCGAACCCAGCCTCGCCAGCTCATCAGCCCTCTCGTTGCCCTCATTCCCTTCGTGCCCTTTAACCCAGCTGAGAGTTACGACATTGTGAATTGATATCACGTTTAGTGTCTCGATGCATTGTAGCACAAAGCTAACTGTGGAAGCTAACTGACCGTTACAATCTAGGAAGTCCTCCAGAGGATAAAGATATGGGTGGATACTAATCCAGGCATCACGCTGGTAGGGAAAAACGCCGTGGAAAGAAAACAACAATTTCATTGTGAGGGACTCGACTATAACTCCAAAAGATACGATTTGGGGTCACATTGGATAGGGCCATAGGTGGAACCCGAATGGATCATCTATTAAGAAGAGACCAACTGTTAATCGCTGTGGTAGACTCCGTTCTTTTGTACGCGGTCCTGATATGGTTCGATGCAATGAGAATCCAAAAGCCCAGCTACAATATAGCGAAATTACAGTTTAGACTGGCGATAAGAGAATGCTGGAGAGGGCGAGACTGGTGATAACCATAGTAAGAAAAAATGGGGGAAAAAACATCGGAAGCATCGTTGCTGGTTGCAAGGGGATTTTGGTGGATAGGACCCGACACTATACTACCTTTAATTATTATATTATGTAGTATCGGATTGGCAAATCCATTGTTTGTTTTGGACACCCCTGATCTACTTCAGAAGGCCGTCAATAGACGGCGCTATCAAATTTGAATGTCTAATAAATCGGTTTAGCACAAATAAAATTCAAGAATTACAATAATAAAGCATTTAAATATGATAGCGCCATCTGTTGACAGTCTTTTGAAATAGAGCAGGTGTTTGCAAAGTCAACAATGGAATTACTAATTTAATAATACCACATACTCAAAGCTGCTATCATCTGGTATGGGCTCTTGTGTGGTGTATATTATTTAAGGTTCCGCCTTCCATTGCTAGTTCCATTTAGAGCGGAGCGAAGCGGAGGCACGGAAGAGTCAGTTTATTAAGACAACTAAATCTTATTCTGATCCATCATCGTTAAATGAATTTTAAATGTTTTACTAGCAGGGGCTACTGAAGCAATATATTAAGTTCATGGTTAATAATGCAAATATATTTAACGATGATGGGTTCGAATAGGATTTAGAATAGGCTCTTCCGCGCCTCCGCTTCGCTCCGGACGCTCTAAAGCCGTTTTGACAACACTATGCCAATTAAAAATATCCCCTAGGGCCGTCCAACTCGACAAAGTGTGCTACTGGGAAGGGGGTGGACCTCTCTTTTTTTTAATGCATATTAAAGTCAAAAATACCCCTAAAACGTAAAATTAGCTCGATGTTAAGAGGAATCCTTAAAGTTGGAAAATACACTTTCGTAATTCAATGATATCTTGCTTATTACTCAAGAAAATTGCACAAAAGTATATATTTTTGAAAAGCGGACACTTGGACGCAGGTCACTGTGTTTTTATTTTTTTTTAATTTAAATTTTTTTCAAAACTTTTTTTTCAAAAAATTTGAATTTAAAAAAAAAACACAGTGACCTGCGTCCAAGTGTCCTCTTTTCAAAAATATATACTTTTGTGCAATTTTATTGAGTAATAAGCAAGATATCATTGAATTACGAAAGTGTATTTTCCAACTTTAAGGATTCCTCTTAACTGTACGATGGTGTAGGTACAACTAACGGTGCTGCGTCGGTCCCCACTATCCGCGCTTTAGACATACTTGGAAACACACGGCCACGAAATTTTCAAACAATCACGACCCTGGTTGCGAGCAATCAGGATTGATTTCTTCATTTGGGATTTCACCATTAGGGATTTGGAGTAGACCAATATTTGAATTGCTCCACTGCGACCGACATGACATCAGAATATCTGCTCCGATTTAGGTAAAACTTTTAATTTTACAGTAGGGGGGGGGTGAGAGTTATAAAACAATGAAAAATATCGTTACGTAAGATATGGCGGATATCACCTCAGTCAGAAAAATAATATCAATAATTAAAAACGAACGATATTTTGAAATTCCTTTCCAATTCAATTGGTAGAATAACGGGAATATCTGAAATAATTTAAAGAATTAAAATTCATTCATAATCAGAATATTCTCATAATGGTTTTTTATTTAGTAGATTTTCGAATTGGCGTGGACCGACATTTAAATTTCTTACAAGTAATAAATAATAGTTCTATAGTGCGGCCTTCAGGCCGCACAGCTTAGGCAATCTGTTAGACAGCATTAAGCAGCGTTTACAATGAAGTGTGAACCGAAGCAAGGCAGACCCCACTTCATTGGGAACGCCGCTTTAGTTGTGGGTCAGCATAATTCATTTTTGGAATTGTTTTTATTAAAAATCTTCAAAATCTAAATATTTATTCTGAAATGAAAATTTATATTGTCATATTTCATCAAAAACTGAATTTTTCGATACAAATGCTGGATAATTTTGTAATATTATTATTATTAAATTATTCCGTATTTAACTTTAATATTGAGACTTACGAGGCTTAGGGGCACCGATTTTGGTTGAAATCGGTTCACAGAAACTTAAGAATGAGAGTGACGCGTATGAATGGATTAACGAGATCTAGTTTTCCGGAAAATTTAAATTAAACAAAAGTTTAACTAAGTGAGCGCTAAAATATTGCAATTTTAACTGTAAGTAAAGAACAACATACAAGTAAAGACGAGGGGGGGGCTACAAAAACGTGGTGTTTTTACAAAAAGTTAAAAATATAAATATACGATATAACGTTATTTCAAGCTTAATGGCTATCGTCAGTCGCATCTAACCGGATAAAAAATAAAACATGAAGTAATTAAGTAAAATAAATAAAAGGATGACCATTTTGTTGGTAAATGTACGCTCTGATAAAACTATTACTCCTTTTATCTAGCTTTCTGAGGCTGCTTTCCATTATCAGAAGACTTAGCTGGGCCTTTGGCCTCGCACTTCACAAAAGCATAATTAATGCGAAGATCCTAGAAAATTTAATTTTAGATTATAAAACAACAAAAAATTATTTAAAAATTATTTTGTGTTCTGGCTTCAGCTACGGGCAAGAAACATCAGTCACAAAAAAGTTCTTACTCAGGTTTTTATTATAAATGACTTCTTTCATTGTTTGGAAAGAATGAAAGTAAATTTTTATTGGTTTCGAAAGCGCAGCACTTACAATACTTGAAATTTAAATAATTTTAATGCAGAATATGAAAGATTGCAATTTTAATGTGTCATGGCATATTTTATATTTTAGTTAATTGTGCGTTTTTGATATAAAATCGCTAATTAACATAATCAAAATATGAATCCGTTATCAAAACCGATTAAAAATTATACCAATTTTGAGCTGTAAATAAAGTTTTGAAACAGTCCTTGAAATGGCACCTTTAATAAAAAATTGGGATGCCTCCATGGCTGTACATAACGGGGGGGGGGGAATAAAAGAATATACGGCTCTGATTGCAAGAAAATTGAAGTTTAAATTAGAACAGAGCATGGTGAAGAAGTGCGAAGGCCGCAGGCCCAGCTTAGCTATTCTAAGCGTAACAGAAGACTAACTGTGACAAGGGGGGGGGATAACGGAATTAAAAATTCGGGAAAAATTGCAGACATCCTTTAAATACTTAAATTCCACAAATTCCATAGTTCAGTAGTGGAGAAATTGTTGAGTAAGCTGTCAATGAAACAATTAAATTGTCCGACGTTTCGGGTGCATTTAATGACCCATTTTCAAGGCTACATAATAAAATGAACAATTTATCCACTATTTATATATGGAAGGTCAACAACTAATATCACACTATTTTAATTCGATAGTTGGTTCGAAAATAATTAATTTAATTAATTTTTAATTAATTAATTTTGCTTAATTTTGCAAATTTAACCCCATTTTTGTTATTTACAGAAATTGAAAAGAAAGTCACCTTCTACATTACATTAGTGTCAATCACGCAATAAAGCCGTATGTGCCAACTCATTTTTGTAATTAATAATACAGTACAACCTGTCTTAACCGACACTTTGTTGCATCTGACAGGAAATGGGTCCGGTTTGTGTCGGTTAAGACTGGTTTTACTGTATCTAGATCTGTTTGTGACTTAATTAGGATTGACTCAATAACGCAAACAGGATTTAGTTCTATGGTAGGAGTGCGGTCCTCAATTAAGTGTTCTTCCGCCACTGTTTTCTCAATGATAGGTGACGGAACAGTGGCGGAAAACAATTAATTTAGGACAGCTTTTATTCGTAATGTATTAATGTATAGGTAAAGTTGGTTGCATAATCTGCAGTATTATTTATTTTGTGGTAAATTGATTTAGGACAGTGGCCGAACGGAATTGATGATTTCTCCGATGAAATTAGCCATATAAGTTTCTTGGATTGCAAGGGCTCACTTTTTTGTAAAAGTTTTGATGTGGAAATTCTTTAATTTTAATTCTAATTACGCTACAATGAAAGCGTCATATTTTATTCATCAGAATTCTCTCATTTTAACTTTTGCACGTTTAACAAACTTTAATTTCACAGGGATATTTTGATAAATTACTAATAAAAAACCATTCTTAAATTAAGAAAAAAATCAGAAATTGGATCGATATGAGGCGATTAAACTAAAAACTGAAGAGAAAGTGGAAACAGGGCAATAAAATTTGTTACTCATCAGATATCTGAAGTGAAGTTTTCCATTTGTTCATTTGCATTCTTGATAGGTGGGTTTTAAAAACGCTGCTCTTGCAGAATCTTCCACCGTTTTTCACCTGAACAGATCAACCACTTGGGTAACGATTTATTCTGAATTGACAGTTTAACAATTTTTCTGCATTAGCGCTGCATTACGCAAACTTCAGCTCATCGATCAATTTATCAAATTTATCGCTCGATTTACTTAAAAACATTTTTACCGCCAACTTTTTTAATTTTCCCGCGTAATTTAAAATTAAAATTTTAGTACCGGATTGTGACACCTTCCCTCTTTTAACTAAATGACCGTATTTTATAAAATGCAGTAAAGTTTTACAACAAAGTTCAGTTGTAATAACAATTTTTTATTGTAGTGTTATTTACAATAAACCGGGTGTCTGGTGAGCCATTTTAGTGGTCATGTCGATGTTTTACCGAGCTTTAGCCTTGTGTGACAGCCGGATAATCCATCACGATTTACAGCACGTTGTTTTTGGATTTACAACTTGCCATCGACGTGTCGACCGTGTACGAAATCATAAAAGAAATTTTATTTGTTCAAAATGACCATTTTTATTAGAGTAAGCTACACTTTCGCTATCCTGACTTTCTTTTGTTTCTTAACTTGAAATTAAAACAAAAGAAGGTAACGAAAGGATCGAGTGGCAGTTGGTGGAACTTGACAAAACACGTGATTTGAGACCAATAAAAAGCGTTAGATAAGATCGGTTTCTTAGCAACAACCGAATAGCGTTACTACGTCACTATAGCTGTTGAGCGGTCTTAGTATAGGCGGAAAATAGCATAAAGTTGAAAAGATTGATCGTCGTGTAACTTTAGAATTTGTACACAGCTCGTAGTCACACATATAGAAGTATGAACTGAATAAACAGCCCTCTCGCTTCTCCCTGGCAGTGTTGATTAATTTATCGGCCACGGGGGAGTTTTGCGGGCGGAAACCTAACCACTCTTCGCACCGTTATGGCTGGCGTACCTATACTCGGCAATCGTCACCGTTAATTAAACTTTAAGGATTAACAGGGGAGTATAGAGCAAAAATTGATGGCTCTCATTAAAATTTGTTACTGCGAAATTAGCTCCACTCACATAAATTTAACAATTAGAACAATTATTATTTCCGACTCGCGACGGCCGAAGTATTATTATAAAAAAAGTTGGCTGTGAGGTTTTATTGTCCGATGTGTCAATTTTTTATTATTACACAAATTTAATATGTTGATAACGGAATGCGTTTTAGTGGCTTGCCTTTACGTTTTTGCATATTTTTACACTGATTATATGGTTAGTTTTCCATTTTTGCACAAAAAGTAAGATGGTCTACCCGCACACCTTCCGCACCGAGCACAGCGAAACGAAAACGACGAATTCGGTTTATGGAGAGTATTACGCTGCCCGTATGGTTAAACACGTCAGTGTTACCCCAAAATTGCTCACGATTTTACAACACGTCGATTCGGCTCGCAAAGAAATTTTGGAATATTTAGAAGAAGCGGTTAAAATTAAATCCATTTCGGGCTCGCTACAGTACAAGGATAATGTGCATAATATGATAAAGTTTACGGAAGCTTGGTTGAGGAAGTTGAGTATAAAGTACGAATGCTTCAATATTGGTTGGCACCACTTGGATGGACAGAAGGTTCGATTGCCCCCAATCATACTCGCCACTTGCGGAAAGGATCCGTACAAGAAAACTGTAAGTATCAGTAAACTTAGGGTTCTCCCCATTCATTTTTTTTGGGATCCAGGTCTGTGTTTATACCTACCTGGATGTAAACCGTCCGAATAAGGAACGATGGAACACGGACCCTTGGAAGATGGTCGAAATAGACAAGAGACTTTTCGGTTGTGGGGTGGCGAGCGGAAAATCAACCCTGATTATGTGGTTCAGTCTAATCGAATGTTTCCAAAAGGCTGGACTGGATCTTCCAGTCAATATCAAATTTGTTATCGAATCAATGCACAACGAAGACAGTGAAGGTTTCGAGGAGTTTATGGCACTTCGGAAGCAGGACTTTCTTTTCAACGTCGATTTCGTCATTGTGTGCGATTCCGAATGGATTGGTGAAAAGTATCCTTGTTTGGTTTACGCAAGCGTCGGAATTCTTCATTTCCAGGTGACGGTCGAAAATTCAGGTTCTGATCCAAAAGAAGACATGGTTAAAATTTTCGATAGGCTTTCCAATGATCGAGGACACATTTTGATCCCAAAGTTTAACGATGTCGTTCAACAAATTACTCCAGACGAAGAACAAATTTACCAAGCCATCAAGGATTTTGACGTGGATGAGATAAGGTTGGTCAAAAAATCTTAAGTGAAACCTTAAAAAACTTGTTTGTTTTAGGGATAGCTTACCGGAATACAAGAGAAAGTGGGATAAGGCAAAAGTTTTGATGCACTTTTGGAGACTTCCTTCCATTTTAGTGGATGACATTAAGGAATGCATCTGTGAGAAGGCAGATACGACGAAAGTGAAAAGGAACTTTATCATCAAAATTGTTCCAAAGCAAATAATCGAAACTGCGAGCGAGCAAACCTTGAAATATATCAAGCACATCTGCAAGGAGTTAAAAATTGATAGTAAGGTGGATGCGGAATTGATTTCCGCTTCCAGGCCGTGGATTGAAGATATCTTATCGCTCAGTTACGAAGCCGCACGTCGAGCCACACTGCAGGTGGGTACAATTTCTCTCCATTCCATTTTTCAGTTTGGTTACTTTCAGGTGTACAAGGAAGATCCCAATTTGATACGAGAAGATCGGGACATGAAAACGGTGGTTATTTTAAGTAGGACAATGGGGAAAACCGTTTTGGTGTTGCCGATAGGTGATAGAAATATCAACACTGGCGGGGATAACGAAAATATGCCCAAGAAAAATTATTATGAAGGCATTAAACTTTTAGGTGCTTATATTATTCAACTTGCTGATCTTAGCGTTAAATATAATGATTATTAAAAAATAAAAAACTTGTTTATTTTCATCATTTGATGCCTTCGACGGATATTCGATTAGAATTATGGGAATTACAAGATTATTAACCGTGGTTCTGATTCCACGTTGAATTATAAGTCGATGCGGAAGAGAGGGGAAATAACAGTGCTGTCTGGCTATACGAGGCTACGTAGACTGAAACACCTTGTATATGGTGTCGTATATTTCTAGGCCGCTTACATAAATCAAATTAAATTTTTTAAATAAAAATTAAAATAAATTTTGTTAAAATATAAAATGATGGTCATTTTGAAATAACGCGCAAAGCAAAATTAGTGGGTGGCTATTCGTAAACGTTATTAAGGCCATTATTTTAAGTCATATGTTCATTTTGACCATTAGTGTTAAAAATGGAGTAAAAATTAATAAAAATATGAGCAACACTCGCACATATCTCTCAGTTTTATTATGATGGAGAATGGAGAGGGTGCATCTGGCATGAGGATGATCCAGCTTTAATATGCTCAAAGTAAAAATGTGTGTTCACCATTATGCGTATGTGAATTTACAGTGTTACGGCAGGGAAGAAGGGGGTTTTCTCTTGGGCTTAGAGATTTGACACCAGGGATGAGGGATTGCTTTAAATTTTTCATTTCCACTCTTAATTTTCAAATTAAAGGAAGAATTAACTTTAACGAGATTTTCTTTTTGGATTTTTATTATTTAGAATTTTCATTTTATTAATTGCAGTGGTAGATTTTAATAGAGCAGGTCGCATATGTGTACAACAATTTAGGACAATGGAACACCACCCCCTATGCTTTAAGTACTTACATACAAAGATCAGCCTTTACTGGGAATGATCAAGGGACAATCTAAATCATCTTTCATACGATAATAATAACGTGACATTGGTTTGATAGGGGAACATTTTAATCAAAAAATTCATTTGGCTTCAATTGTGGCTTTTAGTTAAACTGCAAATGTTTTTTGCACTAATTGATTCACCCGGGCTTCCCAGATGTTAAAATGCATAAAAATTTTTGTCTAGCTTGACGTATACGGTAAACCAATTAAGAAGCTAAAAGTTTTAAGCTAATAGTCGCTAGAATTTATAATTTCAAAATGAGATTGAGCACAAATAATTCAGGTCGATCAGATCCGCAGTTTAACCCTTGTGGTATTTAGTTTAATCATGAGAACTGCAAACTTTCAAAGTATGATTGTAATCCAAAATTTAATAGCAAACCAAGCTGCCTTTACGTGGATTACAACTTCATTAAAGCTTCATGCAGATTTTGTAACATTGTAAATGTCAGTTTCCACTTAGCGTTAGTTATTAATGATTATATTTTTTAACCAGCAAATTTAGCAATTATATGTTTACGAGTTTCTACAAGACGCAGTCTTAAGAACCTGCAAACTACTGAAGAGCATCCCACACTGAAACTGAGAGGGGGTAAATCCCTAGCCCACGAATATTAGGCAACTTTGGGGCATGCTTTACTGATAGTTTTGTGTATGCAAATTTTGAAAATATGAATATATTTTCTAAATATATTCAAATAAAATTAAATTTATGTTTACTTCATTTCGCTTCTTTATTGTGACTCATCAGCTGCTAAATCAGGGGCTATTAAATATATTTGTTTATAATTTGAACTTTTATGCTTAAATTTGATATCAACAATTTTGTTTGTTGTTAGTATATTGCTTAGGCATTTCAATAGTCGAAAATAACGTTTGAATTTTATGCAGAACGCATAATTATTTAAATTAATCCATCCGAGGACTAAAATGATGCATACAGTAAAAGTCGCTACGTGCGCGCGTGCGCAGTTACTCTCGGCGATTACGACGTTGTACCGTTTGGTATTATTTAGTTACACTTGGTTAAACTTTAGTTGGTACTTCTGCAACCATTAATTGGAAGTTTTGGGTATAGTTCTTTTCGGTGCTCTCGAACTGCAGTTTGTTTTTGCACAAATTTTTAAAGCCTCTCTTTTAAAGCAATGAATTAAGCTACGAAAAAATATACGAATTTTTTCGAGTACTTGAAAAAATCAACAATAATTAACAACCAGTCGAGCTAAGGTTAGTTTTACGAAACGATTTTTTTAATGAGGAAACCGTTAAAAGAGAGATCCAGACCATTAAAAGTTAGATCCACCGGTGGACCTTAGGTTAGTGTTAGGAAACAAAATTTTTTTATTGAGGGGACCACGAAAAGCGAGATCCATCGTTTGAGCTTAGGTTAGTATTTGGAAATGATTTTTTTAAATGAGGGGACCCTTAAAACAGAGATCCACCAGGTTAGTGTTAGAAAACAAAATTTTTTTATTGGGGGGACCATGAAAAGCGAGATCCATCGTTTGAGCTTAGGTTAGTGTTTGGAAACGATTTTTTTAAATGAGGGGACCCTTAAAACAGAGATCCACCAGGTTAGTGTTAGAAATCGATTTTTATTATAATGGGGAGACCGTTAAAAGAGAGATCCACCGATCGAGTTTAGGTTAGTGTTAGGAAACCATTCTTTTAATGAGGGGACTCTTAAAAGAGAGATCCACCGGACGGGCTTAGGTCAGTGTTAGGAATAGATTTTTTTTTAATGGGGGAACCGTTAAAAGAGAGATCCACCGGTCGAGTTTAGGTTAATGTTAGGAAAAGCTTTTTAGTGTTAGGAATTTATTTTTTTAAGGGGGGGACCGTTAAAAGTGAGATCCACCGGTGGACCTTAGGTTAGTGCTAGGAAACAACATTTTTTTATTAAGGGGACCATGAAAAGCGAGATCCATCGGTTGAGCGTAGGTTAGTGTTTGGAAACTATTTTTTTTAAATGAGGGGACCCGTGAAACAGAGATCCACCAGGTTAGTGTTAGGAATCGATTTTTATTTTAATGGGGAGACCGTTAAAAGAGAGATCCACCGATCGAGTTTAGGTTAGTGTTAGCTTAAAAGCTTTTTAGTGACAGGACCGTTAAGAGTTAAATAAAGTTTTAGATTTGGGCCCTAAACTCTGATCCGGTCCTGTTTATAAAACTAAAAATTTAATTTTTACACACATTCGGCGCACATTCGACGTGAGTAACTGCGCACGCGCGCACGTAGCGATTTTTACTGTTTGCTCTAAAATGATCCTTTTTCTATATTAGATACCGAATTAAAGAAAGCGAATCTACATACATGAAATAGCAGAACTTTGACTAGGGAACTCGAGATCCTCTCTCGATTTACTCGTAGTTCCTAGAAAGTATAAATTTGATTTATATGGATTGTGACGTCAGATGTCATATGGTTTTGTTTTCAATCTTAAATAATTTGGCAATGTTTGGAATATTCGTTCAGAGTAATCTCAACTATACATTGATAAAATCGCATAGGAGGTTCAACTTAATTCTCAATTTGACTTGTTTTGTTTGTATGTACCCTCTGAGCTTACCATTCCCAACTTATTTTAGAAATTTTTTTTCGGTATAATATTTAGCCATCTATACATAGTAGGTACAGTTGCAAGAGGCATAATTCAGAGCCAATCAGAACGCTCACATTATTAGTTTACTGGTACCTAGTCAGTGATTGTCGGCGATAGTTGCTCGGCATTCGGTCTCACTCAATAAGGAATGCTACCATTATTTATATTTTTATGTTGATAATGCCTTTGTGGGGTATTATCAATTAATTCCGATATTAATTTATGAAAATGGGGACTCAAACTGCGGCCTTTATTATGATTAAAAATTTTCAGAGTGTAGGCGGCGCTGGATCTTCAAATTTGAGGGATTAACAAGAGCTTAAAAGGTTTTTAAAATCCCCAAACCACCTAATTCCATCTAATTCCATATCTCGGCCTCAAAGACGAAGATTGTGTATGTGCTGAGATGCATTTTATGGTACATGAATCTGGGAGGGGGGGTTGGTGATATGGAAAACTCCCAGGCTAGACGTTCGGCTTGCGGTCTTATTAGTTATAAGTGATAAATTGCATAAATTATAATTTACCCACCGATTATCCAATATAATAATTTGCTAGAAGTCTCCTTCTGCGTGTCATTTATAGACGCGCTTCTGATTAGCTCATTTGTTACCAAGCAAACTTGTTTACAAAACATTGTAAATCCATATTGACACAATTTTGTGTATATTAAAAGTCATCCTAAGAGGTTCTTAGCAACTTTAAACCCCCTAACTACGTATAACATTGGAGGGTATTCCATACCCCCAAACCCCCCGGTCTGAAACACCAAGATATCGTATGTTCTGAGATCGATGTTAGGGTATTTGAACCGGAGGGTCTGGGGGGTATGGAATACCCTCCAGAATAATCCAGAGTTATTAGGTTAAAAGCTATACAATTTTGAAGTACATTTTCCAATAAATGTCAATAGAAAAAATTACAAATTAGTATATAATGGTATAATACGCAAAAAGAACTCCTCAATGTCATTTATATGCTCGTATCTGATCAGTGTAAAGTAAAAAATTCTTAAACAAGAGTAAGGAGCGCCTGTGCAAGCCGGAAACGGACAATTCGGCAACGGGAATCCACTGGTCGAGCTTAGGTTATTGTTAGGAAAATGTAAATTAAAAAAAAATAAATGAGCGGACTGTTAAAAGAGAGATCCGCCGGTGCCGAGTTGTTGTGTAGCCTTCCCTGTGCTGGGGGGGGGGGTATTCCCAACAAATTTTCTCCTGTACCTTCAGGTCTGCGTTTTGCGGAAAATAGAAAGTGCGCTTAAGAACTGGAGTGTCTGTGAGTATTTCCGTAAGGAAGCAACAAACATTCTTTTCAAAACCTAATAAATAGTTAGTTGGCTTTGATCAATTCTCGTACCTAATTATTAAAAGCAAATATCGTTGCCATGGTTACCGATGATTCTCTTCAAACTTGACACATGGAACCATTGTAGGGCCAAGTGGGTTTGATAAACTTACACGCACTTAGGCCTCTAATTCGGGCCCATTGTACTACCTCCAGTTTTCAGCTTCACCCCGATCCTGTCACTCTCCAAGCCACTCCAGCTGGGCTTGGGGGTATAAAATATTCAGTTTGGTATGTAAGCAACAAGAAGACAATTCAAGAAGCAAACTTGCTTTGTTATCAATTTTAAAAAGTCGGCTTGTTGCTTACGTATACCTGGGGGGTATGGAATACCCCCCGGTTTCACGCCCATTTCAGGGGAATAAATTTGTTTTGGTTTAACAATGTTTTAATTGATTTTTTAGTAAATTGATAATACTTAAGTTTATCTCATTTTGAAGGGTTTTTTTAATTTTTTATGATGGGTAAGCCCACTAAATACCCTAAAATGTAAAGAAATTGTGTGCAATCTAGGGTTTTGGGAGGTATGGATAATGGCGTAAATAACGGTGGGGGGGGGGCAAAGGGAGGAATGGTCCCCTTAAACTGTATTACTTTGGGACCAACTTCTGTTTCTAAATCGCAAACCTCTCAATTGAGGGGCCCGTCAAACTTTTTGCTCCCAGGTGCAAAATTTGAAGGTACGCCACTGCCTTTGATCGATTTATTTACAACAAAAAAATTTACCAAATTAAAAATATAATAATTAAAATTTGTCACAATCCTCTCCGAATGTTATATTATAAGTAAATATCCAACAGTCTGGTTAATTTGTTGGAGAGAATTTAGTTTAGTTACTTAGGAAATTGGGCGGGAAATTTAAACAGGTCACATAGCCTGGGCTGCAGTCTGGTATTTATCAAACCTTACAACCGCCATGCACCTCTGAAAAGTGACAGCCATAGATTCGATTTTCATAAATTGAAAAAAGTAAAAATATTAGCTAATTTTCGATGTTTTTATGCCAAAAATTGTAAAATCTTGATTATCTCGAGAAACTGGAGAGCTATCGAAACAGTAATGAGGCTAGGCCTAGGCTCCACATCCCTTGCTATGTATATTTGGGAAATTAAATAAAAAAGGTGAGTGTCTTATTGAACAGAAATAAAAATATTACCAAATTTTGGGTATTTTTAATTCCAAGAAAACATAAAATCTTAATTATTTCGAGAACCTTGAGAGCTATCAAAAAAATTTTGAATTTTTTAAGCTCCTTAGATTTAGATTCTACACCCCCTGCTATTTATATTTGGGAACTGAAATACAAAATCTGGAGTCCCTAATTGAACAAAAATAAAAATATTACCTAATTTTGGGTATTTTTAATGCCAAAAATAGAAGAAAACACAAAATCTTGATTATATCGAGAATCTTGAGTGCAATAAAAAAATTATGAATTTTTTAAACTCCTGAGATTCTACACCCCCTGCTATTTATTATATTTGGGAACTTAAATACAAAATCTGGAGTCCCTAATAATTGAAGAAAAAAAATATTACCACATTTTGGATATTTTTAATGCCAAACATAGGGAAAAAAACACTAAAACTTGATTATCTCGAGAATCTTGAGAGCGACTAAATAAATTCTGAATTTCTTAAACTTCTTAGATTCTACACCCCCTGCTATTTATATTTGGGAACATAAATACAAAATCTGGAGTCCCTAATAATGAAGAAAAATAAAAATATTACCACAATTTGGGTATTTTTAATGCCAAACTGGGAAAAAACCACAAAAACTTGATTATCTCGAGAATCTTGAGAGCGAACAAATAAATTCTGAATTTCTTAAACTTCTTAGATTCTACATCCCCTGCTATTTCTATTTGGGAACTTAAATACAAAATCTGGAGTCCCTAATTGAACTGAAATAAAAATATTACAAACTTTTGGGTGTTTTAACGCCAAAAATCTCGAGAATCTTGAGAGCGATAAAAAAAATTAGGAATTTTTTAAACTCCTTAGATTCTACACCCCTGATATTTATATTTGGGAACTTAAATTCAAATTCTGGAGCCCCTAATAGAACAAAAATAAAAATATTACCAAATTTTGGGAATTTTTAATGCCAAAAATAGAAGAAAACACAAAATCTTGATTATATCCAGAATCTTGAGTGCAATAAAAAAATTATGAATTTTTTAAACTCCTGAGATTCTACACCCCCTGCTATTTATTATATTTGGGAACTTAAATACAAAATCTGGAGTCTCTAATTGAAATAAAATAAAAATATTACTAAATCTTGGGTATTTTTAATTCCAAAAAATAGAAATAAAAACACAAAATCTTGATTATCTCGAGAATCTTGAGAGCGATAAAAAAAATTATGAATTTTTTAAACTTCTTAGATTCTCCTCCCCCTGCTATTTATATTTGGCAACTTAAATGTTAAATCTGGAGTCACTAATTGAACAAAATTAAAATATTACCAAATCTTGGGTATTTTTAATTCCAAAAAGAAAAATAGAAATAAAAACACAAAATCTTGATTATCTCGAGAATCTTGGAGCTATCAAAAAATTTTGAATTTTTTTAAGCTCCTTAGATTCTACACCCCCTGCTATTTATATTTGGAAACTTAAATACAAAATCTGGAGTCACTAATTGAACTAAAATAAAAATATTACAAACTTTTGGGTGCTTTAACGCCAAAAATCTCGAGAATCTTGAGAGCGATCAAAAAAATTAGGAATTTTTTAATCTCCTTAGATTCTACACCCCCAGCTATTTGTATTTTGGAACTTAAATACAAAATCTGGAGTCCCTAATTGAACAAAAATAAAAATATTACTAAATCTTGGGTATTTTTAATTCCAAAAAATAGAAATAAAAACACAAAATCTTGATTATCTCGAGAATCTTTAGATCGATCAAAAAAATTATAAATTTTTTAAACTTCTTAGATTCTACACCCCCTGCTATTTATATTTGGGAACTTAAATATTAAATCTGGAGTCCCTAATTGAACAAAATTACAATATTACCAAATCTTGGGTATTTTTAATTCAAAAAAAAAAAATAGAAAAAAAAACACAAAATCATGATTATCTCGAGAATCTTGAGAGCTATAAAAAATTTTGAATTTTTGTAAGCTCCTTAGATTCTACAGCCCCTGCTATTTATATTTGGGAACCGAAATACAAAATCTGGAGTCCCCAATTGAAGAAAAATAAAAATTTTACCAAGTTTTGGGTATTTTTAATACCAAAAAATAGAAAAAAAAAACCACAAAATCTTGAGAGCAATAAAAAAAATATGAAGTTTTTAAACTTCTTATATTCTACACCCCTTGCTATTTATATTTGGGAACTTAAATACAAAATATGGAGTCCCTAATTGAACAAAAATGAAAACATTAGCAAATGTTGGATATATTTAATGCCAAAAATACAAAAAGCACAAAATCTTGATTACCTCGAGAATCTGGAAAGATATCGAGAAAAGAATTGATTCTTTAAACCCCGTAGACTCCGCACTCCCTGCTATTTATATTTGGGCACTTACTTAAATACAATAACTGGAGTCCTTAATTTAACAAAAATAACAATATTACCAAAGTTTGGAATATTTTTAATACTAAAAATCACAAAATCTTGATTATCTCGATAATCTTATAGGCTAAGTCCGGGATAGTTGGCCATAGTTTTTATTTTGGCGAATAAAACAATCATGAACAGACAAAATGATGTTTTCTTTTTTTAATAGGAACTTTAAACATTTAACAACTTATAACTATTGATAAATTTAACAAAACTTACTTCATAGAAGTACCAAAAAAATTTAAAAAAAAGTGCTTTTGGCCATCTCTCCCATAGTGTGCCGGAGAGATGGCCATGTTAACTTAAACCAATAATTTCAACTCTTTTTACTGTTTTCTATCTAATTTAACTTACCAAGCCTCTGATATAAATTGGAATATGTGATACAAGTTTCATGAAGCCAGAAATGACACCGATTACAACGAATCCAATCTAGTTTTTGTTTTGCTTGGTTCTAGTCTTAGTAACAATTAATAAAATAACGAAAATTATAATAAATAATAATAATATTATTTAAATAAAATTAAAAATTAAATAAAATTATAATTAAAAAAACTATTCAGTAAATTTTTTTAGCCGATTGCAATTTCATTATCTTTAAACAGAATTTTATCAAGTTGCAACAATTTAAGGTAACATACCATCATAACTGAATACAAAAATTGGTCTGGTATCGCAATCTATTGGTATTTCTAAAAACTACTGACTATGGCCATCTCTTCCGTATGGCCATCTATCCCGGAATTACCCTATAATATATCGAAAAGATAAAGAATTTTGTAAACCCTTTAAACTCCACGCCCCCCTCTATTTATATTTGAGAACTTAAATACAAAAACTGGTGTCCCTAATTGAACAAAAATAAAAATGTTACCAAATTTTGGGTACTTTTCATGCCAAATATTTGGTTTATACATGGTGAGGATCGTTATTTCGTAGGAACAACCTACAAAAAATTCAAAAATTTAATAGGAATTCTACAGAATCTGCAACCAACTAGGACTTTATTTTACAACTATCGTAAACTGATTTACTGATTAATATTGTTCCGCCATTGTTCTGTTGTCATATATCTTTTATATGCTGCTTCTCACCTGTCATTGTGATGAACCAATAAAGGTAATTATTGAAGCAACTGAGTGGGATGGGGGAGGGGGGAGGATGTAGAGCTTGAATTTAGTTGGATTAATTTTCTTATTAGCAATAAAAAGGTATTTTAATCAAAACATGAATATCGGGTACAAACTTGGAAAGGCAACAGACGGAGTGTAGTCCCTAATGAATGATAGAGCAGAGTCTATTGACTTGATGGAGTAAAAGAAAGATCACTAAAGGTCCGCCAGATTAATCTGTGCTTTCTATTAAAAGCCTCAATAGGCACCCCTCGAGCGAATTAACTCCCCCTAATAACATATGTATACATATACCGAGTGGTTTCTGAAATCAAGCATTTAATTCAAATGTTGCTGGTTATCAAAATGCACAAAAAGACGCATTTTCTCCGAGCACACTCTCACGAATTAATATGAACTAAAACTTTTATGGATCTTAATGATAATGTTTTTGGTGTTGTGTTGCAAGCTTTACAGTCATTTAGGTGAGAACAGAGAGCGAATCATATTTATGAACAGACATCACAGATATCTTAACAAAACCCATTTCAGCAAAATCCCCGTCGTGCAGTAATCTACACACAAAGTACGAAACCCTACATTTAAAAATACGCTAAAATTTCTCTACAAATTAAACTCTGAAACATTGAATTTCTAGCATTCAAAAATACTTCTTATACCACGATTATTATCGTACCCGGGTTAATGTTGGATTCAAAAGGCATTTTAGAAAAATTAATGTGGAAGTGATTGCTACCTTTTGTTAGTCAAACTCGCTATCGGGGTGGAAGTCTGCAAGCGAGCCGCAGGCGACGAAACTACGTTGTTTTTATTCGTCCCTATAAATAACCGATAATAATTTTGAAATTGTAAAGCTAATTAATATTTTTGTTTTTGTCCATTAATTAAAATTAAATATTGATTTAATAATTTCAAATATTGAAATGTAAACTATTTAAAATTAAAGTACTTACGTAAAAAATTTTTACGGTCATTCTGGTAAAAACGCGAGTATAGCCATCGCAATTTTTGTATTTTTTGATAAATGTTATTTTAAATTTGGTAAAACATACAAAAATATTTTTAATTAACGTTAAGTAATTGATGTAACTCATAATATATTTATTTAAATTATAACAACATATAGAGGAAATGTTTTCTGTATGTAACAATGTAAATTAATATTTATTCTTACAAAAATAAAAGGGGAGATATAATTTTAACAATAATTAAATTTTTTCAAGATTTTAATTACGTACATACATACGAAATTTAATATGATTCAATTTGTATATTAAAAATACGAAATAATTGTGAGCTTTTTATATTTAAATGTAGCGGTTTTTATGGAATCCTTGAATATCGTATCAAATGCTCAATTGTGTAATTTGAACAACATAAAATAAAAAGAAAATTTTTGTTATATTATAATAAGGTAGGGTAAGCAATCGATCAAATTTTTTATTCGTAACTTGCTCGGACCTGCCATTTTGCGGCTGCGAAGCCGTAAGCAGTTTGATTATTGAATTTTGCTTTGAAATGTTTAATTAATAGATGCACCCTTTGTGTGGTCTAAACATTTTACGTTCGATGGATGATACTTCATTTTAATGCCTGCCGTTGATATTATCGTTGGCTTTTATATTTATTTTCGATGCATTTCTGATTGATTGTTTTGGTTATGCACCAAGCGCCCAAATACTGCGGCGGTTTAACTATTCATTTAGTAGTTACTTGATTGATCATTTTTTGTCTACAGGGTGGAATTGCATGATCTTGTGTATTTTTGGGCTAAAATGAAAGCTGGAGTTGAGACAAGTTCAAGGATATGTAACAAGGTACACTTTAAACGCTTAATTTTTAAGATACCGTCATTTTAATTTTTGACAGGTAGTAACATTCAAACCGCCATATCTGACAAAGTATAGGTCAGATCCTGACCTTGTTACATATCGTCGGAATCGTCCTAACATTTACTTTAATAAAAACAGAAACCAAACAAAATTGTGTAACATTTTATCGCTTGGTAACTTTCCTGATTGATAAGTTCGCATTTTGATGGATTTTCAATAGAAGATGCTATCTTGTTTTCTTTAATGTGGTTACCCAATCTTGATAGACAGGGACACGCATGTGTTAAGATCGCACCGTTTGTATCAGAAAACTGCACCTGGCTTGTTTAGGAAGTCCCTTTTATTACTGTTTTGTCAATAAACGTATTTAAAAACCGAAATTGTAAAAATGCGTTAAATAATATCAATTTAATTATATTTCTTCTAAATGCTAAAAAATTCACATGCATCCAGGTCGTTTCTAATCACTAAGTTAAGTTTAGATTCCTCTACATCACAACTAGGACACCGGCAAACCGGTGAAAAAAATTTCAAATATGCGAAGATCATCAGTTCATCATGGAAGAACTGAGTAAGACGATAACAAAAAATGTAGCACACCCAAAAACGCTTCAGGTTTCGATAACATCCTCGTTGAGGTCGTGAGAGAGGTGGCTATCAGAAACAAACGTCTAGAAGACGGAGTTTTTCTAGAGAATTGGGGGAAAAAGTAAGACTTCTTCTATCGAGAACAGGAAGATTCTTGTTCACACCGGAGGACGAATTTTCACCGAGACAATATAACTTCCGTAAAAGAAGATAAAC
This sequence comes from Rhagonycha lutea, assembly GCA_958510855.1. NCBI lineage: Eukaryota > Metazoa > Arthropoda > Insecta > Coleoptera > Cantharidae > Rhagonycha > Rhagonycha lutea. The sequence continues at coordinate 31,517,257 of OY294041.1, forward strand.
GGTGGATGCATTCGTGGTTATCATTGGTGTAGCTGGAAGAGGGCTAGAGGACTTGTTCCCACTGGAGAACATTTTTAGTTCACCCCAGAAAATAAGAAGCCTTTAAAATATGTGCAAATCTCAGCGACAATCTACGAGTGGTTAAAATTGAAGGGATTGACCGTAGTATCTGAGAAGATGGAGCTTTTCTGGATGATTGGAAGAAGGAAACATCATTACAAGAAGTAAAAATTCTGTAGACAGCGGTCTTATGCAGAAAGAGCCCAAATTTTTGGTCTTCTGAACTTAGAAGACAAATCTTCATTATTCTATTTATGGTCCCGAAATGGGCAGATTCCCTGAAGAGACAGAATAATCCCAAAAAACTAAAATAGCCTTTTAATAGGGTAACAGCATCAGACTTCCTGGCAATATAACAGAACACCAGGTTCAAAAAATTGCCAGGAACACAGGAAGAGTTTGGACAAAGGAATGGATACCATCAGGGTAGCATAGCAGGGATGACAAACAACCCATTGGCAGCAATGCTTAACAACCTCTATTAGAATTGGAAGACGGTACGGTAATATCTCTATGGAAAATCGATAGTAACAGTTAAGGAGCAGAAAATACAGAACTAAGCGCTAACCCAACTGAGAGAGGAGTACGGATGAAGCCATCAAGGTCATTTGAATCCATTAAATGGAAGATAAATAATGGTCCTAAAGAAAACCATAGCTGTAGTGACGATGGGAGGGTGTTGAATTATACCGGTCATCTTTTTAATGAGCCAGCATATCATGAAGTAATGGACGTGGAACTAGTAGAAGAACACACACCATACTGAACATGCAAAACCTATAGACGAGAGGAGAAGAGAAGAAAATCATTTAGGGCTTCCGATTCCGTGAAGAAGAAAACCTATGAAAGAATATTGGGAACTGAATATAAGAAATATACCACCGTATCGACGGATTTTTCTCCTTTGCAATCTCATCTCAGATGCCAATATATTTTAAGGCAGAGATCCGTTTGACAAGACATGTCAGTCAGCAAAATTTGACCTATAAGTTGGATACATAATTGATTCCAAAAATCGAATTATGGGCATGGACTCATGGACATGGAAATTACGAAGAAATCTCTCGCTAACTGACCCAGTTTCTTTTCGGTCAAGGGTGTTTCAAACCAGAGGAGAACATTCCACCTAATCCTACTGCACAAAACAGAACTTTTCATGCAGAAGTTGGATGGTGAGTATATGTTTGTGATACTCTAGGATAAGATTTAGGAAGACAGTCGAAAAGATGATGGATTAGATTTAGTCATTGTTGAAGAAACAAGAATTGGAAGGAATGAATGTGCAAAGAGACAGAAAACTTTAAGAAGCACGAATATGAAGAGAAAAATGTATTCAGATGGAGAAGGTATGGAAGAGACTATCTGGAACGAACATGCCTAAAGAATGAGTCCAAATAACTCAAAGAAAACTTGAAGGCAATTTAAAACAGGGTAATCCCCCAAAAAAAACTGTTAACTATCCTATAACTATACCGGGTGACCGGCCGCCGATGTGAACATAGGAAATTAACATAGGAAATTAATTTTTCTTTAATTCCTGCTTCCCATCAGAACGGATAAGAATGAAAAAGGTATCAATTGAAAGACTTTTATCTTCCGCGTCTAAAGACACCCAACACTTGATGTTTTGTTCTTTAATAATGTTAAAAATGTAGAATTAAAATCAGCGATTTTTTAAAAATCAGACCTGCTTTGGATGGTTGCACTGTCAAAATTGCGTTTAAAATTAGTTTTCAAACAAAAAACCATCAAGTGCTGGGTGTCTTTAGACGCGGAAAATAAACCTCTTTAAATTGATACTCTTTTCATTCCAATCCGTTATAATGAGAAGCAGAAATTTAAAAAAAATCAATTTCCCATGTTATTTTCCTATGTTCACATCTGCGGCCGGTCACCCGGTATAACCTTAGATTGTTCTGGAGAGTATTCCATACCCCCCAGACCCCCCGGTTTAAATACCATAAAATCAATCCTAGAAAACTTATACCATTATTACAATTTATTAAACCTTATCAATATAAATGATCTAAATAATAGAATGAATCTTTCAGATAAAACAATCAATATGGTTGCTCAGCCCTCGGTCTCGATTATGGTGAATGCGATCTGATGTGAATATCATAGTTGTTCACTCTACGGCTTCAATCTGGAAGATCCTGACAGATGAGATGCGTGCGTCTACTTTATAGGTGGTAAATTTGTTTTAGTTCGGTAAACTTTTTCGGTTGTAGTAAATGAACGAAACAACTAGAAGCGTATAAATGACACAGAGAAGGAGCTTTCTAGCAAATTATTATATTGGATAATCAATGGGCAAATTACAGTTTATCCAATATTTATCACTTATAAGTAAGACCGCTAACCTAACGACTAGCTTGGGGGATGAATTATTCATCCTTGTTGTCCAATATAATAATTTGCTAGAGAGCTCCTCCTGCGTGTCACTTATAGCGGTTTGGTCATTAATTAAACCAACAAAAAATATTATGTTCTACGATTTACGAGATAGATGTACGAATGAAACTGCAAGCCGAACGACTTTAGCCTGGGGGTACTCCAAAAATGCATCTCAGAACATATGCAATCTTGATCATTGAAACCGGGGGGTTTGGGGGGTATGGAATACCCTTCAATGCACAGAATGAGCTTGGTATACTTAACCAAAAATATTACGTTGTACGATCTACGAGATAGATGCACGAATGAGACTGTAAGCCGAACAACTTTAGCCTGGGGGTACTCCAAAAATGCATCTCAGAACATATACAATCTTGATCTTTGAGACCGGGGGGTTTGGGGGGTATGGAATACCCTCCAATGCACAGAATTAACTTGGTATACTTGCCAGGAACCTCTTAGGGTGATTTTTCCGTACCACGAAATTGAAACCCTTAAATTTGATGATCCAGGGTCGTCTACACTCTGAGAATTTACAACCATAACACAGTCCGTAGTTGTTCAGCCTCACTATAAAAATTAGGGGTAGGGGATTGTAACTATAAGGTCGGGGGCGGAAAGGCTTTACCTTAGCTGGAGTCAGGAGGACCCAATGGGCCAAATGATCTTAACCTGTACAAATTACAGACCTTGTCCCACCTCATGCCATAATTTGAGTTAAGAATGAGACCTGGAAACTTGAGGAGTATAGCGCAGTAGATCGGCACCAAGGTAACCCGATGGGCCAAAATGATCTTAATCCGAGCGAACCAAGAGAAACTGGATCACCTCAACTTCTATGGTCTGAGTTAAAAGTGAGACACGACTATCTTGAGGAACATGATGCAGTTGGTCGGCACAGATGGAAATAAATATATGGACTCCTAAGGGGATCTTAGGTCTTAACCCACACTTGGATACTTGCTGTGGTACGCGGAAGGCCAAGGCCCTGGAGGACTCGTATAGCGTCAGCTAAAATTTGAGATGTGCAGGTAAATCTGTAAGGGTACCTCACTGAACCGGATGGTTCGAGTTGAAACCTACGCGGGGATGGTCTTAACCCGGGCGCAATTCGAGCGAAAGCTTGCTTGGCCCTACCACCGTTTGGTGTTGGACTTGCGGTGGCTGTGTGTTTTTGAGAGGGGTATAAAACAAATGGAATCGAAATTGGAGCTCGGATCCCCTCGGGGAACTTACTTCCCGGACTGAACCTCAGCGACCAGTCTGGTGTATCGGCATACTTGTATGCTGGTGCGCAGCTGGGGAGCCCTCCACCTTAGGCAACCATCACCTTTCAGTGATGGTGTTTTGAAAAGGTACCTCAGCTAGCCTTCTGCTCGTTCTTGGCTTGCCGATGGAGGATTATGGGGATCCATCTGCGGGAGAAAATCCGTGGTCGTTCGTTTTACCCCCGAGAGGGGGGATGCAGGATATATCTTAAGTGTACATCTAGCATCTAAAACTAACAATGCAGTAAGTAACTAAGTACTTACTTCCATAGCCCCCTTACGGTTCAAATACTATGATAAATTCTATTAAATATCCATTTGGAACTGTTGTAATATTGCAAAAAGAACAGGAAAGAAATAAGAAAAAAAAAAGAATTTGCAACTATGGTGGTCTTGGTGACCGGGGGGTTTGGGGGTATGGTGTTACGGTTCAAAATTTAAACATGATAAATTTCCTTACATTCAAATTTAGTTTCGAATATTTATAGAAATCTTTCAATGCTTTGTTGATGTTTCGTTATACGGCATTATAAGTATCATTTTGCATATTTTTGAAAAGCCAGCTGATACAAAGGCATTGATTAGATTGCAGGTTTGAATTGTTAACAAGCTAAAAGTTAAAACACCATTTTTATATTCGATCGACATTTTTACGTTTTTGTAAAACTTTCTGAGGACGGCGAGCGGATTTTGGAAGCATTTTTGGACATATTTGGTCCTATCCATATTTTTGGGATACATTTCAATCGCTTTTGATTCGGATTGCTCCTGGGTACCGACTTGTTTGAAGTAATTTTTCCAATAGAATCCTAGCTTCTTATTTTGAAGGATTCAACCCGTCTTAAGTTTTCTGGACCATCTAATCGAATAGTGGCTGTTCGAGCTTTTTTCCTTTAGGGTTTTTTTTTACTGGGAGTTTTTCTTCAATTCCGAGTTTTATTGCGAATTCTTTTACCCGTACCGTTTTTCGTTGTTTGGACTGTTATCAGTTATCACTCCCTTGGTATCACCATCTACCAAGTTGGCGACCACCTGCCATACTCTGGATCGTGCTATTCATCTTGCACTCCCCACCCCAACACCTTGGATCAGAAGACACCGCCAAGATAATTTAATAAGATTTTTTTAATATCTGTACATTTTATTTTACTATGCGGAATATTTTGGGCCGTTCCCTTGCTACTTAATTTTATCAGTGTATTCAATTAGTACCTGTGAATTTAACACAGAGGCGTGTATACAACATTGTACGCCGAGTATACGTATACCAGGTAAACCAAACATCAGTTATTTTTATAACTTATTACGTGTAATTTTACAATTTAACTCGTATTTTATTTTAAGGGTAAGCTCAATTCGCCAGGTTTTGTAAATAATTTAATGTTGATCATTACATCTAGATCAAAACGAGATAATACGCTTTTGTTACTGGAGGTGATTTACCCAATCTCCTCCACCTTCCCCTATTCCAGTATTCCAGCTTTTCGTAGTTTTTTTACAGGGAGTACTTTGCTGCGATATACAGGGTGGTTCATCAAACTACGTGGCCAGTGGCGGATTTCCGAACAGGCGCAAGAGGCGCGCCTAGGGCTTCGTAAATCAAGGGGCCTCAAAATAAGAAAAATTTAATAAATATTAATTAAATTCCTGTTGTAATAAACACAGGAGAAGTAACGAAAAAATTCTAAGCCCTAAGATGCATTAGATTTGCAGTTATTTTGATTTTAGTGCAAATTTTGATTTACATGTTTTGATAAAAATTCCATTTTGTTAAATATTCTGAAACTTTATGAAAATATTTATTCCGTTGTAATAAACACAGGAAAAATAACGAAAAGATTCTAATCCCTAAGATGCATTAGATTTGCAATTATTTTGATTTCAGTGCAATTTTTGATTTAAATTTTTTGATAAAAATTTAATTTTGTTCAAATATTCTGAAATTTAATAAAAATATTAATTCCGTTGTAATAAACACAGGAAAAATAACCAAAAAATTCTAAGTCCTAAGATGACTTGGATTTGCAGTTATTTTGATATCAGTGCAATTTTTGATTTAAATTTTTTGATAAAAATTTAATTTTGTTCAAATATTCTGAAATTTAATAAAAATATTAATTCCGTTGTAATAAACACAGGAAAAATAACTAAAAAATTCTAAGCCCTAGGATGACTTGGATTTGCAGTTATTTTGATTTCAGCGTAATTTTTTATTTAAATTTTGTTCAAATATTTTGAAACTTTATGAAAATATTAACTATGTTATAATAAACACAGGAAAAATAACTAAAAAATTCTAAGCCCTAAGATGTCTTGGATTTGCAGTTATTTTGATTTTAGTGCAATTTTTAGTAAAAAAAAGTATTAAAAAAAGAAATCGTCTGCGGTGCTGGTTCTGGTGAGAACCAGGGGTTCAAATCGATTGCTATATGGAGTGTAGGATTAGTGAAAATACTTAGAGGGGGGCCGCAAAATTGAATTGCGCCTGGGGCCTCATAAGTAGGGTCCGGATTTGTAGGCATTTGCATGTTTTTTTTGCGTACAGGCACGTGAAAAATTTTAAAAGGGGAGCGTGTTTTACGCCTTTCTGAATCGTTTTATATAGTTTTTATTTTGCCTATAATGCATATTTTGAGTGTAAGTGCATATTTGGCGGTTTGTTGCCTATAAATGCTTATTATTTGCTTATATTGGTATATATTTTGCATATTTAGCAAATCAAGTAATAAAATTTTAAATAATTTTAATTAATTAATTAATATCTACTTTGTCAACTGTAGCTGATTCAGTGCAATAACTGCATATTCTATTAATATTACTGCTCTGATCATGTTACCAAGAAAGTGCATGTCCCCAGCCCCCCCCCCCCATTTCGAATTTTGACTCCAAAATAGTCTCAATCGTTCGTGATTTGTTTGTTCAAACATTATTTTCGTTTGTACCCAAATAGTTTTCGAGATAATTGAAGTCTAAGTTGGGGGGGGGTGTAGAAACATGCTTTTGATATTCGAATTTCGGATTCAAAATAGTCTCAATCGATTGTACTTCGTTTGTGTTTGTTTGTGCAAACATTATTTTGGTTTGTACCCAAATAGTTTTTGAAATATTAACACGTATTAGCATGTGGTAATATTTACAGTTTTTTGAAATTTGAATTTCGGATTCAAAATAGGCTCAATCGATTATAATATTTCGTTTGTGCCTGTTTTTTAGAGCATATTTGAGTGCTTATTTTGAAGTTTTTAGAGCACATTTGCCTGCATATTTTCAAGTTTTTTAGTGCCTACAAATCCGGACCCTACTCATAAGTTCTAAAACCGCCACTGTACGTGGCGCTCTTTTACCAGCAGTTATCGCCTTGCTCTTTGAAGCATAACCTTTCGGCGCCCCCTGTATCATCCAATTACCACCGAGGAAGGAGATTGGCACATCACTTTATTGCCTCTTGCGTACTCCGAGCTAGCCAAGAGGGCATTTACATCTTTATATTGCTACAAGCCCTGAGTTGTCGTTTTTCAGGTAGCAATAGTTTTAATCGTCCTAAATCCGACGTTACAATGGAATACCCTCCAAAATAACAATGAGTTTGGGTTTGAGATTGAGTTTTCTAAGTACATATAAAATCTACATTAACGCCCTCCACTTGCTAGGTGGGACTGAAAAATTGGTTTTGTATTCAAATAAACGTTTATAATGCTGAATTAACTCTCCCCCCCCACATTTGAAGTTAAATACCCCTAAAACTATAATATTGGCTTCAAAATTTAAATCTTCTTCTTCTTCTTCTTTATTTTAAAATTTAAATCTAATATTATAATTTGCTAGAAAGCTCCTCCTGCGTGTCATTTATAGGTTGATAATTACCAGACGGTCATTAGTATATCGATTAAGCGCACCGACTGCTAATGCAGAATCATATTCTGGTCGTCTCCCCTCAGCGGACAATGGCAAACCACCGGGTTGTAATCTGCCATTAAAAGCTTTTGTTAAAAGGCTTACCAAACCCTCTTGAGGGTAAATGGACCGAGAAAGAAGAATTACCAGCTAGAAACAGTTTATCAATTTAAGAAATATCGGATGTAATTGTGCGGCTTTCGGTCTTTGGATGAAACAAAATTAATTTTTAACATACTCTGACATAAATTATAAAGTCAAATTATGTTGTTTACTTAATTATAAAAGAAATACACAAGATGTAAAAAATCCTTCCATAATGCTGATGGAAAGCTGATTCTTGTGATTACGTTTTTGGATTTTAAATAATCGAAAAATTGATGGTTTTCGAACTTCAAAGTTTAATCGCGCGTCCAAGCTAAACGATCGACTTGACGATAAATGGTTTTAGATTTATTTCGGTAGATAATTTTACGCTCTACAAAAAAGGTAGATATAGTTTGTTACCATATCGTTTTTATTTTTGAGATATTTGAGAAAAACAAAAAAAAGTTGAAACTTGCGTTTCTAAAAATGTTAGTAACTTTTTAACTCTTTTGAAGCAAAATAAGTCCCACTTATAGAACCTCTAACATAAGCCATTCAAGACTAATAGGGTGGTTCCATGTTTAATATGACTGGCCTATGATTTATCCGGGACTCAAAGGGTTATAATGTTAAACATAATTTTAATGAAAACCATCGACGATTTGATCAAATACTACCAATTTTTCTGAACTTTCGAATCACGTTCCAGCCCAAATTTATTTGTGTCGTGGTTCGAATTCCACGTTAAACTGTAGGTCCTTGTTTACGTTTAATTAGCAACTAAAAGGATATAAAAAGTAAGCTTTTATATGCTGTTATATGCTTGCTATTGTTTGCTTTCCTCTTATTCACGAGGATTGTTGATAGTCCACCACATCTTTTGGCATAAAAAAGGACCATATGGACTGAACTTCGACTCAAAAAGAAAAACCACGGAATAAGGTGAGAGGCTTGAAAAAAAAAGAGCTACCCCACAAAGATTTAGAAATACAACGAGAGGGGAGGAGATAAAGAATGAAAAGGACCCCCCCTTTTTTTAAAACCCAAAACTAATCATCCATTAGTATATTGCATGCTTAACAATTTCGCAAATAAAAAAAATCGGTTTACATGCGGGAAAACATAAAATTGAGTCGATTTACAATAAACGGTTTACCAATAATCGCTTAATTAAATTAAATGATTATTAAAATCTCTTGAAATGTAAATTTAAATATGTTAATTGAGAATTAATGTGTTAAATACATAAATAAATTAAGCAATTTTGTTTGGTTCTTTGGAACGACGTGTGGTCGTCTATTTGTAATTTAAATGTAGACCAGTTTTTTTCAACGATCGCGCGCATTAGAAATTCCTTTTTTTAATCCAATTAAATAATAGTAAAGGTACAAAATTTATGCTCTGTAAAACTTACACCTTAGCCATAATAAAATAGTTACAAAGTGAGCTCAGAGCATATGGCAGTCATAGATTATTTTTTACACAACATTTGGTGGTGCTATCAGATACAACTAATTGGGGCCACAAACCTAAACATTAATTATGTAGACCAACCATTCACTTATCTATTTTATCATCTCTTTTTTTTGGTCAGCAAATATTATTTTTTAAACGGCTATGTCTACGATGGACGAAAGGTTTCGCCTTCACAAGTCCCCGAAAAGCAGTAGATGTTGCTCGGAGATTTAAAAATTGTTTTTAAAAAGTGATAAGGGAAGAGATAAAGCAAAATTAAGCAAAACTACCAAACATATGCCGTTTTAAGATAAAAGTTATAGGTATTACAATTTAATTATGTTAAAGAGGGAGATTACCGTAACAGTAGGTTAGAGAAAGATGACAAACCCTCCCCTTTTAATCATTAAACGCAATACGCGTGGTTGTGTTTAACACTCATTTATAATTATCTGGTTTTAATTATCGAACACTTTTATCCCCTCATTCAGTAGGAAGTCAAAAAAAAAAAGAAAAAAAAAAGAAAACGGAAGAGTAATTTTGATTTTTGTGATGCGCCCATCGTGCGACCGAACTACTCACTCAGCGGTATCAACTTTAATTGAATAAAACCCTTGATGTTTTAACGTTAGTGATTAATTTAGGAGGGATTTAATTGCAAGTCCTGTTAAAACGTAATTAAAAATTCACTTGGTAGATTGAGTGGTTTGAATAAAAATTAAATTAATTGATAAAAGCGAAACTTGGAGGTAGGTAAATTGAATTTCGTACCCAATTTGAAATTTCTATAAACGCCATCTTGAAAATAGATCTTCACCTTTATCGTACGATGAAAGAGGAACGAAGTGGCGTGAAATATTCGATTAATGGAAGTGAATTGAATGCTATGAAAAGCGAGCGATTGGAGAATTTTGATCAAATATATTTGATCTTTTTTATAGAAAATACATAAAAGAACGAATAGCACTTTTCTAGAAAAGGGAATTTTCATGACAAGAGGAAATAAATATATTGTATTTTTATCACTTGAATATTATTTATTTGTGAAAATGGAAAATAGTGTAAAATTTTATATCTACTAGAAAAATTGTAATAATATGTCGATAATTGCTTCTAATACTTTTAACTTTTCAAATTTAGGGGTTGTTTGATATATATATTCGTAATTAACATTTCATAATTAATAGTATAAACAATTATATACATTTGAAAATTTCAATTAGTTAACAAATTTGTGTTTTCTTTATTTCGTTCTTTTATTATGACTCATCAGCTGCTGTCATGAAACAAAATCAACGGGAAACGTATGCACTTATGTGATTCACAATGCCTCTACCGGTCAATGTTAAAGAATTTGCTAAAAGTCGACACTTTAAATATTTGTTTACGTTAATTTTGTACTATTATTTTGCACCACTGAAATGCTTAAATTTGATATCGAATACTTTGTTTGTTGTTGTTATTGTTGTTGTTGATTTGGCGTTTCAACAAAAGAAAATAACGATCGATATTTTATGCAGAATGCATAAGAAAATGAACCTATCTCGTGTGTATTTAATTTGCATAATCATTATTTTGCTCCTTTATTCTGACTCATCGGCTGCTATCATGCCCTATCAGTCTACCAGTCATCTTACTTACGTTTAAAAATTTTAACGTCTTTTCAATACTTTAAATATAAATTTTTTATAATTTATTGTACTTTCATTTTGCACCACCTTTTAGGCCAGTCATTGGGGACTTAAAAAGTGGAAAGTTAGACCAAAATTGCAAAAGTTTTTATATTTTGGGACAACATTATTGTGACAGGTCAAAAAATTATTAATCCGATTTTTGCACCCCTTTTTGTTCCCTGGAACATTGTTAAATTGTTAAAAGAAAATGTCAATTTGCAATAACTCTATGAAAAAAATTCCGAAATTTATGCAAATCTTGAAAAACAGTTTAATAATTATTAGACATCTTCTATAAAGTTTGCACCCTGCTACGATGACCGGAAAATTGCAAATATTAGTTGTGATTATTAATTTGCATACAGGGTTGTATTTGGATACATACAGGAATTATTTGCATGACTTTTGCAATTTTTTTCGACAGGATACACCAAAAAAATTAATAAGCTACTGTTTGCGATGTTTCGGACATTGTAGCAGGGTGCAAACTTTATTGAAGATGTGTTTTAATTATTAAAATGTTCTCCAAGGTTTGCATAAATTTCGGAATTTCGGTTTTTTTAATTTAACAATGTCCCGGGGGGCAGAAAAGGGTGCAAATTCGGATTTATTATTTCTTTACCTCCTTCAATGTTGTCTCAAAATTTGAAAACTTTTGCAATTTTGCATACCTTTTTTGCTACAATGACTGGCCTATTTATACTCAAATTTAAAGTAAGTTATAATATCACCAAAAAAAAGTGAACTTGTTTCAATTTTGATTATGTTTTAAAAAGTTGCGAATGAAAAATTGGTTTCTTTTTCATTTTGCAATTTGCAGTGTTTTCGAGTTCATCATAATATAAAGTGAATTCATTGCATTTTATTTGGACTATTTAAGTGTTGGGCTCCAATGGCGGATCTATATAGGTATATGGTTAGGGGCTACCCGCTCCCCCTCCCAACCATGAATTCGAAAAGCCTTCATAATTAGCATGGCTTGGACTAGGCAACTCGAGACCCTCCCTCGACTTACTCGTAGCTGCTAGAAAGTTTTAAATTTGGTTTATATAGATTGTAACGTCAGATGCCACATGGTTTTGCTTTTCAATTTTAAATGATTTGGTGATATTTGGAATACTCGTTCAGAGCAATCGCATAGGACGTTCAACTTAATTATCAATTTTACTTGTCTTGTTTGTACGTACCCTCGAATTTTTGAACTTAAAATATTCCATCCCCACCTTTTGTTGACTTATTTTTGAAATTCCTTTGTGAATTGATTTTTATGTTTCTATACTCATCAGTACTTAAATCAAAAACCTTCTGATATGGCTCCGTGCCAGCCCTCCCGACCGTTCAAATTATATTTTACTATAGTGCGTATCACCGATAGTTGCTCGGCCTTCGGCCTCACTTAAGGGATTGCCACCATTTATAAGTTTATGTTGGTAATGCTTTTGTATAGCATTTTCAATATTCATTCAGATGCCATACATATCTGTTTGTCTGTCCAATCTATTATCCCCACCAATAGGTGAAGCATTTACTTTAATTGTCCAACCATTACTGTGTTTCTGTTTCTCATTTGCGTACCACATATCTCAGTTGAAAGTGAAGTTTAGGCGGGCTGAATCTTCAAATTTGGGGGTTCTTCGGGAAAAGCACTATACGAAATTTTGAACAACCCCAAACCCCCTAACTCCGTCAAACATTGGAGGGTATTCCATACCCCCCAAACCCCCCGGTTTCAAAGACTAAAATATTGTAATGTTCTAAGAATGATTTTATGGTATTTGAACCGGGGAGTCTGGGGGGTATGGAATACCCTCCAGAATACTCCAGAGTCATTAGGTTAAAAGTAATACAAAAACTCCTCCTCTGTGTCACTTAAAAGCTCATCTTTGACTGAATCAGAGGCCTAAAGCCTACTCTAAAGGCCACTTGACACGAGCACAAATTTGTTAACAAATTAGTTAAATTCGTGAAGTGTGAAGTGCTCGTGTGAAGTGGCCTTAACTCCGTCTAATTTAATACCCCTAACTCCTCGGTCTCAAAGACGAAGATTGTGTATTTGCTGAGATGCATTTTATGGTACTTGAAGCGCGGGGGGGGGGGGTGATATGGAAAACCCCCCAAGCTAGTCGCTCGGCTTTCGGTCTCAGTTATAAGTGATAAATTCACGCGCTTCTCATCAGTTCGTTCATTTGTTACCATGCAAAATTGTTTACCAAACATGGTAAATCCATATTGACACAATTTGAGGGTTCTAATTTCGTGTATCGTAAAAATTATCCTAAAAGGTTCTCAGCAACTTCAAACCCTCTAACTCCGTCAAACATTGGAGGGTATTCCATACCCCCAAACCCCCCGGTATAAAACACCAAGATAGCGTATGTTCTGAGATTGAGGCTATGGTATTTGAACCGGGGGGTATGGAATACCCTCCAGTATACTCTTAATTTTTTGACGAGAATTTAGTTGGACTCCAATGGTGGATCTACGGGGATATGGTTAGGGGTTCATTTCTCCATCCATGAATTCTAAAATGCTTTATAGGCCAGTCATTGGGGACTTAAAAAGTGAAAAGTTAGACAAAAATTGCAAAAGTTTTTATATTTTGGGACAACATTGTGACAGGTCAAAAAATTATTAATCCGATTTTTGCACCCTTTTTTGTTCCCCGGAACATTGTTAAATTGTTAAAAGAAGAGTGTAAATTTGCAATAACTCGATGAAAAAAATTTCGAAATTTATGCAAATCTTGGAGAACAGTTTAATAATTATTAGACATCTTCTATAAAGTTTGCACCCTGCTACGATGACCGGAACATTGCAAATATTAGTTGTGATTATTACTTTGCATACAGTGTTGTATTAAGGAATTATTTGCATGACTTTTGCAATTTTTTTCCACAGGATATACCAAAAATAATTAATAAGCTACTGTTTGCAATGTTTCGGTCATTGTAACTTTATTGAAGATGTGTTTTAATTATTAAAATGTTCTCCAAGGTTTGCATAAATTTCGGAATTTCGGTTTTTTTAATTTAACAATGTTCCGGGGGGCAGAAAAGGGTGCAAATTTGGATTTATTATTTTTTCACCTCCTTCATCAATGTTGTCTCAAAATTTGAAAACTTTTGCAATTTTTCATACCTTTTTTACTACAATGACTGGCCTATTAAATTAACATAGCTTTGACTAGGCAACTCGAGACCCTCCCTAGAATTTCTTGTAGATTCTAGAAAGTATTAAATTTGATATACAGGGTGAATGAGAGCACCCGTATCAGCAATTTTTTTCAAAAACGGCTAGTCGTAGAGAGTTGGGTTAAAAAAATTATTATAAAAGCCATAATAAAGAATCGAATGGTGATATTATTATTTCTCGGAAAAGTCGGCGTCCTGAGTAGTTTGCTCCAGAAACTCCAGAACTCCAGAATTTTAAATAGCACCATAGGTCGAAAGTGGTATTGTTGAAAATATCTTTAAGAAATAAGCAAGTTTTGTGGGAAAAATTATTTTATTACTCCCACCCCTTTTAAGTAATGGTAGTCTCATTCACCCATATGCAATCGAATATTACTGAAAAGGGGAGGGAGTAATAAAATAATTTTTCCTACAAAACTTGCTTATTTTTGCAAGGTCTTTGCAACGATACCATTTTCGACCTATGGTGCCATTTAAAATTCTGGAGTTCTTGAGTTTCTGGAGCAAACTACTCGGGATGCGGACCTTTCCGAGAAATAATAATATCACCATTCGATTCTTTATTATAGCTTTTATAATAATTTTTTTTGACCCAACTCTCTACGACTTACCGTTTTTGAAAAAAATTACTGATACGGGTGGTCGCATTCATCCATAACATACAATCGAATATTACTTAAAAAGGGTGGGAGTAATAAAATAATTTTTCCTACAAAACTTGCTTATTTTTGCAAGATCTTTTCAACGATACCATTTTCGACCTATGGTGCCATTTAAAATTCTGGAGTTTCTGGAGCAAACTACTCGGGACGCCGACCTTTCCGAGAAATAATAATATCACCATTCGATTCTTTATTATGGCGTTTATAATAAAATTTTTTAACCCAACTCTCTACGACTAGCCGTTTTTGAAAAAATTTGCTGATACAGGTGCTCTCATTCACCTTGTATATGAATTGTAACATCAGATGTCATATGGTTTGTTTCGAATACTGGTTAGTCAGCAGAGCGCAATTTCAACTTTAAGTTGCCAATTGCTTCGAGGTTAAGCTTAATTTTCAATTTGAGTTGTTATGTTTGTGTGTTTCCTTTGGATTTTGGAATTTTAGATTATAACATCGTCACCGTTTGCTGACTTATTTTTGAAATTCTTTTGCGTTATGATTTTTAGGCCTCCATAATGCAGCTCCATGCCTGTTCTTTCGACAGCTCTGCATAATTCAGAGCGCTCAAATTACTATTTTTCATTATAGTGCTTGTTGGTAATAGTTGCTCAACCTTCGGCACCGCTCAGCGGAATTGCCACTATTCATATTTTTATGTATAGTTAGCGCATTTGTATAAGTATTTTAATTTGTTCCGATTTTTTTTATAACGAAGTCAGGACTCTATTTTATATTATGTAATACGTATAGAAATATAAATTAGATAATGTTAATTTCTAGAGTGAGGCTGAGCAACTATGGCCTGTATTATTGTTTCAAATCCTCAGAGGGTAGGCAGCGCTGGATCTTCAAATTTAAGGGTTTTAATTCCGTGTTTTGAAAAAAGGACCCTAATAGATCCTTAGCAACTCCAACCTTCCTAACTCCGCTTAACGTTGGAGGGAATTCCATACCCCCAAACCCCCCGGTCTCACAGGCCAAGATAGTGTATGTTCTGAGACTAGCTTTATGGGATTTATGGGAATACCCTCCAGAACATTCCTGATTTGAACTAATCAACCAGAAGTGCTTTTATAAGTGGCAAGTAGGAGGAGGAGCTTTCTAGCAAATTATTATATTGGATATTTTGTAATTTGGATTATTTAGTTAACAAAAGGACGATTTTGCTCTTCCGCCAGTGGCTATGGACAGTTTTACACTGAAATTAGACTGAAAATATTAGCAAGATTAGAAGAAACAGATTGGAACCTGTGTGATAAGTTGTTTATCACCTATCAGTTAATAAATGTTCAAGATAAGCAGTCAAGCAAGATGAGAAAGAAGAGGGATTTAAATTTGGCGTTTTGCTAACAGGTTATTGTTGGCAGGAAATCAAGGACAGCAGGACATGCTTACCATTACATCATTTAAACTTCTAGACACGCCCCTCCCTATCTCTCCTTGAATTTAAAGTAAAGCAAACGTGTGTGACGTCACACGTGGGATTGTATCGAGATTTATGTTATTGATGAACTGTGAACTGGAATAAACGATTCTCTTAACTTGTAATTGGTATATCTGGTGCACTTAACCCACTTGTGACGTCAGTTATGTTTGCTTCACTGTTTGAAAGTCAATGAGTGTCTATAAGTTTAAATGGCCTAATAGTCGTTAAAGCTTTGCGTAGTACATAATTCAGATTGGCAATTTCATTGTTGGTTTTGGAAACCCTAATGTATTTCACAGGACCATCAATAGATGGCGCTGATAAATGAAAATGTTCAATAAATTGCTTTGGCACAAATAAAAACCAAGAATTACAAGAATAAAACATTTAAATGCGGTTCATGTAAATGAATTTCGACTGTATACATTTAAAGTTGATTTATTTTTAATAACTTTTTAATTATAATTTTATGCGGATAAACATTAAATTATGCATTTTGTAATAGTTAGAATGATAAAAAATGCTTATTATATTTTTAACGTAATTAATATTGGATTAAAAAAATTGTTGAAATTTAAACTATTACATAGAGAGCAGGTGGCATTAAATCAAAAAATATTAATTGATATATTGCTCTAGGTACCGAAAACTGAATTATAATTTATCGAATTATGTAAACATATTTTAATAAAATGATAACCGAGTCATAATAATAAATATTTGGCACTATTAGTAAATCGGGACCCGCGGACACGAGAAAACAAACCATCCCTTGTGTTCAATATTTGGTAATAATTAACGAATTTTTTTAATTAATTAATGAGAAAAAAGAAGCGGATAGGTTTCATTGACATGTGCAATACCGCCATATCGTTTTCAACGCGTGTAACCCAGCCATACTAACTAATGAGTGTGTTAAAATCGCATCAATCAATGGTCACATAGCAACGACGTTCTTTGATCCATAGTTTCCTAGTTTACTTCATCAGTGCAGAATAAACTTGAACCCCAGATATGTGAGAGTTGCATTTGAAAGAAAGCCAGATAGAATTGCCTTTTGTTAAATGTTACAAGAATTAGCTACAGTTAAAGGGGTTTCTATTCCGTCATTACCTTTTATTCAGCTACCCATCCAATTACCTTTTGGATAAGTTTGATTAAGGAAAAGTTACGGCCCTTTTGGTTTTATAGTTCCGAAATTGTTTCGTATAAGTAAACTTTTTCGGGTGGTGGAAATTTTTAAGCGTCACTCTTTCAAATTTTAATTAAAACGCGCACGGTGGAATAAATTGCTATAATGGAAGGCGTTATTAATTAATTAATTAAATATTCATTTAAGCGTCGGAGTATGGATCGAACAAAAATAATTTAAATATTAACACCGTCGCTGCTATCTTTTTTTAAAAATTTAAATTATGCCTTAAATTTACAAAGCGTATAAAGTACAATTAATTGCCTGACGAGTTTACCAAGCTTGACTAAAGAATGTTGTTACCATAATTAATTGTCACTGATAGCGCTGATTAGCATAATTAGACATGAAGTTGCATTAACGTTTTGTCCTTTTAGGAGGAATGCAACATTGACAAACTTTTTTAATTCTTTTCAAATTTATGTCAACATAACGATTATGGTTTAATTTTTAGAGTTAAAAAATGGCTTTTTTGTTTAATTTGAATTTTTAGTGTAATTAATTAAATTTATGGGCTTTAAGTTGCACATAAATTGGAAAGCCTGTCAAGATTTCTTGTAAAACTGAATTTTTATGGAAATTCAACTCTTTGGATTTTATTCGGGGATGTTTGCTTTTTACGTTTTTCATATTCATTTCAAAAACGGCTCAACGAAATATTTTAAGGGGTTGGGATAACCCCTAACCCCTATTTGCATTGCTCGGTGACGAACTTTTTCGAGATATTTCAAAAACGTTTCTTCCATTTCATTCCATTCCTTCGGTTTCCTGATTTGATCGAGGCAAAACCGAGGGCAATAATTACTATTGTTGTAGTTTTCTCTAGCGTGATTCGATTTGCGTTGTTTTGACTAAGTTAGCACGCTTTTCTAAAATACAACCTTTTAATTACGTGGTATAAAAATTGATATAATTTGATGTAAATGTAAATTTTAACGCAATGGGTAAGAACCTGTGTCCAACGGTTTAAATGTGGCTACTCCCCCCCCCCCGAACCAAAGATTTGAAACAAAAGAATTTTCTAAGGTTTGACAGTGATTCTATTGTTTTTAAGCAAATTTAAAAGAAAAATAGGATAGGAAAATTGATTGTGGCGTCACCGTCGTGGCCTACGTCACCTATGCCACGCTTTAGACACGACGCCTAAATGAAGTACCCTTCAACTGTAAGGAAGCATCAAGCAGACTTTTTATAATTAAAAACAACGTAAATTTGATTCTTGAAACATCGTCTGGCTGCTTACTATTTATAATTGGGAAGTATTCCAGACCTCCCACTTTTCCAATTGTTATCCAGGCCAAAAAGATTCTTCCATGAACATAAACTGCATAATACTTAATTTTAACTCATTTTTAAGTGTTAAACTGTGGGGGATCTGGGGGTCTGGGATAAGGAAGTAACACGATGACTTTCAAAATCGATCAAGGCGCAAATTTACTTCTTGAGAAAACATCTGTTTGCTTAGTTACGGGGGGGGGGATATTCTATACCCCCAGACCTTTCGGTTTTCCGATTGTTTACTTTTGAAAGTACCCTGCAGGTCAGAAAAACATTTCGTAGGAATGTAAACTGCATCATACATTATTTTACTCCATTTTTAAGTACTTCTTCTGTTGTTAAGGGTGGCTAAGCACTCTAGCTTATTTTACGCCTCAAATCTGTGCGCCCGTGGTCTGCTCCACCTTCTTCACGCCCTAATTACGGCACTAAAGTGGGTTATATAGTAAATAAGTATTATAATAATGTGTATTTCATCAGATTGTCCAAGTTGTGCGGCCTGAAAGCCGCAATGAAGCTATTTGGTCACGGAGAGATCTAGGCGATCCCTAAAATCATTGACGTAGCAAGGTTGGTAAAGTTTTCACCTAAGAAAATGGGAAAAATACTTTAAATATGTGATACTTTTAAGTATTGTCCTTTTTCCATTAGCAATTTTTCCAATCCAAATTTTATTTTAACTTGAACAATTTTTCAATACCAATTAAATATTAATTTCTTACAATAATTTAATTAATTTTGCAACTTTTTACTTAAATTCAAAATGCAACCTTTCTAAATTTAACGACTACAGAAAAGGGAAATTAAAAATCAGAATTTGCAAGAATTGCAAAAGTTTCTATCACCGACCTCCAAACGTCATATTTTATACCCCCACTTCTATTGGTAACAAATTATAACACGATTTTAGGCCCCAAATAATTAAATAGAATATAACAGCTAAAATATAAAATCTAATTAACCTTAATGTGTGACCGGTTTATTATTGATAGTGTCAGAAAAAATATTTCTTGACTTATATTAACTGGGTTTTATCAGTGTGGGATGTAATTGGTGGGAAGAGTGGAAGTTGCGAAGTGGCAAGAGTTATTACTGCAAGTGAAGTGTTATTGAGTGAAGATTTTCGTCTACAGAATTGAGTTATTTCCATTAATTAATGGGAAACGGATGGCCAGCGAGAACGTGGTTGAGCGCAACCATTTCTTATCCGGAGGTAAAATCGACATACTGTTCGATGAAGTGAATCATGTCTTAGGGGACTTTAGGTCAGTGTCGGAGAAGCTTGGCGCCTAGGAGACCAAGGTTTTGGCATTAGAAGCTGAGGGAGGGACGTAAAAGGCCCTGGAGAACCTGAGGGAGGAAGTAACGTCGATTCGGACTCATAATAGCATCGAGAGCCTCATGGTTATGATGCGGAAGTGGGTTCCCATCAAGACTATCGATATCCAGAAAATGAAGATGCTGTGGAGGCAAAGACTAGCCCTGCAGATCAACAATGGGGGGGGGGGGGCTAAGTCCCTCGAGATGCAAACCCCCGTCAAATCGAATGACAGCGATGAAAATGAACTTAAATCGTCTTCTGAAACGATGGAGTTAACTAATGTCATAGACCCAGGTGGGATTGAAGACGATGATGTCGAAGATGAAGCCTCTTTTACGGTGATCACAATGTGACTAAAGACAGTGGAAGGAAGAATATTCCGGAAGTTCCATGTACTAGAACATCGATCAAGATCAAGAGGTAGGGGAAGCTATCCGCAACGTCAGATGAACACACTCAGGAAGAAAGTGGGACAAAGTTTCCAAGAATTGAGAGACAGGCTTCAGACAAGCCCTGATGGTTTGAAGGTCAACGGACTTTACAAGAAGAATTACAGTACAAATCTAGAACATTGATTTGCTACTGGAAGAAATGATAATTAAGGAGGAAGTCCCAAGGATGGTTGGTAAAGGAGGACTCGTTACATTGAAGTCCCTTACAACAACATCCATGAAGAATGAAGTGGAAATCTTAGAATTGGATAGGGCCATGACGTAGTCCTTGCTAAACATCCCCGAGTTGAAAATGGGAATGAATGTATGGAGGGTGACTAAAACCTCCGGACACGAAATATTTGAATGCAAACGAAGTAATAGATCTAAAAAGTCTTGTCAGTACTGCGGTGTTGACCATACGTGGATTCGTGCGCGGGTGATCCGAATTGTGGGATGCGTTTGGATGGGCACAGAATTGGCAGCTGGAGCTGTCGAGCCGGGCCGAAATAATGTTTCAACTATATGGGGTAGTGTTTCTTGGTTTTGCGGAGGAAGGGGGAAAATCTTTAAAAGACACCAGGAGGACCGCACTCACTGGCAGTTTGGCACTTCCCGTTCTTAGATATTTGCCTTTGTTCACGACTGGCACGTGGTAGTGCAATTCTTCACCTTGCCAGTCTGAGTTGTGGCTAATAGCCACAGTTCCACATTGCGATTAGACGCCGTTAAAAAACCTTTATTTTCATGTCAGTACGTCGACCTCTTCGCCCTTTCGGGACTTCTCTCTTCTTTTATTCACACACTGTGATTTCACGCTGTTACTTCCATGACTGAAGTCCCAGCGGTTAATCCACACTGAGATTATATGCCGCAACCTCTAAGTCGGAAGGCCATTCATTTTTCCAATTGCGGCTTTCTAACGCCCATAATTCCACGCTGAGGACATGCGCCAAATCTATATCTTCCCGTTGAGGTTATACGCCATTCCACTTGCGGCAAGACGCCCATTATTTTCACGCTGCGATTACACCGTCACTCTAGGCCAGTACGTCGACCTTCACACTGCGTCTATACCCCCAATCCTCTTCGATGAGCTTTGTTCATTGTGGGATTAGTTCTTCTATCCACGTCCGCGGTCACACGCGGTAACTAGCGATGGTAGCATTTTCTTAAGGGGCTCTTAGGTGCAGACCGCCGCGAAGCGGCCTTCATGACCGCACCACAAACACACTCTGGTCCTATCCATCCCTTTGCACTCTAGTGCAGAGTGTCCAACATACCTTGATGCTCGGCTCTATCAACAAACGGCCAGCTTCTTCCTCTTCCATTTCCAGGACGGAAAAGAAAAGTCATTCATTTGGAAGTTTTGCACGAGCGATTCTCGGATTCCGCCTAGGGAGAGGGTTTTAGTGGGTAGAACCCCACACTACCATCCAGCAATAGCTGGTGGTGTCTTGTTTACGATTTCCTACTTCTTGCGCAAAAAAAGAAGATTATTGTTATATCGGGGTAGCACATGCCTCGTAGAAGATGATTGCTCAATCTTTAATGCATAGTAAGGTTATGTACGTTGAAGTTTCTAGTTACTTGGATGGGATTCGTATTACATTTTTTACACCAAAATGGGTCTGAGAAAGTTAACTTTATGATAATAAATGAATAAAATCTAAACCGATCACTCATTAAGATGACTTCGAATTTATGTTTTAGTTCCTTTCTTCGACTTTACTAAGCTCTATGTATATTTTGACAGAATCTTCAACGGCTGACGTTGAATTGACGGATTAATCTAGGGAGGTTTACATGCGAGTGCGGTTTTTATTTTCCTTTTATTAGAAACTAAGAAAGTCGGCACTTGAAACTTTTAAATCACCAGGTTCACTACTTTCGCTTCTTCATTCCCATTTAAATTAAACGTACCCTTATTCCTACCTAATTCCGATACATTTTTTTATCAGGACTTTTTGCAAACTTATAAGACTTAACATTTGACAGAATCTCCAAAGGCTGCGTTTGTCTCTAACAGCAGAGCAAGGACGAATTAATCTAGGGATGTTTACTTGTGAGGGTGGTTTTCATTTTCCTCTTATTAATAGAAACTAGAAAAGTCGGGACTTGAAACTTTAAAACCACGATACCGGGTTCACCACTTTTGCTTCATTCTAATTTAATTTAAAAAGTGGGGTGAAATTAGCCAATTAAATAAAACTTAGTTTTATCCCTACGTAATTCTGATAAATTTTTGCATCAGGAAGTAATGCAGACTTACAAGATTTGACAAAATCTCCAACGGCTGCGTTTGTCAGTAACAGCAGAGCAAGGACGAATTAATCTAGACAGGTTCACTTGCACTTTTGGGGGTGGTTGGTTATTTTCTACTTTATTTTCTTAATTTTATTGTAAAATTTATTCCGACACGAAACACGTAAACTTTTAAAAGGTGGTTGAACTTGAACTTTTAAAGCACCAGGTTCACTTTTGTTTCATACTAATTTAATCCAAAAACGTGGGGTGAGATTGGCCACTTAAATTAAACTTGTAAATTCTGATACATTTTTGGATCAGGAACTTCATCGGACTTATAAGATGAGACCAAGGAAGAAATCGTATCAATTGAACGGAAGTTTAAGTGTTAAAAAGCGCGCAAAATTTAAAATTCTGTTCAATTTTGTGACGTTTTCCAATTTGACTTTTAAAATTGAGTTCAACTGTTCAATCTATTTATAGAATTTATAATCCATTTGCATTTTTAGTTTTTCAATTGTCATTTGATGCGGTTTTTTATTGGACAAACTTAACTAGAAAAGGTTTTGAAACTCGATTCTTCTTGGGGTGGTATTTACAAAGGGAAGCTCATTTTAAAGGCTTTTATATAATATGGAGTAATATTACAGCTACTCCAGCTATCATTATTAGTTTTCAGTGTTATAGAAAATTTTATAGAGTCGCCGTTACTTTCCGTACCGTAAGAGCCAAAATCGAATCGAATTCCAAATAATTTGCTTTTGTATTTTTATTAATATTTTATCGCACCTTTTTTTGTTGAAGAGGGTGACAATCGACATTTTTTTGTTGTTATTAAATATAATCTTGCTTTTGTGCTTTGTTTGTCACAAACAGAGGTGTTAAATTCGATCGTTTTCTTACTTTTTTGTGGGGTTTTATGTTCGTTTTCTTTGCCCGAAAAGTGTCTATTTAAACTCGCATTAGTTTAATTTTGACCACCGACAAATTTACTTACCCCCTCACGCGTGTACCCTACAAAAGTAGGAATTTCCGGTGCCAAACGCGCGCCTAATTAAATAGATGATTTTTGTTTGCTTAGATAATCATTTAATAGACCCCCAGTATTAGCTAACATGCTTATTTACCCTCCCTCTTAGGGTGATAACATCTTGATTATTATCAAGGGCTGCACGCGCGCACTTCACTTGTATGTTATATTTTTGCTATCGCTTACTTTGTTCAATACATTATTGCTAATTGAGATTTAAATAAATTAAGTGATTTTTCGGTCCCCTAGTCTGATTTTGTTTCAACAAAACGTTTCAATTTTTATTAACCCAAAACCGACGTGCACGTCACGTGCTTTCCAAAATAATAAATGGAAAACACTTTTGAAAAACTAATTTTTGCTTCTCGCAACTTGTCCGGAGTGAAGGGGGCACTCCCTATGACCAGCCGAATTTTATTAATGTGGTTTTACTTCTTGCATAATAATTTTATTATAATGAAATGCACATCAAATTTGCTTAATTTTAACGAGGAGTCGCAAATGTAATTAACATTTATCACAAGAAAAACATATGTCGTGGATATAAAAAACCTAAAACACGAATTATATGTTATTAACAAAACAAATAATGGTTGCGGTAAGGGAATCATTAAGAAAAATGGGCGTGCATATTATTATTAATTTTGTGTTTATTAATTCTTGATTTATGCATCTTTTGCCTTAAGCGTAGGTTTACTTAAATAATGCATCTGATTTTTATTAAGATAAGGGAGTTAAAAATTATAATTATTCAATTTGTATGTCGAAACGGTGACATTCGAACCCTCAGGATTTGAAATAGTGCGGCCGCTTCGATCTCAACCGTTAGAGAATTTAAATTTATATTGATTGCTTTTAATTTTAATTACTACCAATTTATTTGTGGTAGGTATAACGAATAATCTAAACAATTAACGAAACGGAAATTTGATATAATCACGCTTTGCTCCGAAGAGCGAAGCTTCAAACTAAATTATTCTGGTTTAAAACGCAGAAACTCACCCTCAAGGAACAGAACTTTAACATGGGTAGACGCTGTAATGGAATGAAATCCAATTAATTAGAATCAGATTTCCTCTGAGTTAATATCGACGTAAAATCATAGCATGACGAAGTGTAAAAAGTTTAGTTTAGTGTTTCAGGTTTATTGAAAATCATCAAGTGTAACTAATTTTTTTGCACAAAAATCATTTCAATCTAAAAAAAAAATCAATATACGATTAGTAATTGCGGAAAAAGCCTACTAGAAACAGAAATCCATCTGACATCCTAGGATAGGACGCTGACAAAATAATTTCTCCCCCCCCCCATCCGACAAACCGTACAAGTAAATAATATAATCATCATAATTAAGAAGACAAACTATGTTTTTTCAAATGAAAAAAAGCAATTAAAAATTAAGACCCCGAGAGACCAATTGTTTTGGAGGGTACTCCGTACCCCCCAAACCCCCCGGTTTCACATCCCCACAAGGGGCCTACAAACAGTCCCACGGCTAATGCTCGAGTTTTGTTAAGAGGAACGGATTATCAGAAAATAACAGCAGTTTTAGAGGCATTTTTTGAACAAAATTACAAGAGAACCAATCAATATTTTGGCAAGCAGTTTTGACGAATCAACGCATAAAACTATAGAGATTGTCGGCACCTGGTTAATTTTGAAAAAATATGAATGTTAATATTATAAAACATAGGTCTAATTGTCGTAAATTGCAACTTTTTTCCATCAGCAAATAAGCATCCCAAATACTTATTAACATAAATTAAAATCAGGTAACTGCATACCTACATGCTTTAATGATAAAACTGAAAAAGAAAATATTAAAAAAGTGAAACCGTTTATTTTTAAAATTGTTCAAAGTAAGCCTACATTTTTGTAAAATTTTTGGTGCTTCTATATTCTATCCTTTCTTAACACGAGTACAGCGTAGTAGAGGTTCGTGAAGTGTCGTGAAATAAAACGGCCAACTTCATGACTTTGTCTTACAACTATGATTTCAATTTCTACGAAATTATAATAACTAGAAGGAGGTATACGGCATATTATGCCGATATAACAATGATTATAATGATTATAATATTTTAATATATCATTTAATAATGATGTAATAATATTTTAATTATAGCCTAATTTTTAACCTGCATATATGCCGCATATCTTAATTGAATCTTTAGTGCATATAATTCCGCTGCTTAATTATTATTATTGAATTGTTGAAAATTGAAAATGTATTAGGTATTTTACCTGTTAAACGTTCAAGGATATAAAATCTTATTTTATTTAGAGAGTTGGAAATTTGGTATATTTATTTATTTAAAAAGTAAAAGAGGAAACTTTGTAATAATAAATTTATTAATAATTAATAGCTGCAAAAACAATGTTATACAGGGTGTCCCATCAAGTTCTTGAATTTTCAATTAAAAAAACACATAGATTACACATAGTAAAAACACATAGTAAAAACTTTTACAAATTAAATACGAATTAACAGACTATCCTTTATTTTTACATATTTATTATGTACAGGGTGGCTAAAATTCGATTATTCTTATGAGGAAATCAGTAACTATATGAGATATCGAAAAATAGATGGCGCATCCTCGATCTCTTCTTATGAGAAAATCGAATTTTTGGCCATACTTCGAAACCAAAAAAAAAGATAGCGAATTCCGGTTTTCGCTATTGTGATTTTCTCAAAAAAAGAGATCAAGCATGCGCCATCTATTTTTCGATATACCCTGTACATTGAAAGTTATAATAAAACACTTATTTTTATATTTTTCCCATATCTTTCAAATCTTCATTTATTAATAAAGGTAAATAATGGTTCATGTAAAAAACTTCCAGGTTTTTTACCATATCTTGCCATAAATTTTCATCTCTCATAATTTTTTGATATATGCAGCCTTTAGGGGTCCAAATACAAAAGTAACACACTTTTCGGTTTGTTATAAACAATTGTCCTTGTATTTGGTAATAGTAATCGTGTCGTTTTTTCAAACTTAACAAATTATCCACTATTGTTGCAAATTGAATAAATTTTGAGTTTACTGCTTCTTGTGGCGAAACATGTTGCGCCTTATAGGGACATTTTATTTCCACTATGGTATCGTCGTCTATGAAACCATCGGGAGACGCGGCTAAGAAAGGGTATTTTTCGCATATAACTAATCCTGGTCGTATAATTTTTTTCTTTAGTTCTATACTCAAAGCATCAATTGCCTTGGGTTCATTAGCGATTCCGTATTCCGTATATTTATTGCCTTTGAAAGTTGGATTTATTATGCTTTTTGCTCGTTTGTCTTTATTCGTTATGGGTTTCATTTTACAAATGCTTCCAAAATTTGATGCTGTAAGTCTTTTTCTTCTTTCCTCGTACCATTTTTGACATTTGTTTTGTTCTGACGTTAAATCAAAAATCTTTATTTTATCTTCTTGACTTATATCTAGATTTTTTAAAAATTTCGTTTTCATTATAGCATATTCTTCGCCGTCAATCTCTAAAATTTTTTCTGCTGTAGGTCCGTAGTCTTGATCTGGCTCGTTGAAATTTTTTTTTGAACCTGCATTTTTTTCTAAAAATATTCGTTTTCTTTCAACAGCTTTTTTATTTTTTTTTATTAGATTTTCTATATATCTTTGAGTATTACGACCAGGATTTTGTCCGGTTATTTGATTGTGGATGACACTATGATATTTTCCTTTTGCATTATAAGACACCAGTGCCGCATTACATCTCATATTGTAGCCTCTTCGGTTGCAAACATTTATTCTCTTACCTCCTGTAAATTTCGCTAATATGGAATTGTATTGTTCGGCATAATTGTTATTCATGTTTCGAATTAAACTTGCGGCATGAAATTTTAACCTATTTGTGCAACTCGCTATGTCTTCTAGTAAGCCGCATTCTCGCATTTCTGCAAGAACTTTAATACCATCATCTGCAGTATCTTTATTGCAAAAATATTCAGCACAGTTATCATGTTGATTAAAAATATGACAGATCGAGTTATCTATATCCTTTTTTAGCTTTTCTATTTTTAATTGAGTCGTTAGCTCGCTTGTACAATAATACCTCACTGCACTGTCGATGCCATTTCTGAGGCGTAAAATTTTACTTTTTAGTTGTTGCCTTAAAACTGGAGGCACTATTTTTCCTTCGGAGCTAAATCGTTTAGTAACCAAAATCTTAAGTTTATTACAAAAATTTCTATATAGATGATTTTTGCACTCAATTTTTTCTACTAATAAACTAGCATATGGGCGAAGTTCTACAATTTTTTTATATACGCTGCTGTCACCATCACCTACCAAATACTTATATATTATTCCATGCATGTCAACGCTATTTCTAAATCCGTCTAAAATAATATTTGTTTCCATTGCAGTGGATGGGCCGGTCCAGTTTTTATAGCAAGTGTGTGGTTTTCCTTTATGAATATTGCATAACGAGCAATATTTATTTTTTACTCCTAAATACAAAATCTTTTTTGTCCTGTAACCCACAATGCAGGCAACTCCGGAATGTGCATCGTA
The DNA here is from genome assembly GCA_958510855.1 of Rhagonycha lutea. NCBI lineage: Eukaryota > Metazoa > Arthropoda > Insecta > Coleoptera > Cantharidae > Rhagonycha > Rhagonycha lutea. Next base: position 31,545,408 of record OY294041.1, read on the forward strand.
GTTTGTCCCATATGATCTTTTCGACCATGCACCATCTGCAATAACTGTAATGAGGGGAACTCCATTGGAATCAACTTCCTTATTTTGTATTGCTAGTTCAGCCTCTTCACGTCCTGCTTCAAGCATAGAAGACCATGCTGCCTCATCAACGTCATCAGCTAAATCGCTTTGTACCAGGTTGTATTTGCTGTGGGACATCGGGGTGATATTTAAACATGTTACAAATTCTTCTAACTGGCTTTCGCCCAATCCCACACTTATAGCTCCTAAAACAGCGGCACCATTTACGTTTAGTTTTTTAGAAGCTGTATTTTCACTGTCCACTAAATGTGTCACATTACACATTTGACAATGGAGATGAAATGTTGAAAGTAATCCATTTCGTGTTTCTTTCTTAATTGTAACAAAATTATTTTTGCAAGAGAAAAGCTCATGGTGTGGAAACTCTAAAACTTGTTGCAAAAAATAAGCTGGCTCAATTATTCTACGCCCTTCCTTGTAATCTTCACTTTCTTGTGAACTGAAATTAAAAATTAATATTACGCCACCCATTTTTATTTTGTTTTGAATCATAACAATAATAATGACAATTTATTAATTAGTACTACAATAATTGAAACGAAATATTCCTCAGCTGAACCTTTGGTCAATTTAAAATACCATGCAACACTTTTATTTACCTTTTAGCCACAGATTTTGTTCTCTTTCTTTTTCGGTTTGGATTTTGATTATTCTCAGTGGTACTACTTTTTTCAGAAACTTCGCTCAAATTTTTATTTGATTGACGGTTTCCTTGGTCCGAATGAATGCTTGAACCTATATCAGTAAGTAATATTAAATTATATAAATATAAAAAAACAATTGTCAAAGTTCAATTCTTTTGCAGCAAAATGTATGCCAAAGGGCATAATGAATCAAATAAATCTAAATTCAGTAGGTAACATAATAGTAATAATGATTAAATATATTATACAATTAGTAATTACCTGATGCAATTACGAGATCTTGTAGTAATTTTGGACTATCCGCACAATTTGTGGTATGTAAATTTGCACATTTGTTTTCATTTTTTTGAGCAATTTTATTTCTAAAATAACATTAACAATCAATAATTAAGAAAATAATTAAATGTAATTATAATATATTTTAAAAAACTGAACAGGTTAACAAGTAAGATTTGCCACTAAAATTATGTATCTTACCTTCGAATTCGTCGCATCAGCAAACTTTTGCTTTTTTTACTTTTTTGTCTTCTACATTCACTTCCCATTTTTATCACAATAAATTTAACAATAAATATTACAAATTAACAACAACAATAATTTAATAACCAAAAACGTCTTCACACTACTAAATGCTACAAGCAAGGGATCGTTTAAAATGCACTTTCTGAACTAACGGGATTTGTATGGTTCGGCCTTTCTATACAAAAATGATAGTAAAGTTTATTACTATACCCTTGTAATTGTTTAAGGGTGCGGACGACGCTATGTTAAAACCATAATGAATAGGATTTTCTTATCTTAAACTTCGCCGTGAACGAATAACGTGAAGAAAAATAATATTTAAAATTGAAATGTACTAGTAACAAAATCCAATCCGTTCCCCTTAAGCGTGTGTGACACTATCACACTTTGGTTACATTTTCGTTCAACTTTGTTGTCAAATGTTTGATGAAAAATATTAAGCTGTATTACATTATCACATTTTCATCACACTTTCGTCACACAAAAAGTAGCGCGTGTCACATTTTTAATCACACTTTTCGTTCAACTTTTGAATAATCATGCGCATTGCTGCAAAACTTAACAATACCAACCAACAAAATACACGAAACAAAATTAAGCAGTTGATTTTGACACTAGTAACTTTGGTAGTGGGCTGCAAAGGTTGGCTACGGAAATTTCGTGAAGTATGTTTTCAATTTAGTTGCCAGCTTCACTACAAACATATCCCCACCCAAAAATTTTCATCACACTTTCAAACCAATGTTTGACAAGAAAGTTGAATGGAAATTGAACGAAAAGTGTGATAGTGTCACACAAGATTTATTGCTAATCGAATTGATCCGGTTATTAGAGTTCGCAGCGCCATCTAGTTGATTTTTATGGAAACTGAACGAAGACATAATCATAAATAATTAAAAAATAATTGTCAAATCTGAACTATTCCCGATGTAGAAGTTGTAGAATTGAAAGTTACTTTTTGGCTAGGTTTGAACAAAGCTCCGCTAGGAGGCGCCTCGAACTCTAATAACCGGATAACTCTGGTTAGGTATAGAATCATAGATAGGGAAGTCTGAGTGGAGAGAACGAGTTTATGCTGTATACGACTGGGTTAACTTTATCTCTCTTTTCTTTAGAATTTTTTTTTGGTTCTTGATGGAATTTTGTTTTTTCTTATTTTCTTCTGTTTTTCTCGGCATTATTTCGGTTAGTGTTTACGCTTCTATATATTTTTTTTGGATATTTGCAATAGTGTAGTTACATTTTTTAGTACGTGATTGGATGATAAGTAAACCCGAACCCTGTAACTACATCTATGTTTGGGGGGTATTCCATACCCATTCCATTCCATACCCCCCAAACCCCCCGGTCATAAAGACCAAACGTAGTGAATATTCTTCATTGCTTTTATTAAATCACAGCTGTTCTAAGTAAATATTTCAACATGTCGCAGTATTAAGATCGAGGAATCAAGGGGGGATCCCAGCCAACTTCCAGAATAAAAAGGTTAAAATCGCGACAGGATGTTGCTAATGCGCAGAGCGAAAATTGGTCAGGGCTGTTTGCATGACAGCACTGCCATGTTCTCCTTCCACCCCTACTGGGCAAGAAATAGGCCAAACCCTGTCACGTTTGATTGCGGGAGCCCTACAATAAAAATTATTTAAGAAAATAACACTCATGAGAAAGGCATTCTTGTTCGGTCTGCGGCCTCACTCGAAGAGATTGTGACAAATCAGATTTGTGCATCTATTTTGTAGGTTGTAAATAGGTCAAACCAATCAGGAGCACGTCTATAAATGACATGAAGGAGGAGGAGATTTCTAGCAAATTATTATTTTTGCATATTTTTATAGCCAGAAAATTGGAAATTTATTGATGAGGGTGAAATGTTAACCTTTACCTTTCCCCTTTGTAAAATTTGCATTCGGTCTGCATTGTTTGAAGATTTCATCTGTTCTGGTACTGCTCCAAAATTGTTTTGGTAGTATTTATGATGCCTGCTAACCAACTGCTAACCAACGTCATTCGTTTTATGTTAACCATGTTAGTTTAAAATAATAATAATAATTGCTGACTCCAATTCCGATGGAGGGCAAACTAACACTTTTCTACTAGTAGAAAATAACTCTCTAGGGTGGAAAGAAAAAAACTGTTCTTAACAACGGGCGGAAAAATAAAACGCTTCTTGGCAACGGACGGAAAAGCAAGACCTTCCTTGGCAACCGGCAGAAAAGTAATTTGCTTTTCTTCCACTCCAGTAACTTAAATTAAAATACCTGCACTGATCATGGTGTATATTGGGAGGGGGTTGAGTGGGCGTTCAACCCCCCTCTCCCCCCGACACGGCGAAGCATATTGCTTGGAGCAAATATAGGCGATAAATCGACCAGACGACACATGTTGCTCGGAGTAATTATGAATGGGGTTAGAAAAAACGGTTATTCAAAAAAATTTTTCCCTCCATGACCACTGCTTAGCTGTGACCTTAACTCTGCTCCTTGTAAAATAATTAATTTCAATTGGGAAGGGGGGTGAAAATTTCAATGCGCGCGTCTTTCAGTCGATACCCAAAAAACGAGAAATTTTAGTTAATATTATTATTTAGTATGTGGATATTGTACATAAGTGGTTAAATCAGATTCTTACTTCAATAATCAATGGACAAGTGGGTATCTCGTTAATCTATTAATGCGCGTCACTTCTTTTGTCTATGTAAATCATAATAATATAACAAACCTTGAGTATTAGGGGGTATTAGTCTCTTACTGTGGAGCGCTGTGTGTTAAATTTGAAGAAATGGTTTGTGAAACTTGGGGATTTCCCCTTCAGACAGGGGAATAGCCGCGTTTTAAGAATAAAAAACTACATAATTTAGAAATAACACATTTTTAGAGTATTTTATCATCTTCATGGGTGGGTTTAAAATATTCTAGCTACGCAAATGATAATAATCGTCTAGATCTGTCCTTAGGGAATAGTTCTAGTGCGGCCTTCCGGCCGCACAACCTGGACAATGTAATAACATGATATTATATCTTAAATTCTTTTCTAAATTTGATTATTATTTTAATTATTTAATGAGGATCTCTTTAACCCATTAATGCACATCATTCATACTGTTCATATAAATAACACTTAAAATAAAACAAAATTTTAAGTTTTAAAAATTGGCTGAAACTTTAAATATATTAATGAAGTTTTAAATATAAAATCCAAGTTCTGCATATCTGTCTGTCATTTGGTAACTCTAAAGTTCATGTATGATCAAAATAATTTGATTTAATAACAAAATAATCTATTTTCTGGAGCACTGGAGCAAACTCATTGCTCTACATACTCCAACTCCGCTCCAAAGATCTGGCCTTTTTTTATTCCGTCCGTCGTATTGCTTCTTGACAGAAGCGTCGTGACCTTTAACAATGCTTGTTAAAGGCGTTCATGGCAGATTACACCCCGGTGGTTTGCCATTGCCTCCCGAGGGGAGAGACGGTCAGAATTAAGTTCTTACTTCACTCGGATTCAAACCGGGTGATTAGCATTCATAGTCAACTCGCGTGAACGCTATGCTCCGACCGCCTCAAATTTTTTTTACTAAATAACCCAAATTACAAAATAAGGTCTTTCTCTTGTTCTTCAGTTATATTAATTATCTGTGCTCCGGCTCCAGCTGCACTCCAAAGCTCTGTATTTTTTTAATAAATAATCTAAATATACCTTCTTCTTCTTAATTTATGACGCTGTTCTGGTATTCCAACTATGTCAAATTCAGGTACTCTTGGTACTATTAATTTGTTGAGTCAGTGGCGTAGCTTTAAATTGTGGGTCATCCCTACAATTTGTTTTCGAACCCCCTTCGTTAAAATTTATATTTTCACCAAACCATATCAAAATTATTACACCTCGCAATTAAAGGGTTATGTTTTAGGAAAGTGTGATAACTTTATTAAAACAACGCAAATCGAATCACATTTTTCCAGTAAAGTCTCATAATATAATACTTCATATTTTCGTGAACTTTGTATTAACTGCTTATAAAATTCTATACAAGAGCGAAAATGTTGTTGCAAAATGTGAAGAAATGGGCGTGAAACCTGATGGGTTTGGGGGGTACAGACCCCAGATTTGGGAAAAAAAGTTTTGAAGAAATTTTATTACATTTTTTTGAATATTTCTTCTATTTTCTAGGTTAACTATGCCTTCTTAGCTCCCCACTGTTACACTTAATAACTCCCCCCTCCCCCTACTGACAACATTTGGAATTTGAAGTTTATACCGTAGATATTATAGTTATTTACAAAATTGCGACTGCATCTGATAGATAACATTAAAATGAAGCGCTGAAGCTTTACAATCAATTAATTCACGAAATAAGTTGCATTATTCTGTTGACGGTACGTGCACTCGGCGTAAATATTTATAGAAAGGTTTATTAAGGGGCGGGGTCTATCGCAGTTGTCGTTTACTTTTGAAAGTGACAACATCAAACTAAAAATGTATTTAAAATCGCATTTCTTTTGGAGTTCCGTCGGTTTCGGGGAAGTTTTTTCGAGTGAGCGGACTTAAAGAACCCAGTTATTTAGACGTGGGCGGAGCTAAAATAATAAAAACAGCCAATACAATACCGTTTTTGGCTCTATCTCGCAAATATCCATACAATTTTATGTTTATATTTGTTATTTATACCCTCAACTACCATAATTTCAATAGAACATTTTTAAAATCCAGTGGACAGTTATCGTCCCCTCCCCATTTTTTCTTATCTGTTAAGACCGTAATCGAATGTTTCTGCTTAGACACCTGAAGAACTGAAAAATTAAAATAAAATAAATTGTAGTAAATTGGAATATAATATCGAAATCAACATAATAATCAAGATGATCACCCTTTTATAATCCACCCCAATTTCAAAACCGATCTCGCATGTTGTCTTTACGACATAAAATTTTGATTAGAAAACAAGAAAATAGTTTAAAAAAATTTAATTACAAAGCAGCTGCAAAAATGTTTTTGACTTGATTACGCAGTGCCCTTCCTGTAAAATTCCGTTAGTTAGGATGCATCCAAATAACTTTGGCGTTTCGCAATCCTAATCTAAATTTAGAATCTTTGATGTTATCGTTAATTTTCGTTATATTATTGCAGATACGATATAATAAGCGTAACTTGTTTTAATTAACTAATTTGTGGATTATTATTTTCATAACTTAGTTGGCTGATGAATTTCAAACGGACATTTTTAATTATCTCTACACACACAATTTTATCGCACAATCTAAGGAATTTCAGAATTTGAGGACGGTCGGTCGACGTTTGCGAAAGTTTAATCGTCAAATTGAAAGCTCCAAACTTGGTTTGGTTATAAATTTGATTATATAGAGAAATATACCACCCCATGTGTTTATAGGATTAATATTATTTTGTATACAATAATACCGCGCCGTAGTTCCGTAGCACAATAATTCACACCCTTATTTAAAAAAATAGTTTTCCGTTCCAAATTTACAATTGTTATTTGCATCACCACCCCTAAAACGGGTAGCCTGTCTATCATTTATTACAACTTCAAAAGTGTGTTAATTATAACTTTACATTTGTCAAAACCGCGGGTGCTTTTTGATGGAACACTAAAAGTAATCTGCCGAATACACAATGGGCAAATAATGGCATTTGTGAAAATAAAACTAAATCGAACTAATACAATGCGGCTCAACAATACGTAAATAGTGTAATTGTAAGTCGGGTGTTAAATCACAGGGGTAAATAAACTAAGCTGTTATTTAATACAAACTTTGTTTGTTTAGAATTGAAACTTATTTACCACTTCGCACCGCATTCGATACTGCGAGAACAAATCAAACTCAAAATTGCAAGATTTAGATAAAAAAAAATTACCTTAGTTTTTAGAATTCAAGATTTCTTACGATCGTCAAGCGGTACACACTTGGATGGGTGACTGTTTTAAGAACAGGGCTTGCATTCGTTGCCGTTTCATCATCAAAACAACAAAAGACAGTCGGATTGATTTTACAACCCCTACGTATCATAAAAAGCACTGTAATTCGATGTATTTAAACTAAAGAATTGCAGCTTAAAATTATTTTCTTGCATGAACTCTCCATAACACCGCACCGCTTCGTGACTTCAACTTTTCTTGTATTTTATATACCTCATCCTAAACTTTACACTTCATTTTGAGCTGATTTCACTACGCAAATTACAGCCTGGTGATTCCCCGTTTCCATCCTATGGGTAAATGTCAAAATAAGGTTAATTTTTTTAATACCAACATTTTGAGCCCTTTGTTTTGCAACTTATTTAAGTTACACTTGGGTTCTACTTCTGGGGAGGGCGAGGATCAACTTCTAGCTAACCAACCACGAATTTCAGGTGGGCCATCGAGGCAGTGTCGTAAAACATTTCAAAAGTCAAAAGTGGTAATAACTTCAATGATAAACACGTCCTGGTTCGATTCAAAATATCAGCGCACTGTAATGTGGTTAAAATACGATCAAATGCAGATTAAACCCATGAATCATCTACGGCACTCAGGTTTTTTACAGTAAAATTTGTTATTTTATTGTTGAAGTTTACAGTACATTTACAATTTTGCTTGGAGAGAAATTAGCATACACGCATTTCGCTTGAAAAATAATATTTTGTCATTACAATCGCCTTCGGCTCGGCTCGTTCAGGTGAAGTGAAGAAAACGTAGTGGTTTCCATGGCAACTTGTCACTTTTTAATGAAAACTGGATTGTCCATCTAGGTGAAACTTTAAGTTTCAGTAAAATTTAGTAAAAGTTAAGTAAAATTCAATAATTAAAAGATTAAATTAGCTCGAATTTAAGCGATACTTAAAATATTACTCACTACAATTACTTAAGTATTGCTTAAATTGATTGATATTTAATAATAAATTTTGACACATTTTGTTCAAGCATAAAGTTATGTTCTACTGTTACTCAAAGTAACCAGATCATAAGTTAATTTATTAAGTTTAACTTAAATTATTTCCCGACGCAACTAAGAATTTTTTAAGTGAAGCTTTAAGTTAAAGTTTAATATTATAAAATTACTTACAACATTTCGAAAAATGATTTAATTATTTTGATTCTCTTTGATCTTGATGAAACAATACATAAGTCTCACTTAAATATTAAGTCTCGCTTATAATTTTTAAATCTAAACAATCCGATAAGAAGAAGCGACGCCAACGGTGCAATAATTTATTAAGTAATTAATAATTTATTAATTTATAAAATTCTATATCTAAAAGAATACATTATCTCAAATTTAAAATATTATTCACTATCATTTCTTAAGTGGTGCTTAAATTAATTGATATGTAATAATAAATATTGACACATTTTGTTCAAATATAAAGTTAAGTTCTGCTGTACTTAAAGTAACCAGATAATAAGTTTAACTTAAATTATTGCTCGACGCAACTCAGAATTTTTTAAGTGAAGCTTTAAGTTAAAGCTGTAACATTTTGAAAAATGATTTAATTATTTTGGTTCCTACGGATCTTGATGAAGTAACACAAAGTCTCACTTAAATATTAAGTCTTGCTTATAATTTTTAAATCTAAAGTTATATTAGTTATATCAAAACAATAATTTATTAAGTAATGCTTTCAATTGTGTCTTACCTTATAATGTAACACTTAGGGCCAGTTCTACAAAACAAGTATAAACTAAGAATAAGCTATACTGAGGATAAGTCTCTATTTTCTCTCTCTAAATTGCGTTCTACGTTTGCGTACAACGAAATCTGTGTGACTTATTCTCAGTATAGCTTATTCCTAATTTATACTTGCTTTGTAGAACTGGCCCTTAATAGCCTAAGTTAGTCTAATCTTAAGTGAAAAGTGACTCAAGTGAAAATATAAAGCCGTTTCCATGGCAACTTGTCACGTTTTAATTGTCTATCTATAGGTGAAACTTTAAGTCAAGTTTGCTTCTATCTTAAATGTTTTAAGTTAATAATTTATTCATTTATAAAATTCGATAAGTTAAGAAATACATTATTTCGAATTTAATTGATACTTAAAATATTACTCACTTATTTCTTAAGTGGTGCTTAAATTGACATATTTAATAATTATGACATATTTTGCTCAAACTTAAAGTTAAGTTCTACTTTAGTTAGTAGCCAGATAATAAGTTAACTTATGAAGTTAAACTTAAATTATTTCTCAATGTAACTTAGAATTTTTAAGTGAAGCTTTAAAGTGAAGCTTTAAGGACCTCGATGAAATATCATTTGAGCTACACATATAGTTTCACTTAAATATTAAGTTCTACTTATAATTTTTCTACTTTAAACCATTTGGTAGAAATAAGCGATGTTGTAGTAATTATTAAGTAAGGTTTTCTTAGCATTAACGTAACACTTAACCTAAGTAAGAAAGGAATAAGTGTAATTTTTAATCTCATGTGAAAATATAAAAGTCGTTGCCATGGCAACATTTTACTTTTTAATGAAAACTGGATTGCTCATTTATGTGGAACTTTAAGTTAAGCAACGTTTTAGGTTAAAATTGTATTAATTTCACTCTCTAAAAAATTTAATAACTTTGAAACTTAAACAATAATTTAAACATTACTTACTAATTTTTTAAGTGACCTTAAAGTAATCGATCCTTCGTAATCAATTATGATACATTTCATTCAAATAAGAAGAAAAAGTAAAGTTCCACTGTATTTTAATTTGATAGATGATATTATAATACTCATCAGCAGTTAAGTTTAACTTAAATTATTTCTCGGAATTTTTTTAAGTGAAGCTTTAAGTTATAAAGTTGTTTCTAATTTTCATGCCCGATTGTATTACTTATCCTTAAGGTGTCAAGTAAGTTACACTTACTCCATTGTAATATAAGCGGCATTTACTTGAGTATAAGTACCATTTTACACTTAGTAATTTTGGTTAACACGGACTTTAATGAATTATCATTTGAGCAACATAAATGACACTTAAATATTAAGTCATACTTAAATTTTAAGTTCAACTGAAAAATTAAGTCTCGCTTATAAATTGCAAATCTAAACCATCCGATAGAAACAAGCAAAGGTGCAATAATTTGCTTTACTTATTATTTAAAATAAACTTCAGTTACTTAATATTTAAGTTAACGATTAGTTACAATTTCTATTGTCTCGTGTAAATCCAATTTAGCTAAATGGCATGATTAACTATTTTTTTAACATTATGAAGTTAAAAAAGAAACGAAGATAAAATCTAAAAGTGAACGAACCCTTTTTTAGAGGGTTGCGTATATGTAATTCGACTCAGCCCTTATTAAAATGATGCAGAGTAGTTGAAAAGCCCATCCTTTGAGTTTGGCATTGTATTCTAGGTACCAGATGTTCTAAGGGCCGTGATTAAAGTTAAACTCGCATTAAAAGCAATCGTCAATCAGTTTAAAGATTCGATAAGAGAAAGATAAAATCAATTGGTCGCCTATATTTGGCTTTTGTGGCAAATTGTTTGACACTTTTCGACAATGAAAAATACAAATCGATTTATATTTCCATTTATTCACAGTAACAACAATATAATTATCTGTTTACTACACAATTACACATGGTGTTTAATCATAATTTTGATATTATATAGGTAACCGGTAGTTTGCTTGTTTACAAATTTCATTTTTACATCATTAATATGTACATCACATTAAATTATTCAAATAAATATACAATTACAATAATTTATTTACTATTTACAATTTCTTTTAACTCAAAACCGTTCGTACAATTTTCCAAAAGTTTGGGCTTTATAAGCCGGGTTCACACTTCACATCACAGGGCGTTAGTTTCATACGAGTCCAGACATGGGCGGACGGTTCACCGGACTAGAAGGTAAACTGTGCACAGCGGCCGCAGCAACGGCGGCTTGATGATGATAATACAACGAACTGGGATAACCACCGGGCGAACTCACCACCGAATTAGCCGCCACACCACCCCCCTCTCGCCCGGCATCCAACGAGTGATGCAACGCGAGCGTATGGTTTTGTTCGAACGGATGCCGAATCGACGAATTCGCCGATTCGTGGTACAAAATCGGCACTCGTACGAGTCTTTGAGCAGCGTGCGCCATATTGGCCGCCTCTAACTCCGCAGCCAACTGCCTCTTCCACTTGTTTCGTCGATTTTGGAACCAAATCTTCACTTGCGTTTCGGTCAAGTGTAAACTTGCAGCCAGGCCCGCGCGTTCCGACGATGACAAGTATCGCTTCATATCGAAGGTCGATTCCAACTGGAAGACTTGCGAGCGCGAGAAAACCGTACGCGTTTTCTTTTTTCGCTTATTCGCTAACGAACTTCCCGGGCTTAAACTGTTCGCGTTTGGGTTCTTTTTGTCCTTTTCGTTGTCGTAATCGCTTTCTTCTTCTTCCATTTCTTCGTCTATTGTCATGTTTTCGCTCTCGCGGTAGGGACTTTTGGAGCGATTGATGTTCAAGTAGGTTTGTTCCAAAAACGCGGGGTGGGTTGAGGAAATGACGCTTGGATGGTGCGGGCTGTTCCGTGGCGACCGATGCACGTCTGCGGGTGACGACGGACGCGGTGATCTTATCGAATCGGAGTTCTGCGTGTTGTGGGTTTCTCGCGGTGATATTGGAGGAGATTGGTCGTCGTGGTGTAAACCCCCTAAAATAAAAAAATAAGTTGAGTTTGATTTCGTGTTAATAGGGAACCCGTTTAAGTTTAAATCCTGGTATAAAGAAGATGAGAGATAAAGTATTTTTATTGTTTCCGACGATTTGTGTTTCGTGTTGCTGTCATCACTGCTTAAAACGTTCTTATAAGGCTTACATCGATTAGCTCAAACTTCGACAGTATGGCTTCCGAAACCAATCCCGTGCTGCTTTAACTTATTACGGCAGATACAATGAAAAAGTTTTCTAATATTTTTGATTCATTTTTTCGTTAGTTACTCTTTCGGATAATCGTTCTACCTGAAGGATTCCGAAAAAGTAAAAAGGAAATTAGATATGTCACCCTTGACACTTTCACTAACTGGTCCGATAAAAATATCGGATGACTAAAAAAATGGATCAATTTTCAGTCACATTTTTTGAAAGGATTCTTTTAAGTGGAATCTTGTCGTTTAATGAACCGAAAGTTTTGGGTTCGGTGTAAGGTGGATGATAAAAGTTTACTTACCGTTGGGACTCGTCCTTTCTGGTGTAAGGTGAGGTTGTAATCTGCTCCAGTACCACGGTAAATTTCGGGGATCACCCGGACCACATAAAGCAGCGTATCGGCTACTCGCCGCCGCTAGCGCTCCAAAATGAGACATGAGGCCCAACCTGAAACAGAGATCGAAATTAAAACGTATCGATTTTAGGGAGGTTAAGGTTTTCCGTTGGAAAGTTTCTCTCGGCTGTTTAATTATTAATAATCCAGTCGTCTTAAATTAATTACCAAACGACAAATTTATGTTGAGGGATTTTTAAGAAGTGGAAGACGAGAATGGAGAAAGGTAAATGATAAAAATTAAAGTTAAGGGTGTTCAGAATCAATATTGGAAAATCCTCGTGGCAATCTTTAAACTAAGTCTATCTCACATTAAATTTGCATCAAGTTAAGTGTTCTCTGAGAGTGTATTCCTTAAAGACTTGGTCCGAAGTCAGAAAGCGGAAGAGGACTTCCTTAGAATTCCCTAAGAAGCTTATGCTTTGCCTTAAGTGCCTCGATATTGCGACATGATCGATAAACAGAACGTGCACTTCGTCTTTAGTCGATGGAATTTTGATACTTTCCTAAGGCTTGATATAAAGATTTAGAAAGTGAAATTATTGTTTGCAAACGCTATTTAATGGAGCCAAAATATTTACTTAAATGTTAATGAATTAAGATTAAATTAAGTGGGGCTTTAAACTCGTAATTGATCTCCTATAATTACATTGAACAAAAACTTTTAAACAATTTCGTTATTGAATTATCGGGTCGTTCGGGTTGTAATAACAAAGAGCTGGATAGCGCCCGAGGATACTTAACCGTTTGATTTTTAAGAGACACTTTGTACTACCCTATCGATTTTATTAAAAAATAATAAAACTACATCTGATGTTATTATTTCCCAAAAAAATGACATTATTTTTAAGAGATTTAAAATAAAAATGTTAGAAAATCGACTTAAGTGAAATCAGGTGAAGTTGCTAAAGGCAATGTTGTGGAAGCTGCACGTCAACCAAGGATAAGAAGACATTTGAGAAGATAATCACCGCAGGCTGTTGCTAATCGTCTCATCGTTTTAAATCCTTCGCTAACAGACAGTTTGTGTTTTTTATTTTTTCTGTGTGATTTTTGGTTTTCCACAAAATAAAAAAAACAAATTTTTAATGGTTTTTTGATCGATTAATTGGAAACTAGAAAATTGAATCACAATTAAACCTATCATAATTTTGCTAAACACTTTTAGAACTAAAATATGAAGTTATCACAACGTAAAATATACTGAAAGTATAATTTATTCACAAACGTTTTCGTTATTCAATAACATCGTCAGATTCAGATTCAGAATTAAATTTTCTTGGATGAAAATGCCGTAATTTACTTCAACATAACATCGAAATCCGACCAAAAACATCGGTGCTTTACTAACTAACCATCCTCCCCTAAGATATGGTTCGAATGAAAAGAATTCCATATTAGGAAAAACAGGAAAAAAATTCCTGGAAAACTTTTCGGAGCAAGGACCTATACTGAAACAACATTTCGATGCGGAAATGTTATAATAGTCCTCTACAATTACGGTATAGCAATTGAAAGAGATAAGAACCCTACATTTTTGGAACCCCTAAAAAGCAAAAATGATAAAATTGCTCGCCAGTGCGGCTTCCCGTTGCTTTCCGAAGGAAGGCAGATCAGCTACACCAAACTACAAGGATTGTTATAGGGGTAAAGTTGTAGTAACTGGCTAATCCTGAATTATTACTTGTGCAGTGGTTTGAATTTCACGTTAAACTGTAGGTTCTATGAAACTGTGGACTTACTTGTAATTGGTTAAAATATTTTTTCCGTAAATCTGGTGCAATAAACATAAAAATCTGTATACAACTGAATTTAATAATTTAAATCAAGTGCGGCCCTTTGGCCCCAATATAGTTGATAATAATTTATTTGAAGATTTAACATTATTATTCAAGTTGTGCAATTTCAAGAATACCATAATATAATTTGACATCCCTACAATCTACCTTTGATAGGATAAGTAATTTATTAATTGCTAACCTAATAACTGGTAAATAATAACTGCAGTTTTGAGAGCATCCAAATTATGCAACATTAAGAATTATCTCTCGACCGCTGACAAATAAAAATATTTTATATTATTAATTTAAATTGAATTTTTCAAAAAAGTAGTTAGAGTAGGTGGCGACAAAGGAAGGGGAGTGAAAAATATTTTATAAACTTCAAATAGCATAGTAAAAGTACTGGAAAACAAAAGCCAAACTAAGTTATTTGAAAATTTATGGAACGCAGTGTAACGGCCGCCCAGGTGTATGACTCTGTGACATAAAGCACACGGCCTGGGGTATGGCATTTTTGATGAGAACATTAATTCAAGAAACAAACAAAAGCGGAACTTACTACAACAACTTATGAAAAGCTGCCCAATTGTATGCTTATGCCCTTATGGACTCGCGATCTTGATTTTCAAAAACAGAATTATTTCGTAAAGTAAATAAAATAGCTAAAGGTACTGTGAAAGAAAAACCAAAATATTATACACAAAAAAATATGGAGCACGATAAATGCAACATACATGGCTCTTCATTGAAAATCAATATTTTCATGATCATATTTTTATGATTTTTATGAAAATCATAAAAATTAATTCAAATGTTAATAAAATTATTCCAAATACTGGGAAATAAAGCCCAAACTACGAAACTCGAAAAACTATAAAACTCGGCATTGCTACCTCTCTATCGTATGGTACAGCGACGTAAGTAATTCGGCCTACGGCCTCATCCGCGTCTCGCGTTTTTAATTTTATAAATGAAATTGAATTTAAAAAGCAAATAAAGAATAATTGAAAGTACTACGAAATAAAATCCAAACTTAATAACGCGAAACAATCGAATACTTTATCGTATAAAATTGTTAAAATGCTTTGGAAAATAAAAACGAAATTATTATACTCAATATAAAACTACAGAACGCGGCACAAACGGAAGTCTTACACCATCACACAACAATATGCATAACTCGGCCTGCGGCCTCGAATTTGGATTTCTTTTCAAAAATTATTTCTAAAATCGAATAAAATTGATGAAAGCACTGGAAAGGAAAATTTCAATTATATTACTCGAAAAATTATTAAACGCAGTCAAACTGTCGTCTTACTGCCCATTATGGTGCTATAAAAAGCATAGCTCGGCCAGCGCCCTCGCATTTTTGAATCCACTTAGAAAAATTGATTTTGAAAACAAATAAAATGATTAAATGCATTGGAAAATAAACGCTCAATTATACAGAACGCGGCACAAATGGAATTCATACTCCATAATACAACAATATACATAACTCGGCCTGCGGCCTCGATATTGGATTTATTTAAAAAAAATTAAACTTAAAAAAAACCGAATAAAATTATTGAAAGCACTGAGAAACAAAATCCTAATTATAATACTCGAACAACTATGAAACGCAGTCAAACTGTCGTCTTACTGCACAATATGGGGTCATAGAAACCATAGCTCGGCCTGCGGCTTCGCATTTTTGAATCCATTTACAAAAATTTATTCTAAAAACGAATAAAATGATTAAAGGCATTGGAAAATATAAGTTCAATTATATTAATCGAAATATTACAGAATGCGACATAAACGGAAGTCATACTACACAATACAACGATATAAATAACTCGGCTTGCGGCCTCGAATTTGGATTTCTTTTCAAAAATTATTTCTAAAATCGAATAAAATTGATGAAAGCACTGGGAAGGAAAATCTCAATTATATTACTCGAAAAATTATTCAACGCAGTCAAACTGTCGTCTTACTGCCCATTATAGCGCTATGGAAAGCATAGCTCGGCCTGCGGCCTCGCATTATTGAATCCATTTACAAAAATTAATTCCAAAAACGAGTAAAGTGATTGGAAAATATAAGCTTAATAATATTAATCTAAATACTACAGAACTCGGCATAAAGGGAAGTCATACTACATAAAACAACAAAATACATAACACGGCCTGCGGCCTCGAATTTGGATTTATTTTCAAAAATTATTTTTAAAATCTATATTAATTCTATAAGCAATAAAATGATTAAAGGCATTGGAAAATATAAGCTCAATAATTATCTTAATCTAAATATTACAGAACGCGGCACAAACGGAAGTCATATTACATAGTACATCGATATACATAACTCGGCCTACGGCCTCGAATTTGAAATTATTTTCAAAAATTATTTCTAAAATCAAATAAAATTGTTGAACGCACTGGGAAGCAAAATCTCAACTATTTTACTCGAAAAATAATTAAAAGCAGTAAAACTATCGTGTTACTGCCCATTATAGCGCTATGAAAAGCTTAGCTCGGCCTGCGACCTCTCATTTTTGAATCCATTTATAAAAATTAATTCTAAAAGCGAATAAAATGATTAAATGCACTGGAAAATAAAAGCTGAATTATATTAATCTAAATACTACAGAATGCGGCACAAACGGAAGTCATACTACATAATACAACGATATACATAACTCGGCCTGCGGCCTCGAATTTGGATTTATTTTCAAAAATTATTTCTAATATCGAATAAAATTGTTAAAAGCACTGGGAAACAAAATCCCAACTATATTACGCGAACAACTATGAAACGCAGTCAAACTGTCGTCTTACTGCACATTATAAAGTTATGAAAAGCATAGCTCGGCCTGCGGCCTCGCATTTTGAATCCATTTACAAAAATTACTTCTAAAAGCGAATAAAATGATATAGGCACTCGAAAATAAAAACTCAACTAATGTTAATCTAAATACTGTCAAACGCAGTGCAACAACCACCATCCTACATATTATTATAGCCTTATGATATATTTAGCTCGACCTACGGCTTCGATTTTTGAAATTATTTATACAAATTTATTCTGAAAGCGAATAAAATGGTTAAAGCCACTGGAAAACAAAAACCCAACTATATTACACGAAAGCCTATGAAAATAAATGCAATATAACAGCTATAATGCATAATGGCGCTAATGCCACGCATCACTCGGCCTGCAGCCTCGCATTTTTGAATTTATTTGCAAAAATTAATTCTGAAATCGTAGTAAATGGTTAGAAGCATTAAAAAACGATATCCCAAAATCGCAGTTCGAAAAATTATAAAACGGGGTGCAATGCCCGCCGTACTATATAATATGGTGCTTATAAAATGCATAGCTTGGCCTGCGGCCTCCCATTTGTGAATTTATTTACAACAATTTATTCTAAAAACAAACTAAAAGATTAAAAGCACTAAGAAACAAAGTCCGAACTATATTACTTGAAAAACTATGAAACGAAGTGTAATGGCCATGGTGCTATGACAAGCATAGCTCGGTCTGCAACCTCGCATTTCTGAATTAATTTACAAAAATGAATTCTAAAAGTGAATTAAATGGTTAAAAGCACTAAGAAATAATGTCCTAAAATTATCTCGAAAAATTATGAAACGAGGTACAATGCCCACCCTACTGCATAAGGCGCTAAAACATGCATAGCTCGGCCTGCGGCCTCGCATTTTTGAGTTTTCAATAGAAAATTATTTAAAGGAAAATAAGATTATTAGAAATACTTTGAAACAAAAACGAAATGCGGCGCAATGAATTCCATACTGCATAACCCAAATGACCTGCATAGATCGGCCTACGGCCTCACATTTTTGAATTTAAAAATGAAAATTAATTCACAAAGCAAATAAAATTGTTAAAACTATCGAAAAACAAAGAAAAACAAAAAGAAAAAACTACATTACTCGAAAAACAGCATCGCATTTTTGAATATAAAAATGAAATAAAAAGTAAATAAAATTGTTAAAAGTACCGGAAAACAAAGAAAAACTGCGGCTATGAGGCGTATATTGCTCGTCCTGCAGCCTCGTATTTTTGAATTTACAACAGAATTTTTTCAAAACGCGGATAAAATTATCGAAAAATATGGAATGCGGCGCATCAGCGACCGCTCTAATGATTCTGCTTCACACAGCTCGGCCTACGGCCTCGATTTTTTAACTTTACACACAAATTTTTCATTTTTTATATTTTATACGTATACCGCATGAAATAATAACAAATGTTTGTTTAGACATCGGATTTTAAAATTTACACGTTTAGTTTTTTGGATCTAAAAGTAATTAAATGTTTTATCAGGCTTTTGTGCGTATAATAACATCATTTAATAATAAATTGTTTTTATTTATATAAAACACAAAATGGAAACGCTTGTCGACGTTAAGTACCAACGCATACATTTGAAATGGTAATTTATAATTCAAGCGAAGTTTTTGTTTGTGATGTTGAACAAATTTTATAAGAAAATGCGAAACATTTTATTTATTTTAGGGGTTGTTTTTCAAAACATTGAAAATTTAACAATTCGTCGTCACACGCTCTTGAGGTTTTCTTCCTTCGTTTCAAATTTGAAGTAATTTTTGATTTTTTAGTTATAAATTTTTTCACGTTTTACTACTGCCCCTCGAAAAATTTATATTTTATTTTTAAAACGCTTTTTTTTTAAATATTTTTTATTTCTAATTATTTTTTTTCCGATTTTTTCACATTTGCTTTGTTTTTTTTTCAAGTAATTTAATTTTAATTTGATTCTCCTTCGGCCATGTTTAAAAAATTTAAGTTATTTAGTTTTTGAGACTGAACAGTTTTCTATATCGCATTCAAATCCGACGGAATTCAGGTAATCAAACCGCAACGAAGAGTTTGTTAGAATTGGATATCTAGGTGCTCCAAATTACATACAGACAGATGGACAGACAATTTATAGGAACAAAGCAACAGTAGGTAAATGTAAGATTAAATTATATTTTTTATTTTCAAGTTAAAGTTGACGGGGAAACCCAGCGGTGAAGTGCTTTTGACTGTTTACACCGAGGTATTCGGTTCGATTCCGCTCAAAATATGAATTTTATTCCTACATTTGAAAAACATTGGCAAATTAAAGGTATAATTTGATGTTATTTATACTTAAATATGAAATAAAAATTTTCCCACTTTCGGTTGCCATTTCGGATTATTTGCTGATTTTTATCTTTAGTGGTAGCTTGTAAATTTTCTTTTCATTTTTGTACTGTGTTTTATTATGGTATCACTTGAGGAATTGGATGTACTAATCTCGATTTTTTTTTCAAAATGACGGTTTGATTGATGAATAGACAAATAAATGAACAACATTTGATTGCTTTTTAAAAAGCTATGTATTCTGAGACCGTCAGATTATTTGATCAATCATTTTTGTTTGCGCAAACTATTTGATTGCTTTTCAAATATGAAAATAATGAAATCTTTACAATTTTTTTCTGCGGTTATTGTAATAATAGCCCAAAAATTTATGAAAAAAAAATTATCCGGCAAAATGATTATGCGAATAAGTCATAAGAAGTTATTTGATCAAAAATGAAATAAAAAATATTATTTGAAAAGAAAAAACAATTACCTTGACAACATTGCACTATCAGGACTAGAACTAATCGAAGGATCTATCACGTTTCCTGTGGGTAAAGCGGGATATCCATTTTTCTTGGGCGACGATTCGGTCCTACTTAAAATACTAGAAATTGAAAAATTTGTGGATGATCCTGTGGTCTTTTGGGCCGCATTTGTTTTGGATGCATCTTTTGGGTTCGACTTTTCGTCCTCAGTCGTTTTGATAACGGGAAAACACGTTATGGTGGGTGTCGTTATGCGATTGATAATTCGGTAATTGTCCGGTTCGGGGGAAGCATTTCGACTAGAAGATTCCGGACTGGAAACCACATTCACTTCAACTTCACCACGTAATTCTGAAGAGGTCGACATTTTATCAATAACAAACTAACATCACTAAATCACTCGCTCACAAAATTTTTTTAAGTATCCAAATCGTAAAACACGGCAACTAAATGAAGGTTCCGAAAACTGCGGTTAGTCCGATGACCAAATACTACAGTGGTACATGTTTACACAAAACTTCACAACGAGGGCGGCAAAATTCAAGACACTCCCCATTGTGCCAGAAACACCCCTGTTTGTTATTCCCTCTCGTACAAGCCATTAGCTTTCCAATAAACTTTTCTCACTTACACCTCGGGATTTTCCACTAACGGTTTTACCTTTTCGTTTTGTACGTTACATGCTTTTCAAGTAGCAACTTTGTACCCTTCTCTTTTCCGTTGTTAAGTAAGCAAACGATTTTTTTTCGGTTTTTTAGGGCGCAAAAAAAATTTTAAAAATGAAGTTTCGAACTGATGATGGATTCTTCGTCATAAAAAAAATTTTTATGACGAAAAAAGTGCTAATTTGTCGAGCAATTTAGACAGAAACAAACCCTTAACGTTGCATTTCATATTAGGTCGTTTCTCCCACCGCAGTGTTTGAGCCAATGAACGGTTTCATAAACTACCCCTAACCATTCCGAATTGCCACCCTCCAATCGTGGCTGAGGTTTTCAAGTCAATATTTGCTACTTGATGTCCGTAAATTTGACATCTTTGTGAAGTGGAATGATCAGTATAGTGAGCGATAAATGACTTGTACCCTTTAAGGGTTGTTTACATATTATTACGTTTTTCTCCTTTATTTATTCATCTTGTATTGTTTTTCTTGTTGAAACTTAGTTTATTACACTCGTAAATGCATGCGAGCGAGGCGGGGGTGAAATTTTCTTGTAACGGTATGTGGCGGTTATCATCCCCGATTAGTTCGATAAAGGGATCGTAATCGCAATCGCCATGCTAATTGGATCAATTTCAGTTTCATCAAGGTGGACGTGCAAGATTTCACCAAATAAAAAACCCATCCGACACATTGCCCCATTAACATGTTAATTAGTCTCGCGCGCTAAACATTTTTTAATCCTTAGATTAATTAGTATATTATGCGATATAATTAAAATTCTAAAGAAAAAAATCTCGCATAATTGTCAAATTATTCGTAATAATTCGGAACACACAAAATAACAAATCATTTAATCGCGATCGAAGATTACGATCGCTTCACCTGCTACAATTTTGTAACGCCAAAACTTTTCTATGCGGATATCTTATCTTTAAAATATAAAAAATGTAGCGTTAATTTGATAATTTCTAGTTAATTTGTTTGAGCGCCTACTTTGATCGTTTGATCGACGGCGGAAAAATTTCAAAAATTTTTATTATTTTTTAATTAGTCTCCATTAACTTTTTGCGTAGGTTAAAGTTGCTTTCTTCAACTTGGCGCATTCCTAAAAAAATTCAAAAAATAAGTTCTCCTGCCTCATCTCGTAATTTTTTTAATTAACCGATTTCTTTTGAGTTACAAGCGTAAGTGATAAATTTTGTAATCCGCAAGTGTTTCAACTAAAATAATGCCAACTTAAGCCATTATTTATATTTAAGTTTTATTATTTACGACAAAAGTTGGTCGCTTATTGCAATTTAGCAATTACAAATTGTCGCTATTAAGTTAAATAATTGAAATTTAATGTTAATTTTGTCTTGTACAACTTTTAGCGTTAAAATTAGAGAAAATTAATTTAATAAAACCACAGTTTTTATTTTTTCTACTTATTTTTATTCATTTAATCGACACTTGAGAAAAACAAAGTCAAATTTTCAATTTCTTATTCTACATTCAACTTAGGAAACTCGCTAAACCACCATCAAGCGGTCAATCCATATTTGATCAAATATTTTTTACGCATAAAAAAAATTTATCCTTGTTTTAATAAATTCACTAAATGATCAAGAAAGCAATAAACAAAATTAAGTTAACTATTTTTATAAAGCCAGTCAAATTTAATCGGATTTTATAAATCATTCAAGCCGTATTTGATTGAACGGGATCTGACTAATTAATTCCCTCTTAATTTAAAATTTAATTTTTTAACATAGAAAAGAATATTGGGAAAAGTTATTTAAAAAAACAAAAACAAATGTTTAAGTAATCCACACACCTAAATTAGTTAGGTATAGAATTTTATACCCGCAAGCAATTTTTGCCATCAATTTTGATGTTCGCCTGATTATATTACTCATTTCTGTGTAAGTTTCACACTTTTTGTAAGAAATTTCGACACTTTAAAAACAAACCAATGATTGATCAAAGCTCAATGAAGCGAGCTCTGATGGAGATTTTAAATCGTCCACCTTCAAGCGTATATTTGACAGAGAGTCAATACTTCTGTGGCTTATATTTGATGGGAATACTTACTCGATTTATTTTTACTTCAATTTTTTTAAGCCTCACATATTAGTGGTCTATTACTTTGAAAAATCGGGAAATGGACCAAATCGATGATCGTTCAAAAGTTAATCAAGTGGGCCAAACCGATTGTCAATCACAATTTGATTAGAAAATGAGATGCGATCAAGATTTTGTTTTTTCGTGTTGAAAAACCTTGAAATCTTAAATCAATAAATTGATCATCTTCCTCAGTTATTAAATTTAACACTTTTGTTTACTTTGCCATGAGTTTCACTATGAAAAATTAATAAAAATGGTGCAAAATGATTGACGGTAATTTGATCAAACGCTGAACTCGGAGGTCTTATATAGCTATTTCCTCTTTCGATAACAATTAATTACCAGGATTTATCATTTTTAAATTTAAAAATTTTATCAAATTTTTTTAAATATAAAAAGAATTAATAATTTATTATAAGAAGCGTTCACATCGGGGTTCTTGTCTTGCCTTGCTCAGGTAGAATCTAGCAAGAACCAATCATATTGAAGGGTTTTCTCCTATCCTTTTCTATGTTTAAAAAATATCATAATCCCATTGGTACTTGATTGATTGCTAAATTTTTCAATTTATTTTAGTTTTATTTTTTCAGAATATATTATTTTGTGGAGAATATTTCATAAATCATCTGTTATTTCATAAGGGTTGCATAGCATTTTTGATTCAATTATTCGGAATATTCAATTACTATATTCATTTAAACTTTTCAATTTATTTTAGTTAAATTTCATCAAAATCTCTTATTTTGTGGAGAATATTTTATAAACCGTCTGATACTTTTCACAAGCGTTTCATAGCAAACCGCAACTTTGACTAATTAATTAAATCATAATTTTTCAATTTACTTTAGTTTAATTTTGTTAGAATATCTTATTTTGTGGAGAATATTTTATAAAACGTCTGGCATTTTTCACAAACGTTGCTTAGCAACCCGCAACTTAGACTATTAATTAAATCATATAATTTTTCAATTTTTTTAGGTTAATTTTGTCAGATTATCATATTTTATGGAGAATATTACATGAAGCGTCTGGTATTTCAATACAGTTGCTTTTAGCAACCCAAACATTGATTCTCAAATTATTTTGAATCAAAATTTTGGAATTTTAATTAAATCATTAAAATTTTTCAATTTATTTTAGTTTAATTTTGTCAGAATACCTTATTTTGTGGAGAATATTTTATAAAGTGTCTGGTATTTTAATTATTAATTAAATCATAATAATTATTCAATTTATTTTAGTTTAATTTTCTCAGAACATCTTATTTTGTGGAGAATATTTCTTAAAGTGACTGATATTTTTCACAAGGGTTGCTTAGCAACCCGAGTCTTTGACTCACCAAATATTATGATTCAAATAATTGGAATATTAATCAATTCAATTAAATTTTTCAATTAATTTGAGTTTTATTTTGTTAGAATATTTTGTTTTATGGAGAATATTTAATAAAGCGTTTGGTATTTTTCACAAGCATTGCTTAGCAACCCGCAACTTTGACTATTAATTAAATCATAATAATTTTTCAATTAAATTTAGTTTAATTTTGTTAGAATATCTTATTTTATGGAGAATATTTTATAAAGCGTCTGGTACTTCACAAGATTTGTTTAGCAAACCGAAACTTTGACTCACCAATTATTTTGTGGAGAATATTTTAAAAGCGTCTGCTACTTTACAAGATTTGCTTAGCAAGCCCAAACTTCGACTCATCAAATCTTTTGAATCAAATCTTTGGAAATTAATTTAATTATTATAATTTTACAATTTATTCTAGTTTAATTTTGTCAGTATATCTTATTTTGTGGAGAATATTTTATAAAGCGTCTAGTATTTCACAAGATTTGCTTAGCAAGCCCAAACTTCGACTCATCAAATATTTTGAATCAAATCTTTGGAAATTAATTTAATCATTATAATTTTTCAATTTATTTTAGTTTAATTTTGTTAGAATACCTTATTTTGTGGAGAATATTTTATAAAGTGTCTGGTACTTTAATTATTAAGTAAATCATAATAATTATTCAATTTATTTTAGTTTAATTTTGTCAGAACATCTTATTTTGTGGAGAATATTTCATAAAGTGTCTGATATTTTTCACAAGGGTTGCTTAGCAACCCGAGTCTTTGACTCACCAAATATTATGATTCAAATAATTGGAATATTAATCAATTCAATTAAATTTTTCAATTAATTTGAGTTTTATTTTATTAGAATATTTTATTTTATGGAGAATATTTAATAAAGCGTTTCCACAAGCATTGCTTAGCAACCCGCAACTTTGACTATTAATTAAATCATAATAATTTTTAGTTTAATTTTGTTAGAATATCTTATTTTGTGGAGAATATTTTATAAGCGTTTGGTACTTCACAAGATGTGACAAGTTCTTGTGTCACAAGATTTGTTTAGCAACCCGAAACTTTCACTCACCAATAATTTTGTGGAGAATATTTTAAAACTATGTTATGTCACAAGATTTGCTTAGCAACCCGAATCTTTGACCCACCAAATATTTTGATACAAATATTTTGATTCAAATATTTTGATTCAAATATTAAACTTTTTCAAATTATTTTAGGTTAATTTTGTCAGAATATCCTATTTTGTGGAGAATATTTTATAAAGCGTCTGCAATTTCACAAGATTTGCTTAGCAAGCCCAAACTTCGACTCATCAAATATTTTGAATTAAATCTTTGGATTATTAATTAAATCATGGTAATTTTTCAAATTTATTCAGTTTTATTTTGTCAGAATATATTATTTTGTAGAGAATATTTTATAAAGCGTCTGGTATTTCACAAGATTTGCTTACCAACCCCAACCTTTGACTCACGAAATATTTTGATTCAAATATTTAGAATATTAAATAAGTCAATATAATTTTTCAATTTTATTCATTTTTATTTTGTTAGAATATCTTGTTTAGTGGAGAATATTTTATAAAGCGTCTGGTATTTCACAAGATTTGCTTACCAACCCCAAACTTTGACTCACCAATTATTTTGATTCAAATATTTGGATTATTAACTAAATCATAATAATTTTTCAATTTTATTCGGTTTTGTTTTGTCAGAATTTCTTATTTTGTGGAGAATATTTTATAATGCGTCTGGTATTTCACAAGCTTTGCTTACCAACCCCAAAATTTGACTCACGAAATATTTTGATTCAAGTATTTGGAATATTAAATAAGTCAATATTTTCAATTTTATTCAGTTTTATTTTGTCAGAATATCTTATTTTGTGGAGAATATTTTATAAAGCGTCTGGTATTTCACAAAATTTGCTTACCAACCGCAAACTTTGATTCACAAAAAAATATTTTGATTCAAATATTTGGAATATTAATTTATATTATAATTTTTTAATTTATTTTAGTTTAATTTTGTCAGAATATCCTATTTTGTGGAGAATATTTTATAAAGCTTAGGGTGTCTTTCACAGGTGTTTCTTAGCAACCCGCAACTTTGACTCACCAAATATTTTGATTCAAATAGTTGGAATATTAATTAATTGTATTAAATTGTTCAATTTATTTCAATTTTACTTTGTCAGAAGATCTTAATTTGTGGAGTACATCCAATAAATCGTCTGGTATTTCACAAAATTTGCTTAGCAACCCCAAACTTTGACTTTGACAAAAAATCGAATAAGATTATCATAGACATTTTCTGCGGGGGGGGGGGGGATTCGAATGAAAGTTAATGTAAAAAAATATATATGAAGCAATCATTTTTAAATGTCTCAGTTTCTTCGAATCATAGTTAATTTAGTTAATATAACTGCTTATATACAGGGTGTCCCCTCAACAGATGTACTCTTTTAAGGTGGTGATTGAAGAAACTTTTCTCAGAAATTTTTTAATCTACATTTTAACCCTTTAAGATAGCCCACTTTAAAGCAATATTCTAACTTCTATCTTCAGATGCATTTTTTAAAGAACATGAAATTATCTGCAAACTCGAATCTAATATTTTTTGTCTAAAATCAACGCCTGCTGAGTTATGTATTAAATTAAGTAATAAAGTGTTGAAAAATTCGAATGTTTATTTTTAAAATTAATAATTAACATTTTTTCTTGATTTATTTATTGTTTAATTCAAAAACCGTCAATTATAGACAAAACAGGACTATAACTTATTTTATACAAAATTATATATATAGATTTCAAGCTCTTTAAAAAATATTAAATGATTAATACCAAAAAAATCACTAGTTTCGATTTTAATAAGGTAAAACCTAGCCAAAATTTTACTTAAATTTGCAAAATTTTGTGCTTGCATTTGGTCAGTGTAACTTTTGGTACATATTTTTCCGATAAAATTTAAAGTGTGTTGATTTTGTCACATTCTAAACTGGGCAAGTTTAGTCGTTTAGTCTAGAGGTGTACTTAAGACCCTTTTGTCAATATAAAAGGTGACAATAGAAGTGTTTTGCTAACTAACGATCTTTTATTTACACATGGCTTGGTAACAACTGGCCATTGTGAAAAATAGCTTAAACGATTATCGGAAAGTGTAATGCTTTGCAGCTTCTGTGTCGGCATTTTCTAGATATCCCGAAAACCGTATGCATTATTGTGTAATTCTCTTCCTTAATCTTTAAAGTATAAGGCGAAATTTCTTTCCAAATTTCCAATACTTTCGAGTTTGAATCGAACTAACCCTTAATTTTATAGATTTTGCCTGGAGGCATTGCAGCTCCACCTGCTTCGAGTGGTAGGTGAAAGTATACCGGGTGTTCATTCTTTTTTTTTTGTTTCGAGTGGGACTTGATTTTCCACCTCCACGTTTGAATTTTGAAAAGAATAAGTGATTGAAAGTTCGAAAATTGTTTTACCGGTTGGAATGTGAGGACCCTAATGGGTACAGTCTAAGGTGCGATTGTAACATCGCATTTCACACTCGACTAATAATCCAGTGTAAATGTTGACAAATAGAAGATAATTGATGCATCTTAAGGGCGCTTATCATAAGGGCCATTTCTATATGCATTGGGTAATAATTGTGAGGCACTTAAGGTGGTGTAAGAGCTTAGGAAGAGATTAAAGTTAAGCACCTCTAGAAGTGCAATAAGGGCCATTGAGAAGTGGTTCAAACCGAAAGCGAAGTTGAGTAGTTTAAACGATTTGTTTAGTCTAAAAAGTAAGTTTTCGATAGTAATCAATGGCAGGGAGGAAGTTAATAAAGAGAAGAAAAAGAAAAATAGAAAAAAGAAAAAGGTGCACAAAATCGCAAAGTTTAGAGAAAACAAAGCGTCGCGAACATAAAGACGAGTATTAACAACCAATCGGGGGGAGTTGGTGTAAAAAGTAAAGAATTAGACAAAATAAAAGACGCTTTTTAACCAAACAATCGGCCAAATGAGTATTAAATTTATTTATTAACGATTTTTTGTTAAGCACGAGTCGTTTGACTGGTGAAAAGTGAATTGAAACACTAACAAATGAAACTTGAAAAATAAGAGCTGATATCGATTGAAAAAAGACAACAATAGAGATAAATTGGGGTGCGATTGTTGTCTGTGATTGTCGTTTACCCCGCTAGGAGTGCTTTGAAGTCGCTTTTTAATCAGAGTCTCAAATATATTGAAGCGCTTCTTTGACATTTGACCGAATAATCTAGCTATTATATTCGACTTTAGCCGGGATTGCAGATATGTAGCTGATATAAAATTCTATAGATAAGAGATAATTAATCTTACATTTAAAAGGATGTACAAAAATATTAATCATACGTTTTTTAGGCATTCATTCGCTTTTGCAATTTATTCATCAAAGGATAAAATTCATTTTTCAGTTATGTTAGCTTCCGTCAGTTTACTTTCATAATATTAAATTAACTTTCAAAATTCAACTTCAATATTTTTATACTTGTCACGATTTTTCCCAATATTAAATACCTTTTTTTTTTGCTTTAGCAGAAATTTAGCTTCGCTACTTTAGCTCACCATTGTAACGATCTTAAAGTTATTAACTTTAAATTACCAAATTATTTATTATCTTGGAAATAGAAACTTGAAGTTCTGAAAATAAAATCTTAAACTTAATTTAACCGAGTGCTGGCCGAACAGTTACCGTTTTAGCTTCGAGAGCTTTTTAGGATTCGATTCCATTTTAAAGTTTAGGAATAATTAATAAACCTCGATTTTTTCCATTTACTTAACAAATTATCCCAACTTTAAGTGATTGCTTTAACTATAATTGGCAAAAATAAAGAGCTCATCGATCGATATCAATAAATTAATGGCATCTTTGTACCGGGAGCGTTAAAGGTAAATGCAATAGCAATTAGAGTGAGGTGATTGGTTTGCGAGTTGACCTAAGGCGATCGGGTTCAATCACAAGTAATTGATTAGAACCACATTAACTTCAACCATCAAATTGATCGATCTATTAACGGTAAAGCATACAAACAGCTTTTCTTCGCTCAAAAGTTTTACTGCTTTTGTATTAATTAATCTATCGGTCCAGTTCTACTTTTCCATTTTAATTTTCCTAAAACACTTTTAGTTCCTTTTGATTCAAATTAAATGGAACAATGAGTAGTGAGTTTACTGTAATCTGAAACACTTTTCATTATCCATGATCAAAGAAAATTTAAACTTAACTATATTTTGATTTGCGTTTCGATGTCGTCATGACATCATAATTTTGTTGTATCGATTTCTAAGAGCACTTTACAATCTGCCTTCATCATCAGGCATTTGATTATTATTATTGGTCCATTAGAACAAAAATGGAAAACTAAAAGATTTCCTTTTTTCAATTTCTACTTTTACACCGAAACTGTTGAATTTTTCGTGTAAAAAGTTAAATACTTTTTTGAAGAACGTTTAATTACCTACAAAATCAAATCTAACCATTTATTGTCTAAAATCAACGGCTTTCAAGTTATTGATTAAATTAAGAAAAAAAATCTTGAAAAATTGAATGTTTTATTATTTAAATATTTTTTTGAAAACCCTGAATCTTTTAAATGAAAAACCCCGAAATGAAAGGAAATTTAACAGGCTACCACTTTAGTATAGTAAATTTTTTCCAAAAATCAATTCGTTCCACAGAAAAACTGAAATTTTTGAGTTTTTGAGTGAAAAACAGCAGGTAACATTTTTTCAATTAATTTAACCAATAACTCGAAAGTAATTGATTTGATCTAATAAACATTTCAATATATTTTATAGATAATTCCATGCTCTTTAAAAAAGTATTTACCTATTTTCCCGAAAAAATTAATAGTATCGATGCTATGACCATTTGAAGGTTGAAATTACAATAATTGTACAAAAATGTGCTAAAACAAATCGCAACAAAAACTCAAAAACAAAAGAAATACTAACCAAATTACCTGACAAAATTCATTCTTAAATCATTTTCGTCGGAAGAACATCTGCCTAAAATTACAGGACGATTTTCTAAAAGGATTAGGGCCGTAATACTTCCGGAACCACTTATGTCGTCAACGAAATTATTATTAATAAATGACAAAATTTGTTGATCGTCCCAAGTGAAAGAGGCGCAGATGTAAAATTTTTTCGTCTGAATATTTTAGAAATGTATTTCATGTCAAAATCGATACGGATCAGACAAGTTTAGAAAACAAAACCATACGACCCAACAATGGTATGTAACCAACCATAAAATTTCTTCTGTGTTTCGTTTTGGCGGCAAATTTTGATCTCGGACGTTTATTCCGCTTAAATAAACAAAAATTATAAGAAATCGGTTTAAGTTTCGAAAACTTTGTTTTCTAAATTGGCATACAATTTTAGTACAGATAGATTAAGTAGATTATGGTAAACGATTATTTTTCGCTAGTTTTAACATGGCTAATTGGTGGCGCCATAGTTTCAAAGCGTCTGGTTGTTTTCAAAAGAAAATTTGTGTCTGATGTAATTCAATTTTGTTTTCTTTTGTGATTAGCGTTTTAAAAGCTAAAAAGTTTTACATCGATTCAAAATGTAAATGCATCAATCATTTGTGGAAAAAGCTTCCAATAGCAATTTTCATGACATTCCAAATTGATCAATAAGATATCAATAGGCATTTAGTGAGAAAAAACAGTTCCCCATCACTTACAACATTTCAAACTCGCTTTCTTGTAAAAACGAATCGATATCTCACTTTTCGTTTTTATTTCTTTGTTATTGGTGCAGATAAGTCGAAATAAATGGAGAAGTTGTTTGTGGAATTGCACTTTTTACTTTGCGCAGAGTGTGGGTCCCTCGAGAGGCCCCTGCGGTTCCCGAATGAAGTTGATTGCATTACAATTATTTGGCAGGGTGTCAAAACCGTCGGTTATATCCGTAATATACGTGAAGGTATTTTGAGATAAAATTATACCGAGTGTTACAATAATTAATGCCACCATATCAAAAACTGCACAGCCCATAATCAAATTTTGTTTAGGTTTTTCGTAATAACTATTAAATACAATCGGAAAATTTACCACAACTTAAAAATTCTAATCTAGTAAATTTTCTGGAAATTAACAATATTAAAGCAAAGAATTCCGAATTTTTAGCTGCACGGTAATAATGTCACCTCATAATACAAAATTGTGTGACTCATATTAAAATTTTGTTTAGGGTTCTTGTACTAAATATTTGTGGAATCGGAAAATTCAATCAGAATTTAAAAATTCAAGTGTAGTAAATTTTCTTGAAATTATTAGTATTTAAGTGACAAAAGTCGAATTTTTTTAGCTGCAAGCTAATAATGCTAGCACATCCAAAACTGCATAGCCCACAATAAAATTTTGTTTACATTTTTTGTAATAAATTTCAAGTGGAATAGGAAAATTTAATTAGCTCTTTAATATAGTAAATATTTTGGAAAATTCCCATTTTTGAGTGATGACATTCGAATTTTTAGCTGCACGCTATTAAATTCTAGCACATTAAAAACTGGACAGCCCATAATAGAATATTCTTTAAGTTTCTTGTAATAAACTTCAAATGGAATCGGAAAATTTAATCACAACTTAAAAATTGTAATGTAGTAAATTTTCTGGAAATTAACAATATTTAAGTAAAGAATTTCAAATTTTTAGCTCCACGGTAATAATGTCACCTCATAATACAAAATTGTACGACTCATATTAAAATTTTGTTTAGGTTTCTGGTACTAAATAATTGGTGGAATCGGAAAATTCAATCAGAATTTAAAAATTCAAATGTAGTAAATTTTCTTGAAATTATTAGTATTTAAGTGACGAAAGCAGAATTTTTTTAGCTGCAAGCTAATAATACCAGCACATCCAAAACTACATAGCCCACCATAAAATTTTGTTTACATTTTTTGTAATAAGTTTCAAGTGGAATCGGAAAATATAATTAGCTCTTTAATATAGTAGTAAATATTTTGGAAAATTCCAATATTTGAGTTTCTCTGCCTCAGTTTCCCTTACACAAACTTGTACGCTTTCCCCCCATGGGTCTTCGTTGAGTTTTGTTAGGAGATCTTCCCAGCATTTCCTTTTGCACCTCTATAACTCAAATCTGAAATCGTTTCTGAGAAATTATAGGATACCTCGTGGTCAGCTGTCCCCACAAAGCCCTTGCTGCTCTACGAGCTGGTTCAAGATTGATCTAAGAACTACAATGTGATCCGACCACCAATAAATGGGTTTGTGGGTGTTAATACCTTTTCGTCTTGGTAGGGCCGAATCACATGCAGTAAAAGCCATTTCCATCAATTTATCAGCATTCAGATCGGTGTGAAGCCCCGCAGCAATTTCTCTTTGTTGACTGTATCGAACTATTACATTGGTAGTAGAAGTGCCTTATTTCTTCAAGGACCCTCCAATCTAAGAATTTCGGAAGGTCCGCTGGGATGCCAAAATGAGGTCCAAGATTGATGAGGACCACTTTCTTACAAAGGTTTGGGTGTCAACAACATTGCAAAACACCAGCTCAGTAGTCCATAGTGCCTCAGAAACTGCATCCCCTTTCTCATCCTAAAGAGACGTAGTACTCCCCAATTTCATTATCCTGGAGGACTTGAGGCGCAAGCAGAAAGATGGCCGCGCTGCTGGTGTCGTTCTTGAGAATTTTGATGTATGTTTTTTATTTTTATATCTTTGTATTTAGTTGTAAAATGGTTTTATCCGTAAAAATAAATAAATAAAATGTTTCTTGTTGGGTTCTGTCAATTTCATCCATTAAATTGTATACCTCCTTAGAGGTGTGTGGATTAACGTGCAGGAATCGGACGAGCCGTTTATAATAACATTTTGTTTAGCTTTCTTATACTAAACATAGTAAAAGAGAAGGTCGGAGCATAGTTATCACGCGAGTTGACTATGAACCCTAAATGCCCGGTTCGAATCCGGGTGAAGTAAGAACTTTATTCTGTCCGTGAAGTGGTTGTTGGGAGTGATATGGCCGTTATAAAATTATTTATAAAACTAGCTGGTCCTGGATCTGATATGCCTGATTGATATGGTTGATATAAACGAATTAAATAATTATTATATGAATAATACTGAGAAGGAGGCGCTTTCTAGCAAATTATATTGAATTTTACAGTCAGTGTTATTAGTATTCTAGGAGAATCTACTCTCAAATTTTTAGGGTGCTAATTAGCTTAGCAAACTCAAACTTTATGAACATTGGAGGGTATTCCATACCCCCCAAACCCCCCGGTCCCGGTAACCAACAGTGCGTTTGTTGTTTTATTGATTTTATTAAAATGCAATCGTTCAAAATAGATTATATCAACATATCTTGGTATTAGGACCGGGGGGTCTGGGGGGTATGGAATACCCTCCAGGACCAGAAGTTTCAAAGTCATACAATTTAAAAAAATACAATAAACTTCATCGATTAATAATAAAAAGATAAAAAATTACTAATAAAATGCTAAATAGCGCATTTAAAGCAATTTTATTTGCCTTGTTTGAATTTTATTGCAATTGATTTTGCTTGAAAACCAATAATTCGAATTTTAAGCTACCTACTTAAAAATATTTGTAATTCCAAAACTGTACGCCGTACAAAAAAATTTTGAACAGCTCTTTTGTAATAAGGATCCAAGGAATACAAAAAGTTTAATCAGGATTAAAAAATTTAGCTATAGTAAATTTTCCAGATGTTAGAAATATTTGAGTGATGAAAGTCGTAGTTTTAGCTATGTGATTAAAAATATCTATAACTCCAAAACTTTACGCGGCACAAAAAAATTTGTACAGCTCTTTTGTAATAGGGATCCAAGGAATACAAAAAGTTTAATCAGGATTAAAAAATTCAACTGTAGTAAATTTTGAAGAAATTATAAATTTTGAGTGATGAAAGTCGAATTTGTAGCTACTTGCTTCAAATATCTGTAACTCCAAAACTGTACGCTGTACAAAAAAATTTTGTACAGCATTTTTGTAATAATGATTCAAGGAATACAAAAAGCTTAATCAGGATTCAAAAATTCTACTGTAGTAAATTTTCAGGAAGCTATAAATTTTGAGTGATTAAAGTCGAATTTTTAGCTACCCGCTTAAAAATATCTGTAACTTCAAAACTGTACGGGGTATAAAAAAAATTTGTACATCGTTTTTGTAATAAGGATCCAAGGAATATAAAAAGATTAATCAAGATTCAAAAATTCAGTTGTAGTAAATTTGCCAGAAGTTATAAATATTTGATTGATGAAAGTCGAAGTTTTAGCTACATGATTAAAAATATCAGTAACTCCAAAACTTGTATACGCTTTACATAAAAATATTGATTATATTTTTTTTATTTAATATCCAGTGGAATCAAAAAGTTTAATCAGGATTAAAAAATTCAGTTGTAGTAAATTTTACAGAAGTTATCAATATTTGAGTGATGAAAGTCGAAGTTTTAGCTACGTGATTAAAAATATCAGTAACTCCAAAACTGTACGCTTTACAAAAAAATTTTGTTTACTTTTTTGTAATAAATATCCAGTTAAATCAAAAAGTTTAATCAGGATTAAAAAATTCAACTGTAGTAAATTTTTAAGAAGTTATAAATTTTGAGTGATTAAAGTCGAATTTTTAGCTACCTGCTTAAAAATATCTGTAACTTCAAAAATGTACGCTGAACAAAAAAAATTTGTACAGCGTTTTTGTAATAAGGATCCAATGAATATAAAAAGTTTAATCAGGATTCAAAAATTCTACTGTAGTAAAATGTCCAGAAGTTATAAATTTTGAGTTATGAAAGTCGAATTCTTAGCTACCTGCTTAAAAATATTTTTAACTGCAAAACTGGACGCCATATAAAACTATTTTTATAACTTTTTTGTAATGACTAATGAGGATCCAGGGTAACCAAAAAGTTTAATCAGGATTCAAAAATTCAGTTGTAGTAAATTTTCCAGAAGTTATAAATATTTGAGTGATGAAAGTCGAAGTTTTAGCTACGTGATTACAAAATATTAGTAACTCCAAAACTGTACGCTTTACAAAAAATTTTGTTTACTCTTTTTGTAATAAGTATCTAATGAAATCAAAAAGTTGAATTAGGATTCAAAACTTCAGTTGTAGTAAATTTTCCAGAAATTATAATTATTTGAGTGATTAAGGTCGAAGTTTTAGCTACTTGATTAAAAATACCAGTAACTCCAAAACTGTACGTCATACATAAAAATATTGTTTACTTTTTTGTATTAAATATCCAGTGAAATCAAAAACTTTAGTCAGGATTCAAAAATTCAGTTGTAGTAAATTTTCCAGAAGTT
The DNA here is from genome assembly GCA_958510855.1 of Rhagonycha lutea. Lineage (NCBI taxonomy): Eukaryota > Metazoa > Arthropoda > Insecta > Coleoptera > Cantharidae > Rhagonycha > Rhagonycha lutea. Next base: position 31,580,775 of record OY294041.1, read on the forward strand.
AAATATTTGAGTGATGAAAGTCGAAGCTTTAGCTACGTGATTAAAAATATCAATAACTCCAAAACTGTACGCTTTACATAAAAATATTGTTTACTTTTTTTGTATTAAATATCCAGTGGAATCAAAAAGTTTCATCAGGATTCAAAAATTCAGTTGTAGTAAAGGGTATGACCGTGTAAGCATGCAAAAACTGCCCCCAGCGATTTTTAAAAATCAAAATGGCCGATCGATTTATAATCGGAAAAAAACATTTTCCTGAAAATTTCAGCTTTCCAACCCCTAGATTTACGAAATAGTAGGGAAAAACGTGTTTTTTGATTTTTATTTTATTGTGCCTATTCTACTGAGTATTTTTTAATGAAATTTTTTTTGGTAAGAAATATTGATAAGAGACTTTAAAAAGTAATTTTTTTGAAAAGTTACAATCATCCCCCTTTTCAAAAAAAATTCCAAAAGTTTTGGCCGCTTTATTTAAACATGTTCCTTAAAAGTGTCAATCACGAATTTTTTTTAAAAAACTTCCCTATGACCTTTCTGTTCATGGTAAAATTTTCAACTTGATCCATTTGGTGCAAAGATTATCGATGTTATTTGAAACAATTTTATTAGAAAAATTCTTATATTGTAATTAGTTACTTTTATTATAATTATTTTATTATCTTGTAATATTTAATTTTTCATTACTTATGTTGAAAACGAATCAATATATTTTTTGTGAAATAATTTCATTCTTCATCTTCTTTATCAGCCTTTTTCCGCCCACTGCTGGACATAAGCCTCTCCATATTATGGAGGATCTGGCCATAACTCACCACGCTGGCCAGACGGGTTGGTGAGTAGTCCGCAGATCGATTTTGGACTATAGTTGTTTTACATCCGGTAGCAGCTTGCTAGGCTAGCATTCAGATGTGCCTGTAGCCCTGGTTTTTGTTAACGGTGGCAATTCGTCAAATCAGGGGGACCGCCGGCTTAACGTGCCCTCCGAAGTACGGAGACTGGGTCATAAGAAAGTTTGACTCTCCCAGGGTTTGAACCCGGTACCTCGCGTTCGCATCCAACTGCGTTAGCTGCAAAGCAATGACCGAATTATTTCATTGCATATAAATAATTATTAAGAATCATCATCAGCCTCAGCGATTGTCATAAATCATAATAGTTTTTTTAAAGCCCATTGCCTTCCGTAGATAATATCGCACCTAACGCATTTTTCTTTAACATAATTCATTCTAAAATATGTAATAAAATTCTGAGATATACTCTAAAATACTATATATTAAGTAATGTATAATAATATAATGCATATTATACGTACTATCCTACTATGTATAAAATACCCTTGTAATCAAATTCGTATCTATTTTATTTTTTTTCACTGTGTTGCACCAAATGGATCAAGTTGAAAATTTTACCATGTACTGAAAGGTCATAGGGAAGTTTTTTAAAAAAAATTCGTGATTGACACTTTTAAGGAACATGTTTAAATAAAGCGGCCAAAACTTTTGGAATTTTTTTTGAAAAGGGGGATGGTTGTAACTTTTCAAAAAAATTACTTTTTAAAGTCTCTTATCAATATTTCTTACAAAAAAAAATTTCATTAAAAAATACTCAGTAGAATAGGCACAATAAAATAAAAACAAAAAAACACGTTTTTCCCTATTATTACGTAAATCTAGGGGTTGGAAAGCTGAAATTTTCAGGAAAATGTTTTTTTCCGATTATAAATCGATCGGCCATTTTGATTTTTAAAAATCGCTGGGGGCAGTTTTTGCATGCTTACACGGTCATACCCTTTTCCAGAAGTTATAAATATTTGAGTGATGAAAGTCGAAGTTTTAGCTACGTGATTAAAAATACCAGTAACTCCAAAACTGTACGTTTTACATACAAATATTGTTTACTTTTTTTTGTATTTAATATCCAGTGGAATCAAAAAGTTTAATCACGATTCCACAATTCAGTTGTAGTAAATTTTACAGAAGTTTTAATATTTGAGTGATGAAAGTCGAATTTTTAGCTGCACGCTTAAAAATATCATCAGTAACTCTAAAACTGTCCGCTAAACGATCCAGGGAAATCAAAAACTTTAATCAGGATTCAAAAATTCAACTGTATAGTAAATTTTCAAGAAGTTGTACATTTTTGAGTGATGAGATGAAAGTCGAATTTTTAGCTCCCTGATGCTTAAAAATATCTGTAACTCTAAAACTGTACGCCGTACAAAGAAATTTTGTAGGTTTTTTTTGTAATAAGAATCAGGGAATACAAAAAGTTTAATCAGGATTCAAAAATGCAACTGTAATAAATTTTCAAGAAGTTATAAATTTTGAGTAATGAAAGTCGAATTTTTAGCTACGTGCTTAAAAATATATCTATAACTCCAAAACTGTGCGTTGTACAATAAAATTTTGTTTACAATTTTGGTATTAAATCGTCAGTAGAATAATAAAATCAAGTCAAAATTGAAAAATTTCAAGTATAATTTTCAAAGAAAATTCGGCTTGTGAATTTTGTGCACTAAAAGTTTGAAAAAACTCTTAATCCTACAAAAAAAAAAGTAATTCTTATCACTTTTATATTTTCACATACATAATATAACATTTCAAAAAAGCAAAGCGAATTAAAAATCGAATCCATTTTGTACAAGTTATCGGCATTTTACAAAAAAACTGCTGAACAAATCGGTGGGTCCATTTGCATGTTTGTTCGAACCTTTTTTGTTAGAATTGTTACCAGTTTGTGAATCAACAAAAAAATAATTTTTAAACATTGTTCGATTGGAGCCAACCGTCTCATTTAAAACCCAAATAAGCAACCGTTAGTTAAATTGAGCATAAAAGCTCTTTTAAAGCGCAATTTACAACTTTCATGAAATTTGAGGCTGCAACTTAAATATTTGTTACCATTACTAACTTGATGGCTAAAATTTTAAAATTTATTTTCCAAAACATTCCATTTTTCAAAAACAACATCAGAAAAGCGATTTGCATGACCTCTCAAATTAAAGAGATTTAAAAATAATAAATCGTCTTTTATTTAATTGGGTACTAAAAAATAATTACCTCCTAAGTGAATTACACGACCGTATAAAGCGCAACATAAAAGCTTTGATATTTTTATAAGTTAGCTCGGCGTAATGTGGTGAAATCAATGACCAGACGCTTTTAGGATAAAATATTTGGGAAATTTTTACAAAGCTCAAATTTTGAAAGCTTTGAACTCATATTTGATAAATAAAAGCTGTGCGTAGAAATGTTTGCTCTTTGATGTCTCAAACAAAAAATATACTCGTATGTTTTTTAATCATTTTTTTTATCTTACCGATTTATAAAAGTTAAATAAAATGGAGGAGGAGGTGGAGGTGGAAGGAAAAAAAGGAGTTGGTTGGATTATGTTCTTCGAGTGTAACAAAATTTGCTCGATATACCTACCTATTCAAATATGTAATATTCAAATTACGTCTCCCAGATAATCAAAAGTTTTAATTTCCCTAAAGAAATGACGCTTCGTTTGGCGATGTGATTTGGTTACCGTAACCTACCCTGTCCGTCCGACGCTAATTATGACGTTTTTTTTTATTTCAAACTTTAGTTCGTTCGGAAGCTTATCGCTTAATTTTAATTTTCCTCTTTTTCTCCTCTAAATTTTAATTAATAATTGTCGGTACAAACCAAACGTTCATTAAATTATCATGTTTCACGCTAAATGCGTTCATTGCGCGATGATCAAAGATATAAAGGAGACCTCCTTGCTTAGAAAGTTGTCGTTGATCTCAAAGATATCTCGAAAATCAAGTCTTTTCATTTATTTAGTTATACTTATTTGCTTTCAGGCAAAGGATTCAATTTAATTCCAGTTTAGCTTAAAAGCTAAAAAGCTTCCCGGTGTATCATATCACAGCGACCAGATTTGCCAGTACGTAAAATAATTATTTAATAAAAAATTATAATCAACTTTGTGTTAATATTAATGAAAAAATGTTCGCTTCGTATGTTACAAATTTTGTTACATACTCGAAACTTGTTAATCTGTGCACAACACGAGCATCAGGGAGAATTTTAAGTGAACGCATGATTGGTGATGCGGTGCGCGGTAAAAAAAGATGGAAAAACTTTTAAGTCGACTATTGTCTAGTGTAGTAATCAAAACCTACAGAAGTCATATGAGAAATAAAGCTACAAAGAGAATAAGCACATTTCAATGTAAAAACCTTTAGCGAGAACGGCCATGACAGCGCAAAGCTCCTAAGCTGGGGTTAGAGAAGAAAGACTGCTAATAGAGCTTTCCAAAGCTTTTACCAGCGCGCTGAAACCCAATTCATGATCCAATAACAAAAGACAACGATATTACCGGCCACTCGGACAAAGATCGTTTCGCAGGAATATAGTATGGATCGAAATCGAATCCAATTTAACAGGAAAAACATCCAAAGCGAGTAGCGATATTCGCTTTCCCTCAGATTTATTTTTCTATCTTTAGGAAATGCCACATTACAACAAAAACCAGTCTGGACTTTCACCTCATATTTTCTTATTATGTTTTCAAAACAATTAAGGGTTAAAAACCTACAAAAAAATACAAGTTCAATCGCATCGCTTTCAAATAGGAAATGGAAAAATTCGGAGATAAATATTAACTAAGTTTTCCAATATTTTTATACTTTTTTAAGGTTTATTTCCTGACGGTCTTCCTTGCAAGTGTGCTAATCTTTTCGTTACAAAGTCAAATGCTGTAAAATCAGGAGTAAGATCCAATCGTTCCGATACGGAGAATTTTTTTAAATGAGGGTTTAAAAACGAATGCAAAATTTTCTTCCGTCCATCCCCTAAAACAACTTACAAGTATTTTACCCTGCTTTCTCTGTTATTGAGCTTACGGATTGGCCCGGCCTCATCGTAAAAATCTAATCCGATTTTAAGTTAGGAAATTTTCTTTAAATATTTAATTCAGTTGTACTTTTATTTTCGAAGCGCCCTGTATGACGATTTCTAAATCTACATTTGAGCTAAATTCACAATTGTCACTTAACTTAAATTATAAGTACAAAAAGTTTGAATTTAATCCTAAAAATTCGAAATCCATGAGTGGTTTTTTGGATTTATTTCCTAAACAGTGCAAAATTCCGCTCTGCTACGTTGGTTTCGTGAATAACTACCAAACGGTTAGCTTTTCGTTAAAAATGCCCATAATTGAAGTTGTAGAGCGGAAATTTCTCTATCGGAATCAGTAATTATAAGTTTCATAAAAAAATGTTTTCACATCTTTCCCGATGAGTGAAAGACATAAAAAATTGAATGCATTTTAATTTAAGGTTAAATAAACCAGAAATTTGGCATACTTGTCTGTCGAGTGTTACCTCCATTAGCAGCGGTGGTCTCATCCTCAAAAATTCAAAACTATTCCCAAACTAAAAACCGCTATAGTACTAAAAGCTATAGTACGAGTGGTATAGAGCATGGGTGTCAAACTGGCGGTTCGCCACGTATATTTTTGCAGCCAGAATAAGCTTCGGTGATTATTTGTATATGTACAATAAAAATATATTGTGGTGTTCCAAAACTCAACTTCTCAGTCCCTCGATTGGAAAACTGAGGTAGCTGTTATGTTCCGAACAATCACCCCAAAGTCCCACGGAAACTATTTTAATCGAAGACCACTCAGGGAAGGCTAGATTCTAAACTTAATTAGGAAACTTGGACGATTTTTATACAATTTAATGATTTAAAGGAAACTGTAAAATTTTGATCTCGCAATTTGGACTACAAATTGTCATAATAGCTGTAGGTGTGAAATTGTGTATTCAGATCAGACCTCCATTACATTTAAAATCAAACGTAGGTACTAAATGGGAGTCTGATTGAATTATTGTAATGTGTGGCAAAATTCAAAAGTGTACAATAATAAGTAAAGTTTTAAACGAACCAAATGTTGTTTTGGAACCAATGTTGCTCAAGATCCGCCTTCAGTTGCTTGTAGTCCGCTACCAAAAGGTATGCAACTCATGAGTAGGACGCTTTTGTTCGTTGCAGAAATCCTCTCGCAATTTGTGGTAGGAAACTTTGCCAAACTTAGTAAATTCGTGGTAACGTAGCTGTCCACGAACAAATTAATGCTTCTTTGAGAATTTGTACCTGTGCATTTGGGTCAACATCAGCTGTTTTTTAAAGGTATACAACCTCAAACTTTGTGCACCACGTTCTTGCTAAATTCCAATATTTTAGGACACAAACGCTGATTTTACTTGTATTGACCAATACAAACGAGATTCGAAACTCGCGATGACTATTGACTATGATATTCATCAATTGAAAGCAAATTTTGTGCAATTTTGTCACACATGAAACGATGACGTCACTTCCAAAAATTTTATAAAATCTGCTCACCTCGGATTGAAATTTGATTGTTCCAAATCAAAAATGCACTATTTAATCGTTTGAAAAGCTTTTCTGGACCAAATCATCGTCCAAGAAAATACAAAACTCGAAAATTCGCAACGTAAACTCGACGTTCCAAATTTTACAACTGGCTTGGTCGACGTCGTCGAGCGGAAGATCAAAATTATTCTTCTAACCTCTTGTCCTTGAGAAATTCGAAAATTTCCCAGAATTAAAAAAAAAACACAAAATTATAAGGTAAAAGTTTTTGCGGGAAATTCAAATTTCAAGCACTCTTCTTCGTAGATACACCAAATTAAACACACCAAGCGCATAAATCACTCCAGAAATAAAAATATCATGTTAGTGTAATGTGTAAATAGTAACAAATGTGGCTCTGGATGTAATCAAGACCAATTTTCACAGTTTCAAGTATTCGCTTGCACACCTTCTTGACAAAATAACTTATCCCGAATCTCCTATTCGTTTTAATCATCGCAATATTATTTCTGTGCATATTGTATATTTTAGGATAGATATATCGTTCAAAATGAACATGAGTTAGCAAGAGTCATTTGTGCGGCCCGCGGAAACTTTGTTTGTAAAGAAACGGCCCGCGGCTGGAACGAATTTGACACTCCTGCTCTATAGTAAGTTAAACTTTCGCAGCCGAGAAACCGTACAATGTACGGTCACGCTCATGTGCAATGGATAAAAATCATGCGCAATAGATAAAACAAAGATCCATTAAATCTATTGCGTAGGAGCGTGACCGTACATCGTATGGTTTCTCGGCTGGTTGGAATAATCCTAATGAGGACCTACCATATTTTCTTTGATGAGGAATTCGAATACAAAACCAATATTTTTCACATCATGATTAGAGGTGCTAATTCAAATTCTACGTGTCCTTGAAAAACCCAAACTGTGTGTATGCTTACAGGGTATTACATACCCCCCAAACCCCCCGGTCAAGAAAAACCAACAAACCTCCCAGTGCCTGGATATTAATAGTTATAATATAATTGTTAATTATAAGCTGTTTAATTATTCAATTAAATCTCGGATGATCAGCTTCCTAGCAAAATATTAAAAGAGTGGCCGTTATTTCCATTGAAAATTGAAATATCAAGATAATTGATTCCATTATATAAGTTTCGATTTCTTTAGTGAATAATGTAATATGACAATAATATGTACATTATTAATTCGAATATAAAACAAATATTTCTCACCTCACATTTACATGTCCTTGACAAACCCCAACTCCGTGTATGATTGGAGGGTATTCCATACCCCCCAAACCCCCCGGTTGCAAAGACCAACACAATGTATGTTCTCTAATTTAATTTTATAACATAGAAACCGTTCAAAATAGGTATTGTGACGATAAAAACGAATAAGAGATTCGTGATAGAACATTATTGTCAAAAGGTGTGCAAGCGAACACTTTAAACTGTAAAAAATAGACCTTGTTTACATCCAGAACCAATTTGTTACTTTTACACATTACACTAACAAATACAATGTTTTGATTCTAAAGGTGATTTGTGCGGTTGTTATGTTTAACTTGGTAAAATTACAAAGAAGAGAAATTAGTGCATGAAATTCAAATTTACCGCCAAAACTGTTACCTCCTAATTTTATGTCTTCTTTGAAAAACGCTGTGTAGGCCCTAAAATAGTGGAAATTATCGTAAATGAGAAACACACAAAGTTGAGGTTATGCACCAAAAAAACCGGCTGTTAATCCAGATGTTTGATTCCACGGATTCACTAGAATTTGGTAAAGTTTAAAGAAGGTAAACCACAACAAACACGAGGGATTTTCCAACGTACGGGAGCGTGGTCTTTGATGGTTGCATATGGTCTGCTACTTGAACAAATTTCTGAGGGTGTCACCAAAAACGCTGCGGTTCTCAAACAACTTATTGGTTCGTCAAAAACTATTATTTTTGTACAAATATTAATTGTGCCAAACAAAATCACAGATTTGATCAGATCGCCATTTAGTAAAATTGATACTAAATGTAATGGTAGTTTGATACAATCACACAAACCGACACATATACGGCTAAAGGACTATTTGTGGTCCACACAACAAGATTAAATTTTTACATTTTTCGTTCAGAATTTATTAAACTGTATTTATAGAATTTCCCAAGTCTCTATAATTGAATTTAGAACCTAGCCTTCCCTGTAGAATACGTAGTCTCAAATTTGCTTTACCGACAAGAAGCAGTTAATTGGAACTTGACCTGTGAATGTTCGAAACTTCACAACTACACTGAAAAAAAAGGTACGCCATATTGATGAACACCATTAATCAAGTGAAATTCATCGTAATGATGACGAAATTATCAATATGATGTACAAAAATTTAGATAAAATAATGAATTTGATTTCTTCAATTTATTTTCATCATGGAGATGAAATAATCATCAATGTGCTGTACCAAGTCATCGATGAGGTTTAAAGAATGATGAATGATTCATCAATACAATGAATTTTATTTCATCAAATATTCATTGACTTTTTTTTTCAGTGTACCTCAGTTTCCGAGTGAGGGACTGTGGAGTCGGTTTCAGAACACCACATTATATTAAAACGTTTTGGTATTAAGACCGGGGGGTCTGGATGGAATACCCCCCAGCGCCTGGTGTTAATAGTTATACAATTTTTAGTTATATGCTGTAAATATTTTCGGTTTGAGTACAAAAAAGGAAGACCGAAGTTAACGTAGTTATTAAAAACAGAATTTGACAGATAACATTAAAGCGTTTTCTTTAGCGTTCAAATATTGATTGGATTGGTCAAAAATCGATTTTAAAGTTTACATTTTTACGCAAATTCCGATCTTTTTGAAGATATCATTGTACGCCCGCCGCGTATTAACTTCTCGACCGATGGACGCATGTTGCTCGGACCAAATGTAGGCGAGTGATTCAACAAATTTAATAATTATGAATTCGGTTTTAAAACAAGTCATGAAATCAGAAAATTATGAACCAAATTGCACGCACTAGCTAAATAGGCGTCGCCGTCGTGCCAATCATCTTTAGGCGTTATCGACCGGGCGGCGTATGTTGTTCGGAGCAAATATATAGAATTGAAAATTGCACGCCGGCGCTAAGCCGTCTGGTAACGCCACTGTAGAATCGACATATCATTCAAAAATGGAGAGAGGGTTAAAAAAAGGTCATTTGTGCAACCCGCGAAAATTTTGCTTGTTAGGAAATGGCCCGCGACTGGAATGAGTTTGACACCCCTGGTTTAATGTCAGAAATTCACTTTCTGCTTCAAATCCAATCTCGGAATTTTTAGGTTAGTCCTGATTTATTAGGGATCAGATGTTCTTTACCCCAGCTCATTTTTAGTTTGCTAGTTGGTCCGATATTATTTCTTTGGAAATCATGATGACGGTCGTTAAGGAAACGATGAGGTGGATATGAAAGATACTTTAACTTTACACTACCGTTCTCCTTCATGGTAGTGGAATTTTAAAAAACAGGAACAATTTAATTACCTACTTGCTACTTTTCTTTATTGCAGATGATTTTACAAGAATCATCCTTGTAAAATAAAAAAGGCTCGTAGCCAGGATTTGATTTCGGGGAGGGGGGGGGGCTTGTAAAAAGCCTTTTGCAAAATGTAAAATTTTCGGTGGTTCGCAATTAAATTGAATACATTTAATACATTTCTGGGGGGGGGGGGAGCACGTGCCACCCCTGGCTACGGGCTTGCAAGGATGGTTAATGAAACAAAGAGAATTTTGTATGACAAGAAAGAGGTCAAGAAAATTTATTACATTTTTGATCGTATAAACTTTAAATGTTGCATAAACGGATTAGTTTTCGTTTATGTACTTTGTTCAAGTTGAACTTTGTTGTATATTCCTTTTCCTACGCTGTTAAACGAATGAATGTCTATTCTTTATTGTATTGCATTCAAGCTTAAATATTCGATGTTTCTCTAGTATTTTATTGGATGATAAGCTCATTTATGGCGGTCAATGTCGATATCGTGATAAGGAGCCTCTTTTAATGATTTACATCCAATTTATTATCATTCTGTAGATAATGTAGAGTTAATTGCTCATTATTTGTGTCACTGCGTCAATGTTCTCTCTTGTTTTCATAGGCGACTAGCTAGGTGTAAGAGCCTGGTCGCATAAAACACTTTTACGTTAAGATGAAAAGGATCAAATTAAAGCAATAATTGGCGTGAACAAATCTCAAGATACAAAACTAATCGATAACTTGACCATTCCTACGTCGTTGGCTGCCACAACTACAAAGATGTTACGGTGAGATGAGTTGAAAACCCAGTTCCAATAAAAGAGGTGCTCAAATTTCGAAGTTTGGAATACTCAAGCTTTTATAACATGATGAAGTAATAAGAGCTCCAAAAAAAGGATGAAATTAGCCAGGAGCGGACTAGAAAAACTTACCAGACGACAATAATGACAGTTTCCCTACGGTCCAAAAACAAAATTTTTAATAATATGGGAAAGAAGTATTAGAAAAAGAGAAGAATGGAAAAAAATGTCTTTTAAATGCAGATGAAATTTTATCGTACAAGTGGGACATTTTAGAAAACTTTCCAGATCTCACAGTTTCTCAACAACAGCGCTCATATTTACATTTAAACATTTCGAGTAATAAAATTTTGTAACTAATTTGAACGAGAACGGGGTCGCTACTTTAGCAGTGATTTATAATTATAAACCCTAATGTACCTTCAAGGGAATTATAAACAGTAAAGGTAATAAATGTAACAGTGAGAGTACTTAATTAACAGAAACGAACGTTTAAACAAAGAAGGACGAATTGGAGTTTCGCGGTTAATTGCAAAATCATGTCCTAGAGGAAGTTTCATCATGTGACCGCTCTAATAGAGTGCAAAGCTCCCCGAGTCAAATTAAAACTAAAATAAATTACAAAGTTACAGTAATAATAATAATAATTATTTTGGCTGGAAATTTTCGATGCTGACCACAAAGCCACACAATTAATGTACTAGTAGATTCGTTGCAGCAAAGTGCACAAAGTGGGTTTGCGATCATCCACTCCATTATAACAAGGGACCATTATTATCTTGAATTATTATGAAACTAAGCTTGTTACATATAAAAGCGTACCTACGAATATAATGCGATTTTGTAGGCGAATGAAGGTTGAAAAAATTTGTTAAAATCAGACACGTGTTGGCCGACAGCGGTTAAAGCTCCAATTAGAGCTTAAATTATCGAATAGGTGCTCGTATAAAAGGATCTAATTTCAATAGCACACTGGGCATTTGTTTGTAGGTAAGGGCGATTTTCTTCTTCCTAAGTACCTAGTATTATAATTTCCTACTCATCCACCGCCCTTTTGTTGTTATTTCGTATCTACATAATATACACAATTACATTTTTCCAAATGTAACATTATGATTTTCCACGATGTAATTAATATGCTTGCTCGCTCGCTTTGTACTTTAAAAATGTTAAATTACTAACATATTTTATCAACATTTATTATTTATAATTACCACTCCTATTGTTAATTTTTCCTGAATAATCCTCGATCTCAATTCCAACCAAACTTCATTGTCGAAGCAATAAAACTTTTATCAATTCTAACTTTTCAATATAATAATTTGCTAGAAAGCTCCTCCTCAGTGTTTTTTTTTAGTTTGTTGTTGTATTTTTTTAAATTGTATGACTTTGAACCTCCTGGTCATTCCATACCCCCAGACCGCCCCCGGTCTTGGTATTAACCAAGATATGTTGATATAATCTATTTCGCACGATTGCAAATTAATAAAATCAATAAAAAAAACAAACAAACTGTTGAATTTTATTAAAAATTTATTAAAATGTTTATTAAAAGTTTACTCTTTTTCTTTTAAATTGTATGACTTTGAATCTCCTGGCACTGGGGGGTATTCCATACCCCCCAGACCCCCCGGTCTTAATACCATGATATATTGAGATATCGATAAGAAACAGTAGCAATTTAATAAAATCGATTAATCAACTAACAGTAAGCATGGTGGTTTTCGTAACCAGAAGATTTGGGGGGTATAGAATACCTCCAAGCACATACAAGGTTTGGGTTTGCCAAAAACATGTAAAATCTGAATTATCAGCCCCACTCGCAAAGGCAAATGTCTAGGATTTGTGTTTCTGTACAACAAATTGACATTTTTCTAACAGCCCACTAGACTTAAAAAGAGCACAATTTGGGTTTAAAAGTTATACAATAATTGCAAGTAGGTACACAAACCATTTCTTTCTATGTATTCTTATATAATTTTATATTATTTTTATTATTTAATCGACAAAGTTTGTTGTATTTTTTTAAATTGTATGACTGTGAACCTTCTGGTCATTCCATACCCCCACACCCCCCGGTCTTGGTATTAACCAAGATATGTTGATATAATCTATTTCGCACCATTGCAATTTAATAAAATCAATAAAAAAAACAAACAAACTGTTGGTTACCGTGACCGGGGGGTTTGGGGGGTATGGAATACCCTCCAATGCTCATAAAGTTTGAGTTTGCAAGCCAATTAGTACACCAAAAATTTGATAGTAGCTTCTCCTACAATAATAATAATAACACTGACTGCAAAATTCAAATCCAATATAATTTGCTAGAAAGCGCCTCCTTCTCAGTATTATTCATATGCGCGCCTCTGAATTATGTAATTTATTTATAACCAACCATGAAACAAATATTTCGATCACGCACTATCAGATGGCTAAATGCGGTCGGAGACCTCCAGGAGCAGCTAGTTTTGTAAAAGCTACTAGACTTAAAAAGAGCACAGTTTGGGTTTAAAAGTTATGCAATCGCAAGTAGATACACAAACCATTTCTTTCTATGTATTCTTAAATAATTTTTTATCATTTAATCGACCAAGTTTATTTAATTTTTTTAAATTGTATGACTTCGAATCTCCTGGTTCTCCCTCAGACCCCCCCCCCCAGACCACCGGTCCTAATACCTTTAATTACTGTTATAATCTCACTAATAAAATACAAAATAACGCAATTAAAAAAAAATTTAGTTGACTTGTTTGAATTTTATTGCAATTGTTTTTGTTAAAGTAACTTGTTGGAAATTATTGGTTTTCCAAATTCAAGCAAAAACAATTGCAATAAAATTCAAACAAGGCAAATAAAATTTTATTTTAAAATGCGCCATTTTGCATTTTACTAGTGAGTTTTTAACAGAAATTAAACAACAAAATATCAAGTGTTGGGTATCCTTTAGAAGCGGAATAAAAATTTCTTCAAATTGATACCATTTTCATTATTATCCGTTATGATGGGGAGCAGGAATTAAAGAAAAATCAATTTCAAATGTTAATTTCCTATGTTCACATAGGCGGCAGTAGGTCACCCTGTATAATTTTTTATCATTTTTATTATTTAATCGACGAAATTTATTGTATTTTTTTAAATTGTATGATTTTGAATCTCCTGGTCCTGGGTGGTCATGTAAACTCTAACTTTATTGAGCATTGGAGGGTATTCCATACCCCCCAGACCCCCCAGACCCCCCGGTCCTATTGCCATGATATATTGAAATATCTAGATATCTCTAAAAAACGGTAGCAATTTAATTAAATTAATTAATCAATAAACAGTAAGTATGTGGGTTTCCATAACCGGGGGGTTTGGGGGTATGGAATACAATCGCAAGTAGACAAACCATTTCCTTCTATGTATTTTTAGATAATTTTTTATCATTTTTATTATTTACGATTGCAAATTTAATAAAATCAATAACACGACAAATGTACTGTTGGTTACCGTGACCGGGGGGTTTGGGGGGTATGGAATACCCTCCAATGCTCATAAAGTTTGAGTTTGCAAGCCAATTAGTACACCAAAAATTTGATAGAAGTTTCTCCTACAATAATAATAATAACACTGACTGCAAAACTAAAATCGAATATAATTTGCTAGAAAGCGCCTCCGTCTCATCAGTATTATTCATATGCGCGCATCTGAATCACGCACTATCAGATGGCTAGGCGGCCGGAGACCCCCAGGATCAGCTAGTTTTGTAAATGATTTCAGAATCGCCATATTACTCCATTTATTAAATCAATAAAACAACAAACAAACTGTTGGTTACCGTGACCGGGGGGTTTGGGGTTTATGGAATACCCTCCTATGTTCATAAAGTTTGAGTTTGGTAAGCCATTTAGCATCCCACCATCTGCGAGTAGCTCCATCTATAATAACAATACTAACTTCAAAATTCAAATCCTATATAGTAATATACTTTGCTAGAAAGCATTTCCTCAATGTCACCGATATTAGGCATACTTCTGACTGGTATGTTCATTTATTACCAACTAAAAACGGTTTACTAGTCTAAAAAAGTGTAGTACGATCTACGAAATAGAAGCAAGCATCTGATTCGTCACAATCGCCTCTAGTGAGGCCGAAGGCCGAGCAACCATGTTAATTACGCCCTAGAGCCTAGATATTAATTTGTAGTTAAATACAAATTTATATTTAATAAGTTTTGTTTTGCTTTGACGATTTGCCAAGTTAATATTCACTCGAAGGCTAAGCTAGGAAATTATGTGAAGTTCACGATTCCAATCCAGGATGTTTGCACTGTTACTCAACCAGTGAAAAAACCAATTTTCAACAACACTGTTCGAGAGATCATTCTATTTAGATAATTTTTATTGATATTTAGTTGAAAAGGATTTTAAAAATCGTACCTATAACGTGTATCCTCCTGACACTGGAATAGCCTGGGAGTAGGGGTATGCAAAATACATTTGTATCTTGGATTGAGGATAAAAAACCACACAATTACTTCAAATCTTTTGTTTAAAATTCAAAATAGCCTGCGGAGTTCTCATACATTGTGTCATAAATCTCATATTTTGAATTTAGAATAAAAATTTCCAAAATATTTTACATTTTGTACATTTCAAATACATTTTGTCCACCCTTATATTTGTTTAAAGTTTAAAGTACGAAATGTTAAATATTTTGAAATTTGATACGAGATACAATAATATGAGACCGTATACTTAATTTTTTCTACTTTCTATCCAAAATACAAATTTTTTTCTCATCCCTGCCTGGAGGGTATTCCATACCCCCCAATTCTGATCTCATAACATGAATATGTGTGTATTTTAAACGCTTCTGATTTAATAAAATCAATCTCAAAATATATACTATCTTGGTCTTTGAGACCAGGGTATTCCATCATGCCCCCAACCGTAGACGGAGTTAGGTTAGGGATCTATCTCTATGCATAAATAAACTTCAGAGTCCTCACTCACCCATTTTAAATTTTTGTAGAATACTATACCTAGCATTACCAACATAAAAACCTGTGTAAGTTCGTAATTCGCCGAGTTGGGCCGAAGGCCGAACAACTGTTGCTTACACGATAGCGGCCGCCTGTGCCAGCTATTAGACAGTATTCTTATTTAATTTAAAAAGAAAAGAAGGATTTATCATGGATTCGGGGTGGGGGTCTAAGTAATAGAAGATCTTATAGATCCCAACAAATTTGTTGCAGTTTATTTATTTTCTTTGAATTTCCCTCAGTACACTATAAACAACTACACATTTATAATGCAGCAAGTGAAAATTGAACCGTAACAACTTCCGATATTAAATTATAAATTTTTAATTGGTAAAGTTTAAAGACTTGGGAAATCTTGTGCTGCGGAAAACTTACTCCTCCAAGCAACTCGATTACTAATTTGCTGCTACCGGACAAAAAATCAGACCACTTCGAAGTAGATCTACCAGAAAAACCATCCTTTGTTGATCTAATGGCGAATTAAGATATCAGATTTATTCTGATGTGATTCACTTTCCCGCAGGGAATAAAACTTTAATCCGGCCAACTGGCGCGGCGGTCCTGTGATTTTTTTACTAGTACAAGAAGATTTTGTAATAATATCTCTTTAGGTGGTAGCGAAAATTTGTTGTAATAAATTTTCTTTGGGTAAAAATGGAGTAATAAAATTGCAAGTTAATAGAGCCTCTCTCTATTAGGTAGATATTTACAATTTTCCTCCTAATAGCTCCGAAGTAAAACTATAGGGTCAGTGAAAATCTGTAGGGGTTTGGGTAAATACCAAGAGGAATTATTAGCTTTGTCCACATAAAAACCCTAATAGACTTTTGATGCTGCAAATCCCAACCCCAATTACTGGTACGTGATTTTCCAAGCGACAAATAAATTTTCACAATTAAACGTAAAATTTTTTATCACCTTTTGTTAGTTAGGTAATTGAATTGTTACGAAGGAGTGCGAGATGAAACGAATCAGTTTAATGTGAACGTGTTTCCCTTTAGAAGGGTGAAGTTATTATCTGCATTATTAACCCGGGCAGTGTCAGCGCGAATCTAATGTCATAATACAGTTATGTGGCACATAAACAGCCACTGAGGGTTTATTGCAACGTATTTAAAAGCCGTCGCCATCTTGATTCTTGTCTCTTTAATAATAGGGCACGTTTAGATACAATGTTTTGCTTTCGACCCTTCAAATTTCTCAAATGATGCTTATTGCGTTATGTTACTCTTTATGACTTGATTATCTAATATGACATTAATGCAATTTGAAAGGGTAGATTATTTAACATATCTCGTCGAGGGGTTGAACAAATTTAAACATTAAGTTAAACCTGATCGGGTAGTTTTTCTGCTTTTTCCATTTTATTCATATACGGAACCAGATTCAAAAAACATTTTAATTTTTTCAAGATTTTTTTACAACATTCCAAAGTCTCAATGCATTGCTTCATACTGCATGTCGAATTGCATTTAATGGACTGCATATTTTCTCGGTTGTGCTTGACTAAAAATTGTATTTCCTCATTTTATAATGTACATCCGTTCTTTATATCGTGATGAAAATCTTCCCCAAAGAGAAAACTCAGTGCGTGCTAAACCAAAGGTAACAAATCGGAAAATACACCAATTTTGATTACATTTATAATGCAGGACCAATTTGCCGGTTAGCTGTAAAAGTGTGACATACGAGGGCATGAAAACCATGGAACAAATAACATAGGTACAGTGAGGATTCCTCTACTTTCTATGTCTAGATTGATTTAACTATATACAAATTAGAGCCTCGTTTCTCAGTTTTTAAGTTTCACGATCCCCTAAATGCCGAAAAAGAAATTGCGACCCCCTGAGGAACAGTTATGATTTTCTTTTTACCCCTTAAAAATCCAATAGTATGGTAATATTTACCCTTATACCAGATCGCGATCCCCAAGATTTACGGTTGGAGGGTATTCCATACCCAAGAAAGCCATACCCAGCGCCAAGAAATTCAAAGTCATGCAATTTAAAAAAAAAGGAGTGAACTTTTTCAATGAATTCTTATTATTATAAAGTATCTAAATACAATGGATCTCGCTGATATTTACTATTAATGCGATTGCTCGGCATTCCTCTGCAGCCTCACCTGGAGAAATTGTGACAAGTCGGATGCGTGCGTCTATTTCTTAGGTCGTAAACTTATGTTTGGTAGGTAAACTTGATAGTAAGTGATAAATTAACGAAGCAATTAGAAGGGAACCTAAAAACAAAACTTTCTAGCAAATCATTATGTGCGATTGTTTCACTTTTGGTTAAGTTCCTCAGATGAATATAATATTTTTTAATCAATTGTTATAAAAAAGTGTTCTAAACAGTTATTTTTCATTCAAATAAAAAGATATTTTCACAAGCTAAAAAACCTCAAACTTTTCAAATATTTATATTGCTTTTACTTGTTATGATTATTCGCGATTTACATTACCGTTGGTGGCGCCACCATACCTAACGAAATACGTCCGACTTTTAGTTTGAAATTATTCCGTGACGTGGCGTTTTGTTGTTATCCTGGCTTTTATACCGCCGAGCGGTTTACCAGATCGCAAACGCTAGCCGATGCTGGCGTTTGCTTTTTAGCATTTTAAATTATGTTTTTACCTATGCCGAGTCGCTAGCCCGACGAAGAACCCACACTTCGTGGGGAGAGACGGCCAGAATACTTCACCCGGAATTGAACCGGGCATTCAGAGTTCATAGTCAACTTGCTTGACCACTATGCTCTGACCGCCTTGACGTGGCGTTTTGCTAATAGTCCAGTCAAAATAGACAAAAAAAAAGTGCAAAGTTTGCAATAATTCGCATCCAGCTGAAAATTGGCATAAACCTTAAATGCACTATTACAAACAAAATATCAAAAGTCTCCACCGATCCCACATCTGCTAAAAAAGTTATTCAAGGCCAAAAGTCAACAATATCGATTTTTTGCATTTTGCTCGTAAATGATAAGTGTTATCGTAAAAATAGGTTAGACAAAAATTGTAGATCATGAAATTCTCTACAATAGTACTTTTCATCACAAGGACGTAAAACGCGATTTTTCGTTCGAGGGGAGCGGGGGTTACGAGGCGGAGCGTAGCGCAGCCGAGGAACCCGACCGCTTCCGAGGTGAAAAAGTAGTTTTACGGCTCCGCGTGGTGAGAAGAACTTTTCGTTAGCCGTCAATGTGCGTAATATTTGCAGGAGGAACAATAAAGCGCCGCGCGACATTAAAAAAGCTGCCGTGTTAGTGTTTGCTAAGGAACACGTGCAGCAATTTGTCTCGACGCGACGGCGCAATATAAGTAACTATTATTATGCTAGCCAAATTAAGTTACACTATCACGTTCTAAATATTGCATATAGAAAGTAGTATAGAGGGACGTGACTCTATGCTTCTTTCCGTTTCTCTGTAAATATTGTAAATAGAAAGTATTATAGAGGGACGTGTCTCTATAATACTTTCCTTTTGTACATATTTTGTACTTATTTTGTACATAATACAGTAGAAACTTATGCTTTTATACCATTTTTATTGGTTTTTTCCTGCAAATATCGACGAAAACAATGTGGCTGAACTTAGCAACGGATTCGGATTCAGATTTAGATTCAGATTTACAATTTTACAGTGGACCAACTAAATCATAAACATGAAATAAAATTTTGTAAAATGTGCATTTTTAATGCAATTTTTGAAAGTCAAAAGGTATACAACAACAATAAATGTGTTCTAATGTCGACTCAAAATTTCTTTCATCCACCGGGAAGCCCTAAATGGTATTAAAACTAATATCAAAAATTAAAAAAGTAATACATGTAATTTAAACTAAACACTGGTGAAAATTGGATTTTGTTGAGTATAATAAAGGTACAAAATTTCAATTACTAACTCAGGGGTTAAGGGGGGTAGAATTACGACTTTACGTTGAAATTAAAATAACAATCGCATTATGTCTAAATCCCATTTACCTAAAAAAATTGACAATATTAGTTACACATATATAAAAATTTTCAAACCCCAACTCAGGGGTCTTGGGGTTGAATTTGCGACTCCAAGCTAAAATTCAGAAAAAAATGGCAGTGTGCTTCTATACAACCTCCGCCGAAAAATTGAGAATAATAAATTACATAAGTGTACGAAATCTCACTCCCCAATTCAGGGGACACGGGGGTAGATTCGCGTTTCCAAAATCAAAGTTGAAAAAAGTTGACGGTGTGCTTCAATGACACTATCGCCAAAAAATCAAGTATAATAAATAACATACGTGTACAAAATTTCAGTCCAAAATTCAGGGGACACGGGGGTAGATTTGCGTTTCTAAAATCAAAATTTAAAAAAGTTGACTGTGTGCTTCAATGGAACTAGCGCCAAAAAATCAAGTATATTAAATAACATAAGTGTACAAAATTTCAGGCCCAAATTCAGGGGACACGGGAGTAGATTTGCGTTGCCAAAATCAAATTTTAAAAAAGTTGACGGTGTGCTTCAATGACACTAGCGCCAAAAAATGAAGTATAATAAATAACATACGTGTACAAAATTTCAGTACAAAATTCAGGGGACACGGGGGTAGATTTGCGTTTCTAAAATCAAAATTTAAAAAAGTTGACTGTGTGCTTCAATGGCACTAGCGCCAAAAAATGAAGTATATTAAATAACATAAGTGCACAAAATTTCAGTCCAAAATTCAGGGGACACGGGGGTAGATTTGCGTTGCCAAAATCAAAATTTAAAAAAGTTGACGGTGTGCTTCAATGACACTAGCGCCAGAAAATAAAGTATACTATATAACATAAGTGTACAAAATTTCAGACCCAAATTCAGGGGACACGGGGGTAGATTTGCGTTTCCAAAATCAAAATTTAAAAAAGTTGTCGGTGTGCTTCAATGGCACTAGCGCCAAAAAATGAAGTATAATAAATAACATACGTGTACAAAATTTCAGACCCAAATTCAGGGGACACGGGGGTAGATTTGCGTTTCCAAAATCAAAATTTAAAAAAGTTGTCGGTGTGCTTCAATGGCACTAGCGCCAAAAAATGAAGTATATTAAATAACATAAGTGTACGAAGTTTCACTCTCCGATTCAGATGTTACGGGGTAGATTGGCGTGTCCAAATTCGTTATTAAAAAAAAAGTTTCTATGATATATGATTATAATTACTGTAGTACCGAAATCTCAACAAGCAAAACCAAATATTTAAAAAACTTAAAGTTTTTATTATTGGGTCAAGGGGGAAAAATGAAACACCTAAAAAGAAGGGGAAAAGTGAAACAGGCATGTAATTAATAAACAATATGACTTAATTACAAAATCGAAAGCGCTATCATATTCTGTAAAGTTTATTTTCAATTATATAAAAATTTGAGATATTATATCTTCCTAGGAGTACTGTAGATAACGTCTTTTCGTAAACGATGTAAAAATATGTAAAATTAATTTCATTTCTTGTTGTACAACTTTCTCTATTACTGCAATATAAATTGAAATTTTTAATTTATATTAATTTTGCACACAGAAAATAGATGAAAGATGAGAAAGCCTTACTTGTTTTATTTTTTTAATAAAGTGCTTTTTTTATAATATTAAATTAAACTTTTGGGAAAATATGAAACAGCAATCAGGGAAAATATGAAACAGCTGCAGGGAAAATATAAACCACTTTCTGTACTTCAATATAAAATTTGGTAGCATGGTAATCCTTAACTTGCATGTTTTGATTCATATCGTGATATATCTACGCCTACGTTTGATAGAAATTGCTTAGAAATCCAATAAATACTAGAATACTACTAGGTAGGCAAGTACATTATCTTGCTTGCAATAGCACATTCCAATTAATTTGACTTGCATTTTTTACATTGTATAGTCTTAAGTTTATATGCCAGTCATTGTAGAAAAATGGGTATGAAAAAATTTCGGAAGTTTTCTCATTTTTAGGCAACATTGGAGGAGGTAAAAAAATAATAAATCCGATTTTGCACCCCTTTCCGCCCCCAGGAACATTGTTAAATTAACAAAAAGCGTGAATTTGCAATTGCAACCTTTGAGAACATTTTAATAATTTATTGTTACACATCTTCAATAAAGTTTTGCACCCCGCTACAATGACCGGAACATTGCAAATGATAGCTTATCAATTTCATTTTGGTATAAGTATATCCTGTCGGAAAAAATTGTAAAAGTATGTAAATAATTGCTTATGCAGTCATATAGGCAAATTAATTATCCCAACTATTTGCAGTGTTCCGGTCATCGTAGTATGGTGGAAACTTTATAGAAGATGTGTAATAATTATTAAAATGTTCTCCAAGAATTGCATAAATTTCGGAATTTCTTTCATAATTATTACAAATTTACGTTCTTTTTTTAATAATTTAACAATATTCCGGGGGGCGGAAAAGGGTGCAAGAATCGGATTCATAATTTTTTGACCTTCTACAATGTTGTCCAAAAATATAAATACTTTTGGAATTTTTGTTTAACTTGTCACTTTTTAAGAGTGTACAATAATAAATTAGTGTTATATCATTAAAAGTAATTTTAGTTCATATTTAAAAATGGTACGAAATTATAAAAAAGTGAAAAATAAGGCAAAATAAGTTAATATAAAAAGTTTATTTTTAAAGTTAGTGCCAGTGATTTAAAATAAATATTAAAATAATTTTTTATTTTTTAGTACCTACACATTTTTAAT
Source organism: Rhagonycha lutea (assembly GCA_958510855.1). Taxonomy (NCBI): domain Eukaryota; kingdom Metazoa; phylum Arthropoda; class Insecta; order Coleoptera; family Cantharidae; genus Rhagonycha; species Rhagonycha lutea. The sequence goes on from OY294041.1 coordinate 31,603,196, forward strand.
TTTAAATAAAAACGTTTTTTTTTAAACCTTCATCCATTCGCGTATGAGGAAAATCAGCCGCATTTTTTAATATGCATTCTCTTCCATTTCCTTCCAGAGCGTCCAATGGCAGGAGTGGGAAGGGCTTATATTCTATAATTACTATCTCCTCCACTCGACCATGCCCATGTTCTGAAATAAATCTCCACCAGCCGTCTCAGTACAATCACAAACAACCGTAAGTGCCTTAATGCGGCCAATTTGCCGCATAGCGCGATCGATAACGAAAACTTTTCATCAATACTCGAATGTTGGTTTATGTCCATTGAATAAAGGAAATCTAATGAAACCGATTAAAATCTTATGCGGGCAATTTGATTTTGGAAACGCAAACCTACCCCCGTGCCCCGGAATTTGGGCATGAAATTTTGTACACTTATGTTATTTAATATAATTGATTTTTTGGCGATAGTGTCATTGAAGCACACCGTCAACTTTTTTCAACTTTGATTTTGGAAACGCGAATCTACCCCCGTGTCCCCTGAATTGAGGAGTGAGATTTCGTACACTTATGTAATTTATTATTCTCAATTTTTCGGCGGAGGTTGTATAGAAGCACACTGCCATTTTTTTCTGAATTTTAGCTTGGAGTCGCAAATTCAACCCCAAGACCCCTGAGTTGGGGTTTGAAAATTTTTATATATGTGTAACTAATATTGTCAATTTTTTTAGGTAAATGGGATTTAGACATAATGCGATTGTTATTTTAATTTCAACGTAAAGTCGTAATTCTACCCCCCTTAACCCCTGAGTTAGTAATTGAAATTTTGTACCTTTATTATACTCAACAAAATCCAATTTTCACCAGTGTTTAGTTTAAATTACATGTATTACTTTTTTAATTTTTGATATTAGTTTTAATACCATTTAGGGCTTCCCGGTGGATGAAAGAAATTTTGAGTCGACATTAGAACACATTTATTGTTGTTGTATACCTTTTGACTTTCAAAAATTGCATTAAAAATGCACATTTTACAAAATTTTATTTCATGTTTACGATTTAGTTGGTCCACTGTAAAATTGTAAATCTGAATCTAAATCTGAATCCGAATCCGTTGCTAAGTTCAGCCACATACGAAAACATACTCTTTTCGTACCTCAAAACGTATACGAAAAGTGCTCAAATACGTCCGCGGTAACGAAAAAATTATTCTTATACTTATTTTCGTACGAATCGCTATTCCGGATATATCGCGATTTCGAAAATCACTTAATTATTACTAATATTACCATTTTTTCAATCAATAGGACACTGTCTAATAAAACTTCCCAACTTTTGAATCGTGATATCTGATGAATAACGATTCGTATGAAAAAAAGTATAAGAATAATTTTTGTAGAGAATTTCATGATCTATAATTTTTGTCTAACCTATTTTTACGATAACACTTACCATTTACGAGAAAAATGTAAAAAACCGTTATTGTTGACCGTTGACCTTGAATAACTTTTTTAACAGACGTGGGATCGGTGGGGACTTTTGATATTTTGTTTGTAATAGTGCATTTAAGGTTTATGCCAATTTTCAGCTGGATGCGAATTTTTGCAAAGTGAAATGTCTATTTTGACTGGACTATAATGTAAATCGCGATGCTCATGATTTAAATTATCAAATCCAATTCAACAAAATACCCGTAAACATACTGGAGATTGCACTTTCTATACATCCAATTTATAGTTTTAAATTATTCCGTGTGGTGGCGTTTTGTTAATGTAATGTAAAAAAATAAATTCGAAAATCGAGTGAAATTTATAAAAAATAGTAATTAAAAATATTAATAACTATGTTTACTTTACAAAAGGAAAATTGAATGTTATGGAATAACAACCCCTCCCCTCTCCCTTAAGCATATTTTTTACTGTAATATATTCTTTTTAGTTTACATAAAAATTAATAAAATCAAATATTTTATTATTTTTAATTTTCTTTATTTGTGCCACTTTAATCAGAATTTGGTTTATATCTGATAAGCAGGGCCGTTGCTACCTGCTCTGTTTGCCTCGCCCTTCAAATTTCTAATATGTCGCCCCAAATCACAAAATTGTAATGAAAGCATTAATTAAAAATTATTTCTTAGGCATAATTCATAAATATTATATAGATCACATTCAACAAGCCCCCTGTCATTTTGCCCCCCTTAGGAGTCGCTTACCTGGCTTACCGCTTAGCACAATCCCTGAATTTAAGGTTATGTTTTATAAAGCAAACGGTGGCCATTTTGTTGATGAACGTACGCACTGAAAAACTAGTTTCTGATGTCGGTTTCTCTTTTGCACGTAACATAGAGAGATCTCCCATATTCGCTGGGTGCGAAGTGCATAGTGGGGGTATTAAAAAACGACGCCAGCGTCCGCTGCGGACAAATTGTGCAAAAAAGGTGGTCAGATGTCACGCACTCATTGGCTGGATGCGTAGTGCATAATGGGGGTATTAAAAACGACGCCAGCGTCAGCTGCGGACAAATTGTGCAAAAAACGGTGGCCAGGATGTCACGCACCCAGCGAATACCATAACTCGGCCTGAGCCCTTCACACTTTTTATGTCATACTCATATAACTTTTGTAATTTTAATCCTCCAATTTTCTTGAAATTGAAACAATTTCAAATTGTTATGAATGGATCAGCAAGTCAGATCTTTTTGAGGGAGAAGTGTGAGGCCGGACGCCGAGCTATGTTGTATAATGATGGAGAACCGCCTCAACCTTACACCTCAGTAAAATGGCTACACTTTACTTTGTTTTTATTGCCAGACCAAAATAGTTGGCTGACGAAATCTGAGATTAAAGAATAGGGGTTAATTTTATAAAAGTGCGATATCACTCGATGAATTTTATCCGACAGCAAAGAGAACCTTAAATTTAAACATAATTTTCTTTCAATATTTCAAGGATTTAAAAATAAATTATAAGTGACAAGTGTCGCTAGTGAAACTTTTGACAATTCGGTTTTGCTTATAACGGTTTCAAATTGTGAAGACAAAGTTAAAATAATTTTGATATTCAATAATAACAAGAACGTGACATAATTTGTATCACTGCGGCCTTAAGGCCGCACAACTTGTGCAATCTATTAACACAATTTTTACTTTTGTGTCTTATTATTATTTCTACCTAGTTTTTATATTAGCAATACAAACTGGTGCCCAATTACGGGCAACAAATCAAATTCATTTCGTTTAAGTTTAAAAAGTTGTACCGCAAATTTGTATAAAAGCTTAACGATAAAATTTATTTAACAAAATTAGAAATCAAAGCTTTTATATTTGAACCAACACTAATTACGAAGAAAAGTTTTTCTTTCAAGGAAGCGAGCGTTAAAGGAATCGAATTTTGTGTTGAGAATGTACATTACTTTGTTTCATTTTGTGTAGTCGGGTTTCAGAGACTTAGCTCACAGCATTTTAATTAATGAATTAATGTAGCTCGTCTCTTAAACACTGTTTATGTCGCGGTAATTACGAGAGTTGCCGCCACTAGATTAGTTCCCCCTTCAAAAGATACTAACACGAAACGGCTACAACTTTAATCGAGCTTGAGTACAAATTAAAATATGAAATGGAGGTATTTGCAACTTTTTATTAGTATGAACGAACATTTTTTCTTTTGTACTTCAATCACTCGCGAAGGTTAAGGAAGGTAAGGCGTAGTTCAGCACTCTATTTAAAAATCGAACAGCAAATTTGGGAGTTAATTTTGAAATTCGCGGTAATTTATTATAAGATGATAATCCCGATGATAGAGAATTTTTCTGATTTTGGCAAGATAACGGGAAAGTTAAGGAATTAAAAAATATTTTTTAATTTAAAAAGTTAACAGATGAGGTGCATAAAGTCTTGAATTAAGGCAATAAGGATTTACTAAATACGTAGGGTGTAGTTTAAGGGTGAAACTCAAGGATGTTGGTCTTTACTGCTAATAGGGTGAATTACTTTGCCAAGATTGGGGAACTACCCTCTTAGTTAAAAGTTATATCAAATATGGCTGATTCTTTTTTATTCGAGATAATTTGATGCACTTTTTAACCTTTTAAAGGTAAAATGAAGAATATTTGGATTGGGAGCAGCTAGAAATATCAGGAGCGATTGTTGATTTTATATCTTTAAAGCTGATTACTTATGGTATGTTTAACGCAGATTATTTCACCCCGGGGTGTCGCTGTTTGCGTTGGCAACAATGAAAACAATAGAAAATTGAACAAAAAGAAGATCTACTACTGTTTGTTGGGAACAAAAGCTATCGATGAAACATTTGTTGCTCGAGCTATCTATTTCAGGTAGAGAGCGCTTTTTAGAATTTTTCATGCGTGAATTTTGTTTAATGATGAATTTGTAACATATACGTCGTTTATGTGTAAACAGTTGAAATTTTTTATCGTATCTCAATAATGATGTTTCATAATTGGTGTTCGATTTAAAACGAAATGTTTCAGTTTAATTTAAAAGCAGCGCAATTATAATAACAAAAGTAGACTTTTTATGAATTGAAAACACATAATAAATTTTCTAATTGGCCATTTCGTGCTCTAAGCAAAAATCCACGATATAATAACTTCACCAGGAAACACTAAACAACGGAGCATCGTTTACTCGTGCCCTTTTGTTTTTAAACAAAGACCGACGCCAGACGCTACTTTGTTCAAACTCGCTGCTGATTGGGCCTTCTTTTGTTTTATTTTCTGGCCTATTACTTACGCCTAGAGGCTTTCATTTCCGGTTTATTTTATCAACAAAATTATTGCACTTAACTAAAACTACTTACACTTTTCGATACCGACGCTCATTTTGCTTATTGAAAATTGAACTAACTCTTCAACTTAGTTTTTCTAACACTTCAAAAACAATTCAATTCATGTGCGAAAAATTACACAAAACCAATGAATCACAACTCTACTGTTAATACTTACATAATAATAAGATGTACTCCAGTTTAACGTGGAATCCCAAACACAACACTCAGATTCCAAGTAAGTAACTTTACGGTTATTCCACGCGCTTTTTTACATTACACGTTGAAATCACGTCTATTTTACGTGTAATTTACTATTTAAACAAATGACATTTTTGACGAAATTCATTTTTGACTAAATTAAAATTTAAAACGTTGAAATAACATGTATTCCACGTGTATACAACGTGTAATTATGGTAATCTATTTCACTTTATTATAACGTAACCCTTAAAAAGTTTGTTATTTTTTATTTTCATTGATATTATTTTAAAAATGTTTTACTTATTAATCGATGAAAATATAAATAAAAAAATAATAAAATATAGAATCTTATATAAAGAGGGGAGCATAATATTCAAAAGTTGTGAAACAAAGCAAAGAGAAACATTAAAACCAATTAAATTTTACTGAACAAATAAAATTAAATAATATGTTATTATTTACAACAAAGAAATTTAATAACAAAAACGGATATTAGAAAAATTAAGTAAATTGATAAAGTAGGAAACACAAACATACATTGATAAAAATTAAGGTCGCGGACGTTTGGTTATCCAATAAATTACAATTTTTTAAATGTGCAAATGGCTACCGAAATTTAAGGGAGTTTAAATTAATTTATTATTGTATTGGAATGAGCGAGAGGAGACTTTTGGTTTAGAGGCAGTGGCGTAATTTCAAATTTTAGGCTCGGGAGCAAGAGCTTTGACGGGCCCCTCGATTGAGAGGTGTGCGATTTAAAAATTAAAATTTAGCCGCAAAATAATGCAGTTTAAGGGGGTACAATACATTGGACCTAGGACTATTCCTCCCTCTGCCTCCCTTGTTATTTACGCCACTATCCATACCTCCCCAGATAGATCCCAAAATAGAAAAACACTTCAAAATGAGATAAAATTAAGTTTATCAATGATATATTGTGCACGAGCTCATAATATCATTGCATTGGTACTATTATGTAGTTTATGGTCCTAAAAAAATCTTTTCCTGAGTTGTCAGTAAACAATTGAAAATAAAATTGAAACTGGGTGCTATAGAATCTATCCCTCTCTCTCTCTCTTTCCGAGTAGTCTCCCCTCGGCAGGCAATGGCAAACCACCGGGGTGTAATCTGCCATGAAAGGCCTTTGTTAAAAGGCTCACCACGCCCTGCAGAAGGGTAATATGGACTGAAGAGAGAGAGAGAGAGAGAAAGATCAATTTTGAAAAGTTATATCGTTACTTCCTTGTGCTGGGGGGTATTCCATACCCCCCAGACCCCCCGCTTTCACGTCCATTTCAGGGGAATAAATTTATTTTAGTTTAACAATGTTTTTAATTGTATAACTAATATTTAAATTAAACGTACCCGTGGCAAGCGGTTTAATTTGCACTACATCCGGCCCCGTTGAAATAAAACATTGTTATACCAAAACAAATTTATTTCCTTGAAATGGGCGTGAAACCGGGGGGTCTGGAATACCCCCCATGGGAAGGGGGTACACAACAATTCGGGACCGGCCTACTCGACACCGCACCACCCGGATCTATCTTTTAACGGTCCCCTCATTTAACAAAATCGTTTCCTAACACTAACCTAAGTTCGAATGGTGGATTCCCGTTACCCAGTCATCCAGTGCCGAGTTTTTTTACTAAGGGTATTTACTCTTGTAACGTAAAATCGTTATTGACGTTGTTTCGCACGTCTATGGATTTTATTCTTTTTTATTCTCTCGTGGGCTACGCCTATGGGAAAAATAGCGGGACGTGATATATCAGGGGTTCTGTCATTTTTGGAAAAGTTTTATTTCAGTTTACGTTAGTGGATACCGCTAAATTTGGGATAAAGACACCTGTTATTGCTCCTGTCTCATAATGACGACGCGACGCTCGATTGCGGATTTTTCCGTTTTATTGTTTGATTCAGGCTTCGGTGCAAGTTAGTTGTAAGTAGTTTTACCATCATTTCTGGGCCTAATTCCGTATCGCTTTATATCGAAATACTACAATTACTACGTGGACCTCGAAGTGTGTACAGTGGGATTTTTTTCCATTGCGTACCTTGCGTTTTAGATATTCACACCTGGCAAGTGACCTTGGGGTCAATCAGTTAACCTTTAACCAGAAGATTTATTTTCGTTTGGGACTGACAGACAAGGACAGTGGAATACTTTTGGTTTTTCATCTACACCATCAATCGCGTACAGAGAAATCTGTATAAGATAGATTTTGTGAGCACCGAAAGATCTGACGTGAGTTTTTTTTTATCCTCTGTATAAGAGATTGTGCCCTTGGTTAATTTTAGACTGTTAAGGTCTGCTTGGGTACCTCCACGTACCTTTTATGCCATTTGACCTTGTTAGTTGTCGTACGTAAGTAAGTATTCGACGGATGCTTTTTTGTGTGCGATTTATTGTGGCAGAGATTAATAAGTTAACTATTGTTTCCAACTTAGTTTTATTTTCCTCGAGAAATGGCAAACCGAAGTGGCCTACCACAGGCAAATTTGCCAGTATATCTGGGTGTGGGGGAATTTCACTTGTCTGGAAACAGTTCAAAGACCTTCAAGAGGAGATCTATTCTCTAAGGGCCCTTCGTGAGGAAAACAGGGCGACAGCAGCGGAGACGCAAGATCGATTCATGAATATTCGCAAAACTATAATGGCCGATGTACTTGAGGAACTTGATAGGATGCGGAACGTGAAGTTGGAGACGTGCAGAAGTGCACGGAGGCTCCAAATGACAGTGAGGAGGGAGGGGAAATCCCCAGACCCTGGAATGCGACGTCGGAGACGTGCAGAAGTGCATGATGACTCCAAATGATAGTGAAGAGAATGGGAGAATTACCAGACCGTGAAACAGAAGAATCGAATCTTAAGTAACGAGGTTCAAATCTTAGACGAGTAATTATCGATATGCAAAAACGCATTAACGAGCTAGAGGAGCAAAGCAGTTAAGAGGACGATGGGACGGGGGAAGGCATTACTACACCGGCCCCTGCAATATTGGAAGAACTGCGTGTCCGACTCAGGATGGTTGGGAACAGGAAGATGGGTTTACACCGATCCCCAAAACGAGACGTAAGAAGAAGCCGTCAAATTCAACGAAGCTCGTTGGTGAGGAATTGGTGGTGAAAACCAGCCCAACCCTTGCATATGAGGAAGCTCTACGGCTATTAAAGAGCTCCATGGCCAGAAATCAGCAGGGCAGTGGCAGCCATCCGGGCCGTCAGGGCCACCCATGTTGGAGATATACTAGTCGAGCAGGACAAAGGGAAGAAGAAAGGGTTGAACGCAAAAAATGAACGACTATTTTGAAGGACCATGTAGTGGGGGAGGGGGGGTTAATGCCACAATAGATCAGTAAGGCGTCACAATGTGGTTGATTTCCTTAATTATTCTCAAAACTTACAACAAATAGAAATAAATTTAAATAATTATAATTATTAATTGTCAGCGGTAGAATATGCACGATTGCACTATTCTGCCCCCTGAAATAACACCACCCAAAAAATGAACTACAAAATCTCTTTGTATCTAAATAAATATAAATTAAACAAAAACTTAACTAGACGTTAAAATATTAGATTTTAACTGTAAGTAAAGAACAACATACGAGAACATTTTAATTTAAAAAACACTTAAAGAACAATTCTAACCTTTTTGTGCCAAGGTACAAACAGAGAATATTTGAAAAATTCAGAAAACTGAAACTACGGGGGGGGGGGGGGGGTCAAAAACAACGTGGTGTTTTTTATAAAACTTGAAAACTATAGTAAAATGAATGAAGATATAGCGAAGTAAATTTGTAAATTTGCTACATCGATGTTTCGGGATTCTGTCCCTCGTCAGGCAAATCTCACAAGCAAGAATACAAGAAAATATTTAAAATTAATCGTCACAAAAAGGTTAAAATTGTTCTTTAAGTGTTTTTTAAATTAAAATGTTCTCGTATGTTGTTCTTTACTTACAGTTAAAATCTAATATTTTAACGTCTAGTTAAGTTTTTCTTTAATTTATATTTCACATAAAACATACTAAAATCACACTCTATTCTTGAAAAAATTTCTTTTTTAAGATCATATTTCTGTATCTAAATAAACTTATTGTTAGTGCAAATAGTTAAAATTAATAAATCTGAGTGTTAATTTTTTTAAATCCTTTCAGTTGTTGGCTTGTTGGCTCTTGGCTGGAGAAGCTACAGTAATAAATAAATGATTTGGCAATGGTCGACTGACGAAAATATGTCGACGGTTGCGATAGAAGTAATTTGAAGGAGAATTCGGAAATAGAGAGCGCCGCAGGCGATTTATTATCATTACTATAATGTTTTAACAGATGGTCTTCTCTCGTCAGGGTCAGAAATGCGTATGCTTGGAAGTGTGAATACAAGAGAATAAACAATCAGAGCACAGTACACTAATGTTAAATAAACAGGTGGTATAAAAATAAGCAATAGACACAGCAAATAAAAGTCAGGCACAGCTGAATTGTATAACAAAGTGTAGACAAAATAACACAATCAGGATAGTTACCATGATTTCAACAATTAGTTAGGGTCAAAATTTTAAAAAGGAATTGATTATTGTTTTTTTCTTCCGAGGGGGGTGGGCTTGTTGTTACAAAAAATCAGTAAGGCCACAGCATGTGGTTGATTTTGATAATTCTCAAAAATTTCGTAACAGAATAAAAGTTTAAATAACAATTATTTTTAATATTTTTAAATAGAAATCATGAATTTCTGCAGCTGAAGGATGAACACAAAAAAATTGAGAGGGAGAAGGCAGAATTGAGGGGGGTGTTGATTTCACAAAAAATCGGTAAGGCAAAAATGGTTTGGGCTGATGATAAAATCTGATCATTCAAAAATTTACTGCCTGAATACAAGAAGTGATACCCGACTTTGTACAGGCGTCCCTACAAAATGGCCGTCTTTTGCAGATGTTTGTTTTAATAAATGCAAACTTCAGATTCGTTTAAACCGCTTAAATTTTAACAGCACGTCGACCCTGAGTTTGTTGTTGAGCTGCATCATTGTGATAATCTGTTAAGGGTGTGATTTTAAAAGCAGTTCCAAAACTCCATTTACAGATCAAGTTTTTTTTGGCATTTTTTTTTGTTTTTTTTAATGGAAAGAAGACAATTTCCCGAAGATCATGATATAATATTTTTTACTGGCTTTGCAAACGGATTAGCATTTTAATTATGTTAATTAGCAATTTGGGCACGTCTCGGATTAAGCTTTGGCTTAATCTGCATAGGTAAACTCAGCCTGGAAGTCTTAATCCGCTTAAGGTATTTTAATCCTCTCGGATTAAGCTTAGGCTTAATAAACTCAGCCTGGTAGTCTTAAGCGGCTAACATAGGCGCAACTAGGGTCAAAAGTTTGGGGGGCTAAAAAAATGTTTTCAAACATTTAAAATAACGAAAAATTGGGATATTTTGGGGGGCTAACTTTAATTTTGGGGGGCCTAGCCCCCCCAGCCCCCCCTAATTGCGCCTATGGCGGCTAAGATTAATCAATACTACCAATTTTATAATAAAATTTTAAAAACGTAGTGTTTTTAAAAATGTTTAAAAATATTGAAGAATTTAACAAGATACGCAACCTAACGAGCAAAAACGTGTCGAAAAAAATGGGTCGAGATGTGGACGTTAGCGTTGATTGGTAGAATAGAATAATTATAAATATTCATTCAATCAACGCTGAAGGATAATCAATGTTAACGTCACCTACATCTCGACCCATTTTTTTTCGACACGTTTTTATTCGTAAGGCTGCGTATCTTTTAAGTTCTTCAATCAACAATTTAACAAAGTAATATATTGTGGTGTTTTCTTTTTAAGGGTTGTAGACAACCAAAATTTGTAGGGGTTATGTTATAATAATTTTGAAAAATTTGAAAATTTTTATATTTGAAAAAATTTCATGTTGCGCCACTGGATTTTTTTTGAGAGAGAAATATCCGCGCCTGCGAACGAGAGGACTCTCTTGCTTGGTCGCCACGTAGGTGGATGGCGGCGAGAAAAGTTAAAGAGTCGATTATTATGTGAAATTTAATTTAGTTTCAAAGTAAAAATTATTAGTGAAAAGTGCGTCAATTTTCTTTTTAGATTATTAAGAAGAATAAAAAAATTAAAACCAATTTAGAAAGCCGTGGCAGTTATCACAAGCCGTGGTAACATCTGGCTAACCAACGTGGAGCTGATAGAATTTTACTACATCTGGCACCCGTAACGTGGAGCTGAGTGAAGAAAATAGGGCCGATTTTTTTCACGGAACTCACCTTTGACCCTGAGATCAATTAAATTTAAAATTAGCATAGGATTTAGCAAGAGGTTTTGCTAATATTAAAATGGCAACCAGGGAGAAACTCATGGCCATGCTAAATCTCATGAATCAAAACATGATGACGCACTTTGACGAAATGAACAGGAGTATAAATCAAATAAAGACAGAAAATAGAGAAATAAGGGAACATGCAAACAGAATGATAGAAGAAATAAAGGAAGAAAAAAAAAATGTGGTGTAGGCAGCATTAATAAAAAAGTCCTGGAGGAAGAAATTGAAAATTTAAAAGAAGATAAGGTGGTCGAAGTTGTCGCGAGCGAGGGGGTAGAGACCCCAGAAGAGGATTTGAAATGTGGTGTAGGCGCCATTGTTAAAAAAGTCCTGTTTTACTCAAGGAAGGAAATAAGGAGAAGAAAGTGGAAAAAGCTGAAGGCAAAAAAAAAATTTAATTGGTTGCAAAGACAAGGTTACCCTAAGAAAATCAAAAGTGAAATTAAATTAGAAATTGTTTCTAAGGATTTAAAAGAAGAAGTGGAAAGTGCTCCCAATCCAAGTCCAAGAGGGGATGATAGTTTGGAAGAGGTCATTGCGGATGAAGACGTCATGCCGGCAAGTAAAGTGAGATGGTGTTTCCAAATTGGAAACATTTTTAAGAAAATTAAAATGAAAATAAAGAAAATTGTTGGAAACATTCGAGTAAGGAAGAGGAAAGAGGGGGTAGTGAAAATGCGAGAGATTTCTTTGGAGAAGTGGGGGTACCGGAGAAGTAGATGGAAAGTCACCGAAGAAAATCAACCCCAAAATAATTAAATAAACATGGACAAGAAAATTTGAGTAAGAATATTTTATTTAAAATTTGTTGATAACCGCTATGAAAAATGACAAGATAAAAGTAAAACGTGTAAATAAAATTAAGACATTTGTAAATTTGATTATAAAGTTAAAATGGAATCGTCACCAAGGAGAAGAAAATTATGAAGAAGCTTAAATAATTGAAACAATTAAAATGATTAACAATTTAATAATTAACGAAAAATTTAAATCGGCGCACAAGAAAAATTTTAAAATAAATCACAAATTTAAAATAAGGTGAAATTAAACAGTAAAATTACAGAACAATTTTTGAAAACAGAAGCAAGTCTGGAATTTTGAAAATTTAAGAAGAAATTTAACCAAGAAAGGTTTTTTTTTCAAAAAGAAAATTTGAAAATGAACGTACGACATCGATCGACGATTCGAAATTTATAAAGCGTATTTGAGCAGAAATTTAAGATATTTGGAAATTTAATTTAAACCAATAGAAAAGATTTGGTTGCTATTTGATAATGTTATTTGAAATTGAAGTAAGATTTAATGATTTATAAAATGAATTTAAAATAATTGGCGCAGATGACCACTCCATTATGAGGGCATCAATTTAGAGATTGTAATTAAATTAATTGAGTAATGAGAATTTGAAAATAATTAAAGAAGTTTATAATAGTGAAAAAATTTGAGTATAGAAAGTTGAATGAAGATGAAAATTATTAGAAGAATGCTACGGTACGCGAAAATTGAAATTGTTGAAAAGTTCATACAGGAAGAATCACTGTTTTGAAGAAATTTAATTTGAAGATTGGAAAGAAGAAAGATTTGCTGATAGTTTTGAAAGAGGTTGGTCAAGTCACCAAAATTTAGTAGATTAATTTTGTGCGCATAATTTTGTAAGATTGTAATATTTCTGATTGGATTGATAGAAGGTGTTTGGTGACGATTGAAAATTTCGAAATTTTGTTTTGATTTAATTTAGTTTGTTCAACTAAATCATTATTTTTATTTTGAGTATTTTGTAAATTTGATAAGATTTTGTAAGTTTTGAAGAGGATTTGTTTTAAAAGTGATCAAGATTAGTAGAACGTAGGGGGTATGCTTTGTAGATTTGATTTTGAGCTTTGATCTATGTGAGTGGGAAGTGATTTTTCACCACTTTATTTTTTATGTGGAATGTCAATAGACCGCACTATTTTTACAAAATAGCTTGCAAGTTGCCATTTCACAAGGGGGTAAAAAGATGTGGTGTTTTCTTTTTAAGGGTTGTAGACAACCAAAATTTGTAGGGGTTATGTTATAATAATTTTGAAAAATTTGAAAATTTTTATATTTGTAAAAATTTCATGTTGCGCCACTGGATTTTTTTTGAGAGAGAAATATCCGCGCCTGCGAACGAGAGGACTCTCTTGCTTGGTCGCCACGTAGGTGGATGGCGGCGAAAAACGTAAAAGAGATTTTTTGATTTTGTAATATTAGTTTAATTGAATAAATTTTTTTGAAAAGTGCATGGAAAGTGTTTTAAATTTGCTTTTTAGAAAACCGTAAGAAGGAATTTTTATGAGCGAGCCGAGGCATATGGGTAAAATAAACCGACCGTGGCGAAATACAGACTTATCGGCCCACATTTTGTAAATTTTGATTGGAGTTTACAATATTGAAGTCTGTGGTTGGTAAATTTTACTACAATATGATATGCTGTAATTTGAAGGTTATTGGCTATATTCAGTTTTGAGTCATCTTTCATAAAAAACAAAAATGAAAAAATTAATAAAAAATATATAGTTAGGTACATATTACAGTTATCAACTGATGGTTCGCATTTTAGGCTGACATGCGGGAGCGAGTTTGCTCCGAGCAACATACGTGAGCAAATTTGCAACCGACATAATATATATGTTTAAAATATGTCATGACACAATTAAAATAGCAAGTGAAATTTTGTTTCGACCATAATTTGAATGATTTTAGAAAACGCGCGCCTTTTGGAACCAATGCAATTTTTCTTTCATTCTTTCTGACCAATGATAGACGTTAATTATAAATCTAGGTAACTACTTCACCTATTGAAAAAATTGTCGTCCAAAGATAGATCTGGTACAAAAATTAATTAGGTAAAACATAAAACTATTTCTGTAAGCGCTTAAAATTATGAAATTAGAATTAATTTGGAAGTTATAACGTGACCAATAATATAACTGCTGTGATTGGTCATATCTAAAGACATAATTACTTCGAAATTAATTTCAATTTCAAAATCTTAAGCACGTACCAAAATAGTTTTATGATTTACCTAATTAATATTTTTGAATCATTTAAAAATATTCATTATTAACAGTACACTCTTTACTTGTAGTTTTGTCATTTTAAGGTTCTAGATCAATTGGACTAGATCATAAAATTCAACAGATGTCACTAGTTGCTTTATTATATTTTATTTTATCCAAGATACAAACCTTTTAAACAGGTATAATATTGTAATATAACATTTGAAAAATAATTTTAAATAAATGTACCCACAGTTGTTGTATACCTCAAAGTCATAGACCCTGTTATTACCTACCTGGCTTATGAATAATGGGTCATGGTTATGAAGTACCTGCGGTTAAAAATTTTCCGTTTTATAACAAAATTATGTTTTGTCAGGATTTACTAAAAATAAGGTTCTCGAAAATATTAAATTTGTAGATTTTTAGATAGGGCCGGATCAGAGCTGGGATCTAAATCAATGCATTTGTTCAAGTGACGAAAATTTTGAATACAATTTCGTCTAATAGCAAAGGTACATTTAAGTAATTGGCGTTACCAATACAATTCGTATTTTGATTTTTTTTATTGAATTTTTGAATTTTCTTACCTAATTAAACAGTACTTTTAAATCTACTTTTTTCTAACCAATCACAGATGCTGCTTTATACATAAAAGTTGGTTTCGAAAAATACAGCATTCTAGTTTGACAAAAGAATACAAACATAAATCATTGTTATATGGGACTATGTAAACCAGGGGTGAGCAACCCGCGGCCCGCCACATTTTTTCGTGCGGCCCGCCAAAGACTTTTAGGTTGAAAATTTTTTAAATTGATAATATATTTTCCATAGATATATCATTGTAATAAAACAAGTAAGCACTATTTCTTTTGAAAATGAATTGTATCGACCAAAACTTATTTTTTTATAATAATTTTATAGACACTCCTTTGGGAAAATTTTTTTTGCCCCCCCCCCCCCCTATGTACGGCACTGCATCCGGCCCGCACAACATTTTTTTATTGATAAGTGGCCCGTTGCAAAAAAAGGTTGCTCATCCCTGATGTAAACTCTCCTAATTAGGGGGGGGGGGGTGAGACAAAATTTAGGACATCTTTTATAATAATAATAAAAATAAGAGTCAAACTTACAACTGGATTACATATTGACCACAAAATTATTCCAAAAAAGAATAAAGTTTGACAAATAACCTTGGTGTCGTTCATAAAAGACGTCCGAAATGTTTTCTCCCCCCCCCCTAATTTGGGGAATTTATAGTCGCCGTCATAATATCAATATTCTATACTTTAGTTATTATATACTTCTGGTTTTTAAAAAACTATATAGAAATAGAATTGATTCTATATCACAATTTTTCGAACCCCTTCCAAGTCTTAGTCGCATGATATCACGCTGCGCTAGGCAATTACCCCCCTTTTTTTGCATACGTATTTTATGGACAACCCCTTAAACCCGGTTCGCACTATATCGAGTCGAGTTTGACAACGCAACCACGACAAATCTAGAATTCATCAGGTCAATAAGTACAGACCTTATATTTTTGGAAAAATTTTGCTTCAGCTATTGAAATTTTATGGACGGCACCAAAAAAGTTCTCATATGAGAAGTCATGTGACAAGTCACATGAGAAATCATATAGTGTGAACCGGGAATGGACACTTATGTGACTCACAATTTACATCTTATTTCATACAAATGCCGTTTGTGACGTAAGCTTTATTATTCGTGCAAACAACTGTATAGTATAAATTAGTCCAGTCGTTTCCGTATTTGCAACGAAAGGGTGTCAATTTGAAGCATTCATCTGCTCTTCTGCGATCGACCCCCCCCCTTGGAAAAATTAAACAGTATATTTTAAAACATAAAAACTAAAATTACTGGAAAAAATATAGAGGCGGTTATCAGTTTTTATATTTTTCTTTTCAATCTATGGAATCGCCCCCCCTTGAAAAAGTTGCTGGATCCGCCCCTGGGTCGTAGTGCATTGAAATGATTTTTTTTATACCGGGTGACCGGCCGCCAATGTGAACATAGGAAATTAACATGGGAAATTAATTTTTCTTTAATTCCTGCTTCCCATCAGAACGGAAAAGAATGAAAAAGGTATCAATTAAGTATTATGGATATTCATGATTATTTGAACTCCGCTATTATTAAAACAAGTACCAAAGAAAAATTTTTGTTGACCATTTTCACTTTGATACAAAATCAAATTTAGAATTTATGTGCAAATATAATAAATATCTTTTGCACGTTTGCACCGATGTAATTTACAATGTATAAATATAATAAAAATACAAAATTAAATAAAGCATTGCAATCAGGTAGAGGACAGCTTATAATTTGCGGTAGCTCTACGCGGTAACTTAAATGACCACTTCATATTAATTTTACCCTAAGATTTTACCAATACCTGCCAATACAATAGAAAATAATATGGTTTTTGTCTTTGCTTAAAATTTTAGTGCCGACCTCTTTTCGAAAATGCTTGAACTGCACGGTTACTTCTGATTGGTTAATGCCATGGCACCAATTTGAAATTTCAAGTAAATTGCTTCAATTCTAGTGTCAAGTTCAACTCAAAAACGAATAATCGTAGAAAGATGAAATTTTCAAAATATACGTAACAGATGAGTTTACTTAACGTAAGCTATTTTATATTTAGATCAAAAGTGCATTTTATGGAAAACCAAAAGAAAATTTTTTTTATATTAATTTTTTTGAAATAAAAAATAGCTTACGTTAAGTAAAATCATATTCTACGTATATTCTGAAAATTTCAACTTTCTACGATTATTCGTTTTTGAGTTGAACTTGACACAAGCTCAGCGCCTATTGATCTGCCACCTTAAGCCAATAGAGGCGCCTTAATATTTAAATTTACCATAACTTTACAGTTGGCTATATTATTTAACAAATCATATAAATAATTCTGAAATATAATACAAAGAAAAAGAGATCGAAAAAAAGAAAATTATTCAAGAACTATGACGTCAAAGCGTAAACGAACTGAAGAAGTTTTCAGTAATTGTCTTCAAGGTGGCGGTCACACGACGATTAAAGTTGTTAACTTTAAATACACCTGGACCATCCGTAATTTTAGTTTTTGTCCACAAATTTTGGGTGAGTCAATAAATTCGCCAATTTTCCCAATCAGTAAGAAAGATGGTCCAAGATGGAACATAATTTTGTTTCCAAAAGGTGATTTAGTAAAATTTAATGTAAGTATCTATATAGGAGCTAATTTAAAGACATTCAAAGGAGAGGTCATACAAACGAAATTTAAGTTAAGTATTTTGAATAAGCAAGGTAATGAGATAGTATCTAAACAAGAACAATTTCGATTTGCGAAAGCCGACTACAGCGACCCACTTACAAAAATGCGTTGTGTTGGATTCCCACGTTTCATTCCTCAAGATTTCTTGTTCAATGAAGAAAACGAAGCTTTGCCGGACGATATACTAACTGTACGTTGTGATATTGCTGCTTCGTGGGAGAAAAAAAGCATTTCCTACGAAATCACAACTCCAAAACTTCTTTTACCCGATGATTTGCAGTTTTTGTTCGAAAATCCACAATTTTCCGATTTGACAGTGACTGTTAACGGAAAAGATTTTCAAGTTCATAAAGCAATTTTGATTGCTCGAAGCTCGGTTTTTAGAGCGATGCTTAATACCGATATGCAAGAAAGTCAGACTCAACGAGTCGAAATAACGGACCTGGATGAAAAAGTTGTAAGTGAAATGTTACGTTTCATTTACACAGGAAAAGTGTCGAATTTAGAAGAAGGAACTGATGATATTTTAAAGGCAGCTGATAAGTACGCCCTAACGAGACTAAAGACTATGTGCGAAGAAGAATTGTGTAGACAATTGTCGATCACCAATGCTGTTTACATTTTTAGGCTTGCCGAATTGTATGGTGCAAATCAACTGAAGCTACAAGCTAAACAGATTATTCTTCTTAATCCAAAAGAAGTAGCCAATACAAGTGATTATAAAACTATGGTTCAGGAGTGTCCAGAACTTGCCATAGAGATTTACAACCTTCTTTGATGTTCTTGTAAATTTTATGTTTAATTTCTTTTATTTTGGTAATAAATGGTATTTTATCTATATACAAATATTCCCTTTCTTGGGTACATTATATGAATTTCTAGAGATGTTGCTCGTTCCAACTCTCCTCGACATCGGTCAATAGATGCTACTAATCTGCTGATGAGAGATTAACACATTTTTTAAGCTTAGTTTTGAAACCGGTCTGTTGTGCTTTTAAATCCGGACTCTAGTCTTCACCATTCTATATTTTAATCTGATCATTAATTTATCATAGACAAATTTTAATAAGCTTCAATTGTTTATTTAATCATCATCCAGCTATAACATCCACCGTCGGATATAAAGCCTCCCCCATGTTTATGGGGGATTTTTTTGATATTTTTGGCCTTTTGGGATCACACAACATATTCTTGCCACTTTACATTCTTCACCAAGAAAATTTTTTTAGTAAAAGCTGAGGCAGCGGAACAGATATAAATAAAATAAATAAATGCTTACCAATAGAAAAATAACTCGGATTCCTTACAAACGTGCACGTGGAGATCAATGTTCAACTGAATTATAAAGAGGTTTACCCACTCCATTCACAGGCAGTGCTGTCAGTTTGTATTTTCTGTGGTCGCCAGATGAACTAACAGATGTCGCCCAAATTTTGCCAACATAAGAAATGCCAGTGCTGGTCCATCTTTTTGATTGACCTTATTTTCTACTACCCTTTCCTGTCCGTAGCATTTGCTATCTCTGCTACTGTGTTAATCCCGCACTGATTTTACCTCAAATCCTAAAAAGTAGACTACTCCTCGTCATATTTAGAATTGACGTTTTTCATTGGTTGGAAAACAATGGTGCTGACGCAATCTTAAGTCGCCCATTTCGTCGCCAGTCGCCAATTCAAAATTTTTGTCGCAATGGCATATAAACAAGTCGCTCGCCTATTTGGCGATAAGTCGACCAAACTAGCATTAAGCTGGTGACATGGGATGTGAGCCACGGCCGTGAGCCACATTATAATAAAATACTTTCCGCGTAAACTTAAAACCGTATAAACTGTTTTTAAACACGTTTGATCTCACCACGAATGCAGTTTTATCAGTTTGTGGCAAGAAATTACGATTCGTATTTCTTGAAACAGCAGTTTACAAGGTGCGTATTTTATGAAAACGTGGCTCACGGCCGTGGCTCACATCCCATGTCAACCCAGCTTTACTGCGAACAGTCAGTGTAAATAAAGTAAATAATACAGTTAGGTACAGTGTGACACTAGCACTAATTTTTAATTTAGTAACAAATTTTTTCACTTTGGAAATTCTATTTCGCCTATATGCGATAATATTCAACATGAAGGTGGAGGTGTCTAAACCAAAACTGACTGACTGACATATAACGCACAGCGTAAACCGGTGGGTATAGAAGCATGAAATTTTGCACACGAGATCCTTATATATGACGTAGGTGAGCACTATAAGAACGGGCGTTTACAAATTGCGCATACAAATTTGCCTATTTTATTATTGTGAATTAGTTATTGAGATTCCCTATCGTGCGGCTTGTGGCCTCCGACGTATTTCCAGCTAATATAATTGAAGGTAAAGGTGAGTCGTTACGGATTACGGAACGTTACAGCTGGTGGCGCCCTCTATACTCCATTATTTTCTTTCTCGATTACCTATCCCCCTCCCTAACTTATTTCAATGTCCCTGATCATTACCCCTAAGACAGGCCCATCTCCACTGGCTAGCTAGCCCTCCGCTGTTATTAAGGGAGAAGAATTACTCTGTTGATTATTTTGTATAGTTAGCGGTTTAAGTCCGTGACAACCGCCTAGTTATAATTGAAATTTGAAATTTATAGTCAGTATTAGGGCATGATACTAAGGGGGTTATTCTGTAACTTTTAAGGAATTCTTTAGAACCGTACAGTTTGGTTTACACCCATAATATTGCCGGATTATCGGATGTATTTAATTCAATTATAAGTGTAAACCAAACTTTAAGGCTCAATAACCCCCGAAAACTTTAGAGGTTATGCTTACGCGCACATTGTTCCACGCACAGTCCGCGTGATCCCAAACTTACGATTGCATTGATAGTACGGTTGTAGGCCAGTCATTGTAGCAAACAAGGTATAAAAAAATGCAAAAGTTTTCAAATTTTGAGACAATATTGAAGGAGGTAAAAAAATAATAAATCCGAATATGCATCCTTTTCTGCCCCCCCGGAACATTGTTAAATAAAAAAACCGAAATTCCGAAATTTATGCAAACCTTGGAGAACATTTTAATAATTAAAGCACATCTTCAATAAAGTTTACACCCTGCTACAATGACCGAAACATTGCAAACAGTAGCGTATTAATTTTTTTTTGGTGTTTCCTATCGAAAAAAATTGCAAAAATCATGCAAATCATTCCTTAATACAACCCTGTATGCAAATAATAATCACAACTATTTGCAATGTTCCGGTCATCATAGCAGGGTACAAACTTTATAGAAGATGTCTAATATAATAATTATTAAACTGTTTTTCAAGATTTGCACAAATTTCGGAATTTTTTTCATAGAATTATTGCAAATTTACACTCTTCTTTTAACAATTTAACAATGTTCCGGAGAACAAAAAAGGGTGCAAAAATCGGATTAATAATTTTTTGACCTGTCACAATGTTGTCCCAAAATATAAAAACTTTTGCAATTTTAGTCTAACTATTCACTTTTAAAGTCCCCAATGACTGGCCTATTGGTAGAGATAGGGGATATTTAGATATATATCTACTGAGTGACGTCATGCACGGCAGAGTCTAAAATGCGTTCACCAAGTTATCATATCTTTGTTCTAGCTGGAAGGCCCATCCACGGACGGGCAATTCGTCAAGGTTGAAAACAGTGCTACTCGATCCCAGGGGGAGGTGATTTTAAGTTGGTACTACCAATGACCAAACAGAATACGTTTGGTGTCCTAAAAAAATGACACGCTGGAGGAGGCGGAGCATGCTGGTCTTTTATATGTTTGATTAGGGGTTATCCCCCCCCCTCAGGAACATTCGATTGTGTTAAGTCAAAAACTTTATGGCTATTATAAACTTTTTACAAAATATTCACGGTTTATGATCTTTTCTCAACCCCTCCTAGGACCATAAAGTTTGGGTTACACATACAATTACCATAACATTTTCAATTAATTCATAGATCTTGAATTATTCATTAATTCAATTGTAAATATAAACAAAACTTTAAGGTTATTTTCGTATGTTAATATAATCGCGTCAGTTAGAGAACTGACCTTGGTGCGACGACGAAAGCAAACACATGCCTAATCTAAAATTATACAGGGTGACACACAAAATTATCTCGTATATACAGGGTGGCATTACAAATATTATATTGCTGAATTTCAGGGAATGGGGCATTTCGCTGTACCGAGGATGTGCTTTATTTGGCTATCTCCGCTCCGGTTATACACTCAGTGGAGGGGGTACTAATTTAGATTGTATGTGTGCTCAACATGCTCCCCTTCCTCGGCCACAAAGATCAACATGGTGCTTGTTGCATCATTGATTGTATATTGAAACACAACCTTTCCAAATAAATACATTAACATGTCGTGGTAGGACGAGGAGCGTGGGGGTATAGAATACCACCCCCCAGTACCAGTTGATAAGTTATACAATTTTAAAATATCACTTTTTGATGTAATAAATTTTACAATAGACAAACCGTTCAGTGGCGCGCGTGGCGCGGCTATAATTTTCACGGGGAAGGAGGAGATTTCTAGCAAATTATTATATTCGATCATTAAACTGTAATAATATATTATGCAACCCCATTACTATATCTGCATTGGGTTACATCGGTAGTTCTCAAAGTGGGCGATTTCCAGTCCTAGGGGGGCGATAATGGACATGAAAAAATTTTGGGGGCGTTCAGGTAGTCGGGGGGGGGGGAGCGATGGCTATAATATAAAATAAAATATTAATATTTATTTAAAATTTGAATATAAAAATTGAAAATTCTAAAGACTGTGTGACACTTGTACTAATTTTTTAACACATTTTTTAAACAAATTTGGTAGCAGCCCAACACATTAAGAGCAATGTCCAGTGCTACCCCCGTATATATTTGTGTTTTATGTCATTTATTTCCAGGACGTTACAAAAATTTAAATAATTGCTATACTCTGTTTACCCAACAGATGCACCAAGGCTCCTCCCCAAAAATTTAAGCCAATGAGCGCATCAACCAGTTTTACACGCTAAAAAATTTTACATAAAAGATTAAATGATTGTATGACATTAAAAATTAATTTATAGGTTAATAAACTATGACGCTAGTGTTGTAAACGGGAGTTTCAAAATTCGAGCAATAGAAAAATTCTATTCGAATATCCCGCGCGTTTTTAGGGAGGAGCTTCGGTGCACCTGTTGGGTAAACAGAGTATAGGATTGCAAAATCTTTCAACTTTTTGTTATGTAAAAACGCTAAAAGAAATTGATTTACTTATTTGAACATCGCGTAATTCGAAAACTACGGTTGGAAGGGGAGGGGGGAGATTCCCATGTTCTAATTTTCGAATAACATGGTTTTCGGTTTTCTAATAAATAAATCAACTTCCTTTAGCGTGTTTATATAAAAAAGTGTTGAAAGATTTTGTAATGCTAGCAATTATTTAAATTTTTGTAACGTCCTGGAAATAAATGACAGAAAACATAAATATTCACACTGTATAGGGGGACATTGTTCTTAAGAATTATTTTGTCTATTGAATTTTTTCCTAGAAATAAATAATTATTTTATTACCAATAACCTTGTTTTAGCAATTTTTATCAAAAAACAAAGGGTTGAAGGTTGAAGAGGGGGAGGGGGGCGTTATAAAAATATATGCTCGGGAAAGTGGGCGATGGTTCAATAAAGTTTGAGAACCTATGGGTTAAATTGATAGTTTCCAAGGGGTGTAAACTTTGTTCCTGAGTTAAATTAAGGATTTTTGCTAGAGGTGGGAGTAATCCTACTTCGTCTAAGGGGGTTATTCTGTAACTCTTAAGGAATCCTTTAGAACCATAATGTTCGGTTTACACTCACAATTGAACTAAATAAAACCAATAATCCGTCAATATTATGGGTGTAAACCAAACTTTACGGTTCTAAACTTAAAGCCCACGACGACCGCGGCGTGAAGAATAAAATCCGTCTTCAGGTAGTACTTTCAGAAATGGTCTGTTTGTTCTTTTACTCCGAACTACTCCAAGTAAGTTAGTGTGGAAAAAGCGGAAATTGATTGGTATAAAAAGTGGACCGGTAATTTATTATATCATTTTTATTCCAAAATAATAAAAATTAAACATAACATTTACAAGTAAATCAAAGCAGATTGTAAATCTCTATGGCAAGTTCTGGACACTCCTGAACCATAGTTTTATAACCACTTGTATCAGTTACATCTTTTCGATTAAGAAGAATAAACTGTTTAGCTTGTAGCTTCAGTTGATTTGCACCATGTAATTCCGCAAGCCTAAAAATGTAAGCAGCATTGGTGATCGACAATTGTCTACACAATTCTTCTTCGCACATAGTCTTTAATCTCGTTAGGGCGTACTTATCAGCTGCCTTTAAAATATCATCAGTTCCTTCTTCCAAATTCGACACATTTCCTGTGTAAATGAAACGTAACATTTCACTTATGACTTTTTCATCCAGTTCCGATATTTCGACCCGTTGGGTCTGACTTTCTTGCATATCGGTGTTAAACATCGCTCTAAAAACCGGGCTTCGAGCTGCCAGAATTGCTTTATGGACTTGAAAATCTGTTCCGTTCACAGTGACCGTGAAATCGGAAAATTGTGGATTTTCGAACAAAAATTGCAAATCATCAGGTAAAAGAAGTTTCGGAGTTGTAATTTGGTGGGAAATGCTTTCGCTATTCCACGAAGCAGCAATGTCACATCGTATAGTTAGTGTATCGTCAGGCAAAACTTCATTGTCTTCATCAGTCAAAAAATCTTGAGGAACGAAGTGTGGGAATCCAGCACCAGAACATAGAAGTATTGTGCAATCTGCTTTCTTAAATTGAAATTCTGCTTCATCTGATACTATGCCAATACCTTGCTTATTCAAAACACTAAATTGAAATTTCGTTTGTATGGCCTCTCCTTCGAGTGTCTCTAAATTAGCTACTAAATAGATACTTACATAAAATTCCTCTTTGGCATTTCTGCCTTTTGGAAACAAAACTAAGTACCATTTTGGACCAGCTTCCTCACCGATTGGGAATATTGGCGATTTTAATGCGTCACCCAAAATGTGTGGACAAAAGCTAAAGTTACGTATGATCCAGGTGTACTGAAAATTAACAACTTTATTCGTCGTGTAACCGCCACCTTTAATGCAATTACTTAAAACTTCTGCACTTCGTTTACGTTTTGACGTCATAGTACTGCAAAAATTGTACTTTTCGATCTATTTTTATTTTATTTATATCATTTGTTAAATGTTGCCAACTGTAAAGTTATAGTGAATTTAAATATTAAGGGCCCGATTTGTCGTTGGATGACAACTTTTTCAATAGGTGGCGCAGTTACCTACATTTAGAATTGACGTCCTTCATTGGTCGGAAAGAATAAAAGAAAAATTTCATTGTTTTTAAAATGATTTTGAAATGATTCAAATTATGGTCGAAACAAAACTTCACTTACAGCACACGACATATTTTAATTTTTAATTGTGTGTTTTTGATACAAAATAGCTAATTAACATAATTAATATATGTTAATCGGTTATCAAAAACCAATTAAAAATGATATCATGACCTTCGGAAAAAGCTCCTTTTGTATCTATAACTAAATTTGAGCTATAAATGAAGTTTTAGAACAGTCTCTGTAAAAGGCGGCCATTTTATTGGGGTGGCTGAGTACACAATTCTTTGAAATATTTTGGAAAAGGAAAACTATGAGTAGTTTAAAGTTCGAATTCCTTTCAATTTTCAATTAAAACAAGAAAGAAACTATTGTTTTTTTAACTTATACAGGACTACCAACCGAACAAATATTTTATTCTAATTGTTGTAAGGATTTCCAACTTTCGAAAAAAGTATTAGGGGTTCCCCTGTACACCTTTTAGCAAAAACGACCATCAAATACACTTTAATAGCGTTTTAATCCCACGTGTAAATAAAAAAGTGCATCAATTATTATATTTGAAGGATCGCATGTCAAAACACAATCAACAATTTAATTATTTAGCTCTTCATTTTATATTTTCAGTCAGTAATTTCCTAAATGCCTGCATTGAGTTCAATAAATTCGCTTATAAGTAATCGTGGTACTAATAAAATGCATATAAGGGTGTGCAAAAATTAACAGATGTGCATAGCTTAAACAGACGGCGTTAATGGCCGTAATCGAACGTATCTCTTGGGATGCTGGTACATGGGTTTGATGCTTGGCTGACCACTTTATTATAAAGCGCCAAGGAACGCACCTTAAAATAGGTCATACAATAAAAAAAAAAACTTAAAATTTGGGGTTAGAAATGAAAAACAAGTTTTGTTTTTCGAAGAGGTGCAATGGTGACCGCTTCCACGGAAAGCACTTCGAAAATCAGAAACCTCCCGAGTGGAAAATTCGAATGAGCCGACCTTCCGTTTCCCGCTCACGTTGAGCGCTAATGTAGCATAAATTTTGATTTTATAAGCCGTTTGATTGAGTAATTCATATAAAGTTATTCGATGAATATGGAGCTTTATTATGGTTAATGTAGTGAACGATTTCGGATTTTCCGATTAGCTTTTAGCGTTGTAATGTAAACAAATTAACCCAATTTATTGTTTATTTAACGTAAAATAGGTTTTTAATGCTTTATTGTACCTGGTATAATAAAGTAAGGAATAAAGGAAATTTCATTTTCACAGACAGGATCGTGGGATAAAAGCGACAGACCAATAATGTCTCAGATCTTGTAAATCGTGTCGAGAATACAACATATTTCAAGAAAATAAGTTTGAAAATTTAAAGTAATCAATAAAGTTATTTTGCAAGAGCTTTGAGTTTTGCTTATATCAGGAGTTATTTACACAAATTCGATAATGTGGAAATATGCGATGTTATCTACTATTTTCTTGTTGGATGCTTCCATTACACCATAGTTGGATGCTTAGCAAATACGATTAGGTAATTAAAACGTGATTCTGTTGTGATTTAGTTTAAAGTTAAAAGACAAGCCGACGTAGAGGAGCTCCATTTTATCGCACGTAACAACAACGTAGGCCGTTACGTTTTTAAATTAAACGACTGCGCGTCGTAAAAGTTGTAGCTAAAGTAGTTTACGTGTAGAGCACTAACCACTAAAAGGCTGGTAAACTTTGAAGATCTCGTTACTACAACACATTACTTTTCCAGGAAACTGGCTACTTTGTGGCCAAACAAAACAAACTCAATAAAACATTCGGAAAACTCTCGCCTTGAAAGCATTTCCTCCAAACTAGCGCGGTTGCTATATACCAAACTGCTTACTTTTCACTAATTGCATTCACTTGCCCGCTCGTTAAAAGCTTTTTAAAATGTCGATTTTTTGTTTTAAGGCGCTTAGTACAAAGTAAAATTAATGAATCTCAACTTTTTTAAAATTTTAAAAACCTTTCCAGGTGTTGGCTGGAGAAGCTGTGTAGGGGTGAACTGAAGAGAATAATTGATGCCGACGATTTTGTAGCAATGGAAATTATTTGCAGAAGAATTTAAAAATAAAAATCGCCGCAGGCGATTTATTACAGTAACAGGAGCTTGTCACCGTCAGAAACGTCTGAAAGTGTGGAAGAAATTTATACCACGGAACTAAAACATTTTCTTTTAAAATCTTGAAAGTGTAAATTTATTACGAATACAAATATTAAATTCTGGGGATCATTCAAAAATTATGGCAAGATGGCACTTGTTTAGGTCATTCTGGTGAAGTCAGAGCACGCAAAGAAGATCTTCGACGAACAGAAGATCATGAAGATGTCGGTGAATCGAAAGACCAAGATGGAGCCAATGCTACCGATGTCAAACTTTTGGACACGCACAGAATTGCTGCCGTTCCGCTTCAAGATACCTCAAATGCCCTGGTACCCATCTAAGATCAAGATGTCCAATGCCCAATGACGTTGAGCCGGAGTGCACCAATTGCGGTATTGCGGTGGCAAACAACCCGCCAACTTCGGAGGGTGTAGGAAGAACACAAACGCAGAACAGCGCGGAAACAAACCAAGCCAATCTTATCAAATTGTTATATATAAACTGGGACTGATGGAGGATTCAGTGTTTTAAACTGTCGGTCGACATACATAAAATGTAAAGAAATGTACGAGAAACCGGGTGGTCTGGGGGGTATGGAATACCCTCCAGCGGTAAGTAAATAACCGGACATGAATCAAATTTGCGTGATATAAAATTTAAGAAGTCGTTTTGTTGCATATGAATGGGGGGTATTCCATTTTCCAATTGTTTTCGTGTACCTGGGGGGTATTCCATACCCCCCAGACCCCCCGGACGGCCTTCCATTTCTAGATATTTTATGCGTGGCGCTCTGCAAGAGGAAGTTGTAGCAATCAAGCCGGCATTTTCATTTCCTATTCAGGGGAAATTCTTTCAACCCCCCCCCTTTGCCTTGGACGTTGAGAGCAGTTTTATTAAGGAACCGTGGGGTCTGGGGGGTATGGAATACCCCCAGGTATACATAATAAAATTTTCACAAAATTGCGATCGACAAATGAAATTTTGTGTTTTGTTCGATTTATAAAAATTTTATTAGGTACACCTGGAGGGTATTTAATACCCCTCCAACCCCACCCCCGGCTCTCCATCGCTGTTTCGTAACGTTTTCTTGTTGGCTTACAGCTTTTTCCTAATATTTGGAAGCTCTCAAGAATCGAGAGTCGTCGAGTTATCTTCTTATCGCTGGGGGGTATACCCCCCAGACCCCCCGGACAGCGATCCATTTCTTTAGCTTTTACGAATGGCGAACTGCAGGAGGAAGTTGTAGCTTTCTAACAATCAAGACTTACTACGCTAGTTATTTATTAAGCCGGCATTTTCATTTCCTATTCAGGGGAAATTCCTTCAACCCCCCCCCCCCTTTGCCTTGGACGTTGGGAGCAGTTTTATCAAGGAACCGCGGGGTCTTAATAACATTTTCACAAAATTGAGATCGACAAATGAAATTTCGTGTTTTGTTCGATTTATTAAAATTTTATTATTATTCCGACCCCCCCCCCCGGCTCTCTATCACTGTCTCGTAACGTCTTGTTGTTCGCTTACAGCTTTTCCCTAATATTTTGAAAACTCTAAGAAATCGGGGAATCGAGTCGTCCAGTTGTTTTCTTGTACCTGGGGGGTCCATACCCCCCCGTTTTTTTTTATCCATTTACAAAGCCCGCTCTTTGAAAACCGAAAAAATACCAACCGAAGAAACCAAAAAAGACCGATAAACAGACAAGACGATTGAAGCCGACATTCATCTTCGCCAGGCTGTTGATCGTTAATCGACGAAGTAATTTTTTACCTATGACAAGGAGCAAGCCCGAAGTAGAACCCCCAACCTGGATAATCAGAGAGACAATCAGAATAAAGTTCCTATTTCACACGGAAAAAACGTATCATGGGAAAAAACTATACCTATATATTATGCTGTTATTAAGTTGACCTAATGTTAGATCGATCTAAGATAAATCGGTTTTAAGTTTTCCATGCCTGCGTAGTGCGTATACAAATTGTGGTGTTTCAAACGAGTTGAGGTGTTAACATCAAGTTCAAAAGGGGGTACAAAAGGATACCTTTGCGTTGCGTTGATAATAAAATCTTGTTTAATAAAAGGCCAAAATTGTTACGAATGACCCTACACACTGACTAAATTTATTTGTTTTTCATCTTGAGTGATTTGTGTGCGTGCAGTGGCGGATTTCAGTGAACCTGCAAGGAAAAAGATTGCTGATAAATTTGAAATTGGCGCCAAAAATGTTTACCTACGATTTTATTTAAATTTGATGAAATTTTGGAAATTTTAGATTTGAAGGTGTGGCGCCTCCGAAAATGTGCTCTTTCGAAGCGTCCTTTCTGTGAAAGTGACGTGATTTTGCGTATCCTTGCGGTCAAAATTTTATCTCAAGCATCTTTTAAGTGATTATTTTGCAATAGTCCTGTAACGGGAAGTCCAAGATTTTGGTTTCAAGACCAAAATTACGAAGATTAGATAAAGCTGACCCGTAGTATCAGTGTGCGAGTCGGTTACAAAAATTTGTAATTTTTGGACAAATTCCGTTGATAAATACAACAATTAATACAAGAGGAATTTGGTTGGATTTGATGGCAAAATTTGATTTTAGTAGCACGGAAAACAACACATCTGCGGCTAGCATCTGTCGATCATGTTATTATGGAAACGGTTATCATGTAGCGCAAATTGCTCTAATTTGGGCCACTTGCCCCGCTGATCTACGAATGGAATGGTAGACAGGCCAGCTAAGGGATTACACCCCCGTCCAGTGCCAGAGCATGGGTCGCGCGGACGCGGTTCGTAGGTTCTTCCGTTGGCTCAGACGATCAGTGTACAACTAACTAAGAAAAAAAACCTTTCGGGCGCCAGTCCTCTAAATAAAATACGGAAGTACATAAGAGTTGATTTTATTTAAAGAACAAAGTATAGATAAAGATGGGGTTGACAATATCTGATTCCAAAACTCCAATAGGAGACACAAAACATATAACAAAGCAAGTGAAATCCAAGATACCCTGAGGGGATACCTTGGGACAATCAAATCAAAAAAATAAAATACAGATGAGTTGCTATCTGAAAACAACTCACAAAATAATCCGCGCATCCAGGAGATTGCCCAACGCAGACATAAAACGTTGGTAAAATTGACTGCAAATAACACATTCGCAAGAGATATCATCAAGTAAAACTAAATACAGCAATTGCTTTCTAACTTACCCTTCCACCTCAATCCGTCCGATTCAACATCTCAATTCTTTTGGAACCTCTGGAATATTAATGGTTCATCGTTTAAACTGAGTTTTAGGTGTAAAGCTAAAAATAACAAAAACTGCACAATTAAACAAGAATCAATTCACCTGCGAACGGTATAGCATCTTAATGTCGATGTAAATAATTTAGGCAAGCAAATCTTCTAAATGCGCTTCCAAAAAAAAACTAATTAATGGTTTTCCAGCCATCCTACGTCGTTGGTGCTGTCCTAACCACTAGAGATGGAATAGTGGTATAGGCTCACGCTACCGTTGCGACAAAAATCCCACAATGTTGGAATGGAGCTCGCACGTCTTCCCAAAAAGTATGGATAAATCGTCAAAGGAGACGGCCAAAGTGACAAACTTATCACACCACTTCTTAATCAAAGACGCAAAACTGCGGTGAAGCTGGGGATAAATGAATGTTGATCAGTCCTGCCCTCTCCATTGATCTCATACAGGAATGGTGAACCCAAAAACGAAATCCCAACATCGTTAAAAATGGCTGACACAGATGGTTCGACGCAGGAATCAAGGTCATCACAGGTGGAAACAAGATAACCAAACTGCTGGCCCATATCCATACAAATAACCATATGGTTGATGGATAAAAACAGCCAGATGGACAATCGGGCTACTGATGCACACCATATTAACCGCTCAGAAAAACCATAATTAAAATTGGAAACCAAAGAATGAACGTCACATAAAATTGACGTGGTAGTACGAAAAAAAAAAGCTACAAATGTAGCACAGAAGGTAAAATAAAAAAAGATCACTTCAATAAACTAACAATTTGTGGCTTTTAAAAACATAAAATTGCACAAACGTAAAATGAAACTTGCACTTTTCATAAAGATAAGCGAAGAAAGAACATTTGATAAATTTTCGAAATACAAAACGCGTGCGCGTGTTTGAAACGCACACAGGGTGATGCATAGATTTCCGCCAAAATATAAATAATAGCATTTGAAATGCTACAATCATAAGGGCGGTACAGGACAATTTCGCACCGGCGACTAGGCACCGCGACAACTCTGTCGTAGGTGGATGTGTTGCCAAAATTGACTCTTACGCGCGCCGCTCCGCGTTGCAGCACTCCAGAGCCATTTTGGCAACACTAAATTCATTTAAAACATCCCCCTATGGCCTTCCAACTCGGCAAATTGTGCTACTGGGAAGAGGATGGATCTCTCATGTTTTTATGGATCCTATTCGAGGGTGGATGTCTTGTCAAAATTGACTCTTCCGCGCCTCCGCTCCGCTCCCGACGCCCCAGAGCCATTTTGACAACACTGTTATACTCATTAAAAACATCCCCCGCGAGGGCCCTCCAACTCGGAAAATTGTGCTACTGGGAAGTGGGCGAATCTCGCTTTTTTTTCCCGTTGCCGAGTCGCCGGTGCCGAGTTGTCCGTGTCCTCATACGGGTTAGTTTTAATTTTGTATTTAGACATTTTTTTATTGTACAACATTCAATTTTTGTCAGATTTTTATCACACATGAAGGTATTGAACAACAATTTAGAAACCAAGTTGATAGTAAATGTAATTGTAGTTCGAAGCTTTCTTACATATTTACAGAAACGGCTTAAGGACAAAATTATTGTCACAAACTGAATTATTATCAGCGTATTGGCAAAGTTTATTAAATTAGCTCTATTCAACCGAGTCTTTGATTTGAGTTTGAACCTGACCTTCCCTGAGAGAGTTTTGTGTTCTCCACCATTCGGCAACCCGGACCTTTAGTTGCTTTTTATATAAAAAATCATTACAATATGCATTTAGTTAGTTCCAACTGGAAGCAGTAGTGTTCCAAATCAATTAGTTAATCTGATTGGTCAAACTGCTCTTAGTTGGAGTTCAGGCGTCTACATTTAATTTTAAGATATGCTGCTTTAGTGTGCGGTCTACCATAAAATTTCAATAGCTGAAGCATAATGTTCCCGAAAAAATCAATGTCTTTTCCAGTAGCACAATTTGCCCGGTCATATGCCGGTCATGGGGATATCTTTAGTTCAAAGCGGAGTAGAGGGCGCGGAGAGTCGATTTTGACAACGCAGCGACGGCAAATCCTAGATCCATCATCATTAAATCAATAAGTATATGTTTGGCAAAATTGTCTTTCAGCTTTTAAGTTTTATGGTAGACCGCACACTATAGCAGAAATTTTATGGTATTTCTTATTGGTACTTATGATTTAACGATGATGAAACGGTCCCCTCCACTTCGGTTCCCTAGACCGGTCCTATTCGGCAAAGTGTGCTACTGAGAAGGGGATGGATCTTTTTTGAAAGATTTTTCTTCAGCAATTGAAACTTTATGGTACAGCACCAGGACTAAGTAGCTCGAGCCGAGTTAGGTCGACACAACGACTGCGTGTATACGTGGTAAATGATAGTGTCTAATTCCCTTACTTTCCAGGCTCCGTCCGACCCTTCTACATCAGAGCCCGCATTTTGAAAGAAAAAATGCCGATTGGTAGAAAAGGAACGTCCGATATGGAAAACCAATCAAGATACGTCGTTTAGACACTCTCAAACTTTAACTGATGTTTTTTTAGGAGAATTCACCTGCAATCTGAACCTGAAGGCCGAACACAATAAAATGTAAACCTTTTGAAGGACCAGGGGTGGTGACGAAAATTTTTTTCTTATCTTTCAAAATTAGGGCTAAATAACCCCAAAAAGTGTAAAAATAATATGTGATTATTGTACTGGCTGTTGCCATAGCTTTAGCTCCTCCCGTCCCTAAGTTCATAACATATCGGCTAGAAAACCAGGATTTTTGAGCCCACGTTACTCAACAACTGGGATATTAAGCTCACGGAACTCGAAAACCGGGATCTTTAATTCCGCTGACTTAGAAAAATAATCCTGATACCCACGCAACTCCAAAACCGGGATCTTTATGTCTACGGATCTGCGAGGTAAAATTTATAATTGATGTTGTCAGTTGCACAAATAATCAGCCTATATCATTAATAAACCCTACTTCAAATATTTACATCGAGTGCACGTGCCCTCAACAGAATGCATAAATTGGGCGTTTCTTTCATGTTTCTAAATTAATCGAGATTTCACGCTTCATTTTGATATTATCTATCAGATTCCGTCGAGTTTTTGTAAATAACTATAATATCTTCGAGGTACAGTTATCATTCTCGAAGCGAAGTACCATGCATTGGGGTGGGGGTTCACAAAGAATCAGTGAGGCGACCAAATGTGGTTGTCCTCCGAAATTATCAAAAATTATAAAATAAAATAAATAAAAGTACAAATTTATTTGTGCTATTATTTCGGGTTCTACGTTAAACTGTAGAGCCATCTACGACATTGCTGATTGTGTTTATAGAGTTTATAGGACTGCGGCCTCAACTTTGCGCGTTGAACAATAACAGTAAAATTTAGTTCACAATTTACAAACAATTTTCAAAATTCATTTCCTATTTCCATTGATGCACTCATTTGAAAGAGCTACTGAGCAAGAGGCAATTAGCTCAATTATAGCTACAGCCAAGTAGCATTTTCAAGGTAATGAACTAGCTGGCAGCTAGTTAAGCCTATACAATTGATACTAAAGCGCGGATATATCAGTATTACCAAAATGACGCACTCTTTAGCTAATAGCTAGTACATACAGCTGATTATTGTTAATTATCTATTAACAAGTTAATCGCCCTTACCAGGTAACTATCGCCGGTTATTAGAGGTTGCTGTCAGCTAGCTAT
Organism: Rhagonycha lutea; assembly: GCA_958510855.1. Lineage (NCBI taxonomy): Eukaryota > Metazoa > Arthropoda > Insecta > Coleoptera > Cantharidae > Rhagonycha > Rhagonycha lutea. Next base: position 31,637,303 of record OY294041.1, read on the forward strand.
AATTAGGAGCTGCCAGGTAGTTTTAGTTGGTTATTACATAGCTATTATTGGAAGGTGTCAGCCAGCTATTCGGTGATTTTTATATCTGGTTGCCAGTAAATTATTATTGGGGAGCTGTCAATCAGTTATTATCTGCCAGCTAGTTATTATTAGTTCTTCCTAATGACTGTCTTCTATCTTCAATTTTGGCTTGGTCTTGTAACAATTTTCTCTCCTGCGGATTAGGGTGCGCACGAAGGACGTTTAATCACATACACACAGGGGAGAGTTGGTCACGCGAGTAGCGAATCTACATTTCCAGGTCGTGGGGGGTTTAAAGGACCCGGTCCAGGTTGTTTATGAAGTAATTTTAAGACGCAGATTTTCTTGCAGAATTTTTGGGATTTATTGGGGCTGTCTTTGCTTATTTGTTGGAGGACTGGGTTATGTTCTAACCTAACGATTGTGAGGTGGTGGAAAAATTTCAAGGTACGGGTTATCCTGACATCTACGGGTTATCGTGGTGTTAGCGATGTGTGGATAATTGTTTTCGCCTCATTGGTTAAGTGGCATTCCAGATCTGCGGATAATTGTGGTAAGGTCGATTGCTTATTTATAGATTTTCTCTTTTCATTTCATAAAAAAAGTAAACCACCTTAATCAATCAGTGCATCAGTGCAACCAAATGTACGTATGCTATTTGGGTTGCATATAACCTTATAAGTTACCGCTATCTTTCCTGTTAGGTTGGGAAAACTTTGACCATTCAGAGATATGTTAGACAAAGGTAAACTTTATACTTTAAATAAATTAATAATTATACTTTTTTATTTCGATCTAAAAATGATTAATTTTTGATGTTTTGACGTATTTATAAGCAGCATTCCGCTGATAGCTTCTGGCGCATTTGTATTTAGAAAACATTAAATTGAATGAACCGAATACATCATAAAATGTATCACGAATTTTTTTAATCAATTAGAAAATTAGCTAAAAAGGTTGCATTTGTATTTCAACTGATAAGAAACTTTAATTTGAATATAATTGGCTTTTAATTATAATTTAATTGTTTTGTTGTTTATGACCGGTACACACCTTAGTTTACCACTTAAATTTAACCTAATTAATTAATTTTTTTATCATAATTTAAAAACTCGTAATGGAATCAAAAGAGTCATCCCCTGTAGATAGACATAGTTGCAAAAATTTAATTATAAGGGAAGGACTGCGTCTTTTATTTTGTGCATCTGCAGGTTTATTATGCACCTGCCAATATAACTAATAGAAAATATGTTTTCGTTTTTTACGACTGTCTTATCTGCTGCGACTTAATTCGAAGCTTCGTTTTCAAGTGACTTGAAATTTTCGATAATAATGAAATGCGGATCGATTTGGTTAAATCGAGAAGGAAGTAAGGGAGCCAATTAAAGGGCAAAAAAGAAAATTAAACATTTTAAAATTCAGATTTGAAATCAGAATCCGGTCAAGAGATAAAAATACGATGAGCTGTCAAAAGACTTGCGATAGTCCCGAGGGAAATATACATCGCAAGGTGCGAGAGATACGAAATAAGATAAAATATTAGCCAACTTTTCGTATGGATGGGCACAGCCATTTATTTTATGTAAATACATATCACAAGTTTGTCATTTGTTATGTTGTGCCGCGCCTCTTTCATAACATTTTCTGTCGCTTCGCTTCGTTCCATGTTCAAATCCAAACGGAATATTAAAAAGTTCTGCAACTTTTGATCAAGTGCAACTTTTTTATCATCATCATCGCCATTACAAAACTAATAGCCGAGTTTATCTTGAAATGCGCAATGAAGCGTTTTAATTAGATTACATTCGCAACTGGGCGTGAACGCACGCAATACACATTTTTTTATGGAACGCGTTAATGCGTCCACTTTTAAATATCACATCTCATTTCGTTTGTAATTATTATGGCTTTTAGTCACGAAAAAAGTTAATTTCTACATGGAATGATAAAACGTTAATTTAACTTAAATGTCGCGATTGGACCTTTCAAAATAATGGAAACGACAAAGATAACACGCTAATCGACTCCAATTTTAGATATCGCTGCCCTTTTTTATTGTTTTGTTTTCATAAACCGAATAAAACCATCAATTTTGCTTTTCCTCATTTTTATCGTCCTAATAAGCAGAGGCTCACTTGGCCATGTTAGAGAACGAGGAAAATCCCTCGCGAGTCGAAACCAGATTTCCTATTGGAATCACGATCCAGCTATTTAACAATACAGCGCATGATGAGGTGAAATTTACTTAGAAAAGCCACCTCAAAGTGAAAGAATTTAATAAAACCTACCGTGGTTTAAATATTTTTCATTGCAGCCCACTTGAAACTGTAGGTCCCCTGTGGGTATGTGAGTAAACGTCGTGCGCACCTTAATCCACAGGAGAGAAGATTGTTACAAGACCAAGCCCTAATTAAAGATAGAAGAAGGTCATTAGGAAGAACTAATAATAACTAGCTGGCAGATAATAACTGATTGACAGCTCCCCAATAATAATTTACTGGCAGCCAGATATAAAAATCAGCTAATAGCTGGTTGACACCTTCCAATAATAGCGATGTAATAACCGCAACTAATAGCTACCTGGTAGCTGACAGCTAGCTATAATAACTGACCGATAGCTCCCCGATAATTAGCTATTAGCTTGCTAATTGACAATAACCAGTTGTATGTGCTAGCTATTAGCTAAAAGATTTCGTCAATTTTGGTAATACTGCTCGAATATATCCGCACTTTAGTATCAATTTTATAGGCTACGTAGCTCGCGTTAGCTGCCAGCTAGTTCATTACCTTAAAAATGCTACTTGGGTGTAGCTATAATTGAGTTAATTTTACAATGTAGCTTAGTCACTCAGTCTTGTCTTGTTGAAACTTATCGGTTCGTCGATGATATTATGTTGAATCAGTATGGAGTTTCGCCATTTCACGATATTTATTCGGGACTCTTAAGGAGAGGGGGGGGGCGTTAACTTTCTTTAATTTAATAGTAACTTGGATATAAGCTACATCTCAGTAGTTTTTCCAAAAGCACATCAATGGAAATGGAAAGTGAATTTGGAAAATTGTTTGAAAATTGATACCTTTGTACTGGTACAATATTTTTCTGTCGGTGTTGTTAGTTCCTTTAGCTTTAGGGGTACGGGGACTTGGTAGTACTTTCGTTAATGTTGTTTCATCAGGATGATCTGAGAGTTGTGTCATTTTAGGGGGCAGAATGCAGCAATCGTGTCCATCCTGTTTCTTAAAATTAAATATTATGTAAATTTTATTTCTATTGATTTGTAATTTTTTATAATTATGGAAAACAACCGCATATTGTCGCTTTACTGATTCTTTGTGAACCCCCACCAGTAGTAAGAGATTGATGGCGCCCCCACCACTGTTGCTCCCCCCACTACCATTCTTTTTGAAGGTCGGTGGTCGGAGTCAATTTCAAGGTCCGTTGGAGATCAATTGTAGGTACATGGTCCATGGACGTCCAATGGATCTTTAACGGACGTCCATGGGACGCTCTAGGAGGGTGTGTGTTACTAGGGCAAGAATTAATACCATACAATTTCTACTATATATTGCCATAAAATTTAAATAGCTATAATAGCTATAATATGAACATTTTCCCAAACCTATAAGCGCTGTACTTATTGATGTAACTGTGATGGATCCGAGATTTGCCGTGGTTGCGTTGTCAAAATCGACTCTCCGCTGCGCTATGTCTAACGCTGCAGCACCCAATACGGGGGTGGGTGTTGGTGGGGGAGGGGGTATTTGTCAAACTTTTTTCTTTGAATAATCACTGTGAAGTGATTCCCACCCCAACAGATTATGACAATCCAATTTAATCATCTTTCTTTCATTTGTATTTTAAACCTCTCAGTCTTCCATTTAGGGAAGTAGTGCCTGAAAGCAAGAACCACTAAAATGGACATGTAACGGGCACATGTGAGCAACCCCTCACGGTGCAAGGGGTGCAATAATGGAATTCACACTCAACGTCACTTTGAAAGTTATGGAACAAGGTCAGGCCCGGACTGGTCAGGTCGGCAATCACCGAGGGCCCCCAACCCAAGGGGGCCCCGAAGAGGCATAAAAAAGTGGTTTATACTTGGGGTAAAAGTGATTTTCAAAAATCTCCGCTATTAGTAAGGGGCCCCTCATCACTCATCAGTCTCTAGGCGAGGGCCCCCAAAGAAGCCAGTCCGGGCCTGAACAAGGTGGTCCTAGTATCCACCAAAAGATCTCAAGGGGTTAAAGAGGTGTAGTTTTGTTTTAGAAGAAGAAAGATTGACGGATATCGCTAGCTTCAGCAGAAGCTGGATACTGGCACATGGATAGTTGATAGAATCGTTAGGTTAAGGTGCTGGACAGGCCCGGACTGGCTCCTTTGGCGGCTAGAGACTGAGGAGGGGCTCTCTTACCAAGAAGGGAGATTTTTGAAAATTACATTTTCCTCTATTTTGAACACTTGGAAAAATTACCTGAGTATTAAAAAATACAAACTACTTTTACACCAAGTGTAAACCACTTTTTGGTGCCCCAAGGTCTACAAGGGGATATAATCCAAAAGATGATCTGTTTCAGAGAGCTAATTATAAAAATGGTCTTAAGGCCAATAGCACTGACTAATCCTAATTACAATTGATGTTTTTATTATTAAACCAAACATTGTTCCAGTGCGGCCTTTAGGCCGCACAGCCTGGCCCATATATTTCAGTAGGTTATTTTCCACCTGTCCTGGAGGGTATTCCATACCCCCCCCCCAGACCCCCCGGTTTGGCTACCATTTATTTATATTTTATACACGACCTGGCGCCTTACAATAAGTAGCTGTACCCCCCCCCCTCAAGAATTCGGAGTTATGTAAAGACGTCCGAAATTTTGTCTTACCTCAAACCACCAGTGGACCAAAAAGTCCACTTTTACCCCAAGTATAAAGCACTTCGGGGCCCCTTGGGTCCGGGGCCCTCGGCGATCGCCGACCTAACCAGTCCGGGCCTGGTGCTGGATGTTAACCTATTATTTATCCTGCAACCTCTTCCTAAAGAGTTTATCCTAGCCTAAGCAATCATGGAGGCTGCTTTGTATAAATGACCAATGGAGGGTGTAGATTTGGGGATAAACTATTTTCTTGCGTAAGCTCTCATTTGCAACAGAACCAAAAACAGCACTCCCCTTAATTCTGAAAAGAAAAACAGTACGAAAAAATGGTGATACAAAGTACAAAGTATAAAGCGATCTGGTTAAAAATGTGAAAAAAACGTCATTTTTAACCACCAACCAGGTAAAATTAATTAGTACAATTTGAAATTAATATCTACTATGCAACTTTGATGTCTATCGCGAATGCATATTAGTCAGGGTTCCGTGTAATAAAAGAGTGAGCTCGGTGTGCGGTATCACAAAAAAATTAGTAAAAGAAAAAAAGCTTTGAAAAATAAAAAATTTAGTCACGCTAATATCTACTAAAAATGTTCAAATGAACAAATTACATTAGCCTGTAGAATAATCCCGTCTATTTCCCATTAACCAAAAAGCTTTTTTAAAGTTGGGATTTGAAATCGTGCAGCTTTTTATTGTTTCTTTTCCTAATTTTTATGATTTTAGCGGTTTTGATGGATTACCTAATTTTAAATCCAAATTAAATAATACAAGCGAGCTTTGGCAAAATACTTATAATTTTTTGTTTACAAGAGTTTTTTAAATAGTTTTTTCCAATCATCATTTTTTGATTATTTTAAAAATTATTTTGAGTTTGGTTTGATCGGTGTCAGCCTCTGCTGGGAAAGCTCGAAACTGTCCGAAATCTTCAGGGAACTCCCTGCACTTGAAGCTCACACAGGAAGCTTTCCAATGTTTTCATGGTGTTTGCATAGATGACGCTGCGTACACCAAACACTTCGTTTCGGAAAATCGATAATTTGAAATAATTATATACAGAGTATTGTACGTTAAAATGAGGAAGAAAAAAATTTGATACTTTTCAAAAAATATGTATTGCCGGCGAAAAGCAGACGACTATAATTTGTTATGTACGAACGACATCCATCAAGCATTTCTTTGTATGTTTAGTGATACGACCGCCCTCATTAGCTAATTAGGGTGGTTCACACCATCAAATTTCACGCTATGATAACCAGAACATGGTCTTCCTGGCGGCTTCTTTGTCGCTTCTTGCGTTTCTCACTTTTAGTGTTTAAATATTAATTTTATTACAAATTTAATTAATAAGTCACTAATGAACACGTGATGACCACAAGGTGGTTGTCTTGTGAACAGCAAATTAATTACCCAATAAAACCCCCATTGGTTAAATAGTAATTGGTTATCTTGTCAAAGAAAGCTTCGTACAACAAAGTTTTTTTATTTTGAAATGACAAGCGACTATCATTTAGTTTCGCTCTAGAGGATCTCTGAGTATTTTTCAATTTCCTAGTTGTCAGTTACATTTTTTTGGGTTTGTTAATCGTGAAAATCACGTGATAATGCTCACGTACTTTTCAACAAAATTGAACTAATTTTGTTAGCTTCACTTTTAATAAAAAATTTTCCCAAATTTTTGATATTTTCAAAATCCATACAAAATAAATTACATCCTTGGCTTTCTAAAATCTTTGCATTATTTTTCTTTTAACACTTTTGGTGTTTTAAAAATTTTGCATCTTGAGAAGGATTAAAATAATGAATATAACTCTTTTTCGCACTATTACACAAAAATTTAATTTATTAAACCTTCCATTTTGCATTGTTAATGGCTGAATAGCTATGCAATTTGAGAAAACCGCGATTAAATTTTCTCTTCAGTTTTTGAGAAGCCTTTCCATTTTCTTCTAATAAAACCTTTTATTTGTTAGCTTCGAGAGAAAATTAACGTAGTCTTCTTTTCAGATTAAACACGAAAATTGCTAATAATTACCGAAATTTTTGTGTTTAATTTACAAAATTCCGCATTAAACGTGTCACAATTGATTTTATCTACTTCTCAGTCTTTGAAAAGCCATTCCGCATATTTTAGAATCTGAGTTTTCCTCCAAACTATGGAGTAAGTTCTTAGTTCCTGATTTTACAATAGTTTCGCATTTTGATGAGAAAAGCAGGACGAATCTCCATTAAAATTTGCCTTCCATGATCAGACCAAATAATATCTTCTCATCTGAGAAGATATTTTTAAATTTGCTCAACAAATGAAAGAAAAATTTTTTTTTTTTCGTTCTGGAGAATGTAATCATTTTTAGACCACAAGTTCTTCTGCTCGTACTCAGAAAGTTTCCTTCTCAATTTCCAAGTGATAACGGAACCACCAGTGAAACGAAAGCAGAAGGAAAATATTTGCCCTTACTGAGAATACCGCAATTGAGACACTGTAAATATTTTAAAAACTAGAATAAAACATATCCCGGCTCTTGACACTGATAATAAAAGCTACCCGCCCGGCCCTTAAGGTTAATGATGGTGAGGTTTCCAGAAGCAAAATCTTGAATAAAATAAATGAACATCATCGTTTTGATCAACAACATCAACATCAAACGCAACTTTTCTTTCTTATAAAGTAAAAGAAGAGCGCCGTAGTTGATTTCTCGATGATAAAAAGTCAATGTGTTTGAATTATGATCTCTGATTGGTTCATTCATCTTTTACCAAAGCAAAAAGATTGTGGCCTTTAGACAATCTAATACTGTGTATTATTTTCGTGTCACGATTGGTCTACAGGAGCGGGGGGTGAGAAAATTTAATAATTTTGTCAATTTGTAATATTTAGGTGTAAAATTTGTTAGATTTTTGTACGTTATTGCGATGTTGTGGAATGGTAGACGACAATTTATTATAAACGAATTTTTGCTTGTCTGAAAATGACGGAAACCTTTCGAGGATGAGGAAAAGTTGAGTTTTAAATAAGTGCAATTAATAAGCTGATTAGTATTTTTTTTATAGATTGAGTAGTGTACCGGGGGGGGGGTAATTGCAATATTTAAGGGTTAAAATTGAAAGAGCATCGAAGAATCACAATTGATGAAAGAAAATCACAGTTGATTCAAACGAAGGAGGATTGTCACCTACCATTACAAAAGAAAATTTCAACTGTTGGTTTTGGAAATGCTGATGGAGTATCAATATCAATCCTTCAATATTGTAGTGCTTCGTTTGCATGCTTGGAAGGGGTAAAAATCGTACAAGAAATTTCAAAAACAGAAAAATTATTGTTGGAGGATGAAAAAGGTTTAATTTTGTAATCCACATGTAATTTTTCTCAGATATGTCAATCTTCTAAGATTCTCGTGCTTCATTTGCATGCCGAAACACTTGGAATACGCAATAATTTCTCTATAAATTCGTAAAACATAGAAAATGGTTGTTGGATGATGAAAAGGCTTTCAATTTTTATTCCAGACATAATTTTTCTGAGAATCATCAATCTTCCATGATATTTGTGTTTCATTTGCATGTAGAAACACCTAGAAGGAACATAAATCTCCCTATAAACTCTAAAGCTAGATATTTTATTATTTTAATAAAATTATTTTAATAAAAGTTTATTTCTTAATCCAGACATAATTGTTCTCAAAACCATCAATCTTCCATGATTCTCATGCTTCATTTACTTATTGAACCGCTTGGAAGGCGAAGTAATCTCTCTATAAATTCCAAAGATAAAATTGAGGACGAGAAAGTTTTTAGTTTTTAATCCCCATAGAACTTTTCTCACAATATATTAATCTACATGCCGAAACACTGGCAAGGGGAATTAATTTCTCTATAAGTTCCAAAAACAAATGAAATAGTTGTTGAAGAACGAAAATGTTTTAATTTGTAGGCATAATTTTTCTCAGAACTGTCAATCTTCTGTGATTTTCGTACTTCATTTATATGCCGAAGCACTTGGAAGAGAAAGTAATATCTCAAATAGATCAAATGTTTGTTGGAAGACGAAAAAGTTTATATTTTTATGCAAATATGACATTTTTTAGATATATCAATCTTCCACGATTCTCGTACTTTATTTGAATGTTGAAACACTTGGAAGGGAAGGTACTTTTTCTATGAATTACAAAAACAGATGAAATGGTTATTGTTTGAGGAGGCAACAGTTTTTATTTTTAAGCCAGACATATTCTTGCTCAGAAATATCAAGGAATATTAATCTTCCATGATATTCGTGCTTCATTTACATTCCGAAACACATGGTAGGTGAAGTAATCTCTATAAATTCCAAAAATAGATAACATTGATACTGGATGACGAAAACAACTTTCATTTTTTAATCCTGATAGAACTTTTTTCACAATGTATTAATCCTCCATGATTCTTGTGCTTTATTTACATGCCGAAACACTAGCAAAGGAAAGTAATTTGTCAAGAAGTTGCAAAAACAGATAAAATAGTTGCTGAAGGACGACAATGTTTTTATTGTTATTGCAAGCATAATTTTTCTCAGAACTATCAATCTTCTGTGATTTTCGTGCTTTAATTATATGCCGAAGCACTTGGAAGAGGAAGTAATATCTCTATAAATTCCAAAAATAGATCAAATGATTGTTGGAAAACCAAAAAGTTTAAATTTTTAATGCAGATATAATTTTTCTCAGAAATACTAATCTTCCATGATTCTCGTGCCTTATTTGAATTTTGAAGCACTTGGAAGGGAAGGTAATTGCTCTATAAATTTCAAAGACAGATGGAATGGTTATTGTTTGAGGAGGCAACAGTTTTTATTTTTAAACCAGACATATTTTTGCTCAGAAATAATAAGGAATATTAATCTTCAATGATTTTCGTGCTTCATTTGCATGCTGAAACACGTGGAAGGCGAGGCAATCTCTATAATTTCCAAAAATAAATAAAATTGATACCTGAAAACGAAAAAGTTTTCATTTTTTAATCCCGATAAAATTTTGCTCACAATATATTAATCTTCCATGATTCTAGTGTTTCATTTACATGCCGAAACACTGGGAAAGGGTAGTAATCTTTTCTACAAGTTTCAAAGACAGATAAAATAGTTGTTGAAGGACGAAAATGTTTTCATTTTTAATGCAGGCTTAACTTTTCTCACCACTGGCAATCTTCTGTGATTCTCGTACTTCATTTATATGCCGAAGCACTTGGAAGAGAAAGTAAACTCTCTGTAAATTCCAAGAATAGATCAAATGTTTGTTGTAAGACGAAATAGTTTAAATTTTTAATGCAAATATAATTTATCTCAGAAATATCAATCTTTCATGATTCTCGTGCTTTATTTGAATTTTGAAGCCCTAGGAAGGGAAGGTAATTTTTTTTATGAATTTCAAAAACAGATGAAATGTTTATTGTTTGAGGAGGAAAGTGTTTTTATTTTTAAACCAGACATATTCTTGCTCAGAAATAGCAAGGAATATTAATCTTCCATGATATTCCTGCTTCATTTACATGCCGAAACACATATGGTAGGTGAAGTAATTTCTATGCATTCCAAAAATAGATAAAATTGATACTGGATGACGAAAAAGCTTTCATTTTTTAATCCCTATAGAACTTTTTTCACAATGTATTAATCCTCCATGATTCTTGTGCTTCATTTACATGCCGAAACACTAGAAAAGGAAAGTAATTTGTCAAGAAGTTGCAAAAACAGATAAAATAGTTGTTGAAGGACGACAATGTTTTTATTGTTATTGCAAGCATAATTTTTCTCAGAACTATCAATCTTCTGTGATTTTCGTGCTTCAATTATATGCCGAAGCACTTGAAAGAGGAAGTAATCTCTCTTTAAATTCCAAAAATAGATCAAATGTTTATTGGAAGACGAAAAAGTTTAAATTTTTAATGCAAATATAATTTATCGCAGTAATATCAATCTTCCATGATTCTCGTGCTTTATTTGAATGTTGAAGCACTTGGAAGGCAAGGTAATTTTTCTATGAATTCCAAAAACAGATGAAATTGGTATTGTTTTATGATGCAAAAGTTTTTATTTTTAAGCCACACTCATTCTTGCTCAGAAATATCAAGGAATATTAATCTTCCATGATTTTCGTGCTTTATTACACATGGAAGGCGAAGTAATCTTTATAAATTCCAAAAATAGATAAATTTAATACTAAGGACGAAAAAGTTTTCAATTTTTAATCCCGATAGAACTTTTTTCACAATGTATTAGTCTTCCATAATTCTGGTGCTTCATTTACATGCCGAAACACTGGCAAGGGGAAGTAATTTCTCTATAAGTTCCAAAAACAGATAAAATAGTTGTTGAAGGACGAGAATGTTTTTATTTTTAATGCAGGCATAATTTTTCTCAGAACTATCAATCTTCCATGATTCATTTGCTTTATTTGAATGTTGAAGCACTTGGAAGGGAAGGAAATTTCTTTATAAATTCTAAAAACAGATGAAATAGTCATTGTTGGAAGACGCAAAAGTTTTTATTTTCAAAGCAGACATATTTTTTCTCAGAAATATCAATGCTTACATGATTCTAGTGCTTCATTAGCATGTCGAAATACTTTGAAGGATTATTAATCTTCCATAAATTCCAAAAGCAGTTAAAATGGTTTCTAGAGGACGAGAGGAGTTTTCATTTGTTAGCCTGGACATATTGTTAGTCGAATGAAAAAGTATTCAAAAATACTGAATTGGTTGCTGGAGGATGAAAACTTCTCATTTATTAATCTACGCACAACTTTTCTTAGAAATATCAATCTTCCATAATTCTCAAGCTTCATTTGCATACTGAAACATCTAGAAGGGAAAGTAAACTCTCTATAAATTTCAAAAATATCTAAAAGGTTGTTGGAGGACAAAACAGTTTTCACTTTTTCATCGAAACACAATTTTTTTCAGAAACATCAATCTTTCATTATTTTCGTGCTTCATTTGCACTGCGAAACTCTTAGAAGGGGAAGTCATTTCTCTGTAAATTTCATAAATTAATAAAATTGTTGTTGGAAGAAGAAACATTTTACATTTCATAATCCAAATGTGGTTTTTCTTAGAAATTTCAATCTTCCATGACTCTCATGCTTCATTTACATGATCAAACACTTGGAAGGGGAATTTAGAAACCAACACTAGATTCAGGATCCAATCAGAGTGAAAATTTAATTTTCATGTAATTTTTCATTTCATAGTATACATGAAAATAATTTAGTGCGGACTTTAGGCCGCACAACTTACGTAATCAATTATTCATGGTGAGTTATGCGGTGTTAGTGGTGAAAGACATTAACATCGCAATATTAATCGTGTTAAATTAAATATTAACCAACAGTTCCAGTATGAAAGATGGAATCTAACTTTAAGTTCAGATTTTGTCGTTTCCTGAAGTGGTTGATTAAAGCCACGGTTATGTTACAGAAACTTCCTCTTCCTAGAAGAAAATTATCCGACTAAGTGCTCCGTATTACCCAAACACTTTTCGCCAGTTGCTACCAGACCACCAGGCGCGACTGAACAAGAGGAACAAGTGTTCCTGGGGTGAACGAAATCCAACACCACAACTTCTAGTACCCAAAAAGAAGCGCAACTTTTTTCGGCCATAAAAAATGTGTTCGGAGTTAAATTTAATTCGATTCAATTAAGAAAAAGATCAAAAAACCTGAGGAGAAAAAATTAAGTAGCGATGTTCATTAGGCGAACGTTTCGTGTAACAAAGTGGTCTTTAATTTCTTAAAATAAACTGCCACATGATGTTATTACTTACACACCGAGCATCTTTATTATTTAAATGAGACTGAATTATAGGTGAGCGAAAAAAGAAAGAAAAAAGTGGGTTGAAGAGCTCGCAACTATCGCTTTGTGCGATGTAGACAACTTTTAATACCTGGAGGTATTAACATAAAAGAAACGATAATTTATTGTACATAAACTTATCTAAAGGTATATATTCACGTCCAATTACCATTAGTTGTTAGTCGCACCAAAGTAATTTGGCAATTTGTTAGTCGTTAAAATTCCCAGCTGCTTAGATCTGTCATTTGACGGTCGGCTGGTTCACAACTCGCCCGCAAACATATGTCGCCAAGTATAAATAAGATATTGCTAAGAAAAATGAGACCTATTACTCGAAATAGATCAAAAAATTCGAAATTGCTTGGTGTCAATCAATTATGGCATTTCCATTTTCCTAGTCCTTTTTGGGACCAAAATGTTGTGACCACGAAAACTTTTTATACTCTCCAATAGCAATGGTCCTCCGTGGCTTCCTTGAGGAACCCCACTATCAGGAAACGAATCTTACCATCAGGCTGCAGTAGAATGGATTACAAAATTTAGGTCAGTATTTAATCGAAAAAAAAGCAAACAAAAAAAAATTAATTACCCACTTAAATTTGTGCGATAGCAGCGTAATTGCAAATTAATCGCAATTATCGTAAAATAACACTCGTGCCAATAAAATGCAAAACTTTTTAGGAGGGGATCAAATTATATGCAAAATTGATTTATCGAAGCAAACACTTTTTAACAATACAAATGATTAATTAGGAAAAAATATAAAAAGGAAAATTAAAAAAATAAAAATTTTTAATTGGAGGTAGAAAAATGCTAACTAAACAATTCAATTAAAATTTGTTTTGAAATTTTAATGAGCTCATTTATCGACTGACGCGTTAATTCGCATTTTAAAAAAAAATTTATAACGAAAGGTCTGTCATTATTTGTTTCTCAAAGAAAATCGCTTTCCCTTTCCTGATTGGAAAATTTTTGTTATTAGGAAAATATTTTTTCATATTGAAATTTGTTTTGTTAAATGTACAGAGGGCTAAAACTTACTAGAAGAAAAACATCTTTGTAATGCAACTTCGTGCGTTACGAACAGATATGGGTTTTGTTAATTATTATTATATATTAACAAATCTGGAGAGGAATAAAACGTGATGACCAGCAGATATCTAATTTAAAATTTTTATTTTGTGGTTAAAATTGGAACAAAACCGCAATTGTTATATATGTGATGGTAATTAATCAAACAACACAATTTATTGTCAGGACGAGTAAATAATTAAGTAGATAACGGAAGCGAACAAACGAGCTAATATAGAAGTAATTTCGCAACCCCAACAGAATTTTTATTTGAACCGCCCTCGTAATTTGTCTCCGTAACCGCAAACAATAATTTAAAAAGATTTTCCTAATTTATTTTCCTCATAGTTGACATTATACTTGAACCCACACAAGACGATATAACTAATTATATTTGTGAACCATTCTAAAGATTTGCCATGATGGATCGCTCGACAAGCCATTTGTAAGTTAAAATTTTTTAAAGGGTCTTTTTAACCACCGATAATTAATGACGCAAAACTATATTTAACTACTAATTAAAATTTTTCACATTTTCCTATTAGTAAATGGTACAAGCGGAATATTAATTTTCTTTAAATGACACATTTTGTTACAAAATTGCGTTTGTGGTTAAAAATAAGCGATTGCTTTTGTGCAGGATGAAGGGAGGTTTTTGATTTTTTGTTGTTGAAAGCGTCAACCGCTGCTCTATTGACGGAGTTAATCGCGCGCGCTGAGATTCGGTGGAAACTTTTTCGGATGTCGTAATTATCCCCAAAGTAAAATTTGTCACTTGATGCTATTAAGCGTAGGTATACAAAGGAATTTCGGTAAAGCTCAACACCATTTCGGAAAAACAAATTTAAGAGGCATCTCTATTCAAATATAAATATTTAAGAGATTCATAACAGTTTGCAGTTTGGTAGGCAGTGGGAGAGGTCTCTGGTGGCATCCGCCATGCTGGTTGATGGCCGAATGATGATTGTTTTATAAATATTTAATGATCTTTCGCTTCAGGCGTTCCTGTAGCTCAAATCAGAGTTTATGGGACATCATAATATCGCTATGTTTTATAGATGCATACGCTGTTATCTTGAAAATGTGTTTGCCGAGGTAATTTACTCAATTTCAAAGAATGATAGCCTTTTTGATGAACAAAGCGTTACATCGTACACGGAATAAAAATGTTCATAAATGAATCTCATCTACAGGATGTTCCTTTCTTTTAGCCACGGAGCTGGGCTAGCTCCACTTCCTTATTATTTTAACAGTTAATTTCTAAAGAAATACTCAATACAATCAGGAAAAAGATGCAATAATTGGGTCAATAATTGCATCTCTTTCAGTTATTTCCAAACAGTGTAACGTTGCCAGATTGCATATTCCATTGCGGCATTTGGGATCGTCGTCCTCCTAAAGAGTTCAGTCCTTTTACCAATTACCCAACATTTAGTAGATGGTAATAAAGCCTTTTCGTAGATTTCCCTCATTTTCTGAACATTTTTATCATCCTTCTTATCCAATTTGACTTTCTCATGTATTTAGCAGCCGTTAGTTGCGATAGCTTTTAACCTTCTACTGGGTGCACAGGATCAGAGAATCATTTCCCATGCAAATCCACTAATGGATGTTAGCGACCACAAACTTTTCTCAAGAGAACCAATATAATGATCTATTAAATATTAGATTTAAAAATAAATTCTTTAGGTATTGAATCACTAATTAACTGATAAAGCTTTTCCACCAAAGCTTCACCTTTTGCAAAAAAATAAAACATCTAAAATGAAAACCTTTTATTTATTTTCTTTTCAAAACTCAAAAGTATTTCAAAAAAAATTTCACATGTTTTTAAGGAGCAAAAAAAGGATCATTTCCCATGCAAATCCACTAATGGATGTTAGCGAGCACAAACTTTTCTCAAGAGAACCAACAAATAATGATCTATTAAATATTAGATTTAAAAAGAAACTCTCTAGGTATTGAATCGCTAATTGACTGATGAAGCTTTTCCACCAAAGCTTCACCTCTTGCAAAAAATAAAACATTTAAAATGAAAACTTTTTATATAATTTCTTTTCATAGCTCTAAATAATTTATAAAAAAATTCACATGCTTTTAAGGAGCAAAAAAGAAGGTCAACCCAAATGATCTTGCGGGCCACTTTGGAAATGCATCATAACTTCGCGGGCCGCATATAAAATTATATATCCCCATGTTATATTTAGATACATTGTCATAGAGCCAAAAGTTTGAGGAGGGGGGCTAAAAACACATCTTGAAACCATTTTTTTGAAGGGCGGGGGGTAAAGATTGCGCCGCAGGCAAAAGTTTTTAGATTTTCAAGGTCAACAGATTTGAAGTTAGAAATTATAAAAAGATATATTTCTGCTAATTTTTGTGATTACAGGGACAGAAAACTATGTTTTTGTAAATAATAAACTTCTCGAAAACCTGGCCTTCGACGCTAACCTCATCGTTTGCTAATGAATTCAAGTTTCTTTCTCCACTAAACTGAAGTCATTATAACAAAATCAATTTTTGCAAAATATAGCATATTTGGTAATTAAAATTTATTAATATTTATTTATTTTAATTAATTATTACACTATTAATTATTATTATAATAATTATTATTATAAAATAAATATATTTTGCAAAAGTGTGATGAATCTCTCGGGCCGCAAAAATATTCAAGGCGGGTCGCGGGTAGGCCACCCCTGCACTAAATATTAGATTTTCATTATTTTTAATCACTTCAAAACATTTTTAATGGGATATAGAAAAAAATGTAAGGTTTTTTACTCCAAAAATAAAATGTTATAGAGAACCTGAATTTTTCCACTAATTTTTATGTATTTTGATATGATTGATAGGACTGGCGCAGTCGGTTTGTGCCTATAAATATGATATTTAACATTTTTTGGATGATGATAGTGATTTCCAAGAGCACTCAAAAGTCATGGAAAGTAATGAAATGTATGTCAAAATATTTATGGGGTATCGAAAGAAAAGAAAAGTTATTTTTGGAAGTTTTTTTACCCCAAAAATAAAATGTTGAAAACCTCTATTTTTTCCACGAAATCATCTGTATCAAAATGAGAAACATGGACTGGCGCAGTAGGTTTGTGCTTAAGTGTGATATTTAATATTCTATGAACGTTGATAGATAAAATATTCCATTTTCACTTTGTAACGAATTTTTGCATTTCGTTATGTGGTACTACTTATTTCTCATTTCATTTCAATATTTCTTAGTACGGTCCATGCATTTTATTTGAATGCAATCGTTAAATGTAATGCATTTTGCAGCAGATGGTTGATAGCTGAACGTTCCGGCGTAGGAATACTTGAGTGGATGGAGTCTTGCAAGCTCAACCAACTCAAGTGCTTGTAGTGCGTTGCCAGGTATTTTTTTGGTCCAGCGCAGCTATTTATTTGCCTTACCGTGTGAAACAGTAGTATAGTCGTCGTGTGGTGTTTTTGTCTTCTTTTTTTAAACATCTGCAAATAGGACAGGCTCTCAATGCGCAACTTACTATACACAATTTCTTGGTACGCAAGTTGTGGAACCAGTTGGTAACATCCTATTGTTGTTTGTTTTGGATGACACCTGGGGAATTTTTTTCATTGTTTGGCTCTTCGATCGTTGGTTTGGCTGCTCCAATCTTGTTGACATCTCCAGTGGCGTAACCACCAGTGTGCGCGGTGTGAAAATGAACACGGTCCGTAAAATATTAGGGGCCTGAGGCAATGTAAAGTAAACAATTCTTAAACAAGGTTACAAAGCGCCTGTGCAAGCCGGAAATGGGCAACTCGGCTCTGGATGATTCGGCAAAGGGAATCAACCGGTGGAGCTTAGGTTAGTGTTAGGAAACGATTTTTTTTAATGAGGGGACCGTTAATTAACGGTCTCTCTTTTAAAAGAGAGAACCGTCGGTGCCGAGCTTTTCTGGTGCCGAGTTTTCCCGGTACCGAGTGGTGCAAAGTGCAGTAGGTCGATGCCGAGTTGTTATGTACCCTTTCTTGTGCTGCCCCGGTTTCACGCCCATTTCAAGGGAAATAAATTTGTATTGGTTTAAAAATACTTTAATTGATTTTTTATTTAAAAAAAAAATTTTATTTGAAAGGGGCCGGGTGTAGTGCAAACTAAACAGCTTGCCACGGGTACGTTTAATTTAAATATTTATTTATACCTACTATTAAAAATATTGTTAAATTATAATAAATTTATTGCCTTGAAATTTACGTGAAACCGGGGGGTCTGGGGGGTATGAATACCCCCCAGCACAAGAAAGTAACGATATAACTCTTCAAAATTGATAAAGATGCAAATTTAATTATTGAGAAAACATATTATTGTGCTTATTACGGATGGGGGATATTCTATAATCTATAGCACCCAGTTTTTCAATTGTTTACTAATAATTTTATAAAGGTACCGTCCAAAAGTCAGGGAAAGATTTTTTTAGGAACATAAACTACATAATGCCAATGCAATGATATATGAACTCATAATATAACATTGATAAATAAAATACTTAATTTTATCTCATTTTGAAGTGTTTTTTTCTATTTTCTAGGGTCATTTAGTGTGCAAGCTGGTGTCTGGGGAGACGTAAATAACCGGGGGGGGTAGAGGGAGGAAGGGTCTCAGGCCCAATGCTTTAGACCCCCTTAAAATGCATTATTTTGCAACTAAATTTTGCTTTTAAATCGCACACCTCCCAATCGAGGAGCCCGTCAAAATTCTTGCTCCCGGGCCTAAAATTTGAAGTTACGCCACTGTTGTTGACATCTCCAATACCATCTCTCACTGGTCCAGTTCCAGCTACGAATCCGCTGCAGTGTTTTGTGTTCGCGAAATATCGATCAAGTGTTTACCTGTAGAAATTGACAAGTTACAGAATTTCATCTTTGAAGCCACACGTTGGGAAAGCGGTTGGAGGCGAACATCTGTCACCATTATATTGTAAGCTTATAAAAGAGCTAGAGATAAGCAATTTTATCTTTTCCAATTCGCATGAACCAACGTGTGTCTGGGCTTTTGTATTCAATTGTTACATTATGAGTATCCATTAGAGGTTCGTATAGCGCTACAACCCAGATGGGTCTTGGCTGACCATTATAATATTAACTTCTAATATCAAATGGCATTCACAGCATTACATTTTTTACCTACGACGGGGAGCCAGCCCGACGAAGAACCCCCAACCTGGAGGACCAGAGAGACGGCCAGAATAAAGTTCTTACTTCACTCGGATACTTAGAGGTGTCAAGTGTCAAGGGCTTTTCCATTCCTGTCGGAATATTGCCACTTCTATTGAAGTCCTTACAATCCATTTCACGAGGTGGATTAATCCTCTTTTGCTACTCTTTTCACTACAACTTTTCACCACAGCGTGTGGATGTCCACCGGAAGGCCGGGCTAAGAAATTCTGCGAAGTCTGGCGACTTGAACCCAGAATTTCCGCTCCGTAACTCAACCAGCGATCACATCACTCCACACCGTGGTACTTAGAGGTTACTGTGCTTATATTTGAACGGGGTCCACGTTTTGATTATAACTAGACATCGGATTATATGCACTAACAAAATGCCAAAATATGCATGCAAATATGCACTATCAAAATGCACTATCAAATCTTTTTGTATATTAATTAAACAATTTTAATTAGTATTCCAATTATTCCTCGAAGAAGGTATTCGCTTGTCACAAATCTTGCAGAAAATCACAGTGCCATCAGTTGTAAATTTTTTGCATATTTGCATATGCAAATATGCAAATGATTATAATCCGATGTCTAATTATATCATCCTAATCATTTCGCGTACTCCTTACCAGGACCGCCGCTAAGGGTACTTCTGCCCGTGTGCCAAGTTCAATTTGGTCGCCCTTGTAGCCGATTTTTTTTCGGTTTTTTAATACAATTTCCTAAATTTCTACTACTTATTTCTTGCCGTAAAGTAAATCACCTTTTCTGAATCCCTATTTTTGTGATTTTGGCCGTCTCTAATTTTGGCCGCCCGTGAACAATAGGGCGCGGCGGCCCTGCTCCTTGCCCTCGAAGTAGCCATGGAGAATAATAAAATGGGTATCAAAATATTGATGATAATTTAAAATTCATATTATATGGTTTACAATTTTTGAGAATTACCGAAAACAACCGCATGTTGTCGCCTTACTGATTTTTGAGACATCGACTCCCTCTTCCCAATCAATAGTCCTTCAGAAGTTATTCATTTTTTTGTTTGAACCTTCAGCTTCCCACATTCATGAATTATTATTAGATAGGTACTTTTTGAAGTTTAATGAATAACCCAAGTAAAAATTTCAACTTTCTACGAATTTCTATGTACCTACGTGGATGAACTACATCGACTGGCGCAACCCAGGAAGACTAACGGCTTTACGTGCCCTCCGAAGCACGGAGCAATTACAAGGAAGTTATATTTTCCGTGAATTTAAATTCGGTTCCCTGCATTGGAAGTTGATCGTATTAACTACCAAGCAGTGGCCCAGCCAAGAGGAAGTGTTAACCCCCTCCCCAAAGGACCTAAAAATTACACAATATTCCCCCTTCCCAGAACGTATTCCTGGCTGCTCCACTACCACCAGGTTCTGAACGTCGTCGGTCATCATAGTTCATTAATTTGGGAAGATAATATTGGTTAATTTGATGTACATTTGTTCCATCTACCATCAAGTTCTTCAGACCCAGACCTGCACCAGAATCTCATGAGATCTCAAACCGAGCACCCAAGGAAGATATTGCCACCACAGGGATCAACAACGCCTGGCATTAGACTCTTTCTTGGCCTCTGGAAAACAGCTAATGTCATTGTGATTCACACGGTAGGATAAGCCAGCCACTTACCTCGGAGTTACTGCCCGTTCAGCTTCCTCCGATTAATTGGCAGAGTGCATCATCCTAAATCGCATCCGACAAAGATGTCATTCAAAACTAGCAATTCGGAGTAAGCCACGGGACTATCCATCAAAAGTGCTATGACTTGTAGAACACATGCAAGTTTCCAAGAATTTTGACAAAGTATGGCATATCGGACTCCTCTTCAAGATACTCAAAGGTTAAATGAAGAAGGCACTGGTCCAACTCCCAGCCTGCTACATTAGCGAATGCAATTTTGCCTCAAACAGCTAATGTCATTGTGATTCACAAAGTAGGATCTTTAGAAATCCGCCACTGGGGTTGATTACAGTTTATAGTAATGATTATAATAATTAGAGCCTTATCTTATTTCTTCGGGGAGGGGGGCTCAAATACTTAGAGTTCAAGTTAAAACTATTATTACATAGGACATTATCCTTCTATAATCCAAATTATTGCAGAAAAATCATATTTTGGTATATCAATTTTAAAATTGAGGTAGTAAGATATGCATTGAGCATAGAGCCGTAGCTAGACATTGAAGAAGGGGGGGGGAAACACAATATCAATATATTTTTTTTAATATACGAGTAAGCCTTGTTTGATATCACAGTTCTAGTGCAACCTGAACTACATTATACTTTGTTTACCCAACATAATAGGCTCCTCCCCAAAATGCTTTAGTACCAATAAAAATTAAGAATTACAAAAATTAGCATAAAATGTAATAGCGCCATCTGTTGAAAATGATTTGAAATAGATCAGATGTTTTTAAAGCCAACAATGGGATTGCAAATCTGATAATAAAAGGTTAGAGTAATCGGAGGTTAGCCGGGCTGTGAAAAAAACGACAATTACTATTTTGACGGTATCCAGTTCCATTCCGAGCTAAATATTTAAACTTTATTCTTACAGTTCGTCCAACAGGAAACCAATTGCAAATCATTTAGTGGAACTACCTTAGGAGGGTATCCTTCTCAAAATGAGGACCATTGCACCAGTTTCCCCTGATTCTAAGTTCAAGTTAATCTGTAGGTTCCCAATACAAATTTCAATCACCCCCACCCCTAAGTAATAATTAATATACTCTTCGCTATAAATTATTTTATCTTTAGTGTTGGAAACTGAGTTTTCCTATCGAATATCCTTGATAATTATGTTATAGTGGGTGATTGATATGTACGGCCTTCGACCTCACTTAGGAAAATTGCGCCAGATTATTTCGTGAATAAATCAGTGAGTGAAGACTCTTCACTTTATAGATATTCATAATATAATAAATTAAAGGATCGTCAGATTAACCACAGGTTAATTCAATAACCCTCGAGTGCTAGCGTGAAATTAGGATCGCCGGTGGTCCCATATTTTCGCCAACTCACGTCGTCGATACGTCTCCGTTCGTTTCCAATTAACACATCTAAAAATAACCGGAAATAAGAATTTCGCACAAAAATATCAATTATTCTCATCGCGTAACGGTAGAAGTAAATTTTTCGAAATCATCTCCACCCATTTATACTTATCGATCTTACTTTACAAATAAACAAAGGCACAAAAACATTTTATCTGAAAGGAAAGTGGATAAAAAGTATTCGGGATTAAGGATCCCACAAATAGAAGAAATCAATTACGAAAATAAAGAAGCCACTTTTATCTACCAACTAAATCGAAATTATATCCAAACTTATTATTGATTTTCACACGGCAACAAATGGAACAAATTTTTTGTTTGTCCAAAATGATGACCATTTGCCATATGGCACGACAAATTGTTACGTTTCCGGTGCCGAAGAATTTTAATTGATTCGTCAAGTAGAGCGCTCTTTTTAAATTATTTGAAATTACTCGTGAAAGATTTAAATTTGAAATAGTGAGAATTGTGGTCTAAATTTGACCCGCGTAAGTAGCAGATGTGTCAATTTCATTTCAATCAACGGATAATAGAGCTCGTAATGGAATCAGCTCTTGGTCTATTTACCAACACTTGAACGGCCAACAGCAATCCCTTTTCATTCGCTCTTTGCCTACTTTCAATTCGAGTTTTCTCATTCATGTAACAATGAACAATTTTCCAAATCGTCCTCCACTTCCTCCTCCTCTTATTTGTTCGGATTTATTTAAAAAAGTTGTAAGTGGGTAAATTTTGTGGAAAGCAAAGTTTTCCAACTTGGAGCGGAAATTAAAATAGTCTCTGTGAGGACATTTTAACGACCGCTAGTTAGTCGTCTGAAAACGATACGGAGACACATTTACGACACTTTATTTATATTTAAACCTCGTGTTCCTTTAAACATGTCTACTTATCATCAATAAACAAGATTTAATGTTATTAAAATATAAAATTTATTTAAAATTAGTTTACTTAAATTTGTTTCACTATTAACCCGTTTATTTTATCGAGCAGTTAAATTTCACGAAAACGCTTTTTCTACGTTTCATAATTAAATTCACATTACGACTTTTGAATTTTATCGACGATAATATGTTTAATTTTGACCGATAATTTGTGTTAACAATATCATTTACACGGTCCAATCATTTTATTATACTTTAAAATTATTAGTAAGTCTAACTTTACATGACGAATGATATAACAGCAGCAAAAAGTATAAAAATTCAATGTTAGCACTCGGTTAGCACTGAATAATGCGAGGCCGCAGGCTGAGCTAAGTATGGCGGCCATGCGCCGCTAAACTGGCTAGATTGCATTGTATAAAATCAATCAAATTAACGGATTAACGAATAATTCGGATCAATTCCGTGCATGTGTCTATATCAAGTTAATTATTATCTTGAAAATAGTAACTTCAAGTTTTATTAGTCAGATCTTGAAGTTATGAACTTTATATTACCCCTAATAAACAAATTGTAATTAAAATAGTATTATGGATGTATTTTACTGCAAACCAAACAAAAAAATTTTTTATATTGTAATTTACATTATTGATTTTATAGGATTACACCGAGAAAAAGGTTTGTTTATAATAAAACAAATTTTATTTGGTGTAAAGAAATGGTAGGTATGAATAGAGAGAACTAAATATTTGGTTAATATAACCAAAGTATTTATTTGATGAATATCTTTACATCAGTAAACTTTCTATAGAAAGTTCGATTTTCCGCCCCTTGGAACCGAATTTCGAAAGGTTTATTTAACCACAATTGTCAATAAAACTAAACCAAATTGGTATAAAAAAAAACTGCAATAAAAAATGCAGTTACTTCATCGAGAGTTAGCGATAAAGCCTACAATACTAAATTTTTAATGAGAAAATTGGATCACAAAAAGATTGGGTAACTTTTTATCAGTAAGACTAAACCAATAGCATCATCTACCTACTATTTTCCTAAAACTAAAATTTTAAACTGTTTGGTTGTTTAAAGAGGAGCAAAAAAATTTCGACTAATGAAAATTAACAAAATAAAAGCTCAATTACCTTGTATGAAATGAAAAGTCAATCGCTCAATATTTAATGGGGAAAATTACAATCAAAAAAGCTCTGTTAACTTTTAAAGTGCATTTAAGCGCTCAAACAAAATATGCAAATTAACGGTTAATTTTTAATTCACCCCCGTCAATAATTCAAAATTACAGTTTATGAGGCAAATATAAAAAAATTAGATTGCTCAGTTGCCGAATTTTTAATAAAAAAAATTGTGATTAATATAATTTTGCAAAATTGAAGTCAAGTTCTACCAAAGAATCAGAAAGCCCATTGAACTTAAAAACGAAGCTAATTTTTGGCCACCTAGAGAAAATCGATGGTGATACTTAATATTACAACAAAATTCAATCCAAATGCTTTAGTTTAAACTCGAGGCGAAGCCGAGGGTATTCATATTTTTCGCTTATTCTGAAAGGTATAACTTTGCTGTCTTATTTCGTCCAATCTAGCAGAAAGTTTCACTTTTCAGTACGCTTTGCAAGGTTGAAAATACTACTTTTACGCCCTAGGGCGCAACATTCTCCTTATTAACTATTTACAGCTGAGGAGTATTCCATACTTCCCAGAACCCCCGGTCCCTGGAAAGCGGGGGAATACCCTCAACTGTAAAGGAAGCAACAAGACGACTCCCCCCCCCAATTTAAAAATGCCTTGTATTCTACCGCTGCTTATACTATCCGCGAATATAGCCACAACCACTATTCTGAAGGGCCTAAAAACTGCTAGAATTCTAAGATTCTTACTTCGCTCGGAGTCGAACCGCGAGTTCTCTCCATTAGCAGTCAGTACGCTTATTCCTTATGCTAATGACCGTCTTATTGCTTACGTAAATTAAGTACAGAATATAGGTTAATTTTCTTAAAAATTAACTCCAAGAACCGGTGAAGGGAGGGGGGAAATTAAGCACAAAATTACATTTTCAAGAATCATAGTTGCGTGGTTACTAATTTCGAAAAGTTGTCAGGTTACTTTCTTACAGCTGGGGGGTATTACCCCCAGACCCCCCGGTCTTGACAAAAAATTAGAAAACAAAAACTTTTAAAAAATGTTAACGTCTAAAATTGAATCTTTGAAAATCGTTTTGTTACTCATTTACAGCTGGGAATGTTCCCTCATATACTCTGGTTTCTGGGAAAGCAGGGGGGTCTACCCTTAGCTATAATGAAGCAAAAAGAGGACTTTTACTGCTTTTCAATCGTTTGTTGTTTTTTTTTAACTTTTATCACACCATCTCCTATAGAGCATTTTAATCACTTCGTTCGTTCTTGCTACGCTTTTCTATAATCCCCCCTCCTAATTAAATAAGGTTCTGATTCTACCGCTGCTTACTTTTTTCTGAAAAATACACTGTAATGAAAATATGACTTACAAAAACCAAACAAATTTCATTAAATTAAGTACCTATACCTATATAATAAATAATATGTTAATTTCCCCAAAAAGTTATCTCTAAGAAACGGGGGGGTCTGGGGGGGGTATGCCCCCAGCTGTAAGTAATCAAAAGGTTGACTTTTAGGAATCATATTTGCATGGTTACTAATTATTAACTAATTACTTTCTTACAGCTGGGGGATATTCCATACCCCCCAGACCCCCGGCCTTGAAAAGCAACTAGGGTCTACTTCAGCTATAAGGAAGCAATATGACAACTTTTCAAAATTGTAACGTCTCAAATTATTTCTTTGAAAATCGCTCTGTTGCACATTCGCAGCTGGGAGTGCTCCCTCATACCCCCCCCCCCCGGTTTCTGTGAAAGCAGGGGGTCTACCCTTAGTGATAAGGAATCAAAAAGACTTTTACTGTTTTTCAATCGTTTGTTTATTCTGAAACTTTTATCACACCATCGCCTATGGCGCATTTTTAATCGCTTTGCTCGTTCTCGTCATCTTTTTCTATCATACCCCCACCCCATTAAATAAGGTTCTGTTTCTACTACAGCTTACTATTCTCGTACACCATGAGCGTCTCACTAACCGAAAATAAAAATATGACTTACAAAAACCAAATAAATTTAATTAAACTAAATAGTACCTATATATAAAGTTTACTTTGCATTTTTTCAAAAAGTTATCTCTAGGAATCGGGGGGTCTGGAGGGGATAGAATACCCCCAGCTGTAAGTAATCAAAAGGTTGACTTTTTAGGAATCATAATATTTGCGTGGTTACTAATTTCGAAAATTTGTCAGGTTACTTTCTTACAGCTGGGGGGTATTCCATACCCCCAAACCCCCCGGTCTTGAAAAGCAACTAGGGTCTACCTTAGCTATAAGGAAGCAACAAGACAACTTTTAAAAATTGATAACGTCTCACATTGAATCTTTGAAAATCGCTTTGTTACACATTCGCAGCAGAGAGTGCTCCCTCATATCCCCCGATTTTTAGGGGGTCTACCCTTAGTAATAAGGACTCAAAAGGACGACTTTTACTGTTTTCAAATTGTTCGTTTTTTCTAAAATTTTTATCTCGCCTATTGCACATTTTTAATCGCTTTGCTCGTTCTCGTTACTTTTTATCCCCCCCTCCTATTAAATAAGGTTTTGATTCTATTACTGCTTATTATCTTCGTACACCATGAGCGTCTCACCACCCTAAAATGAAAATATGACTCACAAAAACCAAACCAATTTAATTAAATTAAGTACAAATAAAGTTAATTTTTCCAAAAAGAAATCTCTACGAATTGGGGGGTCTGGAGGGGATAGAATACCCCCAGCTGTAAGTAATGAAAAGGTTCCCTTTTTAGGAATCATATTTGCATGATTACTAATTTTGAAAAGTTGCAATGTTGCTTTCTTACAGCTGGGGGCGGTATTCCATACCCCCCAGACCCCCCGGTCTTGAAAGGAAACCAGGGGCTACCTAAGCTATAACGAAGCAACAAGATAAATTTTCAAAATTGATAACGTCCCAAATTGAATCTTTAAAAATTTGTTTTGTTACTCATTCGCACCTGGAAGTGTGGCGCACCATCGCCTATGGCGCATTTTTAATCACTTTGCACGTTCTCGTTACCTTTTCCTATCGTACCCCCTACCCCTATTAAGTAAAGTTCTAATTCTACCACTGTTTATTATACTCATAGATCATGAATGTATCACCACCCTGAACTGAACATATGACTTACAAAAACCAAACAAGTTTAATTAAATTAAGTACCTACATCATATTCCCCAAAAAGTTATCTGTGGGAACCGGGGGGTCTGGGGGGTATGGAATACCCCCCAGTTGAAAGTAATCAAAAGGCTGCCTTTTTATTAGGAATCATATTTGTGTCGTTCTCAATTTCAAAGTTGGTTTGCTACTTCCTTACAGCTCCCCGGTTCCTGGAAAAACGGGGGTCTCCCCTGTTCCCGAAGAAAATATTTTAAGGGAAATATCTTGAGAAAATTAACATGTAGTAAATTTTTGAAATGGTTTTCTGCGTCTAACGTACGCTAAAAAAAATTTTAAGTTGGGCTGACCCCTCTCCACCCGTACTATGCCACTTTAAATAGCACTAGTTTAGTTTCAATGCTTACGCGATTACAGCGCCATCAAAGTTGTAAAAACTGAACTAAGCCATAAAAAATGGAAGAAGGTGCTTTGGAATTTTTTTTATTTATTCATTCGTTTCAAAAACTATTACTAAACATTGAAAATGTGATAATCAATATAATTTTCAGTAGTAATCTCGCTAATTCATTCATGCGCGTCACATACCGTCTAGGATAATCATGGACGAGAGAGCTATAAATCAAAAATCAGTGAAATTCTCATCACAATTGGTTCAATATTTCAGTAATAATCTGGCTAGTCTAATCATGAGCGTCCCGGTAACGTAATGTTACGGGAGGGAGGGGGGGAAAGCTGACACAAACTGTCTCAACATTTTAGAGTCCCTAATTTTCAACATCTTATCGCTAATCGTAAAAAAAAGGTATTTTTTTCTTCATGATTATTAATTTTGAAGGGGGAACTTTAAGGGGGGCTTAAAGTATCAGTGTTGTTTTCTGAAAGGTCCTGACTACATCGTTTGTGTAAAATAGAAACAAAAAATTTTAACTTTATCCATTGGAGGACTTAATCCGTTAAGGTGTCTCAATTTTACTGTTCTTCTTGTTAGTTTTTCATTGGACGTCGACCCTGAGGACGATCCTGATTCTTGTTATCTTTTTCATATTGATTTGGAGAAATAATATAATATCTACTACTTTTTAAAATTTTTAAAATCTAATTTTTCATTTTTCATGCAATTTTTAATTCAATTCAAGGAAATTTAATTTCACCTTTTAAGGGGGCAGATCAATAGGCTCTGAGCTTGTGTCAAGTTCAATTCAAAAACGAATAATCGTAGAAAGCTGAAATTTTCAGAATATACGGAAAATATGATTTTACTAAACATAAGCTATTTTTTATTTAAAAAAAATTAATATAAAACAAATTTTCTAGCCGTTTTCAATGAAATACACTTAAGTTATAAATATAAAATAGCTTATGTTAAGAAAAATCATATTTTAAGTATACTCTGAAAATTTCAGCTTTCTACGATTATTCTTTTTTGAGTTGAACTTGACACAAGAAATGAAGCAATATACATGAAATTTCAAATTTTAACCAATCAGAAGTAAATCTCAATAAAATATACCAATGAAATATCGTAAAACTACTAGTGACATCTGTTGAATTTTATTATTTATTCCTATTGATCTAGGACCTTAAGTTGGGAAGTTTTTCTTGAGCTTTTCGTGATTTTCATTTTATTTTTTTACACCATTTTAAGACAGATTTAGCAGCTCCCCGACTCAAATGCTGATAAATTTCCATAAGTAGATGGGATCCTTGTGATTAGGCACTTCAACAAAATATTCTCCAATTGCATTATTTATATTGGCCAGAATGGTAATTTGGCCTATGTAAACGGCGGCCATTTTGTTGGGGTGCCTGCACACTAAAATCACTTTTTGTTCCTAAATATTAAATATTCTTCTTCCTTTCCCCAATGAAATTATTGCTAAAATTTGTTAATTCTTATTTCAAATATTTTTATTTATCTTCAATAAATTAAAAATGTATAGGTTATGAAATTTCCCAGAGGATTTGAGTGGTTGGGGGTAGTATAATAATAATTACCTAATAATGCAATTTAAAAAATTCACATGCAAATTTGTTTATTATTGGTCATCACTCATCAGCGTGGAAACTGCATTTTTATTTTGCATTTGCGCCGCCGTGATTCGGATTTCACGTTAACAACTTTTTTTCATATTAAAATGGTTTATTCGTAAATTAAATTAAACAATCTGGTAATCCTGCTTGTTTAAAATGTAATCCAATCAGGGAAGTTTTCTTATTGAAGTGCAACAAAAGCGTTTGATCTCTTCAAACTAACAAATCTTAGAAACATAGGAAGACTGCAGGTTCTCTAATTATGTCAACTTTGGAGTTAATAAAATAAACTTTGAAACAGATTGGTTACCATGGCAACGACAATTTAAATGTCAATTTTAGAGGTTTGTTTTTAAAACAATTGGAATAAACTGAAATTATTAGAAACACCCTCGTAGAGTTGGTGCGAAAAATTTTTTGTTTGTTTTCGTATATATTTTTTCAATTTATAAAATAAATTATTAAGGGTAAGCCTTCGCAGGGTAAAGAGAAAATTAAAATGTGGTAAATAGATGGCATATTAAAACACAACTAATTAGTTAAACTACAAATATATTTAACTAAAATTTACGTAATCTGTAAAACGACCTTAAATTAAAATGGTTTCATCAACCCCGTCTAAATAACCGCATTTACACCAAATTCACCCGACAATCATGGTCTGCTAATTTCCCAACTCTCCCCTTTTGTTATTACCGCATATCAAATCATATTCATAATTACAAAGCAAATACCGAGTTTTGTATTTTAACGCGATCCCGCCTTGAATTAGCGCCAGGCCAATCAACAAAACCCACAAGTGAAATTCGACCAATCCACCTATTCGATTCCCTACCCCCGTGCACCAAAGATGCTGTGCAGCTTTGATCTCGCCATGCTTTGGAGGGAGAATTTATCTCAGACAGATTTAGCAGATCCAATTTTGTTTGTTAGTGTTCTCAAATCTGGGGTGTAGATAACAAGGTTGTGAATTCAACTTTTATGTGTGACATGTGCTTAAAAATCGGAAAAAAAATTTCGACAACAAAAGTCGCCATGTTTGTTTTTTGAAGTGTTCCGTTATTGTTCTAACTAAAGACGTGTAATTGAATCAATGATGACAATGATGATGATGCAGAGAATTATGGAAACGTCGCAACGCAGCGTCAACACAACAAAAACCTCCACGAACCACCAAGATTACGAAAAAAAATCGCCCATTTCGGAAGAAGTGCAACTCTTCCGATTGCCCAAAAGACTGTCCGACGATTCCAGAGACGTGGAGATGTGCGATAAAACCAGCGAGTTCGACGGAGACGATGAAGACGAACTTAACGTCGACGTCGATGTAGAGAACGACGATACACTATGCCCTGTCGATTTAACAAGACGACACGAAAAATTTACCTCTTTTGAAAATCTCATACCAACATCTAAGACTGAAGATAGTAATTTTAGTGTTAAAGTTATAAACGAAGACGATAAATTAATTAGTGTTCAACGATCGGAAAGTGTTTGTAGTGATATCAGTAGATCGCCAAGTCCTAGAGATCCTAGTCCGTCGGTAGTTCCCCATCAAAACAGACGATTAGCTTTCTCGGTCGAAAATATTTTAGATCCCAACAAATTTACCGGCAAACAATCAATTTATAGTGATGGAGTTTGCTGTTGGAAACCTCATCAAGAAAATCATGGATCGTCGGAATACGACGGAAGCGAGCAAGGTGAGAATTTTCTTTTTTTTTTCACGTACCCGGTATATCAAACAAAAAATTTATCCTTACACGCGGAAAGTTTCCTTGTTTTGAAAATCACGAACAATTGGCACGCAATTCTTGTCACATCATTTTTTTTCTTTTATTTATCGTTTAGTTCCAATTTGAGACAATTTTCCGCTTGAACAACATAAACCCTCTACGAGGAAATTTTAATAGCGACATTACCGGCGTCGCTAACCAAAAAGTTTTGCAAATTTGGAAGAATTTAGTAAAAAATTACTAACTTAATATGCGTTTTACGCTTCATTTAAATTTTCTTTCGATTTTATTCTTGCTTAATAATTTTTTTGAGTTTTTGAATTTTGAGGTGTCACGTCGGTCGTCATGGCGATTATTTTTTTATGCAAATTACGTCGTTGTTTTCTTTTTCGTGGGTTTCGCTGTCACAAATCAATCGACGAAGTCGCAATTTTTGTTAAACTCGCATTTAAATTTTTGAGCCTCCCCCTTGTAATTTTCTTCGGAACGATGTTTTAAATGTAAAATTCCGCTGCGATTTAAATTGAAAATTGTAACCTAATTTGTAACCATTTTCTGTCGCCCGCCAATTTTTTTGTTTAATGTAGAACGGAAAATTAGTAATATAGTACCTATACAGTTTCTGCTATACATTGCTAATATATTTTATATTATTTATAATTATATATAATTATTTATAATTTAAATTGTTGGAAAATAGCATACGAATTGTAAAAAACAGTACACTTTGACCTTATCCACTCAAAACATTTCAAAAACCATAAGAAATTTGAAAAATTGTATGTATATCAGTGATGTATGCTAATATAAGCATATACCTACCTGGTAATAGATATAGGTACAATATTATATAGTTTGCCACATATAATATAGATATTTACCTTCAAAAGATTAGGCGTGAGAAATATTCAATATTTCCGGCTTTGATTGTGTTCACGCTTAAACCATTGAAAATAAATAAACACTGTCGAGGACTTTTTAGTAGAAAATTTTATTCTCAAAAAAATCCCTATACCTACATAATTTTTCGTATTTTCTTTACTCTTTCATCTTTCTTCAACTTTCATCAGCATCAATAACTTCTAGAAAAATTACCTAACCTATTTTAATTTTCTCGACCTTTTCAAACCAATAATTACCTATTATT
Source organism: Rhagonycha lutea (assembly GCA_958510855.1). NCBI lineage: Eukaryota > Metazoa > Arthropoda > Insecta > Coleoptera > Cantharidae > Rhagonycha > Rhagonycha lutea. The sequence continues at coordinate 31,669,435 of OY294041.1, forward strand.
TTCAGTATATTTTTCATTGTAATACTAATATTTCTTTTTCGTTTAAGTTTTAATACTGAAACCATCGATCAAACAATTTTTTACCTAATTTTGTTTAATTTGTTTGGGACCGCCTCAAAATTATCCACAGTAAAGCTTTAGCGCCAGGCTGCCCCTGATTTGGCACGAAAATTTATTAGAAATTATACCGCATCATTTGTTTTCCTTCTGCTGTCAAAAATCAGCATGAGATAAGCACAATAATCCAAGTTTTGCCACAAAAAGGCTATTTTGGAGTTCATCCGTGGCACGCAAATTAAAGCGTTGAATTTGTCTCGTAATTTTCATTGGAAGGAATTTTTAAAATGGAATTGAATGTTTTTGACATTTATAAATGAATTTTACAAATTATAAGTGTATCTATATCCTGTAATCAGCGTGAACTTTTCTTTGGTGCGGCAATTGGACTGTAACATAGTTTCACAGTCTGATGCGACCACGCCATAAATAATTTGTGGCGACTGGAATTCAAATTTTTTTAATATGCGGAGTAATAATTTAATTCTAACCTCCTTCGCTCGGAAGGCAATGCCAAAACTGCCTAATAGATATTCTCAAAATGAAAGTATTACACTTTTCGTGGTTATTAGGAGCCCATATTAAACAGTAGGTCCCCTCTATAAGTGATAAAACTTTGAACTGGAAAATGGCGGGGCAGGATTATTGGTTGTTCCAACTTTAGTTGGATTAAAACTTGGTATTTTTTCCCTTGGCCTGCGAAGTGTACCGTTTCACCCTTTCACAAGGGCGTAGCTAAGAAGTTTAACCATAACATGGGAAAAACATTTAAAAAATGTAATACAATTAATACCTACGCTTAGATTACTTGTTCAAAAACAATTTTATTACAAACCGGGGGGTCCTGCACATAAGCAAATTTATGTCGTATTAATGCTTCCTTGTGACTGGGGGGTATTCCAGACCAGACCCCCCGGTTTGGCACTCATTCATTCACATTTTACTCATAGCGCACTACAATAAGGAACTCTAATTCTTCTAGCACGCCAATGGAAATGAACAGCAATAAACTGAAGAAGAAAGGGAACTGTGATAAATTCTAAATGTTTAACAAATTCATGACTCTTTAATTCCTGTTTAGAATCAAAATTATGTTTAAAATTCAGTCTAAATCTAAGCCTAATTGTTGTGATCGGCATGCAACTGATGCTGTTTGATTTTTAACCTCACTTTCTGAACTTCTCCGGTGTAAATTGAATACTTCACTAAAATCCAATTTTGTAGTCACTAGTGCGATTATGCAAGAACAGAAATTTTTGTTTCAATTAGTTTAATGCGTTTTTGCACTACGTACGACTAAAACTGTAATGAATTATTGATGACAACTTTGAAATATAACCATATTTATTAATCATAACCTTGGTTTTCTTGTCCACAAGAAAACCAAGATTTTATATCCTAATTTATATAAAAAGGATCTTCATTATTCCGTTAGAACTAAACCGATTATAACCCAATATCTACCGCAAATTTTGGCACAAAACACAGCAATTTTGAGGTTATTCGTAGCAAGGACATTTAAACGATTGATGCTTGTTCATTCAACTTTTTTAACCGTTTACCATTCTGATTGAAACTTTTATGCAGATTTTCGTTCCAATTATAGGATATTTTAGCTGTTAATGAGTTTTTTTTATCAGGAATAGCAATTTTCATTTGAATTTGATAAGAAAGATTAATTTTAATAATAATAATAATAATACAGGGATAATGTATCATCTGTTTTTTATCTCTAATTTTCATACGAAAGAATTTCCAAATTTATTCAATTTTCTAAATGAAAACTTGTTCATAATTAAATAATCACAATTCAAATAATTTTATACCCCCCCCCCGCCGTATAATATGTACTTATATACCCTGTGTTCGGTTAAAAGCTACTTTCGCTACCAAACGCTACCAAACATTTCTTGTTTTCCCTTTTTCGAACTTTCAGCCGCTTCCAAACGCTTTGGCTCCGCCCCTTTCAGTCGCTACAAACGCTACAGAAACATTTAGGTGGGGAGCCAAAGCGTTTAGAAGCGACTGGAAGCACGAAAGAAGGAAAAAAATGTTTGATAGCGAAAGTAGCTTCAATATTGTACTGGAGAGTACTCCGTACCCCCCAGACCCCCCGGTTCCTCAACCGCTCAATCTTCCAATTTTAGGCACGGCTTCCGCTTCTTAGTCTAACAAGCTACTTAGAAGCTAAGAAAATGCTACCACAGTAGCATCTCTAATTTTCATATGAGGGAATTTTGTATTCAATTTTCTAAAAGAAAACTGATTCAGAATTAAATAATCACAATTAAATTAATTTCCCCCCCCCCCCCGGAGTATAATAGATACTTATACTATACCCTGCGTTCGGTTAGAAGCCACTTTCGCTACCAAACTTTTCTTGTTTTTCTTCTTTCGAGCTTTCCAGTCGCTTCCAAACACTTTGGCTCCGCCCCTTTCAATCGGTACAAACGTTACAAAAATTTAGGTGGGGAGCCAAAGCGTTTGGAAGCGACTGGAAGCTCGAAAGAAGGAAAAAAAAGTGTACCCCCAGACCCCCCGGTTTCTCAACCGCTCAATTTTCAACTTTTAGACACGGTTTCCGCTTTTTACTCTAACAAGCTGCTTAGAAGGTAAGAAAATGGTATTGTAGTTGACATAGGCGGGCTAAAATCGCAACTTATGGGGCTCTAATTCAGATAATTTATTATACAATAATTTCGCACCCTATATGAGTGAAGATTGTTTATTCAAATTTTTTGAGCAATAAGCAGCCCCAAGATTCCCCAACTGGATCCATGGCAATAACAGAACGAAAGTATAAATTCATTCTATTCGCTAACATTTTAATAATTGGGAGGACGCTAACTGGGCTGACGATTTTAAAAATTTTCTATTGAAATTACGGTAGTTAAGACTGTAGATTACAAATATAAACCTTAAATTTGATAAATCGTTCGAAAATTAAGGCGAAATGGGCCGAAAGCCGTAAAAATAATATGCGAGTGTCATATTGGCTGTTTCAATAAGTTTAGCTCCGCCCACCCCTAAGGTAACATACACAACCGTGATATTTAGGTCCGCGGAACTAGAAAGCTGCGATTTTTGAGTCCGATCACTTAGAAAAAATATCCCTGAAGGACAGGCAATTTTAAAACCGGAATATTTAAGCCAACAGATCTGCGATTGTTAGGTTAAAATTCCGCTATAATTACCAAAATTTAATTTAAAATAAAATTTTTAGTTTGATTTTGTCAGTTGTACAAGCAACCGTTAACTGTTTTAGGCCCGCTGTAAGTATTTACGTCGAACGCACGTACCGTCAACAGAATTCAACAATCATGCTGTTCTTAATTAAAAAATAGAGACTTTACAATCGATTTTTTCCGAAATTAATCGATATTTAACGTTCGGCCTTAGCTTAAAACGCTTTATTTTTATGTTATCTATCAGATCCCGTCAAGTTTTTATAAATAACTGCAATATTTTCTTAACCCCAGTTAAAGTCTCTTTTAACCTAAAAACTCACAAAATTATTTATATGTTCTCGTCTTCCGCTCTCGCTTTATTGGAATTGGAAGTAGTAAAATATTAACCACTTTATTCCCCTAAATGAGAAAAGCGCCATTTTGTCACAAAAACCTTTCCAAGATTTTGTCAAAAACTGACAAAAAAATATTAGAAAAAATATGTTTTTTACCTACTGTTTTCTTGTTAATTTAAATTCAAAAGTTTCTGTTTATTCGACTGTCAAGTTTAAAAACAAATGAAAAGCGCCGTTGCCAAGCAACACGAGAAACAAAACAAAAGATATCTACTTTTTGAGCCGTCGGCGTCGCTTAATTTGATAAAAATTAAAATCTCACTCCTCAAATTTTAAGTCTGATAGTATCAGATTTTGAATTCATGCACACCAAATAATCATAATAATTAATTTGTTTATTTGAAAATTTAGCAATAATTGCGCTTCACTGTTTCTTGTTAATTTAACCCCAAAATATCACTTTTCCGGCTGTCAGATTGAGACAAACAAATGAAGGCGTTGCTAAGCAGCTTTTGTAACAAACTGACAATAATTGAAATGTTTGTTTTTCGACGCTATTTTTGTCACAATTTTAAACAAAAAAGATGATAAATTAAATTTTGTAAATAAAAAATATCCATCCACTTTAAATCTCGAGTTAACTCGAAACGCTTTACATGCTTCACTTACAAGGGGATGAATTCGAGAAACATTAGGGCGAAGTTAAAAATTTACATTTTATTGACCCCTGCCCTAACTTACTACATTTTCTTGCTCCTAACCTTTCAGCCACTCAGAGTACTCGAGCGATTAGACTGCAGACTTCCTGAGTGGTCGACTTAGTTTCAAAACTTATACCTTCCTAATTAAACCGAATTTTTGGTGTTTTTAATTAAATTTTGAAGGTCAAAATTTCTGTTAATCTAAAGAATTATATTGACTATAATTCAACGTTTGCTTGCTTTCAAGTTTATGAGAAAATGAATTATTTTTGCTTGATAACACAAAGCTGCTAAGTTTTACATTAATTAACTGATTAAATTGTTATTTATGAAAATAAGAGTGCAAAATAAGCCCCTATTAAGCGTGAGGGAAGAAAGCGCCGCATCATCCCTAAACATCGTCAGGAGGGGGGGTTATTTTTAAAATAAAACAAGAGGTTGTTTCGTCGCTATTTTTGAGTTGGAAGGAATAAATCTCCAATAAATGATCGAGCTTAACAAGCAACCCGCTTTTAGAAAAACTTCAAACGCCCGGCGCAAAGCTTACAAATCCTGAGAAATTTATTTAAGTTTTCGGTGGCTTTAATGTAATGAAAATAATGTGGTTTTATAGCGGATTAAGGTATCAAAACTAACAGAGTTATAATCGCACGTGTTGTCTTTAAATCTTTAAATTAAACACCCAATTGATGCTGGGATGTTTTTTTTTCTCGATGGAATGGTTAAAATTGGAAATCGTCGGGGTTGGTGCTATGATTAAGCACCGGTAAATGGAGTAAAGCACAAATGCTTTGAAATCAATACGTAGGTAACGAGCTACAAACGTGTTAACCACATCCATTTGTTTGCCTACCGCTGAAACAATACAGTGCGGTGATGCTGTCATCCGTGCGACCATGGCTTCAGCAACAAACGGGATTTAGGGGATCACATATCAATTTACGATTTTGTTTTATACCGATTGATGGACTTAAAGTGAGCTTTTTCGGATGTTAACAAATTCTCTCACGTTTCAAACGAAACTTAGTTTTGAATCAAAATTTTGAGTACTTCTGAACTATGATGGAACAGTGACACGATCAATCGATTATAAATTACCTACCCCCTGATTTTCTATTATAAATTTGATAGTATTAAATCCGTAAAATGCCGAGAGCGTTGGAGTGTAAGCTCCAACAATAAAACTGTGCGAAGTTTTGAATTGTATGCCAAAATATAAAAAAATATCGTGTAAACAAAAAGTTCGAGTGGGTCGAAGCAGAATAAAAAATGTACATGAATCATTCGAAAATAATATTAACTGCCGACGCATTACAAACAACGTACGTTAACCGAACTGTCTCGATAAATTATGTAATTTTAGGGAATTTGAAAGTTATTAGCATCATTTACAAAACAGGTGGTTTAAATAGAATTTGAATCGGGTTCAAATTAATTTCAATCCGATCCATCTCTTCGTTTATAAATTTTATTGCGAATAAACCGTGTTAACTTTTTAATAATTTACTGATGCTGGAACTCATCACGTTTTCCATCATAATTTTGAATCCACTTCAAATAAAAAATATTAAACCGATTCAAAATTAGTCTTAAAAACAATGTTGAAGCCAAAAGTTTTAAAAATTGTTTGTACTCAGTTTTATTACACGTTAGAAATTGACTAATTTTTATAAATCATTTGAAGCCACTTCAAATTTAAAACCGTTCGAAAATGAATTCTGAAGTGCGTAATGTTTTCTGGAAGTTTATCTATCATTTAAGGGTCTCTATTATATAATAATTAATTTTACGGTGTGGTTTCTAAGTTTTATTGCACTCATTGGGGACGTACAGTTTTACGTGGACTCCGAACAACGGGATATTAATGTAAATCACTTCGTTTTGAAAAGGATTCTTAGGTAGTTGATTTACCGTTGTTTTCCTGTCGGACGAAAAATCAAAATACCTCAATCACGTCGAAATGTTTGATTTGGGTGCTTGCTTAAAATTTGGAGTGGCTTGAACACGACACAATTTTAATTTTTAAATTATTAGATAACATTAGAAAATTTAAATCCACTTTAGTTTCAAAAGTGTGCACAAAAAACAATTCAAAGCCTGTATTATTATTTAGAAAACATTTTTAATTCGATTTAGTTGAATCTTAAGTTAGTTTCATTCCGATTGATGTCCGCTTCGAAGTCCGGTTTGGAAATCTGCAAGCAAATCCTAAAATTTCTAAATTACTAAAGATAATACCAAAATCGTCTTAAAATGATATTGCGTTGCCTAGCAACCCCAACAAATCAAATTTAGAGTGACTTGAATTCCAAAATGTGCAAAAAAAATGTAGTAAACTGGACTGTTTTATTTTAGTCAAGTTAATCTGAGATTAAAAATTGAAATCTTGGAAAATTACATTTTGAGATATTTCAATCCAAAATTTGAATCCACTTGAGTTTCAAAAATACGCAAGAAACAATTCGAAGTATTTATTATTTATTTAGAAAATTATAAAATGCTTTTATTTCGATTTAATTAAATGCAAATTGAAAATCAAAACTATTCCGCATAATCTTTCTGACTTACTTAGTAAATTCTTGAATTAGTTTCATTCCGATTGATGACCGCTTCGAAAACTTAAAAAATGGGTTTGGTAATCTGCACTCAAATTCGATAATTTATAAATTACTAAAGATATTACCAAGACCCTATTAAATTGATTTTGCGTTGCCTAGCAACCCCAACAATATTACATTTGATTTAGATGCTTAAAATTTGGAGTGACTTGAATTCCAAAATGCGCAAAATGTTTTTAGTAAGCTAGACTCTGTTTTATTTTAGTCAAGTAACTCTGAGATTAAAAATTGAAATCTTTGAAAATTAAATTTTAAGATATTTCATTTGAAAATTTGAATCCACTTGAGTTTCAAAGAATTGCAACCATTCGAAGTCGTTATTATTTATTTACAAACATAGAAAATGCTTTTATTTTGATTTAATTAAATGCAAATTGAAAATCAAAACTATTCCACAATCTTTCTGAATTATTTTTTGAATTCTTAAATTAATTTCATTCCGAATGATGGCCGCTTCAAAAACTTAAAAAATGTAATGTGCGAGATTTTCTAAATTACTGAAGATATTAACAAAATCCTTTTGTAATGATTATGCGTTGCATAGCAACCTCAATTATATCACTTTTGTTTTAGATATTCAAAATTTGGAGTGACTTGAACCCGAAAATGTGCAGAATATTTTTAGTAACCGATAGTTTTTTAAGTTAATCAAGTAAATCTGAAATTTAAAATCGAAATCCTAGAAAATTAAATTTTCAAATATTTTATTTGAATCCACTTCAGTTTCAAAAATATGTAAGAAACAATTCATGGCGTTTACTGTTACTTACAAAATTAAAGAAATCTTTAAATTCAAATTCAAAATCAAAAATTTTTTCCATTCGTTCGGCTTGTTTTGTGAATTCTTAAATTAACTTCATTCCGATTGATTTTGAAAATCAATCAAATCAAACGTCATCAAATTGATAACGTTTCGAAAACGATTCTAAATTCCTGATTAAATCACACCACAATCCTCTTATGATTATGCGTTGCCTAGCAACCTCGATTATATCACTTTTGATTTAGATACTTAAAATTTGAAGTGACTTGAACTCCAAAATATGCAGGATAATTTTAGTAACCGATATTTTTATCATTTAATCAAATAAATCTGAGATTTAAAGTCGAAATCCTAGAAGATCAAATTTTTACATTACTTTTCCATTTTTTGAATCCACTTCAGTTTCAAAAATGCGTAAAAGCCAATTCCAAGCCTTTATTATTATTTAGAAAGTTAAAACAATAGTAAAATTCAAATTAAAAATCACAATTATTCCACAATCTTTTTGACTTATTTTATAAATTCTTAAATTAATTTCATTCCGATTGATTTTCAAAAATTGATGACGATTCGAAAACTTACAAATCCTAAACGTTTCTGAATTGCTGAATATATTACCGAAAATATCTTTTAATAATTATGCGTTGCTTAGTAACCGTAATCGTATCACTTTTGATTTAAATACTTAAAATCTGGAGTGACTTGAACTTCAAAATGTTCAGAATGTTTTTGTAGCTAATATTCTTTTGTAAATTTGAGATTGAAATCATAAGTTTAAAAAATGAAATTTTTAATGTATTCATTTAAAAATTTAAATCCGCTTCAGTTCCAAAAATATGAAAATTAGGTATTCGAAAATTAACTTTTATTCATAAAATCAAAACTATTTTGCAATATTTTTGAATTATTTTGCACTTTTTCAAATTAATGATTCTGCAAAAAATTTCGAAATGCTGTCACTTAAAATTCAAAATTTATTTTAGACTGGGCAAATATCAAAACTGATTAAAATTAACTTTTCAGATATTTCATTTAAAAATTTGAATCCACTTCAGTTGAGATTCAAAGTCATTATTATTAAACAATTAGAAAAGAATATAACTTCGATTAAGTTAAATTTAAATTTTAAATCAAAGCAATTCCACAATGTTATTGACTCAATTTGTTATTTTTTAAATAATTCAACCCGATTGATTCCGATAATTGATGACAATTCCAAAATTTAAATAAAATATTATTTGGTAATCTACAAAAAATTCCGAAACTCTCGTAAATTAATTAAGATGTCGTAAAAATGTTGCGTTGCTTAGCAACGTCGATTCTTGATTAAGGTATCTATTATTAAATATTTGGAGTGGCTTGAACTCTAAAATATGGAAAAGGTTTTTCAGTTGTTAAGATGATTACTTTAACTTTGGTCATGTAAAATTAAGATTGTATTATATTATTAGTTGTAATTTACCAAAATAAGTTTTCATAATTTTATTATGCTTAATAAAATTTGAATCCACTTCAGTTCCAAAAACATACCGGAAGTGAATAATATACCGAAATAGTACCGAAATAAGAATTATTATTTGAAAATCAGAACATATTTTGTGAATTTTTAAATTATTTTCAATCCGATTGATTTCCAAAAATTGTAGGCACTTTTAAAATTAGATTTTAAAAATTTGGTTTAGCTTGAACTGCAAAATATGGAGAACGTTTTTCAAAACCGTTTAGTTAATTTAAGATTTAAAATTACAAAATTTAGTTGTCGTTTTTCAGTTTAAAAATTTGAATCTATTTTGTTTCCAAAATCGTACCGGGAATGATTTAAATCCTTTATTGCTTATTTAGAAAATTAGAAACCTTTTTATTTCTGCTTATATTAATTAAATTTCAGATTAATTTTTTGGTAATTTGTAAATTAAATTCAATCCGATCGTTTTCCAAAAATAATTGAAGTCGATTTAAAAATTTTCAAATGATTCTTCAAAATATTAGTTAGTAAATGTTATTTATGATCAAAATCTTCGTGTAATAATTTTGCGTTGCCTAGCAACCTTAATCATATCAGTAGGTTTGGGTTAGATACCTACTTAAAATTTGGAGTGAGTTGAACTTCAAAATACGAAGAAATTTTGGAAACTGACAAATTCTTTACTTTAGTCAATTTGTGATTGGAAGTTAATAAATTTAAAAATGAAGTTGTCGGATATTCGTTTAAAAATTTAACTCCGCTTCAGTTCCAAAATTACGCCGGAAACGATACAGAGTCTCTAATTGTTCATTTAGAAAATTAGAAAGCATTTTTACGTCTAATTAATTAAATTGAAATAAAAAATCAGGGTAATTGTTTGTTAATTTTTTTAATTTAATTTCAATCTGATTCATTTCCAAAAATTAAAGCCGCTTTAAAAATTTTGAAATGGTTTTGTAATCTGCAAGAAACATTTTCGAAGAGTTCCGAAATTACCGAAATTATTTATTACCAAAATCCTCTTGTGTGTTATGATTATGCATTGCCAAGCAACCTCAATCATCATATTACTTGGGAGTGACTTGAACTCAAAAATATGACGAAGGTTTTTGAAAACCGACAAACTTTTCACTTTAGTTCATTAAATTTTAAATAAAAATGAAAATTTTGAACAACTTTGTTTAAATTTGAACCCACTTCAATTCCAAAAACATGATAATTAGAAGATTTTATTCTTTAGAAAATAAGAAGATTGTAATTTTGAAAAGCAATTAATCGTTCCTGTTTAGTTCTAATATTTACAACCAGAATCCTTTTGTAATTATTATGCGTTGCTTAGCAACGAAATCATATCGCTAGGTTTGATTTAAGCTTTTAAAATTTGGAGTGGATTGAACTCTAAAATATACAGAAGAAATTTTTTACTTTAGTTTTAGAAACATTTTAGAAAGACTTTCAAAATTAAGTTTTGGGATATTTTATTTAAAATTTGAATCCACTTCAGTTTCTGAAACAAGCCAGAAATGATTCGAAGCTTTTATTATTTAGAAAATTAGAAAGGATTACAATTTCAATTTAGTGAAATTTAAGTTGTTTCCACAATTATACTTAATTTTTAAATTAGATTCAACCCGATTGATTTCCAAAAATTGATGTGGCTTTTAAAATGTTCCAAAACATTTTACGAAATTTGATTTAAGTTCCAAAAAATTCAATTTAGTACTCAACCGATATAACATTTTACTTTTAGCCAAGTAAATTTAAGGTTAAAAAGCAAAAATCATATAAAAAGTTAGTTTTCAGATCTCACTTGTAACTTTGAATCCACTTCAATTCCAGAAATAAGCTAGAAATGATTCGAATCCTTTATTAGATATTTAAAAAATTATAAAGTATGAAATTTGAAATTGAAACAATTCCACAATCTTTTTGACTTGTTTTAAAAATTGTAAAATTAACTTCAGTCCGATTAAAAATTTTAAACTAAAAAATAGGCTTGGCAATTCACAAAATATTCCGAAGTAATCCTAGATTGCTATGGATATTACTAAAATCTTCTTACAGCAACATCGATCTTAAAATTTGGAGTGACTTGAACTCCAAAATATGGATAAAGTTTTTAGTAACCGATATTTTTGTACTTTAATCAAACAAATCGGAGATTGAAAATGAATAATCATAAAAATTAAGTTTTTCGATATATTTTAATCCACTTCAATTCCAAAAACACGCCAAAAGCGATTCGATCCTCTCTATTATTTATTTATTTCGAAAATTATTCTTGTTATAACACGATTTTTGTTTCAATTTATCTAACTTTAAATTAGAAATCGTTATTTCGCAATTATTCTGACTTATTTTGTTACTTTTTAAATTAACTGTTTAAAATTTCAATCCGATCGATTTAAAACAGATATTATTCAATAACTCGAAAACGGTAAAAGGTATCAAAAAATCAAAGAGGGCAAAAATGTTCAGCAGAGAGCGAGGAATAGTTTTTCATTTAAACATTTTTTATTTCTTTCACCATTTTCGAGATATTACAATTAAATGGGGGAGTTTAACCGGTCCTATTAGGTTTGTAGTTGTCAGTTCTTACACGCCAGGCTAAATTTTCAAACTTTGTTTTTTTAGTAAATTTGGCTTTTCCAGACATGGCGAGCTACTTTGTTGAAGAGTTAATAATGATTTTTTGGTCATTTTTGTGTTGTAAGCATTGAGGGATGCAATTGTCGCTTAAACTATTGAACGTAACACGGAAAATACAAAATACCTTACAAAACGTCGTGGGTTGTACAACATAAACAACAAACAGAAAAGGAAATAAGCGAGAAGCTTCGGAAACACCAGTGGGGTGTGAAAAGCATAAGGGTGGGAAATAGGTCAAAAGAGGATTATAAACTCAAAATCATACAGTGGGTGGTGCGTTATTATATCTACAGTTGCAAATAATTGGATGATAGAAAATTAAATTACGGTATTAAAATATTAATTAATTATTGTAACCGCAATTACGTGAAACGTAAACGTGTAGTAGTTTATAATAATTTAATAAAGTAAGATGCCTTTATAAAATTAAAGATATTAAGTAAACTAAGCGAGCATTGCGTTTATAATTAATATGTCTGCTTAAAGCAAAACCAAAGGATTAATTACGAAGTTCACGGCTTGCTAACGAGCCCGGAGGCAATTACGCTAAGACTGTTAATTACATGTCCCGGTTCCTCCACTACCCAAACCCTTTCGCTGCTTCGTATTCGTTAGTATTCTGATTTGTGCAAACCCCGACAAAATGTTAAGAAGCTGTAAACTTTGTCAAGTATTTATGTTTGCTTGGTTTGCCGGGATCCTCCATTATTTTCCCTTTTTGTTTCAACTTTTTCTACTTGGCTAAATTTTAATAAAATTACGTCAGGCGTCGGATGCTCAACGACACGAAATTAAAAGCATTTCACATTTACACACGCAACTTGCTCGGAGTTTAACGATTCAATTTTTTTTGCAGGTAAAGAACATCATTCCGACGACGACGACGAAATCCACAGCGACATAAGCGAAGACATGAAGGATCCCAACGCGAAAAAGAAAAAAGGGGGGGATTCCAAGTCGCAAAGTGCGGGCAAACCTCGGAGAGCGCGGACCGCGTTCACCTACGAACAGCTCGTGGCGTTAGAAAATAAATTTAAAACGACCAGGTACCTTAGTGTGTGCGAAAGGCTGAATTTAGCGTTAAGTTTAAGTTTAACCGAAACGCAAGTCAAAATTTGGTTTCAAAATAGAAGAACCAAATGGAAAAAACAGAATCCTGGGATGGACGTTAATTCTCCAACCGTTCCGCCTCCTAACGTCAGTTCCGGTAGTTCGTTTCCCGGTTTTCCGGGACATCATACGCATTCAGGACTTTTATATTCACATCACGTACCTTACGGCGGAGTTTACCCTTTACAGGCGGCTGCTTCCGGTAGTTACACACCTTATTTTCATTTAACTAATCACGGACATAGTTTGGGTTCTTGAAAATTATCAAATTTTCATTAGCTTAATTTTTAATTTTAAAATCGCGCCTTTTTACTTTTTTATTACCGAAGCGGTCACTTTTACAACTAAAACGTTTTAAAAGTCGCCATTTTTTTAATTTGGTTTACTAGCTTTTTTTATTAGTCGATTGTTGTTCCATATTGTAAATAAATTATTTGTACATACATAAATACGTTACTAAAAGACAATTTTATGGAATTACCGTGGTCGTTCAAAAATAATATCGGTTTTTTCGAGTTTCTATTAAAACTTTTGCCCATTTAATAAATCATCTGAGAAAGTTAGGGGAAAAGTTTTGGAATTAATTTTCGTTTTCCTATTTTGAGTTGATAAAAGTTTCGTCATTTTCAAAAAATTCAAATTTTTTTGTCGTCAATAAAATTGTCTTTTGAAAGTGTACATAGCTAATTTAATGTACAGAATTTAAAAATTATAAATTGTAGATTAAAATAAACAACCAAAAATGTACTTTGAAATTTAAAAATAACTGTAAAATATAATTGTATAATTTTATTTGTAAATAATAAATAAATTCGTAATAATTGTTTATTATGGTTTTACTTGACTTCAGCAAGGAATGGTTAAATTGTAATTCTCTTTTTTGTAATTTGAATCTAAGCTTTAGATCCTAAAATTGTAAAAACAAATGAACAAAATACTTTAAATTCCAAAGCTTTCAAGATAATTAAAAATTATTAAAATCATAAATTTGCAAGACTTAAAATTCATGTTTTATTTTTATTTCCGGTATTTTCAAAAATTACTAGTAAGTCAAACATCACAAAAAAGAAAAAAAATAGAATGAAAAACGTCAAAGTGCCTAAAGATAGGCAATCCATTTAGCCTAAAGTGAATCAGTGTCTGTAGGAATCTACACAACCAATTAGAAATAATTCACCTGGAAATGATTACATTTCAGTAACTAGATGGATTTATTTTGAATATCCGATTCCAAAAACCAAGTTATCCGAACGTTCCTACGTCGTCGGTTACATCGACTAACGATACAAAATCGTTTTAGAGATTAAGTTAGCTTTTTGGAAGAATTATTGCAAGAGAAAATCAAATCTGTAGCTAAAACAGGTTCCTAATTCCTAATCCAAATTAAAACTTAAAAAAACAATTAGTCGGGGAGCTGCCCAACACAGAAGGAAGTCTGCGTTCCACTTATTAGATGTTTTTTTATTATCTTGGCTACGTTTGAATCAGCTAACCGTCAGAAATATTATAAATTGCATTTTAAAATAAACTCAAAGAATCATTAAAAATCTTAATTCCATTTTTAGGGCTGAAAGTTTACTATACCAAACGTCAAAGTTTTAAATTAAAACTAATTTTCCAGATCACAAAATAAGAAGCAATTTAATTTAATTTAATTTAACGCGGTTAATTGAAATCAAAGTATCAAAAGTTTCAATTGAAACGTAAAAAATCAATTAGTCGGGGAGCTGCCCAACACAGAAAGAAGCCTGCGTCCACTTTTAGTTGTTTTTTTATTTATCTTCGCTAAGTTTGAATTAGATAACTGTCAGAAATATTATAAATTGCATTTTAAAATAAACTCAAAGAATCATTAAAAATGCCAAAATTACAAATTAAAACTGATTTTCCATCAGGATCACAAAATAAGAAGCAATTTAATTTAATTTGGTTAACAGAAATCCAAGTATCAAAAAATGAGTTTTTCAACCTTTTTGAAATACAAATGAGAATAATTTAATATTTCCAAATTGAAACTTAAAAAAACAATTAGTCGGGGAGCTGCAAAACACAGAAGGAAGCTGGTGTTCTACTTATTAGATCCACGTTTGATTCAGATGATAACAAAATAAACTCAAAAAATCATTAAAAATTTAATTAATTGTTCAAAAATCTTAATTCCGTTTGCTGGGCTAAAAGTTTATAACGCCAAAATTATAAATTAAAACCAATTCTTCAGGATCACAAGATAATAAACAATTTAATTTCATTTTATTCGGTTAATTGAAATCCAAGTATAAAAAGATGGATTTTTCATCGTTTGTTTAAATGTTTTAACAAAAATTAACCTAAAACTTTTAATAATTTTTAACCTTACTTTTTTATTTCTCACTTTTTGAGAATTAAAAGAAAGGAACAACATTGACTATTTTTTTATTTACAAATTTCCACTTTTACTATAGAAATAATTTTCTGCGGTAGTTTTAACGATGAAAAGCTCGCAATGTATTTTTTCATCGGAACCTACCTGTAAATAATAATATTCATGGTGTTACTCTTCGATGCGTGGCGTAAATTTTTTTGACATTTTTCAAAATGGCTGCCAATGACTAGGCAGTAATTCTTCAGGTTATTTTCACATTTTTAGATTTAAATTTTAAACGCTAATTAGGACTTTTTTGTACAATGAAAAAAATTATTAACAATTTCGTAAGATGATTTTAATCTTTAATTTTATCGTAAATATTTTCATGACAGCTCTTATAGTTATGTTAATTGTCTTTAGAAGGAGGCAGTAAAAATTACAAGCGCAGTCCATAAATAACCTAGATATTAACAATTTTATGGGTACATTAGTGGTAATTTTACTACTTCTTCTTTTCCATTGCAAGTTTTGAAGTGCAATGCGGTAGAAAAGTTTTATTGACCACAACATCCAAGTGAAATGCAGAAATTTTAATATATTGGTCCCAACAGTGCTTTGGTGCACTCCAACTTGTAGATTGTTTACATAGGTAGGTGGCAGCTAACAGTGAAGAAAACAGCAGCCACCTATGATCCTGAATGTTTATGCTATGAATGAGGATTATCATGAAGGAAAATTAAGTACAACAATTGCAAATTAACTTACCCCTCTGCTACAAACTACAAACTAGAATCCAGATTTTAATTCTTTCTTGTGTTGGATCATCCTCCAATTGTACAAGAGTCGTAAACTATTAAATTAGCCCTCTTGGGTGTTTCTTTTATTTATCAGGGGCAAATTAAGTATAGCAATTGCAAATTAACTTAGAGCTGTGTTATAAATCCGTCAGAATTCAGATTTCAATTCTTCCCTGCTTTGGATCATCCTCCGAATAGTACAAAAGACGAAAATAATAAAAAAAACAGATCTTTTTCGTAGTTTTTGTGCCTCTTATATAAGCAAATTAAGTACAGCAATTGCAAATTAACTTATCCCGACTTAACCCTTCTGCTAGAATCAGTCAGAATCCAGGTTTCAATTCTTTCCTGTCTTGGATTATCCTCCAAATAGTACAAGATACGTAGATAATAAAAACAGCTCGTTTCGGTAGTTTTTGTGTATTTTATATAATTAATTAAGTACAGCAATTCCAAATTAACTTAGCCTTCTGCTAGAATCTGTCAGAATTCAAATTTCAATTCCTTCCTGCTTTGGATCACCTCCTAATAGTACAAAAGACGTAAATAATAAAAATACAACTCTTTTTTGTAATTTTTGTGCATCTTATATAAACAAATTAAGTACAGCAATAGCAAAATAAGTTAGCCCGACTTAGCCTTCTGCTAGAATCAGTCAGAATCCAGGTTTCAATTCTTTCCTGTCTTGGATTATCATCCAAATAGTACAAGAGACATAGATAATGAAAACAGCTCATTTCGGTAGTTTTTGTGTATCTTATATAATTAATTAAGTACAGCAATTCCAAATTAACTTAGCTATCTGCTAAAATCTGTCAGAATTCAAATTTCAATTCCTTCCTGCTTTGGATCACTTCCTAATAGTACAAAAGACGTAAATAATAGAAAAAAACAGTTTTTTTTGTAATTTTTGTGCATCTTATATAAGCAAATTAAGTACAGCAGTTGCAAATTAACTTAACCTTCTGCTAGAATCTGGCAGAATTCAAATTTCAATTCCTCCCTGCTTTGTATCACCTCCTAATAGTACAAAAGACGTAAATAATAAAAAACCAGCTCTTTTTGTAGTTTTTGTGCATCTTATATAAGCAAATTAAGTACAGCAGTTGCAAATTAACTTATCCCGACTTAGCCTTCTGCTAGAATCTGTCAAAATCCAGGTTTCGATTCTTTCCTGTCTTGGATTATCCTCCGAATAGTACAAAAGACGTAGATAATGAAAAACAGCTCTTTCGGTGGTCTTTGTGTATCTTATATAAGCAAATTATGTACAGCAATTCCAAATTAACTTAACCTTCTGCTAGAATCTGGCAGAATTCAAATTTCAATTCCTCCCTGCTTTGGATCACCTCCTAATTGTTCAAAAGACGTAAATAATAAAAAACCAGCTCTTTTTGTAATTTTTGTGCATCTTATATAAGCAAATTAAGTACAGCAGTTGCAAATTAACTTATTAGCCCGACTTAGCCTTCTGCTAGAATCTGTCAGAATCCAGGTTTTAATTCTTTTCTGTCTTGGATCATCCTCCGAATGGTACAACAGACGTAGATAATGAAAAACAGCTCTTTCGGTGGTCTTTGTGTATCTTATATAAGCAAATTAAGTATAGCAATTCCAAATTAACTTATCCATCTGCTAGAATCTGTCAGAATTCAAATTTCAATTCCTCCCTGCTTTGGATCACCTCATAATAGTACAAAAGACGTAAATAATAAAAAAAACAGCTTTTTTTGTAGTTTTTGTGCATCTTATATACGCAAATTAAGTACAGCAATTGCAAATTAACTTACCCCGACTTAGCCTTCTGCTAAAATCTGTCAGAATCCAGGTTTCAATTCTTTCCTGTCTTGGATTATCCTCTGAATAGTACAAAAGAGGTAGATAATGAAAAACAGCACTTTCGGTAGTCTTTGTGTATCTTTTATAAGCAAATTAAGTACAGCAATTCCTAATTAACTTAGCCTTCTGCTAGAATCTGTCAGAATTCAAATTTCAATTCCTTCCTGCTTTGGATCACCTCCTAATAGTACAAAAGACGTAAATAATAAAAAACCAGCTCTTTTTGTAGTTTTTGTGCATCTTATATAAGCAAATTAAGTACAGCAGTTGCAAATTAACTTATCCCGACTTAGCCTTTTGCTAGAATCTGTCAAAATCCAGGTTTCGATTCTTTCCTGTCTTGGATCTTCCTCCGAATAGTACAAAAGACGTAGATAATGAAAAACAGCTCTTTCGGTGGTCTTTGTGTATCTTATATAAGCAAATTATGTACAGCAATTCCAAATTAACTTAACCTTCTGCTAGAATCTGGCAGAATTCAAATTTCAATTCCTCCCTGCTTTGTATCACCTCCTAATAGTACAAAAGACGTAAATAATAAAAAACCAGCTCTTTTTGTAGTTTTTGTGCATCTTATATAAGCAAATTAAGTACAGCAGTTGCAAATTAACTTATCCCGACTTAGCCTTCTGCTAGAATCTGTCAGAAGCCAGGTTTAGATTCTTTCCTGTCTTGGATCATTCTCCTTACAGTATAAAAGACTTAGATAGTAAAAAACAGCTCTTTTCGGTGGGGTTTCTGTACATTATTATAAGTAAATATTAAGTACAGCAATTGCAAATTAACTTAGCCTTTTGTTAGAATCGCACAGAATCCAGATTTCAATTCTTTCCTGTCGTAACTCATTCTCCGAATTGTACAAGAAATGTAGATAATAAAAATAGCTCTATTTAGTGATTATTCTTTTATATTATTTAGGGCCGGTTTTACAATTGGAGGTTTAGCATCGGCTCAACTAAGCCGATGCTCAGCTGAACCGCACCTATGCTTTACCTATGTAAAGCTTCAAGTTGAGCTCGGCTCAAGTACTAAGCCACATTGTAAAACCCATAATTTGTAAAATTTGAAGCTCAAGGCTGGTTCAAAGTTGAGCTGAGCTTAAGCTTCTATTGTAAAACCGGCCCTTAAGCAAATTAAGTACTGCAATTGCAAATTAACTTACCCCACTGCTACGATCTCTCAGAATCCAGATTTTAATTCTTTCTTGTCTTGGATCATCCTGCGAATTGCACAAGATCATAAATAATCAAAATAAGCTCTCTCTAGTGGATTTTCCTTTTTATCTTAAAGACAAATTAAGTACGGAAATTGGAAATTAACTTACTTCTCCACTGTAATCTGTCATAATTCAGATTTTGACTCTTTCCTGTATTGAATCACCCTCTGAATTGCACAAGCGACCTAGATAATAAGAAAAGCTCTATTAGGTGTTTTTTGTAAATCTTGCATATGCAAATTAAGTACTGTAATTACAAATTAACTTACCCCTCTGCTACAATATACCAAAATGCAGTATTTAAGTCTTTTCTGTATTGGATCATCCTCCGAAATGTACAAGCGACGTAATTAATAAGAAAAAAGCTCCCTTAGGTGCGTTTTTAAATCTTGCATAGGCAATTTAAGCACAGAAATTGCAAATTAACTTACCCCTAATTTTAACTATTTCCTGTCTTGGATCATCCTTGGAATTGGACAAGAGGCGTAGATAATAATTAGAATAAGATCTATTCGGTGTTTTTTTATCTTGCATACACAAATTAAGTACGGTAATTGCAAATTAACTTACACTTCCGCTATAATCTGTAAGAATCTAAGCTGCTGAGCATTCTTTATCCTGATCCAGGCTGTAAAGTGATGATTCTTACTATTTATTGTTTCTTATGTTTTGGTGGGTTGCAGATACGCCCATGCCTATTAGTAGATTACAATGACGGCTTTCTCAACAATATCGTCGGGTTGTTGGTAAAAGTGACCAACTAACATAGAAATCCTATACATTTGGTCATTTTTACCAACAACCCGACGATATTTTAATATAACTTTTAACTGTAAAACTCAATTAGGCATCTTCGCTTTGAAGTGAGATTAATTAAAATCTAAATTTTCAAGTTCGACACTATTATAATATTTTCGTCATAATTTGACACAAAGCCAAATAATAAAAATTTTAATGATCATTAATTAATCACCTCGAAAGCCACACACAGAGCAAGAGAGGTCAAAATACTGACTTAGAGATGGTATAAAGCCCAGTCAAGCGGTATCCCTAAACGTCTCCAAAAATGAAACTAAAAAAAAACAAAATAATGAACAATTAATATTTTAACCGCATTTAAACTGCTTCAAGTTAGTTACGATTTTGCAAAATTAGTTTCAAATGAAACTGAAATAATGCGGAACGTTTTATTTCTGTAACGTTTTCAACTTTACACGACGGAATTTACAATATTAAATTTCAAAGAACATCAAATGAGTTTGTCTATGGTTTTCAACATCTGGATGAGAAAAAGTGCCGACGTTACGCCCAGAAATGTAAAAATTTTAAAGAAGTGACATTAAAGATGCGCACTTAAATGTGTTACAAACATTTTAAGTATCACAAGTGACAATTTTTTTACATTTTTATAATCTAGGACGTGTCGGACTAATTGAACTTTGCAGATTTTTGACACTTTCTTTCACAGTTTTTGGGTTGATGGAGGCGGATTTTGGAATCCCAGGACTTTTTTGGTTGCTGTTTCAGTTCATCAATTTACAACCATGAAAGGTGGTTGGTTATTTTTTGGGTTTAATACATAAAATTTGCAAAACCTAAATCTGCCTCTCGAGCAGCTCGAATAAGCAGAGCGACCCAAAAAGCAATTAAAACGATGAAGTAATAACAGCGAAGCATATAAAAATGTTAAAACATCCTCAATTATGAATTTTGAAAAGTAAAATTAATTTTTAAACAATTTTCCGCTAGATTATTTAATATAAGCCTATTAAATATAAACGGGCGGGTATTAATGATCATTTGGAGCGTGTTTCGGGGGCAGTGAGTATAAAACGATCGGGCAAGAGCGAGCGAAGGGATCCAACCATGAAATTGAATTATACAAGAACCCTCTACACTATGTACCGTGATTTTCAAGGGTCCGATTTTGCTGTGTGTACATAAATAACAAAAAAACGATTGTTACTTTATAAATGTGAAAAATTAGGCTATTAATAAAAATAAAAACAATTTTCTTTTTAAATAGTTAGTAAATTTATAGTACTACGTGTACAGAAAATTTAGACAGATTTACACTTTTTTTGCACTGAAGAGTTAAGGGTGAAATTCGTAGTCGAATCTAACGCTCGTTTAATGTGAGAGAACTTTTCTGCCAAATTTTACTTTTTTAGAAAAACAATTAAGTGGTAGTAATACACGAGGTTACTAAAAAAAATTAGAAAACTAAAAAAATGCTACTTAGATTGGTTAAGTTGTGCGGCCTGAATACCGCACTAAAGCGATTGTGCTAAAAATAAATTTAGATGTATTTTATCCAGAGGATGTTTTACAAATTCTTGTTCAAGAACGAATTTAGTGTGCCACCAGAAAAAGAGTTTGAAAACCACTGGATTATACCTTATGAATCATGATAAGCAGCTTCTCTCCAATTTCTCTAAGAACAAACGGAGAAAGCTGACATTTAGACGCTTTGGGCATATCCGCTAAATTTGTTCCCAAGAAAGCACCAGTCCAAAAATGAAAAAAGTTGGAGTGGGTTTTGCATGGCTCTTACCATTTCTCTTATTGGAAAGAAGTATAAGTGAACACAATTGATGTTTATTATCATGGTTCCAGATTTTAACACGAAAGTCACTGAGTAAGATAATAGTAGCCCTTTGTAATGAGGGCGAAACTTTAACCTTCAAAAGAAGAGAATTAGAAATGGACACGTGTTTGTGTTTCAAAGTGGAGATCATTGATAAGGAACCCCCACTCCACTTGTATAAACCCTGTCAGAGGATTGAAACTCCCAGAAGTGATGAAAATATAAATACAACAAAACTGATGGAATGAAGATATGTAATAGCTTCATGCTGTCTAGAAGTTGTGCAGATGGCAGACCTGCAGTGTACCAGAGGAGCACAGAGAGCACAGAGAGCACAGAGCAAGAATATTTACATGTAAAATGGTAGGAGAAGAATGTTGACTCAATGAAGAGCCTAATAGTATAAAAGATACACCTCAGCAAAAAGAAATATTGGAGAGACTAATCTGAGACTGGTTACCATGGTTACCAAAAGCTTTCCTTGAACAACAATTCCTGGTTTGACTTTAGGCAGAATATGCATGAAAAGGATTCGCTCGGCGAGTTCTTCCTGGTGAACGTAGGAGAATTCACTAATCAGATTACACTTTTCCCACCGTATAAAATTTTTAGCCAACTCCAAAAGATGGAAAAAGCATTAAAAATGTGATAAACTTGGTGCATGCAGATTGTTCTTCTCAAGAAATTTTCTCCAGGAATTAAGAAGGATGGGGAATATGGAAAAACCTCTAACATGACATCCTTTTAATAATTTAATTTGCGTAGAGGTCAATTTTGAAAAGTTGCCATGTTGTTTCTTTGCAGCTCTTGGGTGGTGGTGGTGGTTGAGAGGAGGGTTAATCTGTCGTATATTTCTCTTCCTTCTACAGTTTATTGCAGTCTACTTCCATTAGGATAGCTAGCTTTGAGTGATAGGGAGCTTACTGTTCCTACTTCCTATAAATTTGCGTCCTTATCAATTTTGAAACGAAAATGTTCACATTAACAAATCGGTCCCTAAAATAAGAGAACATAGCCATCTAACATTCAAAACTAGATAAGCCAATGGAAGAGGACTCCAATAATTCGATTTAATCTAAACCTACGTTCGGGGAGAAGTTACTTTCGCTACCAAACGCTACCAAATAGCGTTTTTTACCAGAAGGAAAAAAGAAATATTTGGTAGCGAAAGTAGCTCCCCGAACGCAGGTAAAGCTTATATTGCTCAAAAACTTTTTCTAAGAACCGGGGGGTCTGGGGGGTATGGAATACCCCCCAGCTATAAATAAAAAGATAGGACAGCATTTCAACAATCATATTTGAGTTGTTACCAATTTTTAAAAGAAAATGTTCACATTAAATTTTACAAACCAGGCCCTAAAATAAGCGGCTAGGACATTTGAACGCAGCCGGTTGAACGCGGTGGGTGGAACGCAGCCGTTTAAACGCAGAGACGGTTGAACGCAGAGACATTTGAAGGCAGGGAAGTTTGAACACGAGCAATTAGATACAATTGCACCCCACCCTCTTATTATATTTAAATAATAATAATAAATTATTCATTATTCATGACCTGCAGTCTGGCGTAAATCAAACACGGATAGACTACTGAGCGGGAAACCGCGGTTCTAATCCTGATTGCGTCGGATATGTGCTGTGATCTAAAAAATCCGAAGTCGATCTGTGGACTATGGGGAAGAAAACGGGAAACCATACCTCATTAACATTTCCCTAGTAAAGTCTTCCTGGCTTAGCCAAGAAGATCGCCTACGTCTAAAGAAGATATGCCACTAGAAGATTCATTATTCGGACAAATGGACTCCGCTTCGCGCCGCTCCGCTCCGGACGCTCCAGAGTCGTTTTGACAACACTATACTAATTAAAAATATCCCCTATTAGGGCCGTCTAACTCAGTAAAGTGTGCTACTGGAAAGGAGATGGATCTCTCTTTTTGTTCAATCACCCAATTACGTAATGTATAATAATTGTTTTGCGTGGTAATTAACGGACAGCCCCTAATTTGGTTATAATAAAGTGCATCGGTTATAAGTCGAGGGAAGGAGCAATTTCTCGAGTTCAAACGTCTCTGCGTTCAAACGTGTCTGCGTTCAAGCGTCTCTACGTTCAAACGGCCGCGTTCATCCGGCCGCGTTCCAATGTCCGATTCTGAAAATAAGGGACCATAGCCACCTAATATTGAAACGTAAACTACCCTCTCAGCAGCAATCTCTACTGCGAGGGTTGTCGCAAAACACAGATCAGAGATAGTCGCAATTTGGAGAAAACCTCTCCAGTTTGTAATAATGCTACGATGGTAATAGGCTTGCTCTCGATTTGTGAGAAGGCTAAGCCGCGGATTCTGAAAAAGAAGCGTAGCTTGGGCAAACTGCAAAAAACCCAAATAGAATAGAAAATGCTTTAATGGAAAATAGAATTCTGAGAGATGCATTCACAATCCCAATAATTGTAATGTAATATACATACCTGTGCACAGTATCGAATGAAAGTGCGCTCACAATCCAAAAGTGCACCCACCACAAATTAATCAAGTATTCAATATAAACACAGTATAACTTCTAACTGTTACCCAAAATTGAAACACAAACACCAAAATAGCACGTCGGCGTCGGTTCACACGAATTGGAAAGAATAAAATTGCTTACCTCCAACTCGTATAAGCTTACAAATTAATGAAGGCAGGTACTAGCTTCCAATCGCTTTCCAACGTGTGGCTCTAAAGGTGAAAATCTGGAACACTTGTTAATTCTACACAGGTGACACTTGATCGACTTCCGCGAACACAAAACAATGCTGGATCGTGAGAGAGCTGATATTTGAATTGATAAGCAAGATTGGGCAATTCAGATAACAAAGGAATTCCCCAAGTGATCCGTAGCCACCAAGAGATAACGATGTTGGAAGGGTAAGATCTTCTGGTGTATCAAAACAACACACAAATACGTTTCCAATCGTAGGAAATCGCGTACCGAAAACTGCGTGGCAATTTGCGCATAAAAGAGTCTCCATCGCCTTTGCACTTCTCCAGATGTTCATACAGGAGCTCAAAAACGTCGTTGTAATATTATGTACGTCCACTGTCGTAGATAGCCCCGTAGCCAGGGGGGCACTTGGGGGCAGGTCCCCTCCCCCGAAATGTATGAAATATATTTAATTTAATTGCGAACCACCAAAAATGTTACATTTTACAAAAGGCTTTTTACAAGTGCCTCCCCCCCCCCGAAATGAAATCCTGACTTCTTGATGATAGACCATCTACACTTGCACGTAAATGCCTGCATTTAAATGTAGTATTTAAATAAAAATGCAGGGCCGGATCGAAAAATATTATGAACTGCAATTCAAGAAGGAACCAAACAACAAATGCAAAAATTTGTTACAACATTGAAAACTACCTAAGCCAATGGAAGTGGACGGCAATAAATCCGTTCAATCTAAAGCTTGCTTTGCTCAAAAAGTTTCCTCAGAATGTAACGAATCTGGGGTGTATGGAATACCCATCAGCTATAAGTGAAAAAACAGAACAACATTAATTTCGAGAACCAAATTTGTGTAGTAATAAATTTTAAAACGAAAATTTTCACATTTTACACCCCAGGCCCTAAAATAACGCACCACAGACCATCTAGCATTTGAAGCAAGCTACGTCAACGGAAGTAGAAGGCAATAAATCGTTCAAATCTATAATTTCTTAAGAACCCGAATGTCTGGGGGGTATGAAATGCCCCCAAGCTATAAATAAACAACAAGACAAAACAAAACAAATTTTCGTCACTGTCAATTTTCAATGGAAGTGGACGGCAATAAATCGATCTAATCTAAAACTTAAAGTTTTCAAAAAATTTCCGCAGGAACTGGGAGGTCTGCGGGGTGTGAAATATCCCCAGTTATAAGTAAACAGCAAGAGGACATTTTAAGAATCAAATTTCTATCGTTGTGAATTTCCGCAAAAATCATATTTTGGATTCCTTACAGCTGGAGAGTATTTCAGACCCCCCAGACCCCCCGAGTTCTTAAGAAAATTTTTTTGAAAGTTTGATTTAATAATTATAAGGCGTAAGTTCGGCGCCTACTTCGGCTCGACACCATCGTTTCGACACGAGAAGTTTCAAAACTTACTCTAAAGTAAGCTCCCATTGTTTGACCCGGTTGCTGGGCTGAATTTAATACTGCTAGTTTTAAATTAATTTTTGGGATCTTCAGTGCTCGAACATAATTGCATCAACGTTGCTTCATAATTAGTCACAACCAGCAACAACAGATTATTACATTCGTTACCATTATTCATATTTCTTTGTTGTCAGTTTGGGCATCTGATTTAGATATATGTTGGGTATTCAGTCTTAAAACGACTGCCCGTACCTAATTACTCGCGGTGGAATTAAGTCGTAGCTTAAAAATCGTGATAAACTATAATTACAAACAGCAATTTTGAAGTAATTTTTACCCAAAAGTAGCATAAATCGTCCTTTAGGGACAATAATTATTACTCTGATGATTTAAAGATTTTTACTGTTATTTTCAAAATTTTTTTGGCAAAAATATGTTTAAAATTTATAACATAACTCATAAATATTTTGTTGAGCAAATTACATTGTTAACACTTTGAAACGTGTTTCCGGTGACTTCAAACGCAGGATTTAGTTCAAAAATACAGCGGAAAATTGGAAAATAATGTTTGCAGTTAATGCATCGATTGGCATGTCGAAACAAGTGCCATTTTATTAATTTATTTGAACTTGTTAAACAACTTTTGTAAAACAGTAGTTTTCGTGTGTGAAGTCACCATATGCGTAATACCCCACACTTTAAACCCTAAGCGATTAAACTGATTTTGAATTAAATAACAAAGGATTCAGTCAAACATTTGACAACTTTAAATTGGTTTTCATTGATCGCCATTTAAATGTAAATTGTATAGTTGCCCTTAATATGTTGAGTAATTATAGAAATGTGTACACGCAAAATAATTAACGATATTAATTAATCTTCAGAAAGAATTAACACTGTGTTGGGTTTAATCTAATTATAACGATTCAAGTCCCGATGATGAGCATCATAAGCGAATCGAAACCGGTCGATCGAGGCAAACATTACAAAAATTTAACGTTATTTTTGTGCAGCCGGAAAATAATTAAAGCGTGACATTTTGTAACTTTAAATTGTAAAATATTTTTGAAAACGTAAAAATGTGACGGTGCCAAGTTTAAATTAGGTAGGTAAATAACTATAAATACGTGAAAAAAATTGTAATTTAATTCCAGGATTAAAAATAACTGGTTTTCGAGATAAAAAAGTAAATTTATGTGTAATTGAGTTGGTTTTACAAACTTGTGCTGAAGGGGTGAGGCAGGTAGAGCAGAGCGAGTAAACGACAACTTTGAAATCCTATTTGGAAAGTACAATTCCCGAGAACAGCTACGAGACCAAAAGAGCTTTCATCGCATAAATCCTGGGCTGCGACGTGCAAGGATCAAGGCTCGTAAGCAGCAGTGCCCCAGGAGTTGCAACCGCAAGCAGAGTGCGCTTTAAGAGGTCGCTACCGCACTCCTGATTCACACTCTCAGATCCATTAAACATTAACACTGCAGGCAAGGATTGCTTTAATACCTCTTTCTTCTCCACAAACCTTCCTAAAATGTATAACAGAATTATCCTATATTAATTAAACTTCCTATAAAAAAGTTTCTTTCTTAAAACCTTTTAAGCAAATTACTACCGACACGTTTTACTAATGCATTTTTTATTACTAAATTTGAAAATCCATTAACATCACAAAGTGTCCCAAAAAAATTTTAATTAATTATTTCCTCAGGTATTTTAATTACTCACGAACGCAAAAGCGTCACTGCTACACTTTTCCACATCTTTTCATATTCAACTATGTCACATACCTCAGACCGAAAAGATTGTATGTTAATTTTTCTTACTTTTTTTTAAAAATACACGAGGCCGTCGTTCCGGTTTCCCCTTAAAATGGGCAATTTATTGAAAGATAACCATAACTCGCAAACTGTTAATTTTTTGAAAAATTATCAAGAGGATAAAATTAAAGATTATTATCAAATTTCCCATATTAGTAGTGACAAATTAAAATTCTGTGGATTGTCATAACTTTTTCTTACGTTCCATAATTTCCAGGGAACAACCCTGAATCTAAACGAAGTAACACCAAATTACAAATTTCGCGTCACTGCTTCGATGTCCCACCTGCTGTTCATCAGCGACTAGCTGGGGGTTGACTAGATCTTGGGTGGCTTGTGGATTATTAATAAGCAGCTACTAAAGTTCCAGCTACTCAAATAAAACTAAAAATTCGAATTCGAGAGAAACAAACCCTCGATCCCCACCCTGATTAATTTTAATTCTTAAAATTAAAGTGTACAAATTTGTAGATGGCAGTGCATGAATTGAAAGAATCAAGCTGCCTTTCGTTTTTATAATGTAAGAACGAATCGCGGGTTTCCGCTCCCAGCCCTTTCAACAAGGCTTTCTATAAGTTAACCTTTATTCAGGAGATCTAGCACTAAAGGGATCCCAAAGATTACTATGTTGGCTATTATTCTGATAAAGTTAAACTCAGAGTATCAGTGGCGTAACTACCAGTGTGCGCGGTGTGCGAATGAACACGGCCCTTAAAATCTTATTAGGGGCCCGAGATCATGTAAAGTAAAAAATTCTTAAACAAGGGTAAAAATCACCTGTGCAAGCCGGAAATGGACAACTCGGCAACGGGAATCCACCGTTCGAGCTTAGGTTATAGTGTTAGGGGACCGTTAAAAGAGAGATCCGCTGGTGCCGAGCTTTCCTGGTGCCAAGTTGTTGTGTACCTTTTCTTGTGTGGGGGGGTATTCCCAACAAATTTTCTCCTGGACCTTTTGGTCTGCGTGTTGCGAAAAATAGAAAGTGCGCTTAAGAACTGGAAGGTCTCTCAGTATTTTCAAAACCAAAAATAAATAATAGTTGGCTTTGATCAATTTTCGTACCTAATTATTAAAAGCAAATATCGTTGCCATGGTTACCGATGATTCTCTTCAAACTTGACACACGAAACCATTGTAGGGCCAAGTGGGTTTGGGGGTCTGGATTTATTGTAGAGGCTAAGATAAACTCACACGCACTTAGGCTTCCAAATCGTGCTCATTGTACTACCTCCTGTTTTCAGCTTCACCCCAATCCTGTCACTCCCCCAAGCCACTCCAGTTGGGCTTAGGGGTATAAAATATTCCGTTTGGTATGTAAGCAACAAGAAGACAGTAATTCAAGAATCAAACTTGCTTGCTTATCAATTTTAAAAAGTCGGGTTGTTGCTTACGTATATCTGGGGGGTATTCCATACCCCCCCCCCACAGACCCCCCGGTTTCACGCCCATTTCAGGGAAATAAATTTGTTTTGGTTTAACCACGATCTAGGGTTTAACATTGTTTTAATTGATTTTTTTAGTAAATTGATTATACTTAATTTTATCTCATTTTGAAGTGTTTCGTCAATTTTCTAGGGTGGATAAGCCCACTAAATACCCTAAAATGTGAAGAAATTAGTGTGCAATCTAGGGTCTGGGGAGGTATGGACAGTAGCGTAAATAACGGGGGGTGGGGCAAAGGGAGGAATGGTCCCCTTACACTGTATTATTTTGGGACCAAATTTTGTTTATAAATCGCACACATCTCAATCGAGGGGCACGTCAAAGCTCTTGCACCCGGGTCTAAAATTTGTGGATATTTTGGATATTTCCAAACGGACAACGCCTAACAGCTGACTTGGTTTGAGGACATTAATCGGGGCCAGAATATAATTATATTGTCGTGTCCCAGATGATCTTGACTTCCCAAGTTCCTCAATTGGACGCTTGGGGTAGTCGGCATTCACTGGAACGAGTGACAGAATTAAGTCCACGGTTTGCTTTAAGTCGGTGAACACTTTGAAAATTACATGTAGACTACCATTCCCAGTTAGCCGGTCCTAGAAAGGTCAATAGAAGGTTTGTTGGGCGCCAGAATAAAATTCTTGATTACAAAAAAAATGAATTTTATTCAAATAAAAACTTTTAATAGGAAAAAAGTTGTTCTTTTTAATTAGGCTCATAAGTGCCTGCTCTGCCGTAGTGTATAGTGTGTATCACAGTCGCAAATTCTGTTACATTTACTAATCATTAAATTCTCTGAACGAATTTACGACTGGATAATTGTTAAAGTGTGCGAGAAATAAATAATTTACAAAAATAATCAATTTTGTTACAAAAATAATAATGGTTTCACTAACCCTTATAACGTAGTTAAACAATTGTGATGAAAGGAGAAACATCTAAGCATTGAGGAAATGCTCGCCGCCACTGGAATTTCTACACCGCTGCTTGACAGCTACCGAAATTTTGATAGGTACAGGTGTTGATTTCTTATACATCCAAATCAAGCTCATCCAACAATTAACGAAACCTTCAGTGTTCTCCAGTAAATAAAACTTATTAAATAAAACCTGGTTATCGTTTACGGGCATCCAAATTGCTACACCGCTTTATAAGGTAAAATTTAACCTCAAATCTTGCAACATCCAAATTTAATTAATTTTCCATTTATAGGGTTTATTCGATGAAATAAATCGAATAAATAACTCTTTCACGCAATCAATAATTCGTACGATCATCAATTCATAAACTGGATCGCATTTTATGTGAAATTTATAACGAGGGCAAACGACCACATGTTCAAGTAAAAAATTCCAAAATTAACGTAAAAGACTCACGTTTTCACTTCCAGCGATTGTAAATTTTGTGTTCTACACAAATATCATATCTCGGATATCTGGTTCCAAGAATAACTACTGAAATTTCAACTTTTTAAGGTGCATCCAAGAACGCGCACCTGGTCTCGAAATGGTTGCCGGAAAAGACCAAATTTCCCTTTCTACTTCTTCGTACCTTTTACAAAACGGCACTCTATTTCCAAAACGTAAGTTCCTAACTTTTAGTGGCAAACTTTGAAATTCACTATCACTTACAAACTTGATTTTTAGATGGAATTCAAAACACAACACTATCAAAAATCAAATCAAATCAACAAGCATAAATTATTTGTATCAGTGTAAATGGAAATTGTGACAAATTTTGGCTTTCGAGATAGTAAAAACAACTTTTCCCTGTCGTGCCAGCATTTCGACAGATCGTTGACTTTAGTTTTGTATCAAAAATCTTACTCTCGAATAAAACGCTGCAATATAGATATTTACAAAAACTCAACAGAATCTGACAGATAAAATTAAAATGGAGTGTTTAAGGTGATGAACTGATAATGAACGCCAAATATCGATTTTTCATATTTGATTGGCCCCGGTTCTAAGATTAAGACACTTCCCTGACGAGTGGAAGCTCGCCAAAGTGATTGTCATCCCAAAGCCTGGGAAAGACAAAACCAATCCAACCAATTATCGCCCCATCTCTCTTCTCCTGACGATTGGAAAAATCATTGAAAAAATTGTCCTGACCGGCATCAAAGGCGAAATAGCTAGATTAAAACTAGTAGCCAATGAACAGTTCGGCTTCAGGGAAGGCCATTCCAACACTCACCAAGTCCTCAGAGTGGTGGAAATCATTACGGAGGCTATTTCCAAAAAGCACAATGTCATGGCGACTCTACTGGATGTCACCAAGGCTTTCGACAAGATCTGGCAAAAAGTAGCCGACTTTAAACTTGGGCTAATCAAACTGCTGGACTCCTTCCTCGGGAATAGAAGCTTCATGGTCCAAATCGATGACCACCTCTCCATTATCCGACCCATCACTGCGGGCCTGCTCCAGGGATCTCTTCTTTCTCCCACTCTCTACATTATCTATAGTCACGACATGCCCACCTCCGAAGACGCCGAAGTCGCCTTCTACGCCGCCGACATGGCCATCTTGACTAAATCGATCAACCATCACAAGGCTATCTCGAAAATGCGAAACGTCCTGGCCACCTATCAGCCATGGTATTCCCTTTGGCAACTCGAGGTTAACCCAACCAAGAGCGAAGTCATTATGTTTGGCAGAAGCCAAACAGCCCCAAATGTTTGGGGAAAAGATAAAATGGTGCACCGCTGTCAAATACTTGGGCGTCACACTGATTCAATGTTTATCCTGGGCCAAGAACATTCAACACGTCACAACACAGGCCAAAGGCGTCAATGGAGCCCTCACCTCCCTGCTGGGAAAGAAAAGTAAGATGAGCACCTCAAACAAGGTTCGTATCTTCAACTCAGTTATCAAACCCATCCTCACCTATGCCGCTCCCGTGTGGGATTATGCCCCCTCCCTGAAGCTGAAGACGGTGCAAAACATCTGCCTCCGCTTTAGTGACAAACGCTCAAATACGGGAAGCTACAAAGTCCAAAACGATTCAAGACACTTTCCGCACTCTTGCAGAAGGCCTATGCAAGAAATCCGAAAAATCAAGTAATCCACTCATTCGTAACCTTGGACGCTATGACCCAAAGGACTTCCCCAACATCAGAAAACCCACATGCTACTCCTCTCGGACGAAACTACCTAATATGATCCTAACATCAAACCCAACATCAACTCGAGCAGCCAAGAAGAACGCAACCAATACAAACCAAGGAAAGAAGACATACAATACCACACCCAACCCGATGTTTTAAATAAATTTGGCGGCGGCGGGCTAATACTGGATACTGAACTCTGGTACTCTGGTATAGAATACATCTGGGGAGCACCTGTGGTGCTTCGCCTCACGAAACACCGCAGGATTCCCTACCTCATCTCGGACACGTTTTGGCTCTACGCCACAGCCGGGTTTGAAATCCCCAATCAAAAATTCCCCATAAGTAAACTAAAACCAGATGAAGGAGACAAACCTGGCTCCAGATGCCATTCACGCTACCGCTACCTAGTAAGGATATATTACATATAAAATTGGAACGGTACAATTAGCATTGGGGAAGGATGACAAGCAAAATTATGAGGCGTTCCACATTTTTGAAGTAAGCAGATAAAATGAACTTTGTGATAGGACGTCCCAAATGAACCAACCCACTATTCCAACATTGGCACCCTGTCTTTCATCGACTTAGTACTCATGAAGGATGTACACTGACAGCAACGTCTTACCACCGTCGATGAGCTCACACCCGCCCACTACCCAATTCTAATGTCCCTGGCAAATATACCAAACAACAATCTAGCAACCAAAAACATAATAGTATGGCCAGACTTCCAGACCATCTAAATTCTAAATAATATAGAAAAAATACCTCGAATAAACACACAAAAATGTTTTAAAAAACACACAGAACTCGAAAACTGGTACAACAAAACACAGCATTTGTAACCAAAACTACCCTCTGAATCGCAAACCCTCAATTAGAGCGTCAACCCAAACAGAAGCCAGAGTCCGTCACAATCCGGAGATGACCTCTCCAGTTTATTTTCCACGATGTTAATAGACTAGCTCCTGATTCATGTGAAGGCATGGATTTAAATAAATAGACTGGTAGCTTGGGAATACTAAAAAAACTCAAATAGTAAACAAATATTGCTTTAATTGACACACAGAATTTGAAAGATGTTATCACAGTTCCAACAATTGCAATGTGTGTGACTGTGCAAAACATAGACACAGTATAGTAAATGATATTAACAATCAAAACGTGCACCCCCATACTAAATATAAACAAGTGCCTAATAAAACCAGTAACCTCTATGGGTTACCAGTAATTAAAATACAAAATCCCGGAAACACGCCGGTTTCAATACAATGGTGACAGGTGTTCACCTCCAACCGTTTTTCCATCGTGTAGCTTCCAAATCAGAAAATCTGTAACTTGTCAATTTGCACAGGAAAACACTTGATTGACATTCGCGAACAAAAAAACACTACTTGCAGATCTGTAGCGGAAACTGGACCAGTGAGATATGGTGTTGGAGATGTCAACAAGATTGGACCATCCAAACAATAAAAATAATTCCCCCGGCGTCATCCAAAACAAACAACAATAGGATGTTACCAACTCCAGGAAATCCAAAATGGTTCCACAACTTGCGCACCAAAAATTGAATAGCGACTTGCGCATTAAGAGCCTTTCCTATTTGCAGATGTTTAAAAACAGAAGCCAAAAACACCACACGTAGACTTTACTACTGTATCACACGGTAAGTCACAAATAAATAGCTGCTCTGGACCAGAAAATACTTGACCACTTAACAAAATAGTCGTGAAACAGTGTACATCTGCCATGGTTGAGCTTACAAGACTCCCCACTCAGGGGGGGGGGCTAACGTTCATGCTGTCAACCATCTGTAGCAAAATGCATTTAATTCAACAAAAATAATACGTTTAATTCATGGCCCGTACTTAGAAATATTGAAATTCAACGAGAAAGTAGTACCACGTAACGAAATGCAAAAATTCGTTACACAATCTGATGACAAATCACATATCAAAGACTCAAAACTAGAGTGACGAAAGAAGTAAAAGCTCATCATCACGACGATGAGTGGTCCGCAAAAATAAAGTCGTTATCCAACCAAGACCCAGGGTAATGGAAACTACTAAAGAATACTAAACCCAAACGACTCCCCATACCAGCACTCTGGAAAAGGGAAAGGGAATAGGGAAAAAGCAAACGCCCTGGCAGAATATCTACAAACCTAATGCTCTCCAAGCACGGAACGCAACGATCACGACCATATCAAAATGTACAAAACACCCGACCCGAGTCTTAAGAACACTTAAATCTAAAAGTGCTCTAGGGCCAGACAGCATAACAAACCGAGCCCTAAATGAATTGCTTAAAAAAGCTTAATTGCTTCCCCTAAGGGGAATTATCACTGCTGCCATACTACTCCAATACTTCCCCAACCAATGGAAGACACTCATCAAGCCAAAAGCTACTGGCCCATAAGCCTGCTGCCAACAATCGGAAAAGTAGCGGAGAAAATCATTCTCGCACGGCTCAAAAAGGAAATCCATATCAGCAAGACCATTCCAAGTGAGCAATTATTGGCTTCCGCCCATGATATTCCACCACGCACCAGATCCTAACCCAAGTAACACCAATGTCCGTTTTGTGTCAGTTTAGTATTGATTTATGACGAATATGTACATATTTTTTCATAACTGAAAAATATGTACTAAAATGGTACCTTAGTGGCACATAATTTTTAGTTCATATTTGCACCGTACTATTTATGTACAGTTTTAATGCATATATTTTCATACCGTTTTTTTGAAGCAAATTACTGTATCGAATCAGCAATGAAATTTTATTAACTAAATAATATTTGATTATATGGTATCGTTTCGGTGCTGTAAAAACATTACAATTTTGTTACTATAATTTCATTGTCCAATATGTACAGGTATTTTATTAGTTGGAGGGTACGATATTTACTTCACCGATTTGATGCATATTAGTAGTTACAATTTCAGCATATTATAATTTATAAATTTATTTTAATTATAAAAATTATTTATGATGTTTAAATTTATATAAATCTTATTAAAACATTAAATATATTTGTAATTTTTTTTTTATTAGATACTAATAATTACTAATTATGATATTTGAAGTAATAATAGTTAAAAGAATTGTACGTTTTTCTTATAAATGGAACAAATTTCGGTAACACAATGTGGATGCTTTACCGATTATGATCTAAAATGCATTGAAATTTTATTAACTAAAACATATTTGCATATCTTATACGGAATAGGCGCCTCGTTTTTATACTTACCGCGTTTTTATTGAATTATTTAAAAATATATTAATTCATAGATGAATAATACTAATTATAACTTAAATAATTGATAATTATGATATTAAAGCAAAAATAATTAAAATATTGTACGTTTTTCTTATAAATTGAACAAATTTCGGTAACACGATGTGGACGCTTTACCGATTATGATCTAAAATGCATTGAAATTTTATTAACTAAAAAATATTTGCATATCTTGTACGGATTAGGCACCACGTTTTTATACTAACCGCGGTTTTATTGAATTATTTAAAAATATATTAATTCATTGATGAATAATACTAATTTTAACTTAAATAATTTGATAATTATGATATTGAAGTAATAATAATTAAAAGATTGTACGTTTTTCTTATAAATGGAACAAATTTTGGTAACACTATGTGGACGCTTTACCGATTATGATCTAAAATGCATTGAAATTTTATTAACTAAAAAATATTTGCATATCTTATACAGATTAGGCGCCTCGTTTTTATACTTACCGCGTTTTTATTGAATACTTTAAATATATATTAATTCATTGTAGAATAATACTAATTATAACTTAAATAATTTATAATTATGATATTAAAGCAAAAATAATTAAAAGATTGTACGTTTTTCTTATAAATTGAACAAATTTCGGTAACACGATGTGGACGCTTTACCGATTATGATCTAAAATGCATTGAAATTTTATTAACTAAAAAATATTTGCATATCTTATACAGATTAGGCGCCTCGTTTTTATACTTACCGCGTTTTTATTCAATTATTTAAAAATATATTAATTCATTGATGTATAATACTAATTATAACTTAAAAAATTTATAATTATGATATTAAAGCAAAAATAATTAAAAGATTGAACGTTTTTCTTATAAATTGAACAAATTTCGGTAACACGATGTGGACGCTTTACCGATTATGATCTAAAATGCATTGAAATTTTATTAAGTAAAAAATATTTGCATATCTTGTACGGGTTAGGCACCACGTTTTTATACTAACCGCGGTTTTATTGAATTATTTAAAAGTATATTAATTCATTGATGAATAATACTAGTTTTAACTTAAATAATTTGATAATTATGATATTGAAGTAATAATAATTAAAAGATTGTACGTTTTTCTTATAAATGGAACAAATTTTGGTAACACGATGTGGACGCTTTACCGATTATGATCTAAAATGCATTGAAATTTTATTAACTAAAAAATATTTGCATATCTTGTACGGATTAGGCACCACGTTTTTATACTAACCGCGGTTTTATTGAATTATTTAAAAATATATTAATTCATTGATGAATAATACTAATTTTAGCTTAAATAATTTGATAATTATGATATTAAAGTAATAATAATTAAAAGATTGTACGTTTTTCTTATAAATGGAACAAATTTTGGTAACACGATGTGGACGCTTTACCGATTATGATCTAAAATGCATTGAAATTTTATTAACTAAAAAATATTTGCATATCCTGTACGGATTAGGCACCACGTTTTTATACTAACCGCGGTTTTATTGAATTATTTAAAAATATATTAATTCATTGATGAATAATACTAATTTTAACTTAAATAATTTGATAATTATGATATTGAAGTAATAATAATTAAAAGATTGTACGTTTTTCTTATAAATGGAACAAATTTTGGTAACACGATGTGGACGCTTTACCGATTATGATCTAAAATGCATTGAAATTTTATTAACTAAAAAATATTTGCATATCTTGTACGGATTAGGCACCACGTTTTTATACTAACCGCGGTTTTATTGAATTATTTAAAAATATATTAATTCATTGATGAATAATACTAATTTTAACTTAAATAATTTGATAATTATGATATTGAAGTAATAATAATTAAAAGATTGTACGTTTTTCTTATAAATGGAACAAATTTTGGTAACACGATGTGGACGCTTTACCGATTATGATCTAAAATACATTGAAATTTTATTAATTAAAAAATATTTGCATATCTTGTACGGATTAGGCACCTCGTTTTTATACTGTTTTATTGAATTATTTAAAAATATATTAATTCATTGATGAATAATACTAATATAATATTTATGACACACGTGTTTTTCCATTTTCTGCATTTCGTAACAATTTTTTTTTAAATTCATATAGGTACTAATAATTTTTATATGTTTAAACTAAAAATATTTTATTTATTTTAATTTAATAATGATATTTTAAACTACGAAATTAAAAAATTTAAAATTGTCAAAACATTGCATTATATAAAATGTATAGTAGTAACCTCTAGGTAGGTCTGAAGGTTAACTCGACGCCTACGACGCTGACACAATCAAGGTAACCTAGGTTCAAACCCCACCTCGGCTGGATTTTTCTAGTAAGTACATAAGTATAATTTAACGATATTTTTCAGATACACTGGGCGCATGGCAAACAAATGGATTAAATTAAAACTGATAATTTAATAATAATTATTATGTTAAATAAATTGGCTGTAAAAAGTATATCGCATCTAAATAAAAAATTACAGAAATCAAATTTTTTTTTATTCTTAAAAATTTTTAAAAGTAATAATAAAATATCAATACATAATCTGTACATAAACGATGCACCAACACAGTAACAGAAAAATCAATGCCGAAACGTTACGAAAATGTATGTAACCTATATGTTCATAAGCGATGCATAAATTTTAGTAATGACAAAATGGGCAAAAAGTCACAATATCGTCACAATATCGTCACGAAAAAATATGTACAGAATATGTACATAAAATCAATGCCGTTATGTTACGAAATCGTTACGAAAATTTATGTAACCTATATGAACATAAACGATGCATTCATTTTAGTTATGACAAAATGGGCAAAAAGTCACAATATCGTCACGAAAAAATATGTACCGAATATGTACATTTTTGACGGTTTTGTGTTACTTGGGAAGGCTCTTTGAGCAAATCACGCTCGGCTTCAACAAACGATGAACCAAACTGAGAAATGGTGCTCCACCTAGAGCATCCGTCAACTCCGCCAAAAGTGTAGCTGTCATGTTCGCCAGATGTAGAAGAAGAACACTTAATTCCAACATATGGCTGCATGGGCAACAAATTCTATGGAAAGCCACTGCAAAATACCTCGACATCATCTTATACCGTAAACTAACCCGGAACGCACATATTTCGAACGTTACAAATCGAATCAGAAGATTAATGGAAAAATTCTTCTCCCTCATCGATCCAAAAACTGAAATGACACCAGACAACAAGCTCCGAATCCTGAAAATAGTCTTCCACCCACGTCTCACTTATGCAGCACCGGCATGGGGTTATGCTGCCAAATCATTCTCACCACTACAAACCTTCCAATGACTTCTCGCTTCCACGATCGGTAATGACTTCTAGCTACTAAAAGCAAACCTAACCTAACCTAACCTCTTTTCCCCCCTTTTCTCTTTGTTGAACCCTTGCGAGCTCGTAATTCACCATTAGTAGGTGAAGATTTCAGTCCGTCAAACCAAAGACCAAAAACCATAGTTACGGAAGGGGTAACGCAGTCTACGTTTACTTGCGCAACTGACAACATCAAACTTGAAAATTATATTTTTAATTTAGAGATCCTGGTTTATAAAAATATCCCAGTTTAAATTATAAGTTGGATATAGGGATAATTTTATTAAGTAAGCTGGCTTAGAAGTCCAGGAATTCTGTTGACTTTTAACCACTTAAGGTACAGCGTCGCCTCTGATACCTCCAATGTTGACCACCCAAAATTAATGTGGGCTTGAAATAGTTATATATCCCGTTGCAAGAGTTGCGTGGCTTTGAGGGATATTTTTTAACAAGATATTTTTAATTCGGTATTATAAAATTGGAAAAACATCAACACCTCAACTATGGGATTTGAACTCGTAAAACTCAGTTTTCAACCAACAATCCTTTTCATATGCCTCTAAGTAGTTATTTACACAAGGGCATTGTTGTAAAAGGAAATTGTTGGAAAGGTGTTGAAGTGGTTCTTATGCATACAATAACCAATAAACGTTAAAAAAGCAAGTCACAAAAATTGAACACAAAAAACAAGAGAAAACAAATTCATTTTGTTTAGTTTATTAATTCCCGTGCGTATTACAATCTAACATTTTTTGTTAAATCCAGCCCAATGGCAATTTATTTTTACTTTTTTGGGTACACAATTGGAATGTATATCTCAGCAAAAACACTCCCCAACGCTATCTTCTTATTTAAATACAACACAGTTCCTTCAACTTTATATATACCATTGGGCATAAGTGGAGGAAGACGAGTATCATCTATAACAAAGTTGCAGCCATGATATGTAGTATCCTGTAACCAAAGAGTTTTAGAAATTTATTTACAAAAATACAGTATATTTTACAAAACCTTATGAAAGTAAAATGTTAAATTCCCGCATTTATTGAAATTAGCCAATCCTATTACCCCATGTAGCACACAATGTTGGCTCAATATTGGTCCAATATTGAAAATATATATTGCGCCAATATTGAGATGTGAACATTTTCCAATATTGGTGCAATATTGGTTTCCAATATTGGTGCAATATTTGTTTCCAATATTGCGCCAATATCGAGATGTGAACATTTTCCAATATTGGTGAAATATTGGTTTCCAATATTGGTGCAATATTTATTTCCAATATTGCGCCAATATCGAGATGTGAACATTTTCCAATATTGGTACAATATTAGCTTCCAATATTGGCGCAATATTGGAAACAAATATTGCGCCAATATTGAGATGTGAACATTTTCCAATATTGGTGCGATATTGTTTTCCAATATTGGCGCAATATTTATTTCCGATATTGCGCCAATATTGAGATGTGAACATTTTCCAATATTGGTACAATATTGGTTGCCAATATTTATTTGCAATTGCAAAAAAAATAATTATTTTTTATATTAGTATTATTATTATTGGTTCATTTTTATATTGTATTTATATTAAAGGCTCCTAAATGAAGTTACTGTATTACTTACTTAATTTCCTTTTTGTTCGAATATTATTTGTTTAAATTTACCATATTGCAATAATTATTAGCTCCTAAATGAAGTTAGTGTACCTGAATCAATTTTTCTACTAGTGTCCATGGATATGTTGCAGCGCCAATCATTTCTGTGAATCTGAAAATTAAATTTGAAGATTTTTTTTCTTACCTTAGATCCCACCTGGATTCGAACCTACGATAGATCTTTCGAATTGTACTAGAGCCGTCTACTCTAACCACTAACCTATAGAGGGAACATACTTATTTTCGGAGTTTGTCGGTGATTTAATAAGATGTTTTTATATCGTTTTGAAAAATTCAAATATTACATAATATTTTTTTAATCTACATTTTACTATTTTTTTTTGATTCAGAAAAAACGTATGGACATACTTTTCGTAGATCTAGATTTCGACATGTTCATTGTTTTTACAATTAATTTTTATTTAATTATATAAATTTACCAAAATTAAATTATAAAAAAATTTATTTAAAAATTTTCCGTCAAATTTGCACGTATTTTAAAATGCCTCTGGCGCAAGTCTGTTTTTTCAAATTATGTTGGAAAAACATGGTAAAAACTATTTAGATTTACATAGATGACGTCAAATACTAAAGTATTTGATGACGTCAAATACTAAAGTATTTGATGACGTCTTTCATTGGTTGGAAATAATGAAAGTAAAATTGTTCATTAAGGTGGTCGATTTCTATGGGGATTATCTACTTTATTTTTATTTTTAAAATTTATTTAACAACGATTGCAATTAAATAATACTATTGCTACAAAGAGAGACGGTCTGAACATAGTGGTCATGCGAGTTGACTATGAATGCTAAATACCCGCTTCGAATCCGAGTGAAGTAAGAACTTTATTCTGACCGTCTCTCTGGTCCTCCAGGTTGGGGGGTTCTTCTTCGGGCTGGCTCCCCGTCGTTGGTAAAAAATTAATTGCTGTGAATGCCATTTGATATTAAAAAGTTAATATTATAATGGTCATACAAGACCCATTAGGGTTGTAGCGCTACACGATTGCTACAATTACGAAAATTTTACAAATTATGGCTCAAAGCTTCTTGTGTAACATATTGAAATATGAGGCGTAGAAGACAATTATTAAATTGATAATAATTAAATATATAAAGCGATGACGCGTATTGCGCATGCGAAAACTAATACACATAAAAATTTATTGTCTCATATTTCAATATGTTATACGTGAAGTATTGTTATACAGGTTGAGCAACAACCTGTAAAATTTTCGTAACTGTAGTAAATTTAGTTAAGTAGATAATCCCCATAGAAATCGGGGCCCATAGAAATCGGCCACCTTAACATGATGAAAATATTAACCCGTTATCGAAACCGATTAAAAATTATATTATTATGACTAGAGACATTTCCACCGATGGCGATGGTCAATTTTAAATCCTCGACGCTAAAATGGTTACGTTTGAACAGTAGACAATTCCACCGATGCGGGCCGAGTACCTTCCTTATAAAGTATTAGAAGTAGCACAATGGGGATTAACAAACTTGAAAATCCCTTGAAAGATAACAAATGACCAAAAATAAATGCAGCATTTTATAGATTTATCAATAAAAATTTAATGTAGTAAATGAAAAAAAAATTTATTTATTTATTTATAAAAATTCAACATAAAAGAAAGAAAGAACAAATAAATTATCGGACGCAACTTGCTCGGAGAAATCGAAAATTTGAAATGCCCGTAACTTTTTAGAAACTGAAATTAAGATGTTGGAAATGGAAGCTCATTTAGGATCTGACGAAGCCCTAACGTTTGACACCAATTTTACCCAAAAATTCACAAAAATAGCAAAAATAGAAAAACCTGTCTACAGCCCCCCCCCCCAACTGTTTCGCGAATAACTCCGCGACGGTTGAGACTCAAACGAAAAAAATGGAAGCTCATTTAGACTCTAACGAAGCTCTAACGTTTGACACCATTTTCATCCCAAAATTCGACTTGTGGGGGGCCAACGTGTCTACAGCCCCCCCCTATTTTTCGCGAATATCGTCGCG
Source organism: Rhagonycha lutea (assembly GCA_958510855.1). Taxonomy (NCBI): domain Eukaryota; kingdom Metazoa; phylum Arthropoda; class Insecta; order Coleoptera; family Cantharidae; genus Rhagonycha; species Rhagonycha lutea. Next base: position 31,711,901 of record OY294041.1, read on the forward strand.
ATGGTTGAGACTTAAACGAAACAAATGGAATCTCTAAAAATACGTATAGCGACGGGTGGGTACCATACAATTTTGAATTGTAGTAAATTATACTACAAGGGAGTAAAGTTACTCTTTTCAGTCCCGAGACAATTTTGTACCGAGGCCGTAGGCCGAGGTGCAACAAGCAGTCGAGGGACGAAATGCAACTTTACTCTCACGTTGTATATACTATTTTTCACAATTGCGATGAAAAATTCTATTTCTAATGTAAATATATAGAAATAAATAATTTTACTAGAATAACGGATTTTAATTTTTACACCCTCTAGCGGGGTGTAAAATCCAGTTTTACGACCTACTGCAGGTCGTAAAATGCATGTTGAATGCAGGTATAAAAAACGCCCCTTTACACCCGCAAATGCGGGGCTAAATTGCACTTTAGAATATCGCAATTGTGAAAAATATATTATGGAATGACTCGCAAGCATTGGTTGCTTCATTCAATGATTTACACGTCTTCCCAAACATGTTTAAGACTAACATGAATAGTAGTTCAAAATCAAGAGTTGCTGTTTTTGGTCGAAAAACTAATTGATTTTGAGAACATCAATGATGTTACATACATATCAATGATTGGAAGCAATGCTGGTAGTTTTACTGTGATTTGTGTAGCCACGAATTGGAGAACTTGGTGCAATAGTCGAAAATACCATCCATATTATATATTTTCTACATTGCATAAACACCGTAAATTTATAATGCACGAAATTATAATTAAATTGTTGAAAAAGAGATAAAAATGTATAAGTATTAAAAATATAACTTCGCGAACAACTAACCTAATTAAAAATAATTTGGTTATAATTAAAATTACCACTTTGGGATCTTACCTACTTTTGAACAGCTTATAGGCTTACAACGAAAAGATTAAAATTATGACCAGTCTACCTGTTCATGACATCGGTGGAATTGTCCATCGGTGGAAAAAGGAATCGCCCTTCTTCAACATATCTCACTAATAAAATATTTAAAAACCAACATATTTAGTTATATTAGGGCTTTTAATAAATAGGGTGTTTTATTTTGACTAACTATATTGTCTCTAATCATGACCTCCGGAAAATAAATCAATCATGCGCATCAATGTCGTTGATGTTCTTTAACTATTTCAAAAACTATTTGGGTTTATTACACCCTATATACAGCGGCGGTGCATGTCCCCCCCCCCATTTAGAATTTTGAATCCAAAATAGTCTAAATCGTCTGTGTATCGTTTGTACCTGTTTGTACAAAAATTATTTTCGTTTGTAGAGGTAATTTTATTTATAGTGGTTGGGAGTGGCTAATGTGCATAAACGAATATTCGTCATTTCGGTGCTGTTTGTGTCAATTGGTGGATTTTGGGTGTCAAGGGTGCTCCCTCCACATTTGCCGCGCAAGCCAAAGTCACGCGACAACCACTATGAATAAAATAAGCTATACCCAAATAGTTTTTGAGAAATTTCAAAATTTCGCTAGGGGGGCTGGAGACATGCTTTTTTGAAATTTTGGATTTAAAATAGTCTACATCATTTGTATTTCGCTTAAGCAGGTTTGCGCAAGTCTTATTTTCGTTAACAAAGTTATGGGTATTTAAATTTTTCGAGTCCTCCGAGCAAGTTCCGTACAATAATCTTCTATTTGATGAAATTAAAATTTGTTTCGATTAAGGGGTTAAATAGACTGTATTTTAAGTAACTTGAAATCACCAACCCCATTATTACACCAATCAATTCTCGCAATTTTTTACATGAACTTATTGGGAGTAGTTCGGAGTAATATAACAGACCAAATATTTGATTTCCTATATTGCCCTTATATCGGAAAACACTATTGGACCAATATTGGCTAAATATAGGCAGACAATATTGGTTACCAATATTGGTGCAATATAGCACCAAGCTACAGCCAATAATGGTGCTATATTGATTTACTATATTGACCCAATATCGGTAAACAATATTGAACCAATATTGGCTAAATATTGGCAGACAATATTGGTTTCCAATATTGGTGCAATATAGCGCCAAGCTGCAGCCAATATTGGTGCTATATTGATTTCCTATAGTGACCCAATATCGGAAAACAATATTGGACCAATATTGGCTAAATAATGGCAGACAATATTGGTTTCCAATATTGGTGCAATATAGCGCCAAGCTGCAGCCAATATTGGTGCTATATTGATTTCCTATATTGACCCAATATCGGTAAACAATATTGAACCAATATTGGCTAAATATTGGCAGACAATATTGGTTTCCAATATTGGTGCAATATAGCGCCAAGCTACAGCCAATAATAGTGCTATATTGATTTACTATATTGACCCAATATCGGTAAACAATATTGAACCAATATTGGCTAAATATTGGCAGACAATATTGGTTTCCAATATTGGTGCAATATAGCGCCAAGCTGCAGCCAATATTGGTGCTATATTGATTTCCCATATTGACCCAATATCGGTAAACAATATTGAACCAATATTGGCTAAATATTGGCAGACAATATTGGTTTCCAATATTGGTGCAATATAGCGCCAAGCTGCAGCCAATATTGGTGCTATATTGATTTCCTATATTGCCCCAATATCGGTAAACAATATTGAACCAATATTGGCTAAATATTGGCAGACAATATTGGTTTCCAATATTGGTGCAATATTGCGCCAAGCTAAAGCCAATATTGGTGCAATATTGATTTCCTATATTGCCCCAATGTCGGAAAACAATATTGGACCAATATTGGCTGAATCTTGCAATATTGCGCCAAGATTCTATATTGGCGCAATATTGGGCCAATATTGCGCCAACATTGTGTGCTACATGGGACGTTTGCATCATAAGCTTTTCTTATGTTGATTTGGAAACGCACCGGAAAGTATCTATATTCGTTACTATACAACTTATAACATTGTATGATAACCTAAAAATATGCAAAAAGAACTGATTTTTTATTTTAGTTATAAATAAAAAACCTTAGAATATATTATAGCTAAGGAAGGACTACTTGCATAATTCCATATGCATAAAAAGCGAGACAAAAATCGTGGGTAGAAGCTCCGCCCAGGACACTAACTTCTAACTCGGTGACTCATAATTATTATATTTTAAATTGTTATAATGATTTGTTGTAGTGTTTGTGGGACTTCTAAGACCAAGAAAAATTTTAAAAATGGTATAACTTGGCATACGTAAGTACTTAGAGTTATGTAAATAATTTTATAACAAAAATATAAATTTGTGAGGTTATTACCACAATGTGCTTAAATCATAGGCGTACAGTGATTTTATATATTTACATTAAATATCGTTTTTATAATTTAGATTTCCAAAAAAATGAGATGAGAAATATTATTTTTTATTAAAAGAAATGAAAATGCCGTAATATTGGTCTCCAACTCCACCTTCACGCTTGTGTTCAAAACATTTTACTGACGACCTTTGCCAATATTTGTATGCTACGCCACTGACAAAGCCGCCATAGGACACTACTTTTACTCGCATTTTGTATTCAAGTAGTCCTTCCTTAGCTATATATTCTAAGTAAAAAACTAAGAAGTTATTATATTTTAGAATAAAATCAGACTGTATTCCAAAATTCCGACAAAAATTGATTCCACTCAATCTTACCTCGGCTTTATCTTTCACGTTAATTTTAAAGTTTATAGTCATATTAATTGCTGGCGTAGTACGGTTATATTTAAAAGTCTTCACTTCAAAAAAATTAAAAGTGGTTTTATCATAACTTGTTAATTCTGTTCGAACATCTCGGATTTTGTATCCATTTTGATAAAACTAAAATTGATATTATAATTAGAATATTATATAGTTTGTATTTGTATTTACATTAAAATGAAGCATTTAGGCTATTAGTAAACGTTAAATATTGATGAATTTAGGCTTGAAAAAAAATTTTCAAGAATTTTCACTAAAATTGTCCAAACTATTAGAAAATCCAAAAAATTCTTGTTTAAAAAACTTTTTGTCTCGAAAAATTTTCTCTAAATGAAATCCTGCTTTTAAATCATTGAAAACAACAAATTTTATTTTCTATAAAAATAAGTTTTTGATATTTTATTGAAAATTTAACGATTATTGAGTAACATTTACATTACAAATTTAATTCTTTAAATATAGAAAGCATCAATTGTAATTCAGATCAGTCGGCACTGTTAACTTCATTGAATTACAATTGCGGCTTTCTGCAAAACTTGGATAAAACATGCACTATTTCACTCTACCATTTTTTAAATCATAATATTTTACCTTAGAAAAAATCTTGTCATTGCAGAATACATCTTGGACGTACCATTGAAATACCAGCAACAGCAAAATTTTATTCTTCATCTTGAGCAAAACCAAACAATTTTATATGGAAGGTTGAAGTTTACTGATGAAAATATAAAACGTAAAATGTTTGTGGAAATGACGGTAATCAAAAATGTAATATTAGATCAATCAACATAATAGATTGTTCTACAAAATAACAGGAAGTTCAAATAATCTAAATATTATAATATAGTATATTATTATATACCCAAGAAAAGATGGGATGACCAAGAGTGACGTAACGGGCAACAGTCTAAAACGTGAAGATGATGATGATGATGATGATAATATAATATTATATTTTTTTAATATTTATACAGCGTGAGCGATAAAGAATTTACTTACTGGTATGTTACTGAACGGTATGTCAGAGCGGGGTGCGGGTAGTGGGGATTAGTAGCTTGGTTAATGCAAATTCAGCACGATGGAGCGCTTTACGAGTGAGCAGAATGCACTTTGTGTAAAACATTTCTACAAAAATAGCGTCTCATCCATTGTTGTTCGGCGTTTATTTCACTCTGAATATGGATTACATGACTTAAATCAATGTCCCAGCGAAAGTGTGATTAGGTCTTGGGTTAAGAAGTTTGAAGAAACGGGTTCAACACTAAATCAGAAGCCACTGTGATGTCCAAGGTCAACAAGAACGGAAGAAGCAATTAACGAAGTTAGGTCTTCCATGTGCCGAGTTTTCATAATTTTCAGAGACAGATTCTGACCCTGACTGACCCTCTATGATGGACTCGGACCTTGAATTCCTCATCCACCTGAAATTCACCGTCTGGCGGCCGAATCCACGAACGGTCAGTAACCACAACATGCGAAAGACAAAAAATCGTTACCCAAACAGATGACGATGAGGAAATGAAAACCAACAGCAACCTACCACATTCACCACAACACGAACACTTCTTCATGAATTTCATCGGCTCACCTGCCACCACTGGTACCAACCCCGTTACCTCATCGACTCTCCCTTAATCCGATGTTCCCGACATAAGAAGACGCAGGCCCCAAAAACGGAGAGTAAATAGATTCACGAAAAAAATCCGCCGCCACAAATAGCAATCGTTCGAGGCATACAACGATTCTCGATCTGTCACTCTTCATGGTCTAACTCAACCAAGAAAGTTTCAAGAAAACCAATCACGGTGAAAACCAAACGCTTTCATTTACATAACACCAACTCAAGATTCCAAAACACCACAAGTACCTCTACCTCGCACCCAGAGGGAAATGCCAAACCAACCAAGATCAAGCTACAACAACAGGGGATGAAAAGTGGAATACAACACCCAACGACGTGAAAATGAAATACGCATCCATCAACTCACAAGCAATTACAAAACCATGCCTCATCTGCAGCATCCTGGACATACTCTTAGGTCATGATGATGAACTAGGAGAGCAACATCAAGTTCCAAATAAGACAATAGGGCAACTACATCTGCGCTACCCCTAACACACCCGTGTTAGCTTACCACTTTTGCACCTTTGCAGCCATAACAACGAATCAACAACAAAATGACCTCACACTTCGGTCAAGATGTAGCTTCGTGCCAATTTTCTAGAGATCCCTGCGTCTCTTTAAAAATATCCGATTTGCTGTTTCCAATTAAACAATTAAACCGGTCATTAAATGTACAAAACATTATGATATCCTGTTGGATTGCAAAGTCACGTGACTCTTGGGTACTGTCCTATATTACTCTTCAATGTTGTAAAATTTGAAAGAGTATGTGAGCGCTGTGGTTAACCAATGATAATTATTAAGGTTGCTTAATGAAATTAAGGCTTGCTGCTAAGGGGCCCAGCACCAGAGAAGGTACAAACTACAAAGCAGTTTAAGCTGATTTACAACAATGGAAGCTAAGCACGACCAGTTTGTCTTCATAGCTCTGCAGACATACCTAGCGGAGTTGCAAAATAGCGATAACTATTAAGCAGCGAAAAAAAAAGAGAAAACAAATTCACTTTGTTCAAAATAAGCTTAATTTATTTCTGTGCATATAATTTAACATTTTTTGTTAAATGCGGCCAAATACAGATTCATGTTTACTTCTTTGGGTATACAACTGGAACGTATACCTCAGTAAAAATACTCGCCACCGCTATTTTTTTATTTAAATACAACACGGTTCCTTCAATTTTATATATGCCATTAGGGATAAGTGGAGGAAGATGAGTTTCATCGATAACAAAATTGCAGCCATGATATGTAATATCCTGTAACCAAGGAGTTTTAAAAGATTTTTTACAAAAATATAGTATATTTTTCAAAACCTTATAAAAGTAAAACGTTAAATTCCCACATTTATTCAAGTTAGCCAATCCTATTAAGTTTGCGTCAACAGCTTTTTTTATGTTTATTTGGAAACGCACCGGAAAGTATCTATATTCGTTACTCAACATCTTATAACTTTGTATGATGACCTAACAACATGTAAAAAAACTGATTTTATTGTTATACTTAAATAAGAAACTAAGAAGTTATTATATTTTACAATACAAAAACTTTGTTTTATTGCTGAGTAAAATCAGACTGTAGAGTCAAATTTCATTTCCACGCAATCTTACCTCGGCTTTATCTTTCAAGTCAACTTTTAGGTTTAGGGTCAGATTAATTGCTGGTGTAGTACGATTATATTTAAAAGTCTTAAATTCCAAAAAATTGAAGGTGTTTTTATCATAACTCGTTAATTCTGTTCGGACATCTCGGATTTTGTATCCATTTTGATGAAACTAAAATTGAGATAATTAGAGTATTTACTTTTTCACCCGGATGGAAATATTAATTGTATCTCTTCTACTATTAAAAATTTCTCCACCAGGTCAATAACCTGTGTCCGCCTTGCTTTAGTTAAACATTTAGTATGTTTCCATATGTTCCGCTGTCTGCTGTATTGGTTACAATCTTCGCTGAAATGTCTCACTTTCGGACATTGACAGAGACAACTTTTGAACGCAAGAAATTGCACCCTCCCCCGACTTATGACCGACGCACTTTATTATGACCAAATTAGGGGCAGTCCATTAATTACCATTACTATGCATACCATACCAACGCAACCACTTCCTCGGATAAAAGAATTGATTTTTGATAAAAATAAAAAAAAATATGCAAAAAATTAATATACTGTGGTGTTTCAAACGAGTTAAGGACTCGGAGGTACACGTCATGTTCAAAAGGATGCCATGATGCGTTTAGAGTGAATCCTGTTCAATACAAGGCCAGCTATTTTGTTTATTTTGCATATTTTGTGATTTGTGCGCGTGCAGTGACGGGTAAAAGTGAACCTGTAAGATAAAGACTGTTAATTAGAAATTTGAAATTGGCGCCAAAATGTTTACCTACAGAATGAATTTAAATTGACGAAATTTGGGATTTATTGAATTTTGAAAGGTGTCACGACCGACAAAAAGGACTCATTCTGCGAGAACGGAGGTTGTTCTTCGTTTTATGAAGAAAAGGTATAATTTGCGTTTACTGGGATCAAAATTTGGTTCCAGGTATCTTTTAAGTGATTGTTCGGCGATATTCCTGTTACGGGAACGCCTAGATCTTTGATTCGAAGATTTAAATTGCTAAGATTAGGAGAAGCTGGCCTATTTGTAGAAGCATGGGCCGGTTACAAAAATTTGGCGGATGCTTGTTAATCCAACGACCACAGTGTTGGATGAATTTAAAATTTGAAGATTTGGGAAGAAAGAAAATTTTGAGGTTAAGTGAAACTTACAACAAGGTGGTAAAATTGCTAAAACTTTCGTTTAAAATTCGTATGAAATATACTGCGAATAATCCGTGGACGATTCCAGCAACACCGACAAGAAAAATTTGGTTAATTTTGGTAAAATTCGACTTTAATTAATACAAGAAGAACACACATCTGCAGACCATATTGAATGACGTCACCAACCGCAACAAGTACAGAGCAGCTATTCCAGTGGTTACGAAACAGCGTTCACAATTTGTATTATTGAACATTTTTACTGTAAAATTTGAATTTTGCTACATTTCATTGCACACGAAGGCTTCGAACAACAATTTAGTAATCAAATCGATGGTAATTGTAATTGTGGTTCGAATCAGTTTTACATTACACACGAACGGCTTAGAGACAAAATTATTGCCATAAAAATAGGATTAAAATTAAACGTATTTGAAAAATTTACATTAAATCAGCTCTATTCACCAAAGTCTTTAATTTATAGTTTGAACCTAGTCCTCCTCGAGGGAGCATTTGTGCTCTCCACCATTTAGCGACCCGGACCTTTGGAAGTATTGATAAAAATCATTATAACTTATTTGGCTTCCTTAACATGGGGCTTTATAACTTGTTTTTATCATTATAATATTAATACATTAGGTAATTGAAACAAAGAGTGATCCATCCCCATGCCAGTGGTATAGTGTTGTCAAAACGGCTCTGGAACGTCCGAAGCGGAGCGTATCGGAGGCGCAGAAGACACAACCACCTTTCACCTCGGATCCAACGCCGTTAAAACAATTTAAACCCTTTAAACTTGTTAATCTGCGAGTTTGGGTGGGTTAAACAGATGTGTGGGCGGAGCTTATTTTATAGCGGATTTTCGCTCCGCTCCGAGCGCGGAGAGTCAGTTTTGACAACGCAACCACTTCTCATCTTGGATCCAATAATTGGTTTTTGATATAAATCAAACAAAGACGCAAAAAAATTAAACACTGGGGGTGCGCGGAGCTAAACTTTCACCAACAGCCAATAGAATACTCGCATATATACTTATTTCAGTTTTTGTACTTTTTTATAGCCATTTTGAAGAAATCACTAAATTTATGTTTCATACTTGTCATTTACACCCTTAACTACCATAATTTTGATGATAAATGCACCGTTTAACTCGGCCATTTTGGAAATCACATTATACCTTAGAAAAAATCTTCTCATTGCAGAATACATCTTGGACGTACCATTGAAATACCAGCAGCAGCAAAATTATATTATTCATCTTGAGCAAAACCAAACAATTTTACATGGAAGGTTGAAGTCTACTGGATGATAATGTAAATTTTTTGCGGAAATGACTAACAAAAAATCAGGAAAACTATTAGGTAATTATTTATGTTTATCCTGCAAAAACATAATCAGACGATTCAATCAAAGGTCATCTCAAATTTAATTCAAATAGGAAGTTATGTTCGGTATAATGACAGGAAATTCTAATGAAAAATTTTTTTATAATGATTATATTTATCAAGTGTCAGCTTTACACTCAAATTTGATTCGAATATGAAATTTGTGTTTTCAGAATCCCCAATTCCGCGATGATACTACTGCAAAATAAGGCAAGCTGAGTCAACCAATATGGCGAATAGTTGATACAAACAACAAAGAGGTACGACGTACGAGTATTCGCTGGGTGCGTAACATCTGGCCATCTTTTTTGCACAATTTGTCCGCAGCGGACGCTGGCGTCGTTTTTAATACCCCCATTGTGCACTTCGCACCCAGCGAATGGGTACGTGACATCTGGCCACCTTTTTTGCACAATGTGTCCGCAGCGGACGCTTGCGTCGCTTTTAATACCCCCACTATGCACTTCGCACCCAGCGAATAGTAAAAGTGACGTTTCAACCGTGTTTAGTTGTTACCAACCGTAAAAACAAATTTTTTTTTGTTATGTACAAGGCGATTCGTATCTATCAGACAAAGTTAATTACACCTAACGCAAATTTTAACTCGTAAAGTGAATTACCAAGGGTTACGAATATTTAAATAAGATAAAATACTGTTTCCTAATAATATTCCTACAGTTTTGTTTTCGGATGATTAATTTAATGATGTTAAGGGGTGGGAGGATCCTAGAGTCATAATTATGTATTAGAGTCTTTGTATAATGCAATTACCGTCCGTTAATTTGAGTTTTGATATCAAATAGTGGGTATCTTTTAACATCTGCGTATCAAATAACCACAATCTTTAGTATAACTGACACGGAACCAATTTATCGAGTGACATGTTGTCCCTATGGGCAAAGTCTAAAATATGACGCGACGACAATATTACACGAGGGACTTCATTAATGCCCTGTAAAGTGTCGGGCAAATAAAATTAATAGTGATCTTCCCTTAACGGATCGACTAAACCGCGACAATTCTTACCATACATCAGATAATCGTTTCTATTGTAACTTGTTTGTTACTACCCTCGTTAAATCCATCCACTATCGAGATCGATAAAAGTTTTTATTGATTGTCGACACCTAAAGCAATTGTTTTCGTTTTAATGAGTCTGATTATGAAGCAGTGGTAATAAAATCGAAACCGGTTAAATAATAAAATTAAATTTTACAAATTCAAATAAAAACAAGCAGTTGGTATGCACAACACTTTCGTGTTTTCAATATTGAAAGGATACTTTGAAAAACAACTTTTGGGTAATGGAGCGCTTGATTTTCATCCATTTCCCTGAATTTTAAGTTATTTTCGCGCGTGTAAATTTAAATCCTGAGTGGTTCGTTTTTGTTTATTATTTATAGCACACAAGTCCCGAGCAACATACCCGGTGTTGCAATATTAGAAATAATTCTTAATGGCCAGCTTACGTATTTGATGCACTGAATATTCAAGATATGGTAATCGGAAGCCATTTAGCACATGCTGCTTGAAAATGCAAAGTGTAATATGAACTAAATAATGCAGAAAGTCGTCGGTATAACGATACTGTATTACGGTATCAAACATGAGAACAGCAGAAATGGCACCTGCGAGAATATCCTTCTCAATTATTCAGCAATAAAGCGCTGCCACTGCCCTAAACTCTGCACAAAATGAATAGGCTCGCATGACTCAACGTTAAACTCTTGCAAACATTTTCTCTCCAGCATAATTTCAATTGTTTTTAATTTTTAAATAGCACTTCTGTTCAATTAACTCCATTGATTATCGAAAAAATGTTTTCTTAATTCCGTGAGAACATTCGAATCTGTTTTAAATCTTAACTCTGGTCAACCATAGGCGGACTCGCAATGGATGGAATACTGATGAGTTTTATTTTAAATTTTTGATCTATCGAGATTCGAATCTATAATTTTTTATTTCTTCTTCTTTTCGCGAAACACAACCAGTCCTCTACTTCCTAGTGGTCTAATTTTCTATTTATTTATGCAGTTTTAGTAACTTATCTGTAATATGAATGGTTTTTCTATTTTTACTTGTTTACACTCCCGATAGACTCAATTCGATTCCACTAAAGGCGAAATCCAACTGTCTAAGAAATGAATTCATTTAACTAAAAAATTGCTAATTAACCAGGAACTGTAAAATAAAACAAAAGTTTTACTAGCGACGCATGTCTAATATGAACTGAATTTCGACTAAAACTTGCTCAAACTATCAGGACTGACCTTCAAATTTATTCAAATATTTTAACCTTGTAAAACTCATTTCGAAATGTGTACGAATTTAACAAATTCAGCACAGCTAAATTATGCAAATTTAGTCAATTTAACAAACAAACGCGAATAAAACAGGAAATATTTTTAATTTAATTAACAAATTCCTACTTATTAGTCAGGTAACCTCCGTATTAAAACCAGTGGCGTAACTTCAAATTTTAGACCTGGGAGCAAAAACTTTTACGGGCCCCTCGATTGAGAGGTTTGTGATTTAAAACAAAATTTGGTCCCAAAATAACACATCAGTTTAAGGGGACCATTCCTCCCTCTACCCCCCCCCCCGCCGGCGTCGTTATTTACGCCATTATCCATACGTCCCCAGACCCTAGATTGCACACTCATTTCTTCACATTTTAGGGTGTTTAATAGTGGGTTTTTCCACCCTAGTAAATTGAAAACTTAAGTATTATCAATTTACTAAAAAGTCAATTAAAACATTGTTAAACCAAAACAAATTTATTCCCCTGAAATAGGAGTGAAACCGGGGGGTCTGGGGGGTATAGAATACCCTCCAGGTATACGTAAGCAACAAGCCGACTTTTAAAAATTGACAACCAAGCAAGTTTGATTCTTGAATTGTCTTCTTGTTGCTTACATACCAAACGGAAAATTTTATTCCCCCAAGCCCAGCTGAAGTGGCTTGGAGAGTGACAGGATCGTGGTGAAGCTAAAAAGCGGAGGTAGTACAATGAATGGGCCCGAATTAGAGGCCTACGTGCGTGTGAGTTTATCTTACTCTCTACAATAAATTCAGACCAATAAATTCAGATCATACAATGGTTTCATGTGTCAAATTTGAAGAGAATCATCGGTAACCATGGCAACGATATAGGTAATGCTTTTAATAATTAGGTACGAGAATTGATCAAAGTCAACTAAGTATTTATTTGGTTTTGAAAAGATTGTTTGTTGCTTCCTTACGGAAATACTCATAGACCCTCTTTTAGTAGTCTCCTCATTTAAAAAAATCGTTTCCTAACACTAACCTAAGCTCAACGGGTGGATTCCCGTTACCGAATTGTCCGTTTCCGGCTTGCACAGGCACTTTTTACCCTTGTTTAAGAATTTTTTACTTTACATTGCCTCGCGCCCCTAAGATTTTACGCGCACACTGGTAGTTACGCCACTGATTAAAACCGTTTGAAAGCAAAACTAACTATTAAGCAAAATAAAAGTTTCACTAGCGACATCTGACTAATATGAACTGAATTTCAACTAAAAGTACCAGTACATTTAAAATTTGTTTGAAATATTTTAACTTCTGTAAATCTCATTATTTGGAATTGTGGAAGAATTTAATATATTCAACACATTTAAATTTTGAAAATACCAAGTCAAACTTCAACTGTCAACGAATATAATATCTTAAATTCACTTAATTAACAAATTACTAATTGGTCAAATAATCTCATGGACTTCTTATAATAAAATGGACTGCTATTCAATGTAAAAAAAAGTGTGGCCACCTAGGAATCCGAGCCATTTGTGGTACAAATGTGAAATACACTAATTTTAGTACCAATAAACTAAACTAAACAAAAAAAAAAGGATTCATTATTAAGACAAATGGACTAGCCCTCAATCGTGCTTTGTGCACATAATAGGCTTTACTTTTTTGGATTTACAGCCGTAAGGAATAGCAATTCCTCTATGTTCAAGAGGTCCGTGGATAAGCTCCATATTAAATCCGTTTGCAAGCACAAACTAACTTTAAAATAATATTACCAATAAGAATTTATTTCCGCGCCCCCGCTACGCTCCGCTCCGCTCTGCACGCTCCAGAGCCATTTTGGCAGGACTGATCTCATTAAAAACTTTTTGGCATACTGGGAAAGGGTGAATGTCACTTTTTAATTTTAATAAATTTAAACCAGTGGTAACTAATGGACGGGCTCTAATTTGGTCATAATAAACTGCGTCGGTAATATACGAAGGCGTCCTGAGGACATATGGTAAAAAATAAATTTTTAATTGTCAATTGACACTTCGATCTCGCAATTGCGACTTGCAATTAGCAATTGCGACTTGCAATTGGCAATTGCGACTTGCAATTGGCAATTGCGACTTTTAACTCGCAATTGACACTTCGATCTCGCAATTGCGACTTGCAATTGGCAATTGCGACTTTTAACTCGTAATTAACACTTAGATCTCGGAATTGCGACATTGCCACTTATAATTGTCAATTTGATGCGTTAGTATCACATTATATGACTTGATTCAACCACATGCAATGCAGAATTTAACAGAATTTTTGAATGAAAGAGGAATTCTCAAATTAATTATTGAAAAGATTAAAACTGAGAAAAATAAGTAATATAATATATTTCAAATTATCAATTATTAATAATTGATAAGTACAATAAATTAAAAGCACATAATATAGCAAATACAATTTATTGAATCGTGTAAATTGCGACTTCGTAAATAATTAATAATTGCAACTATAGCCATTGTAAGTTCAAAAACCTAATTGACAATAAATTGTAAGTCGCAATTGCGAGATCGAAGTGTCAATTGACAATTAAAAATTTTTTTTTATCTTATGTCCTCAGGACGCCTTCGTAGTAATAAGTCGAGGAAAGGTGCAATTTTTCTCAAGAATAAAATTTGTGTCGATCAATTTTGAAAAATCATATCGTTACTTTCTTGTACGGAATGGAATACCCCCACCCCCCAGACCCCCCAGTTTCACGCTGATTTCTTCGCATTTCATTGAGATAAATTTGTTTTGGCTTAAATATGATTTTAATAATTGTATAAATAAATATTTAATAGGTCCCCTCTATAAGTAATAAAACTTCGAACTGGAAAATGGGGCACGATTATTGATTGTTCCAACTTTAGTTGGATTAAAAATCACAGGTTCTAATTGTAACAAATCAACATTTTGTTTTTTTTTTATCGTTTGGCATGGGGAAAGTACCGCTTCACCTTTTCACAGGGGCATAGCTAAGAAATTTAGCCAAAACATTGGAAAAACGTTTAAAAAATGTAATAAAATTAATACCTACGCTTAGATTGCTTATACCTCCCAGCTGTAAGTAAGCAAATTTAAGTCGCATTATTGCTTCCTTGTACCTGGGAGGTATTACATACCCCCCAGACCCCCGGTTTTGCACTAATTTCTTCACATTTTATACACAGCGCCTTACAATAAGGAACTCTAATCCTTCTAGCACGTCAATGGAAATGAACGGCAATAAACTGAAGAAGAAAGAGAACTTTGAAAGATTCTAAATGTTTAACAAATTCACGACTTTTCAATTCCTATCAACTGCTCCTTGTAAGCTTGTGGAGTCTCAAAATCATGTATAAAATTCAGTTTAATCAAAGCCTAATTGCTGTGAACGGCATGGAACTGATGTTGTTTGATCTTTAACCTCACTTTCTGTACTTCTCCGGTGTAAATTGAATACTTCACTAAAATAAAACTTTGTAGTCACTTGTGCGATTATGCAAGAACAGAAATTTTTGTTTCAATCAGTTAAATTTTAGACTAAATTTGTAATGAATTACTGATGACAACTGTGAAATATAACCATATTTGGTAAACATAACCTAACAGTTTCTTAAGGTACTTACAATTAGAAAACTCTGTGTTAATAATTTATAAGTATTATATAAAAAGGATCTTCATTATTCCGTTAGAAATAAACTGATTATAACCCAATACCTTGTATTGTAGCAAAAAAGGTATGAAAAATTGCAAAAGTTTTCAAATTTTGAGACAACATTGAAGGAGGTAAAAAAAATAATAAATCCGAATTTGCACCCTTTTCTGCCCTCCGCAACATTGTTAAATTAAAAAAACCGAAATTCCGAAATTTATGCAAACCTTGGAGAACATTTTAATAATTAAAACACATCTGCAATAAAGTTTTCACCCTGCTACAATGTCCGAAACATTGCAAACAGTAGCTTATTAATTTTTTTTTGTGCATCCTGTCGAAAAAAATTGCAAAAGTCATGCAAATAAGTCCTTAATACAACCCTGTATGCAAATTAATAATCACAACTATTTGCAATGTTCTGGTCATCGTAGCAGGGTGCAAACTTTAATAGAAGATGTCTAATAATTATTAAACTGTTCTTCAAGATTTGCATAAATTTTGGAATTTTTTTCATAATTATTGCAAATTTACACTCTTCTTTTAACAATTTAACAATGTTCCGGTGAACAAAAAAGGGTGCAAGAATCGGATTAATAATTTTTTGATCTGTCCCAATGTTGTCCCAAAATATAAAAACTTTTGCAATTTTTGTCTAACTTTTCATTTTTTAAGTCCCCAATGACTGGCCTATACCACAAATTTTGGTACAACACACAGCAATTTTGAGGTTTTTCGTAGCAAGGACATTTAAGGATTTAAGCGATTGATGCTTCTTCATTCAACTTTTTTAACCGTTTACCATTCTGATTGAAACTTTTATGCAGAATTGAGTTCCAATTATAGGATATTTTAGTTGTTAATAATTTTTTTATCAGGAATAGCAATTTTCATTTAAATTTGATAAGACACTTTAATTTTAATAATAATAATATCTCTAATTTTCATATGAAAATGTAATAGAATTTTGCACTTATCAAATGTCTACTTGATGGCCCCAGACAACGTGTGATTGACGTGACATATTGTGTGTGTGAATTGACGGTGTGAAAATCGTCCATTACCGTGGTTTGCAATTCACGTCAACTTGTTCGTTTCCTACAATTTTGGAGAGCTTCTCTTCCTGCAACTGCTAATCATAAGCAAGCGTCGTTTTCAAATATTTGTTTTAATATCCATTCTACTGGAATATTCATTTTTATTGAATTGCTAAGGAATACGGCTACACAGACTACTTCTTTGAATTTCTTTTGCAATTTCGGTTAGTTGAACCACTTAGATTTTTACGCGCTTTGTCAAGGTGCACGTGAAAATGTCTTTAAGGTTTTATAAGTTATTTAGCACTATTTTGGCAGTAGAGAGCAATTAGTCGCGGTCACTTATGTTGGGACTGAATACCCAACACAATACAACTTCAAAGTTAAGTGCTGTCAAATTAAAAACATTAAATTACCAAATAGGTTTGGGTAGTTGGATGGTAACATCTATTACCCTTAGAAATGCCATTACTTAACCTAATGTAACCAAAAATCTGCACAGAACCTAACTTTTCTGGTTGTTTTGTTGATTGTTATAGTATGGTAATGAGATTTTAAAAAGGAATAAAATATTGCACCTGTTAGACGGCGTATAGAAATGTTAAGGAACTTTTAGTATGTTATTTATTAGGTTGTCGACATAAATGAGATCGTACATGGAAGAGATTGGATTTTTCGTTTAAAATGTGGGCTAAGTGTGACAATGAGGGAACCCTCGTAATATAGAAGAGATGCATCGTTGGGAGGCCATCCATCAAATGTTGCTTAACATAAAATTAAAAATTTAAATTTGCGTGGTCAAAAGAAAACGCTATCCAATTTTCTAACCCATAAACCGTAATGTCATTTAAAATTCTGCAATTATAATATAAATAGGTGTCATTACGGCGCTAATAACGAAACACAATCGTTTAGTGCTGGTCCTGCCCCGAGGGTGCCATGTACGTAATTTATTAATAGATGGTATTAGAGCCACCATGCGTATGTCATTTATTTCGCTCATTGTTATGCCAAACAAAGAATAGGGAACGACCTTATTACAAAATTGCACATGACTTTATGTATCACATAATATTGCTGCAATTCGATACGATTAGGAAACATGGATTACCTATTCGACGTTTCCATTCATGCGATTCTTCGGTCGGAACATTAATTTCTTTTTTTCCAATTTGAACCAAAACTTTGTTACTACGTTCCACCAATTTTATTCATTAAACAAAAAAGCTTCTAAATAATAAATTAGTTTCCTCGTCGGATTTAAAAATAAGCGACTTCTTTAACACTAAATTTTCAATCAAAAACTTATGAAACGCATGTTGGTTCACACATCAATCCTGAAGGATCAGCCACTAATCTTTTAGCAAGGACAAAAACAATCGAAAGGGGACTTTCCCTAATCTACTAAGTCTTTAGATTACAATGTCTGCTTCGATCTGACTAACGGCAAATAAAAAAGCGAATTTCAACCAAATGGCTTCGCTGATGATGTGGCCGCGGCTGGATATTATTTAACGATAATAAGTGCAACAAAAGTTACCTGAAGCTTAAACAGCATTCGGGGAGATGAACACGAGAGGTAAATAAGGTTGACTGGAGAATGATTGTAGCGCGGTTGGTTACATCTCAACTGATCCGAGAGAAAATAACGACGGAGGGACTTTTGCACACAGGTGCTTCCGTTAACCAGGTATCTACGTAGGTGTAAGGGTGAATTGCACATCTTCCTTCGGCTTTGCCACACTCACTGATCACGCAATCATCGAAATTAGAATAATGAATGACGCGACGGGCCAATTGATGTTTCATTTATAACCGCTGGGGAGGACTGGCATTCAAGATTTGATGCTATAAATTTTTTTAAAGTGGCCGTATAAACCACTAAAGAAGGAAATATCGAATAACGTGACAAATTTTTTGTCCGAAAACATCGAAAAAATTAAATTTGGGTAGTTTTTGTAGAAGTTATCGGGGTTAGAGTAGTTCAAGTTGCTTAAAATCTATTCAGGCGCGTCACTCCCACTCTCAATAAGTTTCTGCGAACCAATTTCAAACAAAATATAATCAGCATTTTTTGTAAAAATTGTTGCTGTATTTTCTATAATTTATATTCAGTACTTAAAATTTACACATTACGTCCATACAGAGGCGTAGCTACAGGGGGCAGGGGGGTACATATGTCCCTGGGCGCCACAGCTTAGGGGGCGCCAAAATGAAAAAATGAGTTAAATAAACTCCGGCCCAAGTGAGTCTCCAGACTCTCGATACGAGAAGGGGCGCAGATTTTGTGTCTTGTCCCCGGGCGCAAATTACCCTAGCTACGCCACTGCGTCCATAGGTGCAATGTCCACATCAACGCACACGGAAGCCGAATCATAGGGGTAACCAAAAATGAAGATAAAAAATATAAAAAAGTGTTATTTTAAAACTGTCAACGCAGGAAATAACAGCAAAAAAAGAGAAAAAATAGTCAAAAATTGTCAATTGAACGACTTTTCAAGGGGCAAAAGTAAACTTTTATGTAAATTATTAAACAAATCGATAAATAATTATTTATTTTCCTCGGACGTTTTATAAAGGACGGTAAATTTTCTTATTTTTATTATTCAAAAGGAAATCTAACTCTAGAAACAAAAAGTTAATTAAATTGGTTTTTACATAAATTTTTAAATAAGGAAATACATTTTTTATAAATATTCCAAAAATTAGTAAATAATAATGTAATAATTTTGTAATTGTCAATAAGGTGATATTTCGGGGTACCAATAAATACTTTTTGGTTGATTAAAAAACAAATTAGCAGGGCCGATGCTACCTACTCTTGCAACCCCCCCCCCCCGCAAATTGCAAATCTGTTGCCCCTAAGCACAAAGTTGCAATGAAACAATTAAAAATTATTTCTTGGCCTAATGCATATTAGGCGCTTTTGAGCCCTTATGCGTCAACGCCCGCAGTCGCCCCCCGAATTTAATGTTATGTTTGAAAAAGTAAACGGCGGTCATATTGCTGGTGAACGTGCGCACTGAAAAACGACCGAAAAAATTGTTTAGTTTCTGAGGCTGGCTTCATAGCTCGGCCTGTAGTCTTCACACTTCTTATGTCCCATAACACGGCTCGGTCTACGACCTCGCACTGATTTTTTGTAATTTTAATCTCTAAATTTTCTTGCAATTGAATCAATTCCGAATTTTTATGAATGAATCAGTCAGGAGGAACTTTCTGCTGACTTTTTTTTATCATAGCAGGACCCGAAGCTTTTTTGTATTTTTGTTTGTCCATATTAAAACTAAGGCTGGGAATCAAAATCGAATATAATCACCTAATCGATTATTCGAATATGAATATTTTCTCAACGGCACTATTCAATAAATTATTCGAATATTCAAATTATTCGAATATTCAAAATTATTCGAATATTCAAATTATTCGAATGATTATTCGAATATTCGAGTAATTTGAATATTCTTTTAATTTTTTTAACAAATATTCAAATACAAAAATGTTAAAAATTCCCAGCCTTATACTCTGGGTGCGTGACATCTGGCCACCTTTTTTGCACAATTTGTCCGCAGCGGACGCTGGCGTCGTTTATGCACCCAGCTAATGGGTGCGTGCCATCTGACCACCTTTTTTGCACAATTTGTCCACAGCGGACGTTGGCGTCGTTTTTTAATACCCCCACTATGCACTTCGCACCCAGCGAATACGGGGGTGGTTTTTGGGGTTCAAACCTTCAAATCCCCCCATGGGAGAGCAAGAGATTAAAAACAGGGTCTAAAAATGTTTTTTTGGAGCAAAAAATCGAATGTAATCAACTAATCGAGTATTCGAATATGAATATTTTCTCAACGGTACTATTCAAATTATTCGAATATTCAAATTATTCATATGATTATTCGAATATTCGAGTAATTTGAATATTCAAATAATCATTCGAATATTCGAATAATTTGAATATTCTTGTGATTTCTTGTTTAATTTGCAGTAAGTCCCCCCCCCCCGTTCAAACAAAAATTTTTATTAAATATTTACTTATACAATTAAAATCATATTTAAGCCAAAACAAATTTATCCCAATAAAATTTGAAGAAATCAGCGTTAAAACGGGGGGTCTGGGGGTATAGAATACCCCCCAACTATAAGTTCCGCTT
Source organism: Rhagonycha lutea (assembly GCA_958510855.1). NCBI lineage: Eukaryota > Metazoa > Arthropoda > Insecta > Coleoptera > Cantharidae > Rhagonycha > Rhagonycha lutea. The sequence continues at coordinate 31,732,489 of OY294041.1, forward strand.
AAGAAATTCGATGCTATTTTTCGCTGCCGAATGTTTTAATCAATATACAAAATCACGTAAACATAAGCAAAACTTAATATTTAAGCGGTCCTTAATCGGTTTTAATGTAACCAACAATACCGCCTGCGTAATCGTACGAACGAGTGTATCAACCCCGACATTTTTGTTTTCTTTTTAACTGCCTCTGTAGTCGTGCGGTATAGTAAAAATTAAAGTGAAAATAACCGCCTGTGTGGTCAGGTTTCCAACCACGAACTTTTTTGTTCGAAAAATTTCCCTCAGAGCTTACACCAACTATGCAGTTGATCCGTAGACTTCCAACTTATATTTCGTATCTCATCGCAACACTGAATAGTTTTACCCTACGAATAAACTCGGGGATGTTCTTCCCTGTCATCTTTGATAAATTGACTCGACGCGATAGCAATTTTTTCAAATTTTCCCCCTTCAAGCAAAAGTTAAACAAAGAGCAAATTTTTTTATACGATACAAAAGTAATACATTATTTTAACAACGCGCCTAAAGGGGAATTTTAACCCCCACAGGTACGTAACATAAGACCAAATTGGGTAAAACCACATTATTAACGACATCATCTCCGAAAGTTAATTTATCAAGAAATCTTACACCAAATCGACTCATAGCTAATAATAAATTATAATTTGAAAATGTTTCGTGTAACGCGATCTCTTTCTAAGTATAAATTACAGATAAAGTAAATTATTGAGGTGAGTGGAACTAAATTAGCACACGCACACAAATTATTAGAGTAATTAAGAAGTAGGATTTTTCGTAGCTGTCATAATTTGAAAGCAATTGCTTAAATGTCAAAATAATTGTTGACGTATGAAAACAATTGTTGAAATGTCAAAATTCGAAAATTGCCGCGTTTCACTAAAGGGGTCGCTAAAACAATTTTAAATTTTAATAAGTTAGGTTAATATTTTATCAACAATTAGGCTCGTAAACCAAAAAAGAGAAATTCAGAATTACGGGGAGCAATTGTTGGTTAAAAGATTAAAAGAATATTTCGTGCGGCGTAACTTTATTAAATATTTATGAAAAATAAAATACGTAAATGTAGTAAAAGCTAAGAATAAAGTCCCGAGACTATAACAAGTTCCTGAAACGCTCCAAACTGTCGCATGATTTTACCATGGTTACGAGGACAATGGTGTTTATTTGTCCTGTGGGATCGCTAACAACGTGGCAGCGAGCTTGATAAGGAAGCGATGATATTGTATACAAAATAACGCCGTGCTTCCCCCGACTCACCACCAATGGCGTTCCTATCTTACACAAAGACTTCCCGATTAGCTTTTGTTTCAAACTTTTGTCTTTTTTATTGAATTTGTCTGTTATTAAATGCTTTCCACTTATTTCTTCCTTTATCAATTTATAGGGCAATTTTCTATGAAAGTCCGCTTTGAAAATTTTAAATGCTTTAACTTTATCGCATAAATATTTAAACCAATTTTCTTGTTCACTTTTTTTGCATTCGACCTTTTCAAAATAGTTGAAAATTTTTTTCTCGTTCTGCTCTGTTTTAACAGCCCAAAACGTCTTAATATTTAATTATTTTGTGTTTGGTTGAGGGTAAAGGTCGGCGCCCTTTTTGTAATTTTTCTCGATGGGAAAATGATATTACAAAAAATTAATCGAGAGTTTAATTCAAAATTATCAAATCGTATATTCCACAATGGAATTCAACTTTATTGCAACTCTCATGTTTTATTGATGCAATTTCCCGTTTGTTACCATCAGAGCGAATATCATTATAAAAATCTGTTCAATAATTCCGCAGACCAAAAATATAACGAGATAATTTTAATTGGCAATTCGAGCGTTATTTTTGAGGTTTCAAAAATAACAAAATAAAAGCTTTAATAAATTATGAAACGAGCAGGGAAAGTTTTGATTTTTCAATGAAAACTGTTACTATAATTTTCCGGCTAACCACTGCTCCCTTTGTAGCACTTTTAAGTGTTAAACGGGTCATAACTTCTACAAAAATTAACCAAATTCAATTTTTTGAAGCTCATTCGAACTGCAAGTTTTTATGTTCAAAAAATTACTTGATTCATATTTTCTATATGGCGCACAGTTTTTGAGTTATTGTCCACTCAAAATTTGTTTCTTAGTGTTTACTTTTAAAAAATTACCATACATTTTTCACATTTGTAACAATTAACCAATATTTTTAAATTCACGTAGGTATAATTTTCATATGGGTGTTATGGGAGGGTCCAAATCAAAAAAATGGTACAAAAAGCACTAATAAACTTTCCTTTAATTTGTTTTTAACTTAAAAAACCAAAAATTTTGCAGGATAGAAAAAATACTTTTGTAAGTTTTTCGTAGTAAGTGAATCACAGACTCAGGGGATTCATAAAGAAAATTCCTAAATCTGTGATAAATTTTCAGTAGTAATATAAAAAGGTGTAATTTTTTAATTGGTCATTTAGAATTTTAATATTGTAAACAAAAATGTATGGTTGCTTAGCAACGCATGAAAATTTAGCTCAAGTGCCTGGATCAATTTTACCAATAACATTTTTATCTCACTAAGGGGGGGGGATTGTGACATTTTCTTGTTAGCGATAAATAAACGAACTAATGAGATTAGCTTGCTAGCAAATTATTATATTGGATTTGAATATAATAATTAAATTTTACATGTTCTTAGCAAGTAACTTCCTCTGTACTTGTACCCCCCAAACCCCCCGGATCAACATAATTAAATTATAACCTTTTTAAATCAAGAATCACCATGTTTAGGTTTGTAAACTTTCTTTTAATTGGCAACCAATCAAATGCACTTCTATAAATGACACGGAGGAGGAGCTTTCTAGCAAATTATAACACTAGGTTAGATTAGCTTTGTTTATAAACATTGTAAAAAGTATGGAAAGATCACTAAAATTTTTAATAATTTGTTTGAGTGTTCGTACCTTGAAAATTGCAACAAATCGCAACGCCGCGCCAGTGAAACTGCACCAAGATTTTGACTCCAGCTTTTCACGTCCATCGTTCATCGTCGTCATGCGATCGTGACGTATCGCACCTAGTAAGCATAATACTAATCTTTGGACTCCTGATAATCCAGCTATTAGTAACATCCACCGATTTTAAACATTTCTCTCCCTCGTTCATCATCGTCATGTAATCGTCACGTATCGCACCTAGTAAACATAATATTTAATGGTTCTAGTATCACAAGACTTTGGGCTCTTAGATTTACGCCCAGGATTTGCAGTTTTCAGTAGACACGGTTTGCTTTCACATAAAATCTTTTAATCTGTTATCATTAAATTTAATTAATTAATTTTAATTATCCATTGTTAGAAAACCCTGATGACGGCACACGTCAACTTTATAGTGGTAAGCCACACTAGAAATATAGGGAACATATTTAAAAAAACAATTCATATTAGACTTGAATCCCCACATCAAAAAATTCACCAGCTGCCACTGATTACATTTAAGATGCCTTTCTGGTAGCGTAATATGCAGTGTCTTGAACAAATTAAGATTGTGCTGTTAATAATAAAAAAAAATTAAATGATTCAAAAAGAATTAATTACGTAAAACATAAAATTATTTTAATAATGGCTTAAAATTTTGAAATTAAAATTAATATCGAAGCAATAACGTGCGTCTTCCCAAGCGTTCAAATGTACTTCTATAAATGACACGGAGGAGGAGGTTTCTAGCAAATTATTACACTAGACTAGATGAGCTTTGTTTATAAAAATTGCAAAAAGGATGGAAAGATCACTAAAATTTTCATTAATTTTTTGAGTGTTCGTAACTCTAACGGCGTAAATCTAAGATATTATGCTTACTAGGTGCGATACATCACGATTACATGACGATGATGAACGAGCGATAGAAATGTTTAAAATCTGTGAAAATCTGTGAATTCGCGTTTTACATTACCGTTGGTGGCGCTGCCAACCATACGTTCAAAATGGACTTATAAATTATTCCGTGTGGTTTCGTTTAGTTAATATAAAACGCGATCCAAAGCTTAGTATTATGCTTACTAGGTCCGATACGTCACGATCACGTGTTTTGGTCACATTTGAACACATTATTGCTTCAAAATTAATTTTAATTTAAAATTTTAAGCCTTTACCAACATAATTTTTTGTTTTACCTAATGAAATCATTTTGAATCATTCAAAAATATTTATTATTAACAGCACAGTCTTGACTTGTTCAAGACAAACAAGAATTTGTCGTTGCTTAGCAACTTCATAAATGTTTATTCAGCTCAATTATTTTTTAGGTTATGGTTTGTATAATCAAAAAAAAAGGGAAGGCCAAGATCACTAAAATTGTAATTAATTGTTTTGAGACTGCAAGAACTCGAAAACTGTGTGGAAGAGAAAAGCTTTTCTTGAACAATTTTTGCAGTAAATTAATCAGAATCAGACAGATGCAGCAAGGCTCCTCCCCAAAAATGTAAGCCAATGAGCGCATCAATCAGTTTTACACGCTAAAAATTTCTACATAAAATTTCAAATGATTATATGACATTAAAAATTAATTTATAGGTTAAAAAACTATGACGTTAGTGTTGTAAACGGGAGTTTCAAAATTCGAGCAATAGAAAAATTCTATTCGAATATCCCGCGCGTTTTTAGGGAGGAGCTTCGGTGCACCTGTTGGATAAATATAGAGTATAGTTTTAATAGTAATATAGCAAGACCTAATTTTTTAATTTGTAATGATGTTGTAGTTGCCTAGCAACGCATTGAAGGATTTTCTAACTAATTTTTTTAATAAAATGCATATTTTATGAGTAATTGTTAGTTAAAAAAAAAGGAAAGTGTGCGAAAATCACTAAAATTTTTATGTTATTTTTGAGTTTGCAATAACTCGAAAACTGTGCGATATATACAAATTATTTTTCAACATTTTTTGTAGTAAATCAACTAAAAATTCAGATTTCATTAAAAAATTAATGAATCTTTATAAACATTTTATGAGTAAAATAACCAGACCTCTTTTTGAATTGATAATAATTTAGGATAGTAAGCAAAAATGTGTGGTTGCCTAGCAACGCATAAAAACTTTTGCTCAAGTACTTTTAATTAACTTTTTAGTAAAACGCATTCTTATATGAGTATATAAGAATATTCTTCATTCTTTTTCGAGCATTTTAAAATCGAAAAAGTGTGGCAAAAGTACTAAAATTTTAATGAATTTGTTTGAGACTCCAATAAGTCGAAAATTGTGCTATAATTTATTATTATATTGTACTCTACAAATGAAATTAAAATTGTAACCAGGGAAAATATGTTTGTTTCTTCAATTTGTAGATTCTTAATTATTCAAAGAACAAATTTTATTGTTAAATTTTGAACAGAAATTGTAATTGTATTGGTTATTGTAAGTGTGACACTTTAAAATATTTTACTGGGCCATGGATCACAGATCTAACCGAATAAATCCTGATAATTGCACACAGACTTATTTGGCTTACGGAATAATTTTCTTCGCCGTTTTTGTACGATCATCAACGATGTCAAAAATTTCATATTATGAAAAGATCTGCTGTGATAGTTGACCCAATTTTCTAGGTAAGTAATTGTAAAACTTAACCCAACTTTACGTTTTGTGCTTTTATCTAAACGATTTCTAATTAATAATTTGATCTTTTATGAACTTCTAATAAAAACCGAGTATAAAAACCTCTAACATCAAATTTTTCGAACATTTATCACTTAATTGTAGAAATTATTACTTACAATTACTTTTAATTAAAAATCACTTGGATTTACTGGCATTATCCGCGATTTTATCACTTTGAACTGGGAAATTTGCAGTAAGCGATTACAAAATCACACTCCCCGACCCCTGTCTCAACCGAAACTGCATCTTCAGCTGAATCGATCATCGATCGAAGCCAAACTCATTCAGATGTTTTCTAATTGAGGCAAGAAATACGAATAAATTATTATTATTTATGAACTGTCAAATGTCTTTATTAAACTTCATTTTAAATTTTAGTTTTTCTAATCACCTGCAAGTTCACAATATAAGAATTAAAATTAACAGGGTGTGGATATCCAATAATTCATAAGAAGCATACAACCTGCTTTCGTTTATTCAAAAGTGTCAATGTCAGTATTCATATTGAGGAATTATTCAAAATATAACTCAAAGATAAGATCATCTGTTCAAACAAATATTTGCAAATTATAAAATTAATATTTTCTGTTTCAGAATTTCAAGAAAAATGATATTATCTCGGATCATCTACATTTTTAAAGATTTGAGGTGCAAATTAGGGAATGATTTTGCAATACGACAATATAAAAACCATTTTTTAACATTTTTTGTACTAAATCAACTCTTTTCAGCGTAAGTATGACACAAAATTGTCAAACAAATTACGTTTATTTAAATTTAATAAGCAATAGCGCAAGAACCGTACACCATAAAGGAAAAATTTGAAAAAATAGCTTTTAGTTTGAACCTAACTTTAAAGTAATCCTAGAATTAGCATCATTTTGTTAAATTGGTAACCCCGATAGAATAGCAAGCGTCTTTTATGCTAAAATTTAATTTATAAAATTGTTACTCCTAAAATGCTAACTACAGGTTGGTTTATTCGCAACGTGGGCGTTGTTCTCGGCTTCGCCTCGTGCAAATAATTCACGCTCGAAATTAAAATTTCATTCGAGGCCCTTATTATTATTATTTTCAAAATCTTATAAACTTCCGACATGGTTGCTAAGTCCTAATCGCCTCGGTAGCGTAGTTGGTTTAGCATGCGGTTCGAATCCAGAACGAGGAAAGCTTTTTTCAACAAAGAAAAAGTATAAATAAAATAAAATCGGTTAGGTTTCACAGAAATTATCGACATCTGAATGATTTAAAGTGAAATAAATGCATTTCGAATTAATTGAGCGATTTTTACATTTTCTAAAAGTTTAATCTGATTTTATGTGAGCGCGTGGGTTGTAATAATCAAAGAAAGTAAAAAATGTTTAAATTTTGAGTAAGTCGGCACAAATACGTAAAGGAAATTGAATTTGTAAGATTTTTATGCAAATGAGTATATAAAATAAACTTGTGATATCTTCTTTCGCATATTCCAATTCCTGTAGAAGAGAATTTACTCACAGGATCCAAAGTAAAATTGGAATCCTCATCCCAAACACAAACAGAATTGGAGAAATCCAGAATAGAACGCCTAAAATGCTAATTCGAACGCCTCTCTTCAGGAAGTGGTTAAACTGCACAAACAGCGTCTATTATATGCGCAATAAGACCTCTCCGGCTCTAATACGATCTCAATTTAGTTTAGTTCCGCTCTGTTACACGGGTCGCGTGGCAATCGCCACCCCCTATCAAGTCCCCTATAAACCACCTCTTATTTGTCACTTCTTCTTGTTCAAATTTTCTTAAAAATTAATTTGTTACAAAAATCTAGTTGCATTTTTTAACCCTTCACCCCGTCGTCGGTAAAAAAAATATGATAGTAATAAAAAAAAACGAGGCTTCGATTAGTTACTTATTAGGGATTGAAAATCGTTCCTCTCACATGTACATAGTACGTGGTGCCTACCCCGCGTCGCCGTCGTATAGCTAAATTCCCTTGCGGTTTTCAACCCTCACATTCAAACTGCTGCAATCATTTCAAACACATTATTGTATGCGAGGACCCATAATTTTATTTCAGTTATAAATTACATGTTAAATGATCGTGAACAATACTTATTTCTTTTTTGTTTTGATTTAACTGCAAGTGTCCGAGTGGGATTATAATAAACCCACCCTCCGACAGATGTCGATAAGAAAGTCACACTTGGTTTGTTATTCTTAATTTAATTAAATTGAGAGCAGCATCAGTTTTTGGAAAGTTAGGTGGATGGGAAAAAAATGGAAGTTAATGAAGTTAAGGAGGCAGATAAAGTTGTCGTCGTGAGCGTACATAATAAAATGTCAGCTGAGAAAACAAAATTTTAACTTCTTGTAAAACTAATTATAATTTGAGTTGTTTCAACTTGGAACAAATTGCGTCTCCAAATTAGGTGTTAAAATTTTATTTTGTAAGCCGAAATAAGAAAAGTTTATATTACTGTTTCAACACTTCATTATGCTTTTATTCGACTAATAAGGTTAAATTTGTTGAATAAGTCGGAAGTTTGCGGAAGAAATTTGGCGTCGGGAGTGGATTTTTAAAATAAATAATTAAAATAAACAAAATGTGAGTTTTGTTATCGCCGTCCTGTTTTCGTTTAAGCTCATCTTTATCATACAAATGGGACATATCGATCAGTCGCAGAGTTTATCCTAATAGGATTTCCTAGTAGTTGATTACCATTTCAATAGAGGGATTTGTCATTTTCAATTAAAGTTGAGTCCTGCATCTCACAGTTCGTCCGGTCTGTAGGAGCTTTTAGTAGAGCTAAAGGTCTTGGAGCTTTCATTTTCGAGTGGTGATAAATTGAAAGCTAATTGCACTACTAGGATCGAGGTTCGAGGAAGGAGTAAATTTAGTGAAAATGTTTGAAAAAAAATTATAAAATTTTGTTGTTTGAAAAGGCTGCATATCTCAAAAGAACAATAATTTTATTCAGTCATGTTGATCAGGAGATGATGGAGATTGATGTGAGTAAAACTAGGGTGGAAATGATGAAATAATTACCCTTGCACGCACCACTGTTTGCAGCTACCCAAAAATGGATTAATACATTTTTAATATGACTTGTGCAAACACGATCTTTATTATGTAACTAACTGTGTTTGCACAGTTTCGGTTTTATGCAGGGGTTTGTTTTTTGGTATATTTTTTATTTATAATGGCAATTGTGTTTTCTTTGTTAATCAAGTTATGTACGTTAAACACTAATAAAATTATTTAATTTTATAATGGAAATGCTGTTACCGTTATTAAATTTTTTTTTATTTCCTTTTCCAAAATCAAATTACAGCCCAACGCAATTTTAAAAGAAACTAATTTAAAAATTATATCAAACTTTCAACGGTTTCCTCTCTTAGCTTCCAACAGTCAAAAATTTCTCAATTCACCATTCTCATAGAGAATTTTATTCTCTACAATTTTTATTCGAGCTTAATTAAGCTACAATCAACACAAATTGAGATATTTGCAAAACAATCTGCTTAATTTAGTTTACGAGTTAAAATTAACGTTAGGTATAGGGTGTTTTTTTAGCTGCATGAGAACTTCAAAATGAAATAAAACATTAAAAACCTGACGGAATGTTTTGGTTATAATTTTTTTATGAAAGTACAGTTAAAGGCATTTATGATTTGAACATGACTTCCGGCATGTGACCACCACGACTAATGGTTACGAAGCGCATCCGTTCAGTCCAATTTTTGACCACTTTTTCCAATATTTCTGGCTTTATTTCATAAATGGCTTGCTGAATATTAGCCTCCAATGCTTCTAGAGTTGTTGGTTTGTTAGCATAAACCATGGATTTAACATACCCCCACAGAAAATAATCTGGAGGTGTCAAATCACACGATCTTGGAGGCCAATTGATAGGACCACGTTTTGAAATAATGTTGTCACCAAATTGTCCTTTCAATAAATTGATGGTTTCGTTGGCTGTATGGCACGTAGCACCATCCTGTTGGAACCATAAGTTGTCAATGTTTAGCTCTTGAAGTTTTGGAAACAAAAATGTATTGAGCATGTGTCGATATCTCACACCATTCACCGTAACGGTAGCTCCTTCCTCATTTCGAAAGACATATGGACCAATGATGCCGTTGGCGTGTATTCCACACCAAACAGTCAATTTTAATGGATGCAATGGAGTCTCAAAATAATGTCCCGGATTGGTCTCACTCCATATACGGCAATTTTGTTTGTTCACATACCCATTTAACCAGAAATGTGCCTCGTCACTGAACAAAATTTTACGGTAAAAAAATGGATCCACTTCCAATTGGTTGTGAGCCCAATTTGGTAGCGTTGTTCAATGGTCAATCTATGCATTATCAAATGCCAAACCTTGCTAAACACAAATGTCAAAAAACTGTTTCCATAGCAATCTTGATTCAATTGTTATCCCTATTGAAAGTTCTCATGCAGCTAAAAAAACACCCTATATTATTAAGGATAAATTTTCGTCCATTTTTAAGTATTATTTTAGATCAATTTAGATTAAAACTTCTAATTTTCTTATCGGTTTAATTTTCCCTTTCATTTCAAGTTAATCTAAACTTAACCTTTAGTTAAGTGCAAATAAGTTAGATAATTAAACCTAACCTAACATAATTTATAGAGAGGCAGATAATAATATAATCTAAGTTATTAAGTAATTATTGAATTGAATAAATGGAAACTTTCCCTCGACATGGAAGAAGGCCGACCTGATACTGCTCAGAAAAGGCCAGAAGCCCCTACTCTCATCATACAGGCCCATATGCCTTTTAGACTCGTAAAAATGATGATCCTCAAAAGACTCAATGAGATCATCGAGTGCACCGGTAAGTGGTCTCTCTCCACAACAATTCGTGTCCAGGAAGGGCAAATTCACCACCGACACCCTCGTTACCATCACCAAAGAAATCCAGAGCCACAGAGCGGGCACTCGCAGAACTAGGAAGTTCTGCATGGTGGTAACACTGGATGTACTAAACGCCTTCAACAGTACAGGGTGGAAACACTTTCTGGAGGCGCTACAGAAGAAATATGTCGTCCCGCACATATTCTACATCATCTCCAGCTATCTGGACGACCGAAGAATCCGGTTGGAGAGGAAAGAAGGCGCTGAAAAAAAAGAGGCATCGAGCGGAGTTCCGCAGGGTTCGGTTCTCGAACCGTCACTGTCGAACCTCGTATATGATGACTGATGAGGTACTCCAAAGCAACCGAGGCCATAAGAACCAACCAAGTATGGGTAGAGGAGAAAGGGCTGGCCTTAGTCCCGGCCAAGTATCAGGAAAGGGAAAGGTACTGAAGATCAACATCTAAATGAACGGATCCTCAATCAATCTAAAGCAGTGGCGTAACTACCAGTGTATCTTAGGGGCCCCAGGTAATGTAACATAAAAAAATAATTACACCATACCATAGTAAAAAATGTGCGCGTTTAGAATGCACACTCTAGGGTGTAGTGGTAGTGAAAATATTTAGAGGGGGGGGGGCTCAAAATTGAATTGCGCTTGGGGCCTCTCAAGTGCTCGATCCCGCTACTGGCCGTCTGACATTCACGCTCTTATGTGCCTGATTTTGTATATGATTTGATCCATGACAGTGTAGAGGTGATCCTCAAAAGTTTAGTCACAGAAAATTTCAAAATCGCAAATTTTAACTCTTTAATAGCTATCAAGGAGAGTAATTACTAATGGCCCCCCATGGAATACAAAAATCGAAAGAAAAGACTAAAGACTACAAATTTTAAAAATGTACTTTAATTTTTTAAAAAAATGCACTATAATATTTTCAAAAAATTTGTATTTACCCACAAAAATGTGAAGAAATGGGCGCGAAACTTGGAGGTTTGGGGGGTATGGAATACCTTCCAGCTATAAAGAAGCTACTATTCTAATGTTATTCCTAAAAAGTCGTATTGTTGCTCATTTACTGGTGTACCTGGGGGGTATTCCATACCCCCCCCAGACCCCCCGGTTTAGCAACCACTTCTTCATATTTAACACACGACGCTATACATTAAAAAACTATAACCCCCTTCTCTAACATTCAGGACTAAATACATCAGTGGAATCAGTCGATGCCTCCCCCCCCCCAGATGTAGGTAAACAGAAAAATAACTGTTATAAAGAATCAAATCAAGAAAGAAAAACAAATTTATCCTCTGAAATGTTAAGAAATAGGTGTTAACCCGGGGGGTTTGGGGGGTATGGAATACCCCCCACCACAAGGAAGTAACAATATGACTTAATTCTTACATATTTTTTCTAGGCTGGATAAACCCTCTAAACACCCTAAAATGAGAAAAAATTAGCATGCAATCGAGGGTCTGGAGAGGTATGGACATTGGCATAAATACCGGAAGAAGCAAAGAGGAAAGAATGGTCCCGGACCAATGTTTTGGACCCCATTAAACTGCATTACATTCCGACCAAATTTTGTTCTTTTTTATTTTTCTCTTGCTCCCGGGCCCAAAATTTAAAGTTACACCACTGATCTAAAGGAGTCCGTCACCATACTTGAAGTGAAGTTCGATAAACATTTGAACTTCACACAACACATCCGGTTGTTGTTAACGTGGGAGGGCCGAAGTCTACCCAAAGACGGGTTATAGCACTAGTCGCAAAAGCAATTATGCTGAACGCAGTCCAGGTGTTGTACACGGACCTCCAAATACAAAGAAATCACTGCTCAGCCCCAGAGGCGCGCAACATTATGAATGTGCCATGACGCCGCGCTGACACTGGCCAATATGGTGCTAATCGACCTTCATCCTTCAGGTCGGAGAAAGGGCAAGAACTCACTCCGGACAGGTGGAAACCACTGGACAATGACCGGTGGACATGAAGAGTCAAACCTTACATCAACACATGGGTCTCCAGAAGGCACGGTGAGATCAACTATTACCTCACGCCAGTGCTCACCGGTCACGGTTGATTTAATTCATACCTCCATCGGTTCGGGAAAAGACCTTCCACAAAATGCAACTACTGATCGAAGTTCAAGCTCATAGGACCGAGTTGGGCTTGGGAACGCGACTCGAACCCGACACCATATTGAACACCATGCTGCAGAGCCATGACAACTGGTCTTTTGGCAGAAATACAAGCAGCGTAACGCAAAGCTGAAGCCGCTGCATGCCTGACCCCAACAAGAACGATATTTAGAGACCATGAAGAACCATCGCAAGAAGCATAACGCGAAGAAAAAAATAAAAGACGGAACAACATACGACGATTGCCCCCTAGCTGTAAAAGCAAATGCCGAAAGATGGATTCGTGCGGCAAGGGGGGAAGGGGATGGGGTTAGTCAGTGAAAGTCTGACACTACCGTCATAGATGGTGACGTTGTCTCGTATGAGATATCCTTCTCCCTGCAAAAAACTTTTAAAAAATGACATAATTAAACCTAACCTAATTTAATGAGAGGCAGTGCAAATCACAAAATGTTATTTTGTTGCCATGGAAACCAGCTATTTTTGGTAACGAGAAAATTTAAATTAATTTTAAAAAAATATTACAAAATTTTCGGGTTCAAGGACGATAACTGTGTACTCCAAAGATATTAGAGTTATTTACAAAAGCTCGACGGGATCTCATAGATAACATTCAAATGAAGAGTTTCAAATGAAGATGAACGTCAAATATCGATTAATTTAGAGAATAATCGATTATAAAGTTTTGATTTTTCATGTAAGAACCGCCTAGTTACTGCATTCTATTGACGGTAAGTGCGCTCGATGTAAATACTTGAAGCAAGGTTATTTAATAGACAGCGCCTACCACAGTAAATTATAACATCAAACTAAAAATTTATTTTAAATTGGTTTTTTGTTAATTATCATAGCAAAATTTTTGACTAAAACCGTGCCACGCTGCCACGCAGATCCGTAAACTTAAATATTCAAGGACATTTTACTTAAGTATAAGTACTTACTTATACTTAAGTATTTCGAGTATTTCGACTATTTGGGTATTTGTATTTCAAAGTAAACTACACGTTATTTCATTACACTCTGCAAAGTGTAGTTTACTTTGAAATACAAATACCCAAATAGTCGAAATACTCGGCTGTGAAATACAAATTCGATCCCTAAGTAAGTACTTATACTTAAGTAGCGACTATAAATCTGGGCGTTAGAGAACCCCGTTTTCTTTAGAATTCCGTAGACTCAATCATACTGGTTTTCCAGACTATATTCTAAATTTAATTTTTGAATGATCTGCAAAATTTAATTTTTATTATTTGTAATTTACCATAATTTCAAAATTACCAAAATTTTTAATTTTGGGTGCAATTTTCGTCAATTATCGCATTATCGTGTAGAAAGTACCACTTTTAAGCCCGGTTTATAAAGGTGAAAACGATAATCTTACGACCTACGGCATTTAAGCAAAACCGTCCATAACAACGGATGGAGAATATTCTCAGGTTGCTATGGAAACCAAATTTTATTAACTGCATTACAATAAATTAGTATTTCACGTGGTAAACCGAAAATTTAAATGAATTCCGAAAAAGATTCAAAATTATCACAATTTCGTATATAAAGTGGCACTTTTTAACCAGGTTATAGAGTAGAAAACAATACTTTTACGCCCTAGACTCCTAGGGCATACAAGTTATTTCTTCCTTATTAGCAACAAGCGGAAAAATGATTTATATTTCATTAAAACATATACAAATTACAAAATATTCTTTAGTTTGGTAGCAAAGTAAAATAATTCTTAGCAACGAACGGAAACCTGGTTGCCATGGATACCAAATTTTATTGATAATATAATAATTATTATTTTATGTAATAGAGAGAAAAATTTAAAGTAATTTAATAGGATATACAAAATCATTGTATTGTCGTGTATAAAGTAACACATTTCAGCCTGGTTTACAGAGTGGAAATGTTACTTTTATGCTCTAGGATATAAAAGTATAAAACCCGTCCTTAGAAACGGTAGAAACATTTTTTTACGTGAGATCGGGAGAGAATATTTGCAAGAAATTTTGTAATCGCGCATTTTAGTGACTTACTTATTCCCATTAGCACGTGGGATTTAAATCACCGAAGGTGATTTGATCGTTCTCTATAGTTAACTGTCCAACAAGCACCTGAGGAAAAAATCAATATCATGATCAATTTGCAAAAGGAGGGAGGGAGGACTAGTTACTTTAAATTGTGGTACAAGAATCTTCAAAAGAATGAAGAACATAGAATAGTCCTGGGGTGGCTTATTCTTTTCTTAAAAGTAGTGGTGGTATATAAACTCCTGTCTAGGGCTGTTGAGGTAGTTTGTAGTCATACCTAGGGTGCGTTCCACTTAAAGCCCACGACGACCACTCTCGATCGTCAGTCCAATCAAATAACCGCATTTGATCTTTAGTCCAATCAAAGAACCACTGGACCACGCCGCAGTCGTCGTGGGCTTTAAGTGGAACGCACCCCTAGGCACCCACTTGGCCCAAATGTATTCAATTGTGGAATTTCTTTTCTTTCTGATCTTGCACCTCCCCAGGATAAACCTTAACAACGGACAAGCAAAATGGTATATGATGTAATTTATTCCAAAAATTCCTTTTTATTCCATCCATCCAAATTAAAGGATAATTTATTCACTTAAAGAGACACAAGGCAGCAACCGCACATACTGATTTGAAAATATTTTTTCAAAGAATTTTACTTCAAATCTTGTTAGAATTAAACCTCGAAACCTGAAAATCGTCTCAGTCCGGAGCAGGGCATTTTAACGCGAACGTTTTGACGCCGCACGTCTCGACGCCACACGGACAAATATATTACATACAGTTAACGTCGAGCAAATTTCACTGTTTAGGGGTATTTTTGGCTTACATTTTTCGGGGAAAAAAAATCCACCCCCTTCCCAGTAGCACACTTTGCCGAGTTGGACGACCCTAGGGGGATGTTTTTAATGAGTATAGTGTTGTCAAAATGGCCCTGGAGCGTCGGGAGCGTAGCGGAGCGGAGGTGCGGAAGATTCAATTTTGACAAGACATCCACCCTCGACTCTAGGATCTATAAAAACAGAGAGATCCATCCCCTTCCCAGCAGCACACTTTGCCTAGTTGGACGGCCCTTGGGGGATTTTTATAATGAGTATAGTGTTTAACTAAACAATTATCTACATCCTCCTCCTAGAGAGCTACCGGCCGTGATTTATACTTCACGGAAAGGGTCCCCAGTAAGTGGAGGAATCTCCGACAGACAGGTCAAAAACTGAGGTCCATAGTTGAACCACAGCGCTCCCCAGACACTGAGATTTTGTTCCAAATCCAATGATTCAAGGAATATGACCATAGGCGCAACTAGAGGGGGGCTAGGGGGGACTATGGTCAAAATATCCCAAAAATTTTTAGTTTTAATGGCAAAATTTATGAAGAATCGATTAACTTAATATTTGCAACCCTTACCTTCTTAGCAAACAATGAATTTCCACAGAAATTTTATTATTGGGTTGGCAATCTGTCACCTACTTAGTTGATTTCTATCTCTGCGTTCATGGAGAAGCTACTTTCGCTACCAAACGCTACCAAAGATTTATTTTTTTCCTTCTTTCAAGCTTCCAGTCGCTTCCAAACTCTTTGGCTCCCCCCACAAGTATTATTATTTTCAGAAAATTTCTGCCCCTCGAATCTCAAGGATTAGTAGAAAAACATCTTCTTATAATTTCTAACTTCAAATCTAATTCCTTGTTGTCTAATCCCAAGTTGACATTGAAAATCTAAATTTTTTGTCTGCGGCGCAATTTTTCGCTATTTTTATCCCTCCCTTAAGAAAATTGTGTGAAGACGTTTTTTTAGCCCCCCCCCAAACGTTTGACCCTAGTTGCGCCTATGACGTGACATCCTTACAAATTCACTTGCCATTTCAAATTTGTTTCCATCAGATCATAGCCCTTCAGGTCACTTTGGAATCTACCCCTTCCGCGAAATGACCAAGTTTCCTTATCTCATGAGTTAAGACAATTTCCCTTTAGGGCTTCAGGCAACCATCTAAAAGTGGATTTCCTTCAGAAGTGACCTCCTGCACAATGGAATCCATGGGTTTAGGTTATCCCATTTAAATTAAAATACAGATTAAGATTCATTCATTCATTATAAGACTTGCCATCCACTGAAGATTGTAAATTGTACATTTTTTTGTATCAACCCCAACCCGGTTTCCTATATTCTCAATTGATCGTGCTAACCACCAAGCTTTCACCTCCGTCGAATGATTTTATAAGTTGCAATTTGATGACTTTTTTTAGAAGATACTTACAAATTGATGGCCGAAATCTTGACCACCTCTGGCATACACGTAAGGTCGCATTCTCTCTGAGCGAAGGTGAATCTAGATCATCTAGATGGACAAAGGCAGGTAGAGGTGGCCTGGGCCAGCTAGTAGATTAATAAATTTATAATAAAGCTATCCTGCTCCTCCTGCCTTGTTCTCCATGTCCTTTATATTACGGTCGTATTTCCAATGAGTGACGCCAAAGACCGAGCATCCACAAGAATGGTAATATATAGGAAAATCGATTTAGAAAATGTTTATTAAGATTTATTTAACAAAATTGCGTACTATTAAATTCGCAACACTGGGGGGGGGGCGGTATTCCATAACCCCAGACCTCCCGGGTCTAATGCCATTGCCAAGTTGATTATCTATTTGGAACGGTTGCGATTTAATAAGGTCAATGATAGAACATATTATAATTATGTTGGTTTTTAAACCGGGGGGTTTGGGGGGTATGGAATACCCTCCAAGTACATACGAAGTTACGCATCAGTTTGGATTTGCTAAGCACACGTAAAAACTTAATTAACACTCCCTAAATTTGAGAGTCTAACACCGCTTAAAATAGCAGTTCTGGCTGCTAGATTTAAATCAAATATGATAATTTGCTAGAAAGCTCCTCCTCCGTGTCATTTATAATTGCGCATTTACGCTATTATTTATTATAATCGCTTTAGTTTATCGAGTAAGTTTATTATAGTGAATATTACGCTCTGCTAAACCTAAAAAAGCGGATTATGGATGCTACATTAAACTCGGCCTTTAGCCTCAGATTTTTATGTTGAAAGTTCTTTGGAAGGAGTTAAATATCTTAAATAATACTTAATATAAGAGTAAATAACGAAATGGATCTAGTTCATGAAATTCCGTCTAAAACAAGATATTTCGTGAAGGTCCCGATTGGAACCCGGAATCCCAGCTAATAGATAATCAAATCGGCGATGAAACGGACACCTCTGTGGTTGAATGAACATCGCAATCAGATCGCTCAAAAGATTCAATGACATTAAAAATTGACGTGATTGGCACGTCTAATAAACGTAAATGGCACTAGACGACGCTGAATAGGTAATAAGCTAAAAATTGATTGACACGACTATAAGTTCAAAATTTACGGAAAAGCTATTCATGCAAAAAACGCAAACAAATAAAAATCATTCTGTCGAGAGAAAGAGAATAAAAAGCAAACAATTTGTACTAGTTGTATTTACATAAAAAAGAAATGAAGAGCCGATGCATGAAACAATCAAACAAAACCGTAAAGTATATGTCAACAAATCATGTTAAAGCAATTACCAATTAAATTAAATCGATGATATATTTAATTCTCTCTTTATCCTACGAACGAAAGCGACAAGCAAGTACACCGCTCGTCCCGATGGCCATCCCCGGGGAAAAGAGCACAAAATCCCAGAGGCTTGTTGGCTTTACCGTCATTTGTCTAACAGCTGTTCACATATCGTCAAATTACGTCATTAGAGAAATTGTCGATTGTATACCCCCATTATTAAGCTACTACTACCCCAACACACCCGGCTCGTTTACTTGACCAACTTTATACCATTTATATGGGCCAATAATAAGGTAAATTAATTTAAAAAATGACGCGCTTTGATGGTCGAATTAAACGGAAACCAAGAAGTTGTTTTCGTTTTAGGAAGGTGAAACAAATTTTGGCATTAAAAGTAGTTAATTTTGGCAAGAAACCAAAGCAATGGGTAGGATAAATAGCGCAATAGATGCAGTAATGGTTAAAGTTGGCCTCTAATTACTTAATCTAGTGCCGTAATCAATCTATTATAGTTTCGTAGACCACACGAAACTAACTTATGGCATGGTTAGTTTACACAGAACATTTTAATTAACGTGATTAGGTACTACGCTTCGACTTGTGTACACAAATAAATTAACTTTAAAACTGAATTAATTGCTTCTTGCGTTTAGTACGGCAAAGAGAATTACGAAGCTTGTTGAGAATTAGACTTGTTGAAATTTCTCATTCTGTCTCTTTGTAACCAATTCGCTTTGAGCAAAATTCTGTTTACAAGTGTATTAAACGGTGGCAAGATTTTCTCTACCAAATTTCATTAAAATAAACTTAATCTAATCCTTCCTTCCCTTCCCTTCCTCTTTCCCCTACTTCCCTTAATTTTTTTTAAATGTTTATAATTAATTAATCCAGCGGCTTTATTCCTCCTAGGAACTAGAACACCTCGTTAGATATCCGATAAAAATACGAAGGACGCCATTGAGACCCGGAAGGACGAGTTAAAAAAACAAGTCACTTACGATATTGGAAGTGAAACATCAAAGACGCCAAATTAACCGCAATCGTGAAGTTTTCCTTCAGAAGTTGAAGAAGCACGAAAGTTTAAGTTTAGTGCAACGAAATAAATTAAAAATATTTTTAGACGGTAAAAATCTCATTTGGAAGCAGTTTTCCGGTGCAGTGGATTAATGACGCGCGTAGACGCTCGTTTACGTCGTGAATAATGTGCGCAGCATGGCAAATGGGTGGTTTCTTAAGAAAACAAGTGTAAAAAATTATTTCCTACGCGATCAACGGATTCGAACCTCCAATTAAAATTAATTCGTCTTTATCGCTCGATGGCAATTAAAAAGTTGCGAGATAACTTTTTATTAACTCAACTAAAAAGTTTAATTTTAATCAACCCTTTCGAAAAAAGTTCCCGAGATTAGTTAAACATTTTAAAATGTGTAAATTATTGTCGGAACTTTTAAACGGTAATTAATTTTCATTGGAAGTTGCAGATTTCATCTAAACAGGACTGCGACTCAGGGGCGGACTTACTCTGTTGAAATTTGTTTTTCATTTGTGATCTGTGGATCTTGCAAGTTCCATCAGGAACTCTTTTAACTTCTAAAAATCTTGTTAGCTGCTTCTACAAAGAAATTTTTCGTTAAAACCCTGAGTTTCTGTGTTATTCCTTGTCAAAGATTAAAAATGTTTTATTTTTGCATTGCAATTTATATTTTTTCTTACCTAATTTTGAAGTTAACAACCAAGCATAATCATAGAAAGATAGTAGTCCAATGTAAATTAAAATTTACCTTAATGAATGACCAGTTTCGGTATTATTCACATATAAACGCCCTGATCACTTAATGCTAATAAAACGCCTTTTTATTTATACATTTTTAAATTGTTAATTAATATCTTCCTCTTATTCTAGAATCTGAGGGTACGTTGAAGTACCCCCCCCCTCGCTTGAATTAACAACTTTAACGTTAATAATAAGTTATGGTGAATTCATGCAAGAAAATTAAGTTATAAAATAAAGAAGCATTTATTATTATTATTCTTTATTGAGATACCATCACAAAATTATTTTAGTTCATGTAAACAACTCGAATCACTTTTTTTGAACACGCTAGCTAGAATTCGTTGCTCGGCGTTCCGCCTCTCTCAACAAAGCTTCCCGATTACTCTTGAATAATTTTTATTACCCCTTCAAATACTACCCCTTTTTGCTTCGAATTTTTTCACTATTTTTTCAGTGTTGGAAAGTATAACAACAATACATTTATCAAGTTTCAAAAATGTTATACAGAGATATTGTTGCTGACCCCCCCCCCTCTCAAAATTTACTTCTTAAGATTAGAACTTTTCAACTGTTTTTGTTGTGAACAAATCCTGAAATTTGTAATAGATTTTATAATTTTTTGTAATGTATTTACCAAGTTTCAAGAACTTTCAACAAAATCTTTATCGCTTATCCCCCTTAAAGTCACTCCCTTAACGCATTGAATTTTTTTACTACTTTTTCAGTATTTACAAGTTTAACAGTAATATACTTAAAACAATTATTGTTAAATTTTAAACAAAACTTTTATTGTTTTACTCCCCCAGCCCCAAAGATTCACTCCATTCCGTTTAGAAGTTTTTCATTCTTTCTACAGTGTTTAAAATCACCCCTTACGATTAGAGTTTTTTCACTATTCCTGCGAAATTTTCAGATTTGACATTAATAAATTTACATACTTTCAAAAATATTAGATAAAATGTTACAATTGAACCCCTTCAAAAACTACCCCATTTTCACTTAAAATTTTTCACTGTTTTTGTTGTGAAAAAATTCTGATATTTATAATAATTATATTTTATTATTTATTATAATAATATTTATCAAGTTTCAAGAACTTGCAATAAAAGTATTAATCGCTTACCCCCCTTAAAGTCACTTCCTTAACATTTTGAACTTTTTCACAATTTTTGCAGTGTTCACAAGTTTAACAGTAAGATATTTAAAACAACTTTAAAAAATTTAAACCAAATTTTTATTGTTTTACCTCCCCCCCACCTAAAAAATCACCCTTACCTGTTTTCCATTATTTTTGCAGTGTTTAAAAGCACCCCTTACGATTATAATTTTTTCACTATTTTTGCATAATTTGCAGAATTAACATTAATAAATTTACATACTTTCAAAGTTAGACAAAATGTAACAATAATTTAACCCAGGCCCGGACTGGCCAGGTCTGCTAGTCGGCAATCGCCGAGGGCCCCCAACCCAAGGGGGCCCCATAGAGGCCTCAAAAAAGTGGTTTATACTTTATACTTGGGGTAAAAGTGATTTTTAAAAATCTCCGCTTTTAGTAAGGGGCCCCCTCCTCAGTCTCTAGCCGAGGGCCCCCAAAGGAGCCGGTCCGGGCATTATTTAACCCCTTCAAAAACAACCCCATTTCCGCTTTAAAAATTTTCACTTATTTTGTTGCGAAAAAATCCTGTTATTTATAATATATTTTATTATTTTTTATAACATATTTACCAAATTTCAAGAACTTGCAATACATTTTTTATCGCTTACCCCCCTTAAATCCGTCCTTTTTTTAAATTTTTGCACGTCTTACACTTGAATTTGTTTACTATTTTTGCGGTGGTCGCAAGCATCAGTAACATACTTAAGAATTTTACTCAAAGCTTTTTTTGCTATACCTACCCCCCCCCTCCCGCTTTAAAAATCACCACTTTCTGTTTAGAAGTTTACCATTCTTCTTGCAATTTGAAAAGGTGGGAGAGAATCGGAAATTCTTATGATTCCTTCCATATTTGGAGAGGGGGGGACCTAATGTGCTGCTGTGACCATTTCCGCCTTTTAACTTTTTATTTTAAATTATCTGAAATAAAATAACTTTTCGCTTTAAAATTGTATACGTTGATTGATACCAAATCTTACATAAACAGCATCGTTTTGAAGCGGGAGGGAGAGGGGGGACTTGCATTGTCCTGTCAAATTTGTAACTAATTAAAGACGAAGCAGCCACGTTCACAATTTTTTTCCATTAATTATGAAAGAATTTTGAGGAAATTCATTCATCCTTTCTGTCTATGAGATGAGGGGGGGGGGGCTAAGTGATTGTGCATACTTTGAAATTCAATGCAATTCCAGAACTAATTTAATTTTTTTTTACTTTTTACGTAACTTTAAAAGTTTGCTTTTAAAATAAACGTTAATTTTAAGAATTTAGAATTTTAACAAATTTTTAATACTAACAAAAGAATTTTGAATTGTTTTGACGCAGCTGTGTTCATTTTAGCACGGACATCGAAAAACAGATATCCTTTGACGGCAAAAATTATATTTTGACTTTTTCTCATAACAAAATTACTTTGGAAGTCCGAGATTCCAGCTATTCCCTTCCACCCAAAAAACGTTTGATAGCAATTTTGCTCTGAGAAAACCAGTTTTTCTCGATTATTTTTTAGATTCATAGGGGCATTGGGGCATTAATAGTGGGGTTATGCCTTATGCAGTTATGCTGTGATTATTTTTGCACGAATATCGAAAAACTGGTCACCGCCGCCGAGGGAACGGCATAATGAACAAAAAAGATGTCTTGACTTTTTCTCGTTACAAAGTTACTTGGGAAAGTATTGCAGTTTTTAAAATTAAAAGCGCGCATCAGTAATGGATTAACGAGATATATGTTGTTCATTTAAAAAATTTGGGTTACTTTGGCCATTTTAATAATTTTTATAATAATTACTACATTAATTTTTTATTCCAAGTGAAGATGGATACGTTTGCCCCCTCATTCCCCGTAACTGGATCTATAAAATCTTAGGAACGAAAGGTGGGGGAGGAGCTTGAAAATCTTAAAAATCTAAATTTTAAGTTTTAAATACATTAGAGAAGAGGCTTTACCTATATCAGTGATTCTCAACCAATGGTGCGCACTTTCTTTGTGGTGGGGGGGGGCACAAACTGTTAATAATCATAATTGCTAATTATTTGGCCATAAAATTACATAATATAGTATTTTTTTACTAAGATATTTAAATACTCTCATTAAGTAATTAAGTAACATTAAAATAATTAAGTAATAACCAATATAATAATTTGCTAGATATCTTCTCCTCCTCCGCGTGCTCTTGCTAATCGTGGTTTTTGTTCTATCGCTCTGAAGTTTGGCAACCACAATATCATGAATGTTGAGATTTGCAAGATTTTTAAGTAATTGAAACCGCCCTAAAGCTTTTTAAATAAAATAAGCAAAAATGTTGAAGAGCAGATCATTTGTATTTTTTAAATCTTGTGAACTTTAACGAATAATTTCCCGAAGTTTTTATTTAACTTGGCATGACTGTTGTATATTTTGCATTAGCAAACATTGGCACTTTGGCTTAATTGTTTTGGCTGAACTTGACAAATTTCTAGTAAGTAATACAAAAAAGGTTGAGAGTCCTCACTTTCGTATAGATACGCCATGTTCAGTTTTTACGCTTCAAAACGCACAAAGTTTTTTAGTGTTGATAATGTAAAAATGCGAGGCCGCAGGCCGAGTTATTCATAAGTCAGTCGAAAACTATGGTCGAAATGAATAAGAATGACGATGTATCTTATTGAGTTTATAATAATCTCCTACGGCGCTTCTAATTTCCCGAGCGCTGGTTCACTAAAATCCATTACAGAGGTTCCAAAACTAAGCAAGTACGATTCCCTTTTGTTCGGTGGCGGTTAAAACAAAAATCAAATTAGTTATTCGAAATAATTGGTGTGGCGAATGCGTAGTTCTAATTATTTAAAGAGCGTCCCATATTATCTAAAAGTAGACGTTAGCGTATCTGTTTCAAACATGAATTTATTTAGTCACACATGTGCATAACATTTAAGTCGCTTTAGTTCCAGAGTAGCTGGACCGCACAACGTCAAAAATATTGCTCGCAAATTACCCGCCACCACACCGTCCCGTCAATTGTTTAAACAATGGCCGTCTGTTGATCGTCATGTGTTTGATTTTAGTTCCGCCAACGGCGGTGCTTCAAAGAGCGTCGCCACGCATCCAAAACATAACCTTTAAAATAACCTTAATGAATAGGTGCTTTATTTAAATGTTTCCTGTCCTAAAATAACATATTTCAAGACTTAATTAGTTGCTTTAGATGGTGTGAAGATTAACTAATTTGCTATTAGGCGTTGTTCGATTCCGGTCCAAACTTTAAATTTAATTTGCCAAGACGTCTTAATTCACTCCTGCGGTTTCGCTCTTATTGCCCTTCTCAGGGCACCCTTAACTAATAAAATTGATAAGGAAAAATTGTAAAACATTTAATTTTCACCACGCGAGTGGGGAAATAGAAACCGTTTCCAAGTGCCTAACATTGGAACAGATTGCAAAGCAGAATATTTCCTCCTCATGTTGCCCCATCTCGGTACAAACCGAGGTAAATATTTGCTCAACTTCGCTCACAAAATTAAGTGGAATTGAAATGGACTCCAAAGGTAAACTGACGAGGTCTGCGTCGAACGGAGAGGAAATTGGTAGGAAGAGTTTTGCGAGCGAATATCAATTTTGTAATTACAAATTAGCCCAATAAAAATAATTATCGTGCTAAAATAAAACAATAACGTAATTGGTTGTATATTTTCATACTGTCACTTTTGAGTTCTGATTTCTATTATAACTATCTGAGGATGGCGATAAATTTTTTAGAGCATTTTCAAGTGAACAGCATTTTAAATTGGAGATACGGTCCAATTCGGTAAATTTTTAAAAATAAATTGATAATTAAATTAGCAATGTTAACCGTTCCGCTCTTGTTCCGCTCACATTCGCTCAATCCTAAACGTCTACGCAATCTCTTCTTTATAAGACCTTATTTACTTTATAAGTCTCTCAGCTTATATTAATAATGGCTAAAACAATTAGTTAAACATTAGACTGCATTACTGCGCGGTATACTCGTAATTAACTGTTGAATTAGTTATGGATCTCGTATTAAGTTCCACTCCCTCTATACACTTCAAAGGAATCTAAAATATAGCAAATTAGACAAAATTTTACTTGGTTTGTTTTAGTTATAATAGCAATTTTCTTGACTAAACAGTTGCTTTAATTTTAAACGCAAATAAACGGAAAATTTTACGTTAAACATTTTTTAAAATAACGACCGAATCGCGAGGTGGGCGGGCGTCCTGTAATATTGCATTTATTTAAAAAACCGAAACGCATACGTGGTTACTCTTCTGACCACCAGGTGATGGAATAATAAAATTCGGAAGAGTTAATAGTTAGGTTTTAATTTGACGTTTTAATTTTGTTATAATTTGTAGGGCGTTCAAACAAGACATTTATGAAAATAAACGTAAGCAAAAGTCAGTCCCCTGAAAGCAATTAATTCCATAAAAAGCGGGCGGTCAAAAATCCATAAAATACCGACGAATCAAGTGCGATGCTCATGTTAGGGTTGCCAGGCAACGCAGCATCGGTAACAAAACGACGTCGTGCGGTAGTGACACTAGCGCTACACTAATTATAGCGGTAATTAGGATAAGCTTGCTACGGTTAGTTAACGCTAGGTCCGTTCTCTCTGCCATTGTTCTCGTGCCGGGAATCCAACCGAAGACTTATAATTAGTCCAAGTTATAGCCTGTTTATATTGTCATGAAGACGATAATTGTCATGTTACCTCTACCTCCTTTTGCATGATAGAACTCAATTAATTTTATAAATTTCAATTTAAATTACAACTTAAGCTTTACCCCACTCAAACAACTAACTTCTAACAATTAATTTACAAAACAGTATAACATATAAATAACGAAAATTAATTAACCATAACTTAATTATTTATCGAATTGTGCAATAAACGCTTTTCAAATTTGTTTATGAATTCGGCTAATTAATTTTGTAGAGACCCAAAAATTTGCAAATTATCCCTAGTATAATTTTACGTTATTCAATTAAGTCACCAGAAGTGGGTTAGGTCAACGCGACGCGAGTAACTCAAAAAAAGTATCGTTTCTAATCTGCCTACACGCGATTTTATAATCAAACATCGTTTAATGGCGTCGATGTAATTTGAAAATAATGGCGTTATTATCGTTGTTGTGCGGCAGCTTAACGTCGGCAGGAACGTCACGATTATCTGGTGGCCGATGATACAACTTGAGTAAACAGTGTGGCGGTTCCGGTATACAAACTGCGGTTTCAACGGCGTAACGTGTGGGTTTTGTTCTGATCCCCTAAGCCTAAACACTTTAAATAAGAGTAAACTTTCGAATAATAAAACTTTTTAAAACGATTCAAGTGCGGTGAGGTCGCTTCTTTATTACGTTTGCTTACTATCCTGGATGGTGTAGTATTTGTTTACTTTTCCTACTTATAAAATTAAATTTTTAATAGTATTGTTTTGAAAGAAGAGATTAAATTCATCAAATAATAAGGAATGTATCCCCCCTCCACTCTCACGAAGAATTATTATGTTTGCACGCAAAATATCTTAACCTGCGTACACAATCAACGATGGTTTCCGATCCGATTTACTCGGTTCGATCTTTGTACTAAAATATCTGTCCGGTTGCAACTTCGTTTGTCCTCGGTGACATTAATTAACATTGGAAGACGTGATCTGGTAAGCCGGCGCCGGTAAACCTACCTTCTCTCTGGAAGCAGCTTTCGGCTACTCAACGGTAAACACTCAAAATTTCCTGCAAACCTTCTATTCACCGAAGTAGCACACGCAAAGCAAAAGTTGATAGAAATCCGCCCCCCCCCCATGTCCCTTGTTAATAATTTAAATTTTTTTTTTTTAAATTTGTAGGTCAATCTACGAGGTTCCGCAAGATTCCTCCCTAACTAACGGCCATGTAAAGTCACATTTTTACGTCACTATTCGCTTTATGCAGTGCCGGATTAAGCCAACAGAGGGACCGTAGCAAATGTTTTCGCGGGACCCCCATAATCTTTTAAATAACATTCTTTTTCGCCTTATTCTGACGAGAAACGCTATTTTTCCTTAGACGGGAACAGGGATCAACTTTGTTTACTAGCCTTTCATTAAATTAAATACACTTCTTTGTTGAGCGCGGGGCCCCCAGAGACGCATTTGCTACTTCTGCTACTGTGTTAATCAGGAACTGGCTTTGTGGTATTACAAAGCCACAGACAATTTAATGGATTAATTTTTATTTACTTAAACTCCACGGTTTTGTCAGTAGGTAATTCATTCACATTATTATTTATTATAAGTTTTTATTGGTTTTATTTAAAAAACTGACGCCCTGATAATTTATTCCTTAATTACTTGACTGACTATCACTTCAGTCACAGCGTAGAAAGAACTCGTGAAACGCTTAAGTGCGACATCAGCTTTTGAACATCGTTGAGGGGGGGTTAAAATCCTAACTGGCCTCCTACGAATATCGGGTGGGATTTCGAGGCAGTGATGATTTGAGCAAATTTTTTGTGCATATGCTTAAAATTTTTTGTTCCATCTTTGCAATTTGTTGTTCATTTTGCAACTTAAATCCCTACTATCCCCATCGTTGTTAAATAGGTGTGACTCACCTCCCCCCCACACACAAACTAACCTCCTTATTGGTAATCTGCCCCTGTATAATACGTAAAATAATTTTTTAATTAAGAATACAAATATTAAGTAAAATACAAATATCTCCGCAAACCACTTCTGATTGATGCGTCATAATTATAATATTTTATAAATGAAGGTGACAGAACAGTAGCGGAAAACAATTAATTAATGACGAATTGTCAAGTTCGTTGGAGAACTGTC
Source organism: Rhagonycha lutea (assembly GCA_958510855.1). Lineage (NCBI taxonomy): Eukaryota > Metazoa > Arthropoda > Insecta > Coleoptera > Cantharidae > Rhagonycha > Rhagonycha lutea. The sequence continues at coordinate 31,760,467 of OY294041.1, forward strand.
AAGATCACAGAATTTATTATTTACTACCCCCAATTTCACAAAAATTTTTATCAAGCCGTCAAAGTTAATGAATAGATTCTATTGGTCTATTAGTACTAACGGACGTTTTCTATTGGTTAGTTAAATTTAACTCATTGTTAAAAGTTTTATGAAACCCGGCATTAGGGCTTGAATTCCAAAACACTGAGGGCCGAACAATTATGGCTCTCCCGTAGACTCCCTGATATAAGAGCCTTCTAATTCTTATTTCCAAACAATTGTGAATTTTTTGTTCAGATGTTAATCTAGACCTGAGCGCCAAGCCCCTAAAAATTAGAAGAAATGTAAACATTTTGAAAGTTAAATTAACGTAATTTAAAGTTCAAACAAGTGCAGGATACTAATTTTCTAGACAGCTCTTCTTCACTAATAGACGTACGCATCTGATTTACCACAATCCCCTCTCCCACGATCGAAACTATGAGTGAGGCCGAAGGCCAAGCAACCACATCAATATATCGTAGAAATCCATTCTATTAGATAATATTTATTAAAAGTTGGATCAACCTTGCTGCGGATATTTAAAAGTTGTACAAATTTTAATCTTTCATTCGGGGGGGGGGTGATTTTACCACTAGACTTCCCGATCCTAATTATACTATATGTTTATTTTATGATTATTGTGGTGTTCTAAACCAACTACATAGCCCCTCACTTGGAAACTAAGATAAGTTGTGATGTTTCGAACACAAACAAGGTAAAGTTCCTACCGCTTTGTTGCCGGAAAACACTTATCGAGACTGCTTAACTCAGGGAAGACTGGATTCAAATTACAATTAAGAGACTCGGTATATTTTATATCCTTTAATGAGTTTGAACGTAAAAGTGAGAATTTGATCCTGTTTTGTGGACTACAAAATTTCCTATAGCCGTATGTGTAAATTTGTGCGATTGCATCAAACCACCATTACATTTAATGTCAATATTGCTGAATGGCGTTTTGATAAAATCGATTGTTATCTGTGTGGCACAATCAATAGATGTACAAAATTTTAATGAATAAAAAGCTTTGACGAACCGCAATGTTGTTGTTTAAGGATTCAAATATTAGCCACGCCTTCGGAAGTTAACCCGGGAGTCGATCTGCTGTAACCCGCTTTCATAAAGTATTTGTACGTCTTGAATTTTCTTCCGTGCTCATCGGCTTGATCGAAATTTTTCCAAAAACTAGTGAACTTGTGGTCCACGGACTAAAGTTGGTTCTTCTTACGTGAAGTGGTCGCCAAAAACCCAAATTTAACAGTTTCTCTTCAAGGTACCTAACCTCAAACTTTGCGTTTCATATCTTCATAATTCTTGTTATTTTAGGAATCATACAACGTATAAACCGTCGAATTTAACCAACATAAGCGAAACTTGCCACAGGATGATCCTAATTTTATCCAAAAATTGCAAATTTGTGTAATCCACGCACATGTGCATGAAACGGTTAGGTTTCCGAAATCTTCACAATCCTATCGTATTAAGAGGGCGCCTTTAAAAAACAGGTTACAACAGATGGCGCGCCCTAAAATATTAATCTTTTCTACTCATCTGTTCAGCAATACAGAATTTTAATAATTTATAAAAGTCATATGAATAAACGATAACTAATTTAGGTAATGAGGAAGTTTGAACTTTCAAAGTTAAATATTTAAAAAATATTCAATATTTCCAATTATGAATATCTTTTTGGAATATACTTGTAAATATTCAACATTGGAAGTTCAAACTTCCTCATTACCTAAATTAGTTATCGTTTATTCATATGACTTTTATAAATTATTAAAATTCTGTATTGCTGAACAGATGAGTAGAAAAGATTAATATTTTAGGGCGCGCCATCTGTTGTAACCTGTTTTTTAAAGGCGCCCTCTTAACAAATAATTCGGAGATCCCGAACTAGGAAATTCACTAATCGTACGCTCAAAAGATTTCCTTGGACCAAAAAATGCAAAAATCCGCAAAACTTTGACGCCACAAATTTCGCAGCTGTCTCCTGCAAAAATTCGACGAGCAGAGCTTATCTTATCATCCTAACCTCTTATTAACTATTTCCAAAATTCCCTAAGATTTTTCAAAAAAGACACAAATTTGGCGGTAACGGTATTTGGCGGTAAATTTGAATTTCAAATTGATTATTCTTCTTTTGCAGGTTTATCCAAATTTCATCACAACACCCGCACAAGTTAATTAATAGCAACAAACAAAATATTGTAACTGTATAAGGTGTAAGGTACCAAGTTGGCTCTTGATTTGAACAAGATTTATTCTCACTAATGTCGGTGTTCATTTTCACACCTCTTTTGACTTTAATTTCCAATCTCGAATCTCTTATTCGTTCTAAACATTACAATATATTTATTTGGAACGTTTTCATTTAATAAAATCAATGTTAGAATATACATTATGTTGGTCTTTGAAACCGGGGGGTTTGGGGGGTATGGAATACCCTCCAAGTATAGACGAAGCGAACAACCACAGCAATGATGATTATCTGGGAGATCACTTATTATATTTAAATAATATTTATTGAGATATAATTGATAAGTTCTCTGCGTATATCTAAAAATTTTATAGTTTTAACTTCCTGACCCTGGGAGTATCCCATACACATACACCCCCGACGTTGATCATTTTGACAAGGGGGGGGGGATATGGAACTGTAAGTAATCAATAGGTTGCCTATTCAAGAATCATAATATTTGAGTGGTTACAAATTTCGAAAAGTTGTATTGTTACGTCTTTTATAGCTGGGGGGTATTCCATACCCCCCAGACCTCCCAGATTACAGTAGAACAAAGAGACGACATCGAGCAGCGTTTACCCTCCAAACATAGGCGGAATTACGTGGTCTGGGTTTATTAGTTATTATCTTTCCTTATTATTATTATCTATACAAAGTAACCGTGGCCTAAACGTACGGTCGTTTTTCCCCTGAGTAGGGAGACGTAGAGTAGAAACGAGTAGCGGATTCAAAGACGTTTTCAAATACTCTGATAAACCACTTGCGTTACAAGTAGCCCAAGTCGATCCTTAATTTGCCTTCCTCGTGCCTGACATTGCTACCAAATCCAAGGGTATCGCTGCCATCCTCTCCAAGAAATTCCCTCCTTCACCTAACAACGCTGGAATGGGAATCTCCACGTAGGAGTTTCCTTCTTTAGATCAGATCCAAGCAAGGAAAAGGTACACCCATCGGGAGCAACCTCTCTTCCCTACAGCCAGCAAACAAAAACGTATCGAGAGGATGGGGAACATAAACCTCCCATCGCCCGTCCGAAATTCATAACAGTGATTTCTGATTTATTAGGACGAAAAAGGTGTGGGAGCATGTCAATGTACTCTCTAAAACTCACTAGATACAGGATATGTATCAAGGATGATATAATCCTTCATCGTTAATAAATTGTCCCACTACAAAAATGCAAACGGGTGCTAATAAGCTTAATGTAGAGTGAAATTTTTCCTTAGTGACTAGGTGGAGCCTAGTGAGCCTCAGTGATTCACAGAGACCCAACTCGAAGAATTTTCGTTTCTGCACATTGGTTCCGTCTAATCCAAAGGTTCTCAAACGTTTTTGGACTACCGCCCACTTTTGCGAGCATAAATTTCTATAACGCCCCACCCCGTAGCTTTTTGATAAAAACAAAGAGCTGAAAGCTAAAAAACAAGTTATTGGTAATAAAATAATTATTTATTTCTAAGAAAAAAATTCAAAAAGCAAAAAATACTTAATGTACAAAAAAATTTAAAAATTTGTTCAAAATTTGTTTCAGAATTTCGACTTTTTAAATACAATTTTATTTAATTTTTGACAAATATTGAATTTTAAATAACTATTAATATTTTATTCTACAGAGCCATTGCCCCCCAGACTGCCTGAACACCGCGCGCCACCCAAATTTTTTTAATGTCCACTATCGCCCCCCCTAAGACTACAAATCGCCCACACGAGGAATTTTTGGAATTTTCGCGGCGACTCTCTGTGAAGTCAAGAGAAGGCCGGAGGTAGGGACTTGCGCGCAACTCCTAATTTGGATGGTTGTAAGATTTTGATGAATGTAAAAAAAAATTTTTGGATAAGAGTTTTCTTTAGTGTTATTTCTTTTTAGAAGGAAGAATTTTAATATGTGTGGAAAATAAAAAATGTTTGTGAAATTAATTTGAATAAATAATTAAATTGCAAGGGAAAATTCTAGAAGGTCGCGCGATAGCCGCGCGTCCGATTGAGTTGAACTGGGCATGTGGATTTTCGGAGCATTTTTGGTGGGAAATTTTGAAAATATTGCACTGAAATCAAAAAAGCTGCAAATCTAAGGCATCTTAGAGCTTAGAATTTTTTAGTTATTTTTCCTGTGTTTACTACAATAGCGTTAATATTTTCCTAAAGTTTTAGAATATTTGAATAAAATTAAATTTTTATCAAAAAATTTAAATCAAAAATTGCACAGAAATTAAAATAACTGCATGTGTAAGGAATCTTAGGGCTTAGAATTTTTTTGTTATTTTTACTGTGTTTACTACTACAGAATTGAAATTTTGAACAAAATTAAATTTTTATCAAAAAATTTAAATAAAAAATATTGCACTGAAATCAAAATAGCTGCAAATCTAAGGCATCTTAGGGCTTAGAATTTTTTCTTTATTTTTCCTGTATTTATTACAACGGAATTAATATTTTCATAGAATTTCTGAATATTTGAACACAATTAAATTTTTATCAAAATATTTAAATGAAAAATTGCATTGAAATCAAAATAACTGCAAATCTAAGGCATCTTAGGGCTTAGAATTTTTTCGTTATTTTTTCTGTGTTTATTACAACAGAGTTAATATTTTCATAAAGTTTCCGAATATTTGAACAAAATTAAATTTTTATTAAAAACTTTAAATCAAAAATTGTACTGAAACTAAAATAGCTGCAAATCTAAGGCATCTTAGGCTTAAAATTTTTTTGTTATTTTTCCTGTGTTTATTATAACAGAGTTAATATTTACATAAAGTTTCCGAATATTTGAACAAAATTAAATTTTTATCAAAACATTTAGATAAAAAATTGCACCGAAATTAAAATAACTGCAAATCTTAGGCATCAGAATTTTTTCGTTATTTTTCCTGTATTAATTACAACGCAATTAATATTTTCATAGAATTTCTAAATATTTGAACAAAATTAAATTTTATCAAAAAATTTAAATTTAAATCAAAAAGTGCACTGAAATCAAAATAACTGAAAAACTAAGGCATCTTAGGGCTTAGAATTTTTTAGTTATTTTTCCTGCGTTTATTACAACATCAGAGTTAATATTTTCATAAAGTTTCCGAATATTTGAACAAAATTAAATTTTTATCAAAACATTTAAATCAAAAATTGCTCTGAAATCAAAATAACTGCAAATCTAAGGCATCTAGGGCTTAGAAATTTTCGTTATTTGTTCTGTATTCATTACAACAGAAATTTAATTAATAATAATTTATTTTTAATTTTTTAAATTTAATTTAATTAATAATAATTAAATTTACCTTATTTTGAAGCCCTAAGCCTAAGACTTACGAGGCCCTAAGCGCGCGCCTCTTGCGCCCATTGGAAAATCCGCCACCGAGGGCGCATAATTATTTTTGGATTGGTATAACAATAAAGCAACCAATCAGAAGTTCTAAATAGCGTTACAATAGATGCCGAAAGACAGAATGTTCTACGACGTTCATTTTCCATTTCTTGAGCTTTCCAATTTACTTTTCATGTGTGCTAAGTAAATCTAAACCTCGTAACTTCGTCAGTGCTTGGGGGTATTCCATACCCCCAAACCCCCCGGTCTTAATGTTCAATGCAGTATATGTTCTGTTATTGTTACGTGGTGGTATTGAAACCGGGGGGTCTGGGGGGTATGGAATACCCTCCAGAACAAGGAGTCAGTAATGTCAGTTAAATTTTAATAAGATTTTTCTAAATAGATTGGATTTTTCAGATATTATTATTGATGTAGTTGTTTGGCATTCGGCCTCTCTTAATTTGTAGGCCGCAAACTTGTTTTAAGCTGGTAATAACCGAACGAACCATGCAGAAGCGTATCTATAAATGACACGGAGGAGGAGGAGTTTTCTACCAAATTATAATAATTAGAATAGATATTTAATAAATGGCCAAATATATACACTGCATTTTCATGAATATCATGAAAATTCATATTCATAATATGAATATCCGTTGGATAATAATTATTCATTGTTAACAGGAAAAAAGTAAAATTGCTATAATTTAAATCGCAATTAAGATGGAATAATTCTTTTGGTTAAAAACAAATTTATTGAAACAAAAAAGAATAGAAATTAGTAAAATATTTGCACGCCACTGAACAGTTAAGGGAATTAAAGGGAAAATAGAGCAATTGAATCGCAATTTATCATCGTCAGAGCAGGCCATAGATGACAAAAGAACGGCGATTGGTAGTGGGTACGTGTTTTGTTTAGGCCTATGTTCGTCTGTTTTAGGATGATATCAGAAAATCACATTATAACCGAAAACGGGGTACTCGTTTTTGTTTACCTTTCATCAACTTTTGACTTTTTCCATTTATCGGGCTAATGGCATAACACACAAATAAGTCGAACGTCTTTAAGTATGCAAATTTCTTCTTCCATCAGTAAGCACGCCAAAGTTTTCCTTATCTTGAAACGTATAAAAAAAAGTTATCAGGAACTAAACTCCCGAATCTGATCCCGATATTATCATAAAGCTATTTTTCAAGTGAGACATTCAGAGTAATTTGTTTCTCGCGGCGTAATGGAGCGTTTAATGAGGAGCTCGCCGCCGCCGGTGGCCAAGGGACCGGGAAATTGAATCGTTCCCGGCTTAGACACTTACGTCAGGACACTTCTTTAGGATATGCGTCTTCTCGAGTTAAGGAAACAAAGTCTAAAACGACTAAATTTAGAACCCAAACTTTATTGCATGCTCAATCCAAAAATATTTAAATCTTCTAAGCTACCAAATTTAAATTTAAATGCCTCGAAATCAAAAGAATTGCACATTTTTAGTTTTCCACTTAGGAAACAATTATTGCGCTCGCTCTTCGGGATTGAAATGTTAAAAGTCGTTGGGCTAATCACCGCGCGCTCGAGGAGCGCAGATATATTTCCAGAAATAAGGACCGATTGTTTATGATAAATGAAAAAAGGAAATAAAATGCGGTTCGAGATTTAATAATTGGCTCGTCTGAATTGAAAAATGAATTTTCCGTGGAAACTAAAGAGAGAAAAATGATTACTCGCGAACTAATGTGTAAAAGTGAAAAATAAAAAGCTTTAAAAATGCCTGTAATATATTAGATCGTAAAAACAATGAAGTAAAATCGTCAAAACGCATATTAAAGCGTTTTAAAAATAAAGAAAGATCATCCAATTTTCCACATCATTTGATCGCTATAACCTTAAAAACGTCCGATACATAAAATACGGTCAAGAAATTTCCGTTTATGCATTTCTAATGGCATCTATCTTGGCGGAAATGATGGAATGTTCTTTTGTCACCACGGGAGTGTTCATTTTCCGGCTGGATTGCGACCCGATAAAAAAGAGCGAGCGCAAAGAGCATGAAAATGGCCGCTATGAAGAGTAGTTTGTTACTTGTCTTGGGTCATTTAACAGATAAACGTTACTGAGTGGCCTTGACTTAACGATACCTTACGGCCCTTTAACGACGAATTGGTGTAAACGCTGCCTAAGATTCTCTTATTTTATCCCACAAATCTCAATCAAAAACAAATAAAAAAGAAAATGCAATTAACCGCATTCACTAATAACGAACGCTGTTACGGTTTTCCTTCCAATTCTTTCGGGCATTTTTTTAATTACTTACTTCCTTTTACAAATTGCTAATTTAAATTCTTATTTTATATGGCGATTTACTTTTATTTAAAATTGAAAACGACGAAATCCGATTGGAATTTTACAAAAGTTGAAGTTAAAGTTAAAATTAGCGTTATGTGTGATTAAATTTGTCTCGTAAATTTGCATCAGCCTATACATTTAAAATTAAATTCTTAAATACGATGGCGCATATACTAAAAATTTAAGAAATCAAATCGATTTCATAATCAAACCGTTAATGTCCACTTACCTAAAAGGTCCAATATCTTAGGAATTCGGAAAAAAGTTGGCAAAATCACTCAAAATTTGGTCAATTTGGCAAAATTCGCTAAATCGACAATAGGAAAAATAGACAATTACAAAAAGTTGGCAAATTCCCCCCCTCCCCCAAAGTTGGCTGGGCACGTCCCTGGTCCTATTTTACCAATAGAAAACGTTCGTTAACTCTAACAAGCCAATAGAAATTCACTTTTATTTTTAAAAGTTTTATGAAATCGGCTCTAACAGTGACAATAATGGAAACTTTTACAAAACATAATTTAAAAAAAGTTGAAACATTTGAGAAAAGTTATTCTTGCAATTTTAATATTCCAACCGCTTTCGATTATCCACTCATGCGACATTTTTTAGATACATATTCTTTTGCGAAACACCCTGTATATTTGAAGCATATTTGAAGCTGTCAAGTGAACCACATAGCAGAAGATTTTGATTAAGGGCCCGATCTATCATTACAACGAGAAATGTTTCCATAGGTGATGCAGTTACCTAGATTTACAATGTAATTATAAATGACGTCTTTTATTGGCTGGAAATAATTATAGAAAGATTTCGTTGGTTTTGTAACACGTTTTGTAAGTAATAATTTGAAATCATTCAAATTTGAAATCATTCAAATTATAATCGAAACAAATAGATATTTTAGATACAAGTTAGGAAAAATAACATTTTTCCATTCGTGGCAAAGTTTTGCGAATGAGGACGAAGGCCGAGTTCATAAACTGAGGCCGAGAATGGAAAAACTTCATTTACAGCACTTACATTTACAATTGTAGCATTTACATTTTAATTAATCGTGCGCTTTTGATATAAAATCGCTAATTAACATAATTAAAATTGTTAATCCACTATCAAATCCGATTAAATTTATATCATGCTCATGACGTCATGACCTTCGGAAAATTCTCCTGTTTCCGTTAAAAAAAACCATGGTTGCATCTATAACCAATTTTGAGCTGTAAATGAAGTTCAGAAACAGTCCTTAAAATCGCACTCTTAATTAATTGATGAGTTTCAAGCTATTGCAAAAAACTGAACACTTCTGTTTTGAAATACATTATTGGGATCTTCAGTGCTAGAATCAAGAGGCGAAGATCAAAAAGCTTCGAATCCCTGGTATTTTTCGATAAAAAGAATTGAAGCATCAAAAGTCATAAACTTTCTTCATTTTTACAGTTTAATCTTTGGTGTTTGCGTTAGCTCAGAAAAAATTCAAAGCCTGATACAACAACTGATAGTTTCCCCCCCCCCCGCACCTTCAAAATTAAAAATTATGCGGAAGAAAATATAATGAGTTTATGGATATTTTTATTTATATATTTTTTATTACGATGAGAAATTGAAAATTGAGACCTCTAAAATTGTAAGACCCTTGGTAGCTGAACCTCCCCCCCCCCTAACCCCGCCACCTATGAAAAGCACTGACTGTGAGTATCATCATAATAAAGAACATCTAAGATTTATCCATAAATCTTTGTCCGTGATGCAATCAAGGCTATACTCTGTTTACCCAACAGATGCACCTAAGCTCCTCCCCGAAATGTATTTGAGCCAATTGTAAACGGGAATTTCAAAATTCGAGCAATAGAAAAGTTCTATTCTATTTTTTGGGAGGAGCTTAGGTGCATGTGTTGCATAAACAAAGTATAGTTCGTTCATTTATTACTAAAGATAATCTAGCACAGATAACATTATAGTCTGATACCTTACCCAGATTGAAAAAACATGACTAGGAAGAATCACCGATGAATTGGGATACATGGAAAAGCCTTATAGAGGAGGGTTAAAGCTCTGCAAGAGCTGTTTATTTGGACATCTGGAGTAAGAAGTAAGTAAGTATTTATTACTGTACTCTCTTCACTCAACAGATGCAGCTAAGCCACTCCCCAAAAATTTATGCTTGCGCAGAACAATGAGCGCATAGAGCAATGAGCTTTCTTGTGTTAGTGTTGTTATTCGGATTTTCAAAATTCGAACAATAAAAAAATTTTATGCAAATATTGCATACTTTTTGGGAGTGGCTTACCTGCATGTTTAATGAATTAGTTTAATGAATTAGCGATGAGAAACTGAAAATTTAGATCCCTAAAATTGTGAAACCCTTAGCGGCTTTTATTTTATTGCAATGACAACGGGCTCTCAGCCTAGGGTGACCAGACGTTCCGTATTTTACGGGATTGTCCCAGATTTTCAGACTGCCACCCGTAGGAATACCCTGCGTTCCAGGCCCGTAGCCAGGGTTTCATTTCGGGGGGGGGGGGCACTTGTAAAAAACCTTTTGTAAAATGTAAAATTTTCGGTTGTTCCCCTTGCCCCCAAGTGCCCCCCCCTGGCTACGGGCCTGCTGCGTTCGTTTAGAAACTACTTTCGCTACCAAACGCTACCAAACGTTTTGGCTCCCCACCTAAATTTTTATAGCATTTGTAGCGACTGAAAGGGATGGAGCAAAAGCGTTTGGAAGCGAGTGGAAGCTTCTTCCCGAACGCAAAAGAAATATTTGGTAGCGTTCGGTAGCGAAAGTAGCTCCTACCCGAACGCGGGGTTATTAACATTCCATACCTTCTTTCGCAACCAGGGTCGTGATTGGCTGAAAATCGGTGTCCGTATGCTTCCAAGTAGGTCTAAAGTAAGGCTGGGAATTTTTAACATTTTTGTCAGTGGCGGATTTCCGAACAGGCGCAAGAGGCGTGCGCCTAGGGCCTCGCAAATCAAGGGGACTCAAAATAAGAAAAATTTAATTAATATTAATTAAATTTCTGTTGTAATAGACAAAGGAAAAGTAACGAAAAAAGTCTAAGCCCTAAGATACATTAGATTTGCAGTTATTTTGATTTTAGTGCAAATTTTGATTTAAATTTTTTGATAAAAATTCCATTTTGTTCAAATATTCTGAAACTTTATGAAAATATTAATTCCGTTGTAATAAACACAGGAAAAATAACGAAAAAATTCTAAGCCCTATTATGCCTTAGCTAATATTAACTATGTTATATAATAAACACAGGAAAAATAACTAAAGAATGCTAAGCCCTAAGATGTCTTGGATTTGCAGTTATTTTAATTTCAGTGCAATTTTTGATTTAAATTTTTTGATAAAAATTAAATTTTGTTCAAATATTTTGAAACTTTATGAAAATATTAACTATGTTGTAATAAACACAGGAAAAATAACTAAAAAATTCTAAGCCCTATTATGCCTTAGATTTGCAGTTATTTTGATTTCAGTGCAATTTTTGATTTAAATTTTGTGATAAAAAGTAAATTTTCTTCAAATATTTTGAAACTTGATGAAAATATTAACTATGTTATAATAAACACAGGAAAAATAACTAAAAAATTCTAAGCCCTAAGATGACTTGGATTTGCAGTTATTTTGATTTTAGTGCAATTTTTAGTAAAAAAAAAAAAGTATTAAAAAAAGAAATCGTCTGCGGCGGTGCTGGTTCTGGTGAGAACCAGGGGTTCAAATCAATTGCTATATGGAGTGTAGGATTAGTGAAAATACCTAGGGGGGGGGGCTCAAAATTGAATTGCGCCTGATGCCTCATAAGTTCTAAAACCGCCACTGATTTTTGTATTCGAATATTCGTTCAAGAAATTACAAGAATATTCAAATTATTCGAATATTCGAATGATTATTTGAATATTCAAATTACTCCAATATTCGAATAATCTTATGAATAATTTGAATATTCGAATAATTTGAATAGTGTCGTTGAGAAAATATTCATATTCGAATACTCGATTAGTTGATTATATTCGATTTTTTGCACCAGATAACATTTTTAGACCCTTTTTTTAATCTCTTGCTCTCCCATGGGGGGATTTGAAGGTTTGAACCCCCAAAACCACCCCCGTATATAGTAAGGCTGGGAATTTTTAACATTTTTGTATTTGAATATTTGTTAAAAAATTGACAAGAATATTCAAATTACTCGAATATAATCAACTAATCATTCGAATATTCAAATTACTCAAATATTCGAATAATCATTCGAAAAATTTGAATATTTGAATAATTTTGAATATTCGAATAATTTGAATAGTCCCGTTGAGAAAATATTCATATTCGAATATTCGAATACTCGATTAATAGCATAGTAAAAGAAATAATACAGTATGGACAGTCCCTGGTCGGCCCTTTGTTATTGGGTGTTCCAAAAAATCTGAAATAGTTTGAGTTCATATGTAGTACCCTAGAGGGCTACCTTTTGTTATTTATGAATTCTAACCTATAAGTTTGACGTTTCGTGAATAGTTTTCGTGTCACGTGTCGTGCGACCGACTGCGCCATCTGTGAACTCTCTTCGAAAGAACACCAAATACAATTGAAATAGACAGCGACATCTGTGAACACCTATACATTCTCAAACTATTTTCAGACATGCGTATAAAAATTTGGAACGGCAAAAATGCTCGACTGTCCATTAGTTGATTATATTCGATTTTGATTTCCAGCCTTAGTCTAAAGAGCGAAGAGTGGGGACCGACGCAACACCGTTAGTTGTACACCATCGCACAGTTAACATTATCGAGCTAATGTCACTTTTTAGAGGTATTTTTATCTTAAATTTGCCGAAAAGAAAAGATCCATCCCCTTACTAGCAGGGACTGCTGAGCAACTGAGCCAATATATAAAATTCATGGTTCTGATTGACAACTGACTCTTCTGCGCCTCCGCTTCGCTCCAGACGATGCAGAGTATCTTTGAAGTTAGAGTTCCATCCAGCATAATACCAGGTAAAATTGCGTACACTAAGAGATCTCCATTAGGGAGAAAAGCTCGTAAGGAATAGTTAATCGACATGAGGCGGAGTGCAATCTTAAGGCTTGTTAGGATTAAGCACTCAATAAACTTAAAGCTATTGAACTAGAAAATAGAACATTGAAGGAAAAAGTGGGGACCTTGCAGTTTCACAGTGGCAGGTGCACAGTTTTAAATGGTCGAAAGCTTGTGGAAACACAGATTCGCTAACACTATGCCACTGCTGGATTAGGCCTCCCCGAAGCATTGAAGAAGAAGGTGGAAGCACTTCAGATCGACAACGATGTCATTTAGGAGCCAAATGACGACCCAAACGTTAAACTGATGGGCAGCGACCACCTAAGCCCTGCATGACAAGAGTGCAGAGCCCAATTACACGTCTTTCTTCCTGTCCGTTTAATTTTGATGAATTAAAGACAGCATCATTTAAATTAATTGAACAAAAAAGCATTGAGTCACTTTGAGTAGCATGGATGGCCTATCTTCTAGGCGTTTTAGATTCTAAAGTCTAAGCTTCATATTAAATATTCAACATTTATATTAATTTATGTTAGGTGTAACTTTTGCAACACAGAAGCATTCTAAATTAAAATTATAATTGGTTTAATGAGCATCGCGATATTAATTTATAATAAACGAATTAAAATTTAATTAAAAATGAGGGATCAAGTAAAAAGAAATAAAATATCGTAAAATTGCATCGGTGTTCATTCCTTTTGGCTGCGTATTATTGGCAGTGTTTTAAATTTGAACCTAATCCAACTTAAAATGCCATTTCAGAGATCCGACTCCATCCTCTGTAAGTGCTACACTCACAGGATTTCACCTAAAAGAATTTTAAATTCTTAAGTAGCTCTTCTTTTTCTTTTTTAGGCTTAAAGGAAAAATCCACCGCTCTTTCTCTACTCGGAAAAACAGCACATTTTTAATTCCCACAGCCTTCCCAAGCTACATATATATTTTTTTTACTTTTTATTTTTCCAATTCTAACTACATTTTTACTTTACTTCATAAATTTAACACCACAGAAATGCGAATCGATCGATATTTAAATGGTAACTTGAACGCTTGATTAGGAATAAGAATTAAATGAGGATGCGGTTAACTATCCGATTTAATTTAGTGGACCTGGCGATTTGCTTATTTAACCTGCTAATTATGGTATTTCCTTTCATCTCACCGCCTCCAAGTGCCGCTTAGTGCCGAATTTTAATTAATTACGGAAGCAGTTAGGGCTCGGCTGCCCATTGGTCGAATTTTTATTGCATTTACAAAACCAAAGTTTTCCGAACGGAAACAAACTTCAAGTTTGGTACATTCGTCTTTAATTTTTAATTTGCTAAATTTCCCACGTCGCGTCGGCGACGTCTTGGAGGAAGGAGGAACGAGGTGGTTTAAAAATCTCGGAGCGTAGTCGTTAAGATGAAAAAAAGTATAACATAGTTTTAAAAAGTGTTAAGAACATTTGAAAAAATAAAAGCTTCGCTAGAGGGGATTCGATAATAAGCTTTTAAAAAAGTTTGAGCTTTGTGATAGTGTTTTGTCGATCCCTTGGGCGTTTCGCGCTACCAAAAACGGAACTAGAGCGTTTCAGATCCGATTAGTAAGTTAATTAAGTGCTTTTACTTAATTGGAACGACGATTTATTAATTACGAATTATAATTAAAATTATTTCAAATATCTTCGTCGTCTTTGTAGACCAAATTCAATTTTATAATTTCATGATTCGTTGCTGGAAGTAATTAAAGGGTAACGTTATTATGATAGCAAAAGTGTTTTAGAGAAAGAAATTGAAGCGAGGAAATTTTACTGCTGAAGAAGTTTGAATAGAGCGAAACACGTGTATGATTTCAGGGGCGGACTGGCCATTCCTAGTTGCAATGAACTGACGATTACCGCAAATGTTCTCTTCAAATTAAAAATATATAATGTGAACAACAATTGTAAATCAACTCACCCCATCAACTAAATTCTGACCAAGTCGTCATTTAATTCATTGCAGTTCATTCAAAAATGTTCATTATTCATCCTTTTTACCCCAGGTAAGATCTCGTGTTACTCCATTCTCCCCTACTAATACAAAATGGAACTTGTTCTTTTGGCGAAGAAGCAAGGAATGCAGTTTTAGGTCATGCCCAGGACCATACAGTGATAATTTATTATAGTTGGGACATGGGCAGAACCAAATAAAGAACCTTTCGCACCCTCGAGCACGGTCGAGTGTAACTGCGGTTGACTGCCTATAGTAACTCAAGCCAAGAGGTGGCGCTATTGCAAATATGCTTGCAAGCATGGACTCGTCCTGATTAATATTAGTTTCTGCACATTAACCACTCCCAACCACTAAGGATAAAATTACCTACACCACTCAAATGCTCGAGCGTAGGTAGGGTACAAAATGGCGCAACCGTTTCGGTACAGTCAGTTCGGCGCAAACCCGGCTCGGTGCGAGTTGAATAAGAAATATTAACAATTACCTTCGCCAAAAGCAAAAAGGTTGACAGTAATTCAACATGTAAACTCTGCCAAGGTCAACAAATAACTTAGTGTGGATGTTAGAACAACCAGGAACTCTGTTTACAGTCCACTCATTAAAAACATCCCTGAAGCCCGACAACCATCCCAACCGGGATATTAGAAAATGTGGGACTATTTCAGCATTGATGCTCGATAATTCTTGTTCGTGTAGTATTTAATTTTTACTTTTCATCTCCAACAAGTAATTTAGTGTAATGTTTAGAAATTTGACAGATTCTTAGCGTCGTGGTTCGGATTTCACGTTAAACTTTAGGTTCAATAAAAATGCAGAACGGGGCCGGATTACTACTGAATCTACACCTTTTTCCTAAAAGAGCAGCATAATAATTTGCTTCTAGCTTAAAAATAAGCTATAAAACATTATGTTACAGTGGCGCGCATGAATAGATTAGTGAGATTACAATATAAATACTGAACTGATTTTCACAAAAGTTTATAATTAAATTAACAGAAATACCTACAAGAATCATCAGTAAGTATTGGAAATGCCGTGGTCGGAAGCTTGAAACTTTGTATTAAACTGTTGCTTGCTTATAACTGGGGGGTATTCCAAACCCCCCAGGCCCCCCGGTTCCTATTGATGGTTTTTTGAGCAAATTAACTTATATGTACGTAATTATATTACTGGTGTTTATTTCAGATGGATAGCGCTCATTGTGCACGAGGATAGTAAACAGCGGCAGATTCAGATCCTTATATAATAATGGGGAGGGATGTGTTCAATAGGATGAAGCAACAATGAACAAAGCGATTAAAAATACGTGAAAAAGTTTTGACAAATCGATTAAAAAACAAGAAAAATCATCTTTTGTTACCTCTTCATAGCTGAGGGTAGACCCCCGCTTTCTCAGGGACCGGGGGGTCTGGGGGTACCCAAGTAGCATTTTGATGCTGAATTTCAGCAATTTGCTAGCAATTTGCAATTAAAAATTGCTATAGGCGCTGCCGCAGCCAACTAAATTGCTGCAAAATTGCCGCAATATTGCAGCAAAATTGCTAGCAGCTAGCAACTTTGCTTGCTGACAGCGCGCAAATTGCAAGCAAGCATTTGGTAGCAACTTGCAAGCAATTTAGGTATGCAATATTGCTGCAAAATATCTAGCTGATATTTTGCAATATTGCTGCAAAATTGTTGGCTGATATTTTGCAATATTGCTTTTATAATTTTACAAAATATTGCTGTTTTTTTTTTTAATGAAAAAGAAATTTTGTGGGCGAATAAAAAATTATTAATTAAATTTAAAAATATATTTTTATTTTTAATTCAGATATTAATTTGTTAGAATTTATTTTTAATTAACATTTTATTATTATTATTAACATTTTATTATTTAATATCTCAAATTATACCTACCTTTTTATTTTATTAATTAATTTTATTAATCTATTTTTAAATTATACCTACATTTTTTTTCCTACACGATGAATAATGCTGGAAATATAGTATCTGTAAAAATCACATAAATTAAATAATTTTTAAATTAAATTATACTCTTACCTAAAGGCTGAGGTGAGATTCGAACCTAGGACCTACCGCTTGGATGTATACGCATATAAAACGCTTAATCGATTCGACCACGCAGGCTTACATTAAATTAAGTTTAAAATGAAGACTTTATAAGTATTTTAAATTTACTCTTGCTTTAGCAATAGAAACTGTTTTAATTAAGGGTTTTTGAGGGAAATTTAAATTT
Organism: Rhagonycha lutea; assembly: GCA_958510855.1. Classification (NCBI taxonomy): domain Eukaryota; kingdom Metazoa; phylum Arthropoda; class Insecta; order Coleoptera; family Cantharidae; genus Rhagonycha; species Rhagonycha lutea. The sequence continues at coordinate 31,777,634 of OY294041.1, forward strand.
CTTCTTAATCTTTTTAAATACATGTTAGTAAATGGCTGATTGGATAAATCAATGTTAGGAAAACACTTTAGTATAGGTAAATGGAATTAAAGAATTCTTACATACACAAATCAAACAAAATACAACTAAAATCGTAAAAATGGCTAACTCACGATCGTGGGATAACTATATAATACAAAATGCAGGAATCAAAAGAGCTAAATTGATAAATAATATCGATTTTATCAGTCTTCTCAAAAAGTTTAAAAGAAGTGACACATATAGAAGACATGAAAATCATACAAACAGATATTCCGACGGTCAATCCGACAACACGTGACAATGATAATATGAATTGTTTGCATGTTATTTCAGCTTGCAATTTACTATAACAATTTTTAGGCGCTATTTGCAAGCAATTTGCTAGCAATATCTTTGGCGCAATTTGCTAGCAATTTTTAGGCGCTATTTGCAAGCAATATGCTAGCAATATTTTTGGCGCAATTTGCTAGCAATTTTTAGGCGCTATTTGCAAGCAATATGCTAGCAATATTTTTGGCGCAATTTGCTAGCAATTTTTAGGCGCTATTTGCAAGCAGTTTGCTAGCAATTTTGAAGCGCAATTCCGACGGTCAATCCGACAACACGTGACAATGATAATATGAATTGTTTGCATGTTATTTCAGCTTGCAATTTACTATAACAATTTTTAGGCGCTATTTGCAAGCAATTTGCTAGCAATATTTTTGGCGCAATTTGCTAGCAATTTTTAGGCGCTATTTGCAAGCAATATGCTAGCAATATTTTTGGCGCAATTTGCTAGCAATTTTTAGGCGCTATTTGCAAGCAATATGCTAGCAATATTTTTGGCGCAATTTGCTAGCAATTTTTAGGCGCTATTTGCAAGCAGTTTGCTAGCAATTTTGAAGCGCAATTTGCCAGCAATTTTTAAGCGCTATTTGCAAGCAACTTGCAAGCTATTTATGCACCGCTGTAGCAATTTTGCATATTGCGCCAAAATAGGCAGCAATTTGCAAGCAATATTGCAGCAATTGAAAATTGGTAGTCAAAAATGCTACTTGGGTATAGAATACCCCCCAGCTGTAAGTAATCAACTAAACAACTTTTTAGAATGAAATTTAAGCGGCGTAGATGTTGAAAGGGATTGAAGCGAGTAAGGGACCCTTGGGGTACACTTGGCTGATGGTCCTAATGGAGGAGCGGGCACCGCTGAGTTTGACTCTAAACTTTCGGTCCTTGCGATAGGATGCTAGAAGATGGATGAGTCTGGGGGTTTGTGCCAGCCTAAAACAATTTAAAAATTAATCCAAAATGAAAAATTTAATCAAAAGCTTTCGATACGACAAGAAACGTCGCTAGTTATCTCTGTTGCCACGCGAAGGACTCGGTGAGTGGTCGAGTGTCCTGACGGGAATCCAAACTGCTCATCTTGAATGATCTTGGGTTCAGCTACGGCTTCGTTGAGGCGGTTGAGGATTATTCGTTCCGCTATCTTGGCCACTGTGGGAAGAAGTCTGATTGGTCGGTATTTTTTCCTTAGGGTTTTGCACATTCCAGGTTTCGGTACAACGATTTTTTCATATTATATAACATAGCATAGCACATCTTTGTGTACGGAGCACATCGCGAGCAAAGCTCACCTCACTTCCTTCGTTGTAACAATGACCTAGCGGTTAGAATTAGAATTTTTACGGCATTTACAGATATCTACTCTATATATATAAAAAGATAAGAAAAATATGCAACGTTTTTATGCAACGTTTTTGTGCAACGTTTTTATGCAACGTTTTTATGCAACGCTGAGAACAGCTATTGGACGACACCAAATCAACATTATAATCACATCAACGGACGAATCAAAGCAAAGCAAAGCAAAGCAAAGCAAAGCAAAGCAAAGCAAAGCAAAGCAAAGCAAAGCAAAGCAAATAGCAAAGCAAAAGCAAGGCAACAAAACCATGCGACGCAAAAACACAAAGATTGAAAGATTTATGTAAATGCAAAAATCCGTTTGGTGGCAAATTTGTTATTTTCGGTGGTGACTTTCGTCAAGTTTTACCTGTTATAAAATACGCTTCACCTGTGGAGATAGTCAATTATACTTTAAAGTCAACATCAATTTGGCCAAGCAACATTATATTATTGAAAATACCGAATAGCTGGAAATCTACAAATATAATTCAGGGACACGGACAACTCGGCACCGGGAAAACTCGGCACCGGCATAACTCGGCACCGGGGAAACTCAGTTCCGGGCTAACTTGGCACCAGTTGAAAAACTTAAAAAATATATATGAGGATCATTATTAAAAGGTAGATCCCGGTCGAGGCTAGGTTAGTGTTAGGAAACGACTTGTTTTTTAAAAGAGAAAGTCATTTGACATAATATGGTCACGTACCGAAAAGAAATGCGAGATTCACCCCATTCCCAGTAGCACAATTTGCCCAGTTGGAAGGCCCTAAGGGAATGTTTTTAAGGAGTTTAGTGCTGCAAAAATGGCTCTGGAGCGGACTCGGCACCAGTTGAAAAACTTTAAAAAAATTAAAATATAAAAAATTTATTATATTAAAGAAATTATATATCTTTTTATAATTCACTTTCCGGAACAAACGCTACCGAAGTTATCATACGTGACTTTGCGACGGAAATGGTCTTAAAAATCCGAGGTGACCTTCTCTTTTAAAAAAAAGTCGTTTCCTAACACTAACACTAACCTAGCCTCGACCGGGATCTACCTTTTAATAATAATCCTCATACATTTTTTAAAAGTTTTTAACTGGTGCCAAGTTATCCCGGAGCTGAGTTTCCCCGGTGCCGAGTTGTCCGGTGCCGAGTTGTCCGGTACCGAGTTGTCCTGTACCGTATAATTCAGGACATTTACAGCAATTCAATTGCTTCTAATGCCGATCTCTCCGACAGAATTATATTAGCCTGCCACAATGATGATGTTCGGGCGAGATTCATACCTACTTAAGTCAAGATATAGCTAAACATCGAGGGGTCGATCAAACAGAAGAGGGCATTCGGTTGGAATATGAAGTCGAATAATTAAATTCATTGAATTTCCCTGGTTTTCCGGTACACAAATCAAAACTTAAAATAGGATCTGTTGTTATGCTAGCAGAGCTTTAACAAAGTTGGTATATACATCGATAGGCCTTTGTTTAGTCATGGACAGTTATATGTAGCAGTATCAAGATGTCGAGCGAAGGATGGAATACAAATTCAAAGTGAAAGCAACATAAAAAATGTTGTATGGAAATAAGTTTTATAACTTGAAGTTATTAGGGCCGCAAAGCGGCCCTGGGGGTTGGGCCACATTATAAATTTACATCGTTTCAAAAATTTTAGACAAAATTTGTTGCTGACCCCCTCCTTAAAAATCGGCCCTTACGATTAGAATTTTTTCACCATTTTTGTAGTATTTGCAAGTATAACAGTAATATATTTACCAAGTTTCAAAAGTTTTAAAGAAAGTTTCAATTGTGTAGTACCCCCCGCCCCGCCCTCAAAAATCGCCACTTATAATTTGAATTTTTTCACTATTTTTTCATGTTCAGAAGTATAACGGAAATAGATTGACCTAGTTTCAAAAATTTAAAAAAAAAAGTGGTGCCCACCTCCTTCAAAAGTAGCCCATTGCGATTAGAATTCTTTCACAATTTTTGTATTATTTGCTAGTTTAACAGTAATATATTTATCAAGTTTCAAAAATTTTAAACAAAGTTTCTATTATTGTGTATTCCCCCCAACCTCAAAAATCGCCCCTTATAATTATAATTTTTTCACTATTTTTGCAGTGTTTAAATGTATAACGGAAATAGATTTACCAAGTTTCAAAATTTAAAAAAAAAGTGATGCCCCCCCCCCTCAAAAGTAGCACATTGAGATTAGAATAAATTGTATCACTATTTTTGCAATAACCATAGATTTAAGATTAATAAATTTACATACTTTCAAAAATTTTATAAATGAAGTTCTACGATGAAGCTCTTGATCGGAGATTAATAAGACATTTCTAACCCAAAATTTTACGGCAAAAACAAACAAAACAAAAACAAAATTGGATATTTTGATTTACAATAATATTATTTCTTCAGTTATCAAATTATGGTTAACTTACAGAATTTACAAAAATAATTTAATATCATCTCTCATCTCAAAGTAAACAAGTAAAAACGTCAGCTAATCTATGATTAGGGAAGTTTTTATGAAACCGGCTAGGAATCTGGGAAAAAGTACGGTAGCAAAAACTTTGTAAGTTGTTGAAAAATCATTCCATTTATTTAAAATTGAAAACCCACTCAGAATACCCCACATTAAAATTCCCCACATTTTTTCATAATTTTTATAATGTTTGTGGGTTTGCTAATAAAAATATTAATAACAAAATTTTTACTATTTACGCCATCAAAGCTATCTCCTTACGTTTCGAATTTTTTTCACTAGTTTCGCAATGTTGACAAATAAAACATTAATATATTTACAAAGTTGCTAGTATTTTAAATAACATTGTTATTGCTGACCCCCTCAAAATTCCCCTCTTTTGCGATTAGAATTTTTTCACTATTTTTGCGGCATTCACAGATATAACTTTATAAAGTTGCATAGATTCAAAAATTTTAGACATAAGTTTCGTTGCTGCCCCCCCCTCAAGAATCGCCCCCTAACCATCCCCAAGCTTTTTAAATTTTTTCAATATTTTTGTAGTATTCACAAGTATAACAGTAATAATATAGGGTGGCCCTTTGAAAACGAAACAGACGGGATTGTGGCCAGCAGAATTTTTTTTTCAAGAAATGCAAAAACACGTCAACTTTATCATCGAGGGGGACAACTTTTGCGACCAATGTCACTCCCGTATTGTTTCATCCCTTCGTGCTGTGATGACAACCCCTGAAATGTTAATAGGGATGATATGTCAAGTGACACCTCATTTGAAAGGTCTTGCTTCCCTGAATTCAGCGAAATAATTTTTTTGAAGTTTTGTAGTTTTGTACTTGTACTAGATAATAACATAAATACGATATTTAACATTTGAAGGGTCCACTGGAAGAACGATGAGACTCCATTTTTTTCAAAATCGATATTTTATCGGAATCTCTTAGCTTGTAACATAAGCTATGAACATACCAATCCTCACAGGAAACAAACAATGAAATTCCACTAAAAACTGCGGTTGAAAATAGGCAGCATAATGTAACGTTACGTGTTTTGAAGAGTTGTGAAACTTTAAACCTCGTTTTACTCGACTATTTAAAAATGTGACCCTCATCGTTCTTCCAGTGGACCCTTCATTTATTATCAACTTTAAAAATTGACAGCAAACTTTTATAAAATAAATTTATTAATGCGCATGACTCTGATTATCAGTTTGAGAAAAATCCTCAAACTGCTCTGGCTATCAGCAAACCGTTTGAAAACGGTTTTGATTACTGTAGAAACACCAGACTATTAGTCACAGTTTGATCAAACCGCTGTAACAACGCGGTTTTAAATCTGCGCATGCGTCTGACGGTTTGCGAACGGTTTCAAACTGCTGAAGAAACAAACCTTATATTTATTTAAAATTAAAAAACCACTCAGAATACTCCACATTCAAATCTCTCAGATTAACTGAAAGACGAACGATCATCGTTGATCTCAGGTGCTCATATTTGAGCATCTTTGATCCATCTCACGCTCAGAATGTGAAGTTTCAACTCCTCATCATGGTTGCTACTACTCAATAAATGAATACTGAGTATGTGAAGATATACTACAGAAATGATCCTGTGAAGTATGATCTTCATTTTTTTCAATTTTTTTTCCTTTATCTGAAGTAGTCTTGATAACTTAACCAGGTAGTTTGCAACAGAAACGCCACCTATTGACGTAGTAGTATTTTTTTGTTATGGGTACACAGAGCGATAATGAAAAATGTGATCGCACCTGGAACTTAAGCTGGGTTGACATGACAAAATACTTTCCGCGTAAACTTAAACTTAAAACCGTGTAAACTGTTTTTAAACACGTTTGATCTCACCACGAACGCAGTTTTATCAGTTTGTGGCAAGAAATTACGATTCGTATTTCATGAAACAGCAGTTTACAAGGTGCGTATTTTATGAAAACGTGGCTCACGGCCGTGGCTCACATCCCATGTCAACCCAGCTTTATTCTATGCCTGGAACCCATTAAGTTCTGACCCCACCTCGTATATTCTCCAACTTGCGCGTTATGCAACACAAAGTGCAGAAATAAGGTTATGATTTTAAAAATCAAGTTTTTTTAATTGTAATTATTTATTTTAGAAACTTAATTACCAACGCCGAAATGCAAATAGTACAAAATTCGGTGCTGTTGCTTAAAGCAGAGAAATCGGAACACGAACCAGACAAATACGAGGTTATGTTGTCCAACCATGGATTTGATGTTCAATATTTGAAAACCCTACAATTTACCTTTAAGCAACTCGATGTACTTGGTGAAAAATTGTCGTCGCCACAACTCTACGGTGGTTTAATTTTCACAACCCCTCGAAGTGTGAAAGCTGCTAAAAGTTCGTGCAATGGTCACCTTTCGGTGGAGTGGCACGAAAAAACGAATTATGTGGTTGGTGAAACAACCCACGAGTTGATTTTGAAAACTATGGGTTTAAATTGCGTTGGACGTGAGTCTGGCAATGGTAAAAATTTAGCGGAGGTAATAATTGCAGGTATTTGAGGTTTTTAGATCTCGAACGCACAAACTCGGGTTGATTTTTGCAGATGAAAGTAGAACAGGGAAGCCTTTACTGTTTCCTTGTGGAAATCTAACGACGGAGACTTTAATTGAGAGGTTAAGGCAGGAGGGGGTGGTGGTTGATGCTCTAACTGTGTACGATACGACTGCTAATCCAAACCTTGAGGAAGACTTTCGTGAATTGACGTTCAACTTTAGTAAAATTCCTGAATATTTTGTTTACTTCAGTCCTTCTGGTGTTTCCAGCACACTGGAATGTCTGCACAAATTGAAGGACTTGGATGTTAAAGTAAGTTTTTTGAGGAGAAAGGAGTTTTGTTTTTGTATCTCTTGGGTTACAGTTTATTGCGATTGGGCCGACCACCGAAGATGCGTTAAAAAAAGAGAATATTTCTGTGCATGCGGTTTGTGCCAAACCAACTCCTAATGATCTGTTAAATTCCTTAAAGAGGTGATTGAATGAAAAAGTAAAGTTGAACTGTGATAATAATAGAAGAATATTTGGTTGTATATTAAACTTTGTTGTTTTTATCAAATTCCTGAACATTTTTGATATTACCTTAGATGAAAGAACGTCTCCTGGTGTTGGAGAAATAAATTAGCTTAATTGCCCTGCTCTTTAGAGAATTAGAAAAAGTACAGCCGCTCCACATCCCATGACTTGAATGGATGGAGCCCCCCCCCCCCCCCGAACAGTGAGACTGATCAAAGATGCTCAGGTATTGAGCACCTGAGATGAACAATGTTAAATAAACAAAAGCAAAATTAAAGAAACAATTTTAAATAAATGGAACTACATTTCAACCTACAAAAGTTTGTTACTTTTATTTGCTCTCTTTTTCAAGGTAATTGGAACATTTGCCTAATAAAAAGTTCAAAAGATTGGCATTAAATTGGAAGATTTTCCAATACAAATCCAAAGACGAAATCACAAGGCAGCCATTCCGCCCCTAGACGATTATCAATCATAATTCTTCCGATTTTTTAACAAACTTTTGATGCACTTGAAAATAAGCAAATGCTACGGGGCCCGCGTCTTTGTCTTTTGCCTGCACTGCTTAAAGCTAAGGCAATTAATGTAGTTAGAATTTTTTCGTTAATTTTTCTGTGTTTATTATAATAGAAATAATAATTTCACGAAATTTCAAAATATTTGAACAATATTTAACTTTTATAAAATAATTTTTAAAAAGTCGTACTGAAATAAAAATATAATTAAATCTAAGGTAATTTATGGCGTAGAATTTTTTCATTATTTTTCCTGTCTTTATTACAATATAAAGAGTATAAGCATGAAGTACCAGAATATTTGAACAATATTTAATTTTTTACAAAAATTTTAATAAAAATTCGCACACAAGTCCAAATAATCTTAAATCTCAGGTAATCTAGGCCTTAACATTTTTTCATTATTTTTCGGGTCATTGTTATAATCGAATTAGTATTTTTTTATAAAGTAGCAGCATATTTGAACAATATTTAATTTTTATCCAAAAAAAATCAAGATTCGCACGGAAATCAAAATAATCTTAAATCTAAGGTAATTTAAGGCGTAGAATTTTTTCAATAATTTTCGGGTCTTAGTTATGGTTATGACAGAATTAGTGTTTTTATGAAGTGCCAAAATATTTGAACAAAATTTAATTTTTATCAAAAACTTTGAATAAAAAATTGCACTAAAAATCAAAATATTCTGAAATCCATGGTAATTTAGGGCATAGAATTTTTTCGTTATTTTTCCTGTATTTATTTCAATATAAAGAGTGTAAGTATGAAGTACCAGAATATTTGAACAATATTTAATTTTTATCCGAAAAAAAATCGAAATGCGCACTCAAGTCAAAATAATCTTAAATCTCAGGTAATCTAGGCCTTAGAATTTTTTCATTATTTTTCGGGTCATTGTTATAATCGAATTAGTATTTTTTTATAAAGTACCATCATATTTGAACAATATTTAATTTTTATCAAAAAAAAAATCAAGATTCGCACTGAAAACCAAATAATCTTAAATCTAAGGTAATTTAGGGCGTAGAATTTTTTCAATAATTTTCGGGTCTTTGTTAAGACAGAATTAGTGTTTTTATGAAGTGCCAAAATATTTGAACAAAATTTAATTTATATCAAAAACTTTGAATAAAAAATCGCACTAAAAATCAAAATATTCTTAAATCCATGATAATTTAGGGCGTAGAATTTTTTCATTATTTTTCCTGTATTTATTGCAATATAAAGAGTATAAGTATGAAGTACCAAAATATTTGAACAATATTTAATTTTTATCCGAAAAAAAATCGAAATGCGCACTCAAGTCAAAATAATCTTAAATCTCAGGTAATCTATGCCTTAGAATTTTTTCATTATTTTTCGGGTCATTGTTATAATCGAATTAGTATTTTCTTATAAAGTAGCAGCATAATATTTAAAAAATATTTAATTTTTATCCTAAAAAAAATCAAGATTCGCACGGAAATCAAAATAATCTTAAATATAAGGTAATTTAAGAATTTTTTCAATAATTTTCGGGTCTTTGTTATGACAGAATTAGTGTTTATATGAAATGACAAAATATTTGAACAAAATTTAATTTTTATCAAAAACTTTGAATAAAAAATTGCACTAAAAATCAAAATAGTCTTAAATCCTTGGTAATTTAGGGCATAGAATTTTTTCTATTGCAATATAAAGAGTGTAAGTATGAAGTACCAGAATATTTGAACAATATTTAATTTTTATCCAAAAAAAAATCAAGATTCGCACTGAAAACCAAATAATCTTAAATCTAAGGTAATTTAGGGCGTAGAATTTTTTCAATAATTTTCGGGTCTTTGTTAAGACAGAATTAGTGTTTTTATGAAGTGCCAAAATATTTGAACAAAATTTAATTTATATCAAAAACTTTGAATAAAAAATCGCACTAAAAATCAAAATATTCTTAAATCCATGGTAATTTAGGGCGTAGAATTTTTTCATTATTTTTCCTGTATTTATTGCAATATAAAGAGTATAAGTATGAAGTACCAAAATATTTGAACAATATTTAATTTTTATCCGAAAAAAAATCAAAATGCGCACTCAAGTCAAAATAATCTTAAATCTAAGGTAATCTATGCCTTAGAATTTTTTCATTATTTTTCGGGTCATTGTTATAATCGAATTAGTATTTTCTTATAAAGTAGCAGCATAATATTTAAACAATATTTAATTTTTATCCTAAAAAAAATCAAGATTCGCACGGAAATCAAAATAATCTTAAATATAAGGTAATTTATGAATTTTTTCAATAATTTTCGGGTCTTTGTTATGACAGAATTAGTGTTTATATGAAATGACAAAATATTTGAACAAAATTTAATTTTTATCAAAAATTTTGAATAAAAAATTGCACTAAAAATCAAAATAGTCTTAAATCCTTGGTAATTTAGGGCATAGAATTTTTTCGTTATTTTTCCTGTATTTATTGCAATATAAAGAGTATAAGTATGAAGTACCAAAATATTTGAACAATATTTAATTTTTATCCGAAAAAAAATCAAAATGCGCACTCAAGTCAAAATAATCTTAAATCTAAGGTAATCTATGCCTTAGAATTTTTTCATTATTTTTCGGGTCATTGTTATAATCGAATTAGTATTTTCTTATAAAGTAGCAGCATAATATTTAAACAATATTTAATTTTTATCCTAAAAAAAATCAAGATTCGCACGGAAATCAAAATAATCTTAAATATAAGGTAATTTAAGAATTTTTTCAATAATTTTCGGGTCTTTGTTATGACAGAATTAGTGTTTATATGAAATGACAAAATATTTGAACAAAATTTAATTTTTATCAAAAATTTTGAATAAAAAATTGCACTAAAAATCAAAATAGTCTTAAATCCTTGGTAATTTAGGGCATAGAATTTTTTCGTTATTTTTCCTGTATTTATTGCAATATAAAGAGTGTAAGTATGAAGTACCAGAATATTTGAACAATATTTAATTTTTATCCGAAAAAAAATCGAAATGCGCACTCAAGTCAAAATAATCTTAAATCTCAGGTAATCTAGGCCTTAGAATTTTTTCTTTATTTTTCGAGTCATTGTTATGATCGAATTAATATTTTTTATAAAGTATCTACCAGCATATTTGAACAAAATTTAATTTTTATCAAAAAATTTTAATAAAAAATCGCACCGAAATCAAAATATCCTTAAATCTAAGGTAATTTAGGGCGTAGAATTTGTTCGTTATTTTTCCTGTATTTATTGCAATATAAAGAGTATAAGTATGAAGTACCACAATATTTAATTTTTATTCGAAAAAAAATCAAAATGCGCACTCAAGTCAAAATAATCTTAAATCTCAGGTAATCTAGGCCTTAGAATTTTTTCATTATTTTTCGAGTCATTGTTAAGATCGAATTAATTTTTTTTATAAAGTAGCAGCATATTTTAACAAAATGTAATTTTTATCAAAAAATGTTAATAAAAAATTGCAATGCAATTAAAATATCCCTTAAATCTAAGGTAATTTAGGGCGTAGAATTTTTTCTATTTTTCCTGTCTTTATTACAATATAAAGAGTTTAAGCATGAAGTACCAGAATATTTGAACAATATTTAATTTTTTACAAAAAATTTAAATAAAAAATCGTACTCAAGTCAAAATAATCTTAAATCTCAGGTAATCTAAGCCTTAGAACTTTATCATTATTTTTCGAGTCATTGTTATGATCGAATTAGTATTTTTTATAAAGTAGCAGCATATTTGAATAACATTTAATTTGTATCCAAAAAATAATCAAAATTCGCACTGAAATCAAAATAATCTTAAATCTAAGGTAATTAATTTAGGGCGTAGAATTTTTTCATTAGTTTTCCTGTCTTTATTGCAATATAAAAAGTATAAGCATGAAGTACCAGAATATTTGAACAATATTTAATATTTTTACAAAAAATTTAAATATAAAATCGCACTCAAGTCAAAATAATCTTAAATCTCAGGTAATCTAGTCCTTAGAATTGTTTCATTATTTTTCCTGGCTTTATAATAAATAATAATAATAATAACGTTTATTTAGCCTCTGGCTATACATTAACACAAACAGAAAACAAAAGAAACAATAATATATAACAAAATAAATCTAAAATGCATATTATATACAAAATACACTATTCATCAAAGCTTATCGTCCCAAGATAACTCTTCAATTGTTTCTTGAACCCGTTGATACTGTCGCAATTCCGTAACTGCTCAGGCAACTCATTGTACCGTACTGCACCTCGAAAAAAGATTGTATTTCGGGCAAAAGCAGTGTTCACTCGCCCCAATACAATCCTATTCCCGTTCCTGGTATCATGCTGATGGACCTCGTTAAACGTCCTTATAATGCCATCAAAATATTGGGGCATCATTCCCAACATGACCTTGCGAATAAATAAAAGCACCTGGTAATCTACCATTTGCTTTATGTCCAACCACTCGAGTTCCCTCAGCATATCACTAATTCTGGTATACCGATCCACCTTCAAAATAGTTCTCATTGCCCTATTCTGAAGTACCTGCAGTCTATTTAGTTCCGTTTCATTTGCCATAAAAAACACAGTTCCTATATACAGAAAATGCGGCAGAACAATCGAATTATAAATGGTTAATCTTGTCTGTCTAGATGTGAAGGTACTACATCTACTCAGTACACCTAGTTTCCTTGCAACTTTTTTGCAAATATAGTCAATATGAGCTTTAAAATTCAATTTATTGTCAATGACTAGCCCCAAATATTTCATACTATCCACTATTTCCACATCTGCTCCTTCACAACTAATTCCCAAATTCTGCCTTCTAAATGCTTCCTTCAATTTTTCTTTACCCAATATCATTCCTTTTGTTTTATTAACGTTTAACTTTAATTTATTCCCGTTTAACCACCTAACCAACCATCCAAGTTCGGTATTCAGTTGCTCGATTATTGCTCTTATTTGGAATTCGCTACCTGTCACATACACCAACGTATCATCTGCAAATAGGTGGAATCTTAGTTTATTAAAGATTGTATTCATATCATTTATAAACATTATAAACAATAGGGGACCAAGTATGCTTCCTTGCGGTATCCCATCTCCTACCTCCATTTCTTCCGATAGAGCCGATTGAAACTTCACTTTTTGTTTTCTATTCGATAGGTAACATTCCATCCACTTTAGTACCTTACCCGACAGACCAAATAATGTTTTCAGTTTTTTAATCAACAGCTTCCTATCTATTGTTTCGAAAGCTCTCATAAGGTCCAAAAACACCACTATTATTAACAGATCCTGATCAATATCTCCCTTCCATTCCTGAATTAATAACTGGATTACCGTTTCACAACTATAACCTTTTCTAAATCCCGATTGGAATACTGTTAACAATTTATTTTTCATTATGTGCTCTCTGAGCTGCAAATATACTACATTTTCCAAGACTTTGCCAATGGCATCCAACATGTTGATTGGTCGAAACTCCTCTGCCTTCTTTGTATTTATAATTTTCTCAATAGGTATGATGGTGGCAATTTTCCATACATCGGGTACCGTTCCAGTTTCCGGGCTTGACTTGTTCTTCATTGTCATGACTATTTCGTAAAGTTGGTTTTTATCTAAAAGTTTAAAGTCTTCAAATGTTGTCCCCATTTGTATGTCATTCAATTTTATGTCCACTTGAGGTATTGAGTCCACTATCTTTCCAATGCTACTAATAAAGTAATTGTTAAATTTTTCTGCAATGCTGGTTTCTTCCACACATATTTCACCGTTGAAATAAATTTCATTAATTTTATCTTTTTGTGGGGACGATATCAAATTCTTCAAAGTTTTCCACATTTTACGTTTATAAAAGTGATAATATTTCAATGAAATTCCAGAATATTTGAACAATATATAATTTTTATCAAGTTAAAAAATTAATTGTATTGAAATCAAAATAACCTTAAATCTAAGGCAATTTAGGGCTTAGAATTTTTTCGATATTTTTCCTATTATTATCATAAAAATGATAGTATTTTCATGAAATTCTAGATTATTTGGACAATTATTAATTTTTATTATAAAATTAAAGAAAAAATCGCACTGAATTCAAAATAACTTTAAATCTAATCAATTTAAATTTAGGTGTTTTCCATTATTTTTCGTGTCTTTTTTATAACGGTGATAAATTTTCATGAAATTCCAGAATATTTGGACTTTTTATCAACATTTTTTTAAAAAATCGCACTGAATTCAAAATAACCCTAAAATCTAAACGCTCAGAATTTTTTCGTTTTTTTTTCCTGTATTTATTATTATTTCAACAAAATTTTATTTTCATCAAACTATTTAATTAAAAATTCGCACTGGAATCACAACAACTTTAAATACAATGCTGATTAGCACAGTAGAGAATGCTGTGGGTCCTGCGCCCAGCAGAAAATATGTTTTTAAAGTAGAAAAAGATCAAAAAAAAGTAGACGGGTAAAAGGGGGCAATTACCGCTTTGAAAAACCCAAAAAAGCATTCGTGACACAAAATGAAAGACGAAAATTCACCTTGAAGACTTCCATTTAATATTGTAAAAAAAAATTCAATTTGTATTCACATAAGAAAGACAAAATAATATCGCTATCACAATATTAACAAAAACTAACACTAAATTACTAATACATTTATGAAGAACGAATCTCTGTAAAAAAGGCACGTTTTTAAATTTTCCAGTTCAGCCTTGTTCAATTTTCTATCCCTGAGAGGCCAATGACAAATTTTATAACGTCGCTTCCTGAAATCCATATCGGAATTTATCTAAGCTTTCACACAGCGTCCTCACGCTCTCCTCGCTATCATAATCCTTATTCAAATACAACACTTTCAGCTTGCCCTCAGAGTAACTCTCCACGATCGTTAACTTTTGGAAATATTTCAACGCATTTCGTATCGAATCACTTGAAATACTTTCATCTAAAACAACCAATCAAATCCCTCAACTTACACAAAATCGTCGCACTTACCGTAAGTAATATATCCATTCTTTAATTGTTCCGTCATTTCGTCCAAAACCTCCTTGATGAAAACGCTTTCGAGGAGCGAATCTCTCACCAGTTTCGATAAGCAAAACGCTGTAATCGAATAAGATTCTATTAAAGGAACCAATAACCCCTTCAAAAAGGTTAAATAGCTGCGGGGTGCTTCTCCTTCGTTAAGTTCCAAACGTTTGGCTTGGTACCGAATTTCCTCATCATCTTCGAGCATATGACTTGCGAAATTTCGAAGTCGAGTCTTTTCGACCGTATCGTCACTATTCTAAAAGAAACGGTTAAAAAAACAACCCAAATTTGTACAATATTGCTTTACCGAGAGGAACAATTCTTTCGACAACGTTAAATTTTGTATGCAGTTCAGAATCGCTGTATCCAACCGAAGGCAGGGTTTATGGAAAATAAATTCGTACTGCAAAATATTGATGAGTTCGGTGCTTGCTTCGATGAGATCGTCTTCGGAGACCCAGCCTCGACTGAGGTCGAAAGAATGTAATGCTAATGCGACGGCGGCATCTAAAGCATAGTGAGTGGTGAGGGTATTGCTGTAGTAGTTGAGTTCGATGATGTGCGGTAATTCGAAGACTGGTTTGATTATGTCCTCATCGTTCACTTCTTCCTTACGCACTAAATTTAATCCTAAAATGTCGATCTGAAAATTTACAAGCGTTAAAAGGTTGACACGGTCGTAAATGGGGTAGGTATAATTACCGCATACAAGATGACGTCTTTTGAACTACCGGTAAAACCGCACTCCTTTTGTTTTAAGTTCAAATCGCGTCGTAGTTCGTCTAAACTGGCAGCCAATTTCGTTAGTTCGACGCCGTCTCTGAATTTGTGCAAGAGGAGGAAAGCAATTGCGTTGGTTGACATTATGGACGTCGAATGCGTGCAATCTGGAAAACGTAAAAATATAGTACATATTTTTGATTAATTGTGATTCTAATTAGAGATTATGTTAATTGAATTATTCAAAATTATTCCCATAACTCTCAAAAGTTTCTCAACATTAAAAAGGCAAATCAGAATTCTTTCCTTGGGTTTACTTGGACCAGTGGCTTCCTAACTTTATGTTACTACCATACCCCCCCTTAAAAAATCACCCCTTGCTATTCCAATTTTTTTCCCTATTTTTTCAATATTCATAGATTTAAATTACGAAATGTTTTTGTATTATTATTCAAAATTATTCTTGAAAAGGGAATCTTTTGCTTACTTACAACTGGAGGGTATTTCAGACCCCCCGGTTTCTTTCCCCACCTGGCAATTTTAGATTCAATTTCGGATTGCACAATTCAAAATTTAATAATTTTAAATTAAAAGTTATCCTAGTGACGTAGCCAGCTGTGAGTGCCACTGCCCCTTAGACTGCTGATTTCCCCTGAATCCATATCATATCCGTGCCATTATTACTACTCATTAATCTATTTCTGTTGTTTCAACCCCTTTTAACTAAAATTGACCTTAGAATTTAGAGCATATGAGCGTCTAGAATATTGAGGAGTGGGATTATAATAGCGGATTATCAACGAAACTAAGAAAAGTTATTTGAGGTATTTTAGTTCCAAATAGCATCACCACAAACATATTATTTTAATTTTTCAAAATTAAATGACTTAAAACAGTGGTCTTCAAACTTTATGTTACTACGCCCCTCTTAAAAACAAATCCAATATTGGCGCAATTACTACACGCAAATGTGATTCTTGAAAATTTAAATCTTTTGCTTACTAACAATTTTTTATGAAAATTAACGTATATTATGTACTGAATTTAATTTTTTTTGTTTTTGTGTTCCAGAATTTTATTTCGGGGGAGGATATTCATAGTGTGCGAGGACAGTAAGCAACGGCAGAATCAGAACTTTAATTAACAGGAAGGGAATTAAAATTGTGTGAAAAAAAGATCTTAAAGAAATGAACGACTGATTTCCTCCCCTATTTTTGCAATATTCATAAACTTTTATATTATTAAATTTACAGTTTCAGAAATTTTAGACAAACTGTTGCACTTTAACCCCCTCAAAAACTACCCCTTTCCGCTTAGAATTTTTTCACTATTTTTGTAGTATTCGTAAGTTTAACTGTAATATATTTCCCAACTTTTAAAAATTTTAAACAAAATTTTTATCACTTACCCCCCAACCCTCCAAGTCATCTCCAAGCACTTAGAATTTTATCATTAATTTTGCAATGTTCGCAAGGGTAACAGTAATATATTTGCAAAATTTCAACATTTTTCGGCAAAATTTGTATTTTGCTGAATTTCCCCCCACCTCTAAAGCCACCCCCTAAGGGCTTAGAATTTTTCCACTACTTTTTCAGTATTTACAAGTTTAACTGCAACAGATTTAAATAATTTAAAAAATTTGAGACAAACTTTTGAAAAATACAAATTCCCCCCTTCGCCCCCAAATCTCCTTTAGCCGTGTACAATTATTTTAACACTATTTGCAGGTATAACAGTAATAATATATTACCTAATTGACCAAGTTTCAAAAATTTTAAACAAACTTCCCCCCACGATCTAGAAAACAAGGTCTGTGGCTCCGGCTACGTTTTCACTCGTTTTCCGTGACCGTTCGATTTGGGTCGGTTTTCTCAGTTTTCTACAAGCGGCGACCATCTTGTTTGTTTACATTATAGTTTTTTACTACTTATAAGCTAGATCGTGCTTATAAGTAGAAAACCGACCCGAATCGAACGGTCACGGAACACGAAAAAACTTGTTTGTTTACATTATAGTTTTAAAATAAACAAACAAGATGGTTACCGCTTGTAGAAAACTAAGAATGGTCACGGAAAACGAGTGAAAACATAGCCGGAGTCACAGACCTTGTTTTCTAGATCGTGCTTCCCCCCTCAAAAATCACTCCTTGCGAATAGAATTTCTATCACAATTTTTGCGGTATTCACAGATTTAACATTAATAAATTTACATAATTTCAAAAGTTTTAGACAAAATATAACAATTTCACCCCCTTTTCGTTTACATTTTTAACTAGGCCTTAACCGGGCATTGAAAAAACAACCCTATCTCGTTCATTATGAACATAATAAATACTAGATCCCCAGGTTGTGCAGCCTACAGCCGCTTTGATTCGTTTATAATATATTGCAAACATAAAAATAGATTTAGTGCGGTATTGCGGCCTTAGATAATCAAATATTCTACATTAATCGTATTAAAATAAATCTGTGCCGGCTATTATAAGGAGTTTCCCACGGTGCGATTCAAGTAGTTGAGATGTCAAAAACGAGAGGGGAGCAACCAAAGTATTCCTTCCGTATGTTCGGGGGGGGGGAGGGGCTCTAATGTGCTGCTGTGAACATTTTCGCCTTTTAACTATTTATTTTAAATAAATAAAATAACTTTTGGCTTTAAACCTTTTTATGGTGATTGATACTAAATCCTACATAAACATCGTTCCGGGGGGGGGGGTATTGGCTTGTCCTTTCAAAAATTATTAGTAATTAAATTAAAAGACGAAATAGCCGCATTCATAATTTTTTTCATTAATTATGAAGGAGTTTTGAGGGGAAAGGGCTTCATTAATCCTTATGACTTTTTCCGTGTCTCGGGGGGGGGGGTTAAAGTGTTACTGCATACTAGGAAACTTAATGCAATTCTAATATTATTTTCCGTTTTTCATGTTGGCTTTCAAAAATATCTAAAATTAAGGGCAAGCATAAATAATGGGACTACTGAGATTCCCACTATGAGCACCCCCCCCCCAAAAAAAAAGGTTAGTTTTAATGATACAGATACAATTAGAAAAGGTAGTTGAATCAGAGTATGATAATAATCAAGCAAAAAATGGCGGATCTAGCCAAAGTTCATGAAAAGTAAATAATTATTTTTATTGTTTTAAAACTACCTCAAAAATCACCCCATTCTGTTTAGAATTTTTTCATTATTTTTGCAGTGTTTGTAAGTACTATACATAATAACAGTAGTATAATTTACCAATTTTCAAAACTTTTAAATAAAATTTTTGTTGCCCCTCAAAAATCACCCCTCGCGATTAGAGTTTTTTTCACTATTTTTGCAGTATTTGCAGATTTAATTCTAGATATTCACCAAGTTTCAAAAATGTTTAAACAAAATTGTTCCTATTTTACCCCCTTAAAATAAATTCTTCCACAAGTGCTTCCACAACACCTCCGTGTGTTTATTGTACCCCCTTAAAAATCGGTGATTTCAAAACTTTATATTACTTACGCCCCCCTTGAAAATAAAATCTTGGCGCCTCCCCAATTTGTTTCATAAAAAAATACACACATTTTGAACTGTAAAAATACAATTTATAACTTAAAAACTTCTTTTTTAACAACAAAATTTTGAGCCTCCTCAATGAAGCGCGCGTCTTCCAGTTTAAAAAATCACTGGTTTGACGAATAACATTTTTTCACTATTTTTGTGGTGTTTGTGGGTTTAATGCCCTCAAAAATTACCACCTTTTCGATTAGAATTTTTTCACTATTTTTGCAGTATTCGCAGATAGATAGATTCGCATTAGCAAATTTACATACATTCAAAAATTTTATATAAAACGTTACCATTTAGCCCCCTCAAAAACTACCCCCTTGTCAGGGGAAGACAGTAAAAAGAATTTTTTCACTGCAGTGTTCACAAATTTAACACTAATATATTTACCAAGTTTTTGCGGTTTTACCCCCCTGAAAAATCACCACTTAGCGCAGTGGTTTCCAAACTTTATGGTATTCCCCCCTTAAAAAATACAATCCTGGTGTCCCACCCCACTCCTTTATTTTATAAAATAATACACACATTTTTAAACGATAAAAAATGCAAATAATAACTTTTTTTTCACCAAAATTTTACGCCTCCCCGTATGGAAATCGTTACCTTAAAACAGCCATCCCTTAAAAGTAAAAAAAATTGTCTTACCATGCAGAACGTGTCTCGTCATCTTTTCCACCAAATCCTGATACTCATCAACTACTCCATCAGTTCCATACAAACTAGTGGTGGAAACGGTCGACTTTAATTTTTGGGGATGAATGATTCCATTATGTCCTTGACCTTCATTAAAAGTATTTAACAACTCCTAAAACCACACCGATGAGAAAATTCCTTTAACACCAAAAAGAACTTACTCTGAACGAAAACGGCTGATTGAAATCGATCCTAACCATTCCGTAATCACAATTCAAAACTTGCCAGATCGCCTTCATGGCGGAACTAAAGGTTTCCATTTGTTTTGGCTGCCCTAACTGTTCGCGTATAAAATTACCATCCACCAATTTCTCGTAATTAACGCTAACGGGCACCAAAAGAGCGTCTTCCATCGCGCCCGTCATGAATGCGTCAACCACTATACTAAATATCCCATATTTCGGCATTAGGGGTTTCCCCGTTCTAGTTCGACCACCTTCTAAAAAGAATTCCAAATTGTTGCCCGATTTTAAGCCTTCGGTCATGTAGGAATGCAAAATTGCTTTGTAAACGTGATCCTTCTGACCCACTACGGGATCCATCCGGCGTTTAATGTAAAACGCACCCAATCCTCTCAACAACGATCTACAACAATGCGATTAGTTTTAAATCACAAAAGAGCGGGGAAAAACCTACCCAAAAACTGGAATTTTTAAATTATCACCGGCGGCAATCAACGGACACTGTATGCTATTATTTTGTAAAATAAACGAAATCATAACATAATCTAAATGAGATCTATGTAACGGTAAGAATATCAACGGTAATCCAGTTTTGCTTGCCTTTTTAAGCATTTCGATTTGGCCTGAGTGTACGACTACTGAACTAAGAAAACACGGAAGTATTTTGTACAAAATCCACGAAGTTATTCTAAAAAATAAAAAAGTTAACTTTTTTTTGGGAAGTTAAAATTTCACTAACTTGAGAAGAAGATCCGACATAGTGGACCTCAAGTCTTTGAGTATTTTTTCGGCACGTTTTCCATTGCTTTTCAGCAACTTTTCGTAATACGCGGGGTCTGCGTTGTCTTCATCTTGGCACTGTTGAGCGATTGTATTTTCAATTGCTATCTTAATTCGATCGTCTTTTAGCACCCCGTCTGCTACTTGTTTGTATGCAAACGTGTGGGTGTTGAATACTTGGAGGACATCGGGGCAAATTTTGTACAATAATCCATTGTTCTGAATAGCGGGATGATCACGTAAAATATTCTTAAGTCCTAAGTGTCTCGTTGTTTCATTCACTAAAGATTCCTAAAATGCATTTTGTTTTTTACGTTCTCAATTTTAAGATATTATTTTTGTTATATTTGTGAAGTTTTATTGATTTTTTTAAGAGCATAATTGGAATTAAGATAAAAAGTTAAATAAAAAGTAATTTAAAATGAATTAACTATTTTAACATGTGAAATATATCAATAAAATTTACAAACATTTAAAGTTAATTTAAATACAGTAAAAATCAATTATATTTTATAAGTTTTGTTATGTATTTGGTGCCCAATACGCAGTGCTAATTTATACATATTAGAAGGGTATAAGTTGTAAAATAAATTTAAATAATATTCTAATTCAATTAAGCGATACTCCACAAGCCATAACAAACGATTTGTATTCAAGATAAGATAAAAAAAACATTTACATTCCTATGGAATGCACTATTAACGTGATTATATTACTTAATATATAATTAACCTTTAAAATTGGTTAATTATTAATTCGTGAAATTAAATAAGTTTTGTTTTTAATAAATTACGAATTATGGAAATTATCTTCAGAAATAATTCGTAATTTATTAAAAACAAAACTTAGATAATTAACCTTCACAACGTTTAGTACAAAAACCAAAAACCTTCGATTTTCTTAAATTATTATGTAATGTATTTTTAAAATAAATGACAAATAAAAATGAATAAAATGCATGGTGAGCGATTGAAGATTCCAGTTTATGATTTTTGTTATCTGATATTAAATTACATTAGAACCAGCAGCGGCAAAATCGGAACCTTAATTAAGGGGGTATTTAAATAGCGCCACAAGCAATTGTGTGCGAAAAAAGGTTTCAAGGAAAGAACGAAAGTCATCCCTTCATTGGTTTACATCGGAGGGGGTCTGGGGTTATGGGAGAGCCGCAGCTGTAAAGACGTACCGAGATATTTATTTTGAAATTGCCAGATCCCTCGGTCTCTTTCCCCACCTGGCAATTTTAGATTCAATTTTGGTTTCAAAAATTTTAGACAAAATGTTTTTGTATAATATGATTCAATATTATTCTTGAAAAGGCAATCTTTTGCTTACTTACAACTGGGGGGGTATTTCACACCCATACCCCCCGATTTCTTTCCCCATCATCTGACAATTTTAGATTTAATTTCGGATTGTAAAATTCGAAATGTGAAGAAATGGGAGTTAAACCGGGAGGTGGGGAGGTCTGGGACTAAGAGAGATACTCCAGCTGTAAGGAAGTAACGAGACAATTTTTTGAAATTAATAACTACGCAAATATGGTTCTTGAAAAGGCAATATTTTCCTTACTGACAATTTTAGATTCAATATCAGATGGTAAAATTCGAAATGGAATAATTTATAATTAAAGAAATTAAAGGAAGTTATCCCAGGGACGTAGCCACCTGCGAGTGCTAGCCCCTTAGATTGTCGTGTGCAAAATGTGAAGAAATAGAAGTAAAATCGGGGGATTGGGGCTAACTAGGCGACGGTCAACTAGTACCCCCCCAGCTGTAAGAAAGTAATATTTTACAATGATTTCTTTACTCATTTATAATTTAATAGTGAAATGCGAAGAAATGGTTTGAATCGGGGGGGGAGGGTAGCCCCCAGCTGTAAGGAAGTAACGAGACAATTTTTTGAAATTGAGAACTACCCAAATGTGATTCTTAATAAGGCAATATTTTGCTTACTTACAACTGGGGGGTATTCCATACCCCCCAGACCCCCCGGTTTCTATCCCCACCTAGACAATTTTAGATTCAATTTCGGATTGTATAATTCGAAATGCAATAATTTTACATAGATTGCTGTGTGCAAAATGTGAAGAAATAGAAGTGAAACCGGAGGGTTGGGGCTAACTAGACGACGCGACGGTCTACTGATAAAATCGATCTTAGAATTTAGGACATATGAGCGCCTAGAATATGGGGGGGGTATTATTATAGCGGATTATCAACGAAACTAAGAAAAGTTATTTGAGTTCCAATGAGCATCATCATTTAATCAGCATCATTTTTTAATTTTTCGAGGTTAAATGCCTTAAAACAGTGGTCTCCAAACTTTATGTTACTACGACCCTCTTGAAAAAGTCTAATCTTGGCGCAATTACTACGCAAATGTGATTCTTGAAAATGCAATATTTTGCTTATTTACAGCTGGGGGGGGGGGTACTATTCAATACCCGAACCCCCCAATTCTAAGATATAATCTGGGATAAATTCATTTAATTCTGTTTGTTTTTGTGTGCCAGGATTTTATTTCAGGGGGGGGTTCATAGTGTGCGAAGACAGTAAGCAGCGGCAGAATCGGAACTTTAATTAATGGGGCGGGAATTAAAAGTAGCGACACGGGCAATTGTGCGATAAACATGTTTTAAAGAAATGAACGACTGATTTCGTCGTAAAGACTTCCCGTTCGATGTTCTTTCGTGTGTGAAATGCGAATAAATAAGTATGAATCGAGGGTCTGGGGTTATGGGAACCCCACCCCCAGCTGTAAGAAAGTAACAAGACAACTTTTCGAAATTGATAACCACACAAATGTGGTTCTTGAAAAGGTAATCTTTTGCTTACTTACAGCTGGGGGTATTCCATACCCCCCAGACCCCCCGATTCCTAGAGATAATTTTATGACAAAACTAACCTATATGTCCTTAATTTCATTGAATTTTTTGTTTTTATGTGCCAGATTTTTACTTTTATTTGATTTCAGGGGGGACTCATTGTATATTAGGATAGTAAGAAACGGTAGAACCATATCCGTATATAACGGTGAGGGGGGAGGGGTACGGAGGTATTCAATAGAAAGACGTAGCGACAACGAGAGAAGCGATTAGAAATAGCACCTAGGCGAATAGTTAAATTTTTTTAAAGAAACAAACAATTGATTTCACCTGGGAGGGCTCCTCGCTCGATGTCCTCCCTTGGCTGTTTTGTGTGTAAAATACGATTAAATTTGTGCAAAACCGGAGTGTCTGGGGGTTATACCTCCCAGATGTAAAGAAGCAACAAGACAACTTTCGAAATTGTCCGTTTGCTTACATGCAACTGGAGGGTATTCCATACCCCCCAGACCCCCCCGGTTAAAAATCAACCTTTATGTACTTAATTTCATTACTTTTTTTTATTATCTAAATTTAACTATCTGATAACACTGACAATCAATAAATTGGAGATAGAAATACTGGTCCTTAGAAGTACCGACATTATTAAATAAAAAATTAAAATAAACATAAATTATGCAAACCACACAAGCAATAAATAAACTATTTGTATCAGTGTGTGCGTGTTAATGACAAAGGCGTAAGTCACCTCCACATCGTCGTAATTCCAAAACATATGATTGATTTGTAATTGTAGTCGTAACTGATTAAAACAAATACGATAAGAAAATAAATTCTTACCCTACTAACTGGTAGACAACTGGAACAGGTTAAACCCGACAATGGTCGACTTTCTTTGTATGTAACTGGTGGTAGATTTTCCTTTATCTCATACAATCGATTCTCTCTGGACTAAGGAATAATAATAATAATAATGCATGTCATCATTGAAAATTAAAGAAAAATTACGTACTTTGGTTTCTGAACGACGATTAGAGACTCTTTGGATTCGTTGATCGTTTGCAAACCTTTTGAGGTCACCAATGGTAGCCAAAGAATCGTTTTGTCTTTTTTCTGTTGGTGCTAGCCGGCTGTAGGCGTCAAACATCCCGTTGGTTACGATATCTACCATCTTGCTGATCCTGAAACAAATGATTGTATGAGAAAAAGTTTTTGTGCATCAGAAGTGGGATTAAAAATATAATTTAATAGTGAGGGTTCAATAGTTCGATTCCGAGTGAAATTATGACTGCCTCCTCCCAGAAGCTTGGTTCTGAGTCCACATTAAACTGTAGGGTGTAGGCCCTCTATGTGTGGAGGAATAACACTGCACACACAAGAATAAAAAGGATCGTGGATACTAAGCCCTAAATTAAGAGGGAGAACAAAAAGGATTACTCAACGGATTTCCCCCCACAGACACATTGAAAGTTGCCTAAAAAGCATTTTCATCTTTTACCTTAAAAATGGTAACGCTTCCTCCAATAGAAACTCCACAAATCACTGAAAACAAATTACTTTCCGTATTTTAGTATTTCCGCTGCTGACGAACAATGTCGATTACAAAACAACCCGAAACTATTGACGACTAGGATAGAAATAAATGATTCAAGGTATCTGCGAGTTTTTCACCAATAGGTGACCCTACTCACGCAATGTAAGCTCCGCCTATGGAGGAGGTGGGGGAGAATTTAAGTATATTTTCTTTGTAGTACCGGCAAATCTTCCCCAAGAAAATTATTCACTTTACTTGACTGTTTGTTTTTCTTAAAAAAATCGTTTTAGCAGTGGGGACGACGAACAATTTGGATATTTTCCTGTTCCTTTTTTAATTATCATTATCGCAAAATTAATTATCTTGATTTTCGATTTAAAAATATTAAATTGCAATAATATGGTTTTGTTAACAAAAGACAATAAAGTCTTATTTATGGCGTATAAAATACCGTCGCACAACAGTAGGATGATTTTCCGGATACGCCTTCAGTTTAACTTATATTATTTACCATTGTCTTATTTCGCGGATCGAATCGGATTCCTCGGCATTAGCCTAAAACTGTGGTCGTCTCTTCTAATAGTTAAGTAAAATTTATCTGCGGTTTCCCATTTTTGCTAAAAAAAAATTGGTGAAGCCTTAAGAATAGTTTGTATATTATAATTATAACCAAAGAATATTTACTTCCGGAACAAGAAGCGACACTCTTTAATGCGCATGTTTACCAACAAAATGGCCGCCGTTTGAGGTTTAAGCATTTTAGGCAGCCAATGAAAACAAAGCAATTTTGTTAGTGAACCTGCACAATGAAAAACGCTATAGGTCAACTTCATCGTTTACTGGCGGAGAGCCACGTTTATGACAATGAAATCTATTAAGAATTTTTGTATGTGATAGAAAACGAGAAAAGAACATTAAACCATTATAAAATTGTATCTATATTTACTAGCTATATTAACCACTTGATGCATATGCAAATTGTGGGAGTTGACGTGTCAGACACGACGATGAACTTGAAGTGGTTCAGTTTTTAACTGGTTACTGCGTTCATGTTCATTGCATATAATTTCGCTAGATAGCTTTAAAGTTTTAATTTATGATTAATTTCACCGAGGATAAACATTTTGTTTATTATTAAAATTAATTTCACACCCAGTCTAAACTGCAGGTCCTCTATATATGTGATAACTTTTGAACGCAAAACACAAACGCATCAGGAGAAAATTCCAGTATAAGCTTCCTTCTCTTCCATATACCATCCTCAGTGCTAAGGGGACCTACAGTTTCGTATAGTGAATTGCAGAACATTAGCAGGAGTCAAACCTAATCAAAATTCGAGCGCTCTACCACTGGAATAATCGCAAACTGAAGAGAAAGGAGCCCTACTTTATTGAACAACCTCTAAAAATTTGAATATATTCCACCTGCGTAGTCGTAGCTTAAGACTTTTTAATGCAAAACGATTAAAATTATCGTAAGATTCCTCAATGAATATAAATAAATTTCTTGATCTTTAAACCGCAATTTCTGCCCAACTTTTCACAGATTTCCCAAGAACTAAATTTTTCACCAAATTCTTCTTCCATGTATTAGAAAAAAAATTACAAGGTCACTTCAGCAAATTTTGCTCCGAATAATGACCGGCTACATTTTTTGGCACATATTTTACATACCTCACCTATAATTTGTAGGTCATGTCCAATAAAAAAAAGTTGAATCGTTCACTGAAATTCCGCACTGTTACGCTTAGCAAAATTTTAAATCGTTAGTTCATTAACACCTTCACATCCTAATACGCAATACCCCGCAGTAGGTTGCATAAGCACAGTCAAATAAATACTAACGTACGATAGAAAGCCAAAAATATAAATAAATTCAAAACTCCTAATAGGTAGAACGAGCGCCATTTAATTTGGTATTTTTAAAACTCATCGTTCGACACTTCCTCTAAGTAATGAAAATTAAAGCATTGAAATGAAATTCGTTTTCCGGTTCGTTTCAATTTATTGTTGGTATACAGAGTGTGAAAGTAACCCATATATTGGGCGCCAGGCAGGAGGAAGCAAAATTTAGGGGAAACAAAAAATAGTAGTTTATAAAATTTCAAAAAATCAGGAAGCTGGAAAGTTTTGGTATCATGAAATAAAAAAAAAGTAATTTGTTTACTAACCATTTCAAAAAGTAGTTAAAGAAAAACATCGGAACGTGAAGTTTATTAGCTGATATTAACGCAATATACACAGTTGGACACAACTTAGCTCTTACTCATGGTTTTAAATAATAAAAACGAACAATCAATTAATTTCCATGTGGAGATAAAATCAAATATTATCGTACTAAGTTCAATTAGATTAAACAATTAAACTTGAATTAATGCATCAATAATATCTTGACTTTTGTTCTATAACTCTGATGAAGAGCAAACGCGTAGATTTACTATTTACAGTTATGATTACGACGTTCTCCATATATAAATATAGGGTCAAAATTATTGTTAGTAAACTTAGTCCCTCTTGAGTGGGGGGCGAAAGTTAAGTCAGTATTTTACTATTTCTATGCCGATTTTCAAGCATTTTCATCTAACCCCCCTCGACCCGGGTGGATCTGTTCAAAATTCTTGAAAGCAAGATCCGACAACACAACATCATACACACCCTGTATATCAAATATAAACGAGGTTAATTAAAATTCAAAAACACGGAAGCTTAATTTTTTCGCCCTTCCTAATGAATGAGAATTTGTATTCTTTTGATTCGTGATATTGTAATGTTATGCATTTTTAAATTAATAATCACATATGAGTCAATTTCAATAATTACTAACAATGACCTTTTAACCTTGCGTTTTATTTACATATAAAATAAGAAAAAATTAGATAATTTCAAAATGTGAATTCTAAAGCGTAATAAGATAACATCGTTCGGACTACCGACCCTTCCGGCAATAAAGCTGCTGGCTCTTGAGTGATCAAGAGTTGAAAGGTTCCCTGTTAATAAAAACTGATCTAGTTGTTTCCTAACAAGAACATCTCTGATGATTTTTTTAATCTTAAGATTTCCGCACAGTTTACACCACCAATTCTCTCTACTAATGCAATGATTATGATCTTAAGTTACCGCCAAATAGAATGCGAGCATGTGGTCGTTAAAATTAAGTTGAAATATTACCTAACCTAAGCGGAATGATCCGGTTATTAGAATTCGTGGCGCCATCTAACAGACTTTTGTTGAATTAAGCGTAGATTGATACATCATAACCCTAAATTCAATTACTGTGATAAAATTTGGATTTATAAGTCGTGGAATTTAGGGTAATTTGTCAGTCGACGCGCGAACTTTTAGAAACTACTAAACGTTTCAACAAAATTCCGCTAGAAGGCGCCACAAACTCTAATAACCGGATCACTCCGGTTAGGTATTCGGATGCCCACAATGAGAACAGTGGGAAACGCACGATAACGAAGGCAAGGTTGAATGGGGGAAAAAAAGGGGTCTTAAGAATAGAAAGGCAGAAAAGGGGAACGAAAGGGCGGGAATGATGGATCAAAATGGAAAGCAAGGCGAAACGGTGTGATTAGGCTTGTGTAGGCAGAAAAGCAGGAGCAGCTCGTGATGATGTCGATTTCTCAAAGGTTGGTGAGTATTGGGCGAGATTCAAACATATAGGGGTCTTAAGCATCAAAGCAGGGCAAGGGCTGGGACTTTACCCAGGATCAAACCGGCTACCTCGAGTAATTAACCTTGAAGCTATGACCGTCTCTTGTTTAACAGTTGAAGTAAAATCTGAAGCTTCTTTATACCATCGTCAATACTAAGTATATGTGACGTTACAAAATAATTCAGAAGTTGGACGCTCTAAAATATACTCAACGGTTGGGGGGGGGGGTAACCAAGTTTATACAGGAAAATACAGGAATCTGAAGAAAATCAGAGTGCGTAGTCGTAGGTTAAGAATCTTTAGTACCAAGCGATTAAAATTATCTCAAGATTGCGCAACGCAATTTTACAATATTTGCCCCACGAGTCAAAAAATGAGAAAATATAAATAAATTTCTTGACCTTTAAATTGCGATTTGTTTTGTTTTTATTTATAATCAATATAGAAACTTGAAAGGACATGAAAAACACTCATAAAAACAAATTTCCAAGTGTTTTCTTCACCTAATTAAATTTTCAAGTTCCCATTTTAAATTACTCATATTTGAAATTTGACAAAGTCTAGAGGAAAAAAAATTTTATCACTCTCATTGGTCATGCATTCTTCGTGACAAAGAAATTTTATACCTCAGAAAATTCTCATCGTACATTTTGCAATATAACCGATACATTCCATTCCACATAATATTATTGATATAATATCGAAGTAGATAAAGAAAAAGTGTTGGATTGCAAATTCTTGAGTAATTAATTAATTTTCGACCACAAAAACAATTGAAATGTTTTTTAAAACGGTTAGTAACCTTTGATCCAGTTTTTGAAATAAAAATTCTATTGCGTTCAGATTTGTTTTGCAATACCAGAAAAACATTAAAATTGACTTGTTATCGCCCCATCAACAGTTCATCAATAATAACATAATTATAGGTCAAAAACATAATATTGCAATAAAACATTTACGGAGATAGTTACTCCCCCCCCCCCGTTCATAAAAAAATTGTGACTTCGCAGAAGCTCATGATAGGATGATTTGATAAGCAGCGATGTAGAATCATAACCACGAGAGCTCGAGTGGCATGACCCAGCTTTTCTCCAATAACTTGGAAATGGTGAAGGATATCAAAAATCTTCAAGAGGCCAAAAGTGTTTAGTAGAAAAAGACTAATATTTTTTGGCTTAAACATTTTTTGATACCGTTCACCATGGCCAAGTTATAAGAGAAAAACTGGAACAAATCATAATTTAGCTCTGGAAGGTTTGCAAAAAAATAAATCGGAATCTACCTTATATTTGCAATATCACAAACATTGAAAGAGAAGCACTGCCTGTTTTAGTTGGAGGGTATACAAATTCCCATTTTGGGCTGATAAGACAGTCTGTAGTTAAATGAAGATAAGTTACGCTGCAAGAAAATCACTTCCGATTTCAATTATTGCACTTAACGTTTAATTGACAATAATTCAATTAACCGGGCGCACAACTTGCAACTTTAAATTTTAACAACCAACGAAATTTGCAACAACCGCTATTAATTCGATTAAATGGATAAAACAAAACCACTCACAATAAAATTCTGATACAATTTTACAATCAATAATATAATAACAAATATGAATAAGGTGGATTCATTTAGCATTTCAAAATAAAATCGATTTTATATTTGTGTAGGTAGTAGCAAAATTATTTAAGATAACAATAATTATTATTTACTATTTGGATGTTATCATGACGAAATTAAAATAATAATTATCTACAGCAGTAAACAAGAAAAATGTGGATTTGTGTACAAACCTAGAAGCTCCTTCAAAAAACAAATTGGGCCAAATCCAATACAAAAACGCCATGAAGAGTACGATCTCCAAAATTATATTATCCATCATCATGGTAGTGCAAGACACCAAATCACATATCTTCTTACACACACTATACAACTAAACGTTCTAGTCGATTAAATAATAAAACGTAATAGCAAAATTGTTTCTGGAACAACACAAAAGGAGTTTAATTATGAATTTCAATTTTGCCGGTCGTTATCTTGACTACTACACATTCGAACATTTGGAATAAAATAAAAACAATTAGCTATTACTACACTACCAAAGCTCATGCGATACTTCTGGGAAGGGGGGGGGGTTATTAATGTTAATTTATCGCTAAATACAGGACCGTAACCTTTAATTTCAAACAAGCGCAACTGAACACTACGGTGCGGCTGATTAATCTAAAAGAAAAATTGAAGATGAACCACAACGTGCGTGGGGTTGATCTCGTCTATTTTAAGGTGGATAAAATTTAATTATAAGTTGCATGACTGCAGTTTTTCAATTTAAAAGAATTAAAATAGAGATGAATGTTCGTGTCCAACTGTCATTAGAAAGAGAGCGAGTATGGAGGGCACAGGACGCTGATCCATATAAAGCACATTCAAGAGGAAAGATTTATGAGCTAAAATCAAAGTAAAGGATGCGCGATTTATTTTTAAATTTTCTAACTGAATTGCGTTCGGTCTGGTAATTTTTAAATTAAATTTTTTTTTAAATTTAAAATTCGATTTCAAATCGAAACAAATATCCATATTACTCAATTAAACCGCTGTGGCGTTCTTTCACTAAAAACTCAGATACTTAATTACTATTTTGTACAAAAAAGTCCCAGACTTCAATCTACAATAGTTTAAGCGTAGAAGACAGCCAAGTCGCGGAGAGCCACTGAAGAGCCAGAAAAAAATGTTACACCGGCGCCGTTACATATTTTTTCTGGGTTATGCAACCCAACTTGCATTAACTCAGGTTATATTATATAAATTTATTTTATTTATTAGCTCTATTCGCGGTAACAATCCGGGATAAATTTTATCCTACTGCGTCTGCGGATTTATAATAAAATTGTCATTCAAGCTCAAATTCGATTATAAAAAGTATAAAACCGCAGACGCAGTAAGATAAAACGTGTCCAGGAGTGTTACCGCGAATAGTGCTATTATTAAATTCTGTCACAATATTTACTGGTATAGCTAGGTGGGGGGGGGGGGGGGGCTCGTTCCACCTTAAAAGATCTTTAGCGTTCCCAAAAAAATAAAAAAACATTTGAAAAAAATTAAGTAATTTTCCCCTAGCCTGGACTTTTTCTCGTACAAAATTACTTTGCAAATTCTTGCAATTCTAAAATTAAAGACGCGCATAAATGGATTAACGAGATTCCCGCAGTAAACTCAAAATATTGGTTTTTATTAAACACATGCAATGTTGTAAATTTGTTGAATATATCAAAAGGGGAAAAAAGTTGGTTTGAAAATCAGTTTTGCCATTTTAACCACTTCATGTACATCGTCGTGTCCATAGATCTTATTATATGGAATCTATGGAAAAGATGGTCCAATCCAAGTCGTCAAGGTAACGATGAAACTAGCAAAAAAAGAAGTCTTGATTATTTTCGTAAAAAAATTACTTTGAAAGTTTGGTTTTTATTAAACAAATGCAATTATGAAAGAATGTTGAAGCTATCAAAACATAAAACGGTTCCTGTACCCTAACTGGGTCCAGAATATATTAAAGTTATTTAAAAAAAAAAAAACTCGACCGAATATGATTGATAATATTAAAACGAAACGTTTAATAATAATCGATTGTAAAGTTTCGATCTTTTACGTAAGAAACGCATGGTTATAGCATTCTGTTGACGGTACGTGCGCTTGACGTAAATACTTCGAACAAGGCTCATTAGGGACGGGGCTACCGCAGTTGACGATTACTTGTGCAACTAATAACATCAAACCTCAAATTTTATTTTAAATTGCAGTTAATTATAGCGGAATTTTTAACTAAAAACACCACGCTGATCCCTGATCCGTCGATTTAAAGATCACGGTTTAGTGGTTGCGTGACCTACAAGGATATTTTTAACAAGTGAGCCGGGCTTAGAAATTCTAGTTTCTGAGTTCTATGGGCTTAAACATCCTGGTTTTCCAACCTGAACATTATGAACTTAGGGGTGGACGGAACTAAAGTTATAGTAACAGTCAATTCAATATTCTCATATTATTTTTACAGCGTTTGGGCTTATCTAGTGGACTTGAAAGATCCCGGTTTAGTGGTTGCGTGGCCTACAAGGATATTTTTAATAAGTGAGCGGGTATAGAGATCACAGTTTTTGAGGTCTTGATTCTCCAACCTGAATATTATAAACTTAAGGGTGGGAGGAACTAAAGTTATGGCAACAGTCTCATATCTCATATCATTTTTACAGCTATTGGGCTTATCTAGCCCTAATTTTGAATGATCCGCAAAATTTAATGTTTATACTTGTAATTTACACCCTAACTACCATAATTTCAACAGAAAATTTTCAAATTCGTGAACCCAATTAGAATACTCAACCAGAAAGTTGTTTTAAAATTAAATAGTTTTACCATTTTTGGGCATTTTTTTGTTTATACGATACTGTAAGTAATTTTTCCGGATATCGTCATCGAAACAACACTTCCCTGGGTATCTACGCGCAGGGAAATTGAATTTTAATGACTAGTCCGGTAATATCAATAATTGATTTTTTTCGTTATGATTTGTTATTGTTTTGTTTGAAACTATGTAGTCAACAAATTGACAAACTTGATTTTTGCTCATTTTAAAATTAAAAAGTCGGACTTTTCTGATAAAAAAATTACCTTACACAAGTTATTACAATCTAAAATTAAAGACGCGCATGAATAGATAACGAGATTCCCGGTGTCTCAAAAAATTGGTTTTTGGTGGGTGATTTACCCCCAAATATAAAAACATTTAAATTTAAAGTTTCTGTTTTCTAAAATGTACTCAAGTGTGAAACATTCGATAGCATTAGAGGTTGCCCATTTTTAGGGGGTGGAAAGGGAGGGCGTCGCAAGACTTGATTAACATAATTGTGTGACCAAGGACTATTAAGGAAGTAATTTTTGGGATTTGTAGAGCTTGAATTAATTTTTTTGATATTTTGTATAAAAAAATTACAAATTACAGAATAGTTTTTACAATTCCATTTTAGAGAAATAATGTGGGGGGGGGGGAGTCTTTGTTGTGTTCCGGGGGATGGCGAAGATTGTGACCAAGATAGAGAAGTGAGAAACCGAGGTCAAAAAGGCGGAAAATAACCGACCCCTTACGGATTTTGTTGTGGGTTTCAAGTTTTCTGGGTGGTTTACCCCTAAAAATATTAGATGAAAAAATTATTTCTTGTATTATATTAGTTAAAAATGGAATATTTTGGCCTTTATTGACTCTTATGACTTTATGACTCCTAATATGTGTCGTTGGTTCATGAACAAAATTCCCGTCCCAATTTAGCTACTTTATTTGTAAAACACAGCGTTTCTCAACCATTTTTGTATCGCAACCCCGTAAATATAAAAAAGGTCGTTATTAGGGCTGGGCGATATCTACATATCGATATCAAATATTGATAATTAAAAAACTATAGATATTTGTCGATAATTATCAAAATATCGAACAATGACTATCGAAATATCGAACGATATCGATAATTATCGAAATATCAAACGATAACTATTGATATATCGATAATTATCGAAAAATCGATTTCCGATTAATCGATAAATGTTTCATCGCTACTCGTGACCCCCTCAAGAGCAGGAATGACCCTTTCTTACCCAATAACCCATAAAAAGCATAAAATGGTATATTAATCCATCGCGACCCCCCTAGAATTTGGAGACTCAGGTTCGGCGAACCCCTCATACCTGATGTTCACGACTCCTGACGACTCCCAAGTGGTATAACATAATTATTATAGAGAGCTATCTATAATGGCAATCTATACAAACAGTTCAAAATTGGTCGCTTGGCTTCCTCAGCCTATTAAGCACGAAGCCGAAATATCATTTTCAAAATTCTAATAAACAACTGTCAACAGTGATTAGAGGACGTGACCTATATTCAGGGTTTCCAGGTCTGGGGATCTCAATTTTGAAATGTTATCTCGTTACTTCCTTATGCTGGGGAGCTGGGGTATACTATACCCCCCAGACTCACCGATTCCACACCCACTTCTTCACATTTTAGGGGCGTCGAGCGGGCTTACAACAATTGTAAACCGGGGGAATACCCCCCAGCTGTAAGTAAGCAACCAGAAGACCTCTTAAGGTCTTATCATCGCTAACATTCGAAACGGATAGACACTAGAAGAAGAAGAAGGGGGTTAAAAGTCCTTGGTGGGCAAGGAGAAAAAATTATTTTTCGCAGAATAGACAAAATGGTTATAAGACCACCATTATTTATTTTCATGTAACATAAAATAATATTCAATATCCCCGGGTCGATGGGGTTAAAAAATACAAAAGGTCAAGAGTACTTTTTACAATGGAATATTTCTGCTTCATCATTTTTTGTTCGTTCTTGAATAAAAAATTGTGAAATTTGTTTTGGTTTAACGATGTTTTTAATTGAATAAAGGAATATTTAACATTTAAAAAATCTTTGGTTCGAACGCGGGGAATTAAAACCGCTTTCCACAAGCGCTGTCTACCCTCGTTGCCTTGTTACGGCTCTGGTGTGTTCTTTTTTTTAATATTTCAAAAGCTTGGAAATCTGGGGAGTTCTGTTAAAATCTGGCAATGCTCCCTCTATTACTATTTCTTTTATTGAGCTATTGGTTACTCCACGAGAGCTCGAGTATAACTAAACTAAGTTTATATCTAATAACTCAAGAACGGTAAATGATATCAAAAATATTTCAACCAAAATTATTTTCGTTTTTTCCTGCTGAACACTTTTGGCCTCTTCGACATTTTTGCTATCTTTCACCATTTTCGAGTTATTGCAAAAAAACTTGATTGAATCACATTTGAGCTCTCGTGGGACAGAATATGGCGGAGTATCTCTGATAAGCATACGCAGCGCCATCTTTCATGGTCAATGGTGGTATAAAACACCTAGTTAACGTTCAACTTTGGTCCTTGTCCTGATGGGTTTTAAGAGAACCGATTTGTTGATAAATCTTTGCTCCTCTCGATTTTTAGGGTTCTTTTGTATGAATTACGGACCGCTCATGCCGCTCTGGACATATTTCTCGAGGGATGGAGGCCCCCTCATCCTGTGGGTTCAAATCGCTCCCTACCTAACTGATGGCGTTTAGGAATATCCGTCCGCGACTGGCGCGGCATTGGAAAAAACAGTCACTCAGTTGGACAGTTAGCCTATCAGGGACTTCCGTTGCACTTGGCGTTTTTCGGGGTTACTTGGAACGCCCTGAATTAAACTGTCCAGAATGAGAGGTCAACCAACCCGAGTGGGTTGTGAGCAGCTTTTTAAGCGTGGCATAAATGCCGATTTCGATTAATGCGAGGGGGGTTCACTTTTTTGTGTGGGATTCCCCGCTCTCTAGTTAACTGATTTTTCGCACACCGTCAGTCGTCGCTCCATATCCTTGAAAAGAAAGTCGGCAGGCATAACCCAACTGAAGATCAGATTATGCAGTCAAAGGTGGCTTGTCCTAATTGGTCGAGCTGACCTTCAAAGATCCGTGACAAAAATCCTATCGTTTCGTTAATTCGGGGCACTCAGCACCTAGCACGGTTGAGAGGCATTGCTGCTCCCTGCGAGGTGCGGATTACTCGACTATACTCGCCCCCCTTATCGCCTTCTTGGCTCCTTCCCCTTGCGCCCGTCTCCAGACTTCCACCAACTGACCGTTGAATGTTCGAAAGGAAGGAAGAAGTGGAAGACGGGCGTTCTTCTGGGGCCCCCAGAAAGGCGGTTGGCAATCTTCACTGGCTCTCCTCTGTAACGTAACCTGTAACAGTAGGGAGAAGAAGGAAGATCTTCCCGCAGGAAGTTTTTGAGTTTCCTAAACCGCGATGCATCCTCTTGGTACTGGACCAGTCCTTTGACCCGCTACCTGCCTGTCGGCGTATAAATTCTGTGACGGTCTCCTTGTTGGAATCCGACCTGATTTGGGCGTTGGTTTCTCACGTCATGTGGGGTTCAACTTGGACGACAGAGCAACGCCAGTTGAACTGAACGAACAGTGAACTAGCGGTGACTTAAAAACACCTAGTTAAAGTTAAAATTTATCGAGCTACGCCACTATCATATTATCCGCATTTTAGTTGTTTCAAATAATTAAATTTTAACTTCAAAAGTTTTATCGGCAAGTAATAAATTATTCACGCGAGTACTTGCAAAAATATAAAACACCATCGTGTGAGTAATTACCTGGCAATAAAAATTTAATTTTCGCTACTTATCAATTATTTTGTTCTAATTAGTTTATAAAATGCATCGCAAATTTTGTTTTTTGTTTTACTTCTGCATATACACGAAATAATTATGTTGTTCTTGATGGAAGCCTAAAATTTAGTCCACATACAAATTAACATTTTTGGCTATAAATTCTTACATTTTTTATTTTTCACATGCAACTGATATTTACTTTTAAATTTGCGCTAAAATCTCAAATATAAAACATCACTTGCCTTGCAAAAATATTTCACCTTCATCAAACGATGTTCAAAATTCGTTTAGGAAGAAAAGTTCTACTTAAACAGTAATAAATCTTATCGAACCACGATTAAACTCAGAAACTTTCCCGTTTGACTTTCGATGATAAGGATCATCAAATTGAAGCCCTTTGTCTTCAAAAATATGTAAAATTTTATAAATAACTTCAACTTCGAAGCCGAACAAAGAGCCTAAAAAAATCTGGTAAATTTCAACTAAACCTTTGACTTAATTGAAAAGAACGCCATCGGTTTCCTAACAAGAACTCAAATTAAACGCGTTCAGACATATTTTAATTTAAAACCACCCTAAAATTTTCTAACAATGGGGTTCAGCTGGAATCCTTTTGTTCTACAACAATAAAAGAAAAACACCAAAATTTGAACGTTTAAAACTTTCTTACTATTCCTTACACATTTGCAAAGCACAAAAAGATCTATTTTACACATTTCAAGCCATAACTTGCAAAATTCGGCAAACTAATCTAAAAGTGAGGTTATGGCATTCGTAAACGTCAAACTACGTCACAGCGGCATTAGTTTTATTACAATTTTCGCATTAAATTGTTAATAATTAACTTACTGATTATTATTGTAGCTGCAAGTTACATTATTTTCAATGCAATCACGAATAGATTTCACATTTCAAACTGCCACAAACACAACACCCACTAGTGGTACCAACGTTAAAAACTGTGCGTTGCTGATGATAGTTATTTTGCGGAGATTCTAAACTGGTGCGCAGGGGTTTTACATTATTAAACGCAAAAATGTTATTATGTAAGAATCTCGTTAATGAAATCATGCACGTCGGTGCCGTTGATGGGTTTTTTGAATATCTAAAAAAAACTCTTTGGGTACTAACGAAAATTTAAAATATGCAAACAAGAACAAACGAATTACATATGATCTAGTCCAGTGATATGGAAACTGTGGGTCGCGAGAACAATTTTTGTGAATCCAAATTCCAGGAATGGGAAAAAAGTTCCAAAAAGAATTTCTTAGAGGAGCAACTGTAGACACGGATCACAATATGGTCATAATGAAGAATGGAGATCAAATGGGTAAGATCCAGAAAAAGACATGTAAATACAAAACGAAAACTAAAAGATTTGTAACAGAAAAATTAAATGATCATGAAAAACAGAAGAAGTATGCACACGTGATACAAAAAGAGATGAAGAAAAAGAAACAGACCATAAACATAGATGAAGAATGGAGTAGCATACTGAGAGCAGCTGAAGGGACAATTGGACAAATGGATAAGAACATTAAAAACGGGTGGTTTGACGAAGAATGTGAAGATAAGATAAAATAAAAAAGAGAAGTCATATTGAAATGGATGGAGCTCCCAAAAACCAGAAGATAAAAAAAGATACAAAGAAAAAGAAAGAGAAACAATTAAAATGTGCAAATGTAAGAAACAAAAATGGATAGAAAGAAATAGAAGAAAATTTTATAAAAAAATAAAAAATCAGAAAATCAACAACAAAGCAGAAGTGAGAGGAAAGAAGACAAAGAGGAAAATACTAGATATGAAGAAATGGAGATTAACAACATTATGGATGGAATATTTTAGAGATTTGCTCACTGAAGAGTTACGAGAAAGTACATAATAGATGAGAGAACATCAATCCGAAATCAAGAAGAATCCATAAAGGCATAGGCGCACCTAGGGGGGCTGGGTGGGCTAAGCCCCCCCAAAATTCAAGTTAGCCCCCCAAAATATCCCAATTTTTCGTTATTTTTACCCCACCGTTAAAAAAATTGTTTGAAAATATTTTTTTAGCCCCCCCCCCAACTTTTGACCCTAGTTGCGCCAATGCATAAAGGAACCAGAATGTGAAGAATTATATAGGGTTTTAATGTCCATGAAGAATAGGAAAGCACCGGGATTTGACTCCATAAACTCCGAGGTGATGAAACTATGATAAGAAGAATGTAAGTATGAACTAATGTTGCTGGTATGGAGAGAATGCCAATAGAATGGAATGTAGCACAGATGGTCCCAATACATAAAAAAGAGACATGAGAGAGAAGACCAAGAATGAGATGGGAAGAAGAGGTCCACAATGACCTAAGATTGATGGAGATCAGAAACTGGAATGAAAAAGCACTGGATAGGCAAACAATGGAGAAGGGTCGTGGAAGAGGCAAAGACACACAGTGGCGTAGCTAGGTGGACAAGGGCCCCGGTGCATAAAAAAAAATCGGCCCCCCTCCCTATTTTTCCACATGTTTGCATTAGAAATTTAAAAAAAACAGCTCAGGGGGCCCCCTTGGGCTCCGGGGCCCCGGTGCACTGCACCGCTTTGCCCTATGGTAGCTACGCCACTGAAGACACACGGAAGTTTATAAAGAGCTTATCAAGAAGCTAAAAGAAGTACAATAGGGACTAATCCACCCTAGAAAGCGGATTGAAGAACGTCCAAAGACGTGGCGATATTCCGTCAGGAATGGAGTGCCGTTGTAATGTTAAAATTAGTGGGTTATGATCTGAATTCAAATCCGCTCCTGCCTATGCCTTTATAGATTTGATGGCATTTCAGAATCTGGAGTTAATCATAATGTAGTCTATTCGGTTCCTGGTAACGGCTTCGGGTCTATCTCTAGATGATTTCCATGTGTAGTCTTCTAACAGGCAGTTGGTAACCAAGTGTTAGTGATAATAAGTCTATTTTCGTGACAAAATTGTGTTAATCCGTCACCCCTTTCGTTACTCTGCACCAATCCGAATCTACCCATTGCTGTTCCTTCTCTTCCCATGCCAATTTTAGCATTAAGGTCACCCATCACGATGGTAACATGTGAGCTTTTTGTTGTTTTTATTAGGTTTTGTATTTGCTCCGTTTACAGTGCATCGTATGCTTCCTGGCCATCGCATCTCGCTCATGCCAAGGATATCCACTTTGAGTCTTTTCATTTCCTGCACCGCATTCGCCAGCTTGGAATAGTGTTCGACCGTTTCAGGTGGCAATCCTTAAGGGTTGATCTCGTTTTCTGTCTACCAATCACAGTTTCTACGTGAGACCTGGCTGTCACCTCCAGTCCCGAAAACTGGAAGGCCCCGGTTGCCAGCCAGACTGCTCGGCAAATCGAAAATCCTATTATTCAACATTATGGGGTACAAGAGGGCATTGTAATGCAACGAGCAATTAGGATTTCCAGTAAATTTCGTCTGCAGGACCTAAAGATTTTGGAGAGCCAATGCCCCCCCCCCTCTTTTGCGCCAGCATTTTTTTGTATTCGTCTCCAGTTGTAGTCGCCTATGTGTGGCGTACGCAGTATACCCATGACTTCTGAATTACAAAAGTAAAACCATTTCTCAGAATTTCGTTAATCCACTCGTGCGCATCACTCCCACTCTCGATTTATCATGAACCAATTTCAACCAAAATCTAATCAGTTGTATGTCTCAATACAGTGGCGGTTTTAAAACTTATGAGGCCCCCGCCCCCGGCGCAATTCAATTTTGAGCCCCCCCCCCTAGGTATTTTCACTAATCTTACACTCACTAAAGCAATAAATTGATTATTATATTATATGATAATATGAAATATTTGAACAAAAAATTTTTATCAAAAATTCCACTAAAATCAAAATAACTGCAAATCGAAGGCACCTTATATAGGGCTTAGATTTTTTTCGTTATTTTTCCTGTATTTATTATAATAGGATTGCAATTTTTATAAACTTTAAGAATATTTGAACAGAATTTAATGTTTATCAAAAATTTAAATCAAAAATTGCACTGAAATCAAAATTACTATAAATCGAAGGCATCTTAGGGCTTAGAAATTTTTAGTTATTTTTCCTATATTTATTGGAACAGTATTTACCATTTTCATAAGATTTCAGAATATTTGAACAAACTTTAATTTTTATCAAAATATTTAAATCAAAAATATTGCACCGAAATCAAAATAACTGCAAATCGAAGGCACCTTAGGGCTTAGATTTTTTTCGTTATTTTTCCTGCATTTATTACAATAGGATTACAATTTTCATAAACTTTCAGAATATTTGAACAGAATTTAATGTTTATCAAAAATTTAAATCAAAAATTGCACTGAAATCAAAATTACTGTAAATCAAAGGCATCTTAGGGCTTAGAAATATTTAGTTATTTTTCCTATGTTTATTAGAACAGAATTTACCATTTTCATATGATTTCAGAATATTTGAACAAACTTTAATTTTTATCAAAATATTTAAATCAAAAATCTTGCACTGAAATCAAAATTGGGAACTAGAAGACACACAAAATTCAGTGATATTTAATTTGTTAATTTTAGTGGCGCAAAATATACAGAAAAAATTGTGAACTCAAATTGTAAGTTTAAAGAATTCAGCATTTTGAAGGTACATGATGAAAGTATCTAAGTTCGTTGAAGTTTATTGAATTTTAATAAATCGGAAGAACATTTTGCTAACACTGTATATTTATTATACATTAAAATTACAACCAAAACAACTACAACAACTGATACAGTAATTTAAATTTGCCTCTAACCAACCACAAGAACATGAAATATGAACAAGGACAAATTTCGTTATTTTACACAAATTTTTAAGTAATGCTAGTGGAATGTTAAAATTTTTGTCACAAATGAGGCGGCGCGGCACATTCCTATACATTAGGGTTAACAGTGAGTACAGAAATATAATATCATTACACGCCTACTTTACAGTATTGTCCGAAATTCATTAATGTACAGTAATCAGGACAAAATGACAGAATTAAAAAAAAGAAAAAAAATTAAATGATAAAAACTGCATCTGATTAATTATTCTTATTTACAAATGAAGTGAAATATATTTCTTTCAGCTGGGCACTCTGATATTGCACCAAGCACATAATCTATCGAGCAATTACGCTAATTACTTAAAAATTTAGACATCTAATTTAATTAATACACGTCCATTGTAATTACTCTTAACTATTTAAACGCTAATAAAATTATTAATGGCGAGAATCTCTTGGGTAGAACTCCGCAAGGGTCGAAGCCGGAATACGTTTCAACATCTCCTTCGGGAAAATACGTAACAGTTGCCAGCCAATATCTAATGATTCAAATACTGTACGATTTTCGTAACTGCCCTGTGCAATGAAGTTCTTCTCGAATTTACTTAAGAATTCCAGGTAGAGCAGATCGTCAGGTGTTAAGGCTTCTTCTCCCACCACGGCTTTCATGGCCTGCACGTCCTTACCAATAGCATAACAAGCGTACTGAAATAAGAACAAAATTTAAAAAAAAAACCTTTCTTTGATTAAAGATCCTTTCCACTTACCAATTGATTGGATACGTCGGAATGGTCCTTCCTCGTCATACCTTCCCCGATGGCGGACTTCATGAGACGAGAAAGCGACGGCAAAACGTTGATTGGTGGGTAAATTTGCCTATTGTGAAGCTGCCTGTCGACGTAAATTTGACCTTCGGTAATATAACCCGTCAAATCGGGTATAGGATGGGTGATATCGTCGTTAGGCATAGTTAGAATTGGAATTTGGGTGATGGAGCCGTTCCTGCCTTCCACACGCCCCGCGCGTTCGTAAATTGTAGCCAAATCAGTGTACATGTAACCTGGGAAACCTCGCCGTCCGGGTACTTCCTCACGAGCGGCCGAAACCTCACGCAAAGCTTCAGCATACGAAGACATGTCCGTCAAAATAACCAGGACGTGTTTCTCACACTGATAGGCCATAAATTCGGCGGCGGTGAGTGCCAACCGTGGAGTGATGATTCTCTCAATGGTGGGATCATTGGCCAAGTTCAAGAAAAGACAGACGTTCTCCATGGAACCGTTTTCTTCGAAATCCTGCTTGAAGAATCGAGCAGTTTCCATGTTCACCCCCATAGCGGCGAACACAATGGCGAAGTTGTCTTCGTGGTCGTCTAAAACCGACTTACCGGGGATTTTAACGAGCCCGGCTTGTCTGCAAATCTGCGCGGCAATTTCGTTGTGGGGTAAACCAGCAGCAGAGAAAATTGGAATTTTTTGTCCTCGGGCGATGGAGTTCATCACATCAATTGCACTTATACCCGTCTGAATCATCTCCTCTGGATAAATTCTCGACCACGGGTTGATGGGTTGCCCCTGAATATCTAAAAAGTCTTCTGCTAAAATTGGAGGGCCTTTATCGATTGGTTTCCCCGATCCGTTAAACACTCGGCCCAACATGTCTTCGGACACTGGCGTTCTGAGAATGTCGCCGGTAAATTCGCATAGCGTGTTCTTGGCGTCGATTCCAGAGGTTCCTTCGAAGACCTGTACCACAGCTTTAGATCCACTAACTTCCAAGACCTGTCCGGAACGAATTGTTCCATCGGCCAGGCGGAGTTGCACGATTTCTGCGAACTTGGGAAACTTGACATCGTCTAAGATGACCAGGGGACCGTTCACACCGGAGACCGTTTTGTAAACTGGAAAAGAAAACAAATTGGGATGAAGGAGTGGCTGTCATAAGACCCAGTCACATGATTTTCGTGTAACAGCTGACTGAGCCCAAATTAACCTGGCAAATTTCCTCTGTCACCGAAGGAAATTGCAAAACACACAATTTGGGGTCCAAAAGACCGAATTACGAAAATTTTTTGGTCATATGACTGCAAATTTAGCTTCCATTGATATCGACCCGCCCACTTTAGTGGCGATTTAAACGAAAGTTTGATGTCTTGAGGAAAGAAGGAAGTGTAGAAAATACTTACCAAGTCTCGGTTGCGAAATGAAGTCCCTCGAAACTGCCAAAACATGCTCGCGATTTGCGGCCTGCGTGTTTAAAGTAGTTGGATACGACATCCTCACTATAGCAAATACTTTAACCCTCTGATTAAAACCACTACATTCACGTGCATTCACGTGATGTGTTTACTTCCGACTCGAAAACACAGAGGACTGACATTTGGTTATATACAGGAAACGTTAAAAAAATTGTACGTATTTTATTGTAATTTTCTAACCTTGATAGTAGAAGCGCGATTATATTTTACTTTGATCTGCAAAATTCATAACCTCACCAATTAAATTGAAATTAATGCTTATTTTGCTGATGAGGTTATTTCACCTAAACGTCAAATGACGTCAAGAA
Organism: Rhagonycha lutea; assembly: GCA_958510855.1. NCBI lineage: Eukaryota > Metazoa > Arthropoda > Insecta > Coleoptera > Cantharidae > Rhagonycha > Rhagonycha lutea. The sequence goes on from OY294041.1 coordinate 31,821,898, forward strand.
TGTCAAAACTAAAGCGTAGCGAACGAAGTGGAGCGGAGTCTATTGTCGGCCATGACTGTATGGCAACGACAAAACTAACCCCTTTCCGCTTAGAATTTGTTCACTTTTTTTGCAGTATTCACATCTTTAATTCTAGTATATTTACCAAGTTTCAAAAATATTAAACAAAATTTTTCCTGTTTTACAATACAACACAACGGCACTCCATTCCTCATGGAATATCGCCACGTGTTTGGACGTTTTTTAATCCGTTTTCTAGGGTGGATTCTGGCCCGGATTGGCCAGGTCGGCTAGTTGGCGATCGCTGAGGGCCCCCCAACTCAAGAGGGCCCCGAAGAGGCCTTAAAAAATTCGTTTATACTTGGGGTAAAAGTGATTTTCAAAAATCTTCGCTATTAGTAAGGGGCCCCCTCTTCAGTCTGTAACCGAGGGCCCCCAAAGGAGCCAGTCCGGGCCTGGGTGGATTAGTCCCTATTTTGCCTATTTTATAGTTTCTTGATTATGCTCTTTGCAAATGTAGCCTATCCAGTGATTTTTCATTCCAGTTTCTGAATTCCATCAATCTTAGGTTATTGACAAAGGACGAAACCAGGAAATTTCCATTAACCAACTGAAAGCTGCCTTCACCGAAAACCCGGAAAACCCTGATGCTTGAAAAAGACATTTGAGGGTATTATTGATATAAATTTTACTCGTATATGTGTTATTGCGTTACTAACAGACAGACAGATGTATAAGTATAAAGACAGACAAACCGAACTAGAATAATTTTATTCAGGGTTGTAAATAAATATAAAAAGATGGGTGTGACAGTGGTGTAACTTCTTAATTTTCGGCCTCAGGTTAAGGAGTTTAAAGCATTGGACCTGGGACCATTCCACCCTCTGCCACCCCTCACACCCTCGATTGCACGCTCACTTCTTCACATTTTAGGGTGTTTAGTGGATTTATCAATCCTAGAGTATGATAAAGCGTAGAGTAAGCTTGGTCTAATCTAGCCACATCTGGGTATTTGCTCCGAGCAACATGCATCGTACATGATTTTACGGGCCGTGTTCATTCGCACACCGGTAGTTACAGCACTGGGGTGCAAAATAGGGGGGTCAGGGGTTATGGAGTACCCCCAGGCAGGAAAGAACCAATAAAAAATGTTACAAAATTGATAACGACGCAAATAGTGGGCTTACTGCAAAAACTGACCGAGTCCATATTAGGACCTTAAAGGACTGCACTGCAGGGTCAGTTTTTAATTTTATTATTTAGGCTTAAATTTTAGTTAAAAATTAAACAGAAGAATGGGATAAAGTTGTTCGGCTTTCGGCCTCACTAGTGAGATTGTTTTTAAATTTTAATTAAAATTTTAGCCTAAAAAACTGAGAATTAAAAACTGACCATGCAGTGCAGTCTTTATAGGTCCTGATATTGACTTGGTCAGTTTTTATTATGTTTTTTGAACAGCCGTATGTTACTTACATGGAGCTGGGGGGTATTCTTTACCCCCCCTCCGGTTCTCCAACCATTTCATATGAAGGCAAGAGTCCAAAATTTAGTACTGAAGTAAAATATAATTTAGTAAAATCTAAAATTGTGTAATGATAAAATCAAGAGCAGTTGGATATTTTGAAAAATTCTGCTGATGTTGCTTCCTTATATTGGGGGGGGGGATTCTATAACCCCCCCCCCAGTTCTCCATTAATTTCTTTATATTTATACCTAGCGCTCTACAATACGAAGCTGTAGCCTCTCATTAAAATCTCAGATCCGTTTGCTTCTTTTTATTCTTATCTATCTGCCTGTCTGTTAGTAACTCAAAAATGTACATACGACCGCAGTTTATAAGTATTATTACTACAATGAAACTCTCAAATGATTTTCTACATTTTTTAAAACTGTTTCATTAGACGGAAAGACACTTTTGGGAACGTCGAGTGCAAGAAAACACATCTGGGAATGGCGTAAACGTCATAATAAAAAATAATTTAATGTAAAAAAGTCACATTTTTGATACATTTTTAATCAATTTTAGACGTTTTGGGATGTAGAGTACGAAAAATGCACATGGAACTGGCGCAAATGTTCCCCCAAGTCGGCCAAAATCGACCTGAATCGAAAAGAATAAAATTTGCAAATTATGGAAAAATTCGGATGGACCTTTTATCCATCTCAATAATTACATTTTGGAGATGTAAAGTTTAAAAACGCATCTGGGACTGGCGCCAATAAGCCCAAATTGGCAAATCTTTTCAAAAATAAAAATTATTTTGTAAATATTGAAATTTTTTTAAATACTCCAATTCCGTTTTTTACAGAGTGCTAAAAACGCATTTAGGATTTCATCCGTTATATGTTTATTGTTTATGTTATATTCTTATATTCATACACTAACGAGTATGAATGGATTAACGAGATTCCGCTACCGTCCACTCGCTCAATGACCACAAATTTATTTTAAAAATTGTTATGATTTTTAAATGATTTTGTTCCATTTTTTTATAGTAATTTTTGGTTAGTGAGTGAGCGGTCGGTAGCGGAAATCTTGTTAATCCATTCATGCGCGTCAGTGGTAGATCAGTAGCCGATAAGATCCCGTATTTATGATTGACGTCATCAAATCGGTTAAAATCAATCAAAAATGAAAATTTTTAATAAACACTTCTATTTTTATCATTCTCAATCACGTTTCTGGAGGAATGGGGTGCAAAAAACGCACCTGGGACTGACGCAAAATGTCTAATTCGATTAAAATTAATCAAAATCAAATAAGAAATATTACAAATCAAGAAAACTTTTGATAATTTAGTTAGTTATTATTTTTAATGGCATTCTTGGGAGAGTAAATTGCGAAAAACACACCTGGGACTAACGCAAACGTCCTCTAAGTCAGTGGTTCTCAACCTTTTTACGACGCGACCTCCAAATTTTCTTGCTTATTTTCTGCGACCCTAATAATGTCAGTAATCATAGGCGCAACTAGGGTCAAACGTTTGGGGGAACTAAAAAAATGTTTTTAAACAATTTTTTAAGAGGGGGGGTTATAAAAAATATAACAAAAAATTGCGCCGCAGGCAAAAATTTTTTAATTTTTAAGGTCAAGAGAGCTTAGATTTGAAGTTAGAAAATATAAAAAGATGTTTTTGTACTAATTTTTGGGATTTCAGAGGCAAAAAACTATTTTTCGAAAAATAATAAACTTCTCGAAAGCCTGGCCTTCGACGCTAACCTCATCGTTTGCTAATCAATTCAAATGTCTTTCCCCACTAAACTGAAATATCATAATAACAAAAATAATTCTAAGGGTTGCGAATATTAAGTTAATCGATTTTTCATAATATCTCCATTAAAAACTAATAATTTTTGGGATATTTTGGGGGAGCTAACTTGAATTTTGGGGGGTATATCAATCCTATATTCAATTGTTTGATCAACAAAGTAACCTTCAATGTTTGTTTAATTTAAGAATTTTAATTCATGTTACTAATTTCCAATTCAAATTCAAAACTAATTTTGGAAAGAAATTGCTAAATTTTCTGCGACCCCCTAAAATTGATCCGCGACCCCCAGGTTGAGAATCGCTGCTCTAAGTGATTCAAAATCGATGTAAATTTCTCAAAAACAAAAATTGAAAATTTCGATGCCTTTTTAATAATTTTTACTTTACCATACAACAAAAAATATGAGTATACGTAGTATACCATATAGTATGGGAAAGTTATAAAATCGCAACAAACAAAAAAGTTGAGATATTGACGGATTTAGAGTCCTTGGGGTCCAACGAGTTGAAAGAGACCAAACATCAACAAATGTCTGTGTGTCTGTGTGTCACTTAATTTTGTGTGCGCTCTAGCGCCCAAACCAATAAGAATTTCATAACCAAATTTCATATTTAGGTCTTTAAGACTTAGAACTGATTAGATTTTGGTTGAAATCGGTTCACGGAAACTTGATGGTGGGGGTTACGGTGACGCGAGGGAATGGATTAACGAGATGCCACTGTTTTTATATAAATACCATATCATTAATGTATGGTAAAGTCATGGGATGGCCACATCACAAAACCAGTGAGGCCGTAGGCCGAACAACCACATCCGACATTTTTTGAAGAAAAATCGACTGACGTAGTCAGCTTTTGCCTATTATGTATTTTTGATTCATATTTCCATATTTCTAACGTTTAAGGCCTCCGATGGGCAGTCCAAAATAAATTTTATTTAAATCAAAAATATTTGCTGACATTTCTTCCCATTCTGCCTCTCGTAAATTACGAATTTTTTAGTTTTCATGTTCGGCAGTCCACAATAAGTCCCGCTCTTCAACAGCAGAAATTAATTTTGTTATTGATTCTTCCTTCCATTCAAATGCCACTTTATTTCTATTTCTTTTCGTTTTCAACGAAATATTCGAATCCATCTCTAAATTTTCGGAAAAATCTTGATTTACCATTTGGCATTTGAAAAACTGCCAAAATAGTGAAATAAAGTAAAAATTCTAAACGAAAAAGATGTAATTTTTGAGTGGGTAGGTAAGTAGGACAAATTTTGTTTTTAAAATTTTGAAACTGCAAAATTATTCGCAAATAGATTAATTTAAATAAGGAGTTAAAAGTTGAATAAATTTCAATTTTTTTTATTTTGATGCGTTAAAGTCACTTATTAAAAAAACCATCCTGTATATTAAACGTTTTTTGAATTTTATGTTACAAGAAAATAAAGGGAAAAAAAGTACTAAAAAGCATTGATCCATTTCAGCAGGGACGTGGCCAGCCAACTTTGGGGGGGGGGGGAATTTGGCAACCAAAATTGCCAACTCTTTGTAATGGTCTGTTTTTCATATATTATAGGTTTAGCAAATTTTGCCAACTTGATCAAATTTTGAGTAATTTTGCCAACTTTTTTCCAATTTTCTAAATTATTTGGGGGGGGGGAGGCTCCCCCCATCTTCCCTGTAGGCACGTCCCTGCATTGTAGTGAATCAAATTTTTTAATTTTATTCACACATTTAGGTTAACAACATTTAAAAATGTCATGAAAGTACAATACAAAGAACTGAGAAAAAGTTTTAAGGACTCATCAGAGTTTTTTGGTATTGAAAAGAAGAAGTGGTCTTTGCGAGCGAGCGTTTAAATGTTAGTGCAGGTGCAGGAATCCGCGCAGAAATCGCGATATATAATAAATGATGATTTCTAGGAAAAAAATATTAAGACCTTTTTGGTAGAAAATTACACCATCTACAAATTTGGTAATGATGATTTTTGCGATAACACTTACCGTTTAAAAGATATAGAGGTATTTATTAATTTAAAACACTTCCAAAGAATTTGTATTCAAAATTTTAGGTTATTCCCCGAATCCCTGGTATTACATAAGAAGACAAAAACAACCAGAAGATGAACGACGATGTTCCTTTATTATTCTAAATAATTTTTTGCACAATCCTATACAACAATTTACATGCAAAATAGAAATCTATGCGGCAAAAGTTGAACTTTTTTAAAATCTCGCTAGATGGCGCCACATTCCAAAATTGTAAAAAAAGATAAACTAAAAGTTATTTGTTGGTCAAAAAGCGCTGCCTGAACTTGGTTCGATTTAAAAGTAAACGTAAAATAGTCGCGTTCGGTGTGGTTATACCCAAAGTTCCTTGTTTAGTGCGTCTCCTCCCCCAGCAGCTGCGTTTGTCGACAATCAATATTTTTGTAATTTTAAATTATGGCTTCGGCATCGAAACGCTTTACTACTAAAGTTGGTAATTTTTTATCAATTTTAAGGAAGTCTTCTACGCCCAGGAATTATTACACGTACGTAAATGAGCCCTCACAACCACTTATTGGTAAGGCACCCAAATGGGTGTCCGCTAAGGAGGCATTCGAGTGTCTTAAATCAGGTAATGTATAATTTATTTATTTATGTAAATGTTCCGTGTTTTTTTGGGGGGTAAATTTTCCACACCGTAAATAAATGCAGTGATTGTGCGACTGCCGGTTAATTTTTTAAGTTTTGCATGTAGAATTTGAACTGTTAATTAAAATACGAGGACTGTTCAAAATTGCAAATTTCTGTTCATATACCACGTGATTTTCATCCTGTTGCAAAATTGAAAAAAAAACAGAATTTATTGTCGTGTTGTGATAAATTTATTCAAGCAATAAAAATTTAAATTGGAACGAAAGCAGATCATTTAATTTGCTGGCTCGGCGCCCATTATTGCATTAGGTTTCTGTATTCAACAAATGAAAAAGTTCACTTTGGTTCAAATCTAAGCAGGCAATTGTTTATCATTAAAAATTATTCTACGAGGGTCGTTCAAAAAATATCTGCATTATTAACGAAGAAAGTTTTAATTTTTGAGATTTTTGGGGAAAAGTCTTACATTTTGGAAGTCGATTTTACTTGGATTTTTCTTTTACTTTCTGTGAAAAGATACCGCCCGCTCTTTTTGGGTTACATTGCAAAATCGACGACCCCGGTAAGGGAAAAAAATAAGCAATTGTATTCTTGTACTATGCACATTTTCCTAATCTGTTCAACAAATACGAGCAAGTCGAAAGTCCAATTATTTAAATTAAATTGTAGTTTTTAATTATTCAAACTAAACTCCAAAGGTTAACTCGACTTGAGGCGCTCTTGTTTTTTCTAACGCAAGAATTCTCAACTATTTGTTTGACAGGGCTGAAATGGCCCAAAAACCAAACATGGGAAAAATTAGACGCGGTGAAGAGGGTCGAACTTCAAATTCTCTTTTGTTTTTAAAACAATTGCTGTGACTTCTTTATAAAAATAACAATTGAACAGATGTTTTGACAACTGACAATGACCTTTTTATCGACCGATAGTATTGATTTCTCAATTTTTAAAAAGTTATAAAAGCTGCTCCTTAGATGAAAATGTCAATAAAACCTTGCAGAATCCTGATAAAGAAAGCGAATGTTATTTATATTTTGAAAATCGTATCAAACTTATTATTTTCACTTTCGGTGAACTCGGGCGCCACCAACTTTTCCTTTCACTCGTCGTTTCTGGTTTTTTGGAAAATATTTACATATTTACGATTTAAGTGACCTATGAACGAAAACGCAAACATTTAGCTTTCAACTGAACCCCAAATACCTAAAAACCGGATGTTGGAATTGCTGCTGATTGTCGTTCCTGCTCCAAAATTAGCAGCGATTATGGACAATAACAAAATTTTAGAGCCGTAAAAACAATCGCGGGTGATTCAAACTTAAAACAAGTTTTTTGAGCAAATTACTCGTCCAGATTATGTAATCGAAATTTTATTATATTAAATGCGGTTTATTTATACTTTAAATCGGCCTTGGTAACCGCTTTATGATAATTCATTCGTTTATTATACCTGTAACGAGAAACTTTACCTGTTTAGCGTTAATAATTTTTTTGTATATTTTAATGAGGTTACAATAGAAAATTTTTTGTTTTATCAGGTCGTTTATCAGTTTTACAACGTCCGATGACGAAACACTTAATTTTGTGGATTTGTTATTTAGTAAAGTCGGTCAACACTCGCATTTAAATTCCAAGTTGACAGGACAAGCTAATTTAGTTTGAGTAGAAGAAGAATGGACTAAGAATTTGCAAAAAAAAAAAGGATGCATATTACGCCCGGCAATTATGCACTGCAAAAAGCGGCCATTTTGTTAGTGAAAATGCCCATTGAAAAACTTCCTATAATTAGGTTTGTTCCAACCAGCCAAGAAACCGTACAATGTACGGTCATTAAAACTCATGTGCCGTATATTGTACCGTTTATCGGCTGGTTGGAGCAAACCTAATAAATAATTATCTGATACGAATTGTGGTACCGGGGGGGGGGGTAATTAGCGGAGTTCTACCTAATTTTTATATAATTTCAGAAATTATTCGGTTAGAACAAAAATAGCGTACGCACCACGTACGCTTAGAAATAGGCTTGTAATACTCGGCTTTTTATTAACAAAAAAGTTGTACAAAATTCATTTTATTATTATTTGCAATTTGATTAAAAATTTATACTGTAAACAGTAATTTCCGTAAATAAATTAGAGATTAATTTGGAAGTCAAGTTTTGCAATTTCATCAGCGAAATTATCTTTCAAGTTCATGGCATGGTAATTTCAACTTCAGCACTTGTTCAAATTTAATTTAAGTGAAATGCGACCCCCCCCCCGGCGGCAGCGGAAGTGCTAATACAACTACCGGCTTCGTAATATCAAAAACTTTATTTTTCGTGAAATCGCGGTTCCTGATCTTCAATTACAAAAGTATTTGTACAGAAGATAAATCAACCCCCCCCCCCGCGCTTAGATCTAAAATTAAAGTTTTTACTTCTGACGCAAAGATAATGAATGGGATTTTATCAATATTAATGTGTAAAGTTTATGTGCTTTTCTTTGCATGCCAGTGGGGGGAGGGGGGTCCTCACTCGCGGCTTTTACATTTTTCTTTTAAAATTTTAGTAAGATTAAGGGTGGGATTTTAAAGACTGTTCCAAAACTTCATTTTCAGCCCAAAATTGGTTATAGAATATATACAACGATGAATATCTTTTGACTGGAGAGAGGAGAATTTTCCGAAGGTCATGATATAATTTTTAATCGATTTTGATACCTGGTAATCATTTTGATTATGTTAATTAGCGATGTTATATCAAAAACACACAATTAATTAAAATTTAAAATATGTAATATGTAATGGCACAGTTGATTTCTAAATCTAGGTAACTGCGCCACCTATTGAAAAAGTTGTTATAAATGGTGGGGAATCGGGCCCTTAAAAAAATGTTAAAGTTTAGTTTCTTCTTAACACGTAGACCGCCATGCTTAAAAATAGCCTATTGTTTTTAATGTTAGTGTGCGTTAAATTTAATGCACGTGGCGGCTAACGTATTCAAATTTGAGTTTGCCCCCCCCCCCCGGAAAAATTCTATAGACGCCCAAGCATGGCTTCCTATTTGAGCTATTTGCGGATGATGAACATAATTGAAGATAAATCTTATTCCTTAAACAAAAAAAAACAAACTTTGTGTAGCTAATTTAAAAAATATGACTATATTTTCAAAATTTGTAAATTAAAAATATTAGTAATGCGAAGTCGAAGCCAAAACATAACTAAAAGTACTAAAATATTTAAATATTAAATAGAAATTTTATTCAAAAAACACTTGAAAATCATTTTATTTATCCCCTTTTGACAGGATAGGACTAGAAATATTTGAGAAACATGATAATAACGAAAGGAAAAGAGAGGGGGGCATAAGAAACGTGGACTTTTTAAGAAAAAGCTATGGAGAGCGCTGATTGGCTTAGACCACCCTAGAAAATGGAAAAATTATTATTTTTAAATAGAATCCCAATAAATTGGCACTTAGGGCTTTGGCCAAGAAGTTAGGTTAGGATGACGCAAGTGACAATATGTTTGGATTATACGATATAATACGTAATTTTTCCATTTTCTTCTCAAATAATTTTTCGCAGGACCCAGGGAGTTTGGGGGGGGGTATTCTAATCATCAGTAAGCTACAAGATGACCAGGGCCGTAGCTAAACATTGGCCATAGGGGGAACACATAAAATAATATTGTTTTTGATATTAGTAATAGGTCTGTTCCAACAACGAGGAATTTCCAGTAATATTACTACAACGCAAGCGCAATAGATAAAAAGGAACACTTTTTGTCTTCTGCGCATGACTTTTTATCTATTGCGCTTGCGTTGTAGTAATATTACTGGAAATAATCGTTGTTGGAACACAGCTAATAACAACTCTTTAGAATTACTTCTGCGGGAGTGGGGGGGGGGGGGGTTGATTCCCTCTTATATACGGCCCTTTGATTTGAATCATAATCAATTTTGAAAAGTAATCTTGTTGCTTCCCTGCAACAGATCTATAGTTCCCCCTAGCTCTCGACACCAATTAAGCCCCTGAGAGCAGTGACACAACCAAAATCTTATTTAGGTCAGCTATTAAAATTTGTTAAAAATTTATAATCTTTGATAATCGAGCAATTATTCTATATAGCAGGGGTGGCCAAGAAGTCGATAGCTGAGTGTGAAAAAGTGTAAAAAAATAGTTTTTTTTTAGCGATAAAATCGATCACGACACATTTTTAAGACAAAAAGTAGATCTTATGTTTTATGTAACGCAAAAGTTGGCCACCTCTGCTTTATTAGGGTTCCTACTTGACTGGAGAACTTTAATTATTATCTGTAAAAGTCAGGGAATTTGTAAATTTTTTAATTTGGTTGTTGAAAGTCAGGGATATTTTATTTTTAAGCTAGTCAGGGAAAGGTCCGTAAAGAAGAGCAAAAGAGAGGCGTCGGCACGAAGAAGCTAAGGCTGCTCACAGAGTGGAGACCGGTTTGTCTCCCTCTGATGTTAATTAATGTAACCGAGGACAAACGAAGCTGGTAACAGATTAGATATTTCAATGCTTTGTAGTTCCAAAGACTTTAATCTGTTTAAGATAACTTTGCTTATATTGTAGAAAAAATCAGGTTATGGGCCCAGAAAATATTATGTATATGCGAAAACTGTAATTTTCTAAACTTTTAGAAAAAAAAACTGGTAAATAATTATTTGAGATAAGACACTTCAAATAGAAAATGTGTACTATTGGTTTATCACAAATTAAACTCGGATAAAATTCTGAATCCTTGATAAGACCTACATTCTGGTCGTTTAATAAAAAAAGCTGATACCATGTCGGAATATCACAATAACAAAAAAAAATTGTTTTCATTAAAAACCAGAGAATTATCTCAAATTATATTAATAACTGAGTTCTATTGTACTTAATGGCTCATGTTTTTCAATTATCTTATCATCAAGAGTTAATAGAGTTGAATAGCCACCTTTGTTTGTTTCCTAATTGAAAAAGACCCTTCAGGTCCATTAGCGCTTTATTACGTAAGATTATCCCCGATAATTTGCATGAAACTAAATGAATTTCCCTAACAGTTTTGAATACTGAAATTAAAATTCCCTTCTGACCTTGGATTGTTTAAATAGAAGACTGATTTGTTTTATTTACCAGACCTAATTATCACTTTCTACTTGCACACAGAGCAGATAAATATTTGAAGTGTGTAATAACGGATAATTGATCATAAATTAACACAAATTCCTGATGGGTTAAATAAACTACAAAATAAGCAATTAAGCTGATTTTTGTTATTGTTCCGAAACCGACCCTAATTTTTAGTTAAATATTTTGAAAAAATATGAATTCAGAAGCCACACCTGGAATATATTCATCATAAATTTATTCTTCTCGTTTTCATTTTTTGGATTATTGGGGTCCTGCCGCTCAGGAAAATCATACAATCATGCATGGCAAGTTGTCGAAATTAAGTCCGCATTCTATTAATACGCGCCACGTCCAAAAATAACACCATAAATGAGAATACTGCATTCTTAAAAGAAATCTTTGATCCAAAATTCACATTTTGATTCTATTTCGATTGGGAACATCTGGCAACCAAATTCTAGTTTATTGACTTGTTTATAGATGATCGTGACGCACAAGAGATTCCCAAATACATTTTTGCAAGCTATTCTTAATTTTTTTGTCTACCTGTTTCTATGTACTTTTTTTTTACAAATTATGAAACAATTTGGATGTTGTACTTGCTTATCTTGTTTATTTCTTTTAGACCAATTGGTTTATGCACAAGGAGCCGCCGCAACCCCAATCGAATTACTTAAAGCGATGACGGAAGTGGGAAAAGACGGACACTTAAAAAATATTCGGGTGTGTCACATGCACACTGAGGGTCCAGCCACATACACAGATCCTTCATGCGAAGGCATTTTCCGGTTCGTCCCTCCCGGCCGTCTGCTATTCAAAAAATATTAAATGGGTTGTTTTTAGATCCATATCCATGTTTATGGGTGGAAACGTACGCAAAGCTGTTGCGGACGGTAGAGGAGACGCTATACCGATTTTCTTAGGGGAAATTCCACTTTTATTTTCTAAAAAAATTTTACAACCCGATATCGCAGTAATCCAAGTATCGCCGCCAGATCAACACGGTTACTGTAGTTTAGGGACCAGCGTGGACTGCGTCCGCGCAGCGTTAGTCAACTCAAAAATTATTATAGGTAAGTAAACCCGCGCCTCAGCGACACAGTAACTCAAAAACATCTCCATTTTCAGCTCAAGTAAACACTCACATGCCTAGAACATTTGGCGACGCTATCATTCACATTAGTCACGTCGATTACGCCGTCAAATTAGACATACAGTTACCACAACACGGTGGTAAACCACCCTCCATAGTCGAAAGCAAAATTGGTAAAAATATTGCCGAAAATCTTGTCGAAGATGGAGCAACATTGCAAATGGGTAAGTCCCCTTGTTAGCATTCGAACCGGGTTAATCCAGTTATTAGAGTTCGGCGCGCCATCTAACATCTTTTTGTTGTAACCTTCAGTTTCGAAAAAAATCCGTTAGAAGACGCCACGAACTCTAATAACCAGATCAACGCGATTAAATGTTCGAACGCGGCCCTTGTTTGTCAAGGACGAAATTTTTAAACGATTTTGTGACCGCAGGAATTGGAAATATTCCCGATGCCGTTCTTACGGCGCTTACAAATCACAAAGATCTTGGAGTTCACTCCGAAATGTTTTCCGGCGGCGTCGTCGACTTGGTGGAAAATGGATGCATCACAAACAATCGTAAATCGATTCACAAGGGTAGAATTGTTGGTTCTTTCTTGATTGGAACCCAAAAATTGTACGACTTCGTGGACAACAATCCATTTGTTGAAATGTTGGTCATTGATTATGTTAACAACACCAGTAAGCTACGTTTGGTTGAGTTTTTGGTGTAATTGTACTAATTTTTTTTCTTTAGAAATTATCGCGCAGCAACCAATCATGACGGCAATAAATTCGTGTATTGAGGTGGATCTCACTGGGCAAGTATGCTCAGATTCGATTGGAACTCGCATGTATTCAGGCTTTGGAGGTCAGGTTGATTTCATAAGAGGAGCTGCTGAATCATTGGATGGAAAAGGAAAACCTATAATTGCATTGCCTTCAGTTACCAACAAAGGACAGTCGAAAATTGTGCCCACAATTGCACCAGGTAAACTTTTTACGTCTTTAAGTTCCATTCCTACTCCCACATCTACCCCCTTTTCTCTGACCCCAACCATGGGCGCCAGTTCTGAAGTTGGGAACTCCACCTGTTGTTCTTTGTTTGGACACAAAAAATTGGAAAACAACCAAAAAAAATTTGAAGGTCAAGCTTCACTATCATGAGTGAGGGCACTGTTGCATAGCAAAAGTTTAGCGTTACACATTTTACTGTTTAGTTCATTCATTATACGCTTGAAACAGTGGTGCGAGCGAAAAAATAATCCAAGCATCAGATTTTTCCGTCCACAGTCGGACGTTTAGCCTTTGCTGGTCAAGTAAGGGTTGGTGGGGAGTTAAATCGGTCATCATTTGGTCACCCTTTCTTTAATCCAGTAAAATGAATCATGTAAACCCAACTTTAAGTTGGGTTGTTCAAATAAAATGAAGTTAGGACTAAATTTTGAATTAATCCAACTTTTGTTTCAGGTGGAGGTGTTGTAACGACCCGCGCACACGTCCATTATGTAGTGACAGAACACGGCATTGCGTACCTGTTCGGAAAATCTCTCAGACAAAGAGCACACGCTTTAATCAATATTGCACACCCAGATCATCGCGCAGAGCTCGAGAAAGCTGCATTCGATCGTCTAAAAGTTATGCCCAGTGCAGATTAGATAACAAGGGGACAACCATAGGCAAGAAAACAAAGATACCTCGGAATTTAGCCTTGCAAATATAATTACGTGGCGGAATCATTTTTTTTGTCATATGTAAGCTTTAATTGATCCATTTAAATAAATTTTATTTTTTTATACTTAAGTTAAGATTTGTTTTTAGAGTAAGAGTAATTCATGCCTTAAAAATTAGATTGTAATTTATTGGGTTTGCCAATTTTTAAATAAAGTAATTGTTAGTATTTTATAGAAATGTTATTTCTGTATCATATTGTAAACAGCGTCGTCTAGGCGCAGTGAAACCTTTTATACTGCCCATATTATTTTCCTATTTTTTCTTTTTATATATTTCTATTTATATCTTGGATGACAACTTTTTCAATAGGTGGCGCAGATTGCTATTTTAACTGTGTCTTGACATATTATTTTAAATTTTAATTAATTGTGCGTTTTTGATATAAAATTGCTAATTAGCATAATTATTAAAATATTAATCCTTTATCAAAATCAATTAAAAGTTCATGACTATTAGGAAATTCTCTTTCCATTTAAAAAAAAATGTATTGCTGTTGCTACAAGAGGCCCTCCTATTTTTTGAACGACTTTTTTTACCCTTGCTAATAAAAACACTTTATTTCTGTTGGGTGCGGGGTCCCCAGAGACAAAAACCAGAATTGACCTTTTTTTACCCTTTACTAAAACAAAAAACCGTTATTTTTTACTGGGACCCTAGAGACTGTGCTAATCCGACACGGGGGGGGGGATTGCAATCGACCTGCCTTCTGCATGTCAAGGTTTTTCATTTTCAGGTTAGGGGACTTAAAATGCACTAAATTACTTATAACAATTTTAATCACACATACATTAATAATCAATTCCATCGGGCAAATTACCATTCAGTCGAGCAATTTCAACGTTTCGGTAATAAACCGAAAAATCGACGTAGGCGTCAATCCGTTGATCCGATCCCAAACCAAAATCATCGACACTACGTGCGTCCGAACTACTCGAAGTGTTATTCGTTGCAATTGCGCTGTTGTTGGTCCTGTAACTCGTGTTAGTCGAGGTTGCCAGACTTACAACCTCACTTGAGCGGTTTGAAATTGTACTAAGGATCGGATTGAACGTAACCGACGGTTGTGTCGGCGACGTAATAGCATGCGGCATTGGAAAGTTAAAATTTCTTACTATGAGCGTCATATCCTCCCGTTTCGTCTTCACAGGATTCGACATGTACCAGTCGTGATGATGGCGAACAGCGCGATCGACCACGGCTTGAGCCACCCCCGTCAGGGTCCCTTGTTCTCGAAACTAAACCACACTGGACTAAATTGCAATTGAAAAAGCAAAACTTACCTGTTCCACCACCAGCTGAGCAATATACTTATTGACTTGGTCGGTTTTCGTTGCTTCTTCAATCGAACGATAAAACCCGGCCGACATTAGCAACAAGAATTGGCATGATTCGTCTAAGGGGATTCCGCCTATTATGTCTGGTTCTCCTATGACCGGTTCTTGCGTCGCACATTTCAAATCGTCAAATTCTTTGTAGCCTCCTTTAATTAGGTAGTTTCCTAGGCACCGCGTGTTTTCCTGGTTCCCCAAATGAGAACCTGTAAAATTTAAATGATAATTTTGAGTTTTATTTTTTTAAAAGCTTTTATTTAACTTGACATGATCATTGTCCATTTGTTGTTGTTTTGAGCACAAAATTTCAGTCTTTCCTTTTTTTTTGTATTAAAATATGCCCGAGAAATCTTAAAAAAATCAAAAATGTCCCAAAAAACAACTTTTTGAACTTGATTTGCAATTAAATTCGTACAAAAAGCATGATCAACTTTTCCAAAAATTGTTTAACGACGCGACGTTAGAATTTTTCCAGCATTCTCAGAAATTTGACGAGATTGGAAATTTTATTTTGAAATCTCTACAAGTTACAAAAGAAAAGTATCAAAATTCTACTGACGACACCAACAAAAATATTGGAAAAGTAAATTTTCACGTTTTTCACTAAAAATTCTTGTGCGAAAATCGTTCTAATTATTAAATTAAAAGGTTGAAAATTAAAAGAAATTTTACATTATTCAAAAAATTAAATGTAAAAGTTTGAAAATAATATTGGTAACGGCCTTCGCTTTTCGGTTTTCGATTTACTTGAAAATCAATTTGAAAAAATAATTACAACATTTTTGTTCCTTGCCCTAAAATATTTCCAATTCAAAAAATGAAATAATTCTTACAAATTTTGCTTTTTATCAAAAAATAAATTTGAAAAATAATCTCAAAATTTTGTTAGTTGGTCTTATCTCCAATTCAAATTGGGTTTTAGGTCTTAGCCCCAAATATCTCCAGAATATCAATAATTCTAAAAAATTTTGGTTCATATCAAAGAATTAAATGAGAAAGTTTAAAAAAAATCGGTAATTGCTTTCGGTTTTCAGTTTTTCGATTTAAAAAATCAATTTAAAACAATAATCTCAAAATTTTGTTACTTGGCGTAAAATATTTCCAATTACAAAATAAAGTAATTCTTACAAATTTTGCTCTATTATATCAAAAAATTAAATGTAAACGTGTGAAAAAATTGGTAATGACCTTTGGTTTATAATTTTCGATATATTTTAAAATCAATTTGAAAAATTATCTCAAAATGTCATTGTTTAACTCAAAATATCTATAGAAAATCGATAATTCTCAAAAATTTTGATTTTTATCAAGTAATTAAATGCAAAAGTTTGAAAATAATCGGTAATGGCTTTCGGTTTTGAGTTTTTCGGTTTACAAAATATATTTAAAAAAATAATCTCAAAATTTTGTGACTTGGCCTAAAATATTTCCAATTCAAAAAATAGAGTAATTCTTACTTTTGCTCTATTATATCAAAAAATTAAATGTAAACGTGTGAAAAAATTGGTAATGACCTTTGGTTTATAATTTTCGATATATTTTAAAATCAATTTGAAAAATTATCTCAAAATGTCATTGTTTAACTCAAAATATCTATAGAAAATCGATAATTTTCAAAAATTTTGATTTTTATCAAGTAATTAAATGCAAAAGTTTGAAAATAATCGGTAATGGCTTTCGGTTTTGAGTTTTTCGGTTTACAAAATATATTTAAAAAAATAATCTCAAAATTTTGTGACTTGGCCTAAAATATTTCCAATTCAAAAAATAGAGTAATTCTTACTTTTGCTCTATTATATCAAAAAATTAAATGTAAACGTGTGAAAAAATTGGTAATGACCTTTGGTTTATAATTTTCGATATATTTTAAAATCAATTTGAAAAATTATCTCAAAATGTCATTGTTTAACTCAAAATATCTATAGAAAATCGATAATTTTCAAAAATTTTGATTTTTATCAAGTAATTAAATGCAAAAGTTTGAAAATAATCGGTAATGGCTTTCGGTTTTGAGTTTTTCGGTTTACAAAATATATTTAAAATAATAATCTCAAAATTTTGTTACTTGGCCTAAAATATTTCCAATTCAAAAAATAGAGTAATTCTTACAAATTTTGCTCTATTATATCAAAAAATTAAATGTAAACGTGTGAAAAAATTGGTAATGACCTTTGGTTTATAATTTTCGATATATTTTAAAATCAATTTGAAAAATTATCTCAAAATGTCATTGTTTAACTCAAAATATCTATAGAAAATCGATAATTTTCAAAAATTTTGATTTTTATCAAGTAATTAAATGCAAAAGTTTGAAAATAATCGGTAATGGCTTTCGGTTTTGAGTTTTTCGGTTTACAAAATATATTTAAAAAAATAATCTCAAAATTTTGTTACTTGGCCTAAAATATTTCCAATTCAAAAAATAGAGTAATTCTTACAAATTTTGCTCTATTATATCAAAAAATTAAATGCAAAAGTTTGAAAAAATTGGTAATGACCGTTGGTTTATAATTTTCGATATATTTTAAAATCAATTTGAAAAATTATCTCAAAATGTCATTGTTTAACTCAAAATATCTATAGAAAATCGATAATTCTCAAAAATTTTGATTTTTATCAAGTAATTAAATGCAAAAGTTTGAAAATAATCGGTAATGGCTTTCGGTTTTGAGTTTTTCAGTTTACAAAATATATTTAAAAAAATAATCTCAAAATTTTGTTACTTGGTCTAAAATATTTCCAATTCAAAAAATAGAGTAATTCTTACAAATTTTGCTCTATTATATCAAAAAATTAAATGCAAAAGTTTGAAAATAATCGGTAATGGCTTTCGGTTTTGAGTTTTTCGGTTTACAAAATATATTTAAAAAAATAATCTCAAAATTTTGTTACTTGGCCTAAAATATTTCCAATTCAAAAAATAGAGTAATTCTTACAAATTTTGCTCTATTATATCAAAAAATTAAATGTAAACGTGTGAAAAAATTGGTAATCACCTTTGGTTTATAATTTTCGATATATTTTAAAATCAATTTGAAAAATTATCTCAAAATGTCATTGTTTAACTCAAAATATCTATAGAAAATCGATAATTCTCAAAAATTTTGATTTTTATCAAGTAATTAAATGCAAAAGTTTGAAAATAATCGGTAATGCCTCTTGGTTTTTAGTTTTTCGATTTACAAAATTAATTTAAAAAAATTGTCTCAAAATTTTGTTACTTGGCTTATCTCCAATTAAAAAATTAGAATAATTCTTAAAATTTTTTGCTGTTTAGGGGCCGTCCATTAATTACCTAAGAGTTTGGGGAGGGGGGGAGTTATCATAAATCTTATGGACCCTTACGTGGAGGGGGGGGATCCGACGTATTGCTTCCGTAAGTTTCTTAAAATATTTTTTTAAATTAAATTTAAAAATCAAATATAATTTTTTTCAATATCATACCAAAAAACAACAAAACTTAATTTAAATTTTTGTATTATTCATATTTTATAAATATAAGGGGGGAGAGGGGGGTCAAACTTAATTTTTGTTATTAAGTTTTTTTAAAATTAAGTTTGCTTCCTAATTTTTGATTTAATTTAAAATCAATTTGAAAAATAATCTCAAAATTTCAATGTTTAGCCCAAAATATCTCTATAAAATCAATAATTATCAAAAATTTTGCTTCTTATCAAAAAATTAAATGTGAACTTGTGAAAAATTGGTAACGACGGCGATGTTTGGTTTCTAATTTTCCATTTAATTTAAAGCAATTTAAAAAATAATCTCAAAATTTCAATGTTTAACCAAAAATATCTCTAGAAAATCAATAATTCTCAAAAATTTTGCTTTTTATCAAAGATTTCGATTTACAAAATCAATGTAAAAAAATAATCTCAAAATTTTGTTAGTTGGCCTAAAATATCTCCAATTCAAAAAATAGAACAAAACTTAAAAATTTTTGCTGTTTAGCGGCCGTCCATTAATTACGTAAAGGTTTGAAGGAGGGGGGAGGTATCGAAAATCTTACGGACCCTTACGTGGGAGTCCCTTAATATCCAGGTAAAATATATTTAAAATTATACCAAAAAACAACAAAACTTAATTTAAATTTTTGTATTATTCATTTTTAATAATATAGGGGGGAAGAGGGGGGGTCTTTTTTTTTACAATCTTTATGTAAGATGTGGGGGATGCCAAATTCTTACGTACCCTTACGTAAGGGGGGAGGGGGTCAAAAATGACAAAAATCGTCCTTACGTAATTCATTACGTAATACGTACATATACGGTCCCTTATAGAAAAATTAACTGTGAACGTGTGAAAAAATTGATAACTACCTTTGGTTTTAATTTAAAATCAATTTGAAAAATAATCCCAAAATGTCATTGTTTAGCCCAAAAATATCTCTAGAAAATCAATAATTCTCTAAGATTTTGGTTTTTATGAAAGAATTAAAGGTGGAATTTTTAGACTTTTTTTTAACTTGTAGGGATTCCAAAGCAGAATCACATCAAATTTTCTGAGAGTGGTGCAAAAATTCTAACATGGTTAAATACATTTTGGAAAAGTTAATTAAATTCTTTTTTTATGAAATTTAATTGCAAAAAAATGCACCAAACTGTTTTCATGTTTTATTGGATCATTTTTGATTTTTCGAACATCTTTTAGTAAGAAAATACTGTGATTTCCTTCTAAAGTCAACGCGAATTAAATTGAAAGTCTGACATTTTGCACACTACTCTTGAAATTGTCCCCATAAAATTCCCAAGGGGGCATATTTGACATCTACTTACCCGGTTGGACCCTTTAAATGTTAATTTTAGAGCTTTTCAAAAAAGCTATTTAATTTAACCTTCTTTCCTCCTAAGTAGTCAAAAAATCAACAAATTTTACTCACATTGTCTCAGGTAGTCTATATTGATTCCAACTTGTGACAGCCGCAACAACTCATCTTCATTTCTCAAGTCGTGGTCGACACTCAGCTGCACAACTTTTAAAACCGAATTCATGTCAGTTTGGCACAACAACACGCGGCTGTTACCAACATTTGCTACATACAATTTGTTGTTATAAATTAAAGCAATGGCGGCAGTCGTACCAGAAGATAAGTCAATGTTAATTCTCTTAATATTGTCCACCACGTCAGGAATCTCGGGGTAGGCTTCATATAAATTCACGCCTTCGGGAATCTCGTCCAAATAAACCTGTCGTACAGCCAAACTGTCATAAATAGAATCCATGTATGCCTTTTCGACCGTCACAAACGCTTGCCTGCAAAAGAAACCATTACCCCCTAATAAACTGACAAATCCAGGAACCAACCTCAAGACTTCTTTAGTTTCTTCATCACTCTTTTTCACGTTAAGCTGCTCGAGTAAAATTTCAGCTGCGAGCCTTTGAAAACAAAAATCTGCAGCTCTGATACCTTCGTGTCCATCAAAAACTCCATACAAGTAAGAATTGTCGTCGAACCTGCAGTGGCAGCTTCGGTCTTCGAAAGGATGCTCTTGCTGACGTTGATCGTCTTCACGGTAAATCTGATTAGTTGAAAAACCAACCCCAGATTGCTTGCAAACTGGAAGATCGTCGGTCCAACTTTTATCCGTTTGGTAGGATAATTGCGTCGGTCTTAAAGACCTCATGATGTTTAAAGTCTAAAAGAAATTGAGGTTAAACAGTTTAAAAATAAACTGAAGCATTTGAACTACTTTTGTTTTTTTGAACTATTTTAGATGTGATTTGGTGATAATTTTTGTTGCGAGATAAAAAATCTGATGTAATGGTGGGTTTATAGAACGAGATAAGGAATAAGCGATAGTGGATAGTGGCCAAGCGATAGTGACTAACGCCGATGCGGGTTTATACAACGAGATAAGAAGTTAAGAAATCCGCATGTTACGCATGAGCAGTATAAATTATTTTGGTACTTGACATCTTGAGTTTATAGTTTGTTTTGACATTTCCTATCTATTTTTCAAATTGCATAATTAAAATTATGCATAGTCCAGATTTGGTTGTGACGTTCTATATGTTATTTTACCTAGTAAAATATTCGTGAAAATGATAATGCACAATTTTTTGTATAAAAAATAATAATGCAGTTTATTAGAGACGAAATTACAAAAATCCGTAAATAGAAGTCCCTTAAAACCTGGTCATTTGATTAACGATGACTTTTGCCATTTTAAAATGTGATTTATTTGAAATAAATATAAAATATTTCGAGTTCATAAAATATAAATTTGAAATGAAGCAAATAGGAGGGTTAAAAATTAATTCAAATGAACTAATTCTCAAACGAACGCGATAAGCGACAAGAAGTTGAAGAAAGTTCAACTTTTATCCGTTAGCGCTTAGCTCTTATCGCGTTGTATAAACGGTAGTGCAGTATTCCTATGGTTCAACTTTCTTATCCACTATCTCTTATCGCTTATCTCGTTCTATAAACCCACCATAACACAACATATGACTTTTCCATTTGAAAAAATAAAAGTAAAAAATAGTAAGAAATTAATTTTTTGATTCCCTTCTCTCTAATAGTTCGTATGGACCAGTCTGCTTCATTTTCATTGGTCTATTGGTAAACACCTGTAAATTTTATGAAGGTATTTTTGAAACTAGTGGAATCTCGTTAATCTTCATTAGAAATAAATAAAAGGAAAATAAAAGAGGATTCCGTGGAAGAATTTCAACCAAAATCTAATCAGTTCTCAGCTCTTTTAAATCCCAGCTCTTTAAAACATCCCAATAAAGTCTCGGTTTTCGAGTTCCGTGTGCTTAAATATCCTGACTCTCAAGTTGCTAAGCTTAGGTTATTTGTTGAATTTTGCTCTTCTTTTAGAATAATATGCTTGTAGTCAAAATGGCATGAATTATGGATAAATTTTGAACGGCAGAGCTTAAATTAAGAAATTAAGAGATTAATTAATTAACTTGCCCCGAATTAGGCTATTTCTTCATGAGGATAAATGTGCCAAACTGAGAGATTCATTGGGTTAATTTGAAACCGAATTAATGTGCCCTATAGCTAGAAAAAGGAAGGAGAGACAAATTTGTACAACAACCACATTTATTTTATAAAAGTTATGGATACAAAACTGAGTATTTGATGATCACCTCAGTATTTGATCAGATTGACATTCCATCTCACTTTTGCTTGATTCCTGGTTCACTGAGAAATCACTTTCGGATTTCTTTTTTGCTTTTAATAGTAATATATGATTTAGAATCCCTTGTATGTTGGGGGGATGAAGGCCATCCCCATCTTTTATACAGCCGAGGTATCGTTCCGCCCACGTTAAGTTATTTTCTGAAATTTCATCGAAATCAGAAGCCATCAGCATGACGCAGCTAATCGTAACAGCTAACATGTTAATCGTAGGATCCGAATCATTTTCAATTCCGTCTCTTGATGAGTTTAATGACGAACCGGAACTGCCCAATTCAAAAGGTTCTCCAGAATTGGGAACATCAGTTATTTGTGTAAGTTTTATCAAACTTGTGAGTTTTTCGTTTGTAGAAAATATTTTTGGGTCGATCATGCCTAAAAGTTCCTTTTTGCTCAAGGAACACTTTTTTATTTTGCACATCATTTTGAAGCCAAAATTATTCACTCAAAAATTTATTTGTCAAAATTAAAGTGTCAAATTGCAGTGACCACATTAAATTATATTCTTAATCAAAATTATTGTTAAAGATGGCCACTAATTATCAGCCATCGCACCGAACTCAGTATGCTCAAAGAAAAGGGTACGATGAGGAGCAAAAATCATCGCAAAGGGTGATAATACCCAGAGGGACAGTCGATCCAAACCAAACTACGATTATTGAAATTCCTTCAGGGATGGAAAATATGCCGACCATTGTTGCTCAAAAGTCGCAAGTTAACAGACCACTGTCTCCTTCCAGGAGGCAATATTTGCCGAATTCTCAGCAAGAACGTTCGCCTCAGTATTCCAAAGGTGGACAACAGGAACATTCACAACCTTCAAAACCGTTCAATCAGTCGGTGCCAGAGAAATTAAATACCAAAAGATTGGACGAAACCATGGACCATGATAAATTGTCACCAAAACCGGGTCGACTCAATCAGAGATATGCACGTGAAGCTGGAGGACTTACACACGGAGAAAATTATTATGATGTCGATCCAAAATATTACATGAAGAATTACCCTAAAGAAAGTGGTAAGGATAATTTAGATTATATGCTTCTTCTTAAATTCCAAAATATTTTTTTAGTAAGGCAAGAAGAGCCGGCTTATTACGATGACAGAAATTTGCGTGGACGAAATCCTGCTTTCGCCAATGACCAACGCAGGAGCAGGTCGGCGAAGCAATACCTTCCAAATCCCAACGAATACCGCACCGTAACCTACACAGTTTGTTAAAAAAATTTGAATTATCAAAACTTTTTTTCAGAAAATGAATTATCAGCCCCAATCTCCAACATCTTCATCACCCTCCATGGAGATAACCAAAAGCTTACGGATAAAGCGAGTTTTGGACAGACTGGACCAAATTGAATTGCAAGGATTGGAAGAAGATCTGAAAAATTTTCAAACTGCAAGAAGAAAACTCATTTTTGATGTGTCTAGCATGAAAATGTTTTAACCCAACTGAATTATAATCACGTACGATGTTAAGTAAAGTTTCTTTGAAGAAGTATTCCACTTTATTTGATTTTTTATTTGTTGTTCATCGCTCCGCGAAAACAAAATCCAAGTTACATGTCAAACATCACCAAAATGTCAGTCAAATTTTAACATTTATGGAAATTCAAAATTTAAATTTTAGTATTAATGTAAAAACTCAAAATTAATATGTCTTCTAAACAAATTATCATTCCAAGCGGAACAATTCGGCCGAACGAAACTGTGGTAATTGATATTCCTGCTACTTATTCACAAAACAGTACCATTTTGGCAAGAGATATAAACAGAAGTCAGGTTGCGGGTCCTTCATCCGACAATGATGTTTGGCGAATGAACTTTACGACCGAATCGGAAGAATCGTTAATGATACCCCCAGAACATTGTCGACAGAGAAATGACCTTGGTCCAAATAGAAATCGGGTTGCGCTTCCTAGACTCAACAATGTTCGTAGGCGATTGGACTATTCGACCGAATCGGAAGAATCGCTAAGGCAACCTCCAGGTCTTGGTCGACATAGAAATAAGGTTTCGGCTCCTAGACTCAACAATGTTCGTAGACGATTGAACTATTCGACCGAATCGGAAGAATCGCTAAGACGAGCGAGACCGATGACACCACCAAGAAGGGCTCAAAGTACTGATAGTTTAGGATTATTGAACGCAAGCCAAATGGATTCCACGTTTGCTAGTTTAGGATTGATGTACCCGAGTCAAATGCAATCTTCTTTTGGTTCTGGTAGTTTTGGTATAGATCCAATGAGATCTAATGATGGTAGTCAAATGGCAAGTACGATGCGAAATCTAAATGTAACGCATGTCCGACCAGATCCAAATGTAACGCAAGTCAGAAGTCCACCTTTCATGCCTCGATACACCAGTACACCCGCCAGTTTAGTTTACTCCGATAACTCAGATTTTACGTTTCCTCTTGGAAGCTCACAATATAACACCTCAGATTTTATTACGTCAAGTCCTAGTAGTGGAATGACGACAGGTGATTCTGGTGGAAGGGACATTATAAGTCCAAACCCAAATCTAACACGTGCAAATCCAAATGCAACGCGAAATGTAAATGTAACGCGAACTGTAAATGTAACGCAGGTCCGAGAAAATCCAAATGTAACGCATGTCCGACCAGATCCAAATGTAACGCAAGTCAGAAGTCCACCTTTCATGCCTCGATACACCAGTACACCCGCCAGTTTAGTTTACTCCGATAACTCCGATTTTACGTTTCCTCTTGGAAGCTCACAATATAACACCTCAGATTTTATTACGTCAAGTCCTAGTAGTGGAATGACGACAGGTGATTCTGGTGGAAGGGACATTATAAGTCCAAACCCAAATCTAACACGTGCAAATCCAAATGCAACGCGAAATGTAAATGTAACGCGAACTGTAAATGTAACGCAGGTCCGAGGAAAACCGAATGTAACGCGAAGTGTAAATGTAACGCAGGTCCGAGAAAATCCAAATGTAACGCATGTCCGACCAGATCCGAATGTAACGCAAGTCAGAAGTCCACCTTTCATGCCTCGATACACCAGCACACCCGTCAGTTTAGTTTGCTCTGATAGCTCCGATTTTACGTTTCCTCTTGGAAGCTCACAATATAATACCTCAGATTTTATTACGTCAAGTCCTAGTAGTGGAATGACAACAGGTAATTCTAGCAGTTTAGGATTACTACGCTCAAGTCAAATGAATTCCACTTTTGGTTCTGGTAGTCTAAGGGCCAATATATTAACAAGTCCAAATCCACTATATACAAATGTGACGCATGCCGGAGAAGATCCTAATGCGACTGTTCAAAGAAGTTCACTGTTTATGCCTCCATACCTCAGTACACCTGTTGACGATGGGTATGGCATAGGAAACTCCAATGCGAGTTACGTGAGCAACAATTCAAGATATCCTTATTCCAGTGGATACAGTGCAGATTATAGTGGATCGCAATTAAGTCCACGGAACTTCGCTGATTGCAGTACAGCTAATTTCTCAACAGATATTAGCTCAGACTTTTTTCCTCCTTACATCAGCACCCCTCAAAGCAGACAAAATGCGTCTAACATGAGCAGTCCCAGACGTGCTCATTCAACTGGATCCAGTGGATACAGAGGAGATGCTAGTTCAGATTATTATTGGTCCTCTGCAGATGAGAGTTCTAGGCATGGTGGCTCATCCCGTGGATACCATGCAGATCATAGCGGATCTCCAAGTATTTTCTCCCGAACTCAAAGTTCAGGTGGGAGCTCTAGGTTTGGTGGTTCATCCGGTGGATATAGTGCAGATTATAGCGGACCGCAATTAAGTCAGGGGAACTTCGCTGATTGCAGTACAGCTAATTTCTCAACAGATATTAGCTCAGACTTTTTTCCTCCTTACATAAGCACCCCTCAAAATGTTCGAAAGAGCACTTTCATTCGAACTAAGAGTCCAGGTGGAACAACAGAAGAATTTACTGAGGAAGAAAGTTTCGATGACAGTTCTGCGTATGACACCTCCGACGATGAGAACTTCTCCTTCGGAAACGTACCTGGAGGCAGAAGAAATAAACCAAGTCAGGTCGTCCGTAAAAAACTATTTAAAACAATCGAAACCCCGAGCGGAATTTCTGAATTAACAATCGAAGAAACGAGTGAAGACGAACCAAGTGAAGAACAATTTGAAGAACCAAGTACAATGTTTGATTCTTCCGAAGAAAGAAAGAACGAGTCCATGATGGGGAGAGTCATTGCGGGTGATATGGGACGACGGTTGATTTTTCCGACACCGCCGGGTCAACCTCCCGGTACTGGACGTGTTATACTCTTGGATGGCAATGAAATTTCGTCGCCAGACCGAAAAACGGTCAAGTTCAAAACGTCAAGTTCTGGTGTCAAAGTTTTTCCCGGTCCATCGGGTGCACAGTCAATGAACGTCACCGCCCCTAGGAGTCCCACGTACGATTTAAGTGCTCTTATGGGTGAAAATGACATGTATGATGTAAGTCCTCTGGGAAGCAGCGCGTTCGAATCAAGTCAGGAAAGCACGTATCATTCGAATCTGTTTAATCAGACTGGAGCTTATGAAGATTTTGCTCCTGGAGCAAATTCCAGCGAAATTGACTTGAGAGGAAATCAAACTTTCAATGCCCCAATGGCAAACCAAGCAAATACGACGTATATCCCAGCAAATGCGACGTATAACCCAGCAAATGCGACGTATAACCCAGTAAATGCGACGTGTAACGTACCAAATGCGACGTGTAACCTAGCAAATGCGACGTATAACCCTGGATCGATCGGGTTTTTAGAGGAGTTGGAAAGAAATGAGCAAACTCAGTTTGATGCAAATTTGAGAGAATGGCAAAGTGCAAGAAGACAGTTGATTTTTGATACGACAAAATTAAGCACCAGCGCTGCTGCCTTGCATCGACATACCGTGAGTTTTTCCACGTTTTCTGTTTTTTTTCCGTTATTAATTTGATTTTATTTTAGAGATAATTTCTTCCAAGGTCCTTTAACGATTTAAGGATTATTCTGAAGAAAGACAAAATTCCTGATTTTTTTTGCATGCACCCGAGAAGAAGGAAAAATCAGTTTTATTGGGATTTTGGTTCAAACTCAACTTCACTACCAAAACGCTATCCAGTATCAAGGAAGACTAAGTTAAATCAATTGGTTGCTGAGCAGGAATATTGTTGAGCAAAAAAAAAAACCGTGTGATATATTTCCAGAAAAAATGAAGAAGATATAAAAAAAAATTGTAAATGTGATCAATAAACTATTAACACAATTTTCTTGGTATATAGCTCACAAATCAAATCTACTTACTCCAAATGTCAGTAACCAAGAAAAAATTAAAATGTCAAAATTCAAAGTTTTAAAATGAATATTTTTCCCTTACTTACTTTACAAAAATGTTAACTGTTATAAAATAAGCTAAAGCAAAAATTGGCGAAATCATGGTTAGATAAAAAAATACTGGAAGAAAGATGAACGATGAGAAGAAAGTAAATTGCAAAAAAAGTAATTGCCCGGCCGAAATTAAACGAAGTTCTGATTTCAAAACTAAAATCAACGCAGAAATTAATGAAACTACAACCGATAATCCTGAACCAGATGTCAACAATGTTTCATCAAAACCCTGCAATGACCAATCCTGTATATTTCAAAAGAATTCGAATCAAATGGGCCCATCTTTCCCAAATACTTTAGAAGAAACAGATCTTGAACCAGATGTCAACAATGTTTCATCAAAACCCTGCAATGACCAATCCTGTATATTTCAAAAGAATTCGAATCAAATGGGCCCATCTTTTCCAAATACTTTAGAAGAAACGGATCTTGAACCAGATGTCAACAATGTTTCATCAAAACCCTGCAATGACCAATCCTGTATATTTCAAAAGAATTCAAATCAAATGGCCCCATCTTTCCCAAATACTTTAGAAGAAACAGATCTTGAACCAAATGTCAACAATGTTTCATCACAACCCTGCAATGACCAATCATGTATATTTCAAAAGAATTCGAAACAAATGGGCCCATCTTTTCCAAATACTTTAGAAGAAACAGATCATGAACCAAATGTCAACAATGTTTCATCAAAACCCTGCAATGACCAATCCTGTATATTTCAAAAGAATTCGAATCAAATGGGCCCATCTTTCCCAAATACTTTAGAAGAAACAGATCTTGAACCAGATGTCAACAATGTTTCATCAAAACCCTGCAATGACCAATCCTGTATATTTCAAAAGAATTCAAATCAAATGGGCCCATCTTTCCCAAATACTTTAGAAGAAACAGATCTTGAACCAAATGTCAACAATGCTTCATCAAAACCCTGCAATGACCAATCCTGTATATTTCAAAAGAATTCGAATCAAATGGGCCCATCTTTCCCAAATACTTTAGAAGAAACAGATCTTGAACTAGATGTCAACAATGTTTCATCACAACCCTGCAATGACCAATCCTGCATATTTCAAAAGAATTCGAATCAAATGGGCCCATCTTTCCCAAATACTTTAGAAGAAACAGATCCTGAACCAAATGTCAACAATGCTTCATCAAAACCCTGCAATGACCAATCCTGTATATTTCAAAAGAATTCGAATCAAATGGGCCCATCTATCCCAAATACTTTAGAAGAAACAGATCTTGAACTAGATGTCAACAATGTTTCATCACAACCCTGCAATGACCAATCCTGCATATTTCAAAAGAATTCGAATCAAATGGGCCCATCTTTCCCAAATACTTTAGAAGAAACGGATCTTGAACCAGATGTCAACAATGTTTCATCAAAACCCTGCAATGACCAATCCTGTATATTTCAAAAGAATTCGAATCAAATGGGCCCATCTTTTCCAAATGCTTTAGAAGAAACAGATGTTGAACCAGATGTCAACAATGTTTCATCAAAACCCTGCAATGACCAATCCTGTATATTTCAAAAGAATTCGAATCAAATGGGCCCATCTTTTCCAAATACTTTAGAAGAAACAGATCTTGAACCAGATGTCAACAATGTTTCATCACAACCCTGCAATGACCAATCCTGTATATTTCAAAAGAATTCGAATCAAATGGGCCCATCTTTCCCAAATACTTTAGAAGAAACAGATCCTGAACCAGATGTCAACAATGTTTCATCAAAACCCTGCAATGACCAATCCTGTATATTTCAAAAGAATTCGAATCAAATGGGCCCATCTTTCCCAAATACTTTAGAAGAAGCAGATCTTGAACCAAATGTCAACAATGTTTCATCACAACCCTGCAATGACCAATCCTGTATATTTCAAAAGAATTCGAATCAAATGGGCCCATCTTTCCCAAATACTTTAGAAGAAGCAGATCTTGAACCAAATGTCAACAATGTTTCATCACAACCCTGCAATGACCAATCCTGTATATTTCAAAAGAATTCGAATCAAATGGGCCCATCTTTCCCAAAAACTTTAGAAGAAACATATCCAAGTGAAGTGCAATTATGCTGTGGTTGCGGTAAACCAATACAATGTAAAAGCAGTTCAATACATCCAAGTCCAATGGAAACCACTTTGAGTCTAGGAAGCCAAATGAAAATCACGTGTCGTTGGAGTGGTTCAGGAAAAATGGATGTAAGTCGAACGGAATCCACTTTTGATGGTGAAAGTCAAATGGAAACTATGAATAGTGTAGACATGATGGATCCAAGCCAAACGCGCATTTCATCAGGAGAGACAGATTCAAGCGAAGTGCAATTATGCTGTGGATGCGGTAAACCAATGCACAATAAAAGCAGTTTAGGAATGATGCAACCAAAGCAAATGGAAACCACCATCGATCACTATAAGAACAGCTTTGGAACAATGCATCCAATCCCACTGCTACCTCCAAACAAAATGGAATTATGCATAGGGTGCGGGCAACCAATTCGAAATACAAGCACCTTTTTTGAGGAACCAAGTTATATGAAGTGTTTAGAAATAATACACCGTGGATGTCCTTTCAAACGAGAAACACAATTTAAAGCAAGTTTTACAGCTTCCGTTTCAATAGGAACAAATTTAAGCGCTCCATGCGCAAATGTTTCCCTTAAAACGCCATGCAATCGCTGTTTAGATATTCTTGGGATGCCAGAAATTGAAGTACAATTGGATGTAAATTTAGTCGAAGGTGAAAACGAAGGGGATTCTACTTTACAACCAGGAGAAGAAACCGAAGTGCCCGTGGAAGATTTACCACTCGAATCCAGTAAAATGGATTCAGGTGCACCAGGTGATGAAGACTCGGGAGGTACTGATTCTACTTTACAACCAGAAGAAAAAACCGAAATGCCCATGGAAGATTTACCATCCGAATCTAGTAAAATGGATTCAGGTGCACCAGGTGATGAAGACTCGGGAGGTACTGATTCTACTTTACAACCAGAAGAAAAAACCGAAATTCCCATGGAAGATTTACCATCCAAATCCAGTGAAATGGATTCGGGTGTACCAGCTGATGAAGACTCGGGAGGTACTGATGGAGCAACCCCTGTAGGAAATCTGAAGTCTGGTGAAGCTAAAGGAATTGTTTGTGTATGTGATGTGAATTTAACTTTGCCTCCAAAAAAAGAAGATACAGACGATTGTGTATGTAAGTGACATGGATTCCATTTTTGGAGTATTACAACCCAGGAAATAAAAATAATTCCAAAACGTATTTCAAAAATTGGAAACGAGAAACGAATAATCTTTAACCTCTTCATCTAATAATATAGTCGCCCCAACTGGTGGAATTTGAAAATCAAATCAGCTAACTCAAAGTGTCAGTTAACCCAAAAAAATTGAAATGTCAAAATTTAAAGTAATACAAAAAATGTTAACTGTTATAAAATCAGTTAAAACAACCCCAAATCATCATAATTCATAATGGAATCATCATCAAGGATGCAAATTCCATTATTTCCATCTTAGGTTTTTGTGAGATAAAAAAATATTGGGGTGGCAAGTAGAGAAGATGAGAAGAGAGAAAGATGTTCGAAAAATAATTGCTTGACCAGAACTCAGAAATGATTGAAACCACAAGCGATAATCCCGAAGATGTCACGAATATTCCAGGGGCAGATTCAAGTCAGGAGCCATGCTGTGGTTGCACTAAATCAATGCGACATGAAAGAAGTTTGAAAAATTCAAACCAAATTAGAACTAAGTGCGGTAGAGAGAGCTTGAGAAAAGATCATCCAAGCTCAATGCGATCTTCTATGGGTCCACATCCTCGACGATGCAGATACCCAACCCAACTGGAATTATGCTTAGGGTGTAGAAAACCAATTCCAAATACAACCACCGTAGACTACGCCGATTTAGACTGTTTCGGAGAAATAATTAAAAAATGTTCAGACACATTACACAAAAAATGTCCTTTCAAACCAAGTTACATTCCATGCCCAATTGTTTCCCTTAAAGCGGCATACAATCGAAGTTTCGCGGATGACCCTTCTTGTGGCTGTAAAACTGCACCCAAAAAGGCAAGCCAAGTTGTACCTAAAAAAGAAGTTGTCGATAAATGGCTGAAATTCGAAGATTTTTAAGAAGAATTCTAAAATTGGACGAACGGAAACATCTTTGGAAGTTAATTCGGATTTGTCACCTGAAGGGTATTGGAGAGAATAAAATGGATACTGTTGTCTGGTGAAGCTAAAAAGTATTTTGTTTATGGATTCTATTTGATTATCAAAAGGAAAGACCGTTAAAGAAACAGAGAAGAAGATTCCTGTTTATTGGGATGCCATGGATTCCATCTGATTACCAGAAGAAAAAACTGACACTGGAAAAACCGCCAAAACAATATCGAAGAATATTTCATTTAACCACTAGAAGAAGAAACCAAAACGCTTTTGGAAGTCTTACAACCCAACAAAATGGATGAAGAAGAAAAAAACTCTAAAGCAGTCCAAAAAATTGTAACTAATTTGTAAAGTAACCAATAAATTTTTACCCTAATTTGTGTGATCTTCAAACTCTATAACCAACAAAAATCAAAATTGCTAACGCCAAATGTCAGTTACCTAAAAAATGCAATGTCAAAATCCAAAGTTATAAAATGAATATTTCCATTTTAAAAATTTTACCTTTTAGAAAATGAGTGACGAGGCCTATCAAACTATCATCATTCCTAAAGGAACCATCAACAATGAAGCAAACTCCGTCATTGCAATTCCGAATAGATTTAGAAATGAACCTGTGGTTATTGTTAGACCAAGAAATCCACCCCCCGAAGAATGCACGAACAGTACTTGCCCGGCCAAAAAGAAACGAGAATTCAATTCCAAAACTGAAGTGTACAAAGAAGTTATAGAAACTACAATCGTGGATCCCGCAAACAAATCCACAATTGCTCCAGATGAATGCGATAATCAAACTTGTAGAGCTTCAAAACAACCAGATTATAGAAAAGAAGATAAAACGATAATCCAAACCACAATCTTTGACGGTGACGATAGCTTAGGAATTTTGCCAAATGAAGTGAATTCCACGTTTGGTCCTGATAGTCAAAGAGGAATCACGAGCGGTTCTGGTAGTTTGGGACTGATGAATTCCAGTCAAATGGAATCATCTTTTGCTGGAACCACGTGTAGTTCAGCAGGTGGTTTAGGATTGAATTCTCCAAACCAAACTACATCAACTCTACATTCCGGAACTACGGTTTCGGGTAATTTAGGACAGATGCCTACAAGTCAAATGGAATCATCTCGCTCTGGAACCACGTGTAGTTCGCTTTGTTTAGGATTGAACGCTCCAAACCAATTGCGTTCCACTGCCGGTCCTGGTAGTAGAATGGGAACCACGTGTGGTTCCGGTAGTTTGGGATTGATGAATCAAAGTCAAATGAATTCCACTTTCGGTCCTGATGGTAGAATGGGAACCCCGTGTTCGGGTTCGGATAGTTTAGGAATGATGCGTTCAAGTCAAATGGAATCATCTTTTGCTGGAACCACGTGTAGTTCGGCAAATATAAGACTGAACACTCCAAACCAAACTGCATCAACTATACATTCCGAAACCACGTGTCCCTGTTCGGGTAGTTTAGGAATGATGAATTCAAGTCAAATGGAATCATCTTTTGCTGGAACCACGTGTAGTTCGGCAAATATAAGACTGAACACTCCAAATCAAACGGGAACAACTTTAGGATCCGGAACCACGTGCTCTGGTAGTTTAGGAATGATGAATTCAAGTCAAATGGAATCATCTTTTGCTGGAACCACGTGTGGTTCGGCAAATATAAGACTGAACACTCCAAATCAAACGGGAACAACTTTAGGATCCGGAACTACGTGCTCTGGTAGTTTAGGTCTAATGCCTTCAAATCGAATGGAATCATCTTTCGCTGGAACTACGTGTAGTTCGGCTGGTATAAGACTGAACACTCCAAACCAAACTGCATCAACTTTACGTTCCGGAACCACATGTTCGGGTAGTTTAGGAATGATGAATGCAAGTCAAATGGAATCATCTTTCGCTGGAACTACCTGT
This sequence comes from Rhagonycha lutea, assembly GCA_958510855.1. Lineage (NCBI taxonomy): Eukaryota > Metazoa > Arthropoda > Insecta > Coleoptera > Cantharidae > Rhagonycha > Rhagonycha lutea. Next base: position 31,855,686 of record OY294041.1, read on the forward strand.
AGTTCGGCAGGTATAAGACTGAACACTCCAAACCAAACTGCATCAACTTTACGTTCCGGAACCACATGTTCGGGTAGTTTAGGAATGATGAATGCAAGTCAAATGGAATCATCTTTCGCTGGAACTACCTGTAGTTCGGCAGGTATAAGACTGAACACTCCAAACCAAACTGCATCAACTTTACATTCCGGAACCACGTGTTCGGGTAGTTTAGGACTGATGCATCCAAGCCAAATGGAATCATCTTTTGCTGGAACTACGTGTTCTGGGTCGGGTGGTTTTGGAACATCAGTACAAACTCAATCGAAAGCATGTTGTGGGTGCGGTAAATCAAAAAATGATAGCGCCTTAAACTCCTCCGTTTTGGACAGTGTTTTTGGGGAGACAATAGATCTAAGTAATGTGGGAATTCCGAAAGCTGGATGTTCTTGTAAACACGATACACCGTCAAAAAGAAGCAAAGCCAGCCCCAATTTTAGTACTTCTACTCCAACTAGGTTGGGTGTTCCTGGCATGAATCAATTTGGATCACCGGACAGTGGATATGGAACGGGATGTGGTCACATGAGTACTGTAATTTGTGATTGTCCTAAGAGTCAGTCCAAAAAAAGTATATCATTTCCAGAAACTGATCAAAAATCCGAACCAGCATCCAGTTTAGGAATATTAAACACAGACGAATTGAATTCCACTTTACCACCAGAAGAAGAAGAGGCAGGAGTTGTAAAATCCGACGAAATGGATTCTGATGTACCACCTCCAGAAGAAAGCACTTTGGAAACTTCAAACCCCGATGAAGTGGATTCTGATTTACCACCTCCAGAAGAGAGCACTGTGGAAACTTCAAATCCCGATGAAATGAATTCCGAAGCTGATGGTGGTAAAAACGCTAAAGGAATACCGAAACCCGGTGATAGTAAAGTAGGATCTTGTTGTTGTGATAACGTGAGAATTACGGAACAAACCACCATCGTTGAGCAGCCTAACAGTTATACTACAATTACTAAGATCGTAACAATTACGAAAGCACCAGATTTTGATGAATCAAGTTTAGGAATTTTGTCTCCTAATCAGATGAATAATACCTCTGGAACGGGGGGTGCCCAAAATTGCTCCAGTCTTGGAAATTTAAGTCCATGCCAGAAGACTGCAAGTTCTTGTGGTGCTAACGATTGCCCGATTTTAAACCCTGGAGGGCCAAGTGTTGGAATGCCAGGTCAAAGGAGTACAGCTCCGTGTAATAACCAAACTTGTCCTGTACATGCAATGCAGGATTCCCATGGTGGAATAATGAAACCCGGCCAAACGAATACGTCATCGTGTAGCAACCCTACTTGTCCTGCCTCAACAGGAAATCAGAGTTCCGGTTCAGAAAATTGGAATTCGAGATTAGCAACGTTCGGTTCAGACCAAACGCCGAATACGTCATCGTGTAGCAACCCGACCTGCCCTGCCTCAACAGGAAATCAGAATTCGAGATTAGCAACGTTCGGTTCAGACCAAACGCCGAATATGTCATTGTGTAGCAACCCGACCTGCCCTGCCTCAATAGGAAATCAGAGTTCCGGTCCAGAAAATTGGCATACATTAGCAACGTGGGATTCAGATCGAACGAAGCCGCCATCGTGTAGCAACCCGACTTGCCCTTTCTCAACAGGAAATCAGAGAGAAATAGGAGTTGGAACCCCGAATGCTTCACGAGGGGGTTGTCATCCAGCTCGACGGTTGGACTTGAGCCGTATTTGCCCGGACGACAGTTTCAATGAAAGCAACAGGGATTATAATAGAATACGGCAAATTGCAACCTCCACTCCTTATGGTCAAATGAGGGAAGATCAAGAAGGTGCAGTTATATCCGACCACATACGAGAACAGCTAGCAAATGCTGAAACCACAGAACGGCAAATTTTGCAAGAAGATTTACGACTTTTTCAAGAAGCAAGAAGGCGTTTGGTTCAAGATGCGGCCAAAATTAGCAACGTAAAAAAACGGTAGCACAAAAAATCAAGTATCGCCTTTTTTGACAGTTCTGAATTTGATGCTCTAAAATTTCAAGTAAAATGTCATCATATAAAAAAATCGAAAATGCTCCAAAACATAGAATGCAAAAAATTGTGATACCAAAAGGTACCATCAATGGTAACGAAACGACCGTAATAGAAATACCATCCGATCTCCAAAGAACACCTTTGATAATTGCGAAAAGAAAAGCTTACGTGAAACCAGAAGACATAGTCGTACCAGTTCCCAAACATGGATACCATATCACCCATTCTCAAACCAAGATCGAGAAAAGGTTCAATAAGCCCATGACACCAACAAAGCTAGGGGTGAGATTTTAAAACTTCTCATTTTTTTTTTTTTTTTGATTAACTGATTTGTCTAGAAGAGAATTAACGCTTCCTCTGCGTTTTCTCCATCAATAAAAAATAACATGTAAGTCGAATAACATTTTTACCCCGTTACTTCTGGAATTAATGTTTTTCAGAATGGAACCAGATTCGGCCTCCAATCTAAAGGACACGGAAGCCAAAGAGCGGAAGGAACTGGAAAAAGAACTGGAAGCGTTTCAAAAAGCAAGAAGAGTTCTAATCCAAAGAACAAAAAAACTAACGTCAAGAATAGGATCGGCTAACGGCAATCGCTTGCAGAATTACAACATCAGGGGAAAGTAGTCACAATGTATAATATTAAGTGGATAATAAACATCTTTGGTATTTAAATTATTATTTTTTATTCTGATTTGGAGCTTTTTCGTCCAAACAGACTGTCGCAGTTTAGTAAAACAAAATAAGAGATAGAGAAAATGAGCAGGTCCGACCCCCTTTAATTTTTGGGAAAAAAAGTTGCCTAATATGAGGATCGAACTCAGAATCTCAACGAACTTAGATGACTCAAACACCAAGTATATAATATTTTCAAAAATTTATAACTCAAAACCTAGGGGGTAATAACCCAAAAGCCGAGAAAGTGATCATTTTTGGCGTCTAGAACAAAAAAAAAAATTGGGACCTCGATAGCCAATATACTGACCGTGGTGTCCCCTTGTCAGTGCTAGATCCGCTACTGAAAATGAGATAGAAAATAAGATACAACTTTTAACAAAGCGTTAAATTTAAGTAACCAATAGAAAACGTTTGTTTTCTTTTAACGGTTCGCATATTAAATGATTTATGACATGATCACGGACCTCTTAAAATAAATGGACTGTTAGTCAATGTAAAAAAAAGTGTGACCACCTAGGACCGCCATTTGTGGTGCAACTGTTATAGGCCAATAGTATTTTAGGATTTTGGAGGGGAATTTAAATTTACACTACTCCGAAGTCTCAACCATAAGCATTAGCAGTCCATTTTATTTTAAAAGGTCCGTGGACATGATAAATAACATCAAAATTTGATTGATTCTTTCGATTTCTGTTTTAGTTTTACTTATAAAACTGAAACCAGAAGAAAAATATGCTTGACCGTCTATGGACCCCTTTAAAACAGCAATAAATTAATTTCAAAAAACTTTACTTATTAAATCACGTACATTCTAATGATCACGTTTTGCAAGTTTTTCAAAGTTGTCTCGAAGAGTTCTCCTCGCATGATCTTGCCTGTTAAGGTGCTCCCGAATAATGTCAGTTTGTCTGGCAGAAAGGGCAGGTTTGTAGAGGGAAATGTTTACGGGAGGCTTAACTTCCGACCAAACCATCTTCTTCATAACTGGAGCCACATGCGATTTATCCGAAAACGAACCCTCCACAATACAAAAACTCTCACTTTCAACGTCATCCGTTACATTTCCTTTCGATTGCATCCTCACAAATTTGAAATGCACGAAACTTGCGCCACACCCTGTAAAACGTAAACACTAAACTGTTAACGGAAGTTTCACTTTTCAATTTGAATAACCAGAACTGTCAGATTTAATTTATAAGTTTGTGTAATTCCATTTTAAAATTTAATTAACCATTACGAACGTCATTGTGACATCGACGAGGATAGGCTGAATAAGGTACGATAAATTTTTAATTCGATCTGTCACGATTTACAATTTTCAAATTTTGAGGTTATGTTTACGTTTTGTTTATTTTGAAATTTAAAATTATCACTGTTAATCATTTCGTTTTCATTTTCAAGTAAAATTTTATTAAATCTAAACTTATAGTTTCAAATTGCAACTTTTAAAATTCACTTTACGTTTCATTCGCAACAATTTAAGGTTATGATTTTAGTCTGACAAATTTTTGTGAATTTTAACATTTAAAAAAAATTGTAAATATATTTAGGTCGTAATTTATAAATTTTTGTGTTTACTAAAGAAAGCGAATTGTTGTCGTCAATGGAAGGTAAAGGGGATGACAGCAAATTGAATGATCCCAAGTCGGTGTCTTCGAAGGTCTTGGAATATTACCAGAAGTTTTCTCAGAGTAGTGAACTGCCCAAGTATTTTTGTGGTTCGTCTGAATCGTTTAAAATTTTACCCAGGGTGATACGAGGTGATGATAGTTATATCGAGGAATCATTTGTGGAAGTTGCTTGTCAGGTGTCTCCGGCCAGCAGTGTCGCTTCAAATCGTAAGCTGGAGTGGGATAACGGAGCCGATATTGGATATAGCAATGCGAATACCAATTTAATTTTACATAAAAGTATTTCTTTGCCGGTATTGAACACCATTGAGTATGAAAAGTTGCAAGAAACTCTGTTGCGGCTGAGTCCCGAAGGGAATGATAATGAAATTCCACCACAACAGCCAAGTTCGACCACTTCGGAAAGTGTTCCGTCAAAACATGATTCGGTTGCTTCTACATCATCATCCAGCCACCATAAAATACCACCACCACCCATCTCCAGCAGTTCTAGCGCTAGTACCTCGAAAAGTTTCGTTTTGAAAGATTTTATGAAAAAAATTGGACTCCCGATGGCAGAATCGACTCCCTACAGCAAATTTGAATCCATCAGCTCTTTGGAGACACCAAGATTGACCAACAAACCAACAAGGAATCCTCGCACAATTATAAGCTCCCCTTCCAAAAGTAGTAGCTGTGAAAACTTAAGTTTACCCAAAAGCGATAACCTGAAGATGACAAAACCCATGGTGGTTGATTGTGAAAGTAAACTTATCCAAACGTCTCTTCCAAAAAGAAATTCGACCGCCTTACAAATCAAACCTCGCGTGGCCGTTAAAACCCAACATTCTTCTGACGAAAGCTCAGAGGTGGAATCAAAACGCACCAAAAGCGATAACCTAAAGCCGTCAAAATCGGTGGTGGTCGATAACCGTAGCGAAAATAAGCTCATCCAAACGTCTCTTCCAAAAAGCACTTCGATTGCCCTTCAAACCAAACTCCGTTCAAGCTCACATCGCGTGATCCAACGTTCTTCTGACGAAAGCTCAGACATGGAATCAAAAAATAAGTTCATCCAAACGTCTCTTCCAAAAAGCACTTCGATTGCCTTACAAACCAAAAGCTCACATCACGTGAACCAACGTTCTTCTGACGAAAGCTCGGACATGGAATCAAAAAATAACCTTAAGATGACGAAATCGGTTGTAGTCGATAACCGTAGCGAAAATAAGTCTCTTCCAAAAAGCACATCAATCGCATCACAAACCAAAGCCCCTTCAAGTTCAAATCGCGGGATTGTTAACACCCAACAATCTTCTGGTGAAAGTTCGGACATAGAACCAAATTTGAAGGTGACAAAATCGGTGGTGGTCGATTGTGGTACTAAAAGCAGCAAAGATAAATTTATCCAAACGTCTCTTCCAAGAAATGCTTCGATCGCCCTACAAACCGAAACTCTTCCAGAAACTGTACGTTCTTCCGACGAAAGTTCAAACGTGGAATCAAAATGCACCAGCTTTGAGTACCATTCAGGCACGGACTACATCGAAGAAACACCTAAATCTGAAGAAGTAGAAAACAAACCAAATTCTTCTGAGTCTTCCACTGAAATTCCGTTGGCCGAATTGTTAGCGATAAATCGCTCGGAACACGATGCAATAAACCTGCAAAGGAATTTGGAACTCATGCAAAAATTGATAAAATCGAAGAAGTACAGCAACGTAACCAAAAAGCACTACCTCAAGAAGATTGCAAAAAAGATGATCGACAATTCTGGAAACTGGACGAAAGGCGAAACGACAGATCAAGAAGATAAAAGTCGGTTGCCTTCCGAAAAAGAAGAAGAAACAAATGATGGAATGGAATGTGGACACAAATTACAACCTCGTTACCAATCTGGCACCAACTTCCAAGAGGAAACTGAATCTAGTCTGGAAATCGTGTCCGAGTGCGCACACAGCCTGAAAACTGTTCCTTCCAAAAGCGACGCACCCACAGTCACCTCCAAGTCTTCCAAGAGCTTGACGACCCAAACCTTCACCAACGAAATTTTACCAAAGATCAACGCGAAGACGGAAGGTTCTAGATTGCGTCGTAACCCGCTCTTCACGTTAGCGTCACACGCTAACGATGACGCCGAACTGAAAAAAGACACCTTGAAAGGAGCTCGCGGTGATTCCAACACCTCCGTCGAGACTTCACAAACTGTAACCTTGAGTAGTTCTTCAAGCGAAACAAGAACGAAGGACTGGCGCGAAGATACGACTCGATCGGAAAAACTGCGGGAACAAAACAAAACTCCATCTGGTGAACATCTCTTACACTACGCAAGCAAAGAGCGCGAACACCAACTCGGTTGGATTAAGAACGAAATATCCCACTTGAGTAAGCTTAAGAAGTTGCTGGAAATGAAAGATTCCAAAAAGAAGGGCGACCGTCACACCGCCCTACAAAAAGTTTTACAAAAACCAGTAGTGGAAGATATGAGAGGAATTAAAAAGGCGACCACAGTCTACGTGCTAACTACTGAACAAAATGGAAACTCGTCTAAACATCCTTGCGGGTGTTGCAGGCCAACTTGCATTGCAAACAATCAACCCGGAAATGTTGCCGTTAACCTAGAAAATAATAGATGTATATGTGGTAATATGAGAGGCACGAGTCCGACTCCGCGGAGTCCTTCCTTAGTGGGTCGTAACGTCAATGTGGATGAGGTGCAAAATTTGCGGATGGTTTCGAATGAGTGTTTCACCACCCATCAAAATGCCAATAACGGCCGGACCACGGTACGCCGTTACACTTTCGAACTGCCCATCGAACCTTCCACTAGTAAATCGACCGAGTTTGGTTCCATAGAAAGTGGAAAAAGTAGCAAATATTCCAAACCCAGCAGTAACGACACAAACTTAGAGTTAGGTTCGCTAAACAGTGATCCTCCCAGAAACTGCATAGAGCAGTCGCCTTGCAAAAAATGTTGCGTTCCAAAGGCCCCCAAGCTTGGATGCCAACTAGTAATTTCCGGCGAGGGCTCTGCTAGACCACAAAGTCCGTCGCCCACGGACCCGAATCGCAAAAAATGTGAATGCTGTACTTGTGGAAGCAAAAATGGACGACCTTCCCAAGAACCCGTGGCTGCTAACGAAGTTGTAGCAGAACCACCACCAGTATGTATTTGTTGTTCATGCAAACCCGTTCCTCCAAGAAATGGAAGGCTTTCCAGGCAGTCGTTTCCCAACGACAAAGCACAAATTGTGATCAGACATAGGAGCCGGAGCAGAAGCCAATCGCCTCCTCCAAAGTGTCTTTGTTGTAAGTGTGCGAAGAAAGAACTCGCCGCCGAACTGGTTTCCTCTGACGAATTCGTGATCGAAACAAAAATGGGGTCCTCAAAAGAAAATCAAACTTGCATGTGTTGTGTTTGCAAAAATTCCAAATTTAGCAAAAGCCAGCGCCTCTCCAACGAGTTTGTTTCTGCTGAAGAAATTATAGACCAATCAACCGCAAGTAAAAATAAAATTTGTATGTGTACTGTGCAGGGGGATGATAAAGAAAACCAAACCTGCGTTTGTTGTACGTGCCAAACGTCGCAAACCGACAAAAAGTCCAACCTCATCGGCGAGCTTGTTTCATCCGAAGATATCGTCGGATCATACAATCGTCTTATGGCGCCCAAGACGGACAGACCAAGTCAGACTGCGGAACTGAACAGGATGCAAAACTTATCCAGCGAACTCGTCCTATCCGAAGAGATCGTGAACAGGAATCGTTCCATCTCACCAATGCGTAATAAAACTTGCGCTTGCAAGTTTTTGGGTGACGATAAAGAAAATCAAACGTGCACTTGTTGTGAGTGTTTCATAATAAACGGAGAAACTCAGACTTTACAGAAGGTGGTTGGCGAAGAATCAATGCAAACACAGGATGATCGTAGAAGTTCCCAAAGTCACGAAACTCAAACACTGGCACAGCGAAAAGCTTTGGAAGCTTCGCTATTCAAAAATGAAATAAAATCGCAAAAATCCCTCCAAAACGAGGTGAAAAGACCTTCCCAAAGTCAAGAAAGTCAAACGCTCGCACAACGAAAAGCTTTGGAAGCTTCACTTTTCAAAAATGAAATAAAATCGCAAAAATCCCTCCAAAGTCAAGACAATCAAAAGCCCTCAAAACAAAGAACTTTGGAATCTGCACTTTTTAAAAATGAAATAAAAGGACAATCGCAAAAATCACTTGAAGAAGAGGAAATGAGAAGAAAGCTATTAGAAAGTGATATTGATCAAGGGTCTCCTAGGGGTGACGATGCAGACCAACTTTCAAAAGCTGAAGAAACTCAGACCCAGAAGCCTGTAGAGAGTGACTCTCTAAAATCGTCAACTAGTCGGTCTTCTTCGAGCACCACAACAACTCAGTCGATGTTGTGCCAGTGTTGTAAGAAATCAAACGGGAGGCCTCCTCCAGTGATCATCAACCAAGAAAAAATTTACTTGTGTAATCCATGTTCGAGCCAAACTCGAGGAGTCAATTATTGTTCAAAACCAACTTTCATGTATCCTGGTCACGTTTGTCAGTGTCCTCCAGGCGATACCATTAGAAAGATTCGAGAGACCATCCGAGAATTAGAGAGCCTGGAAAGGGAAGAAGAATACTGCAAGTGCATGTTGAACGATTCTCGTTCAAAGACCGAACACTGTGCGCGCTGCAAGTGCAAAATTAAAAGCAAGTATAACGCAAATAAAGGGGGACTGGCGTACCTGCTGACTTTGGAATCGGATGATAAATTAGACTTCGACGAAACCGGCGAGGAGCCGCGCGAATTGAAAGAAATTAAAGTTAAAATACCGAGCAGACGACATAGGAGATCGCGAGATGACGACCGTGAGAAAGGTTCAAGAGATGAATCCCCTGAAGGTAGGAAAAAAGAAAAACGATCGTCTGAATCCAAAAATCACGAGAAGAAGCGGAGAAATTCTAGAAGAGAATCAAGGCATCCCAGTTTACAAGTAAGTGTGTTTTTTATTGTTTGGCTTAGTTTTTCGTATTTTGGTGGGCGATTGCAAATTGCGACCCTGGTGGTTGTTTTTAGTCCTAACTTGGTTTCTTACATTTTAGGAATATCTGTGCACAAATAGGCCTGAATTTGTGTGTTGTGCCGAAGAAAGAAGAAAATGTTTGTTGGAATTGGCTTACATGCGAGAAGAACGTTGCCAAAAGTACAAGCAACTTTTGGCGTTATCAGACGGAATTCCACCTGAAGGTTCTGTTAATCAGAGTAAGTGTTGTAGACCTTGGTATCACTATACACCAGGATGCTGCAGAATTTAAGAAAAAAATATAGAAAATTGCATTCTAAGAATATAATTTACGGTGTGTTTTGTTTTATGTTTAATTTATATAAAGAGAATTTTTATTTTAGGGCCCTCGTTGTTTTCTCATGGAGATATGATTCGAACGACCTCAAAAAAATACAGTCAGTTGCCTGAGGTACAAAAAAAGATCTCAGACGCCAAGGAGCAACAATCCAAAAAAGCTAACAAGATGTTGGCCGATATTTTCAACCAAGTAAGGGTTTCTCCAGCTTTTTTTTTCGTGCTTAAAGATTTTCTTTTTAGAAATTGAGGCAGAAGGTTCTAAGAGGTGTGCATACTTTGCCGACGTCTGCAAGTGTTATTAAGTTCTGAGTTTCATGTTAAATGAGTGTTGACATATTTATATATTTTTTATTACATCACAATAAACTATAAGTTTTGTAGTAGAATGTTTTGTTTCTACCGACCCCCCCCTTTCTAATTAGGAGTTCAAATATAATTATTTTGATTTTTGAAGATCTTACGGTACATTTCTAAAATATTTAGGTTACTTTTCTCGATTTTTTAAATTCATTTAGTGGGAGTCTTAACCCCCCCCCCCGCTTACGCGGGGTTGTATAATTTGTATGAAAAACTTAAAATGCACCACATATCACATAGCCGACCCTTAATTCTTAATAATTTTGATTTGTAGGTACTCAAAATTTGGGATTTTAGGATATTTCGTTTTTACCTACCTCTTTCCACTTTTTTTATTCTTTTTATTGAAGTACCTGGCGCCTACAATAGCAACTATATTTTTGATTATTTTTTTTATAGTTCATCAGAATTTTAATTAACTTTATTTTGTTAGAACTTCAATTTTCGATTTTTCTATTGCATTTTTTATCTAGCATAGCGATATATTAACAGTGCCGTAGGCGATTTTGTTTTTAAATTTCACGATTTAATTACCTGGGCTGTATAGTGCCCAAACAGTTTTAAATAACCGTTAATTAATTAAAGGGAATTCTTTTTCTTGTATGTTTGCCTGCATTAGATTGTTAATTTTACAAGGAATGGGATTTATCTAGAAGTGCACCTTTAAAGTATTTGCAAGAAAAAATTAGATTTAAAGTTTTCATAATAATTTATAATACAGTACCTATTATTAATATTTGCCCAAATATTACCTACATAACACCTAGTGGTTAGCTTAAGCGCGTGTAACACTTGATGGAGACTAAATATATTTTTTAAATGGGTTTTAATAAGTATTCCATACCCCCCCCACCGGTTACTTACCCATTTCTTTACATTTTACGTACTATATCGCCCTAAAATTAGGAATTGTGCCCTCTTGAAACTCTTGATTTTCCAAAGACTCAATGGGGATTCCGGGAGGGGGGAAACCCGTTTAAAAAATTGTCACGTAATTAGTGGACTATCTCAATTTGAAAGTTTTTAACTTGTTAAATAATCTTTTAAAAATGTATTAATTAAAAATTCCAATAACACAGTTTATTACACAAAAGCAAAATTTAAAACTTAAAATCACGAATATTTAACAATATTAAAAGGCTAGAACGCTCCTACTCCAGCGTGTCATTTTAATTTATTTAGGACAGGCAACGTACTCTGATTGGTCGTACCAACTTTAAATCACTTCCCCCGGGATCGAGTTTCCAACCTTTGCGAGCTGCCCGTCCATGGACGAACCTTCCAGCTTTAGAAATTAATTTATTATCACTGAAATTGTTATTGGTGGTATCAATCAAATTCACAAGGAAAAATTTTTAAAGATCTTCCTTCTTTTAACCGTCACAATCCAAACGATATTTTGATATCTCTTACCAATTTAATTGAAGGAATAACGGGATTATCAGAAATATTTTGAAGAAATAATTATTTAATTTTATTCACTTTTAAATTTATAATAATAATAAGAAAAATCATTTGAGTATGACTCTAATGCTAAGGGTGGTTTGTACCAATACTACAATTTTTTGGACGTGCCCAGCCAACTTTGGGGGGGGGGGGGGGGAATTTGCCAACTTAATTAATTCAAAATTGCCAACTTTTTGTAATCGTCTATTTTTTTCTATTGTCGGTTTAGCGGTTTTTGCCAACTTGACCAAATTTTGAGTGATTTCGCTAACTTTTTTCCAACTTTCTAAAATATGGGGGGGGGGCTCCCCCCAACCCCCCTTGGACAAGTTCCTGCCCTCATATACACTAAAGCAATGTAACTCCCCCCCCCATTTGTATAAATATGAGCTGAATTCTAAGTAAAGTAGCAAAGACATTTGCTTTGTTTTCATTGGCCGGCTAAATTACTTTATTAATTAACTCTCTACCATTTTGTTGATGATGCGCACTAAAAACCGTTGTCGTTACTTGTCAGGGTTGCCAGGTCTGGGGGTTTTCCCGAGATCTGGAAACACATTTTTTTAAAACAACGTAAATCTGGAGAAAACCGGATATAAAAATTTTTAAATTATTTTCTTAATAAAAATTTTGATAACGAAATCAACAATTTCAAAAAAAAAATGATTGTTATTTTAAAAACCTGGGAAACTGGGGAATTCTGCTAAAATCTAGCAAACTTTTAAAATGAATTTTGCGCTGTTTCTTCTTTGGTGTGTAGAGCAGCGATTTCCAAACTGAGAGCCGGCTACGGCTGGTGCAAAAAGAGGCACGAAATTTTGTCGTTGAAAGAAAAAGATTTGCATTAATGCATTTTTTAAAAGCTTTTATTTAATTTGGTGTGAGCGTTGTCCATCGTCCGTACGGGTGGATTTTTTTGAGCCCATTTTTAACCAACTTCCCGACGTCCTAGAGAGCTGAAATTTGGTACACCAGCTTTCAATTCTGGAAAATTCGAGTTGAAGTTTTTTGTTTTAATGATGTACACAGGGTGAAGTATCAAAAAATATTCTAAACGGAAAGGGGTGATTTTGAAGGGGGGGGGGATAATACAATAAAAATTTTGTTTGTATTTTTTAAAACGTTGTAAATAAATACCTATATTACTGTTAAACTTGTAAACATTACAAAAATAGTGAAAAAATTCAAAGCGTTTAGGGGGTGGCTTTAAGGGGGTAAGCGATAAAATTTTTGTTTACGAATTTTGAAACTTGGTAAATATATTCGTGTTAAATTTGTAAAACCTGCAAAAATAGTGAAAAAATTCTAAACAAAACGGGGGTAGTTTTTAAGGGGGTTAAATTATAACATTTTGTCTAAAACTTTTGAAACTATGTTTTATTAATTATTATAAATCTGCGAATACGGCAAAAATTGTTAAAAAAATTCTAATCATTACAAAGGGTGATGTTAAAGGGGGGGGGGTAAGAAATAAAAATGTTGTTTATAATATTTTTCGAAACTTAAATAAATTCCAAAGTGTGAAAAAATTCTGAATAAGAATGGGATAGTTTTTGACATAGTAAAGAGAAAAATTTTAAAACTATGTAATTGTTATCAATAATTTATCATTAAGGGCGCGATCAGGGACGTGCCTAAGGGGGGTGAGGGGGAGCCCCCCCCCAATATTTTAGAAAGTGGGAAGACAGTTGGCAAAATCACTCTAAATTTAGTCAAATCACTCAAAATTTGTGAAGGTGGCAAAAGTCATTAAGCCAATAATAGGCAAAATAGACAATTATAAAAGGTTGGCAATTTTGAATTAATTAAGTTAGCAAATTCTCCCCTCAAAAAAGTTAGCTGGACACGTCCCTGGCTCAATATATCATAAGGACGAGAATTTTTTCAACAGGTGGCACAGTTTCATTGGTTGGAAGAAACGAAAGTAAATTTTCATTGGCTTCAAAAGGCGCGTTTTTCGAAACTTCATTTACAGACGAGCGACTAACGGCAGCCGGGTCTCAAAAATCTTCGTCCAATAGGAGCGAACTAACGTCGCGCGCAATCGTTTTAAAGTTGACGTTTAAAAATGTAGAAAGTTAACCTATAAACTAATGTTGTCTGTAATCTATAATTTTGACGTTTAATTATTTATAAATTTTAAAATTCTGTTTCAAATTCACGATGAATACAAATTTACACCGTATTTACTATGTTAACAGTTTATTTATCGTTTTTAAACTTTCAAGTTGTTGCAATAAAAGCGTTTGATGAATATTTCATAATTTTTATTTAAAAAAACCAAATAATTTACAAAATGAAATTAAAATACTCTTAAAATTATATATTAAGAAGATTTTCTTTAATATAGAAAGTTGTTTCATAAGAAAATTGTTCATAATAAAACATAAGTTACTATTATAATTTTGTTTTGTAAATTATTATTTGTTACTTTTTAATAAAAATTATGAAATATTCATCAAACGCTTTTATTGCAACAACTTGAACGTTTAAAAGCGATAGATAAACTGTTAATAAATATAGTAAATACGGTGTTGATTTGTTTTCATCGTGAATTTGAAACAGAATTTTAAAATTTCTAAATAATTAAACGTCAAAATTTAATGATTACAGACAACATTAATTTATAGGTTAACTTTCTACATTTTTAAATGTCAAATTTAAAACGAATGCGCGCGACGTTAGTTCGCTCCTATTGGACGGAGATTTTTGAGACCCGGCTGCCGTTAGTCGCTCGTCATTTACAGCACTTACAATACTTGAAATTTAAACAATTTTAATGCAGAATAATATTAAAGACTGCTATTTTAACTGTGTTATGACATATTATTTTAAATTTTAATCAATTGTGCGATTTTGATATAAAATAGCTAATTAACATAATCAAAATATCCGATCAAAAATTATATCATGACCTTCAGAAAATTCTCCTCTTTCCATTAAAAAAAATCATTGCTTATCTTCTGATTTTGTCCTTGAAACAGTCCTTAAAATCGCACCCTTAAACTCGCGAATACTATAGAAATAGTGACAAAATTTTATTTACTTCCAGTCGGAGGCGCGAACTGGTGCAAAGGGAGGCACGAAATTTTGTTACAAAAAAAGATTTTTTACAGTTTAAAAATGTGTATATTATTTTATAAAATAAAGAGGGGTAGCGTCGAATTAGATTTTTTTAAGGGGGGTATAGTAACATAAAGTTTGAAAACCACTGATGTAGAGTGTGACCATACCGGAAGGAATAAATAAAAGCAGATTTTCAATAATTATTATTTGCGAAGGAACTATTGGATATTTTTATTCATTTTCGACATTCTTGTTCAAAGTTATTTACAAAATACAAACATATTTTTTTAATTTCAACATATCAATATTATTTATAAGAGTTATGAGGTTATGACGTTATGAACCTTCGTAGGAAAAGGTGGGTGAATGGCCGAGCAGTTAGCACATTAGCTTCAAAATCAAAAGGTTTGTTCCAACCAGCTGACAAAACCGTACAATATGCGGTCGTACGGTTTCTCAGCTGGTTGGAACAAACCTAAAGATTCATGTGTTTCATTAGATTACTATGAGCAAAATTAACCTACTTCTACTTCCGCACTAGAATCACATCGTAATTATCCACATCGATCACCAATCAATCAATAGATCGAGTGCAAGCTCACCTGATTGGACGTTGAATTCCTCCAAGATAATCGCAATTTCACACCATAGATACATATGTGACGAGCAATATCCAATCATATGAGCTTGGTGGGTAAGCAATGTCACGTGATCTATTTAGAAAATTTGAGAAACAAACATTTAAAATATTTAATTAAGGCGCCTCTCTCGCAGCAATGCAGTGTCTTGAACAACTCAAGATTGTGCTAGCAAACCGTAACTTTATTGTTCGAATTTTTAATTTCCTTCTCTCCAAATTTGCAAACCTGAAGTCAAGGATTTGATTTTCCTTGATGAATTAATACTTACAATAATTTTGATTTTAAAAACTGCCACCAGCAGTTTTGCTAAAACTGCAAAGAGGCGTAGGGAACGAAGATTACACTAAAAAAAAAATGAAAAATTTGAAATCAATTTTACTTTGACTTATTTGGAAAAGTAATCTAAATTAAATATTACAATTAAATCCAGTTTACAAAATAAAACTTTTGTTTTGAAAATTTTAGTTAGTTTAGTTTAAGGTTTTTCAAAAATATTTTGTTTATTTTAAAATAATTTAACTTGAGGTCTTGGGGCCCTTGGATCATTTAAAAATATTCGTTATTAACATCACAATCTTGACTTGTTTAAGACACTGCGAGAGAGGCGCCTTAACCTAAATGTAATAAATTAAAACCTTACACTGTAAAAAATTTACACTATGTTCTTACCAAATTAAAAATTGCATTTCCTTCTTCCTGTATTGCCAAATTTGTTGTGAAAGTCTGTTCCCATTGATAAGCACTTGAGCAGCAGGAGGTCTAAAGTACTCCTGCGGCACTAGTACTTAGTAACAGGGCAGTACTCGACAAAGTAATGAACCAGAAGTACTAAAATTTTATGTAACTTTGGAACAACACAAACACGAGATTTATTCGATTGGATAACAAACGCAAGATTAATGACATAAATTATACCTTTACTTCTGAAATATTTAACAATAGCTGCCCCCTCACATATTTTCATTCACTTACAATGGTACGTTTTTCGGGTTAAATAATTCGACCCTTTGTAAATTAACCGTCTGCTGGTTTTTAATTGACTTCGTAGTTGCGTATGAGTAACACGTCATTTTTTTTGTAAAATAACTCCACTTATTTTCATTTTTCCGAGCGATCATTAAACTTCCCAATATAGAGTGGTCCATAATTTCGAAATCCAAGAGTGCGGTTCTGCAAAAAAGAATTTTTTTGTAAAATTTGTTGATTAAACATTACAATTTTAAATGGAAAAATGTATAATGGACTTATTATTCATAAATTAAAGCACCCACATTTTCTGGGAACGTGACGTCATCAAAACCAATTAACCAATTTAATTATATTTGCGGTTATTAGCACGGCTGAATAAAATAAAATAATTTTGTGTCCGAATAAAATCCAAGGGTCAAAAATTGTATTCTACAAAATTACAAAAAAACAGCTAGAGAAACGCCAAAATTGCACGAAAATTTTGTTTGTTACGGAAAATTGTGCGCAAATCAATAAGAAATTGTCTCTAAGGTCCTTCCGTTTTTGAGTGGAATGTTACGTTTTTCTACCCCGCTACAAATCTTTTTCTTTTCTATTAATTGTATCGAAAAAAAAAAAAAATCGTCGATTTTATTGGTATATGTTGCGGGAGGAAAAGTATCACTTTACTTCCGAAACAATGAAGATCACATTATCCCTGCGTTCGGTTAGAAGTTACTTTCGCTTACCAAACATTTTTCTTTTTTTCCTTCTTTCGAGTTTCCAGTCGCTTCCAAACGCTTTAGCTCCGCCCCTGTCAGTTGTTACAAATGCTAAAAAAATTTAGGTGGAGAGCCAAAGCGTTTAGAAGCGACTGGAAGCTCGAAAGAAAAAGAAGGAAAAAAAGTTTGGTAGCGTTTGGTAGCGAAAGTATCTTCTAACCGAACGCAGGGTTGATAACTTTTAAGGTATGGGGGGGGGGAATAGAAATTTGAGAATGGATTTTTTTAATTCTTAATTTTTTGTACAGTTCTCTAAGTTTATTTGCCCATTTATTGTTCTTTAGGGGATTCCCCCCCCCCGTATGACAACGACTGTCCTGAAAATGCAAAAAGGAATCTTTCGACTAAGCCAGATACTTTCGAAAATTTGCGGCTTTTTTGTTTTGAAGCTTCAACGCATTTCAAATTCATTTCAAAATCTTCGGCCATTTTAGAAACTTGAAACGCACGAAATTGTGATATGGGCGGAGTTAAAGCGTTTGCAATTGCGTAAAACTTCCAAATCAAATTCTAGTCCATTATTATAAGCGAATTTTCATTACGAGAGTCCATTATAAGCGGATTTTTGGACGTTTCCCCCACAAGTTTAAAATATCTTCTCAATTAATTTTATTCTAATTTTCTGTTTTACATCAAACGAAAGGTATAAAAAGGTGCCGCTATAGTGTGCGGTCTACCATCTAATTTCAATAGCTGAACCAAAATTTTCCCAAAAATATAAGCTCTGTACTTATTGATATAACGATGATGGATCCGAGATTTGCCGTAGTTGCATTGCCAAAATCGGCTCACCGCTCCGCTCCCCTACGCTGCGGACGCAGCTAACTAAAGATATCCTTTAGAACGGTCCTACTCGACAAAGTGTGCTACTGGGAAGGGGATGGATCTTTTTGGAAAAATTTTGCTTCAGCTATTGATATTTAATGCTAGACCGCACAGAATAGCAGCAACAAAATTTGCAGAGATTTTTTTTCTTTAGGAAATTTTGAGGCTAAAAACTTCAATGCCCAATACAACTTCTTAACTTTTGGGTGGTAGCCAAGATTACAAATGATGACGATTGTTCACGAATCACACTTCTTCTTCAAGAAGAAATGAATGAAATGAAAAGAAAAGTAGGGGGGGGGGGCGGTAAGATTTTGAGATTGATTTAGGAATATGTGACCAAGTTGTTTGAAAAACTTAAAATTTATCCTTTTTAAATTTTCAACTTTCTTTTAAAATTGTTTTACCCCCCCCCCCTCTTCTCCAATTGTGTATTAAACTAAATCGGTACTCTGAAATCTTTGATTTATGCACAAATAATGAAAGGATAATGTTAGTGTTGACATTCTGAGCGCCATTTCTTTATTCGGTTTATAATAGTGCACTACAGTTGAAGCTTATCCCCCCCCCCGCGTATAATGTAGGCACTCCTCTATTTTTTCGTAAGTTTTCCTGATAAAATTAATTGAAAATATTAAATTTCGAGTGGAAATTCAGATCAATATTTTGACATTCTGGTGCATAATTGCAGTTTATTACTTATATTACCCCCCCCCCTCTGTATTGTAATCAATGCTACCCTTTCCTAGTTTATCTTGATTAAATTGCTTGAAAATATTGAATTTTGAGCTGAAAATTTAGATCCGGATTTTGATGTAGTAATTAAAAAGAGGCGAAGCCGAGGCAATATTTACTTTACGAAAATCAACAATTTTTAGTTCAGTTCACCTATCCTTTACTTTTTTCGTTGTTATGTGGGTTCGTTATTTCTAAGAAGAAAACCCCTTTCTCTTTTTGTGGAAAAAGTGGCATTTTGCTCTCCGAAAATGGAAAGTAAAGTTGCTATTTTACTCCTGGAAATGCGAAATAGCTATTATATTATATCTAGGGAGTAAAATGACACTTTTGAAAGTGAGGAAGAACATTTTAATCCCGAGGCGAAGCCGAGGGACTTAATAATTTATCCAAGTTTTCAAAGTTATGTAAAAAAGTATAAATGTACCCTTCTTATTGGTCCAATTAATTAGGTGATCGCGAGCATTGAAAAATGGCACTAAATGTTGAGTATTTTAATTCTTCGCCTATATTTGCGGAAAAGATGTTTATTTATTTAGTACAGCCATTCCCTAATAATTGTTTGAATTACATCAGGCGTTTTCAAAACTTCCATAAGGTTTGAGTATCTGATACTACAAAATCAAAGCTACAATTATTATATTAAATTTTTCTACTAAAGCAAAAAGGTCCAAAGCGACAGCTGCGATTGTTTAATATGCAAGTACCGGCTTAAAATTATCGTCATAGCTCCCAAATTATCCGCCTAAGTTCGAATCCCAACCATAACATTTTTTTAAATTCTTGTATTAGCTTTAGCTCTCAGCTAAAATTTTAGCTCCCTGCATTATTTTGAATTACAATTAAATTTTTAATAAAAACTTAAGAAATGTTTTTGATTATTAGGGATTCCCCCCATAAATAAAATCATAACCAATTTCTTTTTGCAATTATCATCTAAATCAGCGCCCTTAAAAACTTAAAAAAATGTTTGAAACAAAAGATAAAGGAAATTAATATGTAACCAACCGAATGTAGTACCTATTAATTTTCATAATTTGAAGAATACATCGAAATTAATCTCATTTCTAATTTTTTAGGCCGGTTAAAAAATTATCTGGTTTGATGAAGCCGGCGTCGGCGACGTTTCATAAGAAATTATATAATAGCGGTTCTCAAACTGTTTTGTTTTTAAAAGCAACTTAAGTCTTACCGTAAATATTTTACAAAATGCACAAAAATTTTGAGATCATTGCCAGAAAAATGGTAAAAAAAAGTAGGTAGCTACATATTAAATAAAATTCGCAGATCCGAACCCTTAAAAAAATTTAATTAATAAAATTAAAAATTTAAATTTATCTTGCAGTTATCGATTAGGTTAGTTACTAACTGCCCGTTAATCAAGCGGGCTACTTTTTAAGTGGCCGTTAAAGTTGCAATTTTAACACTTGTTTGATCAAAATTACACCCAATTTAACAATTTACTCTTTACATAATAAAAAATAATAACAGAAAATTACCTTATTTAGTTATTAATGGTTGCTTGTTGGTTGGTAACTATTTGTTTAAGCAGGAGATGACTTGGGGGTCACATTAATCGTTTGGGTCAGAGGTTAAAGATAAAGCAATCCATTCAGATTGTGTACCCATAAAAATGTTATAAACGTTTTACATTTTCAAGATTTATTTTTAATTTTTCTTGGACTAAAATAACTTTTGTTACTGTTAAGGCATCATACTCGAGGGACGATTTTTTTTATAGAACAAAAATACTTACGCGCGATTTTTAAAAAAGTAAAAAATAATTTGTTTTGTAAATTAACCAGACACAAACACACCATTCAAGTTAAAGTCACAAACTGTCCCCTTTAATGAATTTCAATTGAGTTTATATGTGAAGCCCACATCCTAACGTTAATTTAAGTTAAATTAAGAGATTATTTCCTCTGTACACGTTATTATTCTATTGTGACCACCATTGCTGCCGTTATTCAACTCCACAAATATTTTATTTCAGTTATTTAAAAATAAGATAAAAATTATTGTGCAATTTTAGTCAAATTAACTCATCGTGTGCACTTTATTGTTGTATCTACATTGGTAACAAATAACCAAAATTGTTATTGTTTGCTCTAGAAATGATTTTTTTGTTTTTATTTTAATTGCTGCTTCATATCGAACTTTAAATTTCGCGGTCAAATTATTTATTTATATCTTTTTGAATACACCATAACTCTTGAACTGGGGCCGATAGAAAAAAAATTTTTGAATGAAAAACGTAGAGAAATAATAAACGTATAATTTAGATTAGAAGTGTTATTCATGTAAACTTATTCGTTCGGGAGTTATGAATAATAATAATTGAGCTATGGCAATTTTGAAATTTTTTTTCATTTTTAATTCAATTTAACATTGATGCTTTTAAATTTTAGTGTGTAACTCGCAAACTGTGATCGATACAAAAAAAATTTTCAAATAAAAACTGTAGCAGGTAAAATAGTACATATTTTATATAAGATGTATTTTTTTTGCAAATTTAACTATTTAGTACTTACAAGCAATTGTAAATATTGAAGAGCGGTCATATTTAAAACTGATACTATCGCATCTTTACACATTTTTACGTATAACTCTGAAACTGGTAGAGATAGAGAAAAAAGTTTTAAATAAAAAATGTAGAGAAATAATAAATATATAATTTATATTAGAGGTATTATTCATATAAACGTATTCGTTTGTGAGTTATGATGTTATGAATAATAATTGAAAAATGGTACTTTCGCTATGGGAAAGTGGTGCTTATGAATTTTTGCATAAAACTCACAAACAGTGATCGATATAAAAAAAAGTTTCAAACAAAAATTGTAGCATGTAAAATAACACATATGTTATATAAGATATATTGTTCGTATAAATTCAAGCGTTTAGGAGTTATAAGCAATTGAAACGATAAAAGCGTCCAAGCCTTATTGAAAACCGATACTATCACTTTTAGACATTTTTACATGTAACTCTTAAACCGGGATAGATACAGAAAAAAGATGTAAATAAAAAATGTAGAGAAGAAAAATGTACATTTTTTATGTTAGAAGTATTTTTCGTGTAAATGTAACTATTTGGAAGTTACAAGCCATCTAAAAATTTAAAACAGAAAAAATACAATGTTTTCCTTATAAATAAAGATGAACTGCTATTCCTTACGGCCAGTGGCGTAACTACCAGTGTGCGCGGTGTGCGAATGAACACGGTTCGTAAAATATTAGGGGCCCGAGGCAATTTAGGTAAAGTAAAGAATTCTTAAACAACGGTAGAAAGCGCCTGTGCAAGCCGGAAATGGACAACTCGGCACTGGATGACTCGGCAACGGGAATCCACCAGTCGAGCTTAGGTTAGTGTTAGGAAACGATTTCTTTAAATGAGGGGTCCGTTAAAAGAGAGATCCGCGTTGTTGTATACCCTTCCGAATTAAATTTGCGGCTTTATCAATTTTGAAAAATTATATCGTTACTTCCATGTGCAGACCCCCCGGTTTCATACCCATTTCAGAATAAACCCGCTAAACACCTTAAAATGTAAAGAAATTAGTGTGTAACCTAGGGTTTGGGGAGGTATGAATAGTGGCGTAACTAAAGGGGGGGCAGAGGGAGGAATGGTTCCAGGCCAAATGCTTTGGACCCCCTTAAACTGCATTATTTTGCGACTAAATTTTATTTTTAAATCTCATATCTCTCAATCGAAGGGCCAGTCAAAGCTCTTGTTCCCTAGTCAAAAATTTGAAGTTACGCCACTGCTTACGGCTGTGAATCCAAAAAAGTGAAACCTATTTGTGCGCCGCCATTTGTATTTCACATTTCAGCCGTAAAATAACCTCATTCATTGTTATGCGCAGTTTAAATTTAAATTACTCTCCAAAATCCTAAATTGCTATTGGCTATAATAACAGTTGAGCCACAAATGGCGGCCTCCTAAGTGGCCACACTGTTTTTACATTGAATAGCAGTCCATTTTATTTTAAGAGGTCCGTAATTGTTACTTGTTACAAAAGTACAAGTGTCACATGGCCTTTACGTATGTAAAATTAGAAAATATACTGAATTCTAAAATGATATAAATTGATAGCCATTTTGAAAAGTGGTACTATCATATTTTTGCACATAACTCATCAGCTGTAACAGAGACAAAAAAATATCTCGAATAAAAAATGTAGAGAAGAAAACAATACATATTTTATATTAGAAGTATTATTCGTATAAATTTAAAGATTTTGGAGTTATATGCAATAATTGAAACATTGTTAATTTGTTATATTGAAAAGTGGTAATATCATACTTTAGCATGTAACTCGTAAACGGTAACACTTAGAGAGAAAAGTTTTGAACAAAAATTGTAGAAAAATAAAATATGTACATTTTTCGTCATAAGTATTTTTGTTTTAAACCTAACGGTTTGTAAGTTACGTGAAGTTGAAAATTGTTAAATTTTACAGAATTGTCATTTTTTTAAACAATATTGTCAATGTTTAGGAAAACATAACTGACAGTTTTATGTGAGTAAAAGCAACAAAAAAGTAAGCATCGGTAAAATTTTAGTTCCTGTTGGTTCTTAATTGACAACACAAATTTAATATTTTAAGGAAATTATTTAAAAATAAATTTTATCTTAATTTACTACTTTTTAACAATAATTAAAATTCATTTAATTCACCCCGCACCTTCTTTAACACCAGATATCGTGCACAACATAAGCTCCATTGTTAATTAAAATTTATTCCTACCCTTCATAGGGGAGTCTAATAGAATAATATGGTAATTAAGTCTAAATTTGTATTATAAAATATAACCGAATTATTTTTAACGATTTTTTTTTAATAGAAGAATAAAAATTAAGGCAGGACCGTACTATAAAGATTGTGAAGGTATAATATCTATTGGCCCGGCTGTGCGGCCTGAAGGCCGCACTGAAACTATTATGGTAATGATAAATGATCGAAACAATCGTGATTGTCTTACAGACAGATTTAGATGTTCTTTATAATGATAATGAAACTAAAATAATGCAAATGGCGCTTTAAAAATTCGTAAGTCAGGTCATAAGATCCTCAGTCAGGTCATATGTTATTTTATTAAGTAATGAAAAATATAAACTTATGTACACAGAAATTATTATTAGGTACTAGTATTACAATTTGCTAGAAAGATCCTCCTCTTACGTGTCATTTACAGACGCATCTCTGATTGGCTCTTGTCAGGACGAAAATCAAATAACTAGGACTTACAAAACTTTTTAATCCACCCTGTATTTTCTTGTATGATGATTGATGAACAATTTATTGTTTTTCATTTGTGAATGCTGCTCTCCTGGGACAAGGTACGTGATGCACTAGGGGTCCCCCTCCCTTCTGCATAGAGACTGTCAGAATAAAGTTCTTGCTTCGTTCGGAATCGAACAGGGCATATTTCAATGCAACAGTTAACGTACTATGCTATGATCTGACAGCTTCTCCACCCTAAATAGGAAATAAACATTTCTAGGTCAACGCAAGTACTTTTATATTTGATTTAACTCCGCGAAAAAAGTTATCGGCGTTTTTCCGCGTTTATGTTTACTCTTAAAATGTTAAATGTAGATGACGTTATAATCCAAAAGGTAAGGAATGAAATTCCGAGAGAGGGGCGCTAAGTACCATTCTTGTCCTGTAAAGACTTCCTCGTGGTCCTGCTCCTCTTCTGATGATGATGGCATCTTCGGGTGATATTTAAACTGATTATCCGTTTTTTTTTGTTGTGTTTTTCATATATAAATAAAAATACTTTCAATATCCTATTCGCGATTTACATTACCATTACCATATCTAACAAGAAACGTCCAACTTTTAGTTTGAAATTATTCCGTACGGTGGCGTTTTCTTAATATAAATCGGGAATAAAGATCGAAATCCGATTATCCAAGATCAATTATTGGTAATGATTTTTCACTATATAAAGAAAAAAGATGCACTCTTTATTATTGTATTTAGTTATAAAAAAGTGTGTGCTACGGTGAGTAAAGAGTTAAATAATAATAATAATGAAAAACAAAATGGCAAATATAAAGAGTTACATAAACGGACTCACCTACAAATTACTCCAATCACTGGATTCAGATCACAATATTATTGATCTTCCAGCATTGATGGAAATTATTTCAGCAGCCGAAAAACTTCCAATCGAGAACGTTGAATATTTAGAGACCATCCGACTACCCCAATTCCTAATGTCAATAAGCAAAAATATAACAGATGTGAAATTGTCACAGCGAATAGAAAAATTAGTAAGGAAATGGGTGGAGAAAAAAAATACCAAAAAACGTCCCGCTTCCCCTGCCTTCGATAAAAAAAGTCCTGGTGCAAAGAGGACCCGGTCTATAGATTTTGTGCCAGAGTTACCAATAATATATAAGATGGATTTTGAAGAAATTCCTTCCGAACCAGAAAAAATGGATATTATTGAAGATGAGGAGGAAATAGTAAATTGTACTAGCAAATTTGTGGAAGTAATGGAAGTGGAAAGTTCTGAAACGGCTGGAGACTTGGAACTGAAGTTTGAAGAAAATGATAATTGCGTATCTAAGGAACTTTTAAGTAAAAGACAAAATTTTGACCAGGCGAACGTGGATTTCCTAATTTGGAAATTGGAAAACTTAAGTTTGTCGAACGACGTGAACGAAGACTATGATTATGGGATGTCAAAGGTTGAGGTTGAGATGACCGAAGAGTTATATTCTAACAAGGTTTCCAAATTAGTGTCGAAGAGAAAAAAGAAACAGAAAAAGAAATTCCTTGAATGGCGCGAGCATTTTCCTCGCTATCTTTTGATGATGATGATGATGAAGTTGATCTAGTACAGTACAATTTGTTGGTGCTCCGAGCAAGTTCCGTTCCCAGTTTAATGAATAAATTAATTTAAAAGAAAACTGGACGAATGAAGAAATAATCAGAATGATAAATAATTATTGAAATGACTAAACTGTTTAGTCTAATGATGATCCAAGGTGATAAATTAAGTCGTCCTAATTTTAGTCCTCATTAACGATATAAATAGGTAATAATGGGGAAATAAAATATGAACACGTGCAAAATTGTTTTCGCTTCGCTTGCGAACACTCTCAGCGTAAATAGCGTCATTATTCTATCTGCACAAGTATGGTAGAATGATAATGATGATAAGAGCGGAGAGAGTTGATCGGTAAGTACTTCGTGTCATGAACCGTTTATTAAATTGATACATGACACGACATTGCATGTCAATTGATTAATTAACTTACTAAATTTTCATTCATGAAATCTCTAAGAAAAAGATCACCTAAAAAATAATTTAACACCAGACGACATCAATAAGTTGAACAGGAAACGCCTTAAACAGGATACAGCATTTAAAAAATTAAATCTGACGCCCGACTCCATTGTTAACATCTTTTAACTAATTAAGATACACACACACTCACAAAATGTAATAAAAAATTGCTTAATACTCAAATGAGCTAATCTAATTAATAATAATTAAATGTGAGTTAGAGAATCCGTGAAGAATGCTTCAGGAATGTTCAATTTACGTGGTGGTTGTTGCTACACTGACGAGTTTTGATTTCATTCATTCTTATTTGCTTAATTAAATGGGAAAGGTTTCGAAAATTATTTTAAAGAATTTTGACCCCAATCTCCAAATATCCTGGCGTAGGCCGAGTTAGACTTATTGATGGTGCTAATCAAACCGGACAAACTTTATTTGTGCTGACCCCCCCCCCAATCTCCCCAGGCTAAAATTGCACTTCCTTTAATAACTTTGTTTTAGAATTTTGTATGATTGAAATCGCCGTCTGGTTGAAAGCATTAAATCTTGAAAAGCGCTTTTTATAGTTGCACTACTGCTAAAATATCAAGATTCTGCTTGGAGCTGTTTAATCCATGGTTGGTAAGTGATCCAAAATTCAACAAAATCTATGTACCTCGAAGAAACTTGTAATTTTACAATGGAAAAATAAATAAATAAATTATATACCAAAATAATGTATTTTTATTAGTGTAAATTTCGGTTAGAAAATAATACAAGGCAAATACAATTTTTTCTACAACCAAAAAAATAATGAAAAAACCAATACTACTTACAATATTTGTGTACAATAATATTACAACACCATAAAAAGGATTCAATTTTCCACAGACCTCCGGTATTCCAAAAACCGCAAAACAATGAAATTTCTTCTTATGTTTCCTTAAAACTTAAAAAGAAAAACAAAAATTTCAAAATCGTCGACTTAAAAATTTTATAAGCAAAGTAGTCGCACCGAGGTGATTTTCAAATTCATTCACCTTACGGCACTACTACTTAACATATAAAAAAATAACACGAAACCCAAATTTAAAAAAAACAAACTGACTAGAGATCCAAATTCTACCCCATTTATAGTAATAAATTGTGAAAGTAGGGGTTGTTTGTACTTTAATCTAAATCAATTACTGGACAATGCTGAGATAAGAGTTTATCTTTCGAATTTCTATTAGCATCGTTCAAAAGTTATATTTGTTTGTCGTTGCATTATTTGACCATAAAAATTTCCATTTACTCTACGAGGAGGATTCAAAAAGTAAATGAATAATTTTGACGAATGGAAATTCAAGTAACTGAAATTTCACTCTTACGATTAGAGAATTTAATTAATAAATTAAGGAAATAATAATAAAAATATTATTGTGGATAAATTAGGTATTTTTCAAAGGGTGAAAATCGATGTGGAATATCGGGGGGGGGGGGACTTAGAGTACTTTACGTATGATACCATCAATGAAAGCTACATAGAATTGAGCAGAGAAGTAGACAGCATGAAGAAAGAAATAGACTAGAAATAAAATCTCCGAGACTCAGCGTCCAAGATGGACGACACAACTTATCCACCTCTAAGAAACGATGGAGTCCCAGAAGAAGAAAATCGCCACATTAGAAGCGGAAAAAGAGGGCACAAAAGCTCAAGATCATCGGATAAAAACTTTGGAAGAAGAGCTTAAAAGCTAAAACCAAGGAAGTGAAAACGATTCTAAAAGCCAAATACATAGTTAATTGGCTTTTATTTTATTTTTTATTTATTAAAAGCAAATGACGTTGCCATGGTTACCGCGCGATGATTCTCTTCAAACTTGACACATATGGAACCATTGTAAGGCCAAGTGGGTTTTGGGGGTCTGGATTTATTGTAAAGAGTAAGATAAACTCACACGCATAACCTTCTAATTCGGACCCATTGTACTACATCCGGTTTTCAGCTTCACCCTGATCCTGTCACTCTCCAAGCCACTCCAACTGGGCTTGGGGGTATAAAATATTCCGTTTGGTATGTAAAGCAACAAGAAGACAATTCAAGAATCAAACTTACTTGGTTATCAATTTTAATAAGTCGGTTTGTTGCTTACTTATAACTGTGGGGTATTCCATACCCCCCAGACCCCCCGGTTTCACGTCCATTTCATGGGGATGAATTTGTTTTTATTGGTTCGTATCGTTTGGTATGTAAGCAACAAGAAGACAATTCAAGAATCAAACTTACTTGGTTATCAATTTTAATAAGTCGGCTTGTTGCTTACGTGTACCTGGGGGGTATTCCATACCCCCCAGACCCCCCGGTTTGACGCCCATTTCAGGTAAATAAATTTGTTTTGTTTTAGCAATGTTTTAATTGATTTTTTAGTAAATTAATAATACTTAATTTTACCTCATTTTGAAGTATTTTCCAATTTTCTAGGGTGGATATAAACACCCTAAATATGAATAAATGAATGTGCAATCTAAGGTCTGGCCAGATATGGACAATGGCGTAAATAATGGTGGGGGCAGAGGGAGGTTTTCTTCTCTTTTGCTCCCAGGTCTAAAATTTGAAGTTACGCCACTGCCCAGGCCTACACACCCCCCGTAGTAGATTTTATTTTTGAAAGTGTGATCCCTTTAAGTCTAAATGTTTCAAGAATGATTCGTAAACTTCCATAGAGATTTACTTGCGCATCTCAAGTTCAAGCTATTGCTTTGGAATCCACCAGGGTTTCGACCTTCCGCTCCTTGTAAGTTTCCTCATCATGGTTTAAGATAGTTGCCACTTAGGTGTGCATTTGGTTACTTAAGTAAGTCAAGTGAGCACGAAGGCAGTTCATTACTCAGGTTCCTAGGAGTCATCCCAGTTCCTTTTCTAGGCCAAACCTTCTACATCATGAGTAAATCATGGGTTAAGATCATCGCCCTTTCTGGGTTCTAGGGTAAGTTATCTTCTCTTCCTCTTGGACCATCGCCATCAAGAAAACATAGAAGGTCTAAAGTCTACGGTCTAACACAAGTCAGCTGTTTTGTTGATAATCTGGCTTTGATGGTACTAGAATAGCCAATTCTCATCAAAGGAGATAATTTCCCTTAGTTCTTGACCTTCCGCCCCATAAAATCCAAATTTTCCAGGTCCCACTGATAGACTTGGTATGATTACCATTACCAGCACTAAGATGGGACGAGGTCTCAGTTTGTATATGGGTTAAGAGCGCGCTGCAAATTTTGATTCAAAAACATGTTGCAACAGATGGCGTACCCTAAAATATTAATCTTTTATAGTTATCTTTTCACCAAAACAGAATTCTAATAATTTATAAAAGTCATATGAATAAACGATAACTAAGTTAGGCAATAAGGAAGTTTGAGCTTCCAATGTTGAATATTTACAAGTATATTCCAAAAAGATATGCACATGTGAAAATATTGAATATATTTAAAAATATTTATCTTTGAAAGCTCAAACTTCCTTATTGCCTAGCTTAGTTATCTTTTATTCATATGACTTTTATAAATTATTAGAATTCTGTTTTGGTGAAAAGATAACTATAAAAGATTAATATTTTAGGGCACGCCATCTGTCGAAACATGTTTTTGCATCAAAATTTGCAGCGCGCTCTTAACCCATGACCAGTTTACGGCGAGGAAGGTTACACTTTAGTGGGAACTGGGATGACCCAATAGGCTAACGACCTTAAGAGCGCGCTGCAAATTTTGATGCAAAAACATGTTTCGACAGATGGCGTGCCCTAAAATATTAATCTTTTATAGTTATCTTTTCACCAAAACAGAATTCTAATAATTTATAAAAGTCATATGAATAAAAGATAACTAAGCTAGGCAATAAGGAAGTTTGAGCTTTCAAAGATAAATATTTTTAAATATATTCAATATTTTCACATGTGCATATCTTTTTGGAATATACTTGTAAATATTCAACATTGGAAGCTCAAACTTCCTTATTGCCTAACTTAGTTATCGTTTATTCATATGACTTTTATAAATTATTAGAATTCTGTTTTGGTGAAAAGATAACTATAAAAGATTAATATTTTAGGGTACGCCATCTGTTGCAACATGTTTTTGAATCAAAATTTGCAGCGCGCTCTTAAGGTCGTTCTCTTTTAGGTTGTAGGATAAGTTGCCTTCTCTGCCTCTTCAAGAAGACACAGAAGACTCGATCTGCATCCATCTAGTCAGTAATTAACCTTCTGATCAACCCTGTTTTTCCTCTGGGTTCGTCATTGGTCAACGGGTGTGGCAGATTTTTTACCAGCTTTCCTGGTAGCAAGCCATTTAGCCAGCAGTCTGGGGTCGTTATCCAATTAGATTCTGCCCATTGGTAACCCAGATTCTGTAATCGGTTAGCCTTGTTATGGATGCACCTATTCTGTTGGCCTTTGCCACTGAACCTTAGATGTCATCCCACATCAATTGGATTTGGGTGTACCCATTCTGGTATTGTGGTTTTAACACCAATAACTCAATACTGAAACTCGGAAGACACCTCAACTGATGTGTGGCCTTTCCAAGATCGCCAGTGGACCATATCATATGACTCAGGAGCCATCCAACATCAAGAGCAAACGCTGAACAGAGCCAGAACGGCTACTTCTAAGTGACCAGCCTGAGGCGTCGAAAGACAAAGGACAAAAATTCGACGGAGACGCAGGAGATACTGAGGCACAGCTGACAAAAAGGACTCCCAAATGATGCCTAGCTGGGAAGAAGAGGAAAGGACTTGATGTAACTGATAAAACAGACAACTGTCGCCAACTTAAGGAGGCACTAGAAGCTATTGGAAACGTAACACAATCCAGGGATTCCATCCGTAGGGTGAGAAGAACCAGACAAGGCGACGGCGACGTTCTTACCGAGTTGGAGAAGGAAGGAGAAATCCCCAATGTCTCAGAAAGAAGCTGGAAAGCATCCCCAGTGGCTTCCGATTGGTTAACCCCACCTGTAGAAATCTGATCAGAATAGAGGCGACAGATGTCGAACAGAAGATCCCGGACGTGGTGGGAGACGATGGAGATGTCCATCAGAGTACTCCGAGCCATGCACAACAAAATAAAAATGGTGATATTTGATCTTGATTGGAATAACGGGGAGACTCTCCTGAGCACCCCGATACTGCAGATGGAGTTGACAGGAGCTTGCATACTGAATCAGTTGGTCACATGCAGTAGATGATGGGCCAATGGTCACGAAGCAAAGGAGTGAAAAGGCCAGGACAGATCGACCAAGTGGAGCCGGTCACCATGCGGGGACCTGCAAGAAAGGTACTGCACTATGAGGTAATGTGACCTGGATGGGCATATCACATCATTCAGAGTGAACAAATAAGAACAAAGTTCCAAAAAGTAGAAGACTCTAACCCCCTAGTCGTGAAAGTAATGCCTAACGGCGATAATGGGGGGGGGGAGTTCTAGAAACATCTTAGTCAGTGAAAGCAGGGACGTGCCCAGCCAACTTTTTTGAGGGGGGAATTTGCCAACTTTTTGTACTATTTTTCCTAGTGTCGGTTTAGTGGATTTTGCTAACTTGACCAAATTTTGAGTGATTTTCCCAACTTTTTTCCAACTTTCTGAATTATTGGGAGGGGAGGCTCCCTCCCCCGTGAGTACGTCCCTGAGTGAAAGTATGATGCTACTGCCACCGATTGTGGCAGTGTCTCGTATGAGATTTCCTACTTCCTGCAAAAGGCAAAAAATGGGGGTGGAAATCGAAATTAATGAATACAATTATTCTGAAATTTTGAATTCGTAAAGAATTTAATTAGCAAGAGAAAATAGTTAAAAGCATTTCATTGACAAATTGGAGTTATTAATATCCAATTCGCATAGAGATTTTATTTAAAAAACAAATGAAAAATTATATAAAAATTATCACTCAATTAATTCGGGTAATTTCAAGGGGTAGAAAATAAAAAAATTTGAATAAAATTCTGAAAATTCAAATTTGTAAAGAATTAAAGTAAGAAATAAACAAAAAATAATAAATTTAGGGTCTTTTTAGAGGGTAAAAATCGAAAGTATTGAATGGGACTCTAAAATTACGAATTCGTAGAGGTCAGCGCTTCTCAAACTTTCGTATTTTGCACCCCGCTTGATTGTTTTGAATAATTCTGCTCCCCCCCCCCCGGAAGAAAAATGATCATTTTCTTAGTAGCAATTTAGCTCAGAATGTCTATCTCAAATATCAAACCAAATCAAACTCAATTTTTAATAAGTTGGCCTGTCTGAAAGATATACATTTTCTAATATCCCGGTTGGGGTGATTTTTGGGCTTCAGGGATATTTTTAATGAGTGCTTACAAGCAGAGTTCCCATTTTTCTAATATTCACATTTAGGTTATTTGTTGGGTTTTTTTGCTACCTGTCGGATTGGCGGAGTTTACACCGACCCGAAGACCCGATAAATGGGGTCTTTTTCGGCGGGTAGAAACCAAAATTACTGAATAAAATGTCGAAGAAATTTAGTTTTACAAGTATAAAAATTTATTTTTGTCCCACCCAATGCAGGAGTTCCTAGATGGAAAAAGAATGGTAAAAATAAAAAGTTACAACATTTATTTTATAATTTTCTTCCATATGTTATCTCAGGCTCTTCTTCCTTGGGTCTTTCGGTACAATACCAAGGTTCGAGGCCATGCACTATTTCTGTTTCATCGCTGCTGTCAGATAAGGAAGGATAACTCTCTGTATCTTCATTTGGTTTCACTATTGGTCGCTTATCAGGGTACCGTGTCACGTGAGGAATCCCATACAAGTCCTCGTTAATCACCAAATTGATATTATTCTTGATAATCGATTTTGCCTTCTGTGCAGGCGTCACCATATATTTATTTTTACAATCCTTAATAATTGGCTGTTCAGGTTGGTGCTTCATACGCATGGTTTTCAATTTTTCCATGTTCACTCGGTTATCGGAAGGTTGCCGTTTGACCTCGTGTGTACCTCGACTTCTGGCTTCTTCCATTCTATTTTTTTCTTGGGAAATTTTTGCAAAAGTCGTCATTTCGGGAAAAGTGGGACCAAATTCGATGCTTTGGAAATACAAACTTGGCCGACCATGGGAAGTTTTACAGTTGCAGCTTCTATGGCCACAAATAATGCAAATATTTTCGCTCTTTGTGGAAGCGGTAGTATCTTCCTCTTCCTCTTGCATTCCGCATGCTTTATCGTAGGTAACATTTTCCTTTAGGATTTTCTTCAAATCTTCGAGGTAGTTCTTGGCGTGATCGACTTTATTTTTCCAACATTTGCAGTCCATACCACAAAGCTCACATTGATTCAAAAACTTTTCGAAAGTTTCGATTTTCACTGTTTTTGTATTGCTGATGGGTGCTAAGGAAAATATTGCATAATATTACAAATTGAAGTTACACTCCGGCGAAGCTGCTGATGCATTCAAGACAAAGACAACTACTTCACTCCAGTGTGAAACGGTTACCTTTAGGTACTTTTGGGGGTGTTTGAATTGGAGGTGCACAAATATTGCACACGCATCCTAAAATTCCGCAGTTGTAGCAGCAACCAGGTTTATACTTCGGATGGATCTGAAAATGAAGTAGCTTAATGGAGGAATGTTATTAATTTTTGGAATTGTAACCATTTCGGCCGGCGATTTACTAGGTGTCGGATTAAAGACGGAAAGTGATGGGTCTTCTTCAACAAGTGACAAGCGTTCGCAATTGTCTCTTTCATTTTCGCATACCGCCACTTCGCAGATCTGACATTCACAAACTTCTATCTATTTTAAAATCGTTTAGTAGTAAAAAGGTAAAAATTAACAGAAGCTGCTGACCTCTTGTTCATGTTCGCCTTCGCCATCTTCTACAATTATTGAGCTGAGTTCATCACTTGGATTTTCCATATTTTGAAATCTCCGCAAGTTATGGAAGTGAAGTGACACGCGTTCCTACAACATTTGGCAATTTGTGTTCAATTTTGATAAACTGACAGTTGTCAGTATTTCAACGTCATCAAGAAGCAACCTTGAGTTGGAAAATTGGACAATTTGGAATCTATGTGACGAAGAAATGCAATCAACTTAATTTTTTCACCTTTGTAAGTTTTCCTGCGGCTTTTTGTCCAGTTACGTTCATGGAATCACCCTCACCAGATTCGCTACCAGTTCGATTGAAATTTTGCGAAACGTAAGCCGTTTCCGTGCTATCTTGGTCAGAACCTTCGGTGGCCTTAAAACGAAATTCCGATATAGTTAAAAAAAACTCTATGTCCCGTCCACGCTTACCTCGCCATCTTTCATGATGCAAGTACACTGTTTCTTCGCTTTTTCGCAAACACAAGTACTACCCATGAAAATTACTTTCGTCATCTGCAACATATTAAAAGATAACCAATTTAACCCTCCGACAAAATTCAACTTTACATTATCCTCATTCTCCTTTTTTCTGGCAGCCTCCTCTGCTGCCTTGCTGTACGAAGTCCAACAATTTAGGCACGTAATATCCTCGTCGTCCCTCAATTCGGTATCCGAATAATTTTGCCCCATTTTCCTTTTAAACTTCGCGTAAGGTTCGTCTCGTTCGCATAACCTACAACTTTGGAAGGTGGCTGCAAACTATTAGGTAAAATTATTGGTCAGTATTTCTTTTCGCAAATCAAGAACTTACAGCCACTTGATCCATCTTTCGCTGTTGTAACTCTTGAAGAACATCATACCACGTGATATTTGGTCCAAAACTCTCTAGACTTTCTGTGGTTTGATTTGCGAATGTGTAAAGTGAAGGGTTCTCAATTTTAAATTCACAAGGGCATGGTTTTATATCCGGTCTCTCCTTAAGCGCTCTCCAAAACGATATGCACTTGCTGGTATTTGGGTTGTACTTTGTATTGTCAAAAATGTAGTTCTGAAAAAAGATGAGAGTAATTCACCAATATTGAGGAACTGGGTTTTCCAAAATTTGGACTTGCTCAAGTGATATCAATAAGATATGGATTGGATGCCTGGAGAGTAACATCCCAGTTGTTTTATGTGACCAACCTTAATGATCGATTCTCCCGAACGAATTGAATCCATTTCTGGATTATCATTATTCTGTCTCTGATTCTGCAGTAAATCATCACTGTAGCTGACCATATTTTTCAACTCCATTTTATTGCAAGGGTAGTCATCGTTGCAACTTCCCGAAGATTTCTGCTTTTTATGCTTGCATTCAGTTGCATCCTTGGGAATAGTGAAGTTGGGATCTATCCGTTCGGAGATGTCATCAAAATTATGCATGATTAATAATGTGATTGTCTTTTATTTGTTGACATTAGCACAATTGTCAGTGTCAAAATGGGGTTCATTTTTTTGAGTGTTTCATTTCTCAAAACAAAAGGTTTGTTCCTGCTCGAAAAACAATTTGTGAAAATTATCGGTAATTTTTCTTTGGTTTGTTAATAGAATTCAAATTTACTTTGAGATAAGCAAATTGTTACCTTACACAAAAATTATTTCTGAATTACAGTTTAATTACCCTTAATTCTAATCAGGGATGGACTAGCCAGGAATAGATCAGTTAAATGTAAGCACCCTAGAAAACAGTTGGAGGTGCCTACGATGACGATACCTCTACATGTTTTTTTCCACTATTCCTCCAACTTCTCCTGCATCCCAACTCAGTACCACCATCAATCATAAAATTGTCCAGCATCTAGAAACTACATAAACTGAATATTATAGCTACCAGAAGTGACAAACAAAACTTGAAGTCTTCAACCATCCTCTTCAGAAGATATAAAACCAGAATAAAGGAGGTTGCTTTACCCTCTGCTTCCAGGACGAGAAACCCCTTAAAATGGTAAGTGGCATCCACTAATGAATGGATCCACAAAAACAAGAGATTTGAGGATTCCAAAGTGGAATCGGATTCGTCCCATTGACGGAGCCAGTCCTTCTAGCAATTATAGTATAGTAAAAATCTTCGTCCTGCTTGCTGGAGACTTCCACCTTTGGAGAAGAGGCTGATCGATTAACTCTAAACCTCGTCTACCCTTTGGGCGATCATATCGATGTGTTGGGTGAGATAGTGGTCCCACTCATCTGCAAACTGACTGCTTCCGGTTTCGAGATTAATTTTCCTTTTCTAAAGTCGCATTGATGACTTGAAAGCTCCAACGGTCCTCCCTGCGGCCCGGGGCCGATGGCCACGCCTTCCGTCAAGGCCCTGGATGCACTCCTCAAACAATCCACCCTAACCACCACCTGTCCGGCGTTTACTTCAATGAAAAGATTTATGTTGGGCGAGATGATGGGGATTTCTAGCCCGTATGACCAGAATCAGTCATAATTCCGGCCTCCCAGATCCTGGAGTTTATTCTGCAGCTGGAATGGTTTGGAGAGTGCCAGAATCGTGGTGAAGCTGAAAAGCCGATTTAGAGCCCTACGTGAGTGTGCGTTTATCTTGCCCTCCACAACAAATCCAGAATCCAGATGACTTGAAAGGATTCTTCCAGCTGTTCCAGAACGTCTGACCAAGTTCATCCTCTTCAGAAGCTTTGAAGCTTCAACTCCAAGAACTTGTTGCCCTTCATCTGCAAGACAAGTCTGGCTTTCTTCCAGTTTTTCGGAAATTTATAACTAGCAAAGCAAGGCTAAAGAAAGCTTTGGTGTATGTGATCGCCAATTTCACAACAAACAACCAGGAAGTCAACTAGGCCCTACGTATTTTTCTCATCTTTTCCAGTTGTTTCTCCAGAGTGAATAATGGAAAACTTTTCACTCTCTTCCTCCATAGGTGGAGGGAGTTTTTCAGATCATCATATTTTTCTAAACAGGCCCAGAACACCAAGTTTGTTTGCGAGAAGGGCACTTATAATTTTTTAGATTTTTTTACTAAGGAAGAAAGCTACGAAAATATTTTCTAGAAGAAATTGGTTTTGTTACTCAAAATTTACAAAAATTTACCATTTTGAAATACTTAAAATTGTATTTCAGGGGGGGGGGTCTGGCCCTGCTTCTAGTTAATGTCGATACTTTATCTAAAATACGGCTATACCCATGATCAGTTCGGTCTCAACAATCTTAAATTTTATCCAAGAATTTTAAAAAATCCTTAAAAGTTTTCGGTGTCATATCGACACTTTACTTCCACAGCAATTTTGTAAATAAAGTTAAAAATTGCATATTTATTTGGTTGAGTAGCATCAAAAATGGTTAGCTCCATGATCATTTTAGGATTTTAGTTTCAAAAAATGTTGATTCTATTGAAAAACCTTTTAGTGTCAAACTTTTAAAAAAATCCTTAAAGGCCTTCGGAGTCATATCGACACTTTACTTCCACTTTACTTCCGAAACATGTCTGTCGTTGTTGTATTTTGGTTATAATTGACTTATTTTCGAATTTTTTACTTCCACAGCAATTTTGTAAATAAAGTTCAAAATTGCACATTTATTTGGTTGGGTAGCATCAAAAATGGTTAGCTCCATGATCATTTAAGTCACAGCTATACGTCACTGATGAGATCTAACAAGATCGAAACATGTCTGTCGTTGTTGTATTTTGGGTATAATTTGACTTATTTTCGAATTTATCTTAAAATTTTGTATTTTATCCAAAAATTTAGTGGAAAAACTTTAAGAAATCCATAACGACCTTCAGTGTCAAATAGGCACTTTACCTCCATTACAAATTTGTAAGCAATCTTTAAATTGAATATTGATTTGGTTCTATTGCTTAAATGTGGCTAATTCCATGATCATTTTAGTTTCAAAAATTTTGGATTCTATTTAAAAAATTTTTAGTATTTTAAAAAAATCCTTAAAAGCCTTCGGAGTCATATCGACACTTTACTTCCACAGCAATTTTGTAAATAAAGTTCAAAATTGCATATTTATATGGTTGAGTAGCATCAAAAATGGTTAGCTCCATGATCATTTTAGTCTTAAAATTTTGTATTTTATCCAAAAATTTAGTGGAAAAACTTTAAGAAATCCATAACGACCTTCATTGTCAAATAGGCACTTTACCTCCATTACAAATTTGTAAGCAATCTTTAAATTGAATATTGATTTGGTTCTATTGCTTAAATGTGGCTCATTCCATGATAATTTTAGTCTAAAAAATTTTGGATTCTATTTAAAATTTTTTTAGTATTTTAAAAAAATCCTTAAAAGCCTTCGGAGTCATATCGACACTTTACTTCCACAGCAATTTTGTAAATAAAGTTCAAAAATGCATATTTATTTGGTAGTGTAGTTTCAAAAATGGTTAGCTCCATGATCATTTTAGTCTTAAACTTTGTGTTTTATAAAAAATTTAGTGGAAAAACTTTAAGAAATCCATAACG
Organism: Rhagonycha lutea; assembly: GCA_958510855.1. NCBI lineage: Eukaryota > Metazoa > Arthropoda > Insecta > Coleoptera > Cantharidae > Rhagonycha > Rhagonycha lutea. The sequence continues at coordinate 31,893,806 of OY294041.1, forward strand.
ACCTTCAGTGTCAAATAAGCACTTTACCTCCATTACAAATTTGTAAGCAATCTTTAAATTGAATATTGATTTGGTTCTATTGCTTAAATGTGGCTAATTCCATGATCATTTTAGTCTCAAAAATTTTGGATTCTATTTAAAACTTTTTTAGTATTTTAAAAAATCCTTAAAAGCCTTCGGAGTCATATCGGCACTTTACTTCCACAGCAATTTTGTAAATAAAGTTCAAAATTGCATATTTATTTGGTTGAGTAGCATCAAAGATAGTTAGCTCCATGATTATTTTAGTCTTAAAATTTTGTATTTTATCCAAAAATTTAGTGGAAAAACTTTAAGAAATCCATAACGACCTTCAGTGTCAAATAAGCACTTTACCTCCATTACAAATTTGTAAGCAATCTTTAAATTGAATATTGATTTGGTTCTATTGCTTAAATGTGGCTAATTCCATGATCATTTTAGTCTCAAAAATTTTGGATTCTATTTAAAACTTTTTTAGTATTTTAAAAAATCCTTAAAAGCCTTCGGAGTCATATCGGCACTTTACTTCCACAGCAATTTTGTAAATAAAGTTCAAAATTGCATATTTATTTGGTTGAGTAGCATCAAAGATAGTTAGCTCCATGATTATTTTAGTCTTAAAATTTTGTATTTTATCCAAAAATTTAGTGGAAAAACTTTAAGAAATCCATAACGACCTTCAGTGTCAAATAGGCACTTTACCTCCATTACAAATTTGTAAGCAATCTTTAAATTGAATATTGATTTGGTTCTATTGCTTAAATGTGGCTAATTCCATGATCATTTTAGTTTAAAAAATTTTGGATTCTATTTAAAAATTTTTTAGTATTTAAAAAAATCCTTAAATGCCTTCGAAGTCATATCGACACTTTACTTCCACAGCAATTTTGTAAATAAAGTTTAAAATTGCATATTTATTTGGTTGAGTAGCATCAAAAATAGTTAGCTCCATGATTATTTTAGTCTTAAAATTTTGTATTTTATCCAAAAATTTAGTGGAAAAACTTTAAGAAATCCATAACGACCTTCAGTGTCAAATAGGCACTTTACCTCCATTACAAATTTGTAAGCAATCTTTAAATTGAATATTGATTTGGTTCTATTGCTTAAATGTGGCTAATTCCATGATCATTTTAGTTTAAAAAATTTTGGATTCTATTTAAAAATTTTTTAGTATTTAAAAAAATCCTTAAATGCCTTCGAAGTCATATCGACACTTTACTTCCACAGCAATTTTGTAAATAAAGTTCAAAATTGCATATTTATTTGGTTGAGTAGCATCAAAAATAGTTAGCTCCATGATTATTTTAGTCTTAAAATTTTGTATTTTATCCAAAAATTTAGTGGAAAAACTTTAAGAAATCCATAACGACCTTCAGTGTCAAATAGGCACTTTACCTCCATTACAAATTTGTAAGCAATCTTTAAATTGAATATTGATTTGGTTCTATTGCTTAAATGTGGCTAATTCCATGATCATTTTAGTTTAAAAAATTTTGGATTCTATTTAAAAAATTTTTAGTATTTAAAAAAATCCTTAAATGCCTTCGAAGTCATATCGACACTTTACTTCCACAGCAATTTTGTAAATAAAGTTCAAAATTGCATATTTATTTGGTTGAGTAGCATCAAAAATAGTTAGCTCCATGATTATTTTAGTCTTAAAATTTTGTATTTTATCCAAAAATTTAGTGGAAAAACTTTAAGAAATCCATAACGACCTTCAGTGTCAAATAGGCACTTTACCTCCATTACAAATTTGTAAGCAATCTTTAAATTGAATATTGATTTGGTTCTATTGCTTAAATGTGGCTAATTCCATGATCATTTTAGTTTAAAAAATTTTGGATTCTATTTAAAAATTTTTTAGTATTTAAAAAAATCCTTAAATGCCTTCGAAGTCATATCGACACTTTACTTCCACAGCAATTTTGTAAATAAAGTTCAAAATTGCATATTTATTTGGTTGAGTAGCATCAAAAATGGTTAGCACCATGATCATTTTAGTCTAAAGAAATTTGGATTCAATCGAAGAATTTTAAGGGTCAAACTTTAAAAAAAATCCTTAAAAGCCTTCGGTGTCAAAGCGACACTTTCATTCTATATGGAAATTTTGTAAATAATTTCTAAATTGAATATGGATTTGGTTGTGTAGCCCAAAATATGACTAACCCCATAATCATTTTATTCTCAAAAATTTTGTATTTTATCCAGGAATTTAACAGCTGATTTACATGATAACTTTGTAATATTTTGATACTGCTACTTTGTTTTAAAATATTATTCAACAAAATGACAAGAAAATTATATTTTGTTGTTTATGAATCGACTAAAATTAATGAGAAGTTAAAACCGTAAATCACTGTTATTTTACGTAACTTCCTTCTAACAATAAGAAAATTATATGGTGGAAATTAAAAGTCTGTTCTATAATCTTCAATTAAAAAATTTAATTTATGTTATTGTACCGTGTAAAAAATTTTACGCTACTATTACGCACAATTTTCTACGAATTCATTAAAATTGTGGTGGAAAACCCCCATATGAATGAAGAAATAATTTATTGGGCACTTCACGGATGCAAAATTTTCAAAATTTTTATCAAACGTTTTAAGTTTCAAATTTCAAATTTCCTGAGTTTTTTGTTGCGTACTGCACCAAGCTTCAGGCAGGCAGGTAAAGCCGTCCCTATCAGAAAGGAGACAAAACCAGCTGACAGAACAAAAATAGCATTTTACATTTTTTCTTTCCAAAAATGTCGCAATTTCTCTTAAAAGTCCTGATGAAGCCCAATCCTGAGTGTTCTGGTACTACAGAAATTTTACAATTCGATTAAATATTAAATTGTTTACAAAACCTTGCAAAAATTAACAACTGTGATTTAAATTTGGATAATTGACGGTTGGAAGACATAATAAACGTCGATAAAAGGTTTTCGATATGAAATTAGGAAACAAATTAAATCTAATTTGCATAATTGCACATTACATTTGTTTATATAAACCTGGATTCAAAAGTGGATTGTTTATTGGTAGATTAAAAGCTCAAAATAAATTATGAGGTTAATCTTGGTGTGTGCTGTTGCCCTAGTGCTGGTGGTGGATAACGCACGATGCGGGGTAAAGTTAAAATTTTGAAGAAAAAAAAACATTTTTTTAATGTGGATTTTTAGATGAGCGAGGCTCAATTTAAATCGGCTGTCCAATTGCTGAGGAAAGTTTGTCAGCCCAAAATGAAGGTAACGAATGGTAAGTTTTGAGTATTATCAGGGGGTGGAATTCATAGTAGGTGAATTCTTTTACTTTTAGCTCAAATTGAAGGACTCCACGAAGGAAACTTCCCTGATGAACCAAGCTTAATGGTAAGAAAAATTTGAATTTTGATCTAAAGAGTGGCTTTACCAAATTTTCATTTTTAGTGTTATTCAGAGTGCATTCTAAAAACCGGCCAAATTGTAAGTAGATGGGTTAAAAGGTTAAAACTCAAAAGTATTTGGAATGAGAATTTTCTTTTTAGATGAAAGACGGAAAATTGAATATTGAGTCGATGCGCACACAAATGGGTAATTTACCACCAAATATTGGGGGACCAGGAATTGTTTCTCTCGATAACTGCAAAGATTCGCGTAAGTTTTTCTTCAATTTTCATGTATAAACCAGAAACTTTACAATGCATTTTTTTTGTTTAGCTAAAAGTACGGAGAAGTGTGGAGCAGCTTATGATTTCTACAAATGTTTCTATCAAGATAATCCTTCCGTAAGTAATAAATCAGGTTTTTCTAAATTTGGCCTAATTGAAATTTTTTCAGAACTTCTTCTTACCCTAAATATCAAGAATTCTAGAGGAATAACAATTTTGAGAAGGAGGCATCGTCGCTATCTTCTAGATTAGTGTTTTGTTAAATAAAAAAGTACAAAATTTCAAAATGTCTTTATTCTGAGGGTTTTTCTCCTTCATACTTTTTAGATGCTCAATTTGTTATGGCTGACCTCCTGTGCCATGAACGAATCATGGGTTATGGTCTATTGGCCTTCAGTTCACCTAGGTTTCCATCAGAACTGACCTCCTACACCATGAAAGCCATGGGTTAAGGTCTTTAGCCCTTTAGGTCATCCTAGTTCCGATCTGGACATAACCTTCCACGCCATGATCAGGTCATGGGTTAAGATCGTTGCTCTCTAAGTCACCTTGGTTTCCTTCAGGGATAACCTGCCGCACCGTGAGTAAGTTTCCTTGCCAAGAGTTAAGGTCGTTGCCCCTTAGGGAGTTGTTCAAAGATTGGTTTCCTTCAGAACTGACCTGCTGCTTGAGCGGATCATGAATTAAGGTATTTGCCCTTTGGATTACTTAAGCTTCCTTTAGGCCATAGTCTTCCGCACCGTGAGCAAATTTCCTTTCCATGGGATAAGGTCGTTGTCCCTTAGGAAATCATTCAAAGATTGGTTTCAGTTGGAACGGATCATGGGTTAAGGTCTTTTGCCCTTTGGGTTAGCTTAGTTTCCCTCAGAGGGTCAATCCCCCTCCTCGCTTCATACGACCATCTCCATTATGAGGAGCAGGGGATTAGCACCCTTTGAGCAACTCGGAAAGCAGTCCATCATCTTACACAAGGCAGCTTCTACCTTTTTGTCTACCTGGAAGACCTAACATCCACTCAGAAAGCAGTCTAGCAGATCAGCTGCTATCTCTTGCCCACCTTGATGACCTAGGCGCTAGTGTATATTTGTGACGAGACTGGGTAGTTAAACACTCACTATAGAAACGTCTTTCCAGGACCACCACTTGGAGGTTTGCACTTCACTCTGTAGGCCGTAGAGGCGAACAGACTCGGCACTTCATCGGAGATCTGTCTTTTGAGATCTCTAGATCACGTGTAGTACTGAAGCCTTTCCCCCTGTCCTCTTTACCGATCTAGTTCCTCCAACGAGAAAATCGCCTGCGGATTAATCTAGCCAGGAGCTTTACAATGGTTACCCATCAAGTTCCTCCTACGAAAGCCTTCGCCATCAGGCTAGTCTAGCCAGGAGCCTTGCGATGGTCACCAGGTAGGGACGGTAAACCCCAGCACGACCCCCCCCCCATTGTAGATAATTGAAGATGAAGATAGAGAGAACTTAGAAATTGCAGTCCTTTTAGTTAGCAATTACAATTTACCCTCAGTTAATTGTTATTAGGAGCCGTCAGTCAACTTTTTACTGATTTTATTATAGCTTACTACCAGTTAACTTATGATTTAGTAGTTCTTAGCTGATTATTTTAGCTTTCAGCCAGCTAACTATTATTGAAAACTGTCAGCAAGTTATTACCAGGTTTGATATCGGAAAGCTATTACTGCTAGCTGGCAGCAAGCTAATGAAAAGTTTACAGTATTCACATTGTTTAGCTTCCAAGGAGCTAATAGAAATTCGCAGCAATTTTTTAGCTACAAATTTTATGACAAATTCACATCTTGCGTAACATTTCAGATTAAATTCCAACCAACATTTTTCTTGAGCTATAATTTCCTCGCGTTAGTAATTAACAAACAATTAATTCACAATTACATAAAATTATGAACGCCAAGAAAAAAAATTATATTAAATTATTAAAACCAATAATTACTCGCCCTCTATAAATCAAGTCCATGGGGACCTTCCCTCAGTTCCAAGTACATTTTCCTCCACTTCCAAAATGAAGTTCTTGAACGATTGGATTTTAATCTTTGTGGTGCTGCTTGATCATCAAGTAGAATCCCAGGTGAGAAAATTCTTTTGCACTTAAAATTTCCTAACCGTTTCCAAATACTCCCAGATTACGGAAAAACAACTTCAATCGATGATCAAAATGGTTCGAAATGTGTGCCAACCAAAAACAAAAGTGACGACTGGTAAAAAAAGGGTAAAAATGGAAGAGGAAATTCATATAAATTTTAATTTTTTAGAACTAATCGATAACATGCACCGAGGAGAATTCGTGCAAGACCGAACTTTGATGGTAAAAATTTTTACTTTGCCCAGAAACGTATTATAACCAAACTTTTGTTTCAGTGCTACATGGAATGCGCCCTTAAAATGGGAAAAATGGTAAGATATTGGTGATATCCGCATTTTTAAGCAATTTGTGTAACTTTTAGATAAAAGATGGAAAACTCGACTATGAATCAGCTATGACACAAGGAAAAACCATACCTTTGGCTCGTCAGCAGTCGACGAAGGATACAATAAATTTATGCAAAGATTCGGGTAATTTTCTACTTTTTATGAGTCAGAAATTAGTGGTTGGTGATTACGAAATTTTTAGGTGGTTTGGCTGATAAGTGCGAGTCGGCATTTGATATTTACAAATGTATTTATGAATCCAATCCACCGGTAAGTTCACCAAAAAAGCTAAAAAATTGAACGATTCCATTTTGTATACTACAACCAGGTCCGGGCTAGCTCCTTTTGGGGGTCATCGGTTAGAGACTGAGGAGGAGCGGGAGATTTGTGAAAATCATATTTTCCTCTATTTTGACACTTGCGAGGTGTATAAAAAATACAAACCACTTTTTTGAAGCCTTTTCGGGGCCCCCTTGGGTCGGGGGCCCTCGGCGATCGCCGACTAACCGACCTAGCCAGTCTGAGCCTGACTACAACAGTCTTTTGCCCTTTTAAATATTTTACCTCGTTCACTAGTTATTTGTGAATTATCTGGGGGGGGGGGGGAATTACCAATTATTACCTGATAATTCAGAAGGGGCTTTCCCTGAATGGTTCCATTTTAGTACCTCTGCAGAGAGATTTCAAAAATAATTTTAGAGAAACTAGGAAACAGGTGGGTTCTTGTTTTTCCATTCTGCCTCTCCATAAAAACATTTAGAGAATATCACTCCGTACAGGCTCAAACCTAAATCGACAGACGGAAATTGTTTCTACAAAATGGAATTGAAAATTTAACATTTGTGCAAGAATCCCTGCCAGTCTAAAAAAAATACAAACTTGTTTTTTTTTCTTGCAGGAGTTCTATTTGGCCTAATAACACTAATGAAGATGGAATCGTCCAATAGAGTACCGACTTTTTGCATTATTTATCATTTGTTTCAAGTTAAATTGATTCCATTTTTTGTTTGATAAATAAAACTGTAAACATTTCACTGTAACTTTTTATTTAGAGGTTTTTAGCTTAGAATTTTAGTTGGTGGTTGTAAGTTTTTCTTTTGGTCTAAAAATTGGAAACAGATCATTTTTTTTGTTCAACAAATCAATCCTGATGCGTCACTGACAGATCAAGACGTTTTAACTTATGATGTGCGATTCAGCCCCAAATGTGGGGGGCACTGGGGATATAAAAATAAAACTTTTATATTTTAAAACGACACATTTTTGAAAATTTTGTTTAACGAAACCAATTTCTTCTAGAAAATATATTTCATCATCAGACTTGGTGCGATTAGCCCGGTTATGATAATAATTTATATATTGGAGTCGTCATTTTGTATAAGGATGATTTTAAAATCGACCTGATTATGTTTATTTTTGGGTAAGATTGAATCAAATTTTTAAGAGAATTGTTGCTATTTGACATGATTTTGGTTTTGCGTTCATTTCCAGTCAGATCCACTTTTACACCTTCAAGTCATTTCATGTATTTTGAATCTGATTTTGGTTCCCCCTTACTGATCTTTTCATCAACTTCAAAACTTTTCAAAGTTTTGGAAGATTTATCGGAAAAATTTTTACAAAAAGTGTGAAGGATTGTTTTTCGAATTAAATCGATTCAGTCAACCTCAACATATTTCTGTCAACATTTTAATTACCTACTTACATTATTTAGTAGTGTGATGGGTTATTTAACTCCACCTTGAAATTAAAAAAATGAAACCTGGTTCTTTAGTGATCTTTATAAAGGCAAGTCTTCCTAATTCAACTCAGATTTCCTATCTGCTTTCGAATCGAAGCGATTCCAAAATGCAGAAAGTTTTAATTGTTGTGATTTTTGTTGTTGCTGTAGCCATCAGGGAAGGTTCGTGCCTGGTAAGAGTGACAAACTTAAAATTTTCGACTTCTTAAAACTTAAAAATTCAGATGACCGCAGCTCAAGTGACCGCAGCGGGAAAACTATTACGAAATCTTTGTGTGCCCAAAACCAAAATTACACCCGGTAAATATCTAATTATTTTTTGAATATTCTTGTACTAATTTAGACACTTTTAGCCCAAATAGACGACCTCCATAAGGGATTATTCGACGAAGATAGGGACACTAAAAAGGTAACAATTGATAAATTTAAATATTATTTTGAAACCAAAAATTCCATGTTTTTTAGAATTATATCGAATGCGTTTTGAGAACTGGGCAACTGGTAAGTGCCAAAAAAATTCCTCGAATCCTAAATAATCTTCCGAAATTATATTGCAGATGAAAAATGGTGAGATAAATGTCGAATTTATTCAAAACACACTGAATAATACACCAGACGAATTAAGAATCCCCAGTACAGCAACGCTGCAAAATTGTAAGGGAGGTCAGTCAGTTCAGAATTTTTAACTTTTTTTTTTTATTAAATTTTTTTTAGTGCAAGCGGCTGATAAATTTGAATTAGCCTTTGCTTATTACAAGTGCACATATGAGGACAATCCTCAGGTAAAATTAATTTGTTTGATCCTACTTTTATACAAATAAAATTTTTCTTTCTACAGAATTTCTTCTTCCCCTAAATTTGGAATGATTTTCAAAATTATTGCTATTGCTGTTGATATTTTATTAAATTGGGGGTAACCTGTAATAAATTGTATGTAATAAATGGTAATTAAAGTGCGCTAATTAGCAGACGTTTCATTTATATTCCCGATTTTCAAGGAAAACAGTCATTGTTGTGGGAGGGGGGGATGTTCTCAAAATTCCAACTGTAACGTTCGATCCTCCATCATGGAAAATAACTAAATTTTTTTTATCGACCAAAGAAAAGTTCGTAACTACAAACCCGCATACATGTAATAATTTACTAGTTTACTTTACACCGCCCGGTATGCTCTAGTTTGAAAATAAAAGTTGGTATTACTAAAGCCAAAACTTTCGCCGAATAATTAATTTAGGGAAGTCGCGTTATTATAATTTTATTGTGGGCAACTAACAAAACTTACAATTGACGTCGCAATTTTGCATAAGGGAAAATTTGAATTGAACTTTCAAAATAATTGTCTTTAAGAAATTAATTATTTTTCTAATTAAGTTGATTCAGTTAACCTAAACAAATGTTTGCTCAAAATTTTAATTAACTATTATTTAGTATTATAATGGGTTATTCAATTTTGCCTTGAAATTTAACTTAATAATATCCAAATATAAAATTAGCGAATGCTCCTGCGTGTTCAGTGATCTTTATAAAAGCACATCGTCTTAATTATGCTCAGATTTGCTTTCTGCTTTCGTACCCAAACGAATCCAAAATGCAAAAAGTAATTGTTGTGCTTTGTGTTGCTGCCTTAGCCATCAGGGAAGGTTCGGGCGCGGTAAGAAAGTCACCGAGGTAAAATTTTCTTAATTATTAAATCGTAAACATTCAGATGACCGAGGCTCAAATAAAATCAGCGGGAAAACTATTGAAAAATCTTTGTCAACCCAAAACCAAAATTACAGCAGGTACTTACTTTTTTGTACATTTTTTTGAACGAATCTGGTGATAATTTAAACATTTTTAGCCCAAATAGAGGAAATCCATACCGGGATATTTAACGACGATCAGACAATTAAGGTAAAATTAAGCAAAAATTTTTAAACCAAATCTTAATTGTTTTTTTTTAAGAATTACATGGAATGTGTTTTGAGAACTGGACAATTGGTAAGTACCAAAAACAATTTTTAATTCTATATTTTTTGGAAATATAACAGATGAAAGACGGTGCGCTAAATTTGGAATTTATTAAAACCTCCTTGGATAATTTGCCCGAAAGTTTAAAGGCTTCAAGTACGGCATCGCTGGAAGTTTGCAAGGAAGGTAAGTCTTTTGGGTGTATTTACAAAATTTTTTATCAAAAAAATTTTAGTACAAGGGGCCGACAAATTTGAATTAGCGTTTACTTTTTACAAGTGCTTCTACGAGCAGAACCCTGAGGTAAAAACAATTTTTTAAGCGCCCTATAAATTAATATTTTTTGTTTTCCTGTAGAAATTCTTCTTGCCCTAAATTTGGACTGATTTTCGAAATTATTAGTTACTTATTTTATTGGTTGGATAATAACAGCTAAGCTGATGTAATAATGACTTGTAATACATTGTATGTAATAAACGGTAATTAAAGTAATTAGCTGAAATGTAATTGATAAGTTTTTGATTTTCAAAAAAAAAGTTGTTACTGTGCTTTAGTGCGTGTCTGTCCGAGTTCTAGGAGACTACCCTAATTTCTGGATTCCAGTTCCACCAAAAGCAGAACTCCAATTAAGTTTTTCGCTAATATCTCCACAACCCGTCATTCTATCAAGATAATGAAGGGTGTGAAAAATGAAGTTTATTAAATTCTCTATAAAAAAGGTAAAATACATTTTTGTGTACATTCATTAATTTTGCTGTATTTTAACTTCGAACGAGTGACAATAAACAGTGGTCATTTAAAAAAAAATGCTCCGATTTAATTTTTTGCTGATATCTCGATAACTGATCATTATATCAATATAATGTTCATATAAAAATTGAAGTTTATAAAAATCTCTATAACAAATGTCAAATACATTTTTGAGTACATTGACTGGTTTCTCAGTAGTTTAACGCTGAACAGAATAAATAACAGTCACAACATCCGCCATCTTGCAAAAACATCAAAATTATTTTGATGACATAATGGAATTATCCAGACAGCTTCAATTCAAGATGGGTAGCATGTTCAAAAATGGACCATAAGTTTGGCTATATAATTATAACAAGTTTTAGGTTGTGAGGTCATTTAGAAGCACGTGGTAAAGCAACTTCCTCATTTTCTCTTAGTTATCGGTTACCTGGCAGGTCAGACACTGTAGGTTTTAACACTTTTGGTAAGTGAAACACTTTTAATTGCTTTTTTTTTGTCATTTCACAAATTTCGTGTGCAGTGGCGCATTTAGTAAACAATTATGTGCAAAATTTATTTGTGCGTTGTGAGGTAATTTAGAAGCGCGTGATAAGCAGTATAATTAATACGTAATTTTTTATTATATTTATTTAATTCAAATTTAGTGGTGAGGACGCTAACTGGGCCCACGATTTACAAAATTTTCTATTAAAATTATGGTAGTTGGGGCTGTAAATTACAAATATAAACATTAATTCTTATGAATTATTCATAAATCTGGGCAAAATGGGTCAAAATCTGTTGGTATAGATATAAATCTAGCTCCCCCTCCCAAGGTTATATTATAATATAGAACCGGGACAGAACTCAATAACCGGAATCTTCAAACCCGCACACTTAGTAAAAATATCCCTGTAGCCCACTCAACTCCACAACCGGGATCTTTGTGGTATGTTTTATTTAAAAATTCCACTCTAAGTAACGAATTGCAAGTAAAAATAAAAATTTTTGTTTGATGTCAGTTGCATAAGTTAATAATGAACTGAGGCAGCCCCCCCCCCTTAATAAGATTTGCTCTAATTATTTATACATCGAACGCACGTACCGTTAACTCATACCGAAAAATCGATTTTATTATTGAGTTTTTGTAAATAATTACAATATCTCTGGACCCAGTTCACGTCCTCGAACCAAAATTACCTTTCCGTTATAAAAAATTGTTCTTGTCCAGAAGTTTTAATTTCCCTAACTTTCGCTTTATATCAAAAATTCAATGATTTTTCAATAGATTTCCAAATCTTCAACATTTTGGTCCATTGTCATTGTCTGCAAGTTTTTATTTCCCCGACTTTCCTGTCATTTCTATAACCAAATTATAAATCTTCCAAATGCCATTACTTTTTCGGATTTTCCAGGCGTATGGGAACCCTAGTTACCTAGCAACCATGGTTACCTAGCAACTAAACACGGTAGGCTTTAACAAATTTTGTTTGCGATGGCGCATTTCGTCAACAATTTTTAACAAAATTTATTTGCGCGTTGTGAGGTCATTTAGAAACACATGATAATGCAGTTTAAATTAAAACGCAATTTTTATATATTATTCTCTTAAATCAAATTTCTTTTAAATTATAAAAAAATGTCACTATTCTCTAGTTTTAAATTCCCTTATTTTCTGTTATAAATCAAAAATTCCTGAAGTTTTCCATTACCAAATTATTAAATTTCCAAATCCCCTGACTTATTCAGAATTTCCAGATGTACGGGAACCCTGACAAGGTTAGCTGGCATCGAGACATGGTAGATTTTACCAATTTTTTGTGAGTGAAACAATAAATTTTAATTATTTTTTTTTGAGATTTCACAATTTTTGAACAAAATTTATTTACGCGTCGTGAGGTCATTTGAAAGAGCGTGATAAAATAATAAAAATTAAATCGCGATTTTTACTAATACTTTTAATTCAATTTTTTTTTAAGTTCTAAAAATTTTCCCTGTCCTCATGTTTTAAATTCCCTGACTTTTGCTTTTAATGCAAAAATTCTTTGACTTTTTCATGACCCCAAATTTGTAAATTTCTCTTGATCACTGGTCTTCAAGTTTTAATTTCCCCGTTCTTTCACTTATAAATCTAAAATTCCCTGATATTTCCATGGCCCAATTAGCCAAATCGGATGACATTGGTGGTTTTCCCCTTGTTTTCCAGACGTAGGAGAACCCTGTCTTGGTTACCTAGCAACCATGGTTTCCCAGAAACTTGCCACGGTAGGTTTTAATATTTTTTTAATTTTTTAAGTGATTAACGATTTTAATTCCATTTTTATTCCATTTTACAAATTTTGTTTGCGGTGGTGCATTTTTTAAACAATTTTGAACAAATTTTATTTTCGCGTTGTGAGGTCATTTGATAGAGCGTGATAAAATAATAAAATTAAATCGCGATTTTTATATAATACTTTTAATTCAATTCTTGTAAGTTCTAAAAATTTTCACTGTCCTCATGTTTTAAATTCTCAGACTTTTGCTTTTAAAGCAAAAATTCTTTGACTTTTTCATGACCCCGAATTTGTTTTTAACCCAAGGTCACTCAACTGGTCCTCAAGTTTTTATTTCCCCATTTCTTTCACTTATAAATCAAAAATTCCCTGACTTTTCCTTGACCAAATTAGCCAAATCCGACGACATTGGTGGTTTTCCCCCTGTTTTCCAGACGTACGGGAACCTTGACCTGGTTACCTAGCAACCATGGTTTCCTGGAAACTTGACACGGTAGGTTTTAACATTTTTTGAATTTTGTAAGTGATTTTTGTAAAACGATTTTAATTGCCTCTTTCTGCCATTTTACAATATTTTTTGAAATTGGTGCATTTTCTAAACAATTTTGAATCAAATTAATTTTGCGGGTCGTGAGGTCATTTAAAAGCATTATAAATCAAATCGCGAATTTTTAATTTCAATTTTTATAAGTTATAAATACTTCGCTTATAAATCAAAAATCCAGACATTTTCATGACCAAATTAGTAAATTCCCAAATCAACTGTCTTATTCAGGATTTCCAAATGTATGGGAACCCTGACCCATACATTACAATTTTTGAACAAAATTTATTTACGCGTCGTGAGGTCATTTAAAAGAGCATGATAAAATAATAAAAATTAAATCGCAATTTTTATAGATACTTCTAATTCAATTTTTTTAAATTCTAAAAATTTTCCCTGTCCTCATGCTTTAAATTCCCTGACTTTTGCTTTTATAGCAAAACTTCCTAGACTTTTCATGACCCCAAATTTGTAAATTTCTTTTTAACCCAAGGTCACTGGTCCTCAAGTTTTTATTTCCCCGTTCTTTCACTTATAAATTAAAAATTCCCTAACTTTTCCGTGACCAAATTAGCCAAATCCGACGACATTGGTGGTTTTCCTCCTGTTTTCCAGACGTACGGGAATCCTGACCTGGTTACCTAGCAACCATGGTTTCCTGGAAACTAGACACGCTTGGTTTTAACATTTTTTGAATTTTTTAAGTAATTAAAACAATTTTAATTGCCTTTTTGCCATTTTACAAATTATTGCGGTGGTGCATTTTCTAAACAATTTTGAATCAAATTAATTTGCGCGTCGCGTCGTGAGGTCATTTAAAAACATTATAAATCAAATCTAATATATTGATAAGTTATAAAACAAGTATCAACCTGCAACAAAATAATTACAACAAATGTAGGAAATTCCAAAACTGAGTAATACCGTTACATGGCTTTTAAATTAAATTAATCCCATGGTTTTCAGGTAAAAAGGGATAAGTAGGTTTGACCTACTATAAGCCGACAATGAATTACGGCAAATAAATTTAGAAAAAAACTTAGTCCTACTTGCAGGTTGCAATTGAATCGGATAACGCAATCTTGTCTTCACGGTAGGTTTTAACATTTTTTGAATTTTGTAAGTGATTTTTGTAAAACGATTTTAATTGCCTCTTTCTGCCATTTTACAATTTCTTTTTGAAATTGGTGCATTTTCTAAACAATTTTGAATCAAATTAATTTGCGGGTCGTGAGGTCATTTAAAAGCATTATAAATCAAATCGCGAATTTTTAATTTCAATTTTTATAAGTTATAAAAACTTCGCTTATAAATCAAAAATCCAGACATTTTCATGACCAAATTAGTAAATTCCCAAATCAACTGTCTTATTCGGGATTTCCAAATGTATGGGAACCCTGACCGGCTACCTCTACCAGCCATGGTTAGCTGGCAAAGAGACATACGGTAGATTTTAACAATTTTTGGTGAGCGAAAATAAATTTTAACAACTTTTTAGCGATTTTACAATTTTTGAACAAAATTTATTTACGCGTCGTGAGGTCATTTAAAAGAGCATGATAAAATAATAAAAATTAAATCGCGATTTTTATAGATACTTCTAATTCAATTTTTTTAAATTCTAAAAATTTTCCCTGTCCTCATGCTTTAAATTCCCTGACTTTTGCTTTTATAGCAAAACTTCCTAGACTTTTCATGACCCCAAATTTGTAAATTTCTTTTTAACCCAAGGTCACTGGTCCTCAAGTTTTTATTTCCCCGTTCTTTCACTTATAAATTAAAAATTCCCTAACTTTTCCGTGACCAAATTAGCCAAATCCGATTGCATTGGTGGTTTTCCTCCTGTTTTCCAGACGTACGGGAATCCTGACCTGGTTACCTAGCAACCATGGTTTCCTGGAAACTAGACACGCTTGGTTTTAACATTTTTTGAATTTTTTAAGTAATTAAAACAATTTTAATTGCCTTTTTGCTATTTTACAAATTATTGCGGTGGTGCATTTTCTAAACAATTTTGAATCAAATTAATTTGCGCGTCGCGTCGTGAGGTCATTTAAAAACATTATAAATCAAATCGCGAAATATTTAGTTTATTTAGTTTATTTAAAACTTCGCTTATAAATCAAAAGAACCGTGGTTACTTGGCAACCAGGCACGGTAAGTTTTACCATTTTTTGTGAGTAAAACAATTTTAATTGCTTTCCTTTGTAGAAACGCATTTGCTAAACAATATTGAACAAAGTTTATTTGCGCGTGGTAAGGTCATTTAAGTATTTTACTGTGTTACCTGGTACCCAATTTTTTTTTAGATTCAAGGCAGAAAATTTTATTATGATTCGTGTATAACCTCAAGTGAACTTTTCCGTCATAAATATCCCCAATTTATTCAAAATTTAGAATTTTAGAACCGCCTCCCATCCAAAAATTTCCAATTGTTACAATTAAAAAATGAGATTCAATAAACCCGAAGACATTTTTCTCAAAAAAAATTTAATTAGCTATCATTTGCGATGCATTATACTTATAATTTTGCCTTGAAATTTGACTAAAAAACATTTAAATATAAAATTAGCAAAATGCACCTTGCGTGTCCTGCGATCTTTATAAAGACCCATCGTTTAAAATTAAATCAGATTTGTTATTCGTTTTCATATCCAAGCGATTCCAAAATGCAAAATTCGTTAATTGTTGTGTTTTGGATAGCGCTAATCGTCACGGAAAGTTCATGCCAGGTAAGAAAGTCTCCAACATAAAATTTTTGAATCTTCAAAACTTGGTAATTCAGATGACTCGAGCTCAAATACACTCAACTGGAAAAATACTACGAAGAGTTTGTCAACCCAAAACCAAAATTACTTCTGGTAAACTTTGCTATTTTTTTTTTTTTTTTTTGAAGATAATCTGGTGATAATTTAAACCTTTTTAGCCCAAATAGACGACATCCATGAAGGGATATTTAAAGACGATCCGACTGTTAAGGTAAGGAATAGTGAATTATAAAATTTTGGAACCGAAAATTGGTTTTTTTTTTAGAATTATATGGAATGCGTTTTGAGAACTGGACAACTGATGAAAGATGGTGCGTTGAATTTTGATTTTATTTACAACACCCTGAATAATATGGAACAAGATTTGGCGACCCCCACTAAGGCATCGATGGACGCATGTAAGGGAGGTAAGTCACTTGGGTTTGTTTTTATTTTCTTTGATTAAAAAATTTTTAGTAACTGGGGCTGACAAATTCGATATAGCTTTTGCGTTTTACAAGTGCATGTACCAGGACAATCCTCAGGTAAAATTTTTAATTGTGGTTGCTGCAAATAATATTTTTCTTTCTTACAGAATTTTTTCTTCCCCTAAATTTGGAACGATTTTCAAAATTTTGTTAAGTTAGTTTGTTAGCAGCCAGGAAGTGAGCCACTGGCATGTAATAAATGGTAATTAAAGTAATTGAATAGCAGAAGTTTTATTAATAATTTCATTATCATTGTCAAAATCATGCGAAATTTTCTTCACAGTCTGGTGATCTGCAATAGTGAAATTAACAAGTTAAAAAATTATTGTTTCAAAAATCAACGAAAATCTAAATCTTATCATGTTTTTCCCAATCCAAGACTAAACCATTTTACCATGTAATAAATGGTAATTTGCATAATTATATCTTAAGTTCGATTAATTTGTATTTTTCCGTTCAAATAGCAGATTTCCTTGAAAATAATAATTATCAGACTATGAAAACAACAAAATAATTTTCCTGATCAACTAAAAATAAGACTATTTAGCTAATCAAGGGGGGGGAGACTGAAAATTATCACCAAAAACAAATGATGCTGAAGTCATATCAAATCTCTGAAGCTCTAACATTTCAAGGTTAAGGTGAAAATTCACGGTAATCATTGTTCCTGACTATAATTTCCCGATAACAGATATTAAGTCTTAAATTAACTCAAAATTGCATGAAATTATCAAGTATGATAATTGTTCATCCACTATATATAATCAAGCCACGAAGAGCATTTTTCCAGTTCCAACATTTCCAAAATGAAATCTTTCTACACTTTCATCTTACTTCTACTGCTGCTACACCGCAGTGTAAAATCAGAGGTAGGCAAATTTACTTTATTCGGTCTGATAAGAGCAAAACGTAAATTTAAAAAATAATTATTATAAAATATTGTATGTGACACGTGTGAAAATACATACTTTTTCACACTGGTTGCATAAATAGCTATTTTTCACCGATACATACTAACAATGCTCTAAAATAACAGATGACGGAAAAACAGCTTCAATCTTCAGCCAAAATGATACGAAATATGTGTCAACAAAAAACGAAAGTGACGAACGGTAAGTAATCGCTCACCAAAAAATCCGTTTAAATAGCTTTTTTTTAGAATTAATCGATACCATGCACCAAGGAGAATTTGTAAAGGAACCAACTTTGATGGTAAGAAATTTTAATTCTTTCCAAAACTTATCGGTACTGAGGTTATGTTTTAGTGCTACATGGAATGTTGCGAGAAAATTTTAAAAATCGTAAATTATGATTGCGTATAAATATTTGTGTTACCCCTCCCCCTCAACTGGTTGTGTTTTTTAGATTAAAGACGGAAAATTTGATTACGATTCAGTTATATCACAGGTTAAAAACGTACCATTGGCACGGCAGCAACCGACAATCGATATGGCAAATAGTTGCAAAAATTCGGGTAATTTTTTTTTTAGTGTTTGTTTGAGATATTTTCATGTTTATCTTTTAGGTGGAATTAGTGCTGATAAGTGCGAGAATGGTTTTGACATTTACAAGTGCCTCTATGACACCAATCCTGCAGTAAGCATTTAATACACTATTAAAATAATTTACCGCTTATAATGGACAAAAATCAAAATTTTATTCTATAAAGTCCATTATAAGCGGATATAATTGTAATTGGTATAAAGATAAATCGTCCTAATCTTAACATAGAGAGATTAGAACAATTTAACGGTTCTATTTTAAGGAAACTAAAGATAAACTTAAAAAATCCTATTAATTTTGTACTTTTATGTGCGCGGGAGCGGATGGGGGTATTTAAACAGAACCAAAATTATCCAATATTCTTTAGAAATTTTTCTATTGTATTCTGCAAGATTCTTTAAAATTATCCCTTTTCCATAATATCAAAGATAGTAAAAAAAAAAAATTGAAAAAAAAAGGTGACAGCAACGAGGTGAACGGGAGGGGGACTAATAATTGTAGTTTCAAATTTTACGTTTCTCTTCAACAAAACCAAATACAAAACCTTGGGTGAACTTGTGAATAAAGAAGTGGTGTTAGGAAGGGGGGGGGGTAATTTTAATAGGAAGTTATGGTGAGGTTACTGCGAAAACGCACTAAATAAGTCCAAACTAACCTAGGAGGACTGCACTGCATAGTCAGTTTTTAATTCTAATTTTTTGGATAAAATTTTAGTTAAAAACTAAAAAAAGAGGGATGTAGTTTTTCGGCTTTCAGCCCCACTGATGAGAGTTTCTTTTTTAATTTTAACCTAAAAAAGAGAATTAAAAACTGACCATACAATGTCGTCCTCATAATGTCCTAATATGGACCAATTATAAAAACCCACGTTCTGATTTTCCTATAAAGTTTCAAAAATTTTAAACAAGATTTTTGTAGAACCCCCCTCAAAAATCACAACTAGCGATTAGATTTTTTTCATTATTTTTTCAGTATTCACAGATTTCACATTAATACATTTACCTAGCCTCAAGAATTTTTAAAAAAATTGTTACTGTTTACTTCCTCCCCCACAAGAATCTACTCTTTTATTTTAGAGTTCTTCTCAAAAATGCTTTTACAAAGTTTAAAAAATTTTAAACATTTATATTGCCCTCCTCAAAAATCACAACTTGTGATTAGATATTTTTCATTATTTTTACTATTTGCAGATGACGTTAATAAATTTACCTAGCCGCAAATTAAACAAAATTGTTATTGTTTAACCCCCCCCCCCCTCAAAAATCTATCCATTTCATTTAGAACTTTTACACTATTTTTGAATGTTTGCAATTATAACAATAATATATTTGCAAAGTTTCACAAATTTTAAACCAAATTAGTATGTTAAAAATTGTTAAATTGTAAATTCCCCCCCCCCAAAAAAAAGCCACTCCCTAAGCGCTTAGAATTATTTCACTATTTTTGCAGTGTTTGTTTACAAGTTTAACAATAAAATATTTACAAAATTTAAAGTTTACAATCCGAAATTGAATCTCAAATTGTTAGTTGGAATTCCCCCCCCCCAGCTGCAAGAAAAGGCTTCTAAAAAATGCTTTTACAAAGTTTCAAAAATTTTTAACATTTTTATTGCACCTTTCAAAAATCACAACTTCCAATAAAATATTTTCATTATTCACAGATTTAACGTTAATAAATTTACCTAGCCTCAAAAATTTTAAACAAAATTGTTATTTTTTACCCCCTCCCCCACAAAATCCTACTCTTTTATTTTAGAATTTTTCACTATTTTTGCAGTGTTTGCAAGTATAATAGCATTATATTTACAAAGTTTTAAAAATTGTAAACTAAATTATGTTAAACATTGTTAAATTATAACTCCCCCCTCAAAAACCACTCTAACGCGCTTAGAATTATTTCACTTTTTTGTAGTGTTTGCTTACAAGTTGAACAGTAAACTGTCCAAAAATAAACACCAAGTAAAAAAATGTTAAACAACATTTTTGCTGCTTTACCCCCTCCAAAAATTACCATTTAGCCTCTCAAATTACTGAATAATTTTTAAAATACTAAATTTTGTTTTTTGCAGGAATTCTATATGCCATAAAAACAGGAATCAAGATTAGAACCTAGATGAATACAGGCAGTAATTCTTTAATGGAAAATAAATTTTGCTTCTAATGTTCATGTTGTTATATTTTTTATTTTACGCACAAAACCGAATCAATTCGGTAAAAATTGTAAAAAAAAATGGTACGAAAGTCTACCATTTAAAAATTAAATGATTATAAATTCACTTATTTTTCAAGACATCAAAATAAAATAAATATTAAAATTTTACCATGTATTTCCCCGTTTATTTTTGAATGGAAGATACAAAAAAATATATTGTACAAAAATCTTTCACTCAATTAAAATTAACTAAACAGTCACTGTTTGAGAAAGGAAATTACAACTACGATCACAATTCAGCTTTACTCCAAGTCTTGATCTCAGCAGTCTCTGACACGAAATCCCCAAATACTTGATCGGTATCATCATAAACATTCATTCTTACGAATCATTCATAAATCTGGGCAAAATCTGTTGGTATAAATCTAGTCCCCCCCCCCAGTTTATATTAACATAGAACCTGTATATTTAATCCAACGGAACACAAGAACCGGAACCTTCAAGCCCGCACACTTGGTAAAAATATCCCTGTAGTCCACGCAACTCCACAGCCGGGATCTTTGTGATAAGTTTTATTTAAAAATTCCACTCGTAAGTAACGAATTGCAATTAAAAATTACATTTTTAAATTGATATCAGTTGCACAGGTTAGTAATCGTCAACTGGGGCATCCGCGCCCCCCCTAATAAGCTTTACTCTAATTATTTATACATCGAGCGTACGTACCGTCAACTCGTACCGAAAAATCGATGATTATTATTATTAAGTTCTCTATTAGGGCCAATTGACGTCCTCGAACCAAAATTACCTTTTCGTTATAAAAAATTGTCCCTGTCCAGAAGTTTTAATTTCCCTATCTTCTTTCCTAAAAAAATCCTTGATTTTTCCAATACCAAATTAGTAAATTTCCAAATCTCCAACTTTTTGGCCCATTGTCAATGTCTTCAAGTTTTTTTTTTCCCGACTTTCATGTCATTTCTTTAACCAAATTCTAAATCTTTCAAATCCCCTTACTTTTTCGGGTTTTCCAGGCGTATGGGAACCCTAGTTCCCAACCATGGTTACCTAGCAACCAAACACGGTAGGCTTTAATGTTTTTTGGTGAGTGGAACAATTTTAATTGCTTTTTTGTAATTTAACAAATTTTGTTTGCGGTGGATCATTTCGTCAACAATTTTCAACAAAATTTTTTGCGCGTTGTGAGGTAATTTAGAAGGACGTGATAATGAAGTTAAAATCAAAACGCAATTTTTATATATTATTCTCTTAACTAAAATTGCTTTTAAATTATTATAAAAAATTGTCACTGTTCTCAAGTTTCAATTTCCCTTATTTTCTGTTATAAATCAAAAATTCCTAAAACTTTTCCATTACCAAATTAGTAAATTTCCAAATCCCCTGACTTATTCAGAATTTCCAGATGTACGGGAACCCTGACATGGTTAGCTGGCAACGAGACATGGTAGATTTTAACAATTTTTTGTGAGTGAAACAATAAATTTTAATTAGTTTTTTCTGCGATTTCACAATTTTTGAACAAAATTTATTTGCGCGTCGTGAGGTCATTTGAAACAGCGTGATAAAATAATAAAAATTAAATCGCGATTTTTATTTAATACTTTTAATTCAATTTTTTTTAAGTTCTAAAAATTTTCCCTGTCCTCATGTTTTAATTTCCCTGACTTGCTTTTAAAGCAAAAATTCCTTGACTTTTTTATGACCCCAAATTTGTGAATTTCTTTTTAACCCGCAAGGTCACCGGTCCTCAAGTTTTTATTTCTCCGTTCTTTCACTTTTAAATTAAAAATTCCCCGACTTTTCTGTGACCAAATTAGCCAAATCCGATGACATTGGTGGTTTTCCCCCTGTTTTCCAGACGTACGGGAACCCTGACCTAATTACCTAGCAACCATGGTTTCCTAGAAACTAGACACGGTAGGTTTTAACATTTTTTGAATTTTATCAGTGATTAAAACGATTTTAATTGCCTTTTGCCATTTTACAAATTTTGTTTGCAGTGGTGCATTATCTAAACAATTTTAAAACAGATTAATTTGCGCGTCGCGTCGTGAGGTCATTTAAAAGCATTATAAATCAAATCGCAAATTTTTTAATTTCAATTTTTTTAAGTTATAAAAACTTCTTTTATATAATCAATAATCCAGACTTTTTCATGACCAAATTAGTAAATTCCCAAATCAACTTACTTTTTCAGGTTTTCCAGACTTAAGAACCGAGGCCAGGGACGTGCCCAAAGGGGCGGTGAGGGGGAGCCTCCCTCCTCAATAATTTAGAAAGTTGGAAAAAAAGTTGGCAAAATCACAAAAAATTGGGTCAAATCACTCAAAATTTTGTCAAGTTGGCAAAAACCGCTAAACCGACAATAGCGAAAATAGACAATTACAAAAAGTTGGCAAATTCCCCACTCAAAAAAGTTGGCTGGGCACATCCCTGACTGTGGCAACCAGACTCGGTAAGTTTTAAACATTTTTTGTGAGTGAAACAATTTTAATTGCTTTTCTTTGTAGAAACGCATTTGCTAAACAATATTGAACAAAGTATATTTGCGCGTGGTGAGGTCATTTAAGTATTTTACTCAGTTACTAGGTACCCAATTATTTTTTTTTTAGATTCAAGGCGGAAAATTTTATTACGATTCGTCTATAACCTCAAGTGAACTTTTCCATCATAAATACCCCTAATTTATTCAAAATTGAGCTACCGTTCCCTCATTCGTAGTGCATGTTCAAAATTTAGAATTTTAGAACCACCTCCCATCCAAAAATTTCCAATTATTACAATTAAAAAATAGATTCAATCAACCTAACGATAATTTTCCCAAAAAAATTTAATTAACTATCATTTGCGATATAATTACTTATAATTTTGCCTTGAAATTCGACTTAAAAACATTCAAATATAAAATTAGCGAAATGCAGCTTGCGTGTCCTGCGATCTTTATAAAGACCCATCGTTTAAAATTAAATCAGATTTGTTATTCGTTTTCATATCCAAGCGATTCCAAAATGCAAAATTTTTTAATTGTTTTGTTTTGGATTGCTCTAATCATCACGGAGGGTTCATGCCAGGTAAGAAAGTCTCAGACATAAAATTTTTGAATATTCAAAAATTGATAATTCAGATAACTCGAGCTCAAATGCACTCTGGTGGAAAAGTACTGCGAAGTGTTTGTCAGCAAAGAACCAAAATTAGTTCCGGTAAACTTTGCTAATTTTTTTTTTGAAGATAATTTGGTGATAATTTAAACCTTTTTAGCCCAAATAGACGACATCCAGGAAGGGATATTTAAAGACGATCCGACAGTTAAGGTAAGGAATAGTGAATTGTAAAATTTTGGAACCGAAAATTTGGTTTTTTTTCAGAATTATATGGAATGCGTTTTGAGAAGTTCACAATGGATGAAAGATGGTGCGTTAAATTATGAATTTATGTTCAGCAACGTGAATAATATGGAACAAGATGTGGCGATCCCCACTAAGGCATCGATACAAGCTTGTAAGGGAGGTAAGTCACTTGGGTTTGTTTTTATTTTCTTTGATTAAAAAACTTTTAGTAAATGGGGCAAACAAATTCGATATAGCGTTTGCGTTTTACAAGTGCATGTACCAGGACAATCCTCAGGTAAAATTTTTAATTGTGTTTGCTGCAAATAATATTTTTCTTTCTTATAGAATTTTTTCTTCCCCTAAATTTGGAACGATTTTCAAAATGTTGTTAAGTTAGTTTGTTAGCAGCCAGGAAGTGAGCCACTGGCATGTAATAAATGGTAATTAAAGTAATTGAATAGCAGAAGTTTTATTAATAATTTCATTATCATTGTCAAAATCATACGAAATTTTCTTCACAGTCTGGTGATCTGCAATAGTGAAATCAACAAGTTAAAAAATTATTGTTTCAAAAACCAACGAGTCCAGGCAATGAAAAGATATAGAGGGAAATGCATGGAACGCAATTTTTGACTTCGTAACTTTGTTTGGACCAGTTAGGAGGTGAACATATCAAAAGTCCCCGCCCGTAGCCTTTGAGCCGGGGGGTGGGGGGGTCTGAATATCCCATTTTTTAATTTTTCGCTTATATCTCGGAAACTATGCGTCGTAGTGACATGACCGCAATATACTTAATGAAAGCTTATTAAATTTGCTACAAGTTTTATATTTGCAAGTTTTTGATATCTTGTATAGTTATCGAGATATCAGCTCTTAAAAATCTGTAATTTTGGAAAAAAACATTTTTGCCTCACATATTTTGCTCTTTTTGACCGGATAACTCTTCAATGATGCATCCAATAAATAAATGCCGGCCATAAGGTTGTAGAGAATTAAATTCCCTTCCTTCCCTTCCCAGTGAGCAGCATGCAGATTTTGGACAAGCCCGCCAAAACAAGGATGCAGCTGACATTGCCAAGCTAACCGATTGGTTTGTGAAATTTCCTCTCTTCCCAGAGACCAGTGACATCATGTCTACTGCGACAGGAATTGTTGGAGATACAACGATCACCTGCTACAATGCTGTTGCAGTTGGTAAGCAAGCTATGGCTAAAATGGTCAATTCGGCATTTTCTAACATCAAATTGGCTCGAAAAGATCGAGCTCGGAAAGGGGATTTCGACAGTGAGCTCATCGATCAAGATCAACGACGAAAAGATTCCTGTGGGCCAATTCTTATTATTCCGACGTATATCCATCAGCAAAAAAACAGACGAAGATTTAAAGATGTACATGGAATACGAATTAGCCCCGTTCCCCTTAGCCCTATTCAGTGAGGGTGGGAAGTCGACTAAGTCAGCGCTGTACAAACTATTCAACACTACGACCAAGGATGTACATGTTACACAGCTATTCATTGTATTTGATGGAGAGCTCCTCCTCCATAAAGTTATTTGGCAAAGAGGTATAAGCACCATTGGACTGTTTTATAAGTCCAATGGTATTTGAGTGATCCTTAGCCAAAGTTTTCTGAATGCGCGCTGCTGGGGCTGTTTTATCAATCCCCTCGCAGAAACGCATCCATGATTGTCTTTTGGATTTCCTCAATTCTATATTGTACTTTGTTAGGGCTTCTGAATAGTCCTCCCATTGGCCTGTTCTTTTGACCCTATTGAATGCTTTCCTGGCTATGACTTTTAGCCTCTCCAGTTCTGCATTCCACCAAGGTACGTCTCGAGAGACAGTTCTTTTCTTCAGTGGACAACTTACCTCATATGAGTTCATTATGCACTGATTAATGTGGTTTGAGGCTGTTTCTAGGTCCTCTGTTGTAGCTACTTCATATTGGAGGCCATCTAGCTCAGTCCTTAGTGTCTCTTTGTAGAGGCACCAGTCTGTCTTTTTGGGCACTCTGCATTTCACTACTTCCACTTTTGTGCTCTCTATTTCAAATGCAATAGAGGCGTGATCTGAGAAGGATGCCTCCTTCATCACTCTCCAATTTTTCAGGATTTGACTTATAAACGGAGTAGCCAGTGTGAGGTCGAGCACCTCTTGGCGAATCGCGTTTATAAAGGTCGGTGCTTTACCTTCATTTAAAATGTCCAAGTTGTTGGAACAAATATAATCAAGTAATATAATCATTGTGCGCATTCGCATCATAGCCCAGAAGTAGATGTTTGCTTCCCCTTCCACACCAACTGATGAGGCGTTGTACTTCCTCTGGTGGGACCCCGGTCTCGTCGCCCGGAAAGTAGGCTGAGGCTATTACTACACTCCTCTTGCCCCTCTCCATTGGCAGTTCAACCACGGCAGCTGCCAGGTCCCTGGTGTTGAATTCTGGAATGGGAACAAAGTTAATACCTTTCCTGAGCAATAGTGCTGCTCTTGGATGTCCATACCTATAGTCGGCAAGGACGTTTGCCGTCCTTTCAGGGAGTCCCCTAATTCTTCCTCCATTTATCCAGGGCTCTTGAATCAGCCCTATGGAAATTTGCTTCCTTATAAACCTCCGGTACAAGTCACTCGAGGGCGACCTTGCATGATGGAGGTTTATTTGGATGCATTTCAGGTTGAAGGCTTATTTTTGGCCCCTTTCTGCTCCGATGGGGGATTTGTCCCGGTTTTTGACACTTTTGGTGGCGGTTTCCCAGGATTTGCAGTTGTGCTCGGCTTACGTCCCCTATTGCCCTTATTGGACACTTTGGGGCGCGCACCGGAGCTTCCCTGCTGTCCTCCCTGAGCGGAATTATTTTTACTTCCACTGGTGCTTGGCAAACTCAATGTTGAGGTACCTGCACTTGTGCCAGTTTGGGCTTTTTCCTGTTTGCCCTTTTTCGGGTGTAACTGTATCTGCCCGAATCTATAGCCGATCCTATAGTTCAGCTTTTTAAGATTTTCAGCTGACTGTGTGTCAGCTGAGAGTGTTACCTCTGTAGTTGGGCCGGTTATAACTTTGCGTATAATCCGCAAGCTTGAGGCGTTAAGGTCCTCATTTTAGGCTTCTATGAGACCCAGGATTTTTTCGTCCGGATATTCTTTACTTCCCGGTAAGTATGCCACAAATATCTCCGTGTGAGGCATTTCGGCCTCTGACACGATCTTCAATGTGGCACCTTCCCAGGGTTTAAGTTCGGCCTCTAGGCCCTTTACCCATTCTGCTGTGGCTGCATCGGCACACATAGTGCCGAGCCACCCTGGTCTTTTATGGATTTGGTTGAATTTTTGCTTTATAGCAGCCAATTTACCTTTTTCCATTATTTTGTCCAAAATTGCTTCCTGAATGGCTTTGAGTTGTTCCATAGTCAGGAGTTCTTTTGGATATAGGGAATGTATAATTCCTATTTTTACTCCGGTTAAAGCCTGGCTGAAGGACGGCTTTGCTACCGTACGATGGGGCAACATTGGCCCTTTAAGGACATTGGCCCACCTGACAAAAAATGTTTGTTTGTAGTATAGAGATCGTAAATGCTAAGATAATTTTTTAAGTTTTGCGTCAGCAGATAGGATAAGACCGCAAAAATTCGGGGAACCACAAATTGGAACAGTACTTGCTGTCTGCTTTCTCGTTTAGGTCGTGAAATCGTCAATCGAGTTATTCATCGGTAATCGACACGTGGCAACTTCTTCCTCAAACGCAATTATTAAAATTAGGAACAACACAGTAAGCATTAATATCTTATTTTAAGTTAGTAATTAGGTGATTTATCAAGATTTTTCAAATTAATTATAATCCGGTGGTCTGTGACGAATGAATAACCAAGATAAGGTAACATTGGCCCAGATATTGGGGCAACATTGGCCCAAGCTAAAATCAATTTAAATTCTGATGACAAAAGTGAGACATATTCTGATTTGGAAGAAGTGATAGAAGTGGTCCAAGAAACCCCGAAATTGAGGATAAATCCCAATGGATTAAGCATCGGCGCCTTTGTTGTAGATTTGTTTAACGGAAATAAATACCCTGGTAAAGTTATTGCTATTTCAGAACAATGGCCAACAGTTGACTGTCTAGAGAAGAGCCTGAAATTTTGAAGGTGGCCCCAAAATAAGATGCTATCAGTTACAGCTGGGATGATGTTATTGACCTATAGTTATTACCAGAACCCATAATGGTTTCCAAAAGAAATCAATATAAAGTCCCGGAGCTCGATAATTATGTTTGAGCTGCAGTTATTTTTTGGGAAAGAAATAGAAAAATTATATAGGAAGAAGAGTTTGCGTTTAAATGAAAAATATTTTCTTTTTACTATTTTTTAAAAAACTAGGTATCTACCTATTTAGAATATTAGTTTTAAATAAATATTACTATTTCTAAAGTTTTCTTTAAAATGCAGTTTGCTTGACCGTTTTCTCTATATTTTTCTTACTAATCATATAAAACTGTTTATTTTAATTACCTACAGGATCTAGTTGTTTACAAAATCAATTTTTAGCTTTTATTTTAGACAATCTTTAACACAAGCCCCGAAAAACATGTTTGGGCTAAAGTTACCCCATGTCAAGGTAACTTTGGCCCACTTCAAAAACAATTTTTTTTTTCGCAATTGTGATATGAAAAAAATAAATTGAACTTTAAAACATATAGATATACCCCTACCAATAAATTAAAAAATATTAGATGCCTTGTACAGTTGTTGCTGTATAATTTATTACTAAATATTTCAAATAATTTGTATAAAATTGGGCCAATGTTACCCCATTCGACGGTACCACATTAGGCGTAGCCGTACCTTCATCAGTCCTCGTCCGCTTGTTATCACGGGATTCCGGAGTACCGCCATCGGATCTATTCCTTTTGACAGATATGCTAGGATTATATCCTTTTAGGGCAAGTTCCCTGGCTTTGTCAGCCGGTTGACCCTTTTGGATGAAGTACTTCATCCGTCTGCGAGCAGCTCCACTGAGTCTGACCCTTTTTTCCTTCAGTTGAAGGTTTTGTAGGGCATTGTTGACGTCATCGTCACTGCTCGCGAGGAGTACATCCTCTACCTTTTGGTCTGGATTTTCACCCAGTACCATTGGTTCAACATCCTCAGCCCTTCGGTCAGAATTTTCATTCTGTACCACAGGCTCTTGGATGTCTACCAGTAGATTAGGGCTTTGAGAGACCCCTGTTGTTGACTCTGTTAAGGGCGAGTCTCCCTCTTTTTTCTCTGTGTTTTCCATAGTGGTCACACGAGAGCTAGGGAAGAACGGTGACTTGCGGCAGAGCCCCGCATGCCGCAAGAAGGCTATTGAAACCGAGATGTCACCTGGTATCCGGAGTTCGCATATTGGTGATTAGGATTACCTTCCCAACCATACAATTTTCGGCATATGCTGTTCCACCTTAACTTTAGGGATTTTTTATAGAGGTTTTCCTCCTCGTAGGCTAGGCGGTTAAGCCCATCCCCCCGTGATGTTCCTTCTGCAGCGTACCAGCACCACACCTATTGCCGGTTGTTGTTGCACAAGGATCACGGTATATTAGCAGACGAATGGCGTGTTTTCATCTGTAGCTAGGGTACCTCGGGTGCAGTGGCGTAGCTACCATAGGGCAAAGCGGTGCAGTGCACCGGGGCCCCGGAGTCCAGGGGTCCCCCTGAGCTGTTTTTTTTTAAATTTCTAATGCAAACATGTTGAAAAAGGGGGAAGAGGGGCCGATTTTTTTTTATGCACCGGGGCCCTTGTCCACCTAGCTACGTCACTGCTCGGGTGCGCCATTACCCGTACTTAGGCTTTTCAGCCTTTAGCCCCTGAGGGACTCTACAACCCTATGGCCGGCATTTATTTATTGGATGCATTATTGAAGTGTTATCCGGTCAAAAAGAGCAAAATATGTGAGGCAAAAATGTTTTTTTCCAAAATTACCGATTTTTAAGAGCTGATATCTCGATAACTATACAAGATATCAAAAACTTGCAAATATAAAACTTGTAGAAAATTTAATAAGCTTTCATTTAGTATATTGGGGTCATGTCACCAAGACGCATAGTTTCCGAGATATAAGCGAAAAACTATAAAATGGGACCTTCAGATCCCCCCTCCCACCCCCGGCTCAAAGGCTACGGCCGGGGACTTTTGATATGTTCACCTCCTAACTGGTACAAACAAAGTTACGAAGTCAAAAATTGTGTTCCATGCATTTCCCTCTATACCTTTTTTTGAGCATTCATTGCCTGGACTTATTTTACGCACAAAACCGAGTCGATTAGGTAAAACTTGTAAAAAAATTGGTAGGAAAGTCAAACATTTGAAAACTTACAAAAAAATTAAATTATTATAAATTTACTTATTTTTCAAGACCTCAAAATAAAATAAATATTTTAATTTTACCATGTACTTCCCCGTTTATTTTTGAATGGAAGATACAAAAAAAAATATATACAAAAGTCTTTCACTCAATTAAAATTAACTAAACAGTCACTGTTCGAGAAAGAAATTACAACTACGATCACAATTCAGCTTTGTTCCAAGTCTTCATCTCAGCAGTCTCTTACACGAAATCCCCAAATACTTGATCGGTGTGGCGCCACTGTAGGTCGCGCAATCGAACTAAATTTGAATTTGTTTATTTGTACTTTTGGACCCAAAGCACTGTCAACCGTTTCTAACTCATTGGGGGTGATGTAACCGCCGTGAACGTCCAAATACATTAAGGAACTTACAGTGTGCAATTGGCTAAAAAAACGTTGAAAAAACCGTGAAAGACAGGATTAAAAATTTGATAAGTTCTACTTACAGAAGAGAGACGTGTGGAATGAAGTAGCACCTAGACAGTGCCAAGAAATTGAGGCACTGCAACTGCACGATATAGTCCACTGCATCACCGGTTAAACCGGTACAGTCAGACAAGTCTAGCTCTCTCAAACTGGGACACTTTTTAACTAAATCTAAAACATCTAAACAAAAAATTATTACAAAAACTCGACAAAGCAACAAAAACTTACTGTTATCATAAATTAACTTTCTACACCCCGACATATTTAGTCGGTCCAAACTGGACGGGAAATGCGAGCACGCATATTTAATCGCAGCAGAGGACAAGTAAGTCCAACCTAAATTCAATTCCTTCAACCTAAAAGCACAAAGTAAATTTGAAAAATTCACACTTGAAACTTACATACTTCCGACAGCTGCTCAACAAGTGCTTGAGCCCTTCCTCGTTGATGCCCTCTGCCATAACCAAATTAAGAACCTCTAAATCTTTACTTTTAGCCAAATTTTGTAACACGGAGCTGTTGATCACCATGTGCTCCAAACTCACTTTCTTCAAACGATAACATTTCGAAAATAAGATCGCCAAACTATCGGTACTCATATGAGCCATACTTAAATCTAAATATAATAAACGACACTTAAAATTTGAACGAATTGCTTCTACGCCTGGCAGAATTACCGGATCGTTAACCTAAAAGAGTTTTAGATTAATATCCCACAAATAAGAGTCCAAGTTGATTTACTGACTTCCGCATTTCGTAAACGTAAAACTAACACTTGACGACTAAGTAGGTGACCCAAAGCGCCCGGTTCCACAAAAGCGTTCGCCAAATCCATTCGTGTCCATAGGCTTTCGTCTTGTGCTAATCTGCGCCAGCGTTGGCACACCAAAGCTGTTGCTGCGAGTTCCCTTCGCGGTAGAATATGAAAGATTTGTAGGATTAATTCGTCTGGTAAGGCTTCAAAATGATCTGTAATAAAATGTACGTAAAAGAGTTGCCCAAAAAAACGATTAAACGCGCCCCCGAATTTGAAAAATTATACATTTTTAGAGCAGTCGGCTTGGTAATAAATTTGGAGGTCCCCCACCAAATATATAAATTTACGATTTTCATGCTTAGGTCAGAAGAAAATCTTTGAATGTGTAAAATAAAAATAAAATGAAAATTGTACCTGCACCTCTGTTGGCTTAAAATTTAAAAAGACGACTGTGCCTTTAATAATAAATATTTTTTAATGATTCAAAAAAATTATTTGGGTAAAACTTAAAACTATTTTGATACAGGCTTAAAATTTTGAAATTCAAATTAATTTTTAAATAATAAATTTTATAATAATTATTGTATAAAAATAATAAATAAAAATTTTATTTAATAAATAAATTCAAAAAATTACATTTATAACTCAAAATTGTACGTTTTTGTGTTTTCTATATTGAATTATTCCTCTACCTAGTCCTACCTTTTCTAAGATTTCAATAAAAATTATGCAAAATTATTAAGAAATAATGTACCTAATTTCTTTACAACAACCAGAAATCTCAATTCAAAAACAAAATTACGCAGAAAGGGTCAAAAAAATAACATTCGGAGATTGAAAAAAAAATCTTAACTTTTCTTTTTAGAAAAATTAATAAAATTCTTACCTATTTTATATATAAGTTCCCTCTTGGATTGCTGCTCTAGAACATCATCCCACTGCCCATTCTGCATCTTCTGCAGGGTCTTATTAGAAATAGTCGACTGCAAGATTTCGGCTATCTAAAGTTCCCAAAAATAATTCGTCTTCGTTTACAAACAAACCAAAAACTTACACTGTTCTCCTTCTCCTCTTTAGCCAAACTCGCAGAAGAGGCAGTCAAGTCAAGAAAGTCAGGAAGATTTTCCTTCTCGTTGTGCTCTTCTACATCGCTATCAACAAGTTGTCCGACTCCAACATCCGCCATGGTTTCACTCAAGCCTTTACATAAAAACTTCCAAGCCTGAGCTTTACTATCGTTATCGAACTCACCCACGGGGTCAATTATAGAAGGATCTAATCTGCTGCGTTTTCTGCAAAATGTTAATTAGCATAACCACAAAAAAGTTGGGACTTGAAAAGTTACCGTGCAGGCGAACGTTCAGGATCGCGCATGTTGTTGATATCTGCAAATGACGTTCTAACCGACATCTTATCAATATACATTAATTCATTCTTCACAAAATTACCTAACTTTCACTTTTTACACTTCAAAACTTGGTCTCCTTAATACTGCTTTTCCCTCCATTCAAAAACGCGCCATTGGTGCCTGACAACTGCGCATGCGAACGGAAATCAGCGCCCCTAAAACTTTTTAACTTCCGAATTATGGTCAAGGGATTGAGGTAGCAAAGATTTAGATCGAACTAAAATTATTTATAGTAATATTATGGAACTGGACATAAAATTATTGCAAAAATTTGAATCACCGTTTTAAATTCCCCTCCATTATCTGTCAACTGCCCTCGCGAGCTCATTTGCAATCCGGCATTAGTGACGTTCAGTTTTATAATCCAAAATTTTGTCTCAAGTTGCACAACAATAACTTTTAAAAGTTTGAATTAGCGCGTTGCTCGTCGCGTAATTTGCAAGAATCGAGATGGCTGTGATGTGGAAATAAATTCGCGTATTTGTATTTTGTGTAAATTTACAGAATGTGTAATTATTTTCTGTTAAATTTCGTTTTGGTACGACTCATCTTGCAGGTGACGTAAATGTAGGTAAAACTTGACGTCGCGTGTGACTCACGGTACAAAAACATCAAATTTCAAATTGTGTTAGTGTAAATTTTGACTGTCAAGTGCTGTGGTGTGGTTGTGATTTCCCTAATTCCTGGAATATGGACGAGCAAGGTTGAATTTAGGGGACAACTTTTTTGGTAAGTTACCGCATTTTTACGTTAACATTTCAATTACCTAATTTCGCCTTTTTTCAAATTCAGAAAAGTGGTCAATGTTGGATTAAATGGGTAAGTCGTTTTACACTATTTTTTTTATTTAAATTTATTAGAACAGCGATTCTTAACTGTTGGGGGGTCATGAAAAGCTTTTAGGGAAACCACGGAAAATTTATAAAATGTTTTTCGAATTTTGAAATCATTTTTATTTATTCTTTTCAATACTAATTCTGCTCGAGTATAATTATTTTTCGAAATAGTGGTTCACTTTTTGATGTGGGCGAACCCAGAAATTTCAATGAGGGGGACGCTGTTCTGTTATTTATGAGCGGATTTTTTTATATCAATAGATTTGATTTTGCAACAAGAATCGCAAGTCGTAGATTTATTTCTTTACAACTGGTGGCAGTGACGTAATCGGGGGTTACTATGGAGACACTCGCGCCCCCAAGCTGGTAATATTTACTTAATTAACCTATTCTAAATAAAATTCTAAGGGATTTTATACGCGAAAATATTTTTCAATGTTGATATGCCCGAGACTACCAATTGTTTGTAAAACAAATGCAAAAATTGTATCCGAACGTGAAGGAGCAGGTTTGGTAAACCGATTGGGTATGTTTGTTTTTAAAAGGGCGACTGTTGAAGTGGGGATAGAAAAATTATAGATATGAAAGGCCAGCACGCTGCTGTTCCAGCGTGTCATTTTTTAAGACATGCAAAACCCACTCTGATTGGTCGTTGTCGCAGTGCCACTGGAAATGTGAATTAACGCTACTGACGAAGGTTATGTTGTTTTACTTTATTGACGGTATAGGGTATTTGCAGGCCCGGACTGGCTAGGTCGGCTAGTCGGCGATCGCTAAGGGGGCCCCGAAGTGGCCTTTAACAAAGTGGTTTATACTTGGGGTAAAAGTGGTGTGCATTTTTATTACTCAGATACTTTTCCAAGTATTCAAAATAGCGAAAAATATGATTTTTAAAAATCTCCTCTATTGGTAAGGGGGCCCCTCCTCCGATTCTAGCCAAGGGACCCCAACGCAGCCAGTCCGAGCCTGGGTATTTGTTTAAATAATAATTTAAATTAAAGCCTCCCTAATTTTAAACAATATGGTTAAAATCGTACTGTAAATTGTAGTACATTATTAATTATCACCCACCACCCACCAAATCTCGACAGTTTCGTTAGTATACGTCTTAAGCCAATAGGTGGCACCCTTAAGCTTGAATTACATTATACTTTTTTTGTCTAGATTCTCGTTCGATTTTGTTTCGAGTTTTTATTTCATTTGCTTTAGTATAGATGGCGCCAAAAGGGACTACCTATCACGGACCTCTACGCCAATAGGGATGTTGGCACTCCCGAACTCGGACCGACCCGAACGAAAACTCGGACGGGCTGCATATTTCTATTCGAGAAATCTAGACGAAAAAAGTATAATGTAATTTAAGCTTTAAAAATGTCGCCGAAAATAACAATAGAATAGATTTTCCAATCTTGGCGAGATGCCCGTTCGTAGGCAAGGGCACCTCTCCCCCCCCCCCGCAAAATTAAACATTCAATTTATCAAAACCGAAAATTTTAGCCCGTTGACCTAGAAAAATTAAAAAATAAGTATCCTGCGGGGTACAATAACCTTAAAAAAACATGTGTACCTACTTTCTATCGTTCGACAAAGTACTGGAACATAATAGAATCTATCAGTGTTGCCAGCACTTAAATTTGCGAAACCGCTAGATGACGCGGCGATCCCGCCAGAAACCCGCTAGATGACACGGCGGTCCCGCCAGAAAACCCGCCAAATATCCCATTTTTACGAAATAGCTAGAAACCGCTAGATAACACGGCGATCCCGCCAGAAATCCGCCAGAAATACCATTTTTAATAATTTAAGATTAGCGTATTAGATGTTTTAAAATAAAATTACACAATTTTTTATTATTTTATTTAAAAAAAAAAATGTATATTACAAAACACTAATAAATCTAAAAACAAATCATCGACATCGTCGTGGTCTTCGAGCTTGTAAGTTTCTTTGTAATAAGTACCAACATAACTGAAGACTGAACATAACCCATGCCATTTATAGAGCGGTAAGATTGTGTACTAATTTGAAGGCGGTGAAATTTTAAATTTAAAAAGAAAAAAAAATTTTAAATTGACTTTCGGCAGTTTTTAAAAACCGTCAGATTTCCCGTCAGATATTCTTTAATTAAGCTAAAATTCCCGCTAGCCGCTAGATGGAAATTTTTCCCACTAAAGCAACTTAAAACAAGTCAGATCTAGCGGGAAAACCGCTTAGATTGGCAACACTGGAATCTATAGCATAGGTTTTCAAACTTTTTTGGACTACCGCCTACTTTTCCGAGCATAAATTTCTATAACGCCCCCCTCCCGTTGTTTTTGATAAAAAAAAGAGCTAAAAGCTAAAAAAAAAAGTTATTGGTAATCAAATAATTATTTATTTTTAGGAAAAAAGTTCAAAAGGCAAAAAATACTAATGTATTGGGCTGTTACCAAATTTATTTTTAAATTTGTTCAAAAATTAGTACGGATTTCAGGATTTTGAATTTTAAAATTCAAATTTTAAAGACAATTTTATTTAATTTTTGAATGAAATTGAATTTTAAATAAATAAATTTAATATTTTATTCTACAGAGCCATCGCATCGCCCCCAAATTTTTTCATGTTCACTATCACCCCCCCCCAGGACTTCAAATCGCCCACTTTGAGAACCACTGATCTATAGTTTAACGTGGAATCCAAACCACGGCACCATACCTTCTAATAATCATTTGCTATCGTAATAATAGTTAAGAATGGCCCTACTCGATGACCAAATAGATAATATTATATAGTTATGGTACATATACATTTTCAAACTTGTGTGGTACGTCATCGTATATTACGTAGGTCAGGCCCGTAACCAGGGGGGGCGTGCCCCCCCTCCTGAAATGTTGAAAAGACAAAGAAAATGGAAGGGGAACAACCGAAAATTTTACATTTTACAAAAGGTTGTTTACAAGCTCCCCCCCCCCCCGAAATGAAATCATGGCTACAGGCCTGACGTAGGTACTTTGGTTACTTATCTAAAACAACCACCGTAATTGATAATTGATTCGGTTAGGATGACGTAACTAAGATTTGTTGGTACTTTTTGTTTTAAATTTGTTTGATCATTTTCAAGTTACTAGAAAAAAAATGAAGTCAGTTACACCCAATCTGTTGTGGTTATAACAATAATAGAGGGAGACCGGGGGGTCTGGGGGGTATGGAATACCCCCCAGGTACAATCAATAATCCTGAATAACCCTACTGGGGTAGGTTAAATGATCGTTCAATCGATCGTTCAATCAATCATTCAATCCATCGTTCAATCGGTCGTTCAACCAATCGTTCAATCCATCGTTTAACCTTCGTTCAACTAATGGTTCAATCCATAGTTCAAACGATCCTACAATCAATCGTTCAATCAATCGTTTAACCAATCGTTCAAGCGATCGTTGAATCAATCAATAGCTCAATCATTAAATCGTTAAATCAATCGTTCCTAGCGGAAAGCTAGGGTTACCATACATTTTCTTGGTGCGTGGAGGTAGTATGCATCTACCCATGCTATTCACAAAGTATCTGATAACAATTAATAAAGGGAACTACCGCAACTCTACAAAACCAATCTTAACTATTTATATTGTATGGTTGTAAATTTTTAAAGTTCGTAATTTTTAATTTGTCCAATTATTATATTTTACTTTAAATTTTTTGTCTGTTGTCTCGGGCCTTTCGGGCCCCTAAGACTTGATGCGTCAATTATACTACTAATTTTTTTGTTTTGAGGTTGCGGGAGGAGGAAATCTCGTACGAGAGACCCCAACTGTGGCGATACTGTCAGACTTCACTGATTAAAACCTCCCTTCTACTAGAAATAAAATAACCAGAACATAACATAACCACATATAAATATAAAAAAATGTTATGTGACACAACACATGACTTTCCCATTAAAAAAATAATAAAAGTAGGTAAATAGTAACAAATTAAATATTTTAATTCTCCATCCTGCTCTAAAAGCGTATTTTCGCGAGGATCCCAGTTAGTACCGCTCGGTTACTTTTGGTCACCTTTGGTTAGTCCCCCACCACAATTTCTAATTTAACATAACCTCAAATCCTCGTCTTTAGAACGTTTAGAACCACTTCCAACTTTAAAATTTAAATTGTGGCGCACATTTGTACCAGCAAAGCAACCGCAAAAGTAACCACTGATTTTGAACGGTCGTCTTTGGTTAACTTTGGTTGGGTAACTTTTTAACCAAAAACTACCTCCCTAACCGTTCGTCGCGAAAATGACATAAAATCTAACCGGTTACTTTCGGTTAACCAAAATGCCTCGCGAAAATACGCCTTAAATTGTTACTCCGCAGGTGCGGGTCTGCTTAGTTTTCATTGATCCACTGGTAAACACACAGTACAAAGAAATGAACAATTGCGTTGAGACATTTTATCCCTCTATATTTTAAATAACCATACACTAATCTGTCATTATTTATAAGATATTTTTTTAAAGACGAATGGATCTCGTTAATCAATTCATGCGCGTCTTTAAAAATCAACTAATCGCAAATAAGAGGTTTCGGTGGAGGGATTCCAACCAAAATCTTATCAGTTCTTTACACCATTTATTCAAACTAGTATGCAAAATTTCAAGTCAATTGGTGCACGCGTTTGGTCGTAATCGTAGCCGAAAAATGTCCACATACATCCAGACATTGTTCCAAAAAAAATGTACCTATGCAAAGTTGGTTTTTGACTCTATCCAATGCTCTATCACTAACTTAATACCATAAAATATTGAGATGATGTTTCCCTTTAAAAAACCTACAAAGACCGCAAAACCAGTTTCACGCCGGAGAAGAGTTCCTCTCTTATACAGGGTCGATGGGTTCAACAGACAAAACAAGAGGGTAAATTTGAAAAACACATAATTTATTAAACGAAAAAATTAATTGTGGAAATTTGCATCAAATTATTCTGGACAACAAACTTGTCTCGAACTAATGTGTAATATTTAGTGTAATGTTACGATTCAGAAATCCTCACCACATTTAATTTTTCAATTCAGAAGCTAAGTTTGGATTTCGAGTCGTTCGTGTAAAAACATGTGTAAAAAAATCAATTATAATCAATTTCAATAAAGTTCCTTTAATTACTCCAGTTAATGTTGTTTTTAAAGGATATGATGGTTTATAATGGACGTTTTAGATGATGATAGTAGTTAAAACTACCTTGGGAGCTTAGGATGCTAGATATAAAATTCAACAGTCATGTCAAAATGTGAAGTCAACTTCCAATTCGTTATGTTCACAATGCACAATTTTTCACTAATTATGGAACGTAATTAATAATTACTTAAAACGCGACTCTCGCAATTATTCGCTTTATTTAAATTACGAACCCTGTTTCCTGATTTCGTATCAGAAAACCCGATATGAGTTCCTTAATTTGAATTTGTCCAGGAACTCCACGCGAGTTCTCGCTTTGAGTTTCACTCAGGAACTTCACGCGCTCTCAATTTGAGCTCTCTCAAGAGACTGGCTGTGTTTCTTGCTCGCCGACTTTCTGTGCCTTTCAGAGTTTTTCAAAATTGAATTTCTGTGGTGGGAATTTTGTTCCTTGTTAGCTAAAATGGCCCTTCTAGCAGGCAACATAACGTCGTTAATTGCATACGCACTGAATTATTATTTTCACTTTGCTTTACAGGAATCTGTCGTTGTTCTTAAAATTAAAAATCATTCACA
Source organism: Rhagonycha lutea (assembly GCA_958510855.1). NCBI lineage: Eukaryota > Metazoa > Arthropoda > Insecta > Coleoptera > Cantharidae > Rhagonycha > Rhagonycha lutea. The sequence goes on from OY294041.1 coordinate 31,932,897, forward strand.
GGATGTTACACAAATTTTGTACTTTACAAATAAATTCAAATTTGTTTGTTTTTTGTGTAGATTTCGTTACATGTAGTGGTTTTTTGTAACTGATGCAAATTTCACTTTTATGTCAGCCAAATCAACTGACTACTGACTTTGAAATTAAATTAAATTACTCCCTTACTTGTCTGCTTATACCCTTAAATTGGTCAAAATATCACAACAATATGTATTAAAAAATATACCACAAAAATATACATACACATCCAGTCCCGGACTAGCTCCTTTGGGGGCCCTCGGCTAGTGACTAAAGAGGGGCCCCCTTACCAAGAGGGGAGATTTTTGAAAATCACATTTTCCGTTATTTTGACACTTAAGGCCAGTCATTATAGACTTCATGTAAAAAAACAAAAATGCTAACACGGGAGAACGTTTGGCCTCCAAATTTTACGACTTTTTTTGCTTCTTCGCCTATTCGCGTTTTACATTACCGTTGGTGGCGCTGCAAACCATACGTTTTAAATGGATTTATGTAAACAAATTCATTGTGTAAACAAAGCAAAATACTTTCTAAATGAACTTCGAAATTATTCCGTGTGGTGGCGTTTTGTTAATGTAAAACGCGAATAACTTCTAATCGGTGCATCTGCGTCGAATTAATACCACAACTTAATAATGCGGTCAAGTGGTATGGTCGAAAACAGAATAGTAGATCTCAAACTACTGGTCGAAAACTATGGTCAAAGAACGACTGATTTTTTCCAACTTTATCAAAAACTGAGATAAAGTACTATACCGGGTGACCGGCCGCCGATGTGAACATAGGAAATTGATTTTTCTGTAATTCCTGCTTCCCATCATAACGGATAAGAATGAAAATGGTATCATTTTGAAGAGATTGTTATTGCGCTTCTTAAAAAAAACACTTGATAGTTTGCTCTTTAATTTCTGTTAAAAACTTGGTAATATAATGAAAATTTGATTTGCCTTGTTTGAATTTTATTGCAATTGTTTTTGCTTGAAAACTAATAATTTCCAATAAGTTACTTTGACATATTACAAAAACAATTGCAATAAAATTCAAACAAGGCAACTAAAATTTTTTTAATTGCGCTATTTTGCATTTTGTTAGTAAGTTAAAAATATCAAGTGTTAGGTATATCTTTGGAAGCGGAATAAAAATCTCTTTAAATTATTGATACCCTTATCTTATCTTGATATTCTTATCCGTTATGATGGGAAGCAGGAATTAAAGAAAAATCAATTTTTGCAATTTTTTACTCTAACTTACTTGGAGTAGTTCAGAGTAACATAACAAACAGACCTAAATTAAAAGATCAGTTTATAGAACATATTAAAAAATTGAAACTACTAGAATAATTATTAATTACCCCCATGATCTGCACTAATTGCACTGGTGTAAAAGATAATAAAATAAAAACAATAAAATTACAAAAATCGGTCTTTATTTATATGAAATAAGCACACTTGGTACATAATAAATGTTCCATCACTAATGGTTAATAATGAAGACTCTCAATTGAAATGTTGATTTGTGTAATAAAAAAACATACGTCATAAAATTAACACATCTTCAGTTCACAGTAACGCAAGTTACCTTATTAAGGCGACTCCTTATTTATCAATTTATGGAGTCAATACTACAAAATAACAACTTAATAAATGGCACCCCATAGCTCCTCAAACTATCATTTATAAATTTTACAATAATAAAATTTTTTTAATTTCTTTTTGAAAATATAATTTTTTAATTTATATCAACTTTTTTGGTATCGTTAGATTGAAATACATGCATTTGTACTGCGTCAAAGTTACAGTAGTTAAATGCTTCTTATTTAAGCTTACATAATAAAAGTACTCTCGCAAATCGGACTAAATCCAACCAAATCACGCGCGCATTCATTCAAACACTCAAACGCACTTATTATTACTCATTGAGTCCGTCGACAATTGTGTGAGTACGTAAATCAACAAGAAATAAAAATCTAAGCGGCTCGTCCGCTACCACACAAACCATCCCTTTTTGAAAAGAAATTTTCCGAATATTTTTTAACAACCAAATAATTTTTAGGTAAAAATTTTATTCAATAACAAAAATATAATAAATGTAAAAATAACAAAAAAAATGTCCGATCGCCCGGGGAATTACCCCCTTTTAATAACAAGCGATGGTTTGCACTGGAAACCACTTCTAAACCTTACATATACTTCAAACCATCATCAACAAGTTGAGCATCACAATTCTTAAAAAATATCCAAAAACAACATTAGGACTCTTGGAATACAAATGGACTGTCAGTACAGTACAGTAGGAGAGACGAGCTCTCACTTTCTAACAATAATATTACTCTGACAACTAAATTAACGACGCAGGTACGATGATCTCACCTACAGCCAGTAGTAGAATATCACAATAAGATTTTATGCTGGCACCAAAATCCAACTCACACAAGTACAAAAGTATTAAAAATACAAGCGCATTCTCTACTATAGGCCTCCTAAAAACCCACACCGTACGAATCCATCCTAACCTATTTTACCCCCGCTCGCTCGCGTCACATAAAACAAATTTACGCTAAGCGCCTCAAAAGCAGGAGAAATTCGTACAATTTGGTCTCATATACTGTACAAAACCAAGCGGCAATTCAGCTAAAGTTTGAATCACGACATCCGCGTGCATGCCGCCAATCAACGTAAAACAAATTAATTCAAATTCTAGCTGACCTGCACAAAATAAAAGAAATCACATTATTACTTGTATGTATAAAAATATGTTTATATGAAACATGATACAGCGAAATTAACTGCTAGGACTAGTGATTGCAGTTGCCGATTGAGTCAATTGCAAAAATCGACCAGAATTATGAGATTTTCCGACCGCATTTCGTCTCTGCAGCAGACGACTCTCACTGGGCGGACTCAAACCAAACGGTGCGGGTTGTGACGCCAGCGCTGCCCGCGGATTTATCAGCGGACCAGAAACGCTACATCGTGGGGGCGCAACGGAATCCTCTATGTACGTGAGGTTCATGCTGAAATGCTGCATCACCACGCGATTGCACACCATCGCCGAATCCGCAAATTGAGACAGCTCCATGGCAGAATTGTTGCGTTTAATAACGGCAGGCGTCTGAAGTTTCCGGTCAGATAGAGGACTAGTCATCCACTTGTGGTCCATCACCGCACTAGCGCTGATACGCTTACTAGCCGTCTTCTCCAGCAGCCTTTGGATGAGTTGCTTCGCGTGCTTCGAAATGTGACCCCATTCTTGCTCGGGAAATTCGTACGTCCCCTCTTGAATACTATGGAACAACATGCTTTGGCAAGCGTTGCAATTCTCACCGCGTTCCCACCCACAATCTCGTCCGCATTTTCCGTAAAATGGCGGATACCCGCAAAGTAATATGTACATTATTACACCTAAAGACCATAAATCACAGCGTTTATCGTATGTGGTCGCATCCGTCTCGCCGATGAAAGCGTCCACCACTTCTGGTGCCATAAATTCGGCACTTCCAACCTGAAAATAAAAAGTAACATTTTTAATTACAGAAATTTAATATTAAGTCGGGGAAGTACCGACGGGAGGGGTGGTAAATAAGTATGGAACAAATGTTTGAGAACCACTGTTTTAGTTGAGGCCGTGTGACACGAGTACAAATTTGCTAATAAATTTGATAACAAATTTGTTGTTTAGAAAACTTAGCAGATTTTAACGTTTTAACGTGATTAACAGCGGGCGCCTTACAAGTCGCCGAAAAGTAGAAATGTTCTAACTTCAATAAGGAATGAGAGTGTAAATTTTGTAGATTATACACAGTAAAATAAGTAGAATTTATAATTTTTATTGTGTGTTTGTATACAAATAAAGCCCCACGTTGTCATAGAAATATTCGAGAACGAAAATAGCAAATGCTACGTGTCCACAAGTATTTTTATTTTTAAAAGGTTAATTCCTGTTCCCGCCTCAAGAAAAATTGCGTCTTTAGGTTCAGGCGTCAAAAGAAGTTTAAATAAAGTCATTAAAAAAAATAGGAGGGCCTCGCGAGTGGCGCCAACATCTGTTATGGGCTGGCTTATTAAATCTTAGGCAATTGGGGCTTAGAATTTTTCATGAAGTTACAGAAGATTTGAAGAAAATTTAACTTTTAACGAAAAATGTAAATAAAAAATCGCACTGAAAACAAAATAACCATAAATCAAAAATTTAATAAAAAATAGGGGGCCCCCCCGCTAGCCTAATACGGCACTGATCTTATCCTATGCCACTCTGATCAGCGACTCAGACACTCGTTAAATTTTTTTAAGAATATGCCCATATTTTTAACGTTAACGATATGACCGCACGTACGATCGGTGTAGTTTGTACTCGGCCTGCGAACTCGCACTGTGATTAAAGACCAACGTAAAAATATTTTAAACAATGGACCTTTCCAATATGTCAAACGAAAGCTATAGAAACATACTATGTTTCTACACACACAAAAATGAAAAAGGCCGATTCGTTCTCGAGTTATTGCAAAAAGTTAAACAAAAACTGTTTTATTCCAAATATTTTGGGGGCCATCCACAGGGACGTGACCAAACAACTTATTTCAGGGGGGAATATGCCAACTTTTTGGAAGTCTTGTCGGTTTAGCGGATTTTGCCAACTTGACCAAATTTTAAATGATTTTGCCAAATTTTGAGTGATTTTGCGAACTTCCAAAAATATTGGAGGAGGGGCTCCAATCCCACCCCTTACGCACGTCCCTGGCCATCCATAAAAATACTTCACGTAAAATTCCAGCACATTTAACCCCACCCGCCCACTTTGTCACGGGTCAAGTTCTCGCAAGGAATCGTGGCTGGGCGGAGCTAATGTGCAGAAACGAAAATTAGTCCATTCGACTTTATGTTCATGTCAATTGGTGGAATTGGGTGTCACATGTCATCTACTGCATAATTTTTTTGCTCCCCCCGGCCACGATTCCTTGCGAGAACTTAATCACATTTTTTTTTAACCTAAACCAGACCCCCCCTCCTCACTCAAATGAATAAACAACTTAGAAAAATTGATATAGGTATTTCAACCCGATTGCCGACCCCTGCAATTACTCCACCTTTCAATATGTCTAACAAAAGTTATGAAAATCTGCTAACGTTTTCTGCAAAAAGAATTAAAATCGGCCGATTTGTTATCGATTTATTGCAAAAACTATTGTAAAATACTTTTTGCAATAACTCGACAACCAATTGACCGATTTAAATTGTTTTTGCATCAAACAATAAGGTAATACTTCTATAATACATTAAATGAAACCCGACTCGGCCTACGGCCTCGCACTTCATTAGTTACTTCTGACGGACAGCTTGAAAATTAAATTTAAGCATTTACGACGCGTTTACGTCAATAGAATCAATTAAGAATTCTTGTTAAAGGTTTTCTCCAGTAAAGACGAAAACAGTTTAAAATTGTAACCTTTATAAAGTTAATAAAAACATTGAATAATTATTATTGTAATTTATTATGTTATTGTTTAACAAAGTTTGTTATCGATAAATGCATTTTACGAGTAGGTATAATTTATTTGATTTCATGTAAAATAAAATATTTCACATTTTTACATAATTACATTTTTCTATTTTAATTAAAATTTTAAATAATAAAGAGCGCCATCTATCCCGGTTAAAGTTGTAATAAAATTTGCAACTGGAAAACAAAACACCGGGCGTTCTGCATAAACCAAAAATTTTTTTTTCTCATATGTTAGCCAATTCTTGAAGTCGAGAAATTGATGGAGATTTTAAGGTCTAATCCGACTCGGCCTACGGCCTCCCACGTAATAAATAAGACAAATTCTGTAAAATTGAATATCGAATGATGGGTTTGTGTTTTTCTAACTTTGATTCCTTGTAGCGAGCAGAAGCGTATAGCTTTCGTCATAAAAATTACGTGAATATAATGGCTCGGCCTACGGCCTCGGTGTATTCAATATTAACGTTTTTATTTCGTAAGACACATGACTCACGTCTGCATTCTTTTCAAATCACGAATATCTCTATCTATGGCTCTATTCATTATTATTTAAATCCGCCATGTAAACAGAAAAAAAAACTCGCCACAAACCGCATCTCAATATCGTTCCTAGTTAGATTTTAATTAATTTATTTTCTTTTTCTCTCCACTAGAGCGTTCAACCAATTTTAATGCGTAAGTCGCAGGGGTTTTGTCATTTAAACTATCTCAAAATAGCAAAAGCAAACACAGCTCGGCCTTTGACCTCGCACTTTAAATATAATACAAGTATATTCTGCAAAGTCGGGGCTTCAGTCAGGATATCTGCTGTGCAGGTTACCTTGCTACATTAACTGCTAATGTTACACTTGTCGGTTCCCCTGGGTTGATGAATTGTCACCGTTAACAAAGAAAGCAGGTTCACACAGACACATCTGTAGGCCAGCCTAGCAAGCTACTTACAGTTACAAGCTCAGAAAACCAATAAGTGGCTTTGGAACACAACTGTGGCTACTGTTGGTAAACACAGGTCCCAGACCTAAACGTAAGAAGAAGGTTACCTTACTGTCATGTTTAAAGATAACTATTCCTCAATCTAAGAGTACAATCATGCCAAAGTTTGGCATGTTTGCACCTTAAGACTTTGCGTTTAGCAAAAAATGCAGAGATCTGTTCTGTAAACAAAGACATACGGCGCCTCTGTCTTCAGATTTCTGTTCTGCAATTTTCTTGTAGCTTCGCATTTAGGAAATTATGAGCACACACGCCTCGACCTGCGGCCTCGTTTTTAGTATGTAATGACTTGGTAATAATTAATAAATGCACGCCTCAAACAAGGAAACGTTTTACAAGGTCAACAGAACTATTTCCAGCTCATAATGACGTTTGGGGGATGGAAAATTCTGAGATAGGGAACCGGGCGAAGCCGGAAACGAAAAATAAAATTGAAAGAAACTTACCGGAGTTAACAATTGCGGAGTAGCAAGAGGACTCGAAATACTGGTCTGAAAACGAATTCCGGAACCCAAATCCAAATCGCAAATTTTAATTGGACAGATACTATCCTTATTTACACATAAAATATTTTCTGGTTTGAGATCGCGATGAGCAATTCCTTTTCCGTGCATGAAACTTAATGCAGACGCAATTTCCTTCACAATTTCGGCTGCAGCTCTCTCGCTGAAGTACTTGTGTTCCTGAATTCGTCTCAAAAGTTGTCCACCATTAACCTACAAAGAAAATGAGTCAAAATTTAATCCAAAATGTGTTCCACCTCGTCGTTTACCTTTTCAAAAACCAAATAGAATTTCTTCTCGTCTTCAAAAAATTCTGTTAGTTGAATGATATTGGGATGGCCCTGACAATGATGAAACGTTTCGACTTCTCTGAATACTCGCGCCCGTGCGTGTCCCGGTACTTTTTCAATAATTTTAACTGCGTATTCCAAATCGGTATAAATATTAATGCAAGTCTGCACACTTGCATAAGCACCTTCGCCTAAAACCTCGCCGGTCAGCCTGTATAGATCTGGAAGAAAGAGGAATTTTTTAAAGGTTTTATATTCGGTGCGTGTGGGCATTTCGGCCCTACGCGTAAGGAGTGCAGTTCAACGTTCACACTTGGGAAAAAACGTTAGTCATCGTATTAGGTAGCAATTCACACAAACAAACCAACCAACGCAATAATTTGAAATTCAAAGTGAAATGCCAATAGAATTAGTAACACCTCTGCATAATTTTGCATTATTCAAATATAAATTGTTTTTCATACTTGATAATTTAGTGGACGATAAAAGTAATTAGAATAATTTTAAAAAAATTGGAAATTTTAAATTTCACACTCTGCAGTTTTTGCTCCACCACATGATGATGGAAACTTGGAACAACAAATGTGTTAATTTTTTGTTCCGCTTCATAAAGTTAATCCTATTTATTTTACAGTTAGAAAGCCATACATGCATATTCTTAATATAAACGATGCGAGGTCATACAAGGCAATGCATCAACAATAAAATGAAACTTCCGTGTGATCGAATCCTACCTTGGAAGCAAGATGAAACCAATGACGAGCAGGTTCGCTTCTTCTTACGGCGTCGCCTTTTGGCTTCTTCCTTGCGGCGGGTCAGCTCCTTGGCCCGAGATTCGGCGTCCATTTGGTCTCCACTATCAGACGCACTGCCCCCGCCGCTAAATCCGATGCCATTGATGCTTTCGTTGCAGGAAAGACCGCCGTTGCTTTCACTGGTGCGACATTCTGCAAAAAAAAAGACATTTAAAACACCTGTAAACAACCCAAAAGAGGATTTGGTGACTCGACAGCAATCTCAGAGTCCTTGAAACTTTAAAACCGTTTTATTGAAATAAGAAGAAACAACAAAACAATTTGCGATAAAAAATTATTATCGGTGACATTATCAGAAGGTCGCATTAATGTATGAACGAATTCGGCCATGAATACACCAAACAAAATTCCTATTTGAACAATTAAAATTTTCTATCACATCGCAAGATTATTATCATTTCTAATTCCACGATGTTGGTGGATTTCACTATTGGAAAATTTTAAGTTATGATTTCCTCTCGATTCGATAACGTGGCCAACTGCGCATTAAAAAAATATATAAGTTATCAGCCATTCAAAATATTTAAACTTCTTTTTGGCAACACAAATACAAATAAAAGATAACAAATATTGACGTAAAATTTATATATTTTTTTAAAAAATAAAATAAATCAAGTGTGATTTTTCTCTCGGTCAAATTTCACGTGCTTCTCCGGGTTAAAAATACAAAATAATGGATGCGATAATACACCTGATAACCTGATACTACAATCATACGTTGATCCTCGACCTCAATTAATTAAAGAGTTCGTTAATTAAAACTTATTAGTACGAATTTACGTATCATCAGAAAGACTGACGACGGGATCGTTCGGGGTTTTTGATAACCAAAGTTTTGATTTGGAGGTTAACTACACGACACGGTTGGGTGATAGATTTCAAGAGTGAAAATTCTTCCTTTCTTTCCATTGCAACAAAAATTGTCTTCATGTTTTACAGAAAAAGCCTGACAATCCTATAATTGAATTGTTTTATTTTAATAAAATACGAATTAAGGAAACATTATTTAAGCTTTCAATCGCGCGTTGCGATCATCGTCAGAAATTACAAAATCGCAACGCGCGATTGAAAGCTTAAATACACGATTAAAAAATAATGTTTCTGTAATTCGTATTTCATTAAAATAAAACAATAATTTACTCTCACGAATTAATAATTAACCAACTATAATTGAAAGGTATTGGACGAACTGACTGGTCCAGAACAGATGAAATTGAAAAATCAATTGTGACACGTTTAATGCGGAACATTCGGAAACTATAAAGAAAGACGAAATTAACTGATTGTTATGGGAACTAAATCTTAAACAATAAACAATACTTGAATGCTATTTTACAGTTCACCGAGGTCCCCCCCTAGCAACGCTTACAATTAACAGACTGATGATTTCCCCATATCTCATTTGCTAGGAATTATCTGTATCACCTCGCCATCACTTATATTTCACGAGGTAAAAAAATGGAAATGTAATCATTTCAATTGCTGACATTCAATTCTGGATAACCTTGAAATAAAACAAATTATGAGATGGGATCCTTCATATTTGCTTATTTTTCGTATGCAGTTCCAATAAAAAAAACAGGTTTTCTGCCAAAAATGTTATTCCTCTCACTCCGTGACCTTTGACCTGTTTGGATTGTTAAAACGAGACTCTCAATTTCCATAAAAACCAGGTAGGGCTATTTTTGCGCAGAAAACTGCACATTGTATCATCGGGATTTTTTTAATAATGGACACCCACTCGAGCAGTTACGCGTGCGGTAAATATTGCGTCTCGGATCAACAACGTTTCTGATGCCATTATAGATTAAGTTCGATAAAACTGGTTTATCAACAAAATACTTTAGCTGCAAAAGTTGTCTAAAACCTGGACACCTCAATAATATGTGTAATCTTAATTTGTCTTATCTGCAATTTGAAGCATTACAATCGGTCATTATTAAACAATGCATTTTTCTATTACTGCAATTATAAAACAATTTTGTTCAATGCCAGCTCGAGACTTGTTTAGCTTATTGATAAAACAAACTTACACGTTGGGTGTTGTTATTTTCATAGTTTGATAATAATTATAACATCCAATTCAATTCTTTTGTTTTAAGTAGTCGTTCCGATTAATCGTGGTGAAAGGTCAAAAAGGAGAACAGTTATGAAGAACTAGTCCATACATTTAGGTATGGATTGCGTACTGATTTGCGATCCAAGTTCCGAAACATGGGGTCAAATTGGCCCAGACAACACAAACTTCCTTTTTGAATTAAGATAAAAACGGTGAAATATTTTTCTCATTTCAATTATCGCGCTAACCAGGACAAGTGGTTTGTGGTAGACGAAGTCTGTAATGAAAAGTTGAATTTTTTATGTAACACAATTGCAAGTGTCATTCACCCAAACTGTAGAAAAATGCGTTGTTTATAAGCGACTATCGTATTACAAATGCAAAGCAGCCATTGAACTGCATGCACACAGATTTTCATCATGTAAGGATTGTAAGGTCTCCACCATTACATATTAAATTTTCGAAACGTTAAATTACGTGATGGGTCGTAACGAAACGCAGTTGCGATGTGACTTGGAAGTAGAATCGATTCCTTGTGAACAAAAATTTCTTTTTCTACGAGGAAGTTACATCCCGCAACCCCAAGATAATTATTAGCAACGTGACTGGACCTCCACAAAAATCCTAGAGGGATGATAAATCGTCAAAAAAATTCGATGACCCAAATCTTTTCACCCCTTGTTTTGACAATTTAATTATCGTTACGCTCAAACGACTTAATAACGGAATCAATTTTTATAGAATAAACTGAAACGATACAAGATCCAATTGGTTTGGCTTCGTTTTACTTGATTGTTCGTCAAGTCGATTAGAAACGCTGTTGAATTATAAGTTGATTGTTAAATTGACTCGTAGGTTGGATTCTAATTTGTAAATAATTAATTAATTAGTAATAACCAAAATCAAAATGTTATCAGATTTAAAAAACTGTACCGCACGTCAAGTTTATTGATTTTACGGTATATTGTTGAGGGTCGTCGCAATTATACGCTGCAGCTTTGTTAAGATTGACAAAGGCTTTTTGGATTAGTGCATTCGCCTGTTGCAGCTTGCACAAGTTGTTTGGGTTACCGGGCAGACAAATTCGCTCATTAAACACACATCCATTGCGCAACGTTTCAATTACCAAACAATAAAAACTAAAAAGTTATGAATTATCGAGCTTCAAGTTCGAGTTTGCCTAATTAAGTTTTCATGACTCATAAAGTAAAGTGCTTTTTTAATTCAGAATAAAAACATGGAATTGTAAACAATGTACGAGCACCTACATCCTACAGTGTGCTTCCAAATTGAAGAAAGTAAAACATTTTTAGTCTGTCCTTCGTTCGGGACATAAAACCCGAAAGTAATTGATTCTGTTATCATTCGTCCTTCCTGAGAAACAATTGTCTTCGAGAAGTTCACATATTATCGATCAAGTGCGTCGACCGATAATACCGGGTGACAAGTTCGATTCCGAATGAAGTAAAAACATTGTTCCTGTGCGCCTTGTTTTTAGATCGCTGCAACCAACCCTACGCCATTCCAACCCAAATGTTTCTAGCCGTGTGGAATAAATCAAAACTGCTCTCCAACAGTCGTCGCTAGTGCTGAGGACACTGCACAGAAAGAGGTTATGTTCTAAAGTTATTCTCCTACGGCTGAAGATGCAGAATAGGTCTTAGTAAACAGTCACAAAACGAAACGTTTAATAAAAGAGCTACGACCCCACGTTAAACACTAGGAAAATATGATAAAACTGACGTGAAACCGGGGGGGGGGGGGTAGTAGTAACCTCCAGGTCGGGGTTATCAAGGAGGAATCTTTTGACGAAAATAACCTACTTAAATTATACGTTTTAAAAAATATTTCCCTGGATACTCCTGACCTGAAGGGTGCTCCGTACCCCCCAGACCCCCCAGTTACACATCAAATTCTTCATATTTTACTGATACTAAAGTACCCTCTAGGTCGGAAGTAGCTAAGGAAAATTACCTACCAGTAAGTAGTTTTGAAAAAATTCCCATAGGTACTCCCGACCTGGAGGGTACTCTGTACCCCCCCCCCCCAGCCCCACCGGTTTAACATCCATTTCTTAACATTTTATTAGTACTAGAATATCTTCAAGGTCGCAAGTATCTAGATTCTAGAAGAAAATAAGAAAATAACTTACATGGTAGGTTAATTGAACCACGCCCCCCCCCCCCGCCAGATACCCGATCCTACTCATTTAGATCTTTTTAAAGTTTTAAACGTTCTTCTCTAATGGAAAGTTTTAATTTCCCTGATTATTGCTTAAAAATAATAAAAAAATACTTGAATTTTCCTTGCACAAATTCGTAGCCAACATTTTTAAGTTTCCTGCCTTCCAGGTTTTCTAAGTTTTCCATAAGAATGAAACCCTGTTTCGCTGTTTCTTACAAAAAAATGTTCTCGGTTGTTTACGTAATTTTCTCTCTGATCTCCAGGCCCAATTCAATTTTGAGCCCCCCCCCCCTCTAAATATTTTCATTGCCCCTAAACCCTACAGTAATGGGTTTTAACCTTCGGTATACGGAGCGGGGAGTCCATTAGCGCCGCAGGCGATTTTTGTGAAGATTATTTTTTTAATATTATATTAGAAAAAATATTGCATTCGAAACCTTCATTAGATAGTAATTTTCGCCTTTTTTGGTCAAATTATAATTAAAAGCTTAACAAATGGGATAAATTTTGTGAAATAAATCTCACCGATTGGGGTTTCCGAGACCCCAGTGTGCTGTTCCAGAGTTAATAATTAAGTAACATAATTTTTATTTTGTGTGCTGAATTTTGAGGCCCCAGGCGCTTATTCAAAAATCTCCCACTAACAGCATTCTCACAGTATCGAATAAAGGAAATCCCATTAGACTGATTATTGAGCAGAATCGAGAGCCATATATTTAGAAGAGTCGAAGATTTCGATGAACCAAAAACTGCCACAAGAGCAAAATATCTGATGAAACACAAAAACTACAAAATCACAATTGACTTAAAAGCAGGGCCAGCATATTATGTCATCCATAGCAAAACCAAACATATGAAAGGAAAATTTGTTGGAAAAATCATCACATTGAAAATTTAACTCCCCCCCCCGCCCATCAATTAAATCATTTCAGTTTCTCTTGAAAATGTCAACCGTTTTCCGGTACCTCAGATCTGAATTTTCGGATGCCTGGGCTAAATAATCATCTGAAACCTAGGTTTCCTATTAACCATTAACTACCCCCCCACCCGCTGATACTTTTGCTTCAATTACATTTCGGTTGCATCATTTTAGTTTCCGAGTTAACTGTTTTCTGGTATCTGATGAGTGCCGAGGTCTGAATTTTTGGCTGTACCTCACCAACTAATCATTTGAAGCCTGGGTTCCCCCCCCCTACTGATACTTATGCCTCATTTACCATTACCATTTACCATTAACATTCAGCCACTTAAACTTCTAGTTTTTTAAAGCGACGAATTTCTTTAAAAAGTTAACATGTATTTTGTATTATCATGGTCATACGTAGCAAAAACAAACATATGAAAGGAGATTTTGTTGGAAAAACTCATCACATTGAAATTTTAACCCCCCCTCCCAGCAATTGAATCATTTTAGTTTCTCGTGAAAATGTTAACAGTTTTCCGGTACCTGAGAGCTGAATTTTCTGCGGTGCCTCGGCTAGATAATCATCTAAAACCTGGGTTTCCAGTTAACCATTAACTCCCCCTCTCCGCTGATATTTTTGCGTCCGTCACGTTAATTTCCCATTTTCCAGAATTTTCCAGAAACTTCTATAGGCAAAATGTCACTTAGGTTTGTTCATAAATTTTACGACAAAAACATCAACTACCAAATTTAACTTCCCCCCCCCCTCAATAATTGAAATTTTGATTGCATTATTTTAGTTCCTCGTCGAAATCGCAACAATTGAGGTCTGAATTTTCATAATTAACTCCCCCCCCCCCCCCCGTTGATACTCATGTTTTACACTTTAATTTCCAGTTTTCCAGTTTGGAGTTTTCATAGTAATGTAACAGCCGAAATTTTATCTTCGCGTTATGTCATATTTCTAAATTTGAAAAGGTCCTCAACTTGCAAATTTACCCCCCCCCCAACAATCTCATTTTGATTGCATCATTTTAGCTTCCCGTTAAAGTGTTAACTATTTTCTGGTATCTGATAAGGTCTGAATTTTTGGCTGTACCTCAACCAACTAATCATCTGAAGTCTGGGTTTCGCCCCCCTCCCCCCATGGTACTTAACCACCCTTCAGTGGCGTTTGTTTTGGTGAATTTATTTAAAATTGAACATGTATTTTGTAACACTATGCTCATTTATAAGTTACTAGCTGGAAGGTCCGTCCACGGACGGGCAGTTCGCCAAGGTTGAAAACTAGAATGGTGTGCTACTCGATCCCAGGGGGTGGTGATTTTAACTTTTAAGTTGGTACTACCAACGACCAATCAGAATACGTTGCGTGTCCTAAAAAAATTACACGCTGGAGGCGGTGGCGTAGCGTGATGATCTTTTATGTTTGAAACTTTCAGATTAGGGATATTGACGTTTTAGGTTGGTATCCAGCAGTCTGGCGTAAATCAAACAAGAAAGTGGGAAACCGCGATTCTAATCCTGATTGCGCCGGATATGTGCTGCGATCTAAAATGTCAAAAATCGATCTGTGGACTGTAAGATCCATTCCAACCCGCATTAGGCCAGCGTGGAATGGTAAGGCCTAAATCTTCAACTTGACAAGGCGTATAATATCAAAAAAATGGATGTAAGTAAAACGCTAATAAAGAAGAAGAAGAAAGAGGTTGTGAATTAACGACTCTTGTCGTTAATTATGTTAATAGTCAAGAGCTACAGTAATGTTTTTCATTTTCTTCCACCTTTTTAAGGCTTCATCTGCTGTTCTGCAGGTACATTGTTTATTTATTCTTCTGTTCGTTTCTTCTTATTAAATTGCTAAGCTACCAGCAACACCGGTGTCTTATCTCCACAGTTAGTTGCTAGGCAACCATCGAAATATCGGAACTGTTTAAATGAATAGCCACTGTTCATATCAAAGAATAAGTAGTAAAGCTCCGAGCATGTTGCGTCCGTCAAAAACAAAACTGAAAGTTTTCTGTTTTTACTTGATTGAACGTTGAAAAATATGTTCAATACTAAAATAAAAAAACCAACTTACATCATAATCAGGAACAGAATAACATGATCTTGTCTACTGCGCAATTATATGACCTTCCCGATCTAAATTGGAAGGAATCCGAATTGTATGGTAACGAAAAATTAATGTGGAAAACTGCGAATGCGGGTGCTTGGGAGGATCACCAACTGGAAGTTTTCGATGCGAATCGACTTGGAAAAGCTGTTCGAAATGCTTATCATAAGCAGCTTTGGATTAGAAGTCTGCAGTTTCACATTTCGATTCAGTGTGCTTGGTCTCACAAAATCCTTCTTAGGAAGTCTTATTTCTGTGTTTTGCCGGTATTTCTGCTCAATTTCGGTTGTCGTTCTTCCAACAAATTACCGATTGGAAGTTTTTGACTTGGAAAAGTTTCTTTTCACATCAGACTCGAACGAATTGAAAACAGATGATTTCCTTGTACTGAAATCTTTTCGTGAACTTTCAGAAATCTGTTTTTTTGCTCAGTTTGAGATAAACAAAAGCGAATCGTGGCTTGTGAGGGACGCCTACACACTTGATTTTCTTGATCGTTCAGTTACCGTCTTCTTGCCAAGTCACGAGAAACAAAAGCGAATCGTTTGTTGTAAGCAACAGATAATAGGGGCTTTCGCAAATCTCCGCTTTAGATAGGGCACAGAAAAATGGTGGCCATAATGGTCAAGTGTTATTAGACCTCCCTTTTTGTTCCCACTACCCTTCGCCTACCCAATAAACACGCTAGGTACAAGAATTATTTATGACAATAACGTTAATCTTTGAATCAACATACACAAAGGACTAAGGACTGAGTAAACAAAATTAACCCCCTTCCATGTAATAAACGAACGGAAGCACTGAAAAGTGAGTTGTAGGAAAAACCATGCTAGGTACTTAGATATTTATTTTGAGTTACCGGCATCCGGGGGGAAGGGGGTTATGTAACGAAAGCATTCCGCAGAACAAATAACCACCTCACCTCCCAAGATCTTTTATTACTTAAAATAGGTAAACATTGCCTCGATTCTAATTTTTTGCCGTTTCAAAAACCGGTTCGCGAAGCTATTAATTAACTACCCAATATTTTTGTGCGATGATGTAATCGCTGGTGGTTGCGATCAAAACAAACGAACGCGTTGATAAAAAATCGACCAATAGAAAAGCGCACTACGACAACTGACGGTAAGTAGGGTACGGTCGGATGGTCCTCCTTCGAGCATCTGATTGATGTAAACAAAGAACGCACAACACCCCGAAAAACAAAAGATTTTGCCGCTAGTGCTATTTTTTTTTTTGAAAACTGAAATGTAAGAAAGGAGCACCCACCTGATTCGCAGTTTTCTGCTTCCTCTGGGATTCTTTCCACCATGGTTTGAAATGTATTTTGTTACTGGTAAACAAAGAATTTAAATTCTATTGGTAATTTTCTGGTTCGCACTGCGATTAAAATACGGCCACTGGTATAATTATTTTAGAGAAAAAAGAAAAAGGATATGTTGACTATACGCACAAACTTCCCATGTTGTTACAAACCCACTCTTACCGATGTTAAACTCCGACTGAAGGACTGAATTTAGCTCTCCTCGCATTCATGTTGTTCTAGGTGTGCGTAGTCACGTAGGCTAATGCGCAGGCGCAGAACAAAAATACTACGTGTACAATGAATATCGTATGACTCGGGTCGAGATTACGTGGTGATGACTGGGGAGAGGGGGTTGGAAGATCTACAGTGAGCGAAATGCAAAATCGAAATTCGTTGTCTCTCTTGGCACCACCGAATATTCTGGAAGTTCCGAGCCTTTGTTCAACTTATGATGGATATTGCATCAGTTTACCTAAATTCTGAGCGGTAATTTCACTAATGAGTAAGCTTAATCGAACCTAAATTATTACAACACTTTTCATTGTCAAGGACATGCGACGCACACGCGAACTTGGAATTATTTATCTTCTAAACAAGTTTTTTTCAAAAGGTGAAGAGCATTCTAGAAAACAAAAAAAACAAAATAACATCGACGTAAGTTTGGACCCTTTCGAAGCGCTTCGAGCAAGTGGGTAAATTTCTTTAGTAGCGCACCTGTCGGTCGGTACATAAATGAATACCTAATGAGGGTTATTATGTTTCTGTTTTCTTATTTCGACGTTCTTACATTTTTTTCGCGACGCATCTGCTACAGTTTCCGCACTTCCTGCTACCTTGCGTAATTCAAACCTTCAAATTATTTGATACTATTTTTCTCATTCTCAAGGCTAATCCTAATATAATACCGGTGTAGGAAGACGATGCAGGTTTAAATTTAAATTCCTTGTGAGATATGCGCTCTTTAATCCCTTAAACAGCTGCTACCGCATGTTTACGAAACAATCGGAAGCGAATCGAGGAGCGAAACCATTCCGCTGTAATATATCGAGCAGGTACTTGAAAATATCAGCGGGCGGTTTATGGAAAATTCGGACAACGTTGAATGAGTTGTCTAATATTGATTATCCTGAAGAATGAGAGAGATGGATACTACTTTGTTGAGTTAGTATGAATATTCCCCCCTCCCTCGTTAAATATTTATTCTTTCTTTCATTTTTGATGCGTCTCGATCATCCACTTATCCATAACTTCTATAAATATTGGCCGACTTAAATCTTTTGTGAACTTTCTTGAAAGCTAATCGATCAAGCAAAAAATTTATTTAATTAGTTTTTCTGTGTATGACGCACAGGTTTTGAGCAATCGCCTGCTCAAGTCTAAAAAATGTGATGATCTGTAAAGTTTCGTTTTTGATCTTTCGACAACTTTAAATTCTATTTTAATTTTAGTATAAAAATTGATTTTTCTGTACAGGATGCACAGTTTTCGAGTTACGGTGATAATATTATATTTTTCGTATGGTATTAACTCGAAAACCGTGCATTTAAGAGAAAAATTTTCTACGCGTTTCTGGAGCATTTGCCTCAAAAACCTAAATAAATCATTGTTGCTGGAGTTCGTCCCGAAAACAAAGATAAACTTGGCACTGATGTGACTAGGGGACTAGAGAAAACAAAAATTGCGTAAATAATCTGATAAAATTAAGTATCTCGCCAACCTGGAGGGTACTCCGTACCCCCCAGACCCCCCGGTTCCAAATCCTTCATATTTACATCCGGCATCTTATAGAAAGGGACCGTAATACCACAAAATAAAAATAGTACCGTAGAATGGGGTGAATCGGACCACTGGGGTGAAATTTTAATCTCCCCCCCCCCAGGATTTTCACATAGATCCGTTTCACCCCAGGGTCCAATTCACCCCATTCTACGGTAGCAAAGTATTTCTCTATAGTCTGTTT
Source organism: Rhagonycha lutea (assembly GCA_958510855.1). Lineage (NCBI taxonomy): Eukaryota > Metazoa > Arthropoda > Insecta > Coleoptera > Cantharidae > Rhagonycha > Rhagonycha lutea. The sequence continues at coordinate 31,951,548 of OY294041.1, forward strand.
TTTTAAGAAACGAGTAAAAAATTTCTATTCCACGTGGATAACTTGAATGTTAACCAATTAAATTGGTTGAAATTAAATATCAAGCAAGGTTAAACCCTATTCAAGGTTGAAATTAAATTTCAAGCAATTTCATTGGTTAACATTCAAGTTATCCACGCGGAATAGAAATGTTTTACTCGTTTCTTAAAAAAAACAGACTATAGCATTCATGAATTAATCCCATTTAAAATGAGAAATCTCGTTAATCCATTCATGCGTGTCGTTAGGCATCAAATGAAATACTATTTGAACTTATTTATATATAGATCACGTGACATTGCCTACCCACCAAGCTCATATGAACGTGTCGATTATACCTTGAAGGATTACACAGCATCCATTCAGGTGAGCTTGGTGAAATTTAATATGAGCTTACAGTTTTTGAATTGTTTGCATCCTTCGGGACAAGCACGAGAACGTAGCCCAAGAAGATATTAAATTTATTAATTTAAACTTAACAGAATTTGATAGTTAACATTAAAATGAAGAGTTTAAGGTGAAGATTAATCCCAAATATCGATTAGTTTGGCCAAAAATCAATTTCTGCTCGAAAATAAACCTTATAGGTGCATTGTGTTGACGGTACGTGCACTGGGCGCGGAGAGTGGGAACCGGCCACATCTGACAAGGGGAAGGCGCGATATTCGGGAAACAGATTTTTTTTATATTAATCGTACATAAACATTAGTACCCCGACTTTATTTTGTGAAAGTAGTAAATCGCAAAATTCAGCCATTTTCGAGAAAAAAGCGTTTCAAGTAAAAGGTCGATCGAATCCCGACAGAACCAATTTTTTTTTCTTTTTTTTTTAATTTTGTTTGCTTTGTTTTGATACATACTACACTACATATAAAGATAAAATACACATAATTAATTTTAGATATATTTTACTATGCGATAGAGAGATTTTTATGAATGAACGAAGTATGTTTGAAATTAGCATATTAAAAAAGTTTTGCAGCATAAAATAGAAAAAAAATTAATAACGTGTATTTTATTTTTGAATGTAGTGTAGTATGTACCAAAAAAAAATTTTAAAAATTAAAAAAAAAGAACTTGCAAGAAATAGCTAATAAGGGATTTGAACCTGCTCTAGTCGCTTCGTTGTTCTCAATCCTCTGTTCCTAACCACCTCGGCCAACTCGGTTATTGCATATTTTGTTATTTTGCAAGATATATAAGTAGCACTTTTTATCTTGTAATATGCTTGTAATATACTGAACTTCACACACTCCTTTTTCGACAATGGCTGAATTTTGCTATTTACTACTTTCACAAAATAAAGTCGGGGTACTGATGTTTAAGTACGATTAATATAAAAAAATCTGTTTCCCGAATATCGCGCCTTCCCCTTGTAAGATGTTTACTCGATGCCTCGGCACCGTCCTACATCAGTCTCTTCAAGATCACCACTGTTTAGGGGTATTTTTGACTTAAATTTACCAAATAAAAAAGAGAGATCTATCCCCTTCCCAGTAGCATACTTTGCCGAGTAGGACCGGTCTAGGAGATATCTTTATAATTAGTACAGCATTAGTCAAAACGGCTCGGAGCTGAGGGGACCGTAGTGGAGGGCACGCAGAGTCGATTTTGACAACGCAACCACGGCAAATCTCGAATTCATCATCGTTAAATCAATTTAAACCATTTAAACTTGTTAAACTGCGAGGTGGGCGGAGCTTATCTTATAGCGGCAGCCAATACTATGTCGTGGATAGCCAGTTCATGTAAAGTTTTGGTTTCTTTGAAAATATAAGCCCTATTTGCAACGATCCTCAAAATTTTTGTTTTAGTATTGATTTTTGGACCAATTACAATCATCCTGTCATCTGCAAATTTTTAAATTCGTGCGTTATTTTCTCGTGCTGTCCCTGCATTATTCTTAGGTTTAAAAAAACCGTTAGAAAAACTAACTTTTATGGATTGAAAAATTGATTTATAACTAATCAAACTTAAACAATCACACAGCAAAATAACCAATGGCGCTGCTTATATTATAATCAAGTGTGCGATTACGTAACACCAAAGTTCCGTGGCAAGAACTGTAGAATTAACCATTATTATTAATTCGATAATGTCAGTTCCATTCCTTATGATTAAATTTTCAACATTTTGCTCAATAACTTTTCAATCCTGTTTCATATTACGACTGACAAGTTGCAGCTTGCTCGGAGATTAGCCGGAAGCGGAATACCGTTAGAAACACTGACATTTCAGTCACTCTACAAATTTAAACCTAAGTATTTCAATTTTTCTAAACCTTTTCGAAAGTTAAATAATCCAGCTAAGAAATATTTTATTATTCTTTCTTCTCAGACGCAAAGTTTTTGAATAATTACTTGTCAAAGTTTAAAAAGTGTGATAATCTATTAAGTTTCCACCTCCTGGTAGGAAATTTATGACAAATTATTCACTTTTTTATTTAGCTTTAGATTTTGATTTAGATTTTGTACTACCAAAAAAATTAGTTTGTATATTATTTTTCTAAAGCACACAGTTCCCGAGAAGGGGAAAAATTTAGTGCAAAACTCAGTTTTTGCCCTTCTTCAGCTACTTGGGTACGAAATATCGCAATCGAATCCAAATCGAGGAAAATATCTTTCAGTTTAAAATTGGAGCATTAAAATTATAGGAAAATTTTAAAAATTAGAAGGACTTGCAAGAAATGCACACTTCCGGAACTTGCTGGCGTCACAAATTTTACAATTGGCTTCGTTATTGCATCAGCTTACCCCTATATTGTTTAGGTCTTGCAAAGTAGGTGCTTGCTGACGCATAAAATTTTGAAATTTTGCAATTTTGTTACCAAAACACACATTTCGTGTTTGAAATTCTAGATAACTTTGAAAAATGTTGTCCACAGCGGACTTCGATCCCTTATTTTAAAAGGTTTTTAAAAAACGTACAGCCTGGTCGTTTCACTTTGCCACAATTAGAATAGACTCGATGAATTGAAGCGGAAACGACGTTGTACCTAAGCATGAAGGGTAAATTTTTAAATTATGCTTGTATTTTTCCACGTCAATCCAAAGGGTTAATTTGTTAAGGGCGTTGAAGCCGCCCGTTGTCCAAGGTCTACATGGAAACCCCTGACGATCTCGTATTCGTTCTATATTAGCCAGGTGAGGATTTACGTAAGCCTGCCTAACGACCACACGGTGTCCCCTGATTACCATAAAACGACAAAAATTGCCAAAATCCGGAAGTTACGTAGGAAGCGCGTCCGGAAAATAGCGCACTAATTTTCTTTGGATTTTAATTTTAGATTTTCGTATAACGGTGATGTCAACGGCAACGATAGGAAAAACTAATTCATATATTTTCTGCGAAAAACAAAAACGACGTATTTGTTGGCAAAAACCGCGCAATTCATAATATTTAAATAATCGTGCCAATTTTTTCTAATTGTTGAAATTTATCAGTTGGACTTTTAATTTCCGTTTACTTTCTAATGAGTGACATGAATGTACAGGGTGTTGCAGTCTAAACTTGAATAAAGGCTGTGTGACACTGGACAAAGTTTAGTCAACCAATAGTGAACGATTTCTTGGATACTAACGTATTCTAATACGCTTAGAAGCCCAACTTTTGAAGTTTTGAATTTTCAAGAGCCGTTGAATTACATTTCTAGTCTGATATGGATAATTTCTATTGGTGATTCACCTGCTGTCATATTATTTTGTCCGTCAGATTCGATCTGCTAAGTTTGAATGATGCTTTTCTAATACTTTTTAAGATTCTCCGCGTTGCTAGGTCATTTGAATACGCGAGCTGATTTACTTTAATTGGGTTCGATTACGATAACCTGGCACCGAAGACATTATATTTGTTTACAAAAACTTGACCGGTTCTGATAGATAACTTTAAAATGAAGCGTTTCAAGTTAGTGAGGATGAACGTCAAATTAATATCGATTTTTCTCGTTGTATTGCCCCGGTTGCTACATTCTGTTGACGATAAGTGCGCTTGATATTTAACCAGACCCAGCAATTCCAAGAATTTGATCGCACTAGACTCCCACGTATGACGTCACCAACTGCTGTCAAACAAGATTTGCTCATTGGAAACTTCCATGTCACCTCCATTCTGTAAATGCGCCACAGCACTGACCGGGGGAGGGGTATGGAATACCCTGCAGCAAAGGAAGCAATGAGATTACTTTTCAAAATGATAAACGCAAATTTAATTCTTGTAGAAACATCTTTCTCTTACTTTTGGCTGGAGGGTATTCCATACCCCCCAGACCCCCCGATTTTTTACTTTTAACAAGTACCCACCAGGTCAGGTGAAGATTTCTTCAGGAACATAAACTACAAAATTGAGAAAGACTTAAATTTAATTCTTGAAAAACTCTCTCTTTCTTACTTGTGGCTGGAGGATATTCCATACCCCCAGACCCCCCGGTTTTCCGACTATTTAATTTTAAAAAGTACCCACCAGGTCAGGTGAAGATTTTTCAAGAACATAAACTACAAAATTCTTAATTTTACTTCATTTTTAAGTATTTTTTCTAGTTTTAGGGTGGCTGAGCCTTCTGAATCCCCCGAAAGTGAAGAAACCGGGGGGTCTGGGGGGTATGGAATACCCCCCAGCGCAACAAAGTAATGAGATGAAGTTTCAAAATTGATGAAGACTTAAATTTAATTCTTAAAACCATCTTTTTCTAACTTGCGGCTGGAGGGTATTTTTAAAAATAACCCACCAGGTCAGGTGAAGATTTCTTCAGAGACATAATATACAAAATTCTTAATTTTTTTACCTCAATTTTAAGTAGTTTTTCTATTTTTAGGGTGGCTAAGCCCTCTGAATCCCCTGAAATGTAAAGAAACCGGGGGGTGTGGGGCGTATGGAATGAATGGGTACACAATGAAGTAAAGAGATTACTAGTTTTTTGATTATTTTAAAATAAAAACGAATTTAATCATGAAGTTATTTCATAATAATCTAAGCAAAAAGATGCTTTTTCAAGAATTAAATTTCTGCCTTTATCAATTTTGAAAAATCATCTTATTACATCCTTGTGCTGAGGACACCCCAGACCCTCCGGTTTCACACGCATTTTTTTACATTTTAGGGCATCTGGACTCCAGAGGGAGCTTAGTCATCTTACAAAATAGAAAAACCCCTATAAAATAAGATAAAATTAAATATTATGTAGTTACGTTCCTCAAAATACTTTTCCTGGCCTGGAGGTGAATTTTAAAAGCAAACAATCGGAAAACCGGGGTGTCTATCGGGAGGGGGGATATGGAATACCCCCAGCAAGAAAATGTTTTCTCAAAAACTAAATTTGCATTTTTATCAATTTTGAAAGGTTATCTAATTTCTTCCTTGTGCTGATGGAATACCCCCCAGACCCCCCGGTACTTGCGTCTAGCCATAGGGAAATATACCAAAAATCCACTTGCGCGCGCATAATTGTAAATGTTGGTGTTACTGATCATACTGATAAAGTTTTTCAAAGTGTCAACCTAAGTGTCAACTGGTGTCATAATCATAACCAAATTTTTTGTTAAATATTTTTGTGAAATAATTTGTTAAAAAATTAATGCTAATATTAATTCCACTAATCGAGGAATCTCACCATAAACAAAATTTATTTGTTTTGAGGTAAGTATACCCTTTTAACGCGTAAATCGACTTGTCCATTTTTCGTTTAACGCGTTCTAATAACACAAATATTTTACACCATAACTTTTTTAAATATATATATTTTAGGGCAAAATGAATAGTTCTTCGAAATTTTAAAACTATTCAGTCCCCTACTAAAATGGGTGTAATAAAAAATATGATGAATAGATTGTCTCCCACTTTGGCCGCTATGGACATTTCAAAGCTTGGAAATTTTCCAAGTACTTCTTCAAATGTGCCTCACAATAAATTAATAACTGTTCAAAGGCGACTACATTCGACAAAAAAGAAGTCTGCAAAGAATGTCAAGGTTCTAGAGAAGCATACTCCAGAAGAAGCCATTAATATAGCTAATTCGTTATTGTTAGAATGTAGTAAATTGTAATAAATTGTATTAATTCATTTTTGTTTCCTTACTAGAATTTTTATGTGCTACATCTTATATAACTCTAATTTTTAAGGTTTGCAATAAAATAAATACAATAAATAAATTGTTTTTATAGCACGAAACCCAGTTTTAGCAAATCACAGTGGCGAGAAACCGTGTACGCGTGACAATTATGTTTAACACTTTTTTTAAATAAAATAGGAGTAGAATTTAAAGCCAAGTAAGATTCTGTAGCTTTACCCACACAAACACCGTATGTTTGATCAAGTTTAAATATATACGTTAATTCTTATTCTTAAAACTTTTATGTCATAAACATAAATGGTTTTTCGCCAGAGAGCTAGCAACCAATTAAATTTTAAAAAGGTTTGCTTTAACATATAATTATATGACAATTAACAAAATTTGAATTATCTACAAAATTAATATCAGTTAAAAAAAAATTAAATTGGGTTATGTCCGAAAAGTTGACACTTGAAAATCTTTGATACTTAGAACAACTTTTAATAATGCGCGCGCAAGTGGATTTTTGGTATATTTCCCTATGGCTAGACGCAAGTCCCGGTTTCTTCACATTTTATGGGGTTCGACATCAGACCTAGCCACTTTAGACTAGAAAGTCAAAGGTCACTTTTTAAAATAGAATTTGTGCTTCATTATTTATTTGTTGTTGAATAAAAAATGTGTTTATTTTGATGGTTTATGTTTTTAATTGAAAAAAATAAATATTTAACATTTAAAAAAATCTTTGGTTCGAACTGGGGGTAGCGTAAATTAAACCACGTGTTACAGGGGCTATCTACTCTCATTACAGCTCTGTTGTACAAGTATCATGGATCATGGGCGGGAAGTGCCCAGCCAACTTTTTTGAGGGTGGAATTTGCCAACTTAATTAATTCAAAATTGCCAACTTTTTATAACTGTCTATTTTTGCTATTGTCGGTTTAGCGGTTTTTGCCAACTTGACAAAATTTTGAGTGATTTGACCCAGTTTTTTGTGGTTATGCCAACTTTTTTCCAATTTTATAAATTATTGGGGGAAGCTCCCCCTCGTCCCTCCTTGGGTACGTCCCTGATCATGGGGATACTACAAAATTCTTAATTTTACCTCTATTTTAAGCATTTTTTTCTATTTTTAGGGTAGCTAAGCCCGCTGGATCCCCTGAAATGTAAATAAACCGGGGGGTCTGGGGGGGATTCCATGTCAAAACGTCGAAAACAAAAACGTCGAAGTCAAAACGTCGAAAACAATAACGTCGAAAAACAATAACGTCGAAAACAAAAATTTCGAAACATTATTAATTATATCTGGTGGTACAATTAAAGTATATGATTGGCTAATATACTTAGTGCTATCTATTACGTAATTATTTAAATAGTATATTATACACCGAGGGAGTAAAGTGCTACTTTTCGTCATGAGGGTAAAGGTTTTTTACACGAGGCGCAGCCGAGTGGAAAAATTATCCGAAGGACGAAAAGTCACTTTAATCCCGAGCGCGAATATACTATTTTTTGCCTTTCCGAAAGCCGAAAGAAAGAAAAAAATTCAAAACAAATATTTGTTAGAATAAGCGAGGATTACCAAACCATATAGCCTAAAGCCAGACCTGTACATGGCATTAATGATGTACCAACTTAAGTTGGTGGTATTTACTTTTCCTCCCGCTGATTTACTTCCCCCCCCTCCTAAGAAAAGTGGCACTTTGCTCCCGCAAAACTGGGAGTAAAGTGGTCACTTTACTCCCGGAAAGGCAAAATAGTATATTATACACCAAGGGAGTAAAGTGCCACTTTTCGTCATGAGGGTAAAGGTTTTTTACACGAGGCGCAGCCGAGGGTAAAAATTACCCGAAGGACGAAAAGTCACTTTACTCCCGAGCGCGAATATACTATTTTTTGCCTTTCCGAAAGCCAATTACGAAATTCAAAGCAAATATTTGTTCGAATAAGCGAGAATTACCAACCATACAGTCTAAAGCCAGACAAAGTGTTGATTGAGTAATTCAACTTAAGTTGGAATACCAACTTAAGTTGGTGGTAATTAGCTAAGCTAAAGTATGCCCCATAAGTCAGATTCAGATTGAAAGGAAAGAAAGAAAAGTGAAAAGTGAGTGTGAAAAGATCGTAAATTAAAATTTAAAATGAGTTCTAATATTGAAATAGCTGAAGCAGCTAAGTTGGCTTGTGTGGAAGCATTACCTTCAAAGTCGAGGAAGTTATATGAAAAACAATACGATGATTTTGTGAAGTGGTGTGGCAAAAAAAACGTGGCGGACTGCTACACGGAAGATGTTTTTTTGGCTTTCTTCTACGAAAAAGCAAAAATTGTAAAGGCGTCCACCATGTGGTCTCATTATTCAATGATAAAGGCGATGATGAAAGTACATCACGATATTGATATTGGCGGTTATCACAAATTAACGGGTTTCCTAAAAAGGAAGAACGTCGGGTACGTTCCGAAGAAATCGCGTGTACTTTCTTCGGACCATGTGGCAAATTTTTTAAGGGTGGCACCGTCCGAGCAATATTTGGTGGCTAAAGTAAGTAATTTTTTAACTAAAAATTGTACTATTATGAATGACGTTTTTTTTTCAAACCAGTTTCAAACCAGCAACAAAATCTAACAACTTCGGTGGATTTTAATCGGTTGTTTCAAATTAATTCTTGCTCAAATTTTAATATAACTGTTAATTTAAATGGTGGTAATAAAAATTTGTAAGTCTTTTTACTTCCCCCCCCCTGTTTTACTTTTCCTCCCGCTGTTTTACTTTTCCTCCCGCTGTTTTACTTTTCCTCCCGCTATTTTACTTTTCCTCCCGCTAATTTACTTTCCCCCCCCCTCCTAAGAAAAGTGGCACTTTGCTCCCGCAAAACTGGGAGTAAAGTGACCACTTTACTCCCGGAAAGGCAAAAAAAGTTTTATTAACCTTTAAGTAGTGCCGTGAATCTTTCCTACATGCATTTCAAATGGGAACTTTGCCTCACAGACGCCCACGTCACCACTTAAAGGTTAAATAAAATATTAATACAAGATTTTATTAGCTGTTTTGGAATTGAAAGTTGTATGCGATACCAGTCAGATAGTTATCCAGACTAGGCTTTAGGCTGTATATTTTTTGGTAATTCTCGCTTATTCTAACATGTATTTTAAAATTTGTATTTGAAATACATTTTACCCACCCCTGTGTGTAACGAATCAATCGATTGATATGTCAACTATTAATATAGTTACATAAACATAAATTAGTAATACATAGGTAACACTAAATATTTAATATTTTTTGCCTTTCCGGGAGTAAAGTGTTCACTTTACTCCCAGTTTTGCGGGAGCAAAGTGCCACTTTTCTTAGGAGGGGGGGAAAGTAAATTAGCGGGAGGAAAAGTAAAATAGCGGGAGGAAAAGTAAAACAGCGGGAGGAAAAGTAAAAACCACCAACTTAAGTTGGTACTTCATTAATGCCATGTACAGATCTGGCTTTAGGCTATATGGTTTGGTAATTCTCGCTTATTCTAACAAATATTTGTTTTGAATTTTTTTCTTTCTTTCGGCTTTCGGAAAGGCAAAAAATAGTATATTCGCGCTCGGGATTAAAGTGACTTTTCTCCCTCGGTGTATAATATACTATTATCATTTTTTATCGTTTTCATTTTCGAGGTTTTTGTTTTCGACGTTTTAGACTTTCGACGTTTTTGATTTCGTCGTTTTTGGTTTTCGACGTTATTGATTTTCGACGTTATTGTTTTCGACGTTTTTGACTTTCGACGTTTTTGTTTTCGACGTTTTGACTTCGACGTTTTTGCTTTCGACGTTTTTTTTTTGACGTTTTGACGTGCTACCGTCTGGGGGGTATGGAATACCCTCCAGCATAAGGAAATAAAGAGGTGACTATTCAAAATTGATAAAGATTCATATTAATTCTTGTAGAAACATCCTTTTCTTACTTGTGGCTGAAGGGTATTCCATACCCCCCAGACCCCCCGGTTTCTTTACATTTCAGAGGATTTGGTGGACTTAACTACCCTAAAAAATAAAAAAAATACTTAATAAAAATGAGGTAACATTAAGAAATTTGTAGTTTATGTTCTTGAAAAATCTTCACCTGACCACCTGGTGGGTACTTTTTAAAATTAAATAGTCGGAAAACCGGGAGGGGTCTGGGGGTATGGAATACCCTCCAGCCACAAGTTAGAAAGAGAGAGTTTTTCAAGAATTAAATTTAAGTCTTTCTCAATTTTGTAGTTTATGTTCCTGAAGAAATCTTCACCTGACCTGGTGGGTACTTGTTAAAAGTAAACAATCGGAAAATCGGGGGGGGGGGGGGTATGGAATACCCTCCAGCCAAAAGTATGAGAAATATGTTTCTACAAGAATTAAATTTGCGTCTATCAATTTTGAAAAGTAATACCATTGCTTCCTTAGCTGCAGGGTATTCCATACCCCCCCCCCGCAGAGCCCTTGTTTCATGCACGTTTCTTCACATTTTAGGGGTATTGGCGGTTTATGTATAATAAGTTTGTAAATTTTTGTTACTGTCTATTTTTGCTATTGTCGGTTTAGCGGTTTTTGCCAACTTGACAAAATTTGAGTGATTTGACCCAATTTTTTGTGGTTATGCCAACTTTTTTCCAATTTTCTAAATTATTGGGTTATCGCATCCCCCCTTGGGTACGTCCCTGATCATGGAGATACTACAAAATTCTTAATTTTACCTCAATTTTAAGCATTTTTTCTATTTTTAAGGTAGCTAAGCCCGCTGGATCCTCTGAAATGTATAGAAACCGGGGGGTCTGGGGGTATGGAATACCCCCCAGCACAAGTAAGTAAAGAGATGACTTATGCAAATTGATAAAGACTCAAATTTAATTTTTGAAAACCCATCATTTTCTTACTTGCGACTGGTGGGTATTCCTTACCCCCCAGACCCGCCGGTTTTCAGACTGTTTACTTTTAAATGTACCCACCAGGTCAGGTGAAGAGTTTTCAAGAACTTAAACTATGTAATATTGAATTATATCTCAGTTTTTAAGTGTTTTTTCTATAATTTAGGATGGCTAAGCCCCGTAGCTTATTTTGCATCTCAAATATGTGCTCCCGTAGCATGCGCCACCTTCACCACGCCCTAGTTGAGGTTCTGGATATTTTTACCAAGTGAGCGGGCTTGAGTATCTCAGTTTTAGTCTCACAATATCTTAAAGGTTTGATACATTATGTGATTAATTAGATTTACTAAACGAAATTTGGATACTGCACCTTCTATATTATAAAGTAGGGGTGGTCAGTGGCTACAGCAATGGTAACATCAGGAAATACCCTACCCGCATATTATTTTTACGGTTTTTGGCCCTATTTAGCCCCAATTTGGAATGATCCGCAAATTTGTATGTTTATATTTGATATTTACACCCTCACCCACCATAATTTGAATAGAACATTTTTAAAATCAGGCACCAGGTTATCGTACTCGCACCGTCTAATCTTGATATACTATGTAGTATATTTGCATTTTCTATTTGATTTTTGAATTAAAATACGTCATCCCAACTTTTACGAGTTATCTACCGCCCGGTTATTTTTACAATTAATCACCTGAATGAGGAATTCAAGAGATTCCTGCTTTCGACGCTGGAAATAAATGCTGGCCGTCCTTAATAACAGAAACATATGGAGCAAGTTTGAACCCATGTTGGAAAAATTCATTCATTAGCAAGAATTTATACTTGCATATTATTTATGTCTATAAGCGCCCCCGTAAACATAAAAAAATGCTTTATTTTCTTTACAATAAATATTATAAATTAACAATACACAATACGCGAAAGTAAGATATGAGCATAGACAAAAAAATACAATAGATAATAAATTATTATTATATGTATATTATAATGTTGTTATTTAATTCGTAGGTACATTATTGTTCTCAGTTCTATAAAAAAACTTCTAATATTGTTGTACTAGGGGGGGGGGGCGAAGCCCCCACATGCCTATTGTACATTTGAAAGGGTTTGAGCATCCGCAATGGTTGATTTGACAATAAAAAGTGAAGAGATCACATTTTTAGAGGAAAGAGTAACAAAAAAAAACATTTACGAGATAAAATTAGCGTTAGGTGTAATTAACTTATTCGATCATTTTGCATAATATTGTTCAAGCGGTTAGTAGCAACTAAAAATGATTGAAAAGGTTGTTTATACTTTTCTATATATCATTAGAGCAAATTTAAACAACTTCAATTTTTTACAACCTCTATAATAATACCCGTTTGTGTGACGTAATTTTTGATTTTAATTTATAACGGTATTTTGATGGAAATCCATGGAGATTGCGATTCCTATTCATCACGAACTTAACATACAGGGTGTTGCAATTAAATCGGCAGAAATTTTCGACCGGTTCGACACCCAAAATCAATCATGTTAATTCTGAACGATACGGTACGTGGATTTATATGCCTACACTATAGCCTACTTAAAATGTTTTTTATCCAACCCATAAACCGGTTAAAAAATAAGATTTCTCCGCATAAATCAAGCCCAAAAAAAATTAGATTAATCATGCGGGCTTCTTTCATTGAGTTGTATAAAAATCGTAATGCAGATTAAGTTTTTCTACAGTTTACGTTAATGTAGGTCAAATAATTATAGCACAACAATAAAACACGATTAAGCACCTACGAGGGGGATTCAAGGTAAACTTCTCACCTATACTTTGTAAGCAGCACAATAAATTTTACTTTCAGAAATTGTAGAAAAATTTGAGAATCAAACTATTCAAACTTTCTAAATAGAGAGTTTGATTGGCATACATCAAAGTGCGGTTACACCGCAAACTTCTAGCAAAAATTTTCTTTTTTGATAGCGGGAGGGGAGGGCAATGATTAAAAACATTTCAAATTACGTGTTGCGAGATTGCAGTTAGTTATCGACGATAAACAATGGCGTATCTCGACTTTCAAAATGTAGTGTTTACAAAAATGAATTCCGAAATATTGATAACTTACAAAGGTTTTCATTAGCACTGCGTACTTAAAATTGAGCGATTTAACTTATTGTAAAATTAAATTTATCGGAAATGTTTTGAAAATAATTTGTGAACTGATATGTACCTACGCAGCTACTTAAGATAATACATTAATTTATCGGTTAAATTTTGCAAACAGATTTTGCAATATTGTTTCATCTTCAGGCACTCACCCGGCTCAAATTGTCAGGGTAACGACCTCATCGGTTTGCTCCTCGTATATTTACTGATGTGACCTTTGGTAATCTTAGTGTACACAAATTTTACATTGTTTAATTGTCCTAATTAAGTGACGAAATTGATGCAATTGTTGCGTTGCTGCAATATCATTAATTAGCATAATTCAAACTCACGGAAAATAATTAGGGACGCGTCGGCTGACTTCACAAAAACAATTTTTTACAGTTTTAATTTAGGAAAATTATCGTATGCACATTAATTAAGCGTAGCGTGACTGGATAATACTTCTGTGAATATGAAATACAAAGTATAGCCATTTCAGATTTCAAGCGTTTGCGATAATTAAAAGTTGCATTTTGTCTAATGGAAATGTGAAATGCGTTGTGCAGGTCAGTTAACCATAAAAGATAAACATAAATAACCACTTAAATTATTATGAAATAATGTAAACAAAGATTTAATCGATTTTTGCTAAGTCTGTGCAACCAAGTTCCTGTCTGACCGGAATCAATTAGTACACACCAGGCCAACCTTTCCTAATAAAATCCAGCCGTATAAAAACGAGCGAAGGGTTAAAAAATTAAAATCAATTAAAGAGAGCGGCTTGCGAAGCAGTATTTAGTAAAAATTGTTTAACTGCGCCCATTTAATAACAAAAAGTTTGTAATATCCACTATAAGCAATCGATGAAGTGGAAGAAGGAAACCGATACAATATTATAGATTATAGCAGTCCATTGCGGCGGCAATAAAAAATAAAAGCAAGTCTATCATTTTCTAATTTATTGTTAATTAAAGTGTTCGAAGATAAATAATAACACCATCAGTTTAACGCTTCAGTAATTTCTTGCACACACACGAGTGGTTGAACGAAATAAAATAGGTGATCCATCATAACCGAATCAAGTTAAAATCTCAAAACTAAAAATTATGCCTCAGGAGAAGGCCCAAGGCTGTGATGCAACGCCGCTTCCAACGGAAGCCATTAAACGACGGGTTCCACTTGGGTACCCTCAGACATGACGGGGATCAAGTCGGCTTGTTTGGAACTTTCCACAAATAGAATAAGTTGCAAGGTCACCAGAGAAAGAAATGCCAGAAAACATACTCAAGAATCGTTGGAAAGTGGAACAATGCAAAAATATAAAATGATCAGTAGAAGGGCCAAATAAAGGTCCAAATAATGATTAGAATACCTCAAGTGCAGTGGCGAAACTATCGGTGTTCCATGTGTTCCGTAGAACACGACCTGGAACCTCCATGGCCTGCAGTTAACAACAAAAATTAGAAGGAAAGAATAAAATTGTTAGTATTTTTATTGCATTTAATTAACTCGAAATTTTTCATCCTTTCGGTATGCCAAATATTTGGGATTACTCAGGTGCGTAGCTAGGGGGAGCTTAGTTTCTATTCTATAAAATGGAGAAAACATTTAAAAAATGTGATAAAATTAAGTAGATGTGAGAGGTTATTCTATTGTTGGGGGGGGGGGTAAGTAGTATATGTGACAAGTTATAACCCGGGGGTCTGGGCGTATGAAATACCTTCCAGTCAGGCCCGTAGCCAGGGGGAGCACTTGGGGGCACGTGCCCCCCCCCGAAATGTTGAAAAGACAAAGAAAATGGAAGGGGAACAACCGAAAATTTTACATTTTACAAAAGGTTTTTTACAAGTGCCCCCCCCCCCCCCCAATGAAATCCTGGCTACGGGACTGCTTTCAGTCGTAATTAAGCAACAGGACTACTTTCAATCAAATACTTGAATTTAAAATTGTTACAAATCCGTAATTTTATCTAAATTTGTTTCGATAGAAATGGGGGGAATACTTCCCAGCTGGAAGTAAGCAGCAAGATGACTTTGAAACGTAGACGTAAAAAATTTACCTCAGGAACTTAGGGTCATGGACATGACATTACTTTGTTAAGAATTTTAAAAAGTCCTCTTACGTTCTTACATCTGGGGGGCATTTCATTTCATACCCCCCAGACCCCCCGATGTTACTTATATTAGATGAGATAAGATCTACTTACGTAGATAAGAAGTTTAGTTAGAACATGGGATAAACATTTAAAAATTAAATTTAGGTTACCTTTTAAAAAAAATATCGCAGAAACCGGGGGGTCTGGGGGTATGGAATATCCCTCAGATTTAAGCAAACAAATTTAGGTTGTTATCAATTTTGAAAAGTCCCTTGTAGCTGGGGGAATACCCCCAGACCCTCCGGTGTTTCTTACATTTCTTCATATTTTGCACACGTCATTCTACAAAAAGGGGCTATAACCTTACTAAGGGTTACTTCCTTTAATTAAGTGATTAATTTTAATCACATTAAATTGAGACAACCGGTTTACTGAGTTATTAAAAAATTGTATAACTTCCTCGCGGCACTGGAGGGTATTCCATACCCCCCAGACCCCCCGGTCACAATACCACAGCGATTTAATATAATCGATTACAATTCTGTGTTGATCTTCATGACTGGGGAATTTGGGGGGTATGGTGATGAAGAACATGGTTAAGAATAGAGATAATATACCAGTTCTAAGTATCTGTTCGTAACGCAATTCTGATTGATCGAGGTTAAAAGTGTTCTGCCCTAATTGGGGAGTTCACATATGCCCGGTCACGAAGATCAACACAGAATTGCCATCGGTTATATTAAATAGCTGTGGTATTAAGACCGGGGGGTATGGGGGGTATCTCTAGGAATACCCTCCAGTGCCAGGAGGAAGTTATATAATTTTTTAATATAGGTACTCAGTAAACGTTTTAATTATCTCTTCATAAAAATTATCTAAATATTGGGCGAGTGCAATCATGATTAAGAGCAACCGGTTTATATTCAAAAGTTGTATGACTTCCTTCGGGTACTGGGGGGTATTCCCCCAGACCCCCGGTCTTAATACCACAGCAATTTAATATAATCGATGACAATTTTTTGTTGATCTTCGTCACAGGGCATATATAAACTCCCCTAATTAGGGCAGAATGAAATGTCAAATATTTAATTTCACCAACTTTAGTATCTTTTGTAAAATTTTTCATATGCTTCATTGTTAATATAAAACATAATTCTGATATTGCTAATGGTTAGAGAGATATAATATAAGCAGAAACCTAAATCAAAGCGCCATTTTTCTAAAATGGCTGCTCGTGATGGGACGAGTGTCTCGCGACAGTAATAACCTGGCTGTGACTGTGGCGCCATCTGTGGTGCGGTGATGTAACTCTAGAACTCTTAGCAGTGAGGTTTGCGAAGTTGGGTTATGTAAACTTGCATCTAGGGAGAAGAATTTTATATTTGAATCCCGAATCCAAGTATGCGCATTTGTTTTTGTTGTGTACTTAGAAATAGGCACAGATTTATTTATCTGCGGAAATATGAATACCAAATTAGTTTTTGACAGAGACAGGAAAAGTTGTATTATTTCTTCCTTGGAGCTGGGGGAATACCCCAGACCCTCCGGTAATTTTTTTACATTTCTTCACATTTTGCACACGTAATTCTACAAAAAAGGGGCTATTGCCTTACCAAGGGTACTTCCTTGAATTTCTTTAATTAAATCCAAAATTCAATATTAAAATGTCAGGTATGAATTTCCAAACTGATCGACAGTTGCTTCTCATATAGGACGCTCGCACAATATCCAATACATTATTTGTTTGTGATTAGTTCATTTTGTCCGAGAACAGAAGGGCGTGTTGACCACTCGTGTCTAGAGACAGTATATTTTGTTTTTGATCCTGAATCCTTACGCATGCGCATTTGTTTCTTTTTTGTACTTAAGAAAATCAAATGTAATTTTGACATCTGTCAAATTTCGTCAAAGTACGTTTATTATTAAATTATTTCCTTCTATAATAATAGACCGTAAACGGTAATACTACCTACTAATTGTTTAGTAGTTTCAGTGTAAAATTTGTGATTACAAATGTAAATAAAAGGACAATTATTAAAAAAATCACTTTAAAGCTCATATAGGCGAAAAGCCGTCTTTAAATTACCACATTTAAATTATTTCCTTCTACAATAAACTGGCGTTCATAATAATTATTATAATATATTTAATATTATTAAATATAATATATTTAATATATATTATTATATATATATAATATATATAATTTATATATATATAATATATATAAATATAATATATTTAATATATTATATTAAATAATTAATTTGTTAACTTTAAAGACGGCTTTTCGCCTGTAAGAGTTTTAAAGTGATTTTTTTAATAATTGTCCTTTTATTTACGTTGTGTAATCACAAATTTCACACTGAAACTACTAAACAATTAGTAGTATTACCGTTTACGGTCTATTATTATAGAAGGAAATAATTTAAATAATAAAAGTACTACTTTGACGTAATTTGACAGCTGTCAAAATTACATTTGATTTTCTTAAGTACAAAAAAGAAACAAATGCGCATGCGTAAGGATTCAGGATCAAAAACAAAATATACTGTCTCTAGACACGAGTGTGTTGACCTACCGTGCTACCGGGAGTTTCCCTGTGGGGCTCCATAAGGTAATGAAATGGGGTCCTGGGTTCAAGTTCCAAAAAAAAAGGTCATGAACTTGTCATGAAAAAGATAGAAGAAAGGATCCAATTAGTTTATCTCTAATAACTCAAAAACGGTAAATGATACCAAAAAAAATTCGTCTTTTTCTGCTGAACATTTTCGGCCTCCTCGATATTTTTGATATCTGTCACCATTTTCGAATTATTGCAGAAAAACTTGATTGAGCCATATTCCAAAACCTCGTGGGACAGACTATAATAGATACATAAACTGCGGTCATTCGTTAAGGTTATAATTAGAATTTATTTATATCTTATGGCTACAATCTTCTATTTATTTAATTTCGAATCGGAAGACTGACAAGGCACAAGGGGACATCACAGTGAGTATATCGCCAATCGAGATCCTAATTTTTTTTGTGATTCTTGGAGCTAAAAATATTATCACTTTCTTGGCGTTTAGTCCATTGGCTCTTAGTTTTTGAGAAAGCCCTGAATTTTTGAAAATAGACAGGTTTTACCAGAGGTTTAACATAAAATATGGGAGTTGTAACTTGTAATGCGTAGGTCCTGAGTTCAATCCCAGTACCGGCTAACTTTTTTTCTTGAAAATTATACAATTTATTATCGGAATTAAAAAATTAGCCACCTACGAATTACCATTCCCTATACTTAACCGCTAATAGTGATACTGATAGCAGTTAAACCACCATAGTATTTTCAAAAATTCATAACTCAAGAACTAAGGTCCAATGGCCTAAATGCCGAGAAAGTGATAATTTTTTTTAACTCCTAGAATGGAGAATCACCAAAAAAATGGGGATCTTGGTTGGTGATATAATCACTGTGATGTCTCCTTGTGAGTGTTGGAGTTTGTATCTGTGATATTATGTCTAATTATGACTAATTTTGAGATTAATTTTAATTAATTAATCCAAACATATTCGATAAAATTAATCTTAACACTTTGTGAAGAGCATAATAAACTAAAAATCAATATTTCTTGATAACCTTGAAAAAAGGTTAAATTATGACTAAATGCTTAATTGTTTACAATTAAATAATCGGACCGCGTGTTAACCAAAAGGTGGCCAAGCAAATTCCAAAATATGTGACGAGAGACATCCATACTAATAAAATTCCAGAGATCCCTGATGTCAATCTTTCTATTGAATTACATCTGATGTCTGTCTGTTAGTAACGTACGATCAAACTAAACGAGAGTAAAACCGGGACTACCTGAAACACTTTTCTGTTTTCTAAAATTTCAAATTTGCTTATTTCTTTTTCATCATACGCATTATGTCGTAACCATCCTTACACCCTGTGAGGCAGAAGGCCGAACATTTGCATTGTATTTCAACATTTCCAAATTTGTGAGGCCGAAGGTCGCACAATAAATTATAACTTTCACGTATGGCAGTGATCCCCATCCTGTGCGGCCGAACAACTATGACTTAGATGTTACGTCGAAGACCGACAGCCACATCGGAAACATACGAAAGATGTCATAGGCGCAACTAGGAGACGGAGGACTGGGTTCTTACGTTAGTTGTCGGTACAACAAAAGAATTTCAATGGAATTTCGAAGAAGGAATTTTTGAAACTTCCATTTTATTTGTTTTTGTTTCATGACTTTTATGACAAAATAATAAAAATAAAATATCGTGCCTAGACTTCGCACGACATTGTGCATAATTACAATATTAATAATTATGTCACTCACTTTTACGATGCTATAGTAATATTTTAACAGGTAGGTACTTAATATTGATGAGCTAACCACAAAATAAGAAACACAAAAACATAGAGCTTTAAAACGGTCGTCACCTAGGGTGCGTTCCACTCGTGGTCAATCGTCATTAGTCACGAGACCACGCCGAGGTCGTCGTAGGCTTTAAGTGGAACGCACCCCAAATGTCAATTTTGACTCTCTAATGACAGTTGCCGTCTCCCTAGCTGACTTTTGCCAACGAATACAACAAAACCAGGTTCATTATCTTGTTTTGTTTCAAGAGAAACCCGTCAATCAAGACATCAAGCGTAGATCCACCCATAGGCGCAACTAGGGGGAGGCTGGTATGCTTAAAACTGATTTTTGAATTAATAGATAGTATGGTAATTTTTGAAAATAAATAAATATTAACAAGTTTTAATTACCGAATATGCTACATTTGCAAAAATTGTTTTTATTATGATACTTCAGTTTATTGGGGAAAGAAACTTGAATTGATTAGAAACGATGAGGTAGCGTCGAAGGCCAGGCTTTCGAGAATCATAAAAATTAGTAGAAAAACATCTTTTATAATTTCTAACTTCAAATCTAAGCTCTGTCGACATTGAAAATCTAAATTTTTCCTAAAACTGCATCCCTAGTTCCTCGTAAAAGGAAGGAAAATCACTTGGTTCTGATTCCACGTTAAAACTATCGATTTAGTTTGAATACAAGGAGATACAATTATTATAAAAAATTCGAAAATAAGTCAAATATAACTTTAAAAAAGGTGATAAAATTAAGTTGTAGGGTAGGGAATTTTTTCAAAAATTTTTACCATAGGAACCGGGGGGTCTGGAATACCCTCCAGTCACTTTCAATTATTTTATCACATATTACACAAAATGCCCTACAATAAATGACTCTAGAATTGAGGTTAGCAGTTGCGTTTCTTTTTAGGAGAAAAAGTAATTTTGACTTCTTAGTCTGCTTTTTCAATCCAGGGTCCCAAACCTCTTAGTTACGCCGCCCCTGGAATCGTCTGTAAGTCGTACCGGGTACATTATTTCCAAATCGATCATTAAATTTCAAACTAAAATTTTGTATATCTCGAGAACTATTAATCGTAGAATTAAAAATCAAAGATCATTTTGGAGGAAATTTAATTTCCTACAAAATCGATCTCTTGATATTTAGTCGAAAGTCTGACAGTTATGAAATAAAATTGAAAAATGTAATTCTATTTGTGGGTTGACGGTGGTTCAGTGAACTGCAACCTTAAACTCCCACCTTAAAACCACGCTGTTCTGTTACATTCCAAGTAAAATTTTCTCATTTTGATTTGCAAATTTCACACAAATAAAAAATTATAACCAAGCATTATAACTGTTTATCACAACCCAATTTGAATTGATTATGATGATCTACATTTGCAAAATCGTTGCCAAAATACATCAAATGTAGATTATTTAATTGAAAAAATCAGATAGCGAAACAGTGTAAACACTTCTAAAATTAGTCCTGCATACAATGTTTTTCAAAAATAATGTAATGTAAAACATTAAAATTTTGCGTCATTTTAATACGTAGCAAGAGATACTAGAAAGTCATACGACATTTTACAAAAAGCTCAAACGTAGAAGAGTTGTTTTTCACTTTGCCGAATAAACAAACTTTTATCGTTAACATCCTAATGAATAATCAACTAGCGGAGTTACGTAATATTTTAACTACATAAATAAATTATTATTATAATAATTTAAAAGCAAATTATCAACTTTTTTGCATTTTTGGAAAATCTCACCTGAGATGTTAAGAACTTCGGTTTCGTCCACGCTGATGATGTCCGTATAGTTGTCAGCCTCCTGCACCAAAAAAAATTACATAATTAATTCCAAATTTGGGAAACGGAATTAAGCAATTCATAATTAAGTAGCCACTTAATAAATACATACATATTTCATGAAAATAAATTCAAAGCGTCGCCGTCGCGTCCAAAGGAAATTTATTACTTTTGCTGCAAACTTTCGTTTTAAGCCGAAAATTGGGATTAGATATCATTAAAATTTCAAATTATTGTGCGTTTGCTTTTTCGCCCTCTCGAGTATGAAATTTTTGAAACCCCTCCCATGTATTTCTGTAATTGTTTTGTTACCCTAACTTTGCGAATAATACCATAGGGCGGGATACCAAAAACTCAGGTAGATTCAAAACCTACACCCTATGCTCCACCCAAATTTTCAAAAATTTCCGTTCGAGGTCCAATCACCCGTTCATCAAATATCGTTTCGTGTGACGCACGGGGGATCGATAGAGAATGTGCAAGCGATAAAAATAGATCGCGTTTTTCAATTGCCACTTAATTAACCGATAATTGAATTAACAATTAAAAATTTCCTCGAGACTGCTCGTCTTATCAAATTAAAACAAAAGCACTACATAAAAAAGTGATAAACACTTTTTTTTCTAGTTAAATCGAGAATTAATTATTCATTCGAACATGATTTGATAAAAATTAACACAAAAAATTATCAAGCCAATTAAACAAATTATGGTTGGTTCAATTTCCTAATCAATAACATAAAAAAGTGACCTTAATTGATCTAAAAATTATTGGAACGGGAGAACGGCTACTCGAGGGTTAAATAGGTACAGGGTGGACGAACCTCGCGTTTTTGTTGTTTTTGAAAACCCAATCAAAATTTGTAACGGAAAATTTAAATACGGAAACAATAATTATTTATGCTAAAAAAAAAAGTGAGTACGAAGACTTCAAAAAATTTCTCAATGAAAAACGTGGTTTGGTTAAAACCTTGAGGAGAAGGTTATGATTTATTGTTCGGCAATTAATTTTTAATCAGGTGGAACACTTCCGAGACGAAAAAGTGAAATTTTACTTCATTTTAACGATAATCAAATTAACCGCCCCGTTTGGCTACAGCCAATAAGAAAAATTAAAATTCGAATATTTAGGAGGATGAAAGGTCACCAAACGAGATTAAAATGTAAATATTGCGATAAACGAATACCCAACGCATAAAGAATTTATTTTCTTGAGTGGCCAACCAAATAATTTGTTTTGTAAATTCTGTATTCGATGGGTTTGCGGGGGCGGGGAACCGGAGAAGGTTAGCGCTTATCTAGAAATTAAAACTCGAAAAATATTTCCGGTCGGGGAAGGGGGGCGGAATATAATTTTAAAATTTCTGAATTTTTGTTCTGACATATTTTCTCTTAAATTTGAAAAATTGTTCAAACAAATTTGGGGGGTAAATTTCTATAATCAATTTTAAATTTTATTTCAATATCGTAATTGGAGTTTAAATAAAATTCGGATGTCGTTTTCAATCAAAACACGGAAAAATTCAATACTTCTTAGTCCTGGATAATTAGATAGTTAATTTTCTATAAAATTTTGTATTTTCGTATTTGTTATGATTTTCGCAACTTTTTTAATAATATAAAGTCGCGCCGTATCAAGCCCATAGCCAGGATTTCATTTCGGGGGGGGGGGGGGGGGCACTTGTAAAAAACCTTTTGTAAAATGTAAAATTTTAGGTTGTTCTCCTTCCATTTTGTTGTCTTTTCAACATTTCGGGGGGGGGGGCAATTAACAATTCACATTATTAAAATGTCTGACAAGTGGAAACTGTAGAACATGAAATTTTAGCTTTCTAGGGTGCGTTCCACTTAAAGTCCACCACGGTCGATCGTCATCAGTTCAATCAAATAACCGCGTTCGATCTTTTGTCCAATCAAAGAACCACGGAACCACGCTGCGGTCGTCGTGAGCTTAAGTGGAACGCACCCTAAGATATGGATAAATTAGTTAAAAAATTACTCTCGCTCCTCGCCGTTAAGGTTTCCGTTCAAAGTTATGGGGGGGGGGGATCTACAGTTTAACATTGTTGTAGCGTTAGTTTTAATATCTCAAATCTCCTTAGATTTTCCAGAAATCCAATCAAGTATTGGAGGATTTCCAAAATTTCACTTTCAGCCTGGCTATCATATTCCAGCATTGGAACTAATAACTAAACGAACAAGGTCAAAACCTGAGTAGGTTGGCATAAAATAAAATTTAATCCGCTTATAATGAACTTCGAGGGAGCAAGGGATTAACCCACTACAAGCGGGAATTAATTTTAACATAAAAGTTTAGACTTAAAATTCGTCTATTATAGGCGAGTTATCTTTACAAGCGAGTCCATTATATTCGGAGTACACTTCATTTGTTATAAAATTATTTATTGATAGTACTGAAATGACAAATGAGCTAAAGATGAAAATCGGAAGGAACGAAATAATTCCAATAGAGATCTCTATATGAATTGAACATTCCATTTTACCCCCCCCTCTCTTTAAAGTTCTATAGTATAACATTTTACCATAGTCTCTTCCTACCTTTGACTTCTAATTTAAATGCAAAATTTCTATATTATATTTCAGTATACCTATATTTCAAAATTGTATAACTTTCAACTTCTTGGCGCTGGGGGGTATTCCATACCCCCCAGCCCCCCGGTCTTGCCAAACATTTTGATATATCTATAGTATTTTTAACGGTTGCAATATAATAAAATTCAGTAACAATAAATATGCTGCATTGATCCTCGTGACCGGGGGGTTTGGGGGGTATGGAATACCCTCCAAAAATAGATGAAGTTACGAGGTTAGAGTTTGCCAATTAGTTGGCGTTTAATAATAATAGCGGCAGTAGCACCCCCCATTCGTGAGGTGAGAATAATGGTTTTGTATTCGAGTATCCGTTTTTATTGCAAAATTAGCACCACTCGAAATTTCAGATGGATCCGCCAATAAAAATAATAGTAATACCACGAACTTACAAACTCCGTGATCAGGTCGCCTATGATTAATTTGAAGATGTACTTAAAAAAGCTTTCGTATCATTGTGTAAGAGCAATTTTTTGATTTTGAATGGATTTTAATCTTTTCAAATTATTTCTGATAATCCTATTATTCTGCCAATTGAAGTAGTCAACAAATTTCGAAATGTCGTTTGAATTGTTCAGTTCAGGAAGTTCTTTAGAATTTAGATTATCAAAATAAATTCGTTATTGGCATTTCCAATAGATTTTGTAGAATGTTTCACCCCCCCCCCCATAAAATCAAATTAAAAATGTTTTTCCCTAGTGTATGAAACAGAGCTTGGAGCAGATATTTTGATATCGGAGGAAATAAAAAATTATAACCTAACGAATTGAGGCAATATTCTCTCTCGATTAAAAAAAATTGGTTTGCTCAAATTTCCGATGGCGCATCAGAGAATGCTGTGACGTCAGATTATGGACAATCAGGGCCGTAGCTAGACATTTGTTATGGGGAGGGTTTTCTCCGAAAAATAAGTTTTTTCTATGCCATGCATGGGAGGGGTTCTTGCACCAAAAATATTTTTAGACCCTTTTTTTAAATCTTTTGCTCTCCCATGGGAGGGGTGGTTGAGCCCCCCGTATATACGGCCCTGTGGACAATATTAATAACTTTTGCGTTACCAACAGACAGACCGATAGATAAATAGATACAAATAGATTTATAATTGTATAATAATGCTCATAAATTTTGGTCGTACGTGACTTTCTGCGTTACTAACAGAGAGGTAAATATTGTCGTATTCTTTTTGGGGTGAAGAGTAGCCTGTAGCCTATTATCTTATCTCCCGCATCTTTTTGAAGCTGATTTTTGGAATTTTTGCTATTTCAAACCTTGAAAACTTGAGAAGGGGGGTGAAGAAGTGTTTGGTTGGGGTAGTTTTTATTAAATTTTAATTTTGTAAATTTTGCAATTTGAGTGGCACCTCTGGGTTTCTGTGAAGCCGCCAGAGGGAGGGAGTTAGTTAGATAGTGGCTTGTTTACGAATTCCCAAGGGGGGACGTTGTGAATTACAAATGACAAAAGTTTTGCAAATATTATTTGATTATTATTTTTGGAATAAAAATAAAGAATTATAATGCAATATCATTATTTCCTCCAAAAAAAATTTATGATTTCTTAATCTGTTGGAGAAATTCCGTCAAGTCCAAGGCTAGCACATCATATCTTATAATTACCTTAAGGGGGGAGAGTCTGGTCCAGCCGAGGTTTTTTTTCAAAGATAAAATTTATTTTCGTTCACGAAACTTTTATTACATGTAAAGGTGCATTTGAACAATAAAAACCACTATTGAAAATTTGCCACAAAAAATAGCGGCCGCAATCGGAGTGTTCGTCCAAATCGGCTGGAATCGTAGTTCATCCAATTTTCATCCGATTCGCTTCATTCCAAGTTTAAATTAAAGAAAATTACATTTATATGCGAATAAACCTTAACTTAAATGTTAAATGATATATGAAATGAGTATAACTGAGACTTTAGACAAATTGCTACTTGTCAACTTACGGTGCGGGGGGGGGGGTCAGAAAACAACGAGGCTAATTTTGCAATATTACATAAATAAAATTAACGTAAAAGTTTGAACGTATCAAAAAGAGTTCAATTTGGTACGATTAGGATGTTGAAGGAGGGCAGCATGTTTAAATTTATTTAAACATCGACACATTTTTGTATTTTTTGCAACAAAAACCACCACAAGAATTTTAACGATCTTGAAAATCTCACAGTTTAAAAAAAGCCGTGATTTGAATATTTTTGAAATACACCATTGATTTACAATGCGTGCTATTCCGAGCACGTTTTCGTTAACCTTGAAATATATTTATTTCAAGTTCACATACACAAAAAATTTCCGTAGTGCTTGAGAGCTTGAGACAATTGCATAAGTTTTATTATTTAGGGTAAACGAATAAATTAGGAAAAAATTTTGGAGGGCGTTTCCTGATGGATGAAAATAATGAGGGTTCATTTGAACAAAAAATAAAATCGAAAGCTTTCGAAATGAGAGCAGCGAACGGGGTTTGGTTCAAGGCGCCCCATTATCTGAAGTTCTCTGAGTGGATGAACGATGTAAAACGTGCGTGTACAAACGTAACCCAAAAATGTAATACCTAAATTTACCAACTTGTTTGTTGGTCTATAATTGGAAGCCAGACTCGCATGGAAAATAAATACGACATACAAACTCGGAAAATTCGTACGAAAGAAAAATTCGACCTGCTCTTCTCAGCTGAAATAAACGACCGCATAAGGGCCTAAAGTGTTCATTTTTTACGAGATAACGAAAAATCTACGCCGTGAAATTTTGCGACGTACATTTATTTCGCGGACCCGTGGCTAGTAATTTATTGACTTCTAACCTTGGCCAAGGTTTCGAATATTGACGTTCAGACAAGTTCTCTAAAAAGATGCTCCGTTACGGATTTTAAAAATCCAATTGAGCGACTACATCAAACACCACGATTTTTTACAATACTGCGCATTTATGTAATCTAATATTTATAATTCCATAATAATTACAATCAAGTATTTTGATTACGAATTTTGTTATGTTCATAATATAACAAAAATCATGAGAAACAATGCAGATGATGTAAACGCGATTTGAGAATTTCCAGCAGTTAATTTGCGGTTTATGGAAAGTAAAAGCGCCAGGCTAGACATCGATCAGACACGAAATGACAAATTTGATCTACTGAAAGGTTACTGGTGCGTACGCCCCACAGCGATGGAGCGGTTAGGCCGCTTCCTTTACAGAACAGTTGAGTAAACTATAGCCTACTTTTTAAAAGTAGTTTAAACTATTTATCTGCCTTTGAATCATGGTATGGTATCTGACACGCCCATCTGATGAGAGTTTTGGATAAGCCTACTGCAGTCCCCCCCCCCTCGGTTCTTTTCAATAACAATATTATAATAATCAGTCGTTTTTTTAATAGCAAATAACTTACAAGAAATCTTGTAAGTTATAATTTTATATGTTGGCCACCTAGATGTCGCGTCATTCTCTTGAAAACACACTATAACTTATCGATATATTAAAGGGCTTAAAGTATCATATTTTTTAAAGATTATGGCTAATTATGCATATGAGTGGTTATCTTGTGTATATTATGTATTTTATTGCTTTATAATAATAAAAAGTGAACTTTGTTTAATTTAAAATTTTTGCAAATGAACACATAATATTTATAAGATTATGTAATTATTTATTTTGTTTATGTTAGGTGCCTCATAAATAAAACGTAATTTAAATTTGATATGTGTTTTCATTTCATAACAAACATATTAAAATGTATAATTCTACTATGTATCATTTTTATCCACGATGTTATGTATTCAGTTATGTCAACTTTTCGAAAATATGAACACGCCCGTCCTTAATTAGTTCGCATTATCGCCACTCTCATGCTTTTCCATTTATTATTTAGGTTCATTTACCTTACATTCTATAATAATTGCATCTGTTTATAAAACAAAACAATGGGACTCCTGTTAGACCAATCATGCGCGTCATTAAAAATCTCCCTTCAAATTAATCGATTGATTTTTTTTTTCATCAACCTTAATTGATGGAATCGACCCTAAATCATGGACTGATTTTTTACCGAACAATTTTTAGATTAAAATATTGCGCTCAAAAAAGGTAAACAAATAATTATACTGAACAGAAGGCGTCTTTCTGTTATAATCGTAGTTCTTCCGGTTCCGGTTAATCAACACGCCCGCTTTGTTTATATAATTTTAATGTCTGTATTTATTGTAAATTATGCACAAATAATAATAATTTATGTTTGTGAAATTATCGCAGCAAAAATGTAACACGATCTCATTATTTTAAATTTAAGTTAAGTAGTAACTGTCAAAAGATGGACAAATTGTTTTCCTGCGTTACTAAGCAACGCTTCGTGAGTTGCTGGGCAACAATTGCGTTGCTATGCAACGTTTCGTACGTTGATATGCAACGATTTCTTCGTATTTACAATGCACTATAAATAATTTATTAAGCTTTCAAGCACTTCTATGCTCTTCGTCAGAATAATATTATAAAGTGCTTGAAAGTTTAATAAAATATATTAATAATTTAATTTATTTAACTCGTAAAATTGTTTACAATAATTTAATTTAAATAAGTTAATTAAATAAATTATTTATATAGTAATTTTATTGAGCTT
The DNA here is from genome assembly GCA_958510855.1 of Rhagonycha lutea. Lineage (NCBI taxonomy): Eukaryota > Metazoa > Arthropoda > Insecta > Coleoptera > Cantharidae > Rhagonycha > Rhagonycha lutea. Next base: position 31,980,113 of record OY294041.1, read on the forward strand.
TCAGACGTGGGTACGGCGTTCGTTAGAATAATACATAATATAAATAATTTATTTAATTTAATTCGATATATTCTAAAATATACCAATTAATTATTATCACGGGTTAATAACTTAATAATTTACAATGTAACTTATCAATCTAAAAATTAGGTCTAGTTACATAATTACCATCGAGAATTTTAAAATTATATTTAATTTTAATGTGTATAAAATCTTGTAATGCTAGCCCATGTTTATCGAATATAGTAGGGGAGCGGAGCGGAGGGCGCTGAGAGTCAATTTTGACAACGCAACTATGGCAAATCTCGGATTCATTATCGTTAAATCAATAAATACAGAGCTTATATAGTATTTGGAAAAATTTTGCTTCAACTATTGAAATTTTATGGTAACCCGCACACTACAGTGGCACCGCAGAATCGATCTTTTGGAGGTTAGGTGTATTGTGTTTTAAAACACTCGTCTTATTTGAAAAAGCAGTAACGTTTCGTATATTTCCGACTAGATTATTTTTGTTGCCTCCGAGGCATTTGCAGACGCTCGTGACAGCTGACAGTTCAAGGTCATCAAAAATGGAACGTTACATGTTACATGAAAGAACAACACATTTTCATTGTTGAGCAATATTTTCAAAATAATGAAGGTTTGACAGCTACAGTTCTCAATTTTCGTACAAAGTATAGATATGGACGACATGTGGTTTCAACAAGACCGTGCCACATGCCATACAGCCCGAGAAACAATTCAATTACTCCAACGGCGTTAAATCGCATGATCTGGGCGGCCAATTCTGATCACTAAAACGGGAAATTACACGAGCAGGAAATGAATCATGCAGTATATGAACTGTTCCTCGGGCTGTATGGCATGTGTCACCGTCCTGTCGAAACCACATGTCGTCCACATCCATATTTTGTACAAAAATTGCAAACTGTAGCTCCCAAACCAAAATTTTTAAAATATTGGTGAACCCTGAACTGCCAGCTGTCATGCTTTACCGCTAAAATGGCGCAAAATTCAAATCTTGCATGAATTTTAGGACGACACCCTTTATTTTTATTAGCTGCGTTTTCTAAAGAAGCTAAATTTGTAGCTCCGCTATCGCTCAACCCTGATTTATTTGATGGAAGAATCAAAATGTTTATGTTGTAGTAAAATATTTTTAGAAAAAAGTTAACTTTGCATCAGGATCAGTAAATTAAAGATAAAGATATTTTGAGTAACTGCCACGATAACAGCCGGATAAACAAGCATGTGATTTTATTTATTTACAATTGCATAATTACTTTATTTAACACTATTTTTATTTTTTATTAGATAGCTTATGTCAAATTTAAAAACAAAAACAAAAGAACGCAGAAATTTCCATTACTGAAATAATATCTTCTCAGTTTTTCTAGCAAGCTGCGGTGTCCGAGTGGTTAAGGAGATGGACTTGAAATCCATTGGGCTCTGCCCGCACAGGTTCGAACCCTGTCCACAGCGAATTTTTTTTATTGTAAAAAATCTAAGCACTACTTTTTCCCTAGTTCCAGCATTGAAAACATTAATTTTACGTCTGCAAGGAGGAAAAGTAAAGCTGTCCTTAGTAACGGACGAAAAAGTAATTTGCTTTTTGGTTTCTAAGTTCATGATTTTTTTTATTGTAAAAATTTAGTTTTCCTCCAATCGCGTAGAGAGTAGCAGTTTTCAGCCTGCTTTTCGGGGTAAAATTGTTCCTTTTACGCATTGCGGCGAAAACTGCCCTTAGCAACGGACGAAAAAGTGAAACGGGAGAAAAAGTAATATTTTTGTTTACTAAAAAATTTAAATTACAAAATATTAATTTATAATTTTAGAATTTAAAATTTTTAGCTCAGTTTCAGGGTAGAAAACATTCATTTTACGTCCCCAAGTTCGAAAAGTAAAGTCGTCCTTGGCAACGGAGGGAAAAGTAATTTCTAATTTGTTGTTCATTTTCTAAGATTTGTGATTTTTTTTATTGTAAAAATTTTCGCATAGAAAATAGCAGTTTTCAGCCTGGTTTTCGGGGTGAAATTGTTACTTTTACGCACTGCGGCGAAAACTGTCCCTAGCAACGGACGAAAAAGTGAACCGGCAGAAAAAGTCATCTTTTTTGTTCACTAAATAATTTAAATTACAAAATATTAATTTATAAGTTTAAAATTTAAAATTTTTAGCCCAGTTTCAGGGTCGAAAACATTCATTTTACGTCCCGAAGTTCGAAAAGTAAAGCCGTCCTTAGCAACGGACGGAAAAGTAATTTGTTTTTCGGTTTCTAAGATTTGTGATTTTTTTATTATTTATTTATTAAAAATATACTAACGGGTGAAAAAGTAATTTTTTTTGTTTACTAATTAATCCGAATTTACAAAAAATTTTAATTTACAACTTTAGAAATTAAGATTTTATTGTCCTTATAGCAACGACATAAAATTAATTTGGTTGTATTTACTAAACAATTCCAATAACCTAATTATTAATTTGTATTTTTTATTAATGTAAAAAATCGGCTTTCCTCCGATCCTGTAGAAAGTAGCACTTTTCAGTCTGGTTTTTAGGGTGAAAAGTGCTACTTTTTACATATTTAGGCGAAAATTGTCTTTAGCAACGGACGAAAAAGTAAATTAATTTTATTAAATTTTAATGTGTCATAAAAACTTTATTGTCGATTAATTCTTGGCCGAAAAGATTATTGTCATGTTTTGTGGTCGAAAATTGCTATACGAAACTCGGAAAAAAACATAAGCTCCAGTTAATATTTTAGCAGTTACGCAGCTAAATTTTGTAAGCTAAATTTCGAACTCATTTTTATCTAACTCAAGGTTAAAATCACATTAAATTAAGCTATACTATAAATTTCAATTTATTTTAAGCTGCAGTCCTTTTCGAAAAAAGTAGCTAAGTATAGCTAATTTTTCACTTGGTTGCTAAGCTACTTTTCACTTCTACTTCTACTTTTTAGAGAAAAGTAGCTAAGCTACGGCTACTTTTTTAGAACACTAGCTAAGTTTCGTGATTAGCTTAGCTTAGCTACGTAATAGCTTTGTAGCTAAACTTGCCCAATCTTGATTTACAAATTTTTTTAGAGGTTTCTGAATATCATAAATGAAAATGGAGCTAACAACAGTCTACAGTTTTGCTTTGTAGTTAAGCTATGTAGTTAGCTACTTTGTAGCTAAGCTAGTAAATACAATTTATTACCCGTCCAGTCCAGATAAAGCGAAAAAATCAATTGTTTAATGTACTACGTACGAGTAAATGTATGTATTAAAAATAGAAAAGCAAAAATTCTGCATGAAGCTCAATAAAATTGAAGGTAAAGATATTTTCGGTTACTTCTACAATAACAGACAGATAAACAAGCACGTGACGTTATTTATTTATAATTACATAAGCGCTTTATTTAACACAATTTTTATTTGATTATCGTCTATGCCAAATTTGAAAATAGAGAAAGGAAAACAAGTTTAGCTGAAATCATCCACGATAATACCATTCGTCCAAAAAAATCTCTAATCACATGAGCTGCGGTGTCCGAGTGGTTAAGGAGATGGACTTGAAATCCATTGGGCTCTGCCCGCACAGGTTCGAATCCTGTCCGCAGCGAATTTTTTATTGCAAAAAATTGTTTACTTCCGAGTGTAAATATTTTAATCACATCAAGGCCAACTGCAATAAAGTTTCAATAATACAATTTTAATAGCTAATAAAAACTTTATTGTCAATTTTGTTTGGCCGTGAAAATTCGTTTCGTGTTTTAGTGTCCAAATTTTTCGTCGGAAACCAAGCAAAAGATTAGACCAAGAAAAACCATAATTCACATAAAATTCCATCCACGTGTCAACAGACATTCATTGAGAAGAAAAAACAAGATCTAGGAAGCTGTTGACCTAAATTAGAGAGTCAAATGAGCCGTGAATAAATTTGCACTGGCGATTAAGTTTCATCCATAAATCTTCAATACGAAAAAAGTTAGAACATTTTTTGCATCCATCACCATCACCACAATTTTGTGAAAAATTGCGTTGTTTGTTGTTTAAACTTCAAACAAGCAAATTTATTGAAATTCATGCGATAAGTAAAGATAAACTGATGCAATGAATACGCGATTATTGTTCGTCTGAACTACGAAACAAATGAATGCAGGTTCACTACCCTCACCCTGCGTGGTGCAGCAAGCCAAGATATATTTTGCCCGAAGAAAAAAAATAATGATGATGAGACCCAAAACACGGCCAGATAAAAATACCTTCTTCACAAAGAAATGATACGTGTGAATTTTGAAGTCAAAATTTAGATTTTGCGGAATTGCCAGTGCGCGCATTAAACGAAAATAGCCTTACAATAAAGGAGAGGTCAACGGTTTACTGTGATTTCCATCATGCAAAAGTGACTGATGATGTTTCGGCTAAACGTAATATGCGACCAATAATTATGATGGTGTAGGAGTTGTAACAAACTATTTAAAAAAAATTTGATAAACAAATGCGGAAGGTAAACCTTGTACGTTTTATTTTAAATGAGACTTCCGAGCTCCAATTCATTTCCCCAAACATTTATTTGGCAATATCGCAGCAGTAAAATTTATTTCGGTTTTTGCAGAATCATTCAAACACGAAAATTTTAGCCTCGGAATCGGATAATTGGAGGAAAAACAAACGTGCGGTGTGCAAAGAGATGTCAGTGGACTTGAGATTTTTCCAAAAAGGATTTTGATTTAAAATGTGGAGAATTGAGTTTTTAACAATTTTTTCTATGGTTTATGAAGTTTTAAGCCGAAAATAGTCGGGACATCCTTGAGCGCCTCATTTAATGGAATTTAACTGTTGTGTATTATTAAAAAATTGACATAACTCCCGCACTAACTAACCGTGCAGGAATTTCTTTTCAAAAAAATGTTGTCATTTGTTACAAAATTTTTAAATAGGGTTCACTGTTTCGTTATATTCCAGAAATAACATGCGTCCCCCCCCCACGACTCGATATAATGTGTCCGTCTCATTAGTTCAGGAAATTAAAAGTTTCGTAATAAATAATATATCTTACGTATATTGGAATCTTACGAACCTCCCCCCCCCCCCGATAAGTGAATGTATCTTGTCTTGGGAGGTACATGATGGAAAGCAACTAGCTCCCCCCCTTCCAATCATTACAAGTACTCTCATATTTACTCCGATTTGTGAGATAAAATCTAAAAACAAGATAAAATACGGCCGAAAGACGCACAACCTTTTCAATCTAAAAGGTGATTCTCTTGGAGGTAGCAATTTAAATCTAGTACCATTGTGGTATGGTTCTGGCAAAGAAAAACTGTTGATATTTGACATGTGTAATTATTAAGCATTGACATTTGTAATAATGCAGCGGTATACGACGATCGTGGTACCTGTAGGTTATCGGAGCACGATAACAATCATTTTTGGCACCAATCGGACGATATTGATATTAAGGATATGTGGTTTCAACAAGACGGTACCACGTGCCACACAGCGCAAGAAACAATGCAGTTATTGCACATAAAGTTTTCGACTGGCAAATTAAATTAGATTACTAATACGTACAACTTCGCCAAATATTGCTATATCTAAAAGTGGCGCCTCTAGCGGCCTGAGTTGACAACTCGTGAAGTTTTACGTATTGCTTAGCTGAGCCTAGAAAATGGAAATTGTTTTACTGAAACATATAATTTCTCCCCAACCTGGAGGGTACCTCCCAGACCCCCCGTTTCACGCCCATCCATATTAATTCCCACTCCTTGTAGGAAATGCAGGGGGACCAGGGGCCCATTGTCCCCCCAAAAATTCATTAGAAATCCTAATTTTTGGTTGCATTACACTAATGTAGTGTAGAAGTGACTTTCTTTTGGATTTCTGGGCAAAATTAATCATATTATAGTGCTGGAATGTAAAGGATGTTTTTCTCGACGTCTGCCTTCCCCCTTTGTCAAAGTTGGTTTTCACTTCCCTGAATAACATAGCTCGGCCTACGGCCTTCGCACTTCTTTACCCTGATCGTATGTAATTTTAATCCTCAATTTACTTTCAATCGAAGCAATCCCGATTGCTTATGAATATATCAGTCAGTAAGAACTCTTTTGCCCGAGTTTATAAAGGTTTTTTAAACTAAATTTTTTTTAATTGCGATCGTGCAACTTCGGATTTTCAAATTATGACTTTGGCACATGTGAGTTAATTTTCAAATTAACTATTAAGTGGCATTTAAAAATTAACTCTCATATACCAAAGCCATAATATTATGAAAATCCGAAGTTGCACGATCACAATTTAAAAAACTTTTAGTTTAAAAAACCTTTTATAATCTCGATCATAAGCTGATTAAAATAAATTTTCTACGACATCTTCATGTTTATTATGTGTCTTGGGAAGTGCGAGGCCAAAGGCCGAGCTATGTTTTGTGATGATGGAGACCTCAATCGCGTGTTCTTTGGACCCCCCCCCAAAGAACGTCCGATGATCACAAATTAAAGACCCCCTCTTATTTCTTTAAAACCTAATTTGAAAAGTATTCATTAATATAAAATATTTATGGCTAATTAAAATTGGATCTAAACACGCAAGAATCTGTCTGTAAAATCGGTAACATGTTCAAAAAAAATGTGTAGGAATTAATTCTTTTATTCGATAACTAGCGCGGTTCAGAGACCTTCGAACGCCTTCACCCTCTACGAGTGTCGGATGTAGTTGCTCGGCCTTCGGCCTCACAGGGTGGAGGGATCAATTCGTGCGCGTCACAACTAATTAGATGGTAGGTGATAAATCTCTTTTGAACACGTTCTTAGTGCTCACTGGTTTAGACGGTGCGTTATATGTCAGTCAGTTTTTGTTTTTATTACGCTAAAAGCTTATTTAAAATCATCATACTGACTTACCGTCTGCGTACTGCGAGAACCAGATAAATGACAAAATTTTCAAAAATGAGCTCAATATGCAGTCGTGTTCAGCTTTCTGCGATCTCCACGTCTCCATTTATAAGTTATACTGTGTTTTAACAATCATTAACAAGGGGAGGGCCAACTTTAGTCGTCACAGACCTGCACCACCGCGTTTATACCTTTAGATCCCAATTAGAACTTCATTATATGAAAATTTAAACACCCTTAATTCCGCTAAATTGGAGAACGAAAATTGCAGGTAATTTTACACTGCATACATCGCGAATAATATTTTATTACGCACGATTATGCAACCCATGTTGCTCCCATAAGAAATACATGGTTAGCCTTGACATAATCCAAATGCAATTTATACAGTAATCATACTAATTCGTTCTTCCAAATATTTTCTCCAAATTGGCAGAAATAAGGGTTTTTAAATTTTCACCTGATGTACTACTAATTATGACAGTGGCGTAACTACCAGTGTGCGCGGTATGCGAATGAACACAGCCGTAAAATCGCAGGGGCCCGAGGCAATGTAAAGTAAAAACGAATGGCACCGCGCCAATCTTTTTTAGACGCGATGGACCGGTCGATGTATGTTGCTTGGAGCAAATGCAGGCGAGCAACATGCAATATGCAGTCGTGTTCAGCTTTCTGCGATCTCCACGTCTCCATTTATAAGTTATACTGTGTTTTAACAATCATTAACAAGGGGAGGGCCAACTTTAGTCGTCACAGACCTGCACCACCGCGTTTATACCTTTAGATCCCAATTAGAACTTCATTATATGAAAATTTAAACACCCTTAATTCCGCTAAATTGGAGAACGAAAATTGCAGGTAATTTTACACTGCATACATCGCGAATAATATTTTATTACGCACGATTATGCAACCCATGTTGCTCCCATAAGAAATACATGGTTAGCCTTGACATAATCCAAATGCAATTTATACAGTAATCATACTAATTCGTTCTTCCAAATATTTTCTCCAAATTGGCAGAAATAAGGGTTTTTAAATTTTCACCTGATGTACTACTAATTATGACAGTGGCGTAACTACCAGTGTGCGCGGTATGCGAATGAACACAGCCGTAAAATCGCAGGGGCCCGAGGCAATGTAAAGTAAAAACGAATGGCACCGCGCCAATCTTTTTTAGACGCGATGGACCGGTCGATGTATGTTGCTTGGAGCAAATGCAGGCGAGGGATGAAACAAGTTTAATTGTGAAATAGGGTAAAATATGAAATAGGGTGCCAGTGACGCGCAGAATTGATTAACGAGATTCCTACTGTTCCTCCACCCTGTGAGGCCGAGCAACCATATTCGACACTCAATCATGAAAGCAGCTCTAGGCCTCAGAATCGCGTAGTTTTCAATAAAATTGTATATACCCTTTCCTCCAGAGCCGTACCAAGGGTAAAAGCGCCTGTGGCAAGCGGGTTCATTTGCACTCCCCCCCCGCGGCCCGTTTAAGTTTAAACAAAAGATTTTTTTTTAATATCTAAAACATCGTTAAATCAAAGAAATAGGCGTAAAACCGGGGGATCTGGGGGATCTCGGGGGTATTCCCTTTTCTTTTTTCCAACTTTCTAGATAATTGGGGGGAAGCTCCCCCCTTGGGCACGTCCCTGATCATGGGGATACTACAAAATTCTTAATTTTACCTCAATTTTAAGCATTTTTAAGGTAGCTAAGCCCGCTGAATCCCCTGAAATGTAAAGAAACCGGGGGGTCTGCAGCACAAGAAAGTAACGATATGACTTTTTAAAATTGATAAAGATCACAAATTTAATTCTTGAGAATACATCTTTTCCTTACTTGCGGCTGGAGGGTATTCCATCATAGCACCCTATTTTTCAATTGTTTATTTAAAAAGGTACCTTCCAGGCTAGGGAAAGATTTTTACAGAAATATAAACTACAAAATATTTAATTTTATATCATTTTATTTTTTTCTATTTTGTAAGGTGGATAACTCCGCTAGACACCCTGAAATGTGAAGAAATTAACGTACAACCGGAGAGGGCCGAGGGAAGAATGGCCCAAAGCCCAATGCTTTGAGCTGCATTATATGCGACCAAGTTTTGCTTTTTTTATTTTTAAATCGCACACCTCTCAATTAAGGGGCCCGTCGTAGCTCTTGCACCCGGGTCCAAAATTTGAAGTTACGCCACTGCATTATGACCAAAGCGTATATTAAAAATGGTGCAAATGTTGGCGTTCCCTTGCAAGTGTTTGCTTTGGGATCAAGTAAAATACACCAACGTCGTTTATTTAGTGTTGATCAAGAATTTATGTATACCCAAAAGCTATTAAATAGATTTATAGTAGAACCCGTCTTATCCGACACAAACGTGACCCATTTCCTGTCGGATAAGACAGGTTGTACTGTATTTTTATTTACGAGTATATTTAGAGTGGAAATTAAATTTAAATGTTTCTCGCAGTAAGCAGACAAAGTCCATATCTTTTTTTTTAAATAACTCTATCTTCTGGACCTGTTTGACGTCCTCTAACCGGTAGTTCAATGTATTAGGTACCGGCCAATATTATAGAAATCTTACGAGGACCGAATTAGTCCACCCTAATGTTTACTCAATTAATTGAGTAAATTAATTGAGTAAACATTCTATACCCCCCAGACCCCCCGGTTTCACACGCATTCATGTTAATTCCAAAAATTCCTTAGAAATAAGATAGTACACTAAATAAACCCCAATGGGCAACCAGGGACGCTGGGTTTAGCATGATTTTGTAGCAATACAATCGCTATATGGTTTGTTTTGCACCACCCGATATATACTAGTTCGAACTAGGCAGCGGTTTTCTGTTCGAAAGGTTGAACCATATATTATTATAAAACCGCGTTGATCCGGTTATTCGAGTTTGTAGCGCCCTCTAATGGATTATTGTTGAAACCCAACAAAGACATAACCTTAAATTCTATGGGAATAGTTTTCATTTGACTTTGACATTAATTTGTTGTCTTCGCTTTGTTTCAACGAAATTCCGTTCGAGGGCGCCAAGAACTCTAATACCCAGATCAACCCGGTTACCATTATAGCCGAGTATCTGTGTTCTACTTTGCGGAGTTTCAATTGTGTATGGTCTGATAACAAACGATGAATCAGGAATAGACTATTATAATAGAATATGCAAATATTTTTTGCCAAACGATAAGAGAAAGCTTTGATGTTATCTTTCTTTCTATATATTTTTTTTATTATCACCATTAGTATGCTATTTTTATTTTGACATTGCGAATTACCTATACATAAATTGCTAATTTGCAAAACCTAGAATGGTAAACAAGCAGTTTAATTAAATATTCGCTAATTAAACTGGATTGTATGTCACGCTTATTGAAATATAAATAAATTATAAATTTACCTCTGTTTATCTACATTTTATTCTAAAAAAATAAAAATAAGTAAAAAAGTCGAAATGTTGCATGAAAATCTCGTGATTGTTGGTTTTGGTGCAATAACAAAAAATAATACATAGTTGAACCCCAAGGCGAGGGTTGAAAATGTAACGTGCGACCTACCAAACAAAATAAATCTGCGGAAAATTCCGAAACAGAAATCTGTTCCAAACATCAGAAGTGGGATTACTTGAAAATCAAACTGAATCAGGTAAACGAATTTTAGATTTTTTGCACAAAAAAGTGAATTTGAATAAATTTACCCACATTTTATTCGAAAAGATAAATAAACAAAAAGGTTGAGTTTTGTTTTTCAAGAAAATCTCGTGATTTTTTGGCTTGGGGTACCACAACAAATGCAAATTTTCATCCAGTGGTTTTAAAAATGCACAAGAAAATTAAATTGTTTTGGTGATTTTTGCGATTTATTATTGCAAATGAAAACAAAACAATCTGAGCAGGCTTTTTCGCATAAAAATGGAATAAAACAAATGAATCAGTTCTTTAACCAGAACGAAGAGTTAATTTTAGATCGCTGATAAGTCTTATCTATATGGGCATATTACATAAACATTCTTTGTGGATAAATGCAACAACAACATTCTTGGGCTTAAAAAAGAAAAATTATTTTATTGCGCATTTAACTTTATTTTTGGAACAATTTTTGTGATAGAAAACCGCAAATTTGTACCGGCTCGCCATTATCTAGGTTTCGCGTATAATTAAACATCCTATTTTTTTTTTGCAATATTATGATACCGGAAATACGAACGAACTTCCTCTGTCGGTTAACAAATGCAAATATTGCCCAACCATAGCCACCCAATGGAAAACGAAAAAATTAGATAACAAAAGGATTTTCTAATTTTACGTGCGTTAAGAATAGCACCTCCTTGGTGCAGACCGAAATAGTCTTCAGTTAAAAAGCAACAATAATCGGACTTCCCTGTTTTCAAAAAAAAATTGGAAAGTTTAATTATTATAAAATTTCGATGAGATAACAAATTGCGCATCTATTTTATAAGCAATCACACGTGAGATACCTTTTCCAAGTTGAAGGTCAAACTCTAAAGTAAGATAGCGTTTGATACGGCAATGTAAACATTTGATTCGAATTTCCCGCTTTCGTAAGGAAATGTTTTGTTTCGGCTTGGGTTATTTTTAACCCCTTGTTTTGGTTAAATTACAAAATGATCTACGCCAACTTGACTTGCAGTTGATCATGCACATCTTGGTGTGCTTTCCCGATTGTTGTGTTACAAAAATTCTAATAGAAAATTAAGTTTAAAATGAAATTTACATACCGACACAGACAACTCTCCCATACCCGCCATCTTGCCCACAACAAACTGCGCTGAGGCAGAGTTCGCATCTCAAAATGTTGAGCCGTGCAAATAATTTCAAAATTAGGAAACCCAAAATAAAATCAGGTTACGTAAATCTAAAGTTCTAAATTAAAGCAATTAATGCATTCTTGTACCATTTATAATGTTAATTGATGTGACATTTAATAGCGGTTTTATTTATTTGTAACTTAAAAGCTTTCACTTGTTTTTTGGCGGAACTGCATAAATCACCCAAATTTGCATTCTTGTGGTGACTTAAAAGTAGGTGGATTTTTCAAGTTCAATTTTTGAAAATGGTACGGAAAGCGGTACGAGCAGTGCCGCTGCCGCATGGAACGGCGAATTATTGAACTGCGATATAACATATAAATGGAATCTGTAGCATACAACGCCAATAATCGATTCACTGCGAATGTTACGCGGTGCGATTCTAAAATATTGAGACAAAGATAAAATGCAATTCAAAAATTTTCTACTATAGTAAACATGTTGTATAAAAAAAGGTAATTTTCTTCATTTTTTATTAATAAATTGAAATCCGCATTGATAATTTTTAGTTTTATTTTCTTATTAATTCAACCAAAAATTTGTAATAACCATAAAAGGGATCCATATTGCATTCTCAAAAAGATTTACAATTTAATTATTTGAATCATGAAATCCCACCCCTAGTATTAATTTTTTCAGTTAAATATTTTTGGACATACAGGCTAAGAAAATACTTCTTTTCTTTACTTCACTTCTTAGAATTTTCGTACGTTGTTAAAAGAAAATTTGCACTTTTTTAAAAGTTTTTATACATTTTTTCCATTCTTTTTCAAAAAGTGTACCGCGCATGCGCCGTTATTCCCTACCTCTATAGTTCTATACGGATCTTATCTCTTATGTGTCGACCACTGACGCGCATAAATGGATTACCGAGATTACCGCTAAATAATAAGTTTCTGTATCACAAATTACTTTAATATGGGTCACTTGCCCCGCTGATCTACGATGTAATGGTAGACAGGCTAGCTAAGGGATTACATTTTCTTGGCGCCCAACGTGGGGCAAGTGGCCCAAATTAAAGCAATTTGTGTTACATAAACATATTTTTTCATACGAAACAACGGAAGAATAACGTTTTGGTAAATTTTAGAAATTTATCGCGCTTGCGCTCGGCTATGCACAGGATGATGCGTAGATTTTAGACCAATTCTTACTTAGCTGGAGATGGTAAAAACCAGATCTTATTCTTTGTGTGTAATTATAGTGTATGACCTATTATTTAATTTTATTACATCGCAACTGTTACAAATAGATGATATATCAAGATGTTTTTGAATTAGGACCGGGGCGTCTGGGGGGTCTGGGGGTCTGGGGGGTTTGGAATTATATAATATATTAATAAAAGAAATTTTATTTTTCAGAATATTAATTTGCAAGCTGTAAAACTATAACTACGATATAAATTTTTTGTGTTGCACCTCATTGCATTTTTTGTACATGCATAAAAAGTAATGATCCTATAAAATCACTCACTCGCAAAATGTTTCTATTGTTCTGTACAATAATTAACGTGTAGTACTTGATTCATGTTAGTTATTCGGTATTCGACATGACTCACCAAATTTTTATATTGATAATAATTTTTGTCCCAATCAACCAGAAGAACTACAAACACAGATATCTACATTAGATAGACACAAAGAACTGATAGTGATTTAATGTATGGTCGAATTTAAATTTTACTGTCATTATTATTAATGTTATAGGCGGAGCCATCTCCTATATTCTCACCTCACGTCACGAGTGGGGGTGGTAATTCAAACTTTACGTGTCCTTAACAAACCCCAACCTGTAACTCTATCTATTCTTGTAGGGTATTCCATACCCCCCAAACCCCCCGGTCTCGAAGATCAATGCAGTGTATGTTCTGATATATAATTTTATTACATCGCAACTATTACAAATAGATACATTATCAAGATGTTCTGGTATTAGGACCGGGGGGTCTGGGGGGTATGGAATACCCCCCAGTGCTAAGAGGTTAATAGTTACACAATTTTAAATATACGCAGTAAACTTTGCGTAAAACATGTGGTGGTTTCGATTTCGGTTCCACTCATGGGAAATGCGACAATATTATATGAAGACCATAGTTGTTCGGCCTTTGGCCGCACTCTGGAAAATTGTGACAGATCAAGACAATAATCTCCATACGAACTCCGTTTTTGACTTTTCAATCAAAACTTATTTTGTTAATAAATTTAATCATTTATTTTTCACGTTACTCTGTAGAATCTACATAATAACAAAAATGTTCTCCGTTCTCCTACTCCGCGAAAATACAAATCATGTTAATTTTTTTATTTTCCTGCATTTCCGGCTTTATCACAACAACTTTGTGACTAATTAGCTAATTACCGATGATACACTTGTAAAATTACAAAAAAATTTTATCGACAAAAATTAACCGTCAGGTAACTTACTCACTTTTGTTTTAAACTTTGTAGAGTCAACATCGTTTCTCAAATTTTGCATGATTTAGTCAAAAAATCCTGATGTTTTCGAGCTGATAAATAACATTTTTATTGCAGGTTTTCTCCAAACATCTTGATGTGACTTACAAGATTTGGCGTTATTTTTATCTTCAACATTTAAGAGGAAACTGGAATTTTTGGAAAACTTTTTGAAGAAAGGAAGCAAGTAAGTTCAAATGTCTCACATTATTATATTGGCTTGATTAAGAAAATTTGGTTTGAATCAGACCCGTAGCCTGGGGGGGGGGCACTTGGGGGCACGTGCCCCCCTCTCGAAATGTTTAAAAGACAAAGAAAATGGAAGGGGAATAACCGAAAATTTTACATTTTGCAAAATGTTTTTTACATTTTTACAAGTGCCCCCTCCCACAAAATGAAATCCTGGCTACGGGCCTGGTATGAATGATTCAGGTTGGGTTTTGGACTGACTGAGTTTTGAAAGTTTGATTTGGTTCTCATTCTTCGTGAAATATTTTGAGTAAACGATGTGGTGATTTTCTAGTTTGAGTACTACAACTTTTGTAACGAAATCTTTTTTCTACAGAAAGCCATTGTGTCACTCGAATACGTGACTGTATGACGTGGAACATTAGCACTGTCAAGAAAAAAGTTGGCGTCGTCATTTGAAATATATAAAATCATTTCGTTTGCAGTTTGCATTTCCTCATTCAAATGGAAACTGGAATTTTTGGGAAAAATCCTATAACTCCTACAACAAATCTAATTTTAGGAACTTGAAAAATATTCAGTGTCATTTTTAGATTTAGGCTTTTTTATTTGATTTTAAATTCATTTTCGCGGTCGGGAGTGTTACTGTGTCGAGTACGAACTTTTGTGAAAAGCTTTAAAGTGAAAAATTAGTTGTTGTGTTTAGTGGTCATGATGAATGGGAGTATGGAGAGACAACTTTTGGGTCCAAGACGACTATTGCGACAGGCCTGCAGTGGTAAAGGTAGGTTTCTTAAAAAACACAATTAGAAAAAGCCGAATATTTGTTTTGTAATTGTTATGATTGTGGGCACCTGCTGCTCTCGTCCTGCAGATACTTACGACACGCGTTACACAAAATTAAGCATTTCGCAACTGGGTGCATAAATAGCATTCACTGACCTATTCGCTATGTGTGTGGGTGGAGAAGGGATATGCAAACCGATCGAAGCGCTCGGAGTGGTTGGTAATAGAAATGAAATGGGACTTCTTGCCTTATGTGATTGGCGTTACTAGCGTATATTTTATATGTTTACAGTCCCAATTTATTTTCTCTTGAGCAACCAGAGGGCAGCAGAAGAAATGCAAACAACCAATACCTCCTACTTACCCTTTCTTTGGCTGTAAGAAACCGCCATTAGGAATTACTTTTATGGCAAAATAGGACATCTATCGTATCTAATCATTGATTAATCCTCATAAATGTTAAACGATGAATGTTAAAATGTTGAGTATCAATCGACCATTACTGTAGGGCCCCGCACCATGTGTAAAATAGAAAGAAATGAGAGTAAAACGGAGGGGGAAGTATGTATGGAGCAAACTCCATATCAGGAAGTTTCTAGGATAAATTTTTTAATGTTGTTTACTCCCAAACTGGAGGGTACGTAAATTATTAATCCCCCCCCTCCAACTCGGGTAATCATATCCCGATTTGGTTTCTCTATACAGTTCGATAATAATAGCAATATGAAGATAATTAGACTCGACCTTTTGAGTTTTACTGTGTAGGTTACTTTCCTCATAAAATTTCTTCTTATCCTGCAAGGGAACTCCGTAACCCCAGCCCCCCCCCCCGGTATCGCATTAATTTTTTAAAAATTCTCCATAATGGTAAATACTCTACCCATATCATGACTCTACCCTCTACCTTCAGTAAGGGCAAGTTGCCCCCAACCTTCTTTGCTAGCCTGGCCAGGGGCGGTGCTAAGCGATAATCCAGGTAAGCGATGCATAGGGGAGCAAAATGTTAGGGGGCGCTTCAAAATATGATCCACATTGGAATTATGGTCAAAACATAATTTTTAACTTTATCATTGCAACTTGCCTGGTTAAACCTGCCCTGATTAAATTTTTAATTCCTCTAATTAAATAAAAAATAAATTTACCACATTTTTTTGGTAAACGTGCTTTGCTAAGGTGTGAAGCGGCGTTCACACCTTGTTTCGGCAACAAGGTTCTTGTCTTGCCTTGCGTATGTAAAAACTGGCAAGAACCAATTATGTTAAAACATTTTTTTGCATTAAAATTGTTCATTTTGATTGGCTCTTGCGAGCTTTTTACCGAAGCAAGATAAGACCCCAACTTCATTGTGAACACGGCTTGAACCTGGGGCCTCCCTCTATTATCACACTACCAATATCAAGTAATATAGCTCGGCCTTCGGCCTCGCACTTTTCCCCAAGGTACATATTAAACACAAAGGTGGGAAAATTTAATTTTAGATTTAAAACAAACAAAAATAATATTAAAACAAATCATTTGGAGCAGTACAATTTTTTGTATTTCGAATCCAGCTATCAGTGGTGGATCCAGCAACTTTTTCAAGGGGGGAGCGATTCCATAGATTCAAAAGAACAATAAAAAAATCTATAACCCCCTCTATACTTTTTTCCAGTAATTTTAGTTTTTATTATGTTTTATAATATTGTTTCATTTTTCCAAGGAGGGGGAAATCGCCCCCATTGTCCCCCCCGGATCCGCCATTGCCAGCTATACAGGAAAAAACTAAATAGTCAGCAAAAAGTTCTTACAGACATGATCCATTCATGAAAACTCGAGATTGTTTCAATTCCAGGAGGGGGTCAATTGTTAATATGACATAAGAAGTGCGAAGGCCGTACGCCGAGCTATGATACATGGGAGGTGAACTGCGAGGCCGTAGAAGAGGTGCGAAGAACATGCGAAGAGAAGAAGCCGGCCTCGTCGTTTTTCAGTACATAGATACGTTCACCAACAAAATGGCCGCCGTTTGATTAATCAAACATAACTGTGTCAAATAAAGAAGAAAAGGCGTAGCCAAAATCCG
Organism: Rhagonycha lutea; assembly: GCA_958510855.1. Classification (NCBI taxonomy): domain Eukaryota; kingdom Metazoa; phylum Arthropoda; class Insecta; order Coleoptera; family Cantharidae; genus Rhagonycha; species Rhagonycha lutea. The sequence goes on from OY294041.1 coordinate 31,997,327, forward strand.
GCGCAGTAGAGATTGCGTGACACCCAATTCCTCCAATTGACACCAACATAAACATGATTGTACGAGTTTTGATTTCTGCGCATTAACTCCACCTTTTCTTCTTTATTTGACACCACTCTACCCAATATTTGCACCTAGGCTCCTCCCTAAAATGTATTTAAGCCAATTGTAAGCGGGAATTTCAAAATTCGAACAATACAAAAGTTCTATGCTATTTTTTGGGAGGAGCTTAGGTGCATTGTTGGGTAAAACAAGTATAGTTGCGTATAGATTAAGTGGTGCCATCTTATCGACCAATTTTAACGTTAACTATAGATATTTGTAAGTTTCCGTTACCCTGCAAGATGACGCTGTATGCCTCTCGCAATTACGAATCTATACGCTATTCAATCAACGGATGCAGCTAAAGCTAAACCATTCCCCACAAATGTATGCTTTTTCAGAACCATGAGCGCATTGAGCAATGAGCTTTCTTGCGTTAGTGTTGTAAACAGGATTTTCAAAATTCTGCATTGTGTGGATTAACTGCATGTCTTGAGTTAATAGAGTATAGCGTTGTAATTATGATAGAGGCTCGATGCCACAATCAAAAAAACTCACTTCTCGTGGGAACATTTAGACGAAGGAGATAAGTGGGCGTAGCCCACATCTGCTCCGAAAAGTGAGGTAGCGGTAGCATATTTCCGACCATATTTCTCAATAATTGGAGCAGATGCGGTCTCGGCCCACCTATGTCTTTCATCTCTGTGACAGCTGATTTAGGAGTTTTTGAGAGTGGCATTGAGCCTAGATCGTGTTTAGGTTGGGGGGGGGGGAGTGTCTCGCCCCTCCGCTTTGATTGGAGTCCATGGCTGTGTGTGTTTTGCCCTGGTTTGCCAGTCTTGGTCTTCGTTGATTGTCCTGGTCCTTTTTGGTGAATTTTGCCTTGGGAGCCTATCTGTTTTGAAGTGGGGGAAAATAGGTAATTAAGAGTACCGTTGGTTAGTTGGAATCAAGATGGGGGGGGGGTCTTTCTTGCTGGGTAATTTTCGGATAGTATGTCCTTGGGTTAGTTATGGCCAAGAAACCTCCATACTATGGAGAGGCTTATGTCCAACAGTGGGCGGAAAAAGCTGATAAAGAAAAAGATGTCCTTGGGTCTTGGAGTGTTTGTAGAAGACGAAAGGGGCGGGTAGTATCCTAGTCCTTGTATAAGTGAGTTCGACGAACTAGCGCTTTTTTTTAAGAGACTTGAAGTTAATGGTGTCCTGTAGGGAAAACCTACAGAAAACCTTTGTTTATTTGATTGATTGTCTATTTGAGACGTACCATGGGATGTTGATGGTTTGTTTGAGGTATTTGTTGGGTATCCCGTCATTTAGCCGAAATTTACACTTTGGTAAATTCTTAGTTTGGTTTTGGGAAGCAGTTTACTGTTATGACTAGAGCACGGATTCTAGGCAATTTGCCTTTTTGTCCGTTATTTAGGCAATTCAAAATTATAAATACAGAAATGCTGTTCAAACGATTTTGAAAATTTTGAACCCTACTTTAATTTGCCTAAATGCCTATTTTCGATGTTACTGACCTAAAACAGATTTTTAATGCCTAAAAAGCCTAAACCAATCATTTTTCCCGTTTATGTTACTAAAAGTTAAAAAAAAATTGTTTTTCTGTTTTTTAAAATTTGTATCTCTCAGTCAGTGGCGGATTTAGCACTTGAGAGGCCCCAAGCGCAATTCAATTTTGAGGCCATCTTCTAAATATTTTCACTACCCCTTCACCCTACAGTGTTTTTTATACGTTTTTTAATATGGTATGCATTTTACCAGCGTTGATACCAGCGTTGATACCAATGATCTAAAAAGTTGAATTTTGAAGCCCCCTTGATTTATGATGCCCCAGGCGTTCGCCTGTTCGGAAATCCGCCACTGCTCAAAGTAATCTGAGTTGTTATGAGTTCTTGTATTTATTTATCTCGTAGAAGTTTGGCCGTTGGGTCAGCGCTACTTTAGCCACGGATCTCAGATATTCTGAAATTTTATGGCTTAAAATTAGATAAGTACCCTCTAAATACAAAACCGTAAATGGCAGAGGTGTTTCTGGTCGAATAAGAGGGAGAGGGAGGTAAAAAAAGTGAATTTTCCAAAATCTCACGAGTTTTTTAAAAAAATCGTAAAATTTGTTAATTAAAAATAATAGTAACCCCCAAATCAGTAGCGCCATTTGCAAATAGAGGAGAAAATTAATAACACCATCTGTTTAGGAGGGAAAAAAGCTTCCATAAAAATGTGTATAGTATTTTCCATCCTTATAGTTCTTATATCCTTATTAAAATTTTTTTAACGAATTTTTTTACAATTATGTTAGTAAGTTTCTGTAATAAAAAATATATTTATATTGCCTAAAAACCCCTAAATTCTTAATTATTGTGCCTATTTCAATGATTTTTGTAGCCTAAAATTGTGCCTTTTTTAACATTTTTTACGTCCTAAAATCCGTGCTCTAGTTATGACCAAGTAAGGGTACAGGATCCCATTTAGTCCCTTGGCTTGGCTCTTCCATTTTATTAGGTGTTTCTTCCATTAGAGGAGGGGCTGCAGGATGACTCCAAGATAGCTTATCGCGTTTTTCCACGAACATTTTTTGCCAAACATGGTCAAATGGTTTTCAGTTGATTGCCTTGATTAAGACGTTGGCCGCACTCTTTGACGGGTTTACCTCCAGAGGTAGTACCAGGGTTCGATCATTTTTATAGCGTCTTTCATGATTTTTATCATGTGCCTCTTGTTTCTTGATTTTGTGATTAATCCTACGTCGACCGTGAGTGAGTTTTTAGGTTTGGGCACGTCAAGGGTGAACAGACTGAAGAGGAGGGGGGGAGAGGAGCTACCCTTAAGGCACTCCTGCTATCATTGGCCTGGGGGACTATTTGTAATCCTCTACCTTGGTCTGGAACTACCTATTGTCGAGGTAGGAGGCTATCAGCTGAATCAATCCTAGTTTGGTCGGTGGTTTTGCGGGTTTGAGTGGTCTTTACCTGACTTGGACAGTAGTATGATCTCTGCTATTTTCCATATGTCGAGAAAGTATCCAAGTCTCAGGATGGCGTTGACGATTTGGGTGATAGCAGTGATCGTCTTGCTTGGAATGTTTTTCAGGGCGATGTTTGGGATATGGTCATGACCTAGTATCATGGTCATGACCTTACTGTTCTTACTGACTAATCCATTCATAAAAAATCGGAATTGCTTCAATTTCAAGAAAATTAGAGGAATAAAATTACAAGAGAATATTCACAAAAGAAGTGCGAAGGCTGCATGTCGAGCTGTGATGTACGGAAGAAAAGATGAGAAGCCAGCTTCAAAAACTAAGCAATTTTTCAACAAAGAAAATGGCCACCATTTTGCTTTGTCAAGCATAACCGTGGCATAACCTTAAATTCAGGGACAGTGGAATATTAGGGCGCGCTTCAGAATATGATCAAAAAATAACTTGTAACTTTTCATTGCAACTTGGATACCCAAAAGATGATAATCATTTATGTGCATGGGAGGGTTACATATTTGTAACGTTTTTTTAACAAAATTTTTTCTTTGTTGCAGGTGAGCTTCACTTTTTGGATAAATCGTAAATTGTGGTTAGTAGTAAAATTATTCTCTTTCTTTTTCTCCTCTTAATGGAAGAATTTAACTGTTTTTTTGTTAATTGAAAATAGAAGTAAAACTGAGGTTTTAGTTTCTTTGAATGTGTTTAATTGGGCCCTTATGCAGAGAGAAGTGAATACCCCCCCCCACCCTATTCGCTGGGTGCGTGACATCTGGCCACCTTTTTTGCACAATTTATCCGCAGCGGACGCTGGCGTCGTTTTTAATACCCCCATTATGCACTACGCACCCAGCCAATGGGTGCGTGACATCTGACCACCTTTTTTGCACAATTTGTCCGCAGCGGACGCTGGCGTTGTTCTTTTTTAAGTAAAATCTGGTTACGGTTAAAAGATTATTTAAAGTTTTTCGATTAAATACTAACCAATAAATAATAATCAGCATCTGACAACAATACACAATAATTATAGTTAATGATCATTGGTTTATCTATTGTCGCGCAGATTACAAAATATTGTTTTAAATTTAAAAAATTCTACGTTGGGTTTTGAGACTAACCAATTTATAAAATATCATCGCTTTTTAACAAAAGAAATTCGTTCATTGCGAGAAAAAGTCGTTACTCGGAGAGGCACGAAAGTTTTGCCTCACCCTGTATGTCAATCGATTAATTTTGATGCAGGTGTAAGCTATTGCATTAACAACTTTTCCGAATGTGTATAAAATCCTGATAAGTGAAAACCAGCTGAAGCTTATCTAAAGTGATTCACCCGGTATATATTTAGCAACCTATTTCCCAATAATTAATCTAACCTTAAAATTTTTTTAAGTTGGTGTCAGTTGCGCTCAAGTGTTACAAATTCTTAAAACCTTGCTGAAAATTCTTCAATTTATGCGTTATGGCTGAATATTTGGCTTCGATTTTCGGTACCGAAAAGGATAAAGTAAACTGCTCGTTTTACTTCAAAATCGGTGCGTGTAGACATGGAGATCGCTGCTCCAGGATTCATAACAAGCCAACATTTTCACAAACCATTGTTTTGAAAAACCTGTATGTGAATCCGCAAAATTCGGCCAAGTCGGCAGATGGAAGTCATTTGGTGACCCAGGTGTCTGAGCAAGAAATGCAAGAGCACTTTGATGAGTTTTTTGAGGATATTTTTGTCGAATGTGAAGAGAAGTATGGCGAAGTGGAGGAAATGAACATTTGTGATAATTTAGGAGATCACTTGGTTGGGCATGTTTACATCAAGTTTCGACGTGAGGAGGATGCGGATCGTGCCGTCAATGATTTAAACAACCGGTGGTTTGGTGGTCGTCCGATTTATGCTGAGCTGAGTCCAGTTACAGATTTCAAGGAGTCTTGCTGCCGCCAGTACGACAACGGGGAGTGCACTCGTTCTGGATTTTGCAATTTCATGCACATAAGACCCATCTCGCGCGAGCTGAGAAGATTTCTGTATTCCAGGAGACGTTTCTCTCCGAGAGGTCCGCGTAGAAGATCCCGTTCTCCAAGAAGACGAAGTCGCTCTCCCCAGCAACGTGGACGGAGGCGTTGAAAAGCCAAGTGTAGAGGTGACCCAATTAATTTTCTTTGTACTCTATAAAAATAACCAAATTTTGTGCAATTTGGTCATCATAAACAAAAAATTTTTAACCAAACTTTTTAATAAACTATTTACATAAACAAAACTATTTTTAATTAATTAAAATAAATACAAAATAATATTAAAGATTATCACAACTTAGTTCTTTTTACATAGCATCAAAGTGGAAGCGATGCGACTCTTGTAACCTCTCCTTTTTGTCTTCCTGTCTCTCTTTCCAGTGCAGAACCCCAATGATGATGGTGATCAAACCACAAACGCCAGTTAAAGCGGCCACCGAGGTGAGAATTACCTTGCTTGGTGTGACAAACAGTTGCGCTTTCCATTTGGAAGGTTCATTTGACGGCCAGGGTATCACGACCATCTGGGAGTTGGGTATTATTTGGAACCACTCTTTCGAATGGTTTGATAATCCCACCTTTAAGGTGTCGACAAAATTTGGGGTGCGGCCTAAACCAAAAATCGTGTAGGGGAGATTTAAGCTGAAATGGGCCGATTGTGGTAATTGTGAAGAAGTTGCATGACGGCTGTTGCCTTCTTGGGTTGTAGTCCGGTAGGAGATGCTTGGACCAGGTAGATTTGTTCCTGCAAGATAATTTAAAGGGTTATTCATTTAAAAGTAAAATTGTACAAGATCTGGCCTTTTATTTATCTACACCTTCGATTTTATTGAAATTCCTTTGTCTTCCTCAAAGTTTTCTGTTAGGGTGGGCGTGGCTACTAAGAATCGGGAGTTTGTTTTCCCAAGTTTTCTTTATTAAACCCTAATCGCATGCTCAACACATTTTTAAGTTCTCTAATCAGTAAAATTGTATTAGATGACCTTGACTGTTATAAACTTGTAAATTATTCTAATTAAAGAATTAAATTAGTCATAGGGAAGGCATTAAAACAACTTGACTTGTTTTATTACATTATTTGAGTTTGATTTATTAATTTAAAAGTCCGACCAGAATATTTTTGAAAGCATACAAAACGGATGAAAATCAATAAAAGTTTCACCATCAGCAAAAGTTGGAAAATATGAGAAACCTAAAATTAAAGTAAATGTACCTCTGAAGTGTAGTTACGCCCATGAATCCGCGCTTGCTGCGAATCCTAACAGCTCCGCCTGCAGCCTCACATTTATGCCTTAAATTTATTTGATGGGCATTCAAAGATCATTGATTGGCTCAAATTTCGATATTTTTACAAATAAATCAGGCATTACTAACCCCCCCCCCTTCTCTCCTGTGGATATAGAGTATACGGGGCTACTTTTTTTGTCCTTCAGTGCTGACTCGTTCTGTAGGTTCCGCCCCGCGGAATTATACTATTGTAAGTATAAGCAAAATTTGTAATTGATAAAACTATTAAAGAAGGGGACATTAAAATTGTTTGTTTTGTTAATAATTTTTTTTTATAAAAGTTTAAACTTTCTTTACAAAAACATAATAAATAAACCTAATAATTTTAAATTTCTCCTAGTGTAGGGTGGCTAAACCCGCTGAAGGAACCGGGGGATTACCCCTCCCACCATACAAGCAAGTAATCCGATAACTTTTCAAAATTGGTAAATATGCAAATTGAGTTCTTGAGAAAACATTTTTTTGCTTACTTACTGCTGGGGGGTATTCCATAACTCCCCCCCCCCACCGCCAGTTTTCCGAATGTTTACTTTTCGAGAAAATGAAGGCGTTATAATAACTCAATCCTGTGTTCAAGGATTGAAGGAAAAAATTCTGGAATTGTGGGAAGTATTTTACCTGGGAAAACGGGATTTTGTTTGAGAAGCCCTATTTTCCACGGCAATACGACAATATTATGAATAAAAATGTATCAACCTGTCCTGTACGAAATTGAATATCCTGTGGGCCGGGATTTTTTCCATCCCGCATTCTTCTCCTTACACCTTCATGCACCTTGGTTTAGTTTTTGACTTTACTCCATCCGACACATCAACATGGTTTATTGTTGAGAGGTCCCCAGGCCAGCAGGAAGAAAATCTAGGACACAGTGAGTAGAAACGCCTTAATTTTCTCGAAAAGTAAACAATCGAAAAACTGGTGGGTATGGAATACCCCTCGCAGTAGATAAGCGAATTAAAATTGCATGTTTATCAATTTTTAAAAGTTTTATTGTTACTATTGTTCGATTTTCAATTGTTTACTTTTAAAACAACATAAACTACAAAATACTTAATTTTATCTAATTTTTAAGTACTTTTTCTGTTCTGAAGGGTGGTCAAGCCCGCTGGACCCCCTGAAATGTAAAGAAAGTAAAGAGATGACTAGTTTTTTTATCATTTTAAGATAAAAACGAATTTAATCATTAAGTTATTTCATAATAATCTAAATAAAAAGCTACTTTATCAAGAATTAAATTTGTGCATTTAACAATTTTGAAAAATCATCTTATTACTTCTTTGTGCTGAGGACACCCCAGACCCTCCGGTTTCACACGCATTTTTTACATTTTAGGGGAGCTAGAGAGGGCTTAGCCATCTTACAAAATAGAAAAACCCTTTAAAATAAGATAAAATTAAGTTTTTTGTAGTTTTCTCCTCCGTCTTATTGCTTTTTGACAGAAGCGTCGTGACCTTTAACAATGCTTGTTAAAGGCTTTCATGGCAGATTACACCCTGGTGGTTTGCCATTGCCTTCCGAGGGGAGAGACGGTCAGAATAAAGTTCTTACTTCACTCGGATTCGAACCGGGTGATTAGCATTCATAGTCAACTCGCGTGAACGCTATGCTCCGAACGCCTCTTTGTAGTTATGTTCCTCAAATTACCTTTCCTGGCCTGGAGGTTAATTTTAAAAGCAAACAATCGGCAAACCGGGGTGTGTCGGGGGGCGGGAGAACAAAATTTGCATTTTTATCAATTTTGAAAAGTTATCTGATTCCCAGACCCCCCGGTTTCTTTACGTTTTATGGGGTTCAATAGGCCTAGCCACTCTAGACTAGAATGTCAAAGGTCACTTTTTAACATAGAATTTATGCTTCATTATTTGTTTGCTGTTGATTAAAAAATGTGAAATTTGTTTTGGTTTATTTTTTAATTGAAATAATAAATATGTAACATTTTAAACAATCTTTGGTTCGAACGGGGGGTAGTGTAAATTAAACCGCATATCACAGGCGCTATCTACCCTCATTACAGCTCTGTTAAGGTACTATGGGGGGGATATGTTATTTGCTAGACTAATTGTTTGATTATTTTAAGTTAAAAAGGAATTTAATCATTAAATTATTTCATAATAATCAAAACAAAGAATAAATAACCGAAAAGTTACGTTGAAAAGAACAAATACCAATATTATCTCAAGCGCGGGGGGGGGGGGGATTAAATAAATTTTGTTTGATAATTTGCATTACCAGGAGTAATTGATCAATGATCAAACTTGCTCCAGCCACGGGCCCTCTTCTGTCAAGTAAACTTCCCGCGAGCCGCACTACAAAGCTGTGCGGGTGCGTGGCCGCGCACTAAATTTTCGTAAGTTGCACAGTCGTTTTTGTATTCTGCGCACAATGGGCTTGTTCACAATTTTTTTATATTTCATTTTATAAAAGAATTGCATCAAAAAAAGGCAAAAATCCAAATTTCACAAAAATAAAAGTAAAATTTAAACAGGCACAGAACCCCCCCCTTCTAGAACACTTTTACATACGTTTTGAACATTTTTGCTCCCATATACTTTTGTGCCGCGCAGTCAGCGAAAAATTAGAGGGAACATTGCCGCACAAATGACCTTTTTTTTACCCCCTGTCGTCCATGTCTGTAATTTTGCCTCGTATATACAAGCTGACATCTTAAATAATTATGGCGCATGCAAGGCCATTATATTAGGGGGGTGAACCCCCATAGAAAAAGTAACGCATGTTGCTTGGGGCAAATGAAGGCGAATAATTTTCGGGAAACCCCCTACCCCCATGACGAATGTCTAGCTACGGCCCCGAGCGCATGTTACTTTTTACATCCCCAACTTGCAAACGGACTTTTCGTCAACATTTATCCGTATTCTTCCCCCACAAATAAATATTAAAATAATTGTTTCAAAAAACAGAATTTTTAAAATGAGAGGATTCTAGCTCAATTGGTTCTATGGGTAGCATGAGATATCTTTTACAACTTATTAAAATTTGAATAGAAATGCTGTCTCAAAATTAAACAACTTCAAGATTAATTTTTTTTAAATTATCAGTCTCAAAAGAAAAATGAATAGAGGAGAAACTGACATCTAACGATTGCATAAAACAGGGAATATGCAGATTCTATGGCACTGTATAAGGGGGGGGGGAGCTAATTTTACCAAGATATGTTCATCCAAATAAAGCGCATCCCGAAATTATTAAATTTTTAGATCAATTTATTTTCAATTCACCCCTTAAACCCTTACAAGATTTAAATTTTCTATCTATTTTTCCAATATTTGTTAACTCAAATTAAACTCATCGCCAAATTTTTAGTAGGTACAACTTAAATTTTAATTCGCACCCCCTTCTAAGATTTAATTTTTTTAAACTATTTTTTCAATATTAGATGCTGATTGAACATAATTCCCCAAAGTTCTAAATTTTTTAATGGTATTCAAACAGAGATACACCAGGAGGCGCAAAAAGCAATCTGACTAATTAAAAATTAAGTTTTAAAACAGGTAGTTCCTCTTTGTCGCGATTTCCAAACGGGGGGGGGGGGGCACGAACTGGTGTAAAGGGAGGCGTGAAATTTTGTAGTAAAAAAAAAAAGGTTTTATTTTACTAATGATCGTTTAAAAATGTGTATATTATTTTATGAAATAAAGGGGGAAAAAACAAGATTACATTTTTTTAAGGGGGGCGGGGCGTAGTACCATAAAGTTTGGAAACCACTACGTCAAGTGGTGATTTTTAGGGGGGTAAAATAACAAAAATTTTGTTTAGGAAGTTTTGAAACTTTGTAAATACTTATTAGGGGTATTTGTTATGTTACTCCGAACTACTCTGAGTAAGTTAGTGTAAAAAATTGCGAAAATTGATTGGTGAAAATTGAGTGGGTTGTAGATTTTACACCAATCAATTTGTAGTTAGTGTAGTTTTGGTTGCACTAGGACTGTGATAGCAAACAAAGCTATTATTTTAGTGGTAAATTTGACGATGCTCCAAAAATAGTGATAAAATTCTAAACAAGAAGGGGGTAGATTTGAAGAGGGTTAAATTGTAACATTTTCTATAAAATTTTTAACACTATGTAAATTTATTAATGTTAAATATGTAAACACTGCAAAAATAGTGAAAATATTTAAATTGCTTGGGGGGTAGCTTGAAGGGGGTTACAGTGGAGTAAATACGGGAGGGAAATCGCCCCTCAGCCCAACGTTTTGGGTCCTCTAAACTGCATTATATTGCGATCAAATTTTGTTTCTGTTTAAAATTTTTACTGGCACACCTCTCAATCGGGGGGGGGGGGGTAAGCGATAACAATTTTGTTAAAAATTCTTGAAACTTTGTAAATTAAATATATTATTCTTAAACTTGCGAATATTACAAAAATAGTAAAACAACTTTAAGCGGAACGGGGGTAGTTTTTAATGGGGTTAATTTGTAAATTTCGTCTAAAATTTCTGAAACTATGTAAAATTATTAATGTTAAATCTGTAAATGCCGCAAAAATAGTGAAAAAAATCGGATCACAAGGGGTGCCTTTTGAGGGGAGGGGTCATCAACAATTTTTTTTTAATTTTTGAAAAGTGGTAAATATTTCTTGTTTTACTTGAAAATATTGCAAAAGTAATTAAAAAATTCTAAACAGAGGGGGTGATTTTTGAAGGGAGAGTGGTTATAAATAATAAAAATTTTGAAACTTGGTAAATAGATTAATGTTACATTTGTGAACACTGCCAAAATAGTGAAAAAATTCTAAACAAAAAAGAGATAATTTGTGAGGGGGTAAATGGTAAAAATTTTGAAACCCTGTAAATTTATTACCATTGAACCTACAGACATTACAAAAATAGTGAAAAAATTTTATTTAATAGGGCAGCAATTTCTGCAAAAAATGGAAGGGAATCCTCCTCCACCTTACCAACTGACACATTATCATCACAGTTCTAAATAAAAACCAACTCAAGAGCTATCTTAATTAGGGGCTAAGTATAAGTAATTTAAATATAACACTGACTTTCAAAATTTTTGTACATTTTCCAAGTGGCATAAATTAAAAACAGGTCATCAAAAAATATGAAAAACAAACATTAAAATTGGTGATGGTCAGGTAAATAAATCTATCAATTTTACATGTTAATTAAAGTATAAATTGAAATTTATTCATTCGAGTATTTCAAGGTCCTAGGGCAGGGGCAAATTAAGCATACCAGGTTCTCTCGGCCAAAAGCTTTCAACCCCCCCCATGCAATCTTAGGGGTGGGCGGAGCTAAACTTTTGCAAGCAGCCAATATAATTCTCTCACATTATTTTTACGGTTTTTGGCCTTGTTTCGGCCAAATTTTGGAATGATTCACAAATTTTTATGTTTATATTGGTAATTTACACCCTCAACCACCATAATTTAATAGAAAATTTTTATAATTTGGGTTGCAGTTGTTCTCACCCCAAATTAATATTATGATAAACAAGAACCTGTTAGATTAAAAAAATGGGAGTTTGAATGTTTCAAACCACCCAGACCTGCTATTATTAATCTGAGACTTTCAAGTCTTACGAGATTAGTTGCATTGCATTGCCTAGCAAGAATTATCTTCCATCAAAAAGCAGAAGCTTGGAATGCAGTACAACTAATCTCTTCTTGGGCAAAGATCAAAAACCTACCATAAGTCCTCCTCTTCTTTCCAACCCTTCCATCAATCAATTTATTATCATTGTTAGCTAGCCCAGTCAATACCATCAATTTGATAAAATTTGCATCATAATCCAAGCTGTTTTTGAACGCCGCAGTTTTATAATCTGATCCATTGTGATGAACCAAAATAATGTCCAAAATACCATCCTGGTAGAAATCAAAAAACACCGCCATTACAGTCCCTTCCTTGAAGGGATGCAAGGCATTCCAACGAATTTTGAAGTTCCTCTTGAAATGTTCACATCCGCTTTCGCAGGGCACATTTTCCAACAAAAATGATTGGGAAGGAGTGTCCGGACCGAGTTCCAAAGTGGCCAAAATGTCGGGATAACCGTCCATGTTGAAATCGCCACTGTGTAATGTTATGGTGTTGGTGTACTTCTTTCCCAGCCTTCGTGCAAAACCCCACTGATTGTTGCTCGGATCCTTGAAGTTGACCTGCAGGTTATACCACTGGTTGTCGGAATACACCAAGAAGGAGCTGTTGTGGCACCCCTTGTCATAACAAACTGGAGTTATGAGGTCCAAACGTCCTTGCAGCTCCACATCCATGAAAATCGACTGACCTATGTAGACGAAATCTTTCGGAAGCGGAATGGCCTCATTGAACACGAAGTTTTGGAGTTCATTACCGTACCACACCTCAAAATTTTCCTTGGTTGTTATAAACAAATCAGCCATGAAGTCCTTGTTGATGTCTTAAAAAAAAAAGAGTCGGTTAAATTGCTCGGTATGTACAAATATCTTACCTAAGTAGGCGTGTGCGTGGGGTAGCTGTAGTTCAGTTGTCGGTCCAGTATGCATGGGGGTTCCTTCGGGACTAATTCGCAAGTTATTAAAAATCCAGAACTTTCTCTCACCCTTAGAATCCGTTCCAAACAAATCAATAGTCATATCCTGATTGTAGTCCATAGCCAAGGGTTGACCGATTACAGTTAAAAACGGAGTGGTTTCATTACTACAGTTAATGTGATTTCCACCACCCCAGATGATGTGAATGTAAGTGTACGGTTTGTGGTGAGTATTGTCATTTTCGTCCTGCCTGGCCGCAGTCGTCACCAAAACATCCATCAACGCATCTCCATCGAAATCACCCGGCACGACACTCGTAATCGAATTTTCAAATTTACACAACAATGGAGGACTGGATCTTCGCAACAACGGTTCCTCCTCATCGCCGAGTAATATTTCCACCGTTTTTTCGTTATTTCTTAAGACAAACACGTCAGTTAACTCGTCTGAATTAAAATCACCAAACGCTGCTGGCAAAGTGTCGGTTAGGGAGCCAAACACTCGGTTTGTTATGTCACTGCCGTTAGTCTTGGTTACAATAAAATATAAAAAAAGTAAGTACGCTAAAAATTGCATTTTCACTAAGATTTTTGCTTAAATTAATACTCTGATTCAATAAACATTATCATTTTTGTACTTAATTGCTAATTTGACAGCATTGACAGTTGCTGATTTTCTCGTCAGTGGCGTAACTTCAGAATTTTGGCAAGGAGACAAGAAATCTTTTTTGGTTAATAAATAATATTGCTCCACCATCTTGAAAAAAGGGGTAAATTTAGTCTTTTAGTAATAACTCGGATCCCCGTCGTTATACGTAGAAAAACGCAATAGAAATGATATGTAATTATAATTATGATATGGTCGCAATTAATTTTCATATTACGACTGGGAGTCGAATTGTAGCTAAAAAAACGAAATTTACCCCTATTTTTCATGATTTTGGTCGACATCTTCTAGTAACTATAATTAAATATTCTTACGAATTAATAATACACATAAATATAGAAATGATATGGTTGCAATAATTTTCATATTACGACTGGGAGTCGAATTGTAGCTAAAAATACGAAATTTACCCCTATTTTTACCCGACTGCCAAAAAAAAAGAGGGTTATGTTTTTCGAGTGTATGTATGTATGTATGTATGTATGTATGTATGTATGTATGTCTATTTCTTTGGCACGCTCTACAGGCTAAACGGTTTGACGGATTTTAACATATGAGGTGTCATTAGAATCGTATTCATTGTGGGAGTGACATAGGCTATAATATTTAATTAAAGCGTCAGCGAAAAAAAAAATATCAGCACATTATGTATTGAGCTTGAATTATGTATACAGGGCGAAGCATTAATCATCTAAAACACATACATGGAGAATTCTGATAGGATGAAATTGCATTAGTTTAAGGCGAGGGTACACCTTGCCGGTAAAAATAAGAAGTCCAACTTTGTGAATTTGTTCTGAGAAAATGAATGTATTTAGATCAATTTGGGTTTCGGCACATTATTGTACAAGTCTTGAAGAACATTTAACAAATTTTTCAAGTCAAAATATTACAAAATGGCCGCGTGGCAGCTGAACTCCAAAATGCACCTCTTAAAATGCGATGGAAGATATCCCAATCAGGGTCGTTCCTAGGGGGTATTGCGCCTGCATGCAAGAAATTTTTTCCGCCCTTTATGCTAGATGGGCTATGAAAAATCAACCGGGAAATTGTCTGATGAGCAAAAAAAAAAAAAAAAAGGTTCAAAGATTTAAATAAAAAGCAAATCAAGTAATTCTAAATAGAAACAATTCTTATCCCTCTCCAAAATGCCGCCCCTTACTTTTGCCGCCTGCATGCGGGGCATGCACTGCATACCCGGTAGGAACGGCCCTGATCCCAATGGTTTCGATCCAGATTTTTAAATTTTTGTCTCAAAAATTTTTTATGACCGTTTAAGTGACGATGTTGACTTTTTGACCGTTTGACTTTGAACCTTAATACCTCAAAAAAAAAATTAAAATATAAAAAATCTGGATCGAGGCGGACTGGATAAACATACATTAAACTAAATTTTTTTATTTCCGATGTTGTAGGTCTAACGACACCATTGGGATATCTTCCACCGCATTGTAAGAGGTGCTTTTTGGAGTTCAGCTGCCACGCGGCCATTTTGTAATATTTTGACTTGAACAAATTGTTAAATGTTCTTCAAGACTTGTACAATAATGTTTCGAAACCCAAATTGATCTAACTACATTCATTTTCTCAGAAAAACTTTACAAAGTTGGACTTCTAATTTTTTCCGACAAGGTATACCCCCCCCCCGCCTTAAATACAGAAGCTGTATTTGAAACAAATTGACTAAAAATTTAAATAGAAATTGAAATAAAAAATTTAAAAAAAACCCTTTTACCTAAAATGGAAAATGTGAACTAAAAAGCTAGAAATAAATAAATTATTAAAAATAAACAAAAAACCCGACTGCGTTAAAAAACATCAACTGAAAAGCAATAAACTAAATTAAAAATAAACTAAATTATTAAAAACATAAACAAAACTAAAAAGCGAAAAACAAGCTTTGCAGGGTGTGTTCCACTTCAAGCCCACGACGACCACGGTCGATCGCCAGTCCAATCAAATAACCGCGTTCGATCTTTAGTCCAATCAAAGATCCATGGGACCACGCCGCGGTCGTCGTGGGCTGTAAGTGAAAGGCACCCATAATCTATACAAATTTGTAAGATCAAAAGGTATTGCAGACGGGGACAAACAAAGAATTACAAAACACTTCACTTAAAGATCACCAACTTGGACTATTAGCTTGTCCCCGCCTGCAATACCTTTTGATCTTACAAATTTGTATAGATTATGGGTGCCTTTCACTTACAGCCCACGACGACCGCGGCGTGGTCCCATGGATCTTTGATTGGACTAAAGATCGAACGCGGTTATTTGATTGGACTGGCGATCGACCGTGGTCGTCGTGGGCTTGAAGTGGAACACACCCTGCAAAGCTTGTTTTTCGCTTTTTAGTTTTGTTTATGTTTTTAATAATTTAGTTTATTTTTAATTTAGTTTATTCATGATTTTGGTCGACATCTTCTAGTCCCCTCGTCTATAGTGATTGGACTACTATAAAAAAATGACACTACAGCATTTTTTAGTGCGCATGTTTACTCACAATACGGTAGCCGTTTGCAGTGTTTTCATTATCCAATTATTGTAACCCCCCCCCAATGAAAACAAAGTAAACGCCGGCCATTTTGTTGGTGAACATGCGCATTGAAGAGTATCGATTCTTGTTGTTATCGGAAATATTCCTTGTTAAAAGAAAAAGAGCAAATTAATATTATTACATATTTTGTTAGCCTTACCCACCCTAAAAAACTAAAGATAATAAAGATAAAAGTAGTGATAGTAAAAACAAAATAAAACCAGGCCCCCTTAAGCGCCAATCCAATAAGGGGGGATTGCTCCTGATAGAAGTGTTTGTCTACCTTTAATTTAATGCTGCTTAAAGGGGCCCTTTAAATTTTAATGCAAAAACATGTTTCAACAGATGGCGCGCCCTAAATTATTAATCTTTTCTACTTATCTTTTCATCAATACAGAATTCTAAAAATTTATAAAAGTCATATGAATAAACTATAACTAATTTAGGTAATGAGGAAGTTTGAGCTTCAATGTTGGATATTTTCAAGTATATTCGAAAAAGATATTCATATTTGAAAATATTGAATATTTTTAATAATATTTAACTTTGAAAGTTCAAACTTCCTCATTACCTAAATTAGTAATCGTTTATTCATATGACTTTTATAAATTATTAAAATTCTGTACTGGTGAGCAGATAAGTAGAAAAGATTAATATTTTAGGGCGCGCCATCTGTTGGAACATGTTTTTGCATCACAATTTAAAGGCCCCTCTTAATCGTGAGAAATGTGAAATTTTCTCCTACGGCTCAATTTTTGCTTCTAAATTTCATCTTTCCATCTCTTAAAAGTCACTGTGATAAATTAATTACTCCCGCCCTGTAAACAGGGCTTAGATCCCCGATTTCACAATTTTTTTGAACTCTTTACAGCGATTCAGTTAGAAACATTTCAATTTCTGTTTCACGTTGGATATGGGGGGGGGGGACATTTTGAATTTCGATTTTAAAATAGTCTGGTCCTTTTGTGAAAGTTTTTACCTTAATTATTTATAAACGTTTTGTGAGGAGGAGGGGGGGGGGCTTTGAAAATAATTTAGATCGCTTATACATTTTTATTTGTACCTCTTTCGTATTGAAGATATGCATGGAAACATTAATGATACTGATGCGCAACATGGATTAACGAGATGTTCATTTACTAAGTTTATTGATTAATTTGATTTTTGAAAAGTGGTATTGTTGCTTAATAACAGCTGGAGGGTATTCCATACCCCAGACCCCCCGGTTCCTAGAAAAAATGTTTTGAGGAAATGGCTAAAAGAAACAGCAAAAAAATTTTTGTAAATTATAAACAAGTTCAATTGTTGAAATAGCGTCTTGTTGCTTACTTACCACTGGCTCTTGGGGTATTCCAAACCCCCCAATCCTTTAGTTTCTGAGGTCAATTTTTTGAAATCAATTTTAATATCAACTTTTGCGCGAACCTCTCAAACTATGTTCTATATATCTATGCTCTTAGATTATTCAGGGACATAATTTGCCTCGAATGTTAGGGGATGACTGCAACCTGCTTATTGTAGGGCGTCGTGTTAAGGTGACGAAATGGGTGTATAACCATAGGAATATGGAATACCCCCCAGCAGGAAATAAGTAAGCAAGATGACTTTTAAAAATTGATAGCGAAGCAAATTGGATTATTGGGAAGTCATCTTGTTGCATATTTACCCCTGGAGGGTATTCCATACCCCCCAGACCCCCCGGTTTCACTTCCAAGGGCCTTTCAACAGTCCTACAGTCCTTTCCAACCTCTTTCTTCTGTGAGACTCTGGTAGGACTCTTGGAAATCAAACCGGGGGGTCTGGGGGGTATGGAATACCCTCCAGCCGTACGTAACATGGTGAGCTTCCAAGAATCAAATTTGTTATTATTTTTTAAAAGTTGTGGTTTTTGCTTTGTTAGAGTTGGGAGATACTCCATACCCCCCCCCCCGGTTTCACTTCCAAGGGCCTTTAAACAGTACCACAGTCCTTTCCAACCGCCTTCTTCTGTGAGACTGTGGTAAGACTCCTGGAAATCAAACCGGGGGGTCTGGGGGGTATGGAATACCCTCCAGTCGTAAGTAACAGGGTTAGCTTCCAAGAATCAAATTTGCGTCGTTATTAATTTTTAAAGTCGTGTATTTGCTTTATTAGAGCTGGGAGATATTCCATATTCCCCCAGACCTCCCAGTTTCACTTCCAAGAGCCTTTCAACAGTTCCACAGTCCTTTCCAACCTCTTTCTTCTGTGAGACTCTGGTAGGACAAATCAAACCGGGGGGGGTGGTATGGAATACCCTCCAGTCGTAAGTAACATGATGAGCTTCCAAGAATCAAATTTGCATTGTTATAATTTTTTAAAAGTTGTGCTTTTGCTTTGTTAGAGTTGGGAGATACTTCATACCCCCCCCCCCCCCTCCGGTTTCACTTCCAAGGGCCTTTCAACAGTACCACAGTCCTTTCCAACCGCCTTCTTCTGTGAGACTGTGGTAAGACTCATGGAAATCAAACCGGGGGGTCTGGGGGTATGGACTACCCTCTAGTCGTAAGTAACAGGGGGAGCTTCCAAGAATCAAATTTGCGTCGTTTTTAATTTTTAAAAGTCGTGTATTTGCTTTATTAGAGCTTGGAGATATTTCATACTCCCCAGACTCTCCGGTTTCATTTCCAAGGCGCTTAGAACAGTCCCACAGTCCGTTTTGTTCTCCTCCTTCTCTGAGACTGGTGCCAGCCTTTTGGAAATGAATCCAAGGGAGCTACGGGGTATGGAATTTTTTTAGGAACTTTTTTCCAGGAACTGGGGAGTCTGGGGGTATGGAATACCTTCCTACCGCGCCATTAGAAAGCAACAAGAAAATGACAGCCCTCCGGTTGTTGTTAGGATCAATAATGATAAGAGGGAGGGTCTTTTTAATTTAGGACACCGGCGCCGTTTATGTAATAGAAAGAAATGAGTGTAAACCGGTGCGGTGGGTTTGGGTGGTACTATGAAGAATCAAATTTGGGTCGTTATCAATTTTGTGTCGTTATCAATTTTGAATAGTTGTCTTGTCTTGTTGCTTCCTTTTAACTTCACCCACAAAAAATTTTTTCCATAAACCGGAAGGTCTGGGAAGAAAATGATAAAATTAGGTACCAATACATAATTTTTTCCTTTTTTTGGGTAGGCTAACCCCTCTCCCCCTAATTATGCACCTGATACCATTACATTTTAAATTAAATCAGAGATTGCAAAACTTTGTAGTTTCAAACTTTTTTTTACAATAATTTTTATAAAATTTAGAAATTCAATTATAAATATCAATTATTCTACTTAATCCCCTCTTCAGGTTACTGAAAATATTATGACAATTAATATATTATTTTCTACCATTTCTAGTTGAGAGAAACATTTTTTGCATCACTTTTTTCCATTTTCTAGGGTAAGTTAAACCTCCTGCCCCCTCCTTGTTACGCATGTGGTTGAACATTTGAGAATATCGAGAAGTTGAAGTTTTTATTAAAAAGAAAGAAAGGGTTTGAAAATTGCGAATAATGATTAAACTTAATTTAATTTAATTGAATTATTTTAATTTATCGGATAATCCAAAATCAATTATTTCTAGTGATTCACAACTGAATTACGCTGATGAGATCTAATAAGATCGAAACATGCCTGTCGTTGGTTATATTATTATACAGGATTATAGTAACATTTATCCCACTTGAGACGTCATTTATGATTGGATCACGGTTTGAAAGTCATGACGTATCTATAAGTTTAAATGGTCTATGAAACAATAATTTAAAATGACCAGTTTTAAATTTCCCGCTGTAAAACTGACCCAAATGTCGATTAATAAATTTAATATCAGAAAGGAAGCGCCATCTTTGAACACTCGCAAATAAACATCAGAGCAATGAACCCTTAGAATGAACCACATTTTAATTCGGTAAAAAAATCTAGTTGCGTTGCTGTATGTTTGGTTGCCGAACGACAACAACTTCTAATACGAAATCGTTAGAAAATGTCAAATAGTTTTTCTTTTGTTTTAGAAAAAACAAATGCAGCCTTCCCGCACTTTCCTTATTATAACGGAATTCGGCGGTGGCGATGGAAGGAAAAAAGTAAAAAAAAATTACATTTCATGCAATTAAGCACTTAAGTCGAACGCTATAACCAATTTTTGTGGCGCGATAAGCTCGAAAAGTCATAAAGTTTAAAAGGACACGATAAGAAGAGCGATTTGTTTCGTGGCTTGGCTTAACCAGACATCAGACAAGGGTGAAATATTAAAATCGTGGGTTAACCTTTGTGTTATGTCAACCAGGCACTTGAGAACTTCGTGTGAAAAGTTCCTACAAAAAAGTCTTATCGGTGCTGGTATGATAAACGGCGAGACGATGAATTACTCGAAACTTTACATGCATGAAATACATTAATCGTTATTAAAGCTCCGAGCAAGTGGCGCGCTCGCTTTTCGTTACAAAATTAAACAACAAATTAATTAAAATTAATAATCAATTTGTCTTATCAATTTGTTGATTTGCACGAGTCTGAATAACCCAATTATTCCACAAGACATAGCCGAGCTCTTAACCTTTAACTTACGATTTTGTTGTGATAGCACAAATCGTTAGGTCAAGTAGTGGTCATCTTTAATAACCTCTGATTGCGCAAAATTAATTTATTTTAATTTAACCTTATTTTGTTACTAATTGATTTACAGTAACTAATTGAATTTATTTTTTCATTCGAAACTTTTTGAGCGCACCCCGTATCGAATCTTACATGCGGTTGTTTATTCCTCAGGTGTATTTTACTTTTTTCTAATAATTTCAAAATCGATTAATTAAAAATTGACATTTTAAGGTAATTTAATTATTGGTGCGTCGATGGGACGTACCATCGATTAAAACGTCGACTTTCAATTTACCATAAATTAAATTTTTGAAATTACATACTCGTTTTACACATCTTGTCATGCACATCCTGCTTCTGTTTAATTATAATTCCAATTTGAAACGAGTTTCCATTACAAAAAAATGATTGCCTTGCAATATTCCAATTTATTATTAATGGAGTCGTCGATCAAGAAAAGTGCAGTAACTTGATTAAACGAAGCGATTGTATCTTGTAAAGTGCGTCGTGATTGAATCGTACGGTAAAATTGGGTCAATTCTTTAGCAGCGAAAGTTTAGCCGAAGGGTTAATTAACCCTTGCGCGCCAGCATTTCTTAGTTAAAAAAAAATTGGTGATGGAAATAACGGAGTAGAAAACTTAATAAAAGCTTTGGTGTAATATTAAATGTTATTTTAGAGATTGATGTAGGGGTGAACAATCTGCATCAAGGGGTTACATTGTTATATACTTACTGGACATTTGCATATCTCGGGTCAGCAGTTTACTAATGGCGCTCGACATGCTATCACCATTCGCACGACACAAACAAAAGCACTAAAAACTCGCCCTTTTCACGACAATTTATTACCACATTTACTATGCAAATGTAATTAGTTTCATAATTTTAACTTAAATAAACCCAAAAGTAATCAAATTACCTTTTTTACCGAAAAAAAAAATGGACAAAACTCTGACCAATTTTGGATCCGGAAAATAACTTTTCTTATTGGTTCGAAGGTTTGCGTGCCACGCGAGGGCCAAAAGGGCGCCAGGCGAGGTAACACGGTGTAATTTTTGTTATCTGAAACCATCACCTGTTGGTTAAAATAGATTTCACGTAATATCGAACCAATTTTCCAATGAGTCACAAAGAGTTTTCCAATTTGTGCGTAACAGCTTCCTACCTTCGTTCGTTTTAAAAACGTAATGCGTGACAAATACAAATTTTTCAAATTATCTACTTCGTAATGCCAAAATTACTGCTGTTGTTCGTAGAGGAACCGCTTAATTGATGTATCATCAATTTCTGCGACAGTTTTGGATGTCGAGGTACATTTAAGGGAAACTTCTTTTTTTTTAGAAAGTTTCGGTTGAGAAATTGTGATTTGTAACTGAAATAAGATTTCCTCTTAAGGTAAAACAAGTTTTTTTAAATTACTAATTAACTGGTAGGTACCTAATAATATGGGAAAGATTTTATTAGTACCGGTTAATAATCATTAAAATTATTGCAAAAAATAATCAAGTTCAATGACGAAGTTATTTTTATCCTGTTGAGACTTTCGGGAAGACGAACCAATCTTTTAAAAATTTCCTGGTTACATTAGAAAATAATCAGTGGTGTATCATCAGCATTATTATATAGCGATTAATTTGCAAATAGCGCCGTAGGCGATTTTTAATGACTGTTGATATAATTCCTGTATATAAGGAACAAATGATAGCATAAAATGAACTATCGGTAAAAAGAATTTTAAAAGCGAAAATACTGTAAATTTACTTCTACTTTTGTTGTATTTTATTGTGTAAGGGTTAGCTATTTTGTGTAAGGTAAATATTATTTGAATCTTAAACTTTATAGGGATTAAAACTAAATGCCGAGAATTAAAATTAGGAAGTTTTGTAACATTGAAACCACTACTCTTGAAGCGTCGCGTCCCTCTGCAATTTGGCGCCCCTAGGTAATTGTCTAGCTTACCTAGATCTAGGATCTGCTTATGTAATCTTTAGCCTAACATAAAAACAGCAATGGAAAAAATCAAATTGATCCCAATATTGGAGTTCAGGCTTTTGGAAATGCCAGATTCCTATATATCCATCTGCCTCCTGACCTGAACCATATAAAAAAGATATTGGAAATGCTTGGAATGAAAAAAATAGAAAGCACTTGTGGCTTGGATGAAAACCAATTCAGGTTTCGAAAAGCAAAATTTACAGTGAAATCCTTAGAGGAAGGGGTCTAACTGATTAAAGAGGGGTACCCGATGAGGAAAAGTACTGTCTAATTTGTGGAAATTCGATTTGCGACTAACCAGGTCAATTCCTGAGTCCGTAATCTTCCCACGTTACCAGCGATAAATATCTCTGGGATTACCAGGGATTATGGTGATAGGAAAAAGAAAAACTCTATTAACTTTCTTCATGGTGAATGGTCATCAAGATGAAGATCAGGCCATCAAGACAAGATTCTTAGCATTGAAAAAGGAAAGGAATGGAAAAATCCCAAAAGGGTAGAAGCTGGGAGTTTACCTACAGCAGCATTGAGCTTTACCGAAGGTATGGCTTCTGTTGTCGAAGGTAACTTTTATTAATGGGTTGTCACTTGGTCAGATAGACAATGACAAATGGGAAGGTTTCCAGAGTTGGATGACCACTTTAAGAAGATATTTTTCCTGGAGGGTAAAGAACTGGTCGAAGAACGTCGGTTATTGTGCTCAAGTTCACTTTGAAGTGCTTGAACAATGCTTTGTGGTAATCTGGAATGGAGCGCATGATGAGAGGTCTTCAGCTACGGTGAAGATCAACTTTTGGACTTGGGTGCCGCTATTCGCTGGGTGCGTAACATCTGGCCACATTTTTTGCACAATTTGTCCGCAGCGGACGCTGGCGTCGTTTTTTAATACCCCCACTATGCACTTCGCACCCAGCGAATATTGTGCGGTCTACCATAAAATTTCAATAGTCGAAGCAACATTTTTCTAAAATGTAAGCTTTGTACTTTATTTACTTGATTTAACGATGATGGATTCGAAATTTGCGTGGTTGCGTTGTCAAAATCGACTCTCCGCGCCCTCCGCTCCGGTTCCCTACGCTCCGGACGCTCCGAGCCGTTTTGACTAACACTATGCTAACTAAAGATATACCCTAGACTGGTCCTACTCGACAAAGTGTGCTACTGGGAAGGGGATGGATCTTTTTGTATGGAAATTGGATACACGATACAATTTAAAATCACCACGCTTGCGCGACCGATGACAGCTGTGTTCGTTTTGTTGCCTCCGTGGGATCTGCAGACGCTCGTGGATTGTTTAGGGACGCTAGAGGCAGGCCCGACTGGCTCCTTTGGGGGCCCTCGGTTAGAGACTGAGGAGGGGCCCCCTTACCAAGAGGGGAGAATCTTGAAAATCACATTTTCCGCTATTTTGACACTTGCGAGGTATATAAACAATACAAACCACTTTTTTGAGGCCTCTTCGGTGCCTTGGGTCTACCGTTCGGATTAACCGACCTAGCCAGTCCGGGCTTGGCCAGAGGCGTCTGATGTTAGCTCTCCTGCTCTATTAGCTGAATACAGAACTGTCTCCACTGTAGTGGAAAAAAGGTCATCTTTGTAGTAGTGGAGTTTCAGAGTTGCGAGTAATGGCTCTTCGTGGGTCAGGAGGGTTTTGGATTTGCGGATTGGAGTTGAATGCGTATTTGTCGTAGACCTTGAACACTAGATCTCGGATCTGCTGGTCGATGGTGTCTATCTTCGAATCAGTGCGCAGTTGGAGGTTGTAGATAGCATCGTACTTTGGGGGCCGATAAGTGAGTAGAGTTTACCCATTATACCTTTGCATTTGTTTGTAATTGAGGTGACTTGAAGAAGTCGGGGGCGTTTTTTGTCTGGGATGACGCAGAGATATTTGGCGGAGGGCTTCCAGGGGATCTCCTCTTTAAATACCTGGATGTTAGCTTTTGGAGTTTTCTCAGGTTTGAAGAACATGACGGTGGAGTTTTGCTGGAGTTGACACTGAATCACCAGTTTTCCGTCTGGTTGATGGCAATGTAGGGTATATGGATGAAGTGTAGATGCCAGTTTCGTGGGCATTGAAAGAGGTCCTGGTGTGGGGGGGGGGGTCGGTTGGATTTGAAGAGGTGAGCCGCAAGTACGGAGGCTTGAGGACTCCGAATGCCTCTTAATTGGGATCGGACGCCTTCGAGGAGGATGCAGTAGTTATATTCATCAAGGTGATCCTTGATTTTGGTTTAGAGCAACTTGAAGAGGAGTACGGCATGCCATACGTTGTCGAAGGCCTTGGAAACGTCGGGGAGGACTATAGCAGTATATTATTTTTTGTTATATCTTTGGGTGTTGTATTTTACGAATCGTAGCATTTCTCGTTTCGAATTTCGGCGAAGCCTTGTCGTTTGCTAATGAAATGAGGCCGGTCGGGAGGTAGCTTTGAGGCAGCTGGCTGTCTTGTTCTACTTTGTGGATCACAATGCCATTAGCTTTTTTCCAGAGGTGAAGAAAGTATGTAAGGCACAGACGAGCGTTGATGATGCCTGTGATGGCGGTGACCATGGCCTTGAATGGGAATTTGGATGTCTGGTTTTGAGGGACTAGATGGTGAAGACCACTTCATCGTATAGGAAGCGGTTTTGAACGGGATGGGGTCATGGGTTGCAAGTTCGTCCTTTACATAGGTAATGAAAATGTCGATGTGGTTTTGGTCAATTCTTTCGGAGTCGGGACTGCACTTCCGCCCAAGATTGTCGGTGAAGACTTTAGTTTTCTCCTTGTCGCTTTTTTGCTGTGGTAGGTGTTAGTGTCTTCTGTCTTCGAATGGCTTTAACTAGCTTCTAGGGGCCTGGAATGTCAAATGAGAGTGATTCCAATTTGACGGTCCGTTTCTGGCCGTAGTGGACTTTAACTTCCTCGCTGGTGATTTGCTTCTTGATCAGGTCGTAGGATTATCGGTCTTTGGGCGAGTTTTCGAGCGCTTTGTTTGGATTGGGGAAGAAGATCGCGAAGGTCTGTAGTGGTTACCTAAGGAGTGATATTTGTCCCATGTTCAACAGAAGGTGATCATGGAAGACTGACCAGGCGACTTTTTGGAGTCTTCCAATGGCATCAATACGGGGTAATTTATGGTCGGAGATGAGTTCAAAAATGGTGGTCAGCCGGTGAACGGTCTTGAGGATAGCGACGCGACGTCCAGGAAGCTGGGGGTGCCTCCTTCCGGTTGAGCTAGATATTACAACTGAAGACGTTACCTCCATATTTGAGTCATTTGCTATGATGGGCGATGATTTTGAGGAATCTTTCTCGAAGGTGAGACGATTTTCATTCTAATTGATGTTGGTTCGTTTTTGACCACTTGGAATGTTACTTTCTAAACTTGGACCCAGGACCGTCGCTAGGGGTACTTCCGCCCGTGTGCAAAGTTTAATTTGGCTGCCCTTGTAGCCGACTTTTGCGTTTTTTTAAATACAACTTCCTACATTTTTTGACGTAAAGTAAATGACCTTTTTTAATTCCTATTTCTACATGCATCCTGCAATTCCTACGATTATATTTGCACAATCGGAAACAAGCGTAAATACTGGCGGCGGGTGGTAGGGAGCAGTTCAAAGTTTCTTTCCTAAAAACAGCATATTTAACATTTGATTTAATAGCACTAGTCTACCACGAAACAGTTGAATCAATTTAAAAAACTGTTTAAGCCGAAAAAATACCAACTTTCCTAATTATTGAACGAAATTCTCGTAAAAAGTTATTTTTCTCGGGAGAATACTGCCGCGCCTCCAGTTCGTTTTATTGTGTTCGGTGTGTTTAATTATGGTGTATCCTGATGGTATTTTGAGTGTTTGGTTTACGATAAGATGGGTTTCCGTCACGCAGCAGTGTCAATAATACGATTAATTAAAAAGGTCATCAATTTCCAATTGCTCTACCTTGATTCCATTGATTCCAGGTTAGGATTCGCTTAATTTGATTTTGATTCAAAAATTCGACCCTTGCGAAGGGTTCACCTGAAGTGACGTAAATTTATTAAGAGCCACACACCTTGTTGCAATATTTTGTCTGAGAAGTGTTATGGTTGGCAGACGGCCAAGACGCCTCGTTTAGTGGCGTCGCCGGCGTCTATGTCACCGAGCTAAGTATGGATAGCTTCTTCAAATACCTTTCGTCTCTTTGGGTGGTTCCTTTTAGAACAATTATTACGGCACCGTAAATTTTTTTCATACCATGCGTGCCAACTTCCAAACTTAATTATCATGCAATTTAAAAAAATTTAATACCTCAAAGTGCGACTCTAATTAAATTTAATTAAATTGCTGAATTATTACTTTATTGCGAGTTATTGAGATCTTTATTACAGCTCAAATAAATCCATAAACACTATGCTGATTTTTTAGCAGTGTACAGAAATAAAACTTCAGTTTATTTAAACCCAAAGTGGTATAATCAATTTTTTCAATCACTTAATGGTGGTGAATGGTGATGGTGTGATTTGATTAATGGAAAATTTAATGTGGGAATGAGTTTGCTAGTTGAATTGTAGTAACAATGCTGGTAATGGAATTACGATTGAATATTAAATGATGTGACAAAACGGATTGGATGCTGAGGAGCAAAGATGGGCGCTGACTACCAGAAGCTGGAAACCTGCTTTCTTTCTGTAAGCCCTTCAAGTGGCCCAAAATCGGATTGAACGGTCTTCTTTAAGTTAGTAATGCAAGTTTAATCGTAACGCTATAATTAATTCCTATTAGAAAGTAATTAAGCGGTAATAAATTAATAAAGTAATTAATTAGGATACTAATACGTAATAAATTGCATAATCAAATATACATTAGAGAATGCACGTCATACTAAATCATATCAATAAAACATTACGATTGGTGTGTTGAATGTTTTGTAGTGTCGGAATTGATGGAGGAATCGTAAAAACTGCGTTTTTGTTTGCACTCAGCACACGAGCAGCACAAGTATAATTAGTGCTATATTTAACACCACAGTTGAAATCTCAGTCCAACACTCGGTGCAATTGTCAAAGGTTTTTCCATTTATTTTATAAATAGGCGTTTTAAAGCTTGGATGTTGCTCATCACTACCAGAATATAAATTACTTTTTGTTTATAAATAAATATACACACACATCTTTGGTTTATTCACGCCTCCCTATAGGCGCAAATCTTCAAAGAACGAAAATTATCAAAAACTGATATTGAAATTCCCGGATACAGGTCAAAACCTAACCCCCTTTCCACTCCACGCCTGACCGCCCAAAATTTTTTTTTTATTAATTCTCGTGTCTAAATTAGTACTTTTTGATGAAAAACAGTGTAATAATTTTCCAAAATTTATATTTTGGTACTTTAATGGTACTTTTATTACTCGTGAGTTTATTTACCGTAAAATAATGCAGAATAAACGAACACGCGAGCACGGAATATAAAATTTTATTAACGATTTGATTTTGTCCGGGTTTTTTTATTATAATAGCTACCGAAACTTTTAAAATATTCTTGGCGTGATTTAAACGGCCAATCTCACCCCAAGTAAAGAATTTGGGTTATTTCATCCGTAAAGTGAATAATTTCGACGGATATTTATTTCGTCAGCTGGAAAGGTGACAAATCAGTATGGATTTTGAAAGTGCACAGGTAAACCTTTAATGCGTTATCGGAAGCGATGAAAGCGGTGGAAAACGCATATAAGGGGACGTGCAAGACATGCAAGCTGTTCGTGTTTATTACATTTTATGTAAGGAATGCTTCCAATTTGACCCTATTGACTATTATTTCGTAGAACTACACCGGAAAGAGACGTCACACCTCAATTACTGAAATTTGGAAAGGAAAAGCTCAAACTGAGGTGAAGGTTACGACTTTCTCCGATCGTCTCTCCTCGAAGGGCAATGGCAAACCACCGAGGTAATCTGTCATTAAAATTCTTCCCGAAATTTACATTTATTACATTTTCCGTCGTTCGGGGCGATCTACGCATACAAAAGGTTAAATTTTTATTACATTTGAGCTATAATTTAAAAATGTGATGACATTTTAGTTCTTGCCAGGAAACTTTAGTGTTACGTCGTCGTCGCATACCTGCACCACCATTGGCTATTTAAGCAAAACAGTCTGAACCAATCGATTGGTTAAGTTAGAATGACGTAACACTAAAGATCGCTGCTAAACCGGAAGTCTAGGGATATGGAATATCCGCCCCCCCCCCCAGCTGTAACTAAGATTTCAAGAACTAAATTTGCTGTGTTATCAATTTTGAAAAGTCGTCTTGGGTGCTTCCTTTTATCCTTGACCTTAAAACGTTATTTTATAAAAAAAAAGGGGCTAAAAGGAAGAAACCTTAACGACTTCTCAAAATTAATAACAAAGCTA
The DNA here is from genome assembly GCA_958510855.1 of Rhagonycha lutea. Taxonomy (NCBI): domain Eukaryota; kingdom Metazoa; phylum Arthropoda; class Insecta; order Coleoptera; family Cantharidae; genus Rhagonycha; species Rhagonycha lutea. The sequence goes on from OY294041.1 coordinate 32,026,304, forward strand.
ATTTGATTCTCGAATAACCGTCTTGTCGCTTGCTAACGACTGGAGGGTATTCCATACCCCCCAGACCCCCCGGTTCCAAGAAAATATGTTTCTAGGAAATAGTTAAAGTTGTCTTGTTGCTTAGTTACCACTGGGTGTATTCCATACCACTGCTCTCCTTTTCAACATTCCGTTACCCCCCCCCTTCAGACGGTTTCTTTCAGTACCTGATAATGTGATAATTTAAAATTAAATATGTGATTGTAAAATTCGAAATATAACAATAGGGGGAGGAGCAGTCTCCTATTGTAATAAAGGGAAGTGATGTGACACCAAAATGTGAAGAAGTGGAAGTGAAACCGGGGGGTCAGCTGTTTAAAAGCAACAGGCGGGTGTCTTTTCAAAATTGATAACGAAACAAATGTAATTCTTGCTACTGAGAGCTGGGGAGTATTCCATAACATCAACCCCCTTTCCCGTTCCGGAGGACAATTTTTTGAGAATAAAGCCAAAAGGGAGCAATCATGATAACTTTTCAATATTGATGACTAAACAAATTTAATTTTTAGGAAAAGTCATCTTGTTACTTTTACCGATGGGGGTATTTCATACCCCCCCCGACCCTCCCGGTTCAACAATGTAACAATATTATATAAAATTAATCAAAGTATATAGACAGCCTCAAGGGCTAGACCCCTTATTGTAAATAGCTGTTTGCAAAATGTGAAGAAAAAGAAATTAAACCGGGGGGTTTGGGGGGTATTCCATACCCCCCAGGTATAAGAAAGCAACTAGGTTACTTTTCAAAGTTGATAACGAAGCAACATCTTATTGTTGCTGAATTACGACTGGAGGGTATTCCATACCCCCCAGACCCCCCGGTTTCTTTCGCCACATGACAGTTTTAGATAAGATTTCGAATTGTAAAAAAAATTGTCTGTTAAAAATGCTATTTTGGTATCTTTTTGTAGCAATTTTTTTACAAAGTTTGTCGTGTGCAAAATTTCAGCCTTTCAGTTTAATTCTTGTCGATTTTAGAAGGAAAACCTGTGTTTTTTACATTTCATCATTTTTTTGTAATATCTGAAAAATCTCCAAAAATTCACAAAAATCAAAAATATCCTAAGAAACATGAAAACAATCTGTTATCAATAAGGTGTTCGTTGCGGAGCGGTTACCGTTGTAGAATGATGAACCGTAGGTATTTGGTTCGAATCTTCAACAGGTCTGCTTTTCTTTTTTACTTACAATTTGCAAAAACCTTTTAAAGTATCTCAAAACATTATTTCCATGAACCGGGGGGTCTGGGAGGTAGGTAGGGACAGAATGGTCCTGTTTAATTTTAGATTTTAGGAGTTAAATAAATATGCCCCTCCCCTCCCACTTGGGGAGGTACGGCCGCGATTTATACTACGCAGATGGGTTCCCTGCAAGTCGAGTTACCTACCATACCTCCGGATGCAACAAGACCTTCGGTATCCCTAGATTTGGAGATTTTACGACAGACAGCCCGCACTGAGGTTCGTTGTTCCGCAGAGAACGGAAGTTCACTGCAAAAAGCTTTGCGCAAAACTACAACCACTACGGGTTGAACCGCTCCTGGTGGGCGAGAACAACCAAGCAAGTGCAAGAATTGTCCCTGGGGCTCTTACCAGCGTTAGTGACTTTTGTTTTGAACACATGGTAATGTCAGTTTGCGCGACGCAGTATTATAATGTAACACCCTTGGACTTTGAGATTTACTTGTCGTCCTCCAAAATTAGTTTGGTTCCGGTCAGCGCTCAACCCCTTGCGCCATGGAGTCCATGGTTTAGGTTATTGCCCTTAAGGTCATCCCGGCTTCCATCAGTGCTCAACCCCCTGCACTATAGATAATCCATGGGTTAGGATTGTTGCAATTAAGGTCGCCCCAGCTCTCGTCGTCAGTGCTGAATCCCCTGCACCACCGAAAGTCCATGGGTTGGGGTTGTTGCCCTTGAGGTCGCTTATGTTCATTCAAGTTTCAAGGATAAGAGAGACAGAGCACGCTCAGAGCCATTGCCTCAGTCTTGCCTTTCTGTGCCGTGCTCTCAGGGTTAATATGTCCATGCGGCCCTCTCTATGAGTCAGATTAGTTCAGACCGGCCTCTTCTTGGTCCAGCAGAATGCATGTAATAATACTAATTATTATGAGATCATTTCTCCTTGTTCCTGTTTGCTCTATCGCATATGCAGTCATCGCTCGAAGTTAATTGTATACAGGAATTTTTCCTGGCTAGTTGGCCTAGAAGTCAGTGACCCAATTCTTATACCCAAGCGGTTGAGTTTCCTCACGTAGGGCACTCTCGCTTTTGGATCTGGGTTTTCTTTCTATATATTGGCCTGCATTAACTTATTTAACTTATTTATATAAGCCTTTTGCTTGCTGAAAGAAAGAGGTTAGTAAAATAAATAGGTCTGGGGGGGGGGGTCTTCCATATGGAATGGAATACCCTCCAGATGTCAGTAGGCGACTAGATGGCTTTTCATGAGAATCAAATTTTCTTCATTATTAATTTTGAAAAATTGCCTTGTTGCTTTGTTAAGGCTGGGGGTACTGAGCCACTTTAACATGGCGCTCTAAAATAAGGAGCTGTAGCGCCCCCTAACACTCCAGCTAAGCTATATTTCTGAATAAACTAAAAGCGAGGACGCGGATCGAAAGGTTGGCGACCGCTGTTATAACCTATCATGAAATCCGTCATGCAATTTCGTACGATTATATCCACTTTTTTAAATTTTTAATGTAATTTGTTTTATTAGCGGTTTTATTAACAATTTTTAAAAAATTATTATTTCTAACTATAAAATTGCTTATTTAAAATCAATTAATTAACATAATTGGATAGCATTTTTCCTCAGTGAGTACATCGCCAATCGAGATCCCAAATTTTTGGTGATTCTAGGAGCTAAATAAATTATCACTTTCTCGGCTTTTAGTCGATTGTCCCTTAGTTTTTGAGTTACCAATTTTTGAAAATACCATGATGGCTTAATTGCTAAATTGGCTATTATTACAAGAAACCGTGGTGGTCTAGCGGTTAATTTTTTAATTCCGATAATAAATGACAAAATTTTCAAAAAAAAGGTAGCCGGTAAGAGGATTGAACTCAGGACCTACGCATTAGTACTCATCTATAAGTTAAACCAATGGTAAAACATGTCTAATTTCAAATGTTTTTTGTTTGCCAAAGTAGGGAAAGGAGGGGTAAAATTGGTCATTAGATAAGATGGGGTACCGCTTTTTTCTTATCATTGGTCCTACTACCATCTATAATAACCTACCATTAGTGATTTTATATTTTAAGTGAGAAGTATTTTATTAACGTAGGGGTGTGGGTTGCGCGTCACCGATTTAGCCCCCTTCACTCAGGTGATTGTTTGGTAATTAAGTAGTGAAACAAAATGCAGGTTATAAAAATAAACTGTTCAGATGAAACTAACAAAAAACTGAACTCCGTGTATCTGAATGACCTCACAACGCGCACAAATAAATGTTGTTCTATCGAGATAAATAATCAGAAAAAAAACTTTAAATGAAGCTAGGTTTCTGTTCTTTTTGGTAGCATCCGATTTTTACTTGAGGTATTTTTGCATAATTTGTAGCGACCGAGTACGTAGGTTTTTCCTTGCGTGACCGACTCCTCTGTATATTAGGTATCTATTCATATTGGTTTTCCTTTTGGAAACGTTATTATGTTTTTGTATAATTAACTCCGTGATTCAGTTGTTCAAGATTGTTTCCACGATTGGACTAAATTGGATAGTACAATTTTTACCGACTCTTTCATATTTTTTGCTAAAATACCCAGCTTTCCCATAAATAAACCGAAATAATATTGTCTTTTGTTGGTAAATAAAATAAATTTATTGTTTCTCGATAAGTTTAGCGTTTAATTAGCTGATACATTATTCCTTTTTTTTCCCTGTCGTTATTTTGTCCATCATTATAACGTAAACGATTCATAATACCCACAATATAATTTTCGATTTACGATTTGAAGGTATAAATAATATTTTTCATTCACATTCCTGTAAATATTTAATTTCTTTCATACAAAATTAATTTTGTAGTTTCTCTTGATGACTTTTGTACGAAGTACCTTTGTCGGACTTTGCCACCTGATATGGAGCCATTATCGCAATTGAAAGTTAATTAACACTAATGTTAATGCATTGTAATGCAATTTTCGCTTTCATAATGCTGAAATTAAATAAAAAAATGTGCAATATTTAAACAGGTCGAACTGCAACATTACAATTTTGCAATATTTTATTCTATAATATTAAGTTCATTGCTCGGAAGTCTGCAACTTAACCGCGCCATTTCTATTTATAAAATATTGGCGATGATTTTATTAATACGTTCAATATTGTTATTTATTCAAGGGTCAATGGCGGGTTAATCTATGACCGGATACATATTTTAATACAATGTCAGGAAACTTTTACTAATCGTTGGTTCTCGTGCTTTTGTCTAGCAGAAAAAATTATATTTTTATAAGAATGGTCGAAAGGTGCGCGCATTAATTGTATGTTTAATTTTCACACGACTTGGTTTTATTTCTGAGCTGATAATAGAAGGGGCGAACCCGAGAAAAATGCGACAACTTTTTGGAAAAAAAAAATGTTTGGAACCGCTGTAATTAATTAATTATTCAGTCTTGAAACTTTTTTAACTGTGGGGCGTAACTTCGTAACGACAACATAACTAAAAATATGTAAAACTAGGGAAAGAATTTGCATTAATTCATAAAACAACCCCAACATGCTATAGAAAATCAACCGGAAATATCTTTCTGTAATCAACCGTTCACGTCAAAACCTTCCTGACCTCTATTTGTGTTAAAAATATTTCTTTTGATTCTTTTCTTGCTTTGCTTTTTACTTTACGTATCGCAACTTTGTGTAGAAATCGTCAAGTACTACTGCAAAAATTTACATTGACGTCATAAATTTTTCGTAAGTTTCTCATAGGCGATAAATAAATTAATTCGTGTTCAAAATAATCTTGGTTTTTAATTTTTCGTATAAATTTGTAGTATTTGAAGGTAAATTTTGGTCCGAGCAGTTCGGCGTAACTGAAAGGGAGGACGGATCAAAATAACCAAATTTAATTTGTAGACGGCTGCTTTCCACACGTCTCCCCTCAGAAAGACCAAGCTACCAAGTATAAAAGCTAACACCATTATAATTTTTCTAAAATAAGACTAGAATAATTGAAGCGCATGAATGGATTAACGAGATTTTTACTGTACATACTCCTACATTCTAGCGCAATGTCTATGTATACACAGAGAAAAAATTTTACTCTTGCATCAATTTGAAGTAAATTTTACTAAATTTGAAATACATTCTACTTCAATTGATATTATTTTTACTTCAAATTGAAGCGAGCTCGATTTGCACTTCAATTTGAAGTAAAAATTATTTCAAAACACCAAAATTTTTTCTATGTGTAGATAAAATGATAAAATTTGAAATTCAATTAAATGTCTGTCGTTCTAGGTATGACGTAAAACTTCATCTCTAGTTCTCCGCGAAAAGAGCAGGCCCCCACTCCGCACATGTTTGTTTCGTTCAAGCATCAGATCTTGGAGAAGACATTAAACAGCTTCCCCCCAGGTCTTAGGTTCAACGCAGAAATATATCCCTTGCTCTAACTCAGAGCCGAACGAGGGTAGAGAGCGCCTGCAGCAAAACGTTTAATTTTCTTTACCCCCTAGCGCTCATTTGAACGAATATTTTGTTTAAATGTTAAATATTTATTTATACAATTAAAAACATCGTCAAAACTAAAACAAATAAGTACTTAAATTTGTAGGGTGGCTAAGCCCGTTGGACCCTTTCAAATTTAAAGAAACCAGGGGTCTGGGGGGGTATGGAACAAGGTGACTTTTCAAAATTGTAAAACTCAAAATTAATTCTTATAGAAATATCATTCTCATATTTGTGGCTGGAGGGTATTCCATCCCTCCAGACCCCCCCGGATTTCCAATTGCTTAATTGAAAATACCCCCCAGTTCGGGTAAAGAATTTTTTTAGGAATATAAACAACAAAATACGTAATTTTATCTCATTTTTAAAGAATTTGTTTTCTAGGGTGACTAAGTCCGTTGGGACCCCCTGAAATGTGAATAAGCCGGGGAGGTTGGGGTTATAAAATACCGTCCAGTATAAGGAAGTAAAGAGGTGACTATTCAAAATTGATAAACACTTAAATTTAACTCCTGTCAAACGTGTCCGAATAAATTTGTTGATTCCTGTAGAACCATTTTTCTCTTACTTGTGGCTGGAGGGTATTCCATACCCCCCATACCCCCGGTTTTCCAACTGTTTACTTTTGAATTTACCCTCCAGTTTAGGTGAAGTTTTTTTCAGGAACATAAACTACAAGATCCTAAATTTTATCTCATTTTTTAAGTAGTTCTTCAATTTTATAGGGTAACTAACCCCCCTAGACCCCCTGAAATGTAAATAAACCGGGGGGTCTGGAATACCCTCCAGTACAAGGAAAGTAACGAAGTGACTTTTCAAAATTGATAAAGAATAAAATTTAATTCTTATAGAAACATATTTCTCTTCCTTGCAGCTGGAGGGTATTCCATACCCCCCAGACCCCCCGGTTTTCCAACTATTTACTTTTGAATGTACCCTCCAGTTTTGGTGAAGATTTTTTCAGGAACATAAACTACAAGATCCTTAGGTTTTAGTTTTTTTAAAGTATTTTTTCAATTTTATATAATTTTAGTTACTAACCCACTGGACCCTCTGAAATGTAAAGAAACCGGGGGTCTGGGGGGTAGGGAATACCCTCCAGTAAAGGGAAGTAACGAGGTGTCTTTTCAAAATTGATAATGACTCAAATTTTGAATCATTTTTCTCTTACTTGTTGCTGGAGTGTATTCCATACCCCCCAGACCCCCCGGATTCCAACTGATTATTTTTAAAAGTACTCTCCAGTGCAGGTGAAGACTTTGTCAGGAGCATAAACTACAAAATCCTTAATTTGATCTCATTTTTAATTTTTAAAGAATTTTTTCTATTTGTGGCTGAGCCGGTAGGACCGCCTGACATGTAAATAAACCGGGGGGTCTGGGGGGTATGGAATACCCTCCAGTACAAGGAAGTAACGAAGTTACTTTTCAAAATTGATAGAGAATAAAATTTAATTCTTATGTATAGAAACTAATTTCTCTTACTTGCAGCTGGAGGGTATTCCATACCCCCCAGACCCCCCGGATTTCCAATTGCTTACTATTGAAAATACCCTTCAGTTCAGGTGAAGATTTTTTTAGGAATATATACAACAAAATACGTAATTTTATCTCATTTTCAAAGAATTTGTTTTCTTAGGGTGACTAAGTCAGTTGGACCCCCTGAAATGTAAATAAACCGGGGGGTATGGAATTCGCGTTTTACATTAACAAAACGTCACCACACGGAATAATTTCGAAGTTCATTTAGAAAGTATTTTGCTTTGTTTACACAATGAATTTGTTTACATAAATCCATTTAACACGTATGGTTTGCAGCGCCACCAACGGTAATGTAAAACGCGAATACCCTCCAGTACAAGGAAGTAACGAAGTGACGAAGTGACTTTTCAAAATTGATAAAGACTAAAATTTAATTCTTATAGAAACATATTTCTCTTCCTTGCAGCTGGAGGGTATTCCATACCCCCCAGACCCACCGGTTTTACAACTATTTACTTTTGAATGTACCCTCCAGTTTTGGTGAAGATTTTTTTAGGAACATAAACTACAAGATCCTTAGTTTTACTCATTTTTAAAGTATTTTTTCAATTTTATATAATTTTAGTTACTAACCCCACTGGACTCTCTGAAATGGAAAGAAACCGGGGGGTCTGGGGGGTATGGAATACCCTCCAGTAAAAGGAAGTAACGTGGTGACTTTTTAAAATTGATAATGACTCAAATTTAATTCCTGTAGAAACATTTTTTCTTACTTGTTCCTGGAAGGTATTCCATATCCCCCAGACCCCCCGGATTCCAACTGATTATTTTTAAAATTACTCTCCAGTGCAGTTGAAGACTTTGTCAGGAGCATAAACTACAAAATCCTTAATTTTATCTCATTTTTAAAGAATTTGTTTTCTAAGATTGCTAGACCCGCTGGACTCTCTAAAATGTAAATAAACCGGGGGGTCTGGGGGGTATGGAATACCCTCCAGCACAAGGAAGTAACGAAGTGACTTTTCAAAATTGATAAAGACTAAAATTTAATTCTTATAGAAACATATTTCTCTTACTTGCAGCTGGAGGGTATTCCATACCCCCAGACCACCCGGATTTCCAACTGTTTACCTTTGAAAGTATCTTCGAAGTCAGGGGATGTTTTTATCGTTAACATAAGCTATAATAACTAATTTTTAAGTGTTTTCTATTTTCTAGGGTAGTTGAGCCCTCTAGCCTATTTTGCGCCGCAAATCTGTGCGCCGTGACTTGCGCCACGTTTGCCACGCTCTAGTTACGGTTTCTTTTCCCAGAAACCTTTCAGTTGTTTATTCTTTGTTTCAATTATTATGAAATAATTTAATGATAAAGTTCGTTTTTTATCATAAAATAATCAAAAATTAGCTTAGTGAATAACACCATGGTACTTACAGAGCTGTAAGGAGGGTAAAAGCGCCTGTGGCAGGTGGTTTAATTTTCGCTACACCCCTGGGGGACCCCCCCCCCTGTTTGAAATAAAATTTTAAATATTTATTTATACAATTAAAAACATAAGTTAAAATTCATTTCACATTTTTTAACGAACAAATAGCGCTGAACCCCAAAAATGTGAAGAAGCGGGAGAGTCTGGGGGGTATGGAATATCCCCCAAGCACAAATAAGTAATTCGATGACTTTTCAAAATTTACTTAATGCAAGTTTAATTTTTGAGAAAGTAGCCTTTTACTTACTTACGGCTAAGTGAATACCCCCCCCCCCCAAAAAAAACCCAAATAGTTTACTTTTGAACTTTTGAAGGTATCCTCCAAGTCAGGTGAAGATTTTATTAGAAACATTACTACATAATACTTAATTTTATCTCATTCTTAGAGTGTTTTTTTTCATTTTCCATGGTGGCTAAGCCTGTTGGAACCTCTGAAATCTAAAGAAACCGGGGGGTCTAGGGGGTATGGAATACCCTGTAGTAAAAGGAAGTAACGAGGTGACTTTTAAAAATTGATAAAGACTCAAATATAATTATTGTAGAAACATCTTTCTCTTACTTGTGACTGGAGGGTATTCCATACCCCCCAGATCCCCCGGTTTTCTACTGTTACTTTTGAAAGTACCCTCCAGTTCAGGTGAAGACTTTTCAGGAGCATAAACTACAAAATGCGTAATGTTATCTAATTTTTAAAGAATTTTTTCTATTTGTTGCTAAGCTTGTAGAACCGCCTGATATGTAAATAAACCGGGGGGTCTGGGGGGTATGGAATACCCTCCAGTACAAGGAAGTAACGAAGTGACTTTTCAAAATTGATAAAAACTAAAATTTAATTCTTGTAGAAACATCTTTCTCTTACTTGCGCTGGAGGGTATTCCATACCCCCCAGACTCCCCGGATTTCCGACTATTTATTTTTGGAAGTACCCTCCAGTCAGGTGAAGAGTTTTTCAGCAACATAAACTACGAAATACGTAATTTTATTTGATTTTTTAAAGAATTTGTTTTCTAAGGTGGCTAAGCCCGCTGGACCCCCTGAAATGTAAATAAACCGGGTGATCTGGGGGGTATAGAATACTCTCCAGTATAAGGAAGTAAAGAGGTGACTATTCAAAATTGATAAAGAGGCAAATTTAATTCTTGTAGAAACATCTTTCTCTTATTGTAGCATGAGGGTATTCCATACCCCCAGACTCCCCCGGTTTTCCGACTGTTTACTTTTAGGTAAAGATTTTTTCACAAACATAAACTACAAAATACTTAATTTTTTCTCATTTTTAAAGTGCTTTTTTTATTTTCTAGAGTAGCTAAACCCCTAGTTTAATTTGCTTCTCAAATCTGTGCGCCCGTGGACTGACTCACGTTCGCCACGGTCTAATTTACGGCTTTGATCTAATTAAACTTGGACCTAGAAGTACATGGTTTAAAATCGACCAATCTGTCGGTAATCGGTATATATCCCCCCCTATATCTACGGGCTATAAATAGATTTGCTCACCAAATTAACTATATTATTTTCGTAGGCCATCGTGGCTTCGGTTGGAAAGACCCAATAAGAAGTTTGAAAAAGAACAAAACAAAAACATTTATTTATTGAGACGCCCTTGTAAATTATCAGTTATCATGGCGACGGTTCTCCAAGCAGGCTTCTCAAAGGAATAAAAGACTTCAAAGGGTAGTACTTTCTCGTATGTAAGTTCTCGAATTTAACGTGGCGTCGCTCGATATGTAATTTATAATTTTTATGAAGTAATTTGGTTAATTAATTTTATTTGCGAGGTAAAACTGGGCGTTAAAATTATTCTGAATTCAACACAGGATACTTATATCGCATCACGGACATATCCTTAGAATTCCATCGTTGATTTGGTGGTAAGATATATGTTTATTGTTATTCTTCTTCTTAAATTATAGAGGTTACCATGACGACGGTCTACCCAGACGGCTTCCTCGAACGATTGAAAGACTTCCAAAGGGTATAATACTTTCTGGAATGTAATATTATTATTTTTGGTTCTCGAATTTAATGTCGTTTGATATGCAATGTTTAATTATTATTATTAAGAAATTTGGAAAATTAGTTTAATTTGCAAAGCAACACTGGGTGTTAAAAAAATATTTTGAATTCAACAGGGTTCTTATATCGCACCCCCTGTATATTGAAATATAAAACTCCATACCACCCAATTTTCAAAATAAAAGTTTTAAATAAAAAATCAATTTCTCAATAATTTATCCAGATCTTTTGGGTTGTTTATAGCTCAATCAAAATTGTAATCGTTCGAACGGCGGTTATCGTGCGACCTTGGTCCTCCAAAAAATTTTAATATAGCAAAACCTATTAATTAATATCACCAATTTTCTTCAATATTTAAAGCTAAAAGAAATAAATAACACCAAACTTTTCTTCTATCAATTTTATTTTTAATCGTTCCAAAACTTTTACAAAATTTCACATAATCTCAAAAACACGACCTTGCCATTTCGTAGGTTGCTCGTGAGTCCCTATCAAAAACATACATTTTTACAATTTTAGATTAAAATTCATAATAAAATTACGGTTATCAAAAAAACCATGACAATATATTGAGAAATCACTCGTTGATAATCACCAAAATTAAGAAGTCTACGACTTAGTCGCGCAATAGTATTAACGAGGAAAAATTTCTTAAAGTAAAAATGGTTTGTTCAGGAAGCAAAATTGTTCAAAAAGAAATTTTTAAAAATTATATTGCAAAATTTTGTAACAAAACATTTGTATGAATTGTATTATCTATGTAAATGTTTATTTAAATGAGTTAGGTGTTGCTTTTAATTACCGTAATGAAGACATTTATAGAATGCAAGCCACATTTACATCGGTGAATACGCACATGCCAAATATTTGTTTAAATTCATTTTTTCTTCTTTTTCTACCATAAATATACCGAGCGAATTAATTAAAAAATTCGTTAAAAATCAACTTGTATAATTAATTTTAGTTTTTATTGCTTGCGTATCGAATAATTTACGGTGTGAAACCATAAATTCAATTAAGAAATAATTTTTGAAAAAAATTGAAGGATCAATTTTACAAAAAATATGGAACCAGTTTTAATAGTAAAAAATAATTTTAAAAATATTATTGAACATGGTCTTCACTCAACATGCGGTATTCCAGTATTCCAATTCAGCAGAGTTATAAATTAATAATTTAAATGTACATGCATCGTTATAACAGGGAATTTATCATTTTATACGACATATCACATTAATTAATTATTTAAAAATAATAAAATATTAGGAAGATAATTTGCAACTGTCATTAACTTTAGAGAAAGTAATTTTTGTAAAAGTCTAAATTCGGCTTTGTTTCATTTTGAGTAAACATACAAAACAACAAAATTGTAGTGAGTAGTTTTCTGAATAAATTTGTTCTAATTAAATTTTAATGAAATCGTAGTGGTTTTGGAGTTATTCTAACAAAGAAACGCAGTTATTTGAATGTCCACAACGCACCTTCCCTTTTTGACGCCATAACGAAAAAAGGGGGAGCTTTATGGCAAATATACATAAGGACTTTTTTGTTGAAAATTTTATTTGCTTCATTTTTATTCTTATGTGTTTTTTTATTTGGATGTACCGTTTCTGAGATATTTGCAATAAACGTGGGAGTGCACGTAAAGCCGTCGGTTCCCCTGGGTCGAAGAAGTAATAAAAAAAAACAGGAGTCTCCACATTTTAGCTTTTCCTATGATTTTTCTATTTACACTCAAAAGATACACAAATTTAGTAAAACGTTGGCCTTGATATGTCAATTTTCATACAATCCTTTCGACCAAAACTTTGAAGCAAGAAAATTCGTAGTTTAATATTCACAACAAATTTTAAAAATTAAAAAAGAAAATAATATGGAAAATTTCTTAAACAAGTACGGTTCTTAAATAATTTTTTACAGTTCATTGCAAATTCGCAGTTACAGCAACATGGAAGACGATGATATCAGCGTTTCAAGCACCGATGATGAAGAACCGGAAAACCTAATAGATTTAATCAATAACCATCCAGATATTCCTTTAGATTTCGAAGAAATGGTAGATTATATTGAGGATATGGTCGAACTGTATGAATTGCAATACCAGGGACGACCCAACGAATCGGGCGATCCTCCAAATGCGTTGGTGATTCGGCATTTGGTGGAACAGGAACGGAATGTCCTATTGGACCTGGCAGACGATGCAAATGAGTTTCAAAACCAATTCGAAAACTTGCCCATTGATTACCATCCAACTACTAGCGACGGTTAGTATGGTCCAGTTAGGTGGAACTGTTTTCCCAAAACCTTTCGCTTTTAGGAGATATGCCCCAATATTTATTGGAGGAAGAAGATATTCAAATCGTAAACACCGTCAATATCTTGGTCGTCAAAAAGGTGAGGCCTATTAAAACGAGATACAAGATGACCAAGAGAGCGTCGAGAGATAATTTAAGGTTTACATATTTCCAAATAAGGAATATTTTTGACCATTCAAATTTTGTTTTGTTTAGAAAGCCCATGAAAAACAGTTTTAGAAGCGAAATCAGCTTAAGAACAAATCTGCTAACGTACAGGCGCCAAAGTGACGTTTACATAAGAAGATACAATCGTCAGTGAATTTATTGTCAAAATGTTTTGGTAAAACCAAGTCAATAATTTTGTAAACCTGTAAGTTTGGTGATGTAATTTTCAAAATAAAATTATTATAAACGGAGGATCTTCAAAGTAAACTTAATCGGAAGTCGGTCTCATCGTTTCCTTGACGACCGTGACTTTCCTTTCTCTTCCAGCTTTGAAAGTTGGTGTAAGTTCACAATAATGTTATTGTTGAACCCGCGAATACGTTGGCGTTGATACGTCAGTTTCCACAAAAAACATTTCGATCCAAATTTTGAAGTAATCCAAAGTCAGTGAATCGGGGAGAAGTGGAATTGAGTCAAGAGGAAGTAAGAATCATGGAAAGGAATCTCCAGTGAGAAAATCTTACTTCAACTATGAACAAGTAAGAAAAGATGGTGAGAAATGATTGGATAGAAGAATTGTGAGATCTGTTAAAAGAAGAAGAGAAATCCTCTTGTTCCCCAACCCCTTTTTGACTAACGAGATAGCAGGCGTTTGGGAAGACGTAAGCAGAATGCGTTGGCTGTGACACGTCAAATTTCATCAACATTTCAATCATTTTGAAGTATAAAATTCTTGGTTTTGGTTTTTCATTTTTTTGGTAGACGAAAGATGGATAATTTCCCACACGGGTACGTTCTTGGTTCAATAATTGGTTAACCTCATATTTCTTAGTGGTAATTGTGACATGTACAGATATCTTGAAAACGAAAATGAAGGACCTTTAGACGAAGACGATTTCGTTTTCGACATAGATCCTGCACATCATCGTCGTATCCGCATCGATCTGCGTAACTTAGCTGAACGACCCAACGAAGCTGGAGATCGAATGGTACCGTTAAACTTAATGGAAGATGACAATGCTTTGTTTAATATGTTACACTTCGATTTTTCGTTTGCCGATGCGGCCACCAATAGCGGTTGGTTTTTTGGGGTTAGTCTGTTCTTCAATTTAACAATTTTGCTGATACAGGAGATATGCCTCAGGATTTTTTGGAAGAAGAAGAGATAGAAGGATTAACTATCAAGAAAAATGTAAGCAAGAAGAAAGAGAGGGTAAGGCAGTGTAAAAGAAGATCCAGGACAACCATCAGTACATCTTCGGATAACTTCAGGTTTGCACACAAAAAAAACATTAGCCAGTTCGGGGGAAAATTTTTCTTCCATGTTTCTTTTCACCCCTAAAATATTTTGTTTGTTTAGAATACCCATAAAAAACAGTTTCAGAAGCAAAAGCTGCTTAAGAAAGCAGCTGCTCACATACAGCGCCCAAAGTGATGTTCACATAAGAATAAATGATCATCAGTAAAATTTTGAGTACTCTTCCGTCGATAATTTTGTAAACCTTCAAGTTTAGTGATGTAATTTTCAAAATAAAATTATTTTACGCGGTAGTGGCAATTTTTTTGTTACGATTTTCCTTTGTGCGTGTCACGTTTGCACACCTAATGGTAGTGTGTTATTGTGTGGCCACCAGAATTAATCAATACCAGACTTATTGATTACCTACTTCACGTAAAACCAAGCAAATAAAGTGTAATTTATTTCGTGACGTAACTTTTTGGAAAATATTGGATCGTTTTTTGTTTATTTTAGTTCTTGTGAGATACACTCCAAATGTTATCTTCCTCGACGCGAGATAAGAGATAAGCTGCAGTCACACAAATCTTCAATCTTGGAACAAGAACCAAGAGTGTTAAGATATGCATATACATTTATAGCATTCGAGAGATATCGGATTTAGATAAAAATGATGGACAGTGGTTCGAAAGTTATAAATAGCCCAGGAAGAATGACGTCGACGCTTCCAGTTACATTATACAATGCCAAACGCATAATTTTATTATAATAAGAGCAGTTCCTTAAACCTTAAATAGTATATTGATTTTCAAATCCACATTAAATCACTGAATAGAATTTTAACATCGCAAAACACTTACGAATTTACATGCAAAGTTATCGTGGGGTTAAATGGAACACTTCGGCAATTCTTTATTTTGATGCTTTGCAAAATAATTATCCAATTATCCAATAAAATCCATGATTTTTCTTTTGGAAAATTTCGGGTTTCTTTTGTTTTATAACAAAAAACTTGGGTGAAATGCTAACTGCGTTGCTATTGAGACGAACTATTGCCAGTTACCCGTAGAAGAAGAGTAGTAAACAAAATTAGCAATGTAAAATCTCCCCGAAAAGAGCAGACGGATTTGATGTTATCGGCAGGCGCACATGTGATCATTGCGCCCATATAAGAGAGATTTGATACCACATATCACCCATGATATGCTGCCGCGTACGGAACAACAAAAAACGTAAGCTATTGAGATCTGGACACTAAAAATATGTACAGGAAGAATTCGAGCCTTTCAAATGTGGATCTTGAGCTGTTCCAAAATCCGTTTTGGAACAGCTCTCATTGGAGGGTAAAATACTCACTAAAAATATGAGTTGACCAAGCAGAGGAACTCATAAATCTTGGGCTGTGTGACAATTGTATAATTGAGACAGTGATAAAACTTTTAGATTTAGATGCTGATTTAGACTTAACAATTATCTGCATTCTTCCTCTAGAGAGCTACACCGGCCATAATTTATACCTCATGGAAGGGTCCCTAGCAAGCCAGGATACCTACCCACTAGGAGGAGTCACGACAGACATTCACTGAGGTCCATAATTTTGCAACTATGGGCGCTTCTTTACTACTTTCCCAAGAACCACACGCCACTACGAATCCGACCTCTAAGGTGGGCAACGTCAAGCAACCATACGCGAGAATTGTTCTCGGGGCTCCCACCCCGCGTAGTAGTTTTTATTTCGAATCTCGACCCCCTTTTGGTTCAATGATACAAGGAATGTGCCGTAACACCCTTAAAGATTTACTTACCATCTCAAGTTTAAACTGTCGTCAATATAAGATGAAATCTTAGACTTCCTCTAACCAGGAGCTTTATGATAGTCACCCATCGAGTTCATCCCACGAGAGACGTCGCCGTTGGGTCCTCTAAACCAGGAGTCTTACGCCAGTCACCAGGTAAGGACGGCAGATCCAGCATGACCCCTGTATAACTGAGACTGATTCAATAAGAGAGAAAAGTAAGATAATTCTTAAAACCGGTAGATGAAAGCTGGAAATGGTCAGTTTCCAGATGAGTGGAATCGCCATCTTTCGTGAGGACACCATCAAGTATCTTGGTGTAGTTTTCAAGAAAACACTTTCCTTCACCGAACATGTTGACGTGGTGCCTTCATTCACCAGCCAGCAGGAAGAAGATCGTGACCTGTGTGATGCGCTCCATCTTACCATACGAAGTTCTGGTATGGACGGATGCTGTATTGTAATTGATAAACACATCCAACAAAATGTGGTACTTCGAACAGTCAGGACTAGAGGACAATTTCCAAGAAGGCGGACTGCTGGCCGAAGAAATATCTATTTGAGTGTTAAAAAATCGAAGGTCCTGCTTTTACACATCAAAATGCCTGAAGATCATTTGGCGTGATCTACCAGGGATGCCTATATCTATTTTCTGCTACGACTTACAGCTTAACGTGGAATCTAAAACATAACACAGATAATCCGAGACTAATTGACTAGTCAACCATTAGATCACCAACTAAATTTTCTTATTTCTGCTCCAAACTTCAGATAAAGGGTGGATTATGTAATATAAGCAAGAGATAAGGAATGCACTGCTTGTTGAGGATTTTAAAGAGGCAGGTTTTTTTTTCTCACTTACCTTCCTTTGAAACTTACAACACAAACCGTTGAAAGTTTGCGCCACTATCTCGATGACCTACCTGATAGACGTCGGAGGTTAGCTAGGTGTTACTGCTTCAGTTCCAGACCGGGGTGAGATGAATCATCATCATAAAAATTAATTAAATGCAAGCAAGGTTCTGGGGGTTATGGAATATCCCCAAACGTAAGTAAGCAACCAGATGAGAAGAGAAGCGCGCAATAGATCAGTCATTCCTACCCTTTTTGATCATATTATTACCCCTATGACTTAACAGAGTACCCGGCCCACTACCCCTTCAAAGCAAAAAAATGCTAAGGAACAAAAACAATACAGTTCAATAAAAGTTATCTTTCTTACACGTAACGGTGCGCGGCACAATTTGTTCTTCTCAAGATCCCCAGCTTTATTACTCCATGAAATGGCCATTTTACCCCCATGGAGGTTATTACCCCTAGGTTACGAAACGCTACAATAGATGACTAAGAAGCCTACTACCCAATCGCATGAGCTGAAAGAAAAACAAACTTTTTTTTAGTAAATTGCGGTACCAAATTATGCTGGTCTCCTGGGACGAAGGTATGGAAGCAGTGAGTCCTCCTCGGTGTTTGAACCTAACAGTTTAACGTGGAAACCAAAACCACAGTACAAATAATCTCGGAGCAGCCGAAAATCGGATCTAGGAACTTACCGAAGCTCAACCCAAATGCACTACACCAAACTGTTCGTATTTGAAAATGAAGAATACGATAAACTAGAAAATAATGCGGCATGACGGCCGACTTGACGTACTAGCACATGATAGACATAGTTGATCGGCCTTATTGACTTAACAGATCAGAGTTTTCCACGTAATATTTATGCTTATATTTATTTATATAATATTTATGGGTCAATGTCCTAAATTTAGTTAATATTGTTTTACAACTATTCCGTCATCTGTCATTTACTGTGAAGAACCAATCAGAGGTGGGTTACAGAAATCAGGACTTAGATATCCCCTAGACTGGACCTACTCGACAAAGTTTGCTACTGGAAAAGGGATGGATCCTTTGGGAAAATTTTGCTTCAGCTATTGCAATTTTATGGTAGACCGCATACTACAGCAGCACCTACTAAAAATTTTAAAATTGTAAACTTTCATTTTTGTTGATATTTCCGATTGAAAAGTAACATTCTTGATTTTATTTTGAATGAAAAAATTTCTTCTTGTATTTATACCAATTTTACTGAAGAAATAAAAATGTCCGAATTTTTAAGATCTCCAATTTTGGATCGCTAATTGTGATACTAAAATGTTTATGAAGTCTGCAACTCAACTGCAGTATTGGTTAGTTCTTGGTTTTCTTTATCTTCATAAGATGAATATCGTTTAAAAAATTTTTAATTTTAGAAGAGAACAATCAAAAGATCTCCAAATTTAGCCGGGAAAATAAAATGGTTAAAATCTCTAAAATTTCAATTTCAATTTGATGTTCGATCATAAGATGGTTTCTGGAGATCTTCAGATTTTCAATTTTACCGGTGGGGGGGGGAACCCCCAAGCTGTAAGTAAGCACAGGACAACTTCGCAAGAATCAAATTTGAGTCATTCCTAATTTTTAAAAGGAGACATCTCCTGGAGGTTTTAAATTTGTTTCGATAACTCCTACCTCTATAACAAATCATTTTTAAGGCAATTTTAATTGAGAGAAAATTCATTTGTAATAATTTAATGAAATTGAAACTATAAGAACCTCCTTATAGGGGGGATTGGTTTCTCCAGAAAATGGAGAAAACATATAAAAAATGGGATAAAAATCATATTGGTCGCTTCTCGATACTGAGGTACCTTTTATATACTGTTTTAAAAAATATTTCAAAACCGTGGTAGTGGGGTCCGGAGGGTATGAAATTCCCACAGTCGTAACTAAGCAACGGGAGGACTTTTCAAGAATCAAATTTGCGTCACTGTCAATTTTGGAAAACCGGTTTGTTGCTTTCTTACTGCCTGGGTGTCTGTGTTCAAATTTGATTGAAGTGCGGGGTATTTCATATACCCCAGACCACCATTCTTGAGGAAAACAGCCTACATTCATTTTCTTGGGTGGACTAAGCTACCATAGCTGTACTTTTGATGTTCGATCATAAGATGGTTTCTGGAGATCTTCAGATTTTCAATTTTACCGGGGGGGGGGTAACCTCAAGCTGTAAGTAAGCAACAGGACAACTTCGCAAGAATCAAATTTGAGTCATTCCTAATTTTAGAGAACCGTCTGCAACTTCCCCCAGACCCCCCGGTTGAATTTAATATTTCAAGGTGTCCAGAAAACAGCTAGTGACCGAACATCAGAGGCACAGTTAGAGAAGCATAGCTCATCAAAAAAAATGCAAAAGAATTTTGTAAAATGAAGAACACGTAGATTAAAATATGCCAAGAACCGTAGGGTCTGGGGGTATGGAAGCAACACGACAATTTCGCTCAATTTCAATTTCGCAATTCAGCAAGAATCAATTTTGATTCTTTAATTAATCAATCAATCAATCAAGGGCTTTCCATTCCTGTCGGAATATTGCCACTTCTTTGAAGTCTTCACAATCCATTTCATGAGATGGATTACTCCTCCTTTTACTACAACTTTTCACCACAGCTTATGCATGTTCACTGGAAGGCCGAGCTAATAAATTCTGTGCAGTCCGCGATTTGAATCCAGAATTTCCGCTCTGTAAATCAATCAGCGATCACATCCCTCCACGACTGTGTCTAATCAAGTAGAAGATTAAAATATGCCAAGAACCGGGGGATCTGGGGGTATGGAATACCCCCCAGTTGTATGTAAGCGACAGAATTCTCGTTCCTAATTTTGGAAAACCGTCTTGCTACTTCCTAACTGCTGGCCATAGCCCCCAGACCTCCCGGTTTAATTTTAAATTTCAAGGTCAGAGGCGTAACTTCAAATTTTAGGCTCGGGAGCAAGAGCTTTGAGAGGTGTGCTATTTTAATACAAAATTTAGTCGCAAAATAATGCAGTTTATTCCTCCCTCTGCCCCCCCCCCCCGTTATTTACGCAACAATGCACAATCCATACCTCCCCAGACCCTACGTTGCACACTAATTTCTTCACATTTTTGAATGTTTAGCAGACTTATCCACCATAGAAATTAGAAAAAACACTTTAAAATGATATATTATGAGCTCATATTATATCATTGCATTGGTATTATTATTATAGTTTATGTTCCTAAACAAATCTTTCGTTGTCTTTGACTGTACCTTATTTATAATATCAAGTACTATAGAATACCCCCCCCCAGCCGTAATAAGCAAAATATGTTTTCTCAAGAATTAAATTTACATCTTTATCAATTTTGAAAAGTTATATTGTTACTTTCTTGTGCTGGAGGGGGGTATTCCATAACCCCCTGTTTCACGCCCATTTCAAGGGAATAAATTTGTTTATTTACAAATCAATAATAAAAACATTGTTAAATCAATGCAAATTAATTCCCTTCAAATGGGTGTCCCCCCCCCCGATTTCACGTCCATTTCAGGGGAATGAATTTGTTTTATTGGTTCGTATCGTTGGTAGTAAGCAACAAGAAGATAATTCAAGAATCAAACTTGCTTGGTTATCAATTTTAAAAAGTCGGCTTGTTGCTTACGTGTACCTGGGGGGTATTCCATACCCCCAGACCCCCCGGTTTCACGTCCATTACAGGGAAATACATTTAAAAAGAATTACAATATAAAAAATACTACAAAATTAATTCCGTGGCAAGCGGTTTAATTTGCACCACACCCAGCCCCGCTCAAATAAAGGATTTTTTAATAAAGATAATTAAATTTCCTCTGAAATGGACGTGAAACCGGGGGGTCTGGCGGTATGGAATACCCCCCAGGTATACGCAAGCAACAACCCGACCTATTAAAATTGATAACAAAGTAAACACAATGAAGGGTATACAACAACTCGACCTGGCCTACTTAGCACCGCGGCGGATCTCTCTTTTAACGGTCCCCTCATTTAAAAAAAATCGTTTCCTAACACTAACCTAAGCTCGACCGGTGGATTCCCGTTGCAGAGTTCTCCGTTTCCGGCTTGCACGGGCGTTTTTTACCCTTGTTTAAGAATTTTTTACTTTAATTGCCTCGGGCCCCTAAGATTTTACGGGTCGTGTTCATTCGCACACCGCGCACACCGGTAGTTACGCCACTGTTCAAGGTATCCAAAAATCAGCTGATGACCAAACATTAAAGCATAACCAGGGGAACTTATTTCGCCCAAGAAAATGCCCAAGACTTGTCTTTAGTATCCTTAACCGTAAGGAACCAACGTCTTTTTATACTCTTCGAAACAGAAAGATGGTCATAAGAAGTTGGACTCCTCAGCCCTGCTACCCTGATATGAACAGTTGATCGCGCTCACTACCAGGCTATGACCGTTTCTAATAGCCGAGATTTTAAAGCTCTGATAAATTTATCTCTAGTTTAAATATTTAATAAACTTGTTGTGGTGTAAGCTGTGCTTTGAAATTAACTTAAACGCCATCTTTCGCTAACTATTTTAGTGTTACACGTTGTTTTTACACGTGATACGCGAACTTTCACAGTTCAACAGATGACAGATGGCGTTCAAGTTAATTTCAAAGCACAGCTTACACCACAACAAGTTTATTAAATATTTAAACTAGAGATAATTTTATCAGAGCGTTATAATCTCGGCTATTAGTTTTTTAAACCAGATTTATACTTTTATAACCTGACTTATAAATCAAGCTAGATTTCAACTTTCAGCTTACTCAGCGCAGCACAAAGTTCCTATATAATAACAGGGGGGGGGGGAGTTAACAGAATAACGTCTCATTATAATAATACTTCATGACTTCGTAGGTAGTCAATTCTACAGAGATTATTGACACTGAGACACTCCGCATAATTGCTGAAATATCCGGTTCCATGTTTCACCAACAAACCAATTAAAATTTGATATGTGGGGTTATATTTTGCAAATATTTAGTGTTGACTGCAATAATTTCATTAAAAAGTTTGCTACAACAAATTTTGTGTGCTGTTAATCACAAGCAGCTGAAACTCCAAATATTTCGTGTTATTTTAATATTTACGATTTTTGAATTACCGCTTTTAGTGAATGATGTACGTCCACATCAATAAATATCTGTGGCACTTTAATGAATGCGAAAATTTATTAACTAAACATAAAATTAAATTTGATGGCAATCAAAGGAATTCGCCCGCCTCTATCGGTCGGAAGATTTTCTTTCACTGTCCTACCCCTAAAATACATAATATGAAAATTTTTTACCGCCGCCACTGTTTCTGCTGGAAATTTTTTACTGGAATAACTTAGGGCCTGGTGCAGTCGGAGGTCATACACTTTCTAAAGTGAAGAGATTCGATCATTGACAGTTCTTTTACGACTAATTACTGAGCGGGTCACACGGATTCTGGGCCAAAAAATGAAGTGTAAAAGTAATGAAGGTTCAAATATGAAATAACATAAAAATGGGACTTGAACCGAACAATGCCATTTCATCATGCGAATTGCATTACAGAATACAATTCATATTTTCTATCCATCACCTACACAAATTTAAGAAAACTAGAACAAATTCTTATTATTATTATTCCTCTCCTACGCTTAACAAGTTCTTTGTTTGTATGCCAAAAGTTTTGTTTCTCAAAATATCCACTCAAAAGCGTTAAGTAGGTACCTAACAGTAAGTAAATAAGCGTACTCTATGTACTCTACAAAATTACTTGCACTGCTTAATAAATTTGCGCTGGTTATTTTTAACCACCAATTTTAAATATTTCTTTATGGTTCCTCATGCTTAAAAATATTTTTTTTGCATTTTTTGGGGACAAGTCGACAACCTCAAATCACTCCGGCTTGAGATTCGAACCTCGGTTGCAAGGGACAAAAAAATTCAGTAGTAAAGATGCACCCACAAGCAACAAATCAGACGAACGCGAGCGAACCTATCGAATGGGGGGGATATGTAGCGTTTCTACTAAAAAATGATATGTGAGATGACAAACATAAGTGTTAATTATTTTGACGTTAAAAAATGAACAAAAGAATTTAGAATGAAAATAACGTAAGCTAATAAATTTAGTTAATTCTTCTATCACACTTTTTTAATTTAAGATTTGTCAAACGCTCGCTAAAATTCTACGTTCGCTCTATTAAAAATAGAAACAAGCAACAAATTGAGGAAATACAAAAATTGTTTTTAGTTCATCGTGTCTAGAGCACCCACATAAATAACAACAACGATTTAAAAATTGTCATTACATAAATATTTTTCCTGTCCAAATTAGACAGATTTAATAAAATTATATTTTAATTATGTGTTACGCAATGAGAATGTTCAATTTTTTTGGACCGCTTCCACTACTTGCACGCCGCTTCCAAAAGTATGATCAGCTAACTTTTAAAAAAAATTAAAAAATTCTTCTCTTAAGTCCCGGCCAAAACTACTTTACACCTTGTGGTCATTCTGGACTCTCAGATTATAGAAAACACTAAATAATTCAGTCGAAGTTACAATGATAACCATTGAAACAAACTGAGAAGTTGTACGACATGATGGGTCTGGATGCGGATAATTTCTGTGTCCACTACTTGAACCAGTACAATAACCAAGTCTACCACCCCTATCTTTGGGGGTCTAGTCCATCCAAGAAGTGTGTTTATTTTGTTGGTGTACGCTCACCTTCAGCCGAAGAGGTCAACCACCGTAAAACCTAGTGATGAAGGACCTTGGTATGGAGTATTTTGTGGACGCTAACAGCTAAGAAAATACATCACTTGCCGAAATCTTTAGGAAATTTGATAAAATGAAGAATACGTGGAATAAAACTTCCCAGGAACCGGGGGGTCTGGGGGTATGGAATACCACCCAGCTATAAGTAAGCAACAAGAAAACTTCTCAAGAATAAAATTTGAGTCGTTTCCAAATTTGAAAAACTGTCTTGCTACTTCCTAACTGCTGGGGGGTATTCCATACCCCCCAGACCCCCCAGTTAATTTTTAATGTTTAAATGAGTCCAGAAAACAGCTGGTATCCGAACATCAGAGGCACAGTTAGGGGAGCTTAGCGTACCCAAGAAAATTAAAATTAGTTAAAATATTTCAGGAACCGGGGGGTCTAGGGGGTATGGAATACCCTCCAGCTGTAAATAACACGATAATTTCGCAAGAATAAAATTTGAGTCATTTCCAAATTTGAAAAACTGTCTTGCTCCTTCCTAACTGCTGGGGGGTATTCCATACCCCCCAGACCCCCCGGTTAATTTTTAATGCTTAAATGGGTCCGGAAAACAGCTGGTATCCGAACATCAGAGGCACAGTTAGGGGAGTTTAGCGTACCCAAGAAGATTAAAATTAGTTAAAATATTTCAGGAACCGGGGGGTCTGGAATACCCCCCAGCTGTAAGTAACACGACAATTTCGCAAGAATCAAATATGAGTCGTTCTCAATTTTAAAAACAGTCTTGCTTTCTGACTTCCCAGTGTCCAGAAATCAGCTGACGGCCGAATATTTAGGCGTAGGTTAGGCCATAGTTATTCCAATAAGAAATTGGAAAAATTATGGACATGTTAGCTATTTTCCTCAAGGACCGAGATATTGGGGCGTTTTTTTATTTTCCTTTATAAAACTTTATATTTTCAATTTAACTGGGGAGTCTGGGGGGGGGGGTATGGAAGAAAGAAGACAATTTCGCAAAAATCAAATTTGAGTTGTTCCCTATTTCGGAAAACCGTCTTGCTACTTCTCAACAGCTGGAGGGTATTCCATAGCTCCCATATCCCCCCCCCCGGTTACATTTATAATTTAGAGTCGTGATTTAGAGGTATCCAGAAAACAGCTGGTGACCAAACATCAGAGACACAGCTAGGGGAGCTTAACCCATCCAAAGAAATTAAATTTAATTAAAACATTCCAGGAACCGGGGGGGGGGAGTCATTCCCAATTTAAAAAAACAGTCTTGCTTTCTGACTGCTGGGTGGTATTGCAGGTGTCCAGAAATTAGCTGATGACCGACTCTCGAGGCATAACGAGGGGAACTTATCTCACCCAAGAAAATGGAAAAATTATGGACATGTAAGCTATTTTCCTCAAGGACCAGGATTTTGGAGCGTTTTTATAATTTTCCTTTATAAAACTTTATATTTTCAATTTAACTTGGGAGTCTGGGGTCGTTCCCAATTTTGGAAAACCGTTTTGCTACCTTTTAACTGCTGGGGGGTATTTCATAGCTCCCAGACCCCCCCCGGTTAAATTTATTATTTAATTGTGTCCAGAAAACAGCTGGTGACTGAACATCAGAGGCACAGCTAGGGAAGCTTAGCGCATCCAAGAAAATTAAAATTAATTTAAACATTCCAGGAACCGAAGGGTCTGGGGGGTATGGAATACCCTCCAGCTGTAAATAACACGATAATTTCGCAAGAATCAAATTTATGTCGTTCCTAATTTTGAAAACCGTCTTGCTCTATATCTGCTCTCTAACGCCAGACCCCGCGGTTAAATTTAATATTTAAAGGTTTCCATAAAACAATTGGTGACCGAACATCAGAGATACAGCTAGGGGACCTTCGCTCATCCAAAAGAAAATGCAAAAGTTATGTACTACAGGTATGTAGGATATTTTTCTCAAGAACAGGGGTCTGGGGCTTAAAAAGTATCCAGAAAATAAGCAACAGGACAACTTCAAACAAATTTGGATCTTTATCAATTGAAATGTAAAATAATGCCCCCCCCCGCACCAGGTAGTAAGGAAGCAACAACAAGACGGATTTTCAAAATTGATAACAACGCAAATTTGATTCTTGAGAGGTAGTCATTGAGCTTACATATTTAGGAGATACGGAATGGAGTTCCTGCTTCCTAGATGCTAGGGAGTATTTTATTTCGCACTCCCAAACCTCCCAGTTAAACCGGGAGGTTTACTTCTTCATGTTTTAATAACCAAAAATGGATATCGAAGGATGTAATACCCTCAGTATCAAATAAGCAATAGAATCCAAAAAATTACTCAATCTTCCTCAAGATCCTGGGGGGAGGGGGTATAAATTAAAAATTTAACGGGACGGGTCTGGAAGGTATGGAATACAACCATAAGTCAGCTGTAGAACAACTCAAGAATCACATTTTCGTAGTTTCAATTTTAAAAAGTTACCTTTTTGCTTTTTAACTACAAGGAGGTATTCCCAGACCCCCGAACTCTTTTTAACCTTCATCCGCTTGCGTATGCGGCAAATTCGCCGCAGTAAGACACTGAGGATAGTTTGTGGCTGTACTGAGCCGGCTGGTGAAGCTTTTTTTATTAGAACACAGTCATGGTCTAATGGAGGAGATAGTAACTAGAGAATACAAGCCCCTCCCATGACTCTCTGGAAGGAAATTGGAGAGAAAATTCAAAAAGGCGATTTTATAAGTACGAAAACTAGTTAAAAAATTGGAGAACTTACGAGAAATACTTCGAAAAACCTGTCTTTGGAAAATGATGTCGATTTTATAGGTTCGAACCCAAATATAAAATTTGGAGACTTTTTGAAATCGCAAAATTTCATATTATATTGTCGTATAATCTTTGGAACGAAGAAGTTTTGTTTGAAAATTACTTTAAAATGCATGAGTTTGTAAATTTCAAAAATTTTGAGTGGCCCTTCTGAGTTTCGATCAAGCCTGGAGGGGAACGGAAAAGGATTTTTAGTAAGGACTTGCGCACGGATCCCTAAGTGGGAAGGTCGTGATTTTGGTTTTTGTGAATAAAGTTGCGTTTTTCTTGAAATAAAAATTAAAATTAGTGCAAGAAAAGTCTTGGTATTCTTTATTTTAGCCTTTTTAATTGAAAAGGAAGAGAATTTGAAGAGATAATTAATTGATGGGATTTACAATATTACAATTTAATTGGAAAATTGCAAGGTCATGCGATAACGCTCGTGCGAGCGAGATAAAAGTTTTTGAGGCTAAACTAGCGGACATATGCGTCAATAAACCCGGACAATTTGGAGGATTTTTTTAAATTAATAAATTTTGGAAAAAAAGGGTAAAAAGTTAAATGTGGGGGCTTCCTGGAAACCGTTTTACAAGGGGAACTTTCAAATATAAGGGTTTATAAGATTGCAATAAATTACCAAACTGACTTGAGATTAGGAAAAAGAATTCAATAAATTCCCCTTTGGAAAATCATATCGATTTTTACAGGTCAGGAATTCAAATAAAAAATAGGATACGGAAAGGCCTTAATGATTTAATTTAATATTATGCCTCTCTTAAACTACCCAAATAATTAGGTCTCCTTTTCAACATCCAAATTTTAATGTTATCAATTTTAAAAAGTCGTCCAATTTCTTCCCAGCTTCTGGGACCTTGGTTTTGCCAATTTCTTCACATATTACCCTTCACACTCCCACTTAAATTGGAACTTCGCATGTTCTTGCTTCCCTGCAAAACCCATTATTTGTTTGCTCAGGAAGACCAATGACGGTAAGCACTATAACGATGTAGATGATTAAAATACCTGAAGAGCAGGGAAGACAACCTCTAACAACTTACCACTTTGACAGTCCAATCAAATCTGCCTTCTTCTGCTTTTTTGTGTAAATTACGCTCGATTCCTCGAGTCTAATTAATCACAGAGTTTATTTTTGGTGCCTAATTAGTTACATTTGACAGGTATTGTGCAAAATTGCAATTGTGCACGCATTGCACCTGCTGCCAAAAATGTGACCACAAGAAGTCGCATTGTTACAACTACGACTAAAATAATTAAATCATTAAATTATATTATCGAAGTTTCCGCCAACCAACTTTTACACGTTGCGTGAAATACCGTCAAACTGGAGCTTGTTAAAAGGTGATGGTTATGGAATCTGATGGAATAATTAACTTTAATAATTAATTCACGAACCTGTTCTTGTAGACGCAGTTATGCTAAAAATGTACGAGAAAATAATTTTTATTTATGTGCGTATTATTTAAGTCAGGGCTGGGTAATCAGTTACAGAATTTTAATGCAATGAAGTAACGATAGTAATTAGCGTGGACAATAAAAAATCGATCACCATTTTGCTTCAAAGCAAGCCAAGCAAATAGAAAACTAAAACAAACCCAAGAATTCGTTTATTTGTGGGAGAACAGATCACTTGATAAAATTTATTATTCATTCATAATTAGTCATAGTTACATTCTAATTACCATCGACTTATTAATAGAATTTTATTTTTGTCCACCCGAGATGCATATTTCGGTCGATTTGTTTGTCTCGAACCAAGTCATTAATTCAAGGTTTGCAAATTTTGTGTCGCTAAAAATTTAAACGGAAATTCCGGGGGGAACTTGCTCCGGGCAAGTTCCGTGTGTCGAATTAATTTCATTCTTTTAAGTTTGTTTGAAAAATAATTTGTCTTGGCAATATTTTAACGGATGTAAATAATCGTTCAAATTTTTTTAAACGAATAAATAAGTCAGATAAGTTTGCGTTATCTGAGTATCATGCGCTACTGTTGACTTTTTATGTACATACAATTATTACAAACTCGTAGAAAAATCTACTTGAAATTGTGTTCTCACAGATAAGGGGATACGTTTACGTGATTTATTGGATTACATACAATTTATAGTTGTTATTTTTGAGAAATAAAAATTATTTTATTTATATCCGATAAGCTATTATAATCAGAAGTGGAATTATTCGAACCTTCATTATGCTAGATGATCTGTTAATCTGTGCTTTCCTTCATAATAGGTCAGGAGGCCAAAATGATCTTGACCCCCCCTTTTTTTCTCAAGCTGGGCGTCCAGTGAGGCATGGGAGGCCGAATATTATACATATGGATTAGTGAGAAAACAAAAACACAATTGAAGAGTAATATAAAAAAAATGGAGAGAGAAACCCAAATCTATTATATCCTAATCTATTATAAAATTGGGGAAGTAATAGTAAGAATTTACCAGTGAAATTTAATGTTCAATTATTTACTTCCCTTATTTTATAATAGATTAGGATATTGCTTAACCGTAGAAGGTCGCTTTATTTTGAAAATAATTTTTATTATAAAGATTTTTTAGATTTACTCGTGAAATTCGTTGAAAAAAATTGGAGACCTTCTTTATCTTCAAATCTGATGCCCGACCATTGGGCGCCAATTAATTCTGCTGTGATCTTTTAATTATAATAATTTGATGCAATTTTAAAGTGTTTTCAAATGCTCCAAGCATAAACAAAACATGTGCGGCAGTCTGTCCCAAACCGGGGGGTTGGGGTATGGAATTAGGAAGCAACAAGACTAGTGGGAATAACCCGGTTTCTGATAATTTAATATTAAGTTTCGGATTGTAAAATTTGTGAAGAAAAAGGTGGCCCTTCTGGTTTCAGCTCTATACGGGGTCGCTCGACCTTACTGATTCTGGTTAAATGTCTCTCCAAACGTCTTGACTGGGCTCACCAGACCGAATCCGGTGTTCCATCCACACGTTCTGGCATTATGCTTACATGGCAGAACACCTTGCTCGGTCCTCCAGGCAGTCAGGTCGGCCCAGTCAAGATGTCTTATTAGTACTGTGAGGCCGAACACCAAGTAATATCGCAGAACTAACGAGATGGGTGGCCGTTAAGCCTGAAGTATTGGTTAATCAGAACTACAATTGACGTTTTCTGAACTAAATCTGGAAATTGTTAGAGGTGTTCCTAACTAAAGCAGGTTCTGCAACCTTGGTTCTTTCTCGTCTTCCAATATTGATATTCTGATACAGGCAGTCTCAAAGTCTAGAGATCTATTATTTCTACGCCCTCTTGGTAAACAATAAGTTCGAACTGGCAACTGGAAAAGTAATTTATTCTCCTTGCCCAACAATGAATTACTTTAGTTTTTAACAACCTGGCCAGGGCTTAATTATTATTATGAACATCCTTGTACACCTCTTTTGAGAACCACTGGTTTACCTACTTGTATTTAAATTCCGTATTAATTGCTTAAAAGTTTGAAAATAAAAATAGGATAGAAATATATGATTTATTTTGCACCGTAATTCTATGCCCCTTGGCCTGCACCACCTTTGCCACGCCCTGGTTACGGCGCTGGTACGAAGTACCCTTCAGCTGTAAGGAAGCATCAAAACGACTTTTCATATTTAAAACCGATGTAAATTTGATTCTTGAAAAATGGGTTGTTTCTTTACTTGCAACTGGGGGGTATGGAATACCCCCAGGTTTCAAGAGTTTACTTTTAAAAATAACCTTCATGTCAGGAAAAGATTGATGAACATAAACTACATAAAACTAAATTTTATCTTATTTTTTTAGGGTTTCTCTATTTTGTAAGGTGGCTAAGCCTTCTCTAATGCTCTCTCGGTGGAGTCTGGGGGGTATGAAATACCCCCGGCACAAGGAAGTAATGAGATGACTTTTCAAAATTGATGTAAATGCAAATTTAATTCTTAAGAAAAACATCTTCTTGCTTTCTTACTGCCGAGGGTATTCCATACCCCCTCCCCCTCCGGTTTCCCGATTGTTTACTTTTAAAAATAACCTCCAAGTCAGGAAAAGATTTTTTGAGGAACATGAACTATATGACGTACTATTATCTTATTTTTTAAGGGTTTTTCTATTTTGTAATCAGGCAAATTTTGTGAAACCGGGGGGTGTGGGGGTCTGGGTGGTACAGTACAACACAAGGAAGTAATGAGATGATTTTTCAAAATCATTAAAGGCACAAATTTAATTCTTGAGAGAGCATCTTTTTGCTTACTTACGGTTAGGTGAATACTTCCCCCCCCCCCCCGACCTTTTGTTTTTTCTATTTTCTAAGGTACTTTAGCCCTCTGGCTTATTTTTGCACCTCAAATCTGTGCGCTCGCTGAGCGAGTAACATATCACCATGATAATACCTTATCAATAGAGATGTAATGATGGTAAAAGCGCATTAATGGTGGCACGCGGTTTAATTTGCGCTACAACCCCCCCCCCCGTTTGAACTAAAATTCTAAATATTTATTTATAAAATTAAAAACATAAATCAAAACAAATTTCCCATCTTTTATTCAATAACCAACAAATAACCGCAGAACCCCAAAAAATGTGAAGAAACTGGGGGGTCTGGGGGTATGAAATACCCCCCAGTATAAGGAAGTAACGAGGTGACTTTTCAAAATTGATAAAAACTCAAAACTAATTTTTGTTCTTACTTGTGACTGGAGGGTATTCCATACCCCCAGACCCCCCGGTTTCTTTACATTTCAGAAGGTCCAACGGGGTTAGTCATCCTAGAAAGTAGAAAGATAAAAAAGAGATAAAATTAATTAATTAAAATTAAAATCCCCCCAGCACAGCAAGTTTAACTTGAGAAAATATCCTCTTGCTTCCTTACTGCTGGTGGGTATTCCATACCACCCAAACCCCCCAGTTTTAAACTGTTAATTTAGAAAGTACTCTCCAGTTCAGGTGAACATTTTTTCAGAAATATAAATTACAAAATACCTAATGCTATCTCATTTTAAAGTATTTTTTCTATTTTCTAAGGTCGCTAAGTCCGTTGGACCCTCTGAAATGTAAAGAAACCGGGTGAACTGGGGGGTATGGAATACCCTCCAGCACAAGGAAGTAATTGGATGACTTTTCAAAATTGACCCTAATACAAGTTTAAGTCTTGAGAGAACATCTTCTTGCTTACTTACCACTGGGAGGTATTCCATACCCTCCAGACCCTCCGGTTTTCCGATTGTTTACTTTTAAATTATACCCCCAAGGTCAGGGAGAGATTTCTTCAGGAACATAAAACTTAATTTTATCTTTTTTAAGGATTTTTCTATTTTGTGAAGTGGCTAAGCTTTCTCTAGATTTTCTAAAATATAAAAAAATATGCTTTAAACCGGGGGGTCTGGGGGGTATGGAATACCCCCCAGCACAATGAAGATCATTTTTAAAATTAATAAAGGCAAAGTTTAATTCTTGAGAAAGCATCTTTTTGCTTACTTACGGTTGGGTGAATACCCCCCCCCCCCCAAACCCTCCAGTTATCCAATTGTTTACTTTTGTAAGTATCCTCCAAGTCATGGAAAGATTTTAAGTGTTTTTTCTATTTTCTGGAGCCCTCTAGCTTATTTTGCTCCGCAAATCTGTGCACCCGTAGCCTGCTGCGCTACCTTCGCCACGCCCTAGTGGCAGTTCCGGTGCTGGAATAAATTTATATTTCATCACTCAATCGATGTTTCGATTGTAAAAGTTTGGTTGAACTATGCACTTCCACGCACAGATCAGAAACTGTTAAGTGTGGATGAACTGGATGAGAGAAAAAATTTGCATATCGGTGTTTAGGCTGATTTTCTGTAGTTAAACTGCAGACTTCGTGACCAACGGACCGAATCCTTTTAATCTAATACATTTAACATACAATTAAAATTGTTCTAATTAACCAGAACCGATTCTGACTGGCATAAATAAGTTAAATCTCCATCTACATGTGAACGTACTAATTAATTACTTAATTAGACATCTTAATAATGAGAATGACTAATCATTCCATGAACAGAGATTCCTAAGAGAACTTAAAATCAAAACTTTTACCTAAAATCAAAGTTTGCAATGCACTCAAATTAATTGTCATGATTATGAGACAAAAATCGATCTATTTAGATAATTTTGCACAATCATGTGAAAGTTGTCGCCATAAGTGACTGATAAGTGATAACATTTCCGCCCGTTCTCCAATTTTTTGAGTACTTAATTTGTCAAATGTTGTGATGTAACGGAATTTTATGATAAATACATCAGCATCAAGAACTTTTATTAGTTGCCAACCCTTAACCTGCTCTGCCCTTTGGTTTTAAGCTTGACGACAGAAAAATAACCCACGGCGCAAATCAAACTAAACAGCCCTAAATTTGTTTTAATTGCTTTTGAAAGTTTTAAATGTCATCGTTTTTCAAATTTTTGTCACAAGATTAGGGTGTGCGATTAGATATCGATAGGAAGTTTCTTCTTCTACCTACCTGATTTTGCATTTTGACTTATGAGATAAGAGGTTGCCGGTTCACACAAACATCTGCTTGAAAATGTGAAAATTATTCAAATCCACCCTAAAATATTTGTTGGTCGCATTTTTGTTAGTAGGTATAATATAATTTTACAATAATTCCAGTATTACATTATTTATAAAATGATTCACATAAAATGTAGATAGAGATAAAAATTTATCAATACGAGTAGTCATTTGACTAATAATAAAAGATTACTTGTAGATTATCGAATTCTTGGTTGTAATTTTAGCTAATAAAATTAAACACTCAGGTTAACTTATAAACAAAAGAGTTATCGACTTTGTCGCTCCTATAAAAAGATTCGTTGCATTTTGCATATCTCTCGTAAAATCTCGAAAGGCTGGAAACACGCAAAATACTCGCTTGTATTATATCACGCTTATATAAAATATAAAATTTTTGTAAGTCCGATAGTGGTTTACACTCGCTAGATGGTTAATCAGCCATTTAGAAAACGCTAATTGATTTAAAAATTTCAATTAAGATTATTTTTCAAAATATAAAATTCAGGAGAAAATTATTTAAAATTTCGAACCTACGTTGTTAAGCAGAGTCGTAACTAGGGCGTGGCGAAGGTGTCGCAGGGCACGAGCACACAAATTTGAGGAGTAAACTAAGCTGTGGAGTTTAGCTACCATAGAAAATTGAAAAAAACACATGAAATAAAATTAAGTTGAAAAAAATCTTTTCCTAACTTGGAGGGTACCATTACAATTAAACAATCGGAAAACCGGGGGTCTGGGGGTATGGAATACCCCCCCAGCAGTAAATAAGGAAGAAGTTCTTTTCTCAAGAATTAAATTTGCATTTTTATCAATTTTGATGTCATCTAATTACTTCTTTGTGCTGGGGGGTATTCCATACCCCCCAGACCCCCCGGTTTCTTCACATTTTGTGGAGTTCAGCGGGCTTAGCTACATAGGCTATTATTTTAAGATAAAAGCGAATTTAATCATGAAATTACTTCATAATAATCAAAACAAAAAATAAAAAACTGAAAGGTTTCTTGGTTTCTTGAACAAATACCAATATTTTCTCATGCGGTGGGAGAAGGATTTAGTGTTTCACGAGTTAAAATTGAATGATAGGTGTAAGTGAATTTTGTTTGATACATTTACATTACCTTATACCAGTAGTATCAAATATTCCAGCCACGTGCCCTTTCCTGACAAGTACAATTCCCGAATATTAAAATAATTGTTTCAAAAATTTAAATTTTGAAAATGAGTAGATTCTAGCTCATAGGTTCTCAAACTTTTTCAAACCACCGCCCACTTTCCTGAGCATAAATTTTTATATCGCCCCCCATTGAGAAAAATGAATAGAAGAAAAACTGACATTTAACGATTGCATAATACGGGCATTCAGAAATCTTCAGTAGCGTTTTTCATAAAATTTCTATGGGTTTTTCCATTTTTTAAGTTGATTACCATGTTTTTGGGTCTTGGAACCCAGGGCCCATTTCATTGTTTTATGGAGGGAAACTGAAAAATCTAATTAAATCGCGAGTATACGTCTCGCCTACTATTCTAAACACTGCAGCTAAACAACGTAGCTGTTAATTGGTTTAATTCACCATTAATTTGGCAACAAAATCACTCAAATTTGCAAAATTATCGGGGAGCATCAAATTCTTGCTAGGTTTCTTGACCAAAAGGCATTGAGCGTTCTCTCCTCTTTCTCAAGTTGGCATTTTGAATATTCGACCCATTTGAGGCATATTCAAAATTTGGAAATGTAACTTCTTAATTTCTTAAAATTTTCCACTTATTTAAATTTTATATTTTAGACGGAACACATTTGTAATTTATTAACAATTGCCTAAGTTGAAAACAGCCTGATTCATGTCATATTATTCGATGTCAGTGCCAATGCATGAAATTAATTCAATTGAAAAAAGAACTCAAGACTCAACTCTTTGTAATTTTAATAAACTCATCCAATTTTCAAATATCAACACTGATAAATTTGCTTCTTAGTAGTTGATCAAACAACGAATGCATCTTTATTTAATTTTTCTATACAAGCTCAAACTCCATGAGTCAATTTGGACTACGACAATATGTTTATAACTTATGGTAGGTTAACCCCCCCAATAAATCAAGAAATCTGAAATTTGCACTCACCCCCCCCCAGTAGAAAATCTATTGTATCATAGTTTCTATACTTTTATATCTTTTTGGCAAGGTTTGATTGTAAGGAAAAAACTTATATTATTATAAACAGTTAGAGGCTCATCTCCCCCCCCCCTCGCGAATAAGGAGCGCACCTTAAGAACTTCAAGGGTGACTGATTTTTCCTCACCATTGGAGTAAAGCTTGGCTTTTTTCTGTTGAATTCTTGCTAATTGATTTTGCATAATTCCTAGCTATTGAGACGGTTTGACCTTGAAACATCTAAAATTTTCACCTACGGCACATTTTCTAATTTATGACATTCTGTTCAAAAAGATTTATTAGATTTATCTTCCATCCATACTCTATAAACACGTTATTTTATTATAAATATTATTATTATTATTAAATCCCCCCTCCATGCAAAACATCCGATGGACGCCCAAAATTAGAAGTAGATTTCATAAATCATACGGATTCAGTTCTCTTCGAGCTGTTGTATTCCAAACCCTTCCATTACTGATTATTGTGGCGTATTTTTGTCAGGAGCGTAGCTAACGGGACTTAGCCCACTTTAAAAACTGTTTAGCCAACGCTAGAAAACATGATAATGTGATAAATGTATGAATTTTTTTTTTAAAAAGACTCAGTTTCACACTTATTATTTTAAATTTTAAACACGATGCACTACAATTAGGGGCTGTACCCCCCCTACTAAAGTCAAGGCTAGCTACGTCCCTGATTTTTGTCGGATGTTTGTTTATCAGCCAATTCTGTAGTAAATTAAGTAAATTTAAGTTATTATTATATAAAAAAATAATAATATAGGAACCGGGGGGTCTGGGGGGTATGGAATACCCCCCAGCCGTAACTAAGTAACATGACAACTTCTCAAAAATAAAATCTGAGTTGTTATCAATTTTGAAAAGGTATCTTGTTGCTTTTTAAGTGCTGGGGGGTATTCCATACCCCCCAGACCCCCCGGTCATACCATCGCCATTATTATACTTTTCTGATTTTACTTTTCCGTAGTTAAAAATGGATTGTTAATAGGTCTTTCGTTTGTCTACTGCAATTAAGTTAGTGTAGAAAATTGCGAAAATTTGTTGGTGTAAAATCACCGACCCATTTTTTACACCAATCAATTTTACACTACTTTACTCGGAGTAATTCAGAGTTAGACAAACGAACAAATCTTTTAGCATTACTTGACAGATTTGATTTAGGTTGGAACATTTCTGAGCTTATGTGGTATTTTAACTTGGACCAGCATTACGAAAAACTGCCAAACTTTTATTTTTTTGTAATCGCGTATTTGATTGACTGTCCGTTTTAATTATTTATATCAATTAATTGAAGTTACGCGTGTGAATAATATTGTTTTTTATTTTTAGCTTCATCCCACGGTCGGTTGTAAGGATGACCATACCCGAAGGAGTTAAACGATAATTCTGAAAAGTTTTAGCAGATGGTAGATGGGGTGAGTTGATTTGCAATTGTTATACTTATTTTGATTTTGACAGAATATTTTCGGATGCTTATTTTTTGTCACGTGATCCACCCGATCTGTAAAGAAGAATCCACAAGTTACCTGATGCTCTCGGGGTTAGAGATAAAGATTACCCGATCTTTCTATCTCAACGTAAAGTGGAGCAGTTGAGATCGATTAGTTTTCTGATTTCACAACTACGCCCATTGGATCTTTGAACGGTCAGGAATAATTTCCTAGTTAATCGAACATTTCCGATTGGTTAATCTTCTCTGCAAAAAATGTAGCTTCTTGTGATCCATTCTTGAATGCTAAGGCCACAGGTCTGGTAGTTTCAAATGTAGGGGAAGTCGGGGTTGCCTTGAATTGATAACAATATAAATAGTGCGGGGAGGGGGGGTCTGTTCAAAATCTGGATAGGTACACTAGGTTTAGCACAATTTGTCATAAACAAGATTCAAAAATATTACAGTTCCTAGAGAGAAAATCATTTCTTCTTCATAAGAAAGGGGGGGGGGTTGTAAAGTAAGTAAGGGAGTGTAATGCGATAATTTGTACAGAGTTTTGTTGGTTTGTCTGTTTACATTTCAATAAATGAGTCACGGAACTTTACAGAGAAACATAAAATACATCAACGTGGAGTTAAAAACAAGGGAAAGGTGGACACGTGAAACTTACAACTTACACATCATAATTATTATTACCCGACCGTGTTAAAATTTTCCATCGTTTACGTGTAGGTACAACTTACATGCAATCTTGATGAGCATTTTGAATTAAAGTGGCCCATAATGGAAGTGGCTATTAAAATACAATTAAGTTTAATGTATAATTTAATCGATAAGAAAATTACATCAATTCAGATTGTAACCACACATTATTTTGATAACTTAGAAGATAACATTTTTGGAGATGATGGAAAACAATTGCACGAATCACCTTAACCAACGGTTTTGGAAAACAAAACAATGGCGCGTTCATCAACTGTCTGGAGTTAAAAATATCCCTTGAAACAAATGACGGTTTTAAATTGGAGGTTAACTCTTGAAAATAGAGGTTTCTGACACAACAAATACCGAACGTTTTGTTACACCATAAAAAATAATCTTATCTATTGTGAGCCCGAGAAGTTATCACACCGCTACTGTGTGTAAATTTAACTCGAGTCAAACTTAGTTATATTTAAATGAAGTTCACAATAGTAAGTGGCTTAAACCCGCATCCGCATTCTATAAAAACAAATTGGATCACCATTAAATTTAAATTAAGTGTGTTGCATAAAGAGCTCTTTAAGAATCATAAAACGACGAAAAGTCTAAACATTGGCACACAGCCAAAAAAATGACGATGTCGTATTGACAATTTAATGGTAATGACACGGAATATTAAACTGTAATCCGTAGATGAAAGAGTAATGGTTGTTATTCTTCAACAATTTAAAAAAAAACAAAAGGGCTGTGTGCGACAAGTTGTAGTACCGACAGCGGCCACACGAACTAGTTTCCTTTTAAGGCGCGAAATTTAAATTGGATTATTGAAAAGCAACAGTTTTAATGGAATTTTGAACGGATAAATTGCAACAACATAATAAAATGTTTAATATGAAGTGTGCAAAACAAAAAGAATCCTTATTGGAACACAATAAACACAATTTATTATAATTCTCGTCATTGTTATGTATCCATAGTTTGTTTCTCAGACTGGTTCTGAATAATTTACAACCACGTGGGTCGGTGAGGCGATAATCAATTTTCTGACTGTCTAAAAGAGCGTCTGATTTATATTTGAAATTTTTACAATTCAAAAATTTTACACTATTAACATAACTTTTAAATTTCGAGACGATGACAACAACGTGTAACCGCTGCGAGTACACGACGATTATTACATTTTAGAATTCATAAAATAGTTGTTGCTTATAATTTAAATGTAAATTCTCTTATCGATAACCATCTAAAGTTATGGCTATGCAAAATAAACTTTTGAAACGACTTCCTTTGGGTATTACACAAAATAATAAATATTTATGCTAATTAATCATTGTTAAGATACATTGGAACTTTGACGGTGTAGGCTTCCAAATAATTTTTGAACGGGAAATCCCTCTTCCTTATCGATAAGCTCACCAAAAGTATCGATATGATTTGGCAAACGTGAGAATAACAAAATGGATCACATAATCGCAGTGTTTACCGAAAACCATATCTGACAAACTGATAAGTCTTCGTCTTTGAGTAAACAAAGTTTGGAGTCGGAGATAAATTTTATCTTCCGAGATGCTCACGTTATCATTTGAATAAACACTCCAGTTTTATTTTCAACGGTCGACTTTAAATTTGGGTTGTACTGGGATGCGCGAAAGGTTCCGCCCGATCACAATAATCGATATTTTTGTATAAACATATTTAGAAGCGCTGGTGTGAAACATCGGTGTCATATTTAAGGGGAGTTTTTGAGATGCAAGTTGAAAAGTCGGAGCTGCTGTTTGTAAATGTGATAGTAATTAACGAGTGGAGGTCCCCCGAGTAAACATCTGGCGAAAGTGATGAGGGGTTAGTTGGGACTTATCGACACCCACAGAAACAGACAAGCGTGTGGGTCCACCAGAGCTATAGCTATAGCCAGCCATACCCATACCCAAGTCGAGCAAACCGACCGGTTACATTACTCGGTCTATGCACTTGAAGCAACCCACTCCCTGCATGCCAACGGTGACCGTTCTATAAATATCCAGTTATCGACTCAAAATTGATTTTAAATATCAAAGTAGATTAAGATCCAAGTGTGCATCTCACGTTTGACCTAAAAAGGGAAACGGTAGTCACCGAGTGCCACGATTCGCACTCAACAGGCGCAAATTTTCCCCAAACGATGACGTTGTATTTAAATGCGATAGGGTCACCTGGCAGGTTAAATCAAATTAATTCATAAAAGAACCTTGAATTTTGAACAAATTACTTATTCCATAAATGTGAAACTGCAATATCCATACTGCATTCAAAGGAAGGTCATAAAAATTTTAATTGCAAATTTTAGTAACCAATAAAACCAAATGCTTTCTTGCAACCGGTGAACCCTTTTTAGGTACTAAGGTCAACACACGTTGATGCGTTTTCATGGCATTTTGTTTACGTTTAATTAAATTTTATGGTTTTCGCATCCCATCGCGAGTGTGGGAACTCGGGAAACTGATATTTAAATTCTTATTTTTGAAGAAATTTGGAAAGCTTTAGGAATTGTCTTGTCATCTTGTGATAACCAACACCTTCCGCTTTCATCGAGAAGGAAACTGAAATCATGATGGGAAAAGGTGGATTGGATTATTTGACTTATCAAAAAATGCGGTCTTTTAAAATTTAAAGTTTTATTTTTTTTTAATTTCTACATTCAAATGACAATATCACCGAAACTATTGATTTTTTGGCATAAATGCCGCAGTTCTTTTTTAAAGAGCGTGAAATTATCTAAAAATAATAATTAAACACTTTTTGTCTAAAACCAAACGGCCTTCAAGTTATGGCTAAAATTAAGTAAAAATATGTTGACAAATTCGAAAATTTGGATTTATTATTTTATTTTCTATCTTCGAATGACCGTAGCACCGAAACAATTGAGTTTTTGGCAAAAATGCTGCAGTTCTTTTTTAAAGAGCGTGAAATTATCTAAAAACGATAATTAAACACTTTTTGTCTAAAACCGAACGGTCTTCGAGTTATGGCTAAATTTAAGTAAAAATATGTTGAGAAATTCGAAGATTTGGCTTTATGATTTTAATTTCTATCTTCAAATGACCATAGCACCGAAACTATTGAGTTTTTGTTATAAACGCTGAAGTTCTTTTTTAAAGAGCGTGAAATTATCTAAAAACGATATTTTAACAATTTTTCTATGGAATCAACGGCATTCGGGTTATGGTTAAAATTAATTAAAAATATGCTGACAAATTCGAAGATTTAGCTTTATTATTTTAATTTCTATCTTCAAATGACCGTAGCACCGAAACTATTGAGTTTTTGGCATAAACGCTGAAGTTCTATTTTGAAAAGCGTGAAATTATCTGAAAACGATATTTTAAACAATTTTTCTTTAGAATCAACGGTATTCGAGTTATGGTTAAAATTAATTAAAAATATGCTGACAAATTCGAAGATTTGGCTTTATTATTTTAATTTCTATCTTCAAATGACCGCAGCACCGAAACTATTGAGTTTTTGGTATAAATGCTTAAGTTCTTTTTTAAAGAGCTTGAAATTATCTAAAAACGATATTTTAACAATTTTTCTCTAGAATCAACGGCATTCAAGTTATGGTTAAAATTAATTAAAAATATGCTGACAAATTCGAAGATTTGGCTTTATTATTTTAATTTCTATCTTCAAATGATCGTAGCACCGAAACTATTGAGTTTTTGGCATAAACGCTGAAGTTCTATTTTGAAGAGCGTGAAATTATCTAAAAACGATATTTTAACAATTTTTCTCTTGAATCAACGGGATTCGAGTTATGGTTAAAATTAATTAAAAATATGCTGACAAATTCGTAGATTTAGCTTTATTATTTTAATTTCTATCTTCAAATGACCGTAGCACCGAAACTATTGAGTTTTTGGCATAAACGATGAAGTTCTATTTTGAAGAGCGTGAAATTATCTAAAAACGATATTTTAACAATTTTTCTCTAGAATCAACGGGATTCGAGTTATCGTTAAAATTAATTAAAAATATGCTGACAAATTCGAAGATTTGGCTTTATTATTTTAATTTCAATTTTCAAATGACCGTAGCCCCAAAACTATTGAGTTTTTGGCATAAACGCTGAAGTTCTTTTTTGAAGAGCGTGAAATTATCTAAAAACGATATTTTAATAATTTTTCTCTTGAATCAACGGGATTCGAGTTATATGGTTAAAATTAATTAAAAATATGCTGACAAATTCGAAGATTTGACTTTATTATTTTAATTTCTATCTTCAAATTACCGTAGCACCGAAACTATTGAGTTTCTGGCATAAACGCTGAAGTTCTTTTTGGCAGAGCGTGAAATTATCTAAAAACGATATTTTAACAATTTTTCTCTAGAATCAACGGCATTCGAGTTATGGTTAAAATTAATTAAAAATATGCTG
The DNA here is from genome assembly GCA_958510855.1 of Rhagonycha lutea. NCBI lineage: Eukaryota > Metazoa > Arthropoda > Insecta > Coleoptera > Cantharidae > Rhagonycha > Rhagonycha lutea. Next base: position 32,068,133 of record OY294041.1, read on the forward strand.
ACAAATTCGAAGATTTGACTTTATTATTTTAATTTCTATCTTCAAATGACCGTACCATCGAAACTATTGAGTTTTTGGCATAAATGCTAGACTTCTTTTTTAAAGACCGTGAAATTATCTAAAAACTATATTCAAACAGTTTTTGTCTAAAACCAACGGCTTTCGAGTTATGACCAAAATTAAGTAAAAATATGTTGACAAATTCTTAAGATTTATTTTTGAATATTTTAATTTCTACATTCAAATTACCATAGCACCGAAACTATTGATTTTTCTGTAGAAATGCAGAAGTTCTTTTTTAAAGTGCGTGAAATTATACAAAAACGATAATCAAACACTTTTTGTCTAAAACCAAACGGCCTTCGAGTTATAGCTAAAATAAACTTTTTGGTATACCCCGCTTATAATGAACTTATTTTTTGATAATTTTAAGTCATTATAAGCGAATTCTTCGCTGATATATCGGGTGGCCGACCGCCGATCCGAACATAGGAAAATAACATGGGAAATTGATTTTCTTTAAATTCTTGTTTCCCATTATAACGGATAAGAATTAAAAAGGTATCAATTTAAAAAGTTTTATTTTCCGCGTCTAAAGATATTTTGTTTGATTAATTATTGTTAAAAATGTAGAAAAAAAATAAGCGATTTTTGACCAATAATTAATTTTCAACTAAAAATAACGGCAGTGAATTGAAACAAGAATTTCCAATCAGATTTTTTTCTTATTTTCGGATCTGCGGTAGCTCACCCTGTATATGCCACGAATATGATAAAATAGCGGATATACCCCCCCCCCCCGACTCCTGATAGTAGTTAATATCTTGGTCACCTTCCAAGATCAAGACATTTTTCAATTTTGTTACAGATTGAAAATTCTTTTGGATATAAAACAAACGAATTGCTATTTATGTAACTAGATATGAAATGCTATATTTCACGTAACAGACAGTAAAATTTTTTGCCAAAGCGCAGAAAAGTAAACTGTCCTAAGTAAGGGGCGGAAAAATAAAATCGTTTTTCGCAACAGACGGTAAATTTTTTAGTAATTCTAATTACAAAACATTCTTTTTTTTTATTTAGATTTTGTGATATTGTAATATCCACCGAGGCCAAGACAAAAGAATAGAACCAATACCGTGATTATTATATCGCAGCATTATACCTTTGCCACACTACCAAGTTAATGATCATTAAGGATTCTCTCAGGAGGAATTCCACTAATCAGATACAAGTATGAAAAATATTCACATTACCATTCAAACTGTAATTTATTAAACTATGATTTTAGCTATTTGAAAAATTGGATCATATCCGTTATGTTTATGGGAATGAAGATTTCCGCGACCGAGCGCTCACTAACTGAACACAAATTTACATTTAAAAAGAAATAAAATAACAAATAACCTAAGCCCTTTACGTTTTCAAACCTATCAGAGCTTACGTTACTTGTTAAATTGTGTTTTTCTTTTTAAAGTAAATTTGTGGTCAGTGAGTGAGCGAGAATATCGTTAATCCTTTCATGCGCGTCGGTGGTGGACACAATGGATAACAACCGAAAGATTTAATTCATCACAAATTTCCGATTAAAAATAAAAATCATTAATTTTCTATACCTTCGACACACTACCAAGTTAATGATCATTAAAAATACTTTCAGACGGAGTTTCACGAATCTGATACTAATTTTACAAATGACAAATTCAAAAATTCCATTCATTATTAGATTATTTAATCAACTATTATTTAAGCTATTTAACAAATTAAATGTTTCGTCAATTTATGATTTTAAAAAGTGATAATGATCATTAATTTTTAGTGTGCCAAAAAGGTATTATAGTGGTATTCACAATTACTATAAGCAAAAGAAATGCTTAACTATAATAATAATACATTTTTTTGAGATGTTTTAACAATTTTGATACGGCAAATGAATTTATTCACAAAGTTATTTCTTAATAATCAAAACAAAATAACGAGAAATGCAAACAATTCTAAGCATACGATTTTCAAGTTCCAAGTGTCAATTATTGTCATATTGCAACATGACACCGCGAATCTTTCGTGTCTATTTTAATATAGTGAAATAGACGACGGAACCAATTCTTATTGAGCCGCGCAATCGAGCGCTACGAACAAATATACGGAACAACCGAAAATTTTACATTTTACAAAAGGTTTTTTACAACTGTCCCCCTCCCCGAATCCTGGCTACGGGCCTGATATGTATTTTATTTCTATATTCTTTCGAGTGCATATTTTAGAATTGAGAAGATCCGTCAGTTTTGACAGAAAATCTTCTAGTTAAACAAAATTAAACTGTACAGGCTGTGCGGCCTGAAGACCGCACTAGAGCTATTTTAAATATAATATAATTAACGAATAAACGAACCAATCCTAATTGCGTCACGGAACGGAGTAATTTGAAATATAAAGTTGAAAAAGAAATTAAATCATAATCTGATTTTTTCAAGGGGAGGCAACTCCAATTCAAATTATTCCACACCACTGCGCTGTCATTTATTAAATGTTCTGTTACCTAGCAAAGCTCACGTTGCCATGACGACAGATTATGAACGGGGGACTTTGCGTTAGTGTGACCTAGCGGCCGCCCTGTGAGAGTCCTTTCGACTTCTCTGTCAAAATACATTTAAATTTACAAATTTTTTCAGATGTTCTGTTAATTTCATAATAATCAAAACAAAATAGCGAGGAATGTAAGCAATAAACATTCTTTTTAATAGATTTCCACTAAAAAATAAAAAAAAACATTGAATTCTTCAGTGAATCTCTGAAAATCTCACAAGTGCCAGCAGGCCTTATCTACCACAGTTATCTTAAAAGAATTCAAATACTATAATAACAATGTGATTTCCTATTTTAGGGATTTTTTTCAAGTCAAAAAAAGTCCTGCGTTACGAACAGATTTGAAATTCAAATGATTGTTATTGTTAAATCTATCAGTGTCATGTTAAAATCTGAATTCTGTTCTAAATTAATGCATGTTGTTCTGTCATTATTCTGTCTAATGTCAACTGTCGCGTTACCATGACAACAGGTTGCGATAGGACCAGCAGGTTTCTTGAAATGTTTGGAAACAAATTGAAAGTATAAGGGCATTATAAAACTTTAAAAATTGACATTTGATTAATAGTAAATTACCTTACCTCATCAGATTCATTCTGGGGCAAGAAAATAAAAATATACTCACCCCACACCGAATAAATAATTTTTTATATACCTAGTAAAAGAAATTATGAAGTTTGATTCACAGTAGGTAAATTTGAAGAACCTCAACTAAGGTATGTAAATCCTCCCCTCCGCCAACCAAATAAATCAACCAGCTCTCATCTGTCACTGGATGAGAGAGCAAGTGACAATTAGGGGTGCGTTCCACTTAAACCCCACGACGACGGCCGCAGCTTGGTGTCGTGGTACTTTGATTGGACTAAAGATCGAACGCGGTTATTTGATTGTACTGACGATCGACCGTGGTTGTGGTGGGTTTTTAGTGGAACGCACCCTAGAAAAGCTCAGGAATATTTTTTGTTTATTCGCCCACAAGAAACAACTTGGCTGCTTTTTGCGATTAATGAAGAAGTTAAAGTGTCGCTGATGGTTATAAAATATCCCACACTGGTTATGGTTAGTAAGGTAGTTCGATTTGATGTATTTATGAGAATGTCATGTGGGTACATATTGCTAAATGATGATATCATTATAGTTAAATGGTAATAAACATAAAACAGTGGTGTATCCAGGAATCTGAAAATCGGACGCTTTTGCAACCGAAAACCACTTAAAGAATTGACAAACAAACAAATTATAAGTTACTCATCAACAATGATGGCCACCGCTGATATTAATTGACGCCATTTTTTTTTATCTTATTAGTGAAATATTTTGATAAAAACCAAATGCGGTGGTATTTTTGTCATAATGATTCAACGACATTAACAAAAATTTCTGCACCTGAAACAACCGGTTTCACCACCAAGATTTAATGATTTCAATTTAAATTTTACAGATTCCTAATTAATCTAATCGAAAAGGATTAACCTCGTCGCCAAAAATTGCTCTTTTCGTTCATACAAAAATATTTTGATTCTTCGTGATTCACAACAAATTTTAATTACACTTATTAATGATCTCTGTGGCTAATTCTGCCAAGAAACATGAATGGAAAGTAATAATTAAATAAGGAATTCCATGCACAATAGAAATCATTGTGACTCGACGTCGGGATAATCACAGATTAACGAACTAATTATAAAATGTATTCTCGTCTACATTTAATTGATGAATAAACCGGCAATTTATCAAATTATTTTGAATAACCAATAATTAATCCAGCCCAATTTTCTCCAAATCTAATTACGATGCGTTGGAAACTGCATTATGTAATTTTAACGGGGCGCCCGTACAACCGAATAATTCACACACTAATGAATTTAATGCTCACACACACAAAAAAGTAGTTGAATTAATTTCCATTTATTTTAACGTAGTATAACATTAACGGTGATAATAATAGAAAAATATTCAAGGTAAAGAAAAATTCTCACTTTGTTGGCTACAATTCTATTAACTTTGGCGTCGAATTATTTTATTTTACGACTGCTAAAGAAACCAGAAACTTTGTATTCGTTTATTGTGAGATTAGCATACTTAAAATATTAAAGGTAATTAAAAAAATTTCTCGCATTCGAAAGGTAAAATGTGAGGAAATTATAACTTTGTATGCGCGGAACCAGACGTGGGTACTGAGGATTCAGGTGTCAAATGTGCATTTAAATTACTGATCAATTTTACGGTTAATTTGACAAATAAAGGTTAAAATACGAGTCACCAGACTGGAGGTCATTACCTTCCACGTTGGTAGTTGCAGATATCTAAAAGGAATATGTTGAACGAAAATTTCGGGCCTCCGATAGATTCGAACCTACGACATTTAGAAATCCATTGTCACTACATATACTCCCCCTCTTGTACCCGCAAAGCCATTCGTCATCATTGAGAAATTTCATCTAGTAGGTGAAAAAGCAGCCGAGAAACTGTGAAAGAACTCAAAAGTGCGCTTTTGAAAATTGAAATCTTGAAGTCTACGACTAAACTGCACGATTAAACTATAATTACTTTTCAACAGTGTCGGTACATTGTTTACTATGAAAAGTTAGCGTGAGTTAGCGTCAATGATCAGTTGAGCGGTTTAGCCGTTACATTTAGACTACAATTTCCACCACCCGAAACCACCCCAATTTATCAATAGTAATTTTTTTTTTACTATTTTTCCCTTAATTTGTTAGGTCAAAAAAAATAAATTCAAAGTTTCAGAATTTTAATAAGTCATTTAAATTTCCACCCCTTCAAACAACCCCAATTTATGAACAAGAATTTTTTCATTATTTTTCCCATAATTAGGGAGCTGATTTTAACTATTTTCATTATGTTTCAGGATTTTGACCAGAAATATCTTAAGCCGGTCCTGTGTGAACTGTCATAATCGCGTTGCTAAGCAACCAAACCGGAAAAGCAAATATTATCGCAGCAACAGGAACTATTTACAAGGTAAGCGTTACTGTCCTAATAATTTTACGGAATTATCAATAGAATAATTAACATAAAACCTGATTTTTAGTTTGATAAGTTGCATGGTAAATATGAAGGTATCGTTGCATAGTAATGCACTAAAAAAGCTGCGCTTAAAAAGTTTATTTGAATAATGCAACGATGCCTGTTTAATAAATTTAAAAATAATTAGTTCATGTCGTGCATTTGCAGCGATAATTTCATAAAATAATAATTTGAATTTGATATCGACGCACGCCACTGTCACGAACGCGTTGCTATGGCAACGTAAAATAACAGAAAATGTTATTATTATCACGGAAGAGAATTTGCTCGCTATAAGTCTTAGACTATAAGTTTAAATTATTGTAAGAAATTGTAACATTTCGTATTAAAAAGGAAACTACTACTTAAAGAAGTCTACTACTCAATCGCATTGTTATATCCTATCAAGATAAAAGTATCTCCAATTTAGGAAATAATTTTTTTGGTCTGTAAGAAAAATTGCTTTGGACAGTCAAATTTTTTTTAACAAATTCTAAACGCTGCGGGAGTTCGCCTCCCTTCTGAATCTTTGTGGAACTTACAGTTTAACGTGGAATCCGAACCACGGCACAAATGATCTTGGAGCAGCTACAAATCCGACCTAAATCAGTTGAAAACGATCTATATTTTTAAATCACTGGAAGTCTATCACTCAACTGCATTATTAGCCTGTTGACCCTGCCATGACGGCCAACTTGGTCTACTAGCACGCGATAGCCATAGTTGCTCGGCCTTCGAGATCGTAGTCAATGCCGTAGTTAACACATAAGAGTTTTTTTGCGTAATATTTATGTGCTTATCTGTCACTGTCTTTATCAACTTTGCATAATATTCATCGGCCAACATCCTAAATACAATTAATATTGTTCCGCCACTATTCTGTCATCTGTCATTTACATGATAAACCAATCAGAGGTGCGTTACACAAACCAGGGCTTAGATATTTCACAATTTTACTAATAAATAATTGAAACTATGAACTTTTATTTCTTTGGGAACTTAAAATTTTTAAAACCTCCAATTTAAGATCTCCAATTATGATTCTATTCTGTCATCTGTCATTTACATGATAAACCAATCAGAGGTGCGTTACACAAACCAGGGCTTAGATATTTCACAATTTTACTAATAAATAATTGAAACTATGAACTTTTATTTCTTTGGGAACTTAAAATTTTTAAAACCTCCAATTTAAGATCTCCAATTATGATTCTACGACTCAACAGCACTATTGGTTAGGTTTTTACTTTTCTCCTACTGCACAAGATGAAAATCATTAATAAAAACTCTAAATTCTATTATTAGGAAGGAACAATCAGGAGATCTCCAAAAAGAGAACATAAAATTTTGTATGTACGACGGTGACCTGTCACCGCTATTCTCCAAATAGAGTCGGGAAAAAAAATCATTAAACCTCTAAATTTTCACTACTACTGAGCAATTGTCAAATAACCTTAACTTTTAAAAGGAGACATCTCCTGGAGGTTACAACATTAAAACTCCAACCTCCAACGAACAAGTTTTGGTAAATTTTTAATTTAATTTTTTGCAAAAATTGAAATTGAAACTATAAGAACCTCCTTATTATTTTTAAACTATGCTCTCTATCTGAGCAGGGACGTAACTAAGAGCGCTTACAACCCCCCCCCCCCCGAAAGAAGCATAATATAAAAAATATGGTAAACTCGACAAGCAGGTTATTATATTCAAAAAATTTACCCCTAAACTCTGAGTTTTGTACTCATTCTTTCATATTTTAAACACAACGCATTACAATTTACAATTAGAGGCTGTACCCCCCCCCCCCCACTAAAATCAAGACTAGCTACGTCCTTATTTTGTTATATTATGTTTTTTATCGGATATTCTGTAGTCGATTAAATAAATTTCAGTTATTATAGTGTGAAAAATAGTATGTATACATGAACCGGGGGGTCTGGGGGGTATGGAATACCCCCCAGTCGTAACTAAGTAACATGACAACTTCTCGAAAACAAAATCTGAGTTGTTATCAATTTTGAAAAGTCATCTAGTTGCTTTCTAACTGCTGAGGGGTATTCGATACCTCCCCCCCAGACTTATTATTTCAAATTTTAAACACGACGCACTACAATTAAGGGCTGTACCCCCCCCACCACTAAAGTCAAGACTAGCTACGCCCTAATTGTTGTCAGATGTTTTTTATCAGTCATTTCTGTAGTAAATTAAGTAAATTTAAGTTATTATTATATAAAAAAAAAATATATAGGAACCGGGGGGTCTGGGGGGGTATGGAATACCCTCCAGGCGTAAATAAGTAACATGACAAATTCTCAAAAATAAAATCTGAGTTGTTATCAATTTTGAAAAATCATCTTGTCGCTTTCTAACTGCTGAGGAGTATTCCATACCCTCAGACCCCCGGTTGCGCAAAAATAACCCAGTTTCACAATTATTATTTCAAATTTTAAATACGACGCACTAGGGGCTATAACCCCCCCACCCCCCGACTAAAATCAACGCTAGCTACGTCCATGATTTTTGTCGGATGTTTTTTTATTAGCTATTTCTGTAGTAAATTAAGTAAATTTAAGAGCGCGCTGCAAATTTTGATGCAAAAACATGTTTCGACAGATGGCGCGTCCTAAAATATTAATCTTTTATACTTTTCTCTTCTCCAATGCATAATTTTAATAATTTATGAAAATCATATGAACAAACAATAACTAATTTAGGCAATGAGGAAGTTTGAACTTTCAAAGATAAATATTTTTAAATATATTCAATATTTTCACATGTGAATATCTTTTTGGAATATACTTGTAAATATTCAACATTGGAAGCTCAAACTTCCTTATTGCCTAGCTTAGTTATCGTTTATTCATCTAACTGTTATCAATTATTAGAATTCTGTTTTGGTGAAAAGATAAGTATAAAAGAAATAATATAGGAACCGGGGGGTCTGGAATACCCCCCCCCCCGCAGTCGTAACTAAGTAACATGACAACTTCTCAAAATTAAAATCTCAGTTATCAATTTTGAAAAATCATCTTGTTGCCCCCAGACCCCCCGGTTACGCAAGAAAAGACCCAGTTTCACATTTATTATTTCAAATTTTAAACACGACACACTACAATTAGAGGATGCCCCCCACTAAAATCAAGGCTACCTACGTCCATGATTTTTGTCAAATGTTTTTTATCGGCCATTTCTGTAGTAAATTAAAGTTATTATTATATAAAAAAAATAATATAGGAACCGGGGGGTCTGGGGGTATGGAATGGATTACTCCCCAGTTGTAACTAAGTAACATGAAAACTTATCAAAAATAATATCTGAGTTTTTACCAATTTTGAAAAGTCATCTTGTTGCTTTCTGACTGCTGAGGGGTATTCCATACCCCCCCCAGACCCCCCGATCATGCCTCATTACTTTACTGATTTTACTTTTCCGTAGTTGAAAATGGATTGTTTATAGGTCTGTTAGTTAATAGGTCTTTTTAGTTCATCAACCTACGAACGCATCTTTATTTAATTATTCCTTACAAGCTCGAACTCGAACGAATGGAACAATTTGGACTACGACAATATGTTTATAACTTATGGTAGGTTAACCCCCCAGCCGTAACTAAATAACATGACAACTTCTCAAAAATGAAATCTGAGTTAGTTTATTTTTCCGCAGTTGAAAATGGTAACTAAGCAACAAGTGGATTCCTTACGAATATAATTATTATTGTTGTCATCAATTTTGAACTGCTGGTTGGACCTCTGTTCAATATTATCTTTGCAAAATTGACTGTAATTAAATCAAGGTTGTGAGAATTTCGATTAGTAAAATAGAAACTCCAAACTTTCAAAATAGAAACCACCTTTTTCTAAATCCTCTCTTATAAAATATAACAGAAAAAATCATAGTATAAGAAAAATCGTTTAATTTAAGAAACTTTTTCGCCAGAAATCCTTTAAAATAACTTGATCAAGTTCAAAATATCTCTACTTTTGGAGAACCGCATTTCTCTCGGTAGTGGTAAAGAAGAAAGAAGCGGGAACCGAACCACTGTAACGCAACGGTTACATGTTCCCTGGAAGGTCACCCATCCAAGTACAAACCGCATAAAACAAAATTCAATAAAAAAATTTTAGTAGAAATCTAAAATGATTTTTATAGTTTTCCAGGAGCAGAGCCGGTCCTGTAAACATGCAATGAAGTTAATCACAATAATTTTATTGCAGCGGTAATCGTTAAATATTGTAAGTACCAGGCGATTTAAGATGGTTTAAGAAAGCTGTCCTTCATACTGGTTAAATAAAGAAGCGTTGTGTGTATGTGCCACTGCCACTGAAACGTGACAAAAAAATTCTCTCGTCACCAATTTATTATATTTCTTACATAACGTCGACTCTCAATTTACTATAAATTATGATAAGCACAAAGTTCAATCGAAATAGCTACGGGAGGTACCACATCGCGATAAAATTGGCTAAAATTTAAGAAAACCGTTTCCTACTGCTATGGTACTTGCAAGGGAAATTTTAACATGTGCTATCTTTGCCGGATACAGACACATATTTGTAAATGATATCACACATGTGGTAAGTGTCTGATATGTTGAAAGACTGTACCAAAAATTTTATGATATAAAAATTTGCACCGAAACCGTTACGTTCTTCCAACACAGCCGAATGTCTGCCTCCTCCGCGCTCAAACCGCGAGGTGTAAATTAAATAAAACCATTAGTTTGATTCCTTTTTTTGTGCAAGATCAGGACGGATATGCGTTCCATCAACTCGAGGAATTTTGCACTGGATGATTAACGAACGGCGGTTCTAAAATAGCTCGAAAAAGTGCGGGAATATCTAAAAATGAGATTCGAGACGCTCAACATGTGGTCGTGTTCCGTTCCCCTTAATTTAAGGTAGTGATGGGTGAAATAGTAACAGGAAACTGGGTTGCAAAAACATCCCACCAAATTTAATCCTTCCCCAGTTTGTGACGAAAACGAAGTTTCAATTTAACTCGGTGATAAACGACATGTGCGTGGCGTCAAGGTTTTTTTTCGAGTGGTTCAGATTTTGAAATTTTGCGGTCGGAGGTTAACAGTCGTTCGGTAGTCGCATCGAACCAAAACCGATTTGGATTTTAAACGGGAATTTTGTATCCAATTAAAATGCTTATGAAACTTGAATAATTTATTCCATCTTTATTTTTGACTAATTTAAAATTTATTGCAATAAAAATGTAAAAAAATTGGGCAACATCCTTGAATTAAAATTAAATAATGGAAGAAAGCCAGAAACATCTTCAAATCGATTTTTTTCGGCCAAGTAATTATAGATTCCCCCACGAAAGCAAAATTTAAAAATTCTCACCTATCACCATTGTGTTTTAATTAAAACTATAAACAATGGACACATTTAAAATAATTTTAAATATTTATTTCAAGAAACCGGTTCGTTTATTATTTATTTGATACTGCATTTTAAAAGCATGCAAACTCATGTTAATGATATTTTATTGTGTATTATAACATTTTTAATAAATTACTTCCGTCTGTTCATCAGGGTCGCTAAGTTAATATTATTTCAAATCTACATGCCACGAGCTGCTTACTACCTCAAATTTTGAAGTTGATTAATAATCATGCGACAAAAGGTTAATGTAAATTGAGCCCAGTTGTTGAGCATTGTGTGCTTGAGTTATGTCTATATCGAATGATAATTTTTTAGAATACAATTTGCATATTTTAATGGTCGAAGAAAGGTCTATTTAATCTGCTAAGCAGGAAGTTTCAGGCTGATATAATTTAGTGGTCGCTTATAATGCCAACCATGAAGGTTCCAGACACTGGAATAGTCTGTTACTCAATTATTTGTAGCGTGATTTGGCATATTATGGATAAACATGTGAAATTTTTGGCGCTGCGAAGGTAAACAGGCTACCTGCTATCTTTCCCTTCGTACCCTTATTATGCCAAATATGTACCACGTGTGAGATTTTCAGCAGCACAACAATTAATCCAAATCTTGGCTTGGAATCGTCTCCATTCACTACCATTTTATATTGCTTATTAACTTATTATGAAATAACCTCGTGATTAAATTCGTTTTCTGGGTTAAAAACAGTCAATGTACTTAACTGCTAAACAGTGACAGTCTCTGGTTGCTAGGCAACCATTCATGTCTCAATATTTTTTACAAATACTACATTTGTTTGTTTGGTTACTGCTGATCAAAGTTTTGGTAGCTTGGTATAGTGGCAGTGTGAAGATCATTTATTCAAAACTTATGAAAATGTTTAGAAATTTTTAATCCCCGGCTGAAAATTTAAAGTTAACTTCGTTCGCTTTTACTAAAATATCTCAAGATTTTTTTTTAACCCTTTAAAACTCATTTTTTATATAAATAATGTTTACAAACTAGATTGTCCAGGCTGTGCGGCCTGAAGGCCGCACCGAACCAATATTTAACTTGATAAGAAATTAACGTACCGATCCTGATTGCATCACAAGTTGAACGTTACGAACAGATCTTATGATTTTTAGTAAAGACGTTTCCGAGACAGATTCTAGCTTGAGATTCCTTGCTGCCAAACTTAAAAATGTAACCAGGAAAAACGCACAAATATATGTAGGTTTGTGTTAAATTCTTCCCTAATTTGTTTGTGATTTTATATCTCAAGATCTGCTGTAGTTAGCAACTTCGAATTTACATCGTTATTAATTTTGAAAAGCCGTTTTGTTGTTTTTTTAGGACTGGGGGGTATGGAATACTCTCTACTCTCAGTCTCAGTCTACTCTCACTGCAAGCACTTTTTAATACAATTATGATATAATTAAATTTACCAAGATATTTTCCCCAAAAATGTTTCTTAAGGTGGATTCGGAATATCCCTAATCTGGTAGGTACTCTGTACCCCCCCAGACCCCCGGTCTACTCTCACTGCAAGCACTTTTTAATTCAAAACTGAAGGAAAATTTTTAAAAATATGATTTAATTAAATGTACTAGGTTATTTTCCCCAAAAATATTTCTCGAGGTGGATCCGGAATCCCCCTGATCTGGAGGGTACCCCGTACCCCCCAGACCCCCGTTAAACTATTTTGCTCGCTCTTGAAAATTTTTAATTCAAATCTGAAGAAACATCACTCAAAAAATATGATAAAATTAAATGTAGGTTAGTTTCCCCAAAATAATGTCTTGAGGTGGATCCGGAACCCCCCGGTCTGCTCTCACCGGAGTAGCTAAGGGGGCTTCGCTCGCTCTTGACAATTTTAATTCTAATCTGAAGAAAAATCACTCAAAAAATATGATAAAATTAAATGTTAGTTATTTTTCTCAAAAAAATCATATGGGGTGGATCAAGAACCCCCTCCCCCCATCTCGAGGGTACTGACCCCAGACCCCTGATCCACTCTCACTACGAGCACTGGCGTAGCTAAAGCTTAAATCTGAATGAAAAAACTTAAAAATATGATATGTTAAATGTAGATTATTTTCCCTTAAAACATTTCCTGAGGTAGATACGGATTCCTTTGACCGCAGACCCCCCCCCCGGTTTTACGCCCATTTATTTACATTTTACACACGAAACCGACAATAAGACGCTGTAGCTCTTTGAAACTCGAACTTAGGTATAGATACGTCTCTGTTGATCTTATGAGTCCAGTAAAGGCTGCTACAGACATCCCCCCGTTATTGTTGCTACCTTGGAAACTGTGCGTTCGTTGAAAAGAAATTTGAATCACTCCAATTTACGAATAAATCATTTTATAATTAAAATAAACCCGTAAAACTAAGTCAGTGGTTGTTAATTATCGATTAAGTGTAAACAGTAACCTACAACTCAACGTGGAATCTGAACCACAGTAGAAACCGGGGGGTCCCCCAGTCGCTAGTAAGCAATAATATGATCTTAGAATTTTAAAGTCTACCTGTCACTTTCTTAGAGTTTTCCAGCCCCCCTTCCCCCGATTTCATCACCTACTGCTTAACTTTTTACACACGACCCCCCAACAAAACGAAAACATTTGAATTTAAAGATGTTTCAGTCACTGTTGCCTGTTTTCACCAACAATTTATTTAAGAATTTCCTAGTAAAGAATTACTTAGCTAGGATTCCATAAATTTGATTGGTCAAATTTGACATATGAATTTTTTATGTCAATACTATGTCAAATTTCACCAATCACATTTATGGAATCCTAGCTAAGTAATTCTTTACTAGGAAATTCTTAAATAAATTGTTGGTGAAAACAGGCATTAATCTACTACAAACAACATCTTACAAAAATCAGTGGCGGCTGGTGAATTTTTTGATGGGGGGACTTATTACCATTGCGCTCTGAAATGGATTTTTGTTGAAATCGAGTGTATGTAATGATAACGGATTAAATCAAAAATATCGAAAAAAGTTTTAAGTAGGAAAACTTCCATGTGAAACTAAAGCGTGTTTACTGGAAACTGCAACTCCTGGGCGTAAATCCGAGAGTCCAAACGCTTGACCATTAGATATTATGCTTACTAGGTGCGATACAATACGATCGCATGCCGATGATGATCGAGTGAGAGAATCGGCGGACGCTTCAAGCTCAAGTCCAAAACTTGGTTCAGTTGCACTGGCGTTTCGATTTAACAAGTGGCTTTCGCTACCAATCTACAAGATTGCAGAGCGCAACAAAATTTAAACACGCAAATAATTACTATATAAAGTTAATTTTTAAATTATCTAATCCATTTTTAAATCAATTAATTTCAAGATTCGTTAAAATGCCTATGCTAAGTTTCATCAATATTAATTAAGAAATGCGTCCTGTGAATCTGAACTAAAACGAGAAAGGCTTCACTCGACTTCGGCTCACTGAGAGTTGAGAATAGGCCAAAGAAAAAGAAAGTGAGAAAAATGTTTTGTTTTCGAGAATTTTAAGAATTTCACCTGAGATTGAGATACATTTTTCTATTTTTTTGTTTCCTATCGTCACTGTCATATAGAACCCCCCCTTTTCGTTGTTTTCATTGCAAATGGAAACTTTCCAATAAAACAAATTGACTTGGCAACTTTTTTGGTTTCATTGCCTCAAATTGTTCGAGCATCTGATATTTTTGAGTGGCGTCCAAATGCGAGGTGCAACGTTACAATGTAATAACAGTAACTTACATTTGGCATTTCGTACGATCTTTTACTTTTCCGATCCATCTGGTCTTTTTTTCTCAACCTGATGGTTATTTAATTATTATTTACCACGCTGGCCAAATGCGGTTTGAACGCGAAGGGTGTTCACAAGGCGGTCACCCATCTAAGTGTGAACCGCAAGTTACATTGTTGACAGCCTTCCATTATAAGTAAAAAAAATTAAGATCCGAGTTCGAAACACTAAAAATAAAATCGTGTAACCAAAAGAAGATTTTTTTTGGAATATTTGTAATCCAAGTGAAGGTTTAGGAGTCCGGACGACATCTTTACCTGACAGTATTAGAATTCTTATTTAATCTAATGCTGCCCGGTAAGATGTGAACAGTCCTCCATTCATTTTCATCCTGCGAAAATCGATCTTTCTGTGGAGGCTGGCTTGAGGTCCAGAAATGCGAATGCGCACTTTCGTCGTCCATCCCTTTTGTTCTCCGAGCAGTAAACGCTAAAACTTGATTTGCTCTAGAAAAATAATTCGAGGTCTTCCCCTAGATTTGCGCACTTGATTCCAAAACCACGAAAGGGTGCGATTCCCCTACCAGAGAAGCTGGATTGCCGTGACAAAATGGCTGTCGGATGCATTATAATCAATGGCCATATAAGTTCAGAGAAAGTATGACATTTCTAATTATTTCGCACTCGCGACCGATAATTACATGTAAAATTATCGGCGACAGGTGCAGATTGAGAACTTCATTTTCTACATCAAACTTTCTTTTTTAATTTATTGCATGGCAGAATAGACAACCTAAACAACTTTTAGGTCGCGCAGAATTTTCCTCCAAATGCGTTCGGCTACTTAAAAATGGTGCCCAAATATGTAGGTGCCGGCTAACTAATTTGTCGTAATAGAAAAGCAAATAAAGTTCACTTCACTAATATTTAATGGATGTTTTAGCTTCTCGATATTTATCAACATAAAACAAATCTAAAATGTAAACATTTGCTCAAACCACGACACGAAAAATTCTCGTCTGTTCCGAATTCTAAATTTAAGTTTAGTGAAAACAATAAACAAGTGAAAATCTATTTTTGAGGAAAAGCCGGGTCAAAAATCAAATTAGACGCTCTTTAAAACTTAATTTCCTTTTCGGGACGCGTTGATTTTGTATTGCTTGGAATTCTTGGTGACATTCAATTTTGCTGATATGGAAAACCGTCCGGTAATGCAAATTCTTCGTTTTAATTATTGTTTTATCGTGCAAAGAATAAATAAAATGTTTAAACGATAGAAAATTGATCCGAAATGTTAGACGACTGCAAAAGTGTGGTTTTTGTTAAAATTTTATTGTTTAGAAAGTTACATTTCCTGAAATGTTTGGTACTAAAATTTAAGGATCTATTCAATTCTAACGTACACAAAAATGAAACAATTACCGGCATTTTTCTACTTTCTAAAATTAATTGTATATTTTAAAAGAAAATTATTGAGGTAAAATTTATGGAGTCTTTAATTTGTTACAATCGCTATGTCATTAATGTTGAGCTGATTTGTATAGTTTTATTAACAAATTTGAAGTAGTACATTGAAAATTTATGCTTTTTGCACATCAGCAAAATATTTCGAACGCAGCCGAATTCAATCCCAAAAAAACCTAGGTGATGGTCACTCATTAAGGTTAATTTGAATTTAAATTTTAGCTGCTAGCTTGCATTTAATTGCGGATCGGATGCGGAATGTTGTTGAAAATCAGATTTATCATCTGATAGATCACATGACCTTTTTAACAAAATGATACTAAATACCAAAATGGTACTAAAAAAAAGGGGTCTTTGTTCTATCAGTTCGTAAAGTCCCCCTGATTGGTTAATTTTTCAATCATAACCACGAGATTTGAGAATTACTCAGGTTTTCTCCCAATAACTCGAAAACGGATCAAGATATCAAAAATGTTGAAGAGATCAAAAGTGTTCAACGTAAAATGGCGAATATTTTTTGTTTTGAATATTTTTTGTTTTAAATATTTTTTGATATCTTTCACCGTTTTCGAGTTATTATAGAAAAGCTGTAGAGTCATACTCGAGCTCTTTTGGTTATGAGTCATAACTTTTTCGTGACGTACATCTGATTAACTTTTTAAATACTAGTAACTTAAAATGTCGAAGACGGGTGCGAGGTCGTAGGCCGAGCAATAATCGTCACCAATACTATCTAGTACCTCTAATAATTATAATTAACATTGCAATTATAACTTTAGAATATACTGACATATGGATTAATTAAACAATTTCTTCAATATGCTGTAATTAAATTGCACAAGCTGTGCGGCCTGAAGGCCGCACTGACACTATTATTATTAGATTTTTGATAAATGACCAACCAATCCCGATTCCGTTACAGATACATCGTTTAGACAGTTCTTATCACGATAACAAATATTTGAGAAGAAATAATACTCATTAACCGCCTGTGTAGTCGTTTCCTCACCAGCAGATAGTTGGACAAAGAATTCTCACTTTCCGATTTGTCATATTGCATCAGGAAATGTGAATGGAAGAAAATTTTTAAACACTTTTGAACGCTTGGAAAGACGAAATTTTGCACGAATGTGAGGGGGGCCGCTATTGCATAAAGGAAAAACAAAACAATTGCCTCCTTTTTAATTTAAGAATATCCATAGCTTTACTTTTATGTAAAAATATTAATTGACTTCGAGCAAGATTAAATTTCAACCGAGATAACAGACGTGGGTTTGATGTTTAGTACAAGGAAAATACTCCCAAAACGCCGCTACTTATTTTGTTCAATGGGGGTGATTATTTTTGTGAGAAAGGAAACAATCGTTGTCAAGGAAACGATGAAACGAACAAGTGATTATAGGTTTGTTTGCTGTAAAAATTGAGTCCTTTTTAACTTACTCGAGGTAGTTCGGAGTAGACAAATGAACAGAAACAGACCGATTTTGATCATTTTTGGTAGAAGTACTATCAGAGGCGTAGATAATCAAAATGAAGTCATGTTATAAAGTCAAAATTCATTACAATCTCGTTGCTTACTTACAGCTGGGGGGTATTCCATACCCCCAGACCCCCCGGTCCCAATACCATGACAAATTAATATATCTATTTGAAACGATTGCAATTTAATGAAATCTATTGCATAACGTACATTAAATTGGTTTTTGTGACCGGGGGGTTTGGGGGGTATGGAATACCCTCCAAGAACAGACAAAGTTACAGAATGTGAGTTATTTGGGTAATTTTTGTTCAATCGACGGATCTTGGATATTAAATACCTTTCAAGTATAGACGGGGATAGTACTGGCTTTACGACCGGGGGGTTTGGGGTATGGAGTATGAAATACCCTCCTAGCACAGACAAAAACTTGGTATCTAAGAAAAAAAATAAGAAAATGTGTCACCTCTCACATCAAGATTGCCAGGTAATCCAATATGACCTCATTCACCTTCTCGCACCATTAAGGTTTAATTAAAAAAGTTTACTGCGTATAGTTAAAAATGGTGTAACTTTTAACCTTTTGGCACTGGGGGGTATTCCATACCCCCCAGACCCCCCGGTCGCGTTAACTCCACGTTGAATTGTAGATCACTGTTTAAATTTAGCCAGTTAGTAACAATTACTGACTTGAAAGTTGTTTATCCTGAGTTCATCCTGATGGTAGAATGATTTTTTTAAAATTGAATTTTACTGTTGATTGTTCATTGATTGTTCAGGCTAACGCAGTACTTGAAGGTCCTGGGCACGACGTAAAACTGCATCCCTTATTCTTCGTCGCAAAAAGAATAAGCCCCGTCTTTAAATAATGCAGCATAGCAAGGCACGATTATACCGTGGTTCAGATTCCACGATAAACTTTAGCTCCCTATTTAGCAAAATCCCAAATGAATCAATGCCATAGCAAACCCTAAAATATTTTTAGGAAGGGACCAATAAGAGATGGGTTACTGAAACCAACCGAGTTTACTACATTTCCCAAGTTGCGTTCCACTTAAACCTTTCTTAGTTTGTAAATAAAATTCTGAACCAATCGGAGATGGATTTTATTGAATTGTTATGGCTATTGCTAAGTGAATTGTTTTAGTTCTTTCATCAAAACTATGGCGGAACATCTTCATGGTGTAAAAAGTGCTAGGGTCTGCAATGAAAGGAGTCATGTCTCATCTTACCCCATGATCTTACCCAATAACCCCTCCCCCTCTAACTCTGAGATAAATATCTGTTCCGTTTATTTTGGAATGCAACTTTTACCATGTAAGCTTAAATTTTCGAAATCCTTCTCGAACGAATTCCTCATTTCCAGAACCTAAATATAACATAACATTACCCCCTTAGAAATTAATTTTACCTCAAAAAAAAGTTACTTCCAAATTTCGCAATTTTCAAAATATCAGGAAATAGAATAAAGAATAACTCACCTAAATGTTCCATTTTCTCCTTGGAAGAGCGCACATAACCAAAAATCCGTACCTGAAATTTGTAAATTAAGATAAAACGTGTTCACAAAATACAACTAATTAGCAATTTTAATTTAATTATAACGACATTATAATTATTATTATTATTATCATTAATGTATCTTTAAATATCTTGACGCATATAAATGACCCTATCTAATCGGCACCGGCCTTGGGAAGAAATTAAGGCCCGCAAACTGAACGAAATCCTTTTTTACACGATGTTCAATAATGTAAATATAAATCAACAATAATTTAGCGAAACGAAATAAATTAAATGATAAATTTTGATTGCCTATTTCAGCAAGTATAAAATTTTGATAGTGAAGCTTGGAACGCTGCTACGTTTCCGGTTTGTTTGATATAAAACTTTGCCATAGTACACAAACAGGATATTAACAATTCAGAAGTTTAAATAAATTTTATGTTAAAACAAATAAAGCGGTTAATAATAATAACGGTTTAAAAAATTACTACTTGGCTTCTAAGTGGCAGGTAAAATAATTTTCTCCGGTTTTACCGAAATATGCAGAGTGCATTTGGCACCTTGAGCGGCGGTCTACTTTAGTGACTAAAAATAATCGCTAAAGAAAGTTATTGTTTTAAGTCAGTGATGATCGCCCCTAGGAATTTTTAAAATTATAGTGGACTTCTAATTATAGTGAGGTAATAAATTTAATACGTATTAATTAATTTTGGCGTTTAAACGCTTCTCTGCGTTTTTTTTTAAAGTTATGTAACATTTAAAAGTTGGGTTTTATGGAGAAGACGTTGTTGGTTAATTAAACAAACAAAATGAAATTACTTGCATTATTTGTCGATCGAGATTCGAAACCGCTCGCTCAGCAAGGGTTTAGTTTTAAAATTGTTTTTTCATCCCGAATTTCTGCAAATATGAATCGCAAAAGTTTTAGTATTCAATTTGGTTGTTACAAGTCCTCAAACTAAAGTTGAAAAACGACGCATTTCAAAAATTTGTTACCTTGACCCGCTCAAATACTAATAACTTCGATCGATTTGTACCGATTTTAATTTTTTTGGGCTCGTTAAAAAGGTAATTGTTTCAGCTAGAAAATTGTTTTAATGTTATTTTTCAATAGAACGCCTAGTTTGCGAGTTATCGCCGATCAAACTTGTCACATTAGAAATGCAATTAAAATGAACAGAAACCTTTTCAACTTGGACGAGTGACAGCTCAAAAATGAAGCTTCCTAGAGCGAAAAACATGAAGATAGTTTATTTAGCTTGAAGCATTAGCTTTCCAAAGAACTCTGAAAAATTCAAAACGGATAACTTTTGTAAGAGTTATTGGCATTTGAGCAACATAAAACAACAAATAGTGAATAGAACTGAAGCGGTAGTCGTGGTTCTAATTCCACCGTACACTGTTTTAAAGCTTTGATTGTTTCGGTACAAGGAAACAATAAATTAGTAACTTTCTAATTATGAATAATTAAACTTTTTGAAAAATGTCAACTTGGATGTTAATTTAGCATTTAATACATTAAAGATGCTCATAGAAATGTTGTAGACGATGAGACTTTCACAAAATTATGTTAATCCTTGGCCGTTTGCCCATACAAATGTAGCAATAATGATAATAAAAATTTTACTTTATTAGTTAGTATGGTCAACGTATCGTACCACAGTTGAATTTTTGTCTAAACCTGTTCGGTAAGCACTAGCAGTCGTTATGTAAACCCAAAAATAAATTATTCCGTTCGGAGAAACTTAAACGAAGACTTCTTAAGTCTCCGAGCAAGTGATAAATTAAGAAAGACAGGATTGTGTGAGATTTTATTTTGGGATTAAATGAAATATATAATACAGGAATAGCCTAACGACATTTTTTCGGTTCACTACCACAAGAATTTAATACCGACCAAAATAATTTTCAAAATTCTTCACCAAGTTAACGATGCACCTCGAGACAAGCAACTCTGTGTGATCATCACCTGGAATTGTAAAATTGCCAATGTCGGTTTCATCAAATTTTTATTCGAATCATTAAACATGATAAATGACCGACCGTTTAAAGGGAACTTAAAAAATTAAATATTTATCATGTAAAACGCTGAGAGAGTATATATTAAGGGGGCGTATTTACATTGAAATCAATTCCATATTAAAAAGCAATAAAAGAGAGCCGGAATAGAGAAGCTCATAAAATTTTAAAAATCAATCATCTCGATTAATCCATCTCAAAACCAGAAATACGAATTAAGTACTAAAACGAGTTTCAAAATTTTTCGTTCCTACAAATTAAATTTTTTAGATTGTCACAGAGATACTATGAACCAGTCGAGTAGGTGTAATAAAAGCCCACGGCAGATGCACAATTTTTGGCTCTAAAAAGGAAGACAGCATTTACAAATTTTGAAAATCGCAAATTTTCACTTCCGTTTCACCTTTTAATCGAATTAAATAAGTTCGTTGCCTTGGATATTGTAGTCTGGTCGGCGATACCTTTTTAGGCTTTCCTGTCGTCTCTGAGAAACCTAAAAAAGTAAGCGACATTTCGACACACTTCCACACTTCGATGACTTAATTGTTTCAGGGTCGGACTCGCGAAATCAAGGGACGCAATTAGATAACCGGTTGCCATGGCAACCGTATGACCCAAACGCGTTTTTGCTTGGCAGTCGGTGCACGAGTGGAATCACAAGTGACCGGGGCAGGTGCGAATTGAATGCCCTAAGGAGGTTTGGTTTCTTTCCAAACGCATTATTCAAGTGCTGGATTGGAGCCATCCTTATTCCTATTGAAAATTTTCCTTTTATTTTGAAAGACCGATAATGCAAATATCTCGAGAGGATTCCAACACCATGAGAAATAAATCTCCTTCCAATTTGCATAATTTAAGAAGGTGGGGATGGCTGAGTGGTTAGCATGTTAGGTTTTCGAATCAAATTTCACGGGTTCGATTCCTTCACCAAAAAGTGCAAGAGGCTCAACCTGGTTCATGTGCAGGTGTCAATGAGTAGGATTTAAGGTCACTCAGGCCACTAAAATGGGACATTTTTTATGAACCCAGTGAACCTAATCCCCTGGCCAGCGCTGCAACGTTACTCCGTATTCGGCACCTAGCCAAATGGGCGACCATGAGACCGGAAGTGCTGTCTATTCTGAATTTAAAAAAAAACTGCAAATGTAGTAAAGGGCATAATTTATTATTATAAGATCGTGCAAAACACTCGCACCAGATTGGTTTCTTCATTTTTTTCTTCACAAAACAGACGCACCCTCCGCGATTGGTACATTCATTTGAGCGATGGCGAAGTTCACCGAAACTGTAAAAATGAAACGCGAGAATAAAGATTATTCGACCCACGATTCGACCCTTTTAGAGTTCACTCAGATCAGAACACTTGGTTCAGCACGGAGGTTCCCGAAAAGTGTCAAAAAATGACACAATCAGGATATGTTCGTACATTTAATATCTATTAATTTAATAAGATTCAGTGCTGCCTTAAGGCCGCACACAGCCATAGGCGCAACTAGGGGGGGCTGAGGGGGAATAATCCCCCCAAATTCAAGTTAGCCCCCCCAAAATATCCCAATTTTTCGTTATTTTTACCCCTTCCTTAAAAAAATTGTTTGAAAATATTTTTTTAGCCCCCCCAATCTTTTGACCCTAGTTGCGCCAATGCGCACAGCCTGGACAATCTAATTCCATTATTCGGAAGAAAAATAATAATCACTTTGTAATGGCCAAATGGTTTACATTGCAGGTGAAACTTTAGTCCGATTAGCATGGAAAAACATAAGATTTAAAAAATTGAAATTATTGACGATGTATTGGGGGGTACGGGGGTACAAACCCCCCGGTTTCGCGCCATTACTTCAAACGTTACACAAAGTACCTTCGAAGTCTCCAGTAGAGACACAATTACGATTTGCCCGTTCATTTATTTATCAATCTAAAAAGTTTCAGTGCGGCCTTCAGGCCGCACAGTCTGGGCAATCAAATTCCCTTATTCGAAAGAAAAATAATAATCATTTTCTAATGGTCAAATGGTTTATATTGCAGGTGAAACTTTAATCCGATGAAGTCCTAGTATGGAAGAACGTAAGGTTTAAAAAATTGAAATTATTGCAGGTGCATTGGGGGGTATTCCATACCCCCCAAACCCCCCGGTTTCACGCCCATTACTTGAAACGTTACATTAAGTACCTTACCATAAAGGACTATATGCCTTAATTGATTTAACAATTAGTACGTTTTTACAATATCGAAGTGTTAGGTTCGATTCCGAGCGAAGTAAGATTTTATTCTGGACAATCTCTCCTCTGACGGCGATAACAACCATCAAGGTTGAAATCTGCATAGTAACTCTTCTCAAAATGCATTTATGGGGTTGCCATGGTTACAGCACTACGATGAGATGAATAATTAGTACAATTTAAACCAGTATGCGGCGGCTGGTTCAGAGGAAACCCACTTGACACCCTAAAGAAAGAAAGAAAGAAAGAAAGAAAGAAAGCAAAGTGTGATGATTTGAAGGTGACAGACGAAAACATTATCCGCTAGGTCACCCGAACGGAATTAAATTGGTTGTGCAGTAACCATAAGAGATACTACATTTATTTAAGTGGAAGAGTAATCAAACAAATTGAAGTCGTTTTCTTGGTGTTTTTGGTTATTGTGTTATTCTTATTCTGTTCATGGTGACAATTCGTCAACCCAGAGCTCCGAACAGGGACGTGCATGAGCTGAGCTTCCCCCCAATATTTTATGAAATTAGGAAATTGGAAAAAAGTTGGCAAAATTACTCAAAATTTGGTCAAGTTGGCAAAAACCGGTAAACTATAATAAGAAAAATAGACAATAATATTACAAAGAGTTGGAAATTTTGAATTAATTAAGTTGGTAAATTCCCCCCTCAAAAAAATTGGCTGGGCACGTCCCTGGCTCCGAAGCTTCCAAAGTTGGACTCATCTTTGATTTGGCAATGACTACTATGTCATGACAGTCTCACAAAGTGAAGTGGTACGTGAAATAAAAATTTCGCCCTACAAAGATTAGAGCCTACAATTTTGGGGGAAGAGGTTCGAAATGTTACTTGCTGGATTAGCCGAAACAAACTAATTAAAACCCGACAAGGCAGTTAAACGTGGAAGAAGGATGTCTATTCGTCCAAACCGTACATATTCCAGATAAAAATGGTATCCGATGAATTCGACGATTTAGGAGACCTACAGTTTCAAGTGCTTATATTAAAATTATTCTTTTAACCTTCATCCGCTCGCGTATGCGGCAAATTGACCGCAGTAAGACACTTACGGTATTTTGTGGCTGTACTGAGCCGGCTGGTGGAGCTTTTTTTTTATCAAAACACGAGCATGGTCTAGTGGAGGAGGTAGTAATTAAAGAACACAAGCCCTTCCCTCCCCTCCCATGTCGTTCTGGAAGGAAATGGGATAGAAATTTCAAAAAGGCAAATTCCTGGACTCAAATACGCGAGCGGATGAAAGTAAATTCAGAAAATGTAGAGATAGAAGTTTCCTAAACTTTTGACACTTCGGAATGTCAAAAACCAAGTTGATAAAACAATGTAAGTGTTTCACGAAAATTAGCAATCATCAGCTGAATGTCACCTCTTATCCGAGGAACTACTCAAAAATCTTGTACTAAATTTTTCAAAAACTATAACCAGGTTTTGCGTAAACTCAAATGAGTCGAATTCCATCCGATTGAAATATTATTCTACGTTTTTTTGTTTGCTTTCGTATGAATTTCCAGTCCGCCCCTGGTCATATCAACTTTCGCCACTTTACCGCTACCGGAATCAATATTTCCAAGTCATATTTTTTTATATGATTGGTTTACTTTTCCAGGGTACACAAATCATGACACCCAAAATTGCATTTTCCAGTGGATAGTGGCACCAAAACATTTAATTAGATTTGGCTTTCAAACTACTCAAATTGCAAAAAATTTAAATTACGTTTCTAATAATTGCATAATCATCATCAAATTAGCTAATTCAGAAATTTTACAATTTTATTAAGTTAATTGAACCATTTATATTCAAATATTGCATTAATGTTGCGATATCTAAATGATAAATAACACTCATCAGTGCTCCAACTCCCATAGCTAATTAACAAATAAATTAATATAATAAATTGCACAAGCAAAAATTACTGTCAGCCTAAAATTGCTCACATTTTTAGGAAAAAAGCCGATTTTTTAAAAAGCGGTGTTACCAGTCGACTAATTTATTCCAAATCACACGGTAAAATTTTTAATTAGCAACTGAATTTTTACGATTTATTTTAAAGTTGCTGAACAATTAAAAAAATTGACCCCATTTCGCGACCCCTAACTGCAAATTTTCGAAAATTGAGTTTCTAAAATTATTATTAGAAACTTTTTGCTACTTCAAGCGTCGGTCGCCGTCGCATAGATGAAAGGACGGGAAACCCCACAAATTAAACGTTAGAATAAATTAGGCCCTCTGACCCTAAACACCGGTTCCTATAAAAAAATAAATAAATAAATGGAACAGGTGCGCGCCCCTATAAGCAAGCACCCACTTAAAATTTTCGGTCACCCGCCGCGCTGCTTAAATTTAAATAAAATTTGAAAACTCGAAATATTTTTGGAAAAAATGGACTTAAATAAATAAAAAGGTAACTTACATAATCAAGAATGTGGTGACAGGTGTAAAGGGTAACTTGGAAAACAACAATTAAAAATGCACCAAATTTAAAGTAAAACAAAAAAGCCTTAATTATTTTTAATTAATCGAGGCACTTATAACTTAATTATAAAACTGAACTAAGATTTAAAAAAAGCGCGAAGGACAGAACTCTTACCACCGTAAGTAACTGTTAACTGGTCGTTTTTAGACGTCTCGAGAACCAACAATGACGTTAGCGCCGGCGCATATATTCAGTGGGGGAAGATAAAGTGGGGTGGTCTAAGGACAACGTCCATCGGATAAGGGCTAAATTATCAGGATTACTAAAACAATTTCATTATAAATTTATTTCCATAATGACCTTTGAAATTGATTACAAAATATATTTATGGATAATTATCGTTATTATTACACAAAAAGTGCACGCCGGAGTAAATCGACGCTTATTTACTCCGCGGTGAAGTTAGCAACGCCGAACTCGAAATTGCTACTGCACAATAATACAAAAAGTCAAACATTGTGTTAAATTACTACTTCTAACAATGACTAATAAAGACCAACCATTTTGTAGGTTTTATTTATTACTACCGAAAATTTAGGTACATTTCAAGGTGGCAAATAATAATTTATCGGAAGAAAAAGTAGCTAAAACAATTGAGACCAATTTTATTTGTCAGTCTCTGGTTAACTTACCTGGCCGATAGAAAAATTTTACCTCTTTTCATTTAACATACGAACGTTACAAAAATTGGACTTATCTGTCAGGAAGCTTAACTGGAGATTGATAAACTGATTTTCCATGGGTTTACTCCATCTTGAGATCGGACAATGTTTGGATAGGGAAATCCCAGATGATGCAGTCAGCTCTGCTCCCTCAATTTCAAACCGAAAGCAACCACTGCCCAAAAATAGATAGCGGTTTTGGAACATTGAAAATGCTGTTTCCCATTAGAACACTGTAATCAAACATTGTGGGGTGGGTTTAGTACCTGGATGGGTGAACTTCAAGGGAACATGGATTGTTTCTGGGGCTTCGACTGTAGGGCTTTCATTGTAAGCATTGCTCCGCTCAATCTGTGATCTTATTTCTTTAAAAGCTTTAAACCAATCTTCTACTGGCATTCGAGGATTTAATTTGGAAGATAGGTACTCCGTAATGGAATGGTGGATTAATAGGCGCAACTAGGGGGGGCTAGGGGGGGCTAAACCCCCCCAAAATTCAAGTTAGCCCCCCCAAAATATCCCAATTTTTCGTTATTTTTACCCCCACACTTAAAGAAATTGTTCGAAAATATTTTTTTAGCCCCCCCCAAACTTTTGACCCTAGTTGCGCCAATGCGGGTATTTGTTTTGCTTTTTATACTTATTATGTCAGCTCTTAGCTACCGAGTGCTTGGTTGGCAGGGAGAATATAACCACACGTGAAGGTAATATTTTTGCATTTCGTAGGTTAAAATTTTTTTTCCTTGCTTGGTAGTAAATATAGATGAAGCAATCATATTTTGATGGGCGGGGGGGGGGGCTCAAGTCTAATATGAATTGTTGATTTTCTAATTGAACTAATTGAATCCCTCGCCTACATTTGCTCCGAGTAGCATGCGTCGACTGGTCAATCGAGCCCATATTTGCTCCGAGCAACATGCGTCGACCAGTCTTTTCATATTACTTGGAGGTGCGACACCTCAAGGCTCCCCTCACTAGCCGCCACTGATTCCAAAACCCACCAGCCTCAAGACAAATATGTTTTGTTATTGATTTTATTAATTCGCAGCCGTTCTAAATAGAAAATAAATTTGTCATGATTTTGTGACCGGGGGGGTATGGGGAGTATGGAATAATCCCCAGCTACAGGAAGTTATAATTAAAAGTTATATAATTTTTAAATATACGCAGTACATTTTTTAAATTAAATTTAATGGTGCTAAAAGGTGAATTAATAGCCAGGATCCGTCGATTGGACAAAAACTACCCAATTAAATCACATTCAGTAGCTTCGCCTGTACTTGGACTTGGAGGGTATTCCATACCCCCCAAACCCCCCCGGTTACAAAAACCAACTTAATGTATGTTTGAAATAGATTTAATTTTATTGCAACCGTTTCAAATAGATATATTAACTTGACATGGTATTGGGACCGGGGGGTCTGGGGGGTATGGAATACCCCCCAGTGCCGATAGGTTATAAAAGTTATACAATTTTTAAATATACGCAGTAAACTTTTTTAATTAAACCTTAATGGTGTTAAAAGGTGAATGAAGTCAAATTGGATAATATGGCAATGAGAGGTGACACATTTTCTCATTTTTCTTCTTGGAAACCAAGTTTCCGTCTGTGCTTGGGGGGTATTTCATTACTCATACTCCAAACTTGAAAGGTATTTAATATCCAAGATCCGTCGATTGAACAAAAAGTACCCAAGAACCCAAGTAACTCACATTCAGTAACTCCATCTATACTTGGAGGGTATTCCATACCCCCCAAACCTCCCGGTTACAAAAACCAAGTTAATGTATGTTCTGCAATAATTGCTTTCATTTAATTGAAATCGTTTCAAATAAATATATTAACATGTCATGTTATCGCAACCGGGGGGTCTAGGAGGTATGGAATACCCTCCAAGTACAGATGGAGTTACTTGGGTACTTTTTGTAAAATCGACGGATCATGGATTCTGGATCTTGGAAAGTTTACTGCGTATATTTAAAAATGATGTAACTTTTAACCTCCTGACACTGGAGGGTATTCCATACCCCCCAGATCCCCCCGTCCCAATACCATGACAAGTTAATATATCTATTTGAAACGGTTGCAATTTAATGAATCCTATTGCATAACATACATTAAGTTGGATTTTGTAACCGGGGGGTTTGGGGGGTACCCCCCAGGGCCAGGAGAATAAAAGTTATACAATTTTTAAATATACACAGTAAACTTTTTTAATTAAACCTTAATGGTGCTAAAAGGTGAATGAGGTCATTTTGGATTACATGCCAATCCTGGTATGAGAGTTGACAGTTTGAGTTTGTGCTTGGAGGGTATTTCATACCCCCCCCCCCCCCCCCCCCCCGGTCGCAAAACCCAGTATGATCCCGATCTATACTTGGAAGGTATTTAATACTCAAGATCCGTCGAGTGGACAAAAACTGCCCAATTAACTCACATTCAGTAGCTTTGCATGTACTTGGAGGGTATTCCATACCCCCAAACCCCCCGGTTACAAAATCCAACTTAATGTATGTTATGCAAATGATTTAATTAAATTGCAACCGTTTCAAATAGATATATTAACTTGACATGGTATTGGGACAGGGGGTCTGGGGGGTATGGAATACCCCCCAGTGCCGGTAGGTTATAAAAGTTACACCATTTTTAAATATACGCAGTAAACTTTTTCAATTAAATCCTAATAAAAATTATATAACGCTGTGGCTGTTCGTTCTTTAGCTACGCTTCGCTACTTATTTTAATTGAGTGCTTTTCTAGCGAAAAACGTCACCAACGCTCATTAAGGTAGCTTCAATAATAGTCTATCTAGACCAGGGGTGTCAAACTGGTGACCCAGCGTGTATATTTTTGCGGCCCGAATAAATTTCGCGGCCGGTCGACGCATGTTGCTCGGAGCAAACGTAGGCTTCGAATTCAACCAATTCAATTATGAAATAGGGTTTAAAAAAGGTCACTCAAAATTTAAAAATGGAGAGAGAGAGGGTTAAAAAAGGGTCATTCGTGCGGCCCGCGGAAATTTTGCTTGTCAGGAAATGGCCCGCGGTTGGAATGAATTTGACAGTCCTGATCTAGACCATGGGTAACCACAGACCACAACAACCTGTAGTACAGGCATGGAGAGTATAAAAACTTCTCCAAACTTGTCTTCACTTGTTTTCGCCCTTCATGGTGAGGTTTTGTAGTGGCGACACCATGGTTAGAGTTATAACTTATAAATTTTAAACTTTCCTGCATGTTGACCAATAATAAAACTTAAGAAAGTGTTCAAACACCAACCACCAGAAGTCTCACCAGGGTCTTTCAAAACAAGGAAGAGATTCACCAATTGGAAGATGAAAACACGGTAACAATTAAAAAAAACATTGTCTTTAAGTCGGTCTTAACATCCGCCATCTTGAACATTATCATCAAATGACCTGAAGTCCTTGAATGCACAAACCAGCAAGTGGTTCAATTGAATCTATTACGACCACCTGCAACATTGGCGTTAACGGGACCTTATCAGTAGATGGCAGAATATCTACCAAGCTCCATCTGGTGCAGCCAAAGCAGTGGACCAGGAATCTTTTATCTTGTCGGAACGTACATAGGTCATGACAAGACTTGAGAACTGGGTTATAGTTTTGAACGGTTCCGGATGATAGGAACCAATACAGCCAATCATGTAATCTTCCATTGCCAGAGGTGGCACCCAGAAAGATTCCAGGAATTCTTGAAGACTCACAGAAGATACGAATATAGAGGTGATACAGCCTGAATCCCTTGTTACCATGGTAACCACTAAAGTTATCTAATCAAATTGGATGTCAATTCCAGGAAGAAAAGAAGATACCTAGCAGGTGAAGTACTTTGTAAGCTGATCCGTCCAGTGGCGTAACAACATCATATTTAGCTGATGTATTCTAAACTTTGGACGACCTCCCATACTTTACATTATTAACTGATGGAATAATTAAAATTTAAAAATTTCGAGTTGATTGAACGCAATAAAAGCCAAAATTTTATCCTATCCTTTTAGTTGAAATTTTTAAGAGCTCCCTGGGGGCCCTTAGAGCTTTCGGGCCATATTTCGTTACGGTTTAACCTGTCAGTTATCAAAATGATTCAGATGAGCGGATTAGTTTCTTGAGCAGCCAGAGCAGTGGCGTGGCGTTACGGAGTGGAAATTTTGAGTTCAAATCGTAAAAATGTACAGAATTTCTTAGATCGGCCTTCAGGTGAACTTCCACATGTTGTGGTGAAATCGGCGCTAGTACAATTGGCCCCGATTTGGAAACCTAAGTGCGTGCGACTTTATCTTGCCCTCTACAGTAAAATTCAGAATCCAGAGTCTCTTAAGCTTAGTTTTCCAAGCCAATGGACTTCAATAACAAGAAGTTTTTGGTTTTGCGTTTTGGTGGTTTGAAGAGTTAACCCGTCTGCTTTGCAACTCGAACTGCCACAGCATTATCTTCATCTCTCTTTATTTTATGGCTGTTCAGTTATATCCAATTTAACTCCTCCAATTTAATTGTTCATTTCTCTTGTTTCTCATTAAAACCGGAGACTGACAGTTGACAAATTACATCGGTGGTGTACTGTGTCGTCTGGAGAGTGTCAGCCGGGTATTCTTTCAAACCGTCAGCTCATGGCCAAATCATTGCGAGACGGTCATTGCCTTGCAGCTAACGCAATTGGATGCGAATGCGGGGTACCGGGTTCAAACCTGTGTAGAGTCAAACTTTCTTATGACCAAGTCTCCGTGCTTCGGAGGGCACGTTAAGCCGGCGGTCCCCCTGAGTTGACGAATTGCCACCGTTAACAAAAAACAGGGCCTATAGGCACATCTGAAGGTTAGCCTAGCAAGCTGCTACTGGATGTAAAACAACTATAGTCCAAAAATCGATATGCGGACTACTCACCAGCTCCAGATCATCCACACTTCTCTAGACCTCCATGGCGTACA
Organism: Rhagonycha lutea; assembly: GCA_958510855.1. NCBI lineage: Eukaryota > Metazoa > Arthropoda > Insecta > Coleoptera > Cantharidae > Rhagonycha > Rhagonycha lutea. The sequence continues at coordinate 32,099,648 of OY294041.1, forward strand.
TATAATGTAGCTCCAATCTGAAAAGTTGGATAGTTTTATCAAGAAAAATTGTATGACAGCTGTCCGGACGTGATAACTCTTCAACCAGCAGCTGCATCCAGAAGTGTTCATCCTTTCTGAGATAAAAATAAAACATTACGACAATTTATTTTTCAGGTCAGGCCAAGAATCAAACAATAGCCCTGATTTGGGCCAGTGCTGTTTTGAGTAGAATATAAGAGCAGTCTTTTTGTTGTTCTTGAGCAGGAGGATAGTCTGAAATGCTCAATCTTCCCTCTCCACCCTTCTGGTCTTCATACCTTTATAATTAAACCCCACATCTTCTGTTTTGTTTTTAGATAAAAGAAAAACTTGATGAGGAAAAGAAAATCATGGTTGTAAAATTGATGAAAAATGATAAAGCTTCTCGAAAAGAAAATTGTAAGAAAGGAAAAAATGTCGGTTTAAAATTGGAAAATTGGTTCGAAAGAAAGCTTCATTTTTAAAATTTTATTTAACATTGACGAAAAAAGTTGACTTTCAATGTTTTGTAATTTTGAACTCCAGTTAACATTAATTATGCAACGAGATAATCTTAAAATAATAATTTCATGTCGTTAACTGAACAGTAGAAAAATTGAAAAAAGAGTTTTTGATAAGATACAGAAAAATAAAGTAATTTTAGGCAACATTATGTAATAATTAATAATATTAATATTGTAATAATAACTAAAAAATAATTAATTACATGGTAATCAAGAGTTTAAAAAATTTATGTATATTAACTTCGATAAAATTAGTTTTTTACTGTGGCTATCATTAATATTATTTATTAATTCCTTATTTCCAGTTTATTATTAGAAGTTGCAAAATTTGTTCATCTAGATTTTAAAAATTTTCGTGCTATTCGATACTACTCATGGAGTGATGAACTGATGAACGATTTAATGGGTTTCGCATTACTTTGGTGGGCGTCACTGTAAAAAATTTTAATTGATTAGTCGTTTCATGTCAACATTGTGTCTGTTAACATTATTCCTATGTCACGATCTTGAATTTTTTTTAAATAAAATTAATTAATTATTGCCCACTTTGTTACAATATTTTTATTTTTTAAATAACTCAGTTATTAGATATTTTATCAACATTTTTTATCAGGTCAAACTTAGAGATATTTAATTTTTAAACAAAATTCTTTTTTGAATTTAAAAATCTGTTCAAAAATAAGCAAGTTACGATGGAAGTTATACTCCAAATATAAAAGTCGCCATTTTGAATTTATTGTTATTTTTAAAATAACTTGGTTATGAAAACACCATTTTATTTAGAATTGCAAGCTCTACAAAATCACTCTCTTGCTATTTTTTGACGAAACGCACAATAACGAAGTTATTGACCAACAAACTAAAATTCCAAGATGGCGGCTTTAATTTGCCACTTTATGCCGCTGTAACATCCCACGTCAAGTATATTAAACTAGAATGTGCATTTTAATGCATAAATTTAATATTTATTATGTTATTAAATTGTAAACCATTAAGCTTGCCGCTTCACAACTGAACAATATTTAGATGTTTGTAAAACAAAAGGGCATTAACTCGTTCACCCAACATAAATAATTCGAGCAGTATACCGTACAGAACAATAAACATGTAAACTCGATAGCTTATAAGTTATAACATTTTTATCAATGATCTACTTCTTGACAAGAAAAAATACACGCGAAATGCACACCTTGCATTTTGAATTTATTTTTCCATCGCAAATTTTAATTACAGGCATTTATTTGCACGAGTTATTTTTAGAAATAAATTGCATCGGATAATTTTCGCTTAAATTGTATATTATGCTCGAGTTACCGGCCATTTTTTGAATTTTATTATGCAAATTGGATTTGTATAGAAGTTTTTACTATAGTACCGGTAGTTGAGCGCAATTTTGTCACCAAAAAAAGCTTAAAATTGGGTCAACAAAATAAATGTGCAGGGAACACGCATCATGTCAAAAAATGTTATAGCTGCCACGATCCGTATCCGGCGCAGTCGGGAAGCGATCCGCAGTTCCAACTCGATAAAATATAAAAATATGATATATCTCCGATAGCATCGAACGAACGCAAATCGAAATCGATATTGAGGAAATGTTACAGGTTTGCTTCAAGGTGGACTGCATTACGTGCATTGTATAATAAATCTGTAGGTGCATTACACGCACAAACAAACCAAGAAAACTTGGTAGGGTATGAAATTACACAAACACATGCATCGTAAGATAATTTCAAACTACACTTGTTCTACTTCTATCGCGATGTTTGTTAAACCACTTAACTGACTTGAATTGTTAAGTGGAATTGCTTTGATTGGCCAATTTGCATTTTATTTTTATTTCCTTTTGTATCCTGACAAATTTTTATTCAATTTACACCTACTGATTTTTTTTATCAATCGAGGTATCTAAATCTGCTCCTTAGCTTCATCTAAAGTGGCCATGGACGGTCAAGCATGATGCACCATATCAGCCAATCAGCGCGCGTATTCTTGTCATCTTCTAGTGTGCAAAAGTGACCATACGAGTCATCATGATTGAGCGTGTATGGAGACCTTAATTACGTCTGAAAGAGAGAACTAACCTTCCTTCATAAAAATGGCATTTGTAGCCTGACTTCTTTTTTAAATTTTGAAATAACTTCATTCAAAATAATTTCTTTTGCTTTCAAGCCATCGTGCACACATTTGACTGCGTGCCAAAAATTTTTAGTTGCTGTAAAATATTTAAAACATTTGGCTCCACATTAGACAAGACATTAGCAATCATTTTGCAACGTTTTTCATTTTCCTGCTTTTACATTGTTTAAATGAAAATTTATGTTGTTTAATGTAGACAGCCGCACGTGGGATTCATTATAAAAGTTAAAAATTTTATGTAATAACTGTAAAATATTTGGTCTTTATGCATTTTCGACTTATTTTTGGGATCGATTTTATGCCATAAATTTACAAGATTAAGTACACGACATTGCGTGAAACTGGGGCAAATTATTAATACAAAAATATTTAAATTTTTGCAAGTTAGTACCTATAATTATTACTACGATAAGTTATAATTTAAGCATAATTTAGAATTTTAGTTTTTGGATTGAGATGGCAAGATCAAGCTTGCGGAGTTGCAGTTAGCGTGGCTTTGGGGTGCGTTCGGTTTGATGAATTAAGCGCTTTTAAATACTGATACTGATATTTTTACCCTTCTGAACTGATATCAGATAAATTTATTACACCTAACACTAATTTTAACTCGTCAAATTAATTTCCAAGAGTTACTAATGGGGACCAAAGGTTGGTATAATGCAGTATGTGAATTTAGAGTCGGGGGCGTCTAGGGGAGCTTAGCCGATCCAAAATAATGAAAAGACTATTTAAAAATCACTTAAGTTACTTTCTTCAAAAAATTTTTACCTTGCCTGGAGGGTACTTCGTAGTACTCCACAGACCCCCCCTCCCCTCCGGTTTCACAACCACTTCTTTACAAATTGGAGTCAGGGGTAATATTTTATACATTACATAAGTTACTCTCCTCAGAAAATTTTCTCCTTGACTGGAAGGTACTCCGTACCTTCAAACCATTTTACATGCAGTACCCTACAATATGAGGAGGTGGACAGTGGCGTAACTTCAAATTTTAGGCCCGGGAATGGGGTCCAAAACATTGAGGCTGGGATTATTCCTCCCTCTGCCGCCCCCGTTATATTATTTACGTCACTATCCATACCTCCCCAGATAGATCCCAAAATAGAAAAAACACTTCAAAATGAGATAAAATTAAATATTATAAGCTACTTATAAACTGGGTGCTGTAGAATACCCCCCCCCCCCAGCCGTAATAAGTAAAATATGTTTTCTCAAGAATTAAATTTGCGTCTTTATTAATTTTGAAAAGTTATATCGTTACTTCCTTGTGCTGGGGGGTATTAATAAGTCGGCTTGTTGCTTACTTATACCTGGGGGGTATTCCATACCCCCCAGACCCCCCGGTTTCACGTCCATTTCAGGGGAATAAATTTATTTTAGTTTAACAATGTTTTTAATTGTATAACAACTAATATTTAAATTAAACATACCCGTGGCAAGCGGTTTAATTTGCACTACATCCGGCCCCGTTCAAATAAAAGATTTTTTTAAATAAAAAATTAATTAAAACATTGTTACATCAAAACAAATTTATTTCCCTGAAATGTGCGTGAAACCGGGGGGTCTGGGGGGAATACCCCCCAGCACAAGGAAGGATACACAACAATTCGGCACCAGCCTACTCTACACCGCACCACTCGACTCGGCACCGGTGGATCTCTCTTTTAACGGTCCCCTCATTTAAAAAAATCGTTTTCTAACACTAACCTAAGCTCGACTGGTGGATTCCGTTGCCGAAGTTGTTCATTTCCGGCTTGCACAGGGGCTTTTTACTTTTGTTAGGAAATTTTTACTTTACATTGTCTAGGGCACCAAAGATTTTACGGGCTGTGATCATTCGCACAATGCGCACACTGGTAGTTACGCCACTGAAGGTGGCCCTCTTAGCACTTGAGGCTAGTACGCCTCTGCTTGAGCTCGCAAAGTCACTTCATCGAAATCCTTTAGAAATTGTAAGCTCAAACGTTCACAAAATACCAGTGACGAAATTTTCCGTGTTCTAAATTTGACCTTTGTCTTTCCAACCTTTTTCTCGATCGCTGATGGAACTGTGTTTCTCAACCTTTTGGTGACCGCAGACCCTTAGATCAAAAATCGAATTTGTTCGAGAGTTCGAGAGTTTGTACCTCAAGCGTTGGATATTGTGGTTTCGTTAAGCCGGATCCACACTATGTAACAAAACATGTTAAATAACAAGTTATACAAAAAATCTGTTGTACAACATTGTTTTATAACTTGTTATAAAATAGCAGAGACATCCAGACTATGTATAACAAAACAAAACTAAACAAAATGAGTGTACATTACTAAATTCAAACGCCGCTTAGACCAGGGTCGATAATTTTTGACACAAAAAAAATAATAGTAGGATGAAACCCATTGGAAAAGGAAGAGAATATAAGAAAAATGAAATGAAAAATAAATTACGGACGATCTGAGGTCGGGAAGTGGAAGGGGGTGAGTTTTTAAGGGTAAAAAACGGTTTATCTCGATTTCTGGCAAAACTACAAGTCCTATGGAAAAAAGTTGAATAGCAAAGTTGTAGGTAATAAAAAGATCTACAACTTTTGTATTTACACTTTTTTCACATAACCTCAAAATTTATGTGAAAAATTCATATAACCAAGTTTTTGGTGTTTTATTTTTATCCATTACAACAACATTTTTTTTTCACAAAATTTGGTGAAAAGTTACCTTTCTATCGAAAAAGCACCCTAATTTTCACTTCCACTTCCCGACCTCAGATCGCCCGTAATTTATTTTTCATTTCATTTTTTATTCTCTTCCTTTTCCAATGGGTTTCATCCTACTATTATTTTTTTTCACTTTTTACCATTTTCAAAGGTTTCAGCCCTGGTCTAGCTGCGCTGGTGATGCAGAAAATGTTTAATAACACAAATGTGGACAAGTCGCGGCGTGTTATAAAACAAAGTTTTATAACTTTGTTATAATTTACCCACACCTAATGGATAACATAAAATATGCTATACAACAAGAAAATTGTTGTATAACATTGTGTTTTATAACTTTTTTACTTGAATTTCTCTAACAAGTTATAAAACTTTGTTATTTAACACGTTTTGTTACATAGTGTGGATCCGGCTTTACTGTATTAAACAATTTTTCATATTTGGGATAAGCTTAGCAGATTGAATTACAAACGTAAAACAAAACCTATAGTTTAACGTGGAATCCAAACCACGACACAAATAATTTAGCTAACACTTTGATACGGTCCTAAAACTTTGTCTTTGTGACCTCCGGTTCTTGATGCAATTGGGATTGGTTACCGTTAGGCAGACGTAAGTTGTGAGGCCGCAGGCCGAGCTAAATACTGTGGCCGTAAGCTGCCTGATTCGCAGAGCTAATTATTAGAACTGGCAATATTGCTATAACAAAGTGGCAAAAAATTGTAACTTTAAATGTCTGGTCAGCAGGGCCGCCGCTAAGGGTACTTCCGCCCGTGTGCAAAGTTTAATTTGGCCGCCCTTGTAGCCGATTTTTTTCAGTTTTTTAATACAATTTCTTAGGGCCAATTGTATAAAAGAGGGTTAACTCGGGGATCAGCTGATCCTGGTTCAAGAGCTGACCCAGGATCGCCGCAAGGTAGATAGATTACAAATAAACCTATCAAGTAAATTTTTTTTATAAAATAAACCTATCAAGTAAATTTATCTGCCTTACGTTGATCCTGGGTCAGCTCTTGAACCAGGATCAGCTGATCCCCGGGGTTAACCTTCTTTTATACAACTGGCCCTTAAAGTTTTACCTTGCCGTAAAATAATGATCTTTTCCAAACCCCTATTTTTGGGATTTTGGCCGCCTCTAATTTTGGCCACCCGTATGTTTAGCACACTGTGAACAATAGGGCGCGGCGCCCCTGCTGGTCAGGATCTCTGAAGTGTGTGACATGGAAGACTTCCAGAATTCCAGAAAAAGATTCAGAGATTTTTGGCAAAGACGGAAAGGAGAGCTCCAGCACCAACCAACAGCCTAATGGAGACCACTCACAACAAAAATAACGAACACTCCAAAAAGTATAAGGAGGCCATGATACTTACCCTCTCCCGTTACAAGCGGAAAATACATGTAACGGACTAAACCCTAACCTTTTTTTGTTTGTTTTTCATTGCATGGTGTTATGGATTCTGCAGGGGGGAGGAAATCTCGTCTGAGACACCGCCACAATTAGTGGCGGTAGTGTCAGACTTCACTGACTGAAACCTCCCCCTGCAGCCTCCCTTAGCCTTAAGGAAACCGCCGCGCCGTCAACCATTACTTTCGCGTCTAAGGAGGAATTTGTTTTATCTTCCTAAAACGGGAACGATAAGGCGTGTAGCAACTTCCTGTGTGCCCTCCCGTACCTCTCTTTTTCTGAGAGGATTGAATGTATCATGTTACCCTATTCCATATATAACAATTGAATAGAATGTGCTCCACAGAGTCATCAGCAGTACAATAGGCACAATTGGGAGTCGCACGTTTGCCCATACGGTGAAGGTTGGCGTTGAAGCATCCATTACCTGTTAACGCCTGGTTGGTATGAGTTGCCTCGTCCATAGGCCAACTTCAGACTCCCGCCATCTACGCTGCCATAGAACCATGGTGTCCTCTGAGGCGTTCATTCGTCCGAAGTAGGCTTTGGCCCTTTATACGGATTGAAGGTCATCTGGTGGCATAGCGGCCAGCACTAGCGCTGCCTCTCTGGACACCGTTCTATAGGCGCACACTACGCTAAGCGTTGCACGCTTTTGAACTTGCAGGATCCTTTCGCAATTCCTTTTAACTCTTAATGCTGTTTGCTAAACGGAAGCAGCATAGAGCAATATCGAGTTTACACTGGTTGCTAATATTTTTCTTTTAAAAGACTTCGGCCCCCTGACATTAATAATTTGGCATCAAGCGTGCGATGGTCGCCGACGAGGCCTCAGGTTCAGATAAAGGTGTTTATCCAACTTCAGACCGAGTACGGTAACTGAATCCCCAAATCTAATGTTAATGCCATCCATGTTGATATGAACAGGCGGCACTTGTCTTCTTCCGGGCACCATTACTGCCTCCGACTTGACCGGGACTAAGGCCAGCCCCTTCTCCCTGACCCAGTGGAGGATGGCGGCAATGGCTTCGTCTGTTTTAGCCTACACCAGCCTTGAGTCTCTATCACGGACAATCAAGGTGAGATCATCCGCAAAACCCACTAGGGTCTTTCCTTCTGGGAGCTGGAGTCTGAGTATAACCTAACCTACTGTAACTTAACCGACGCTTAAACAAGGATCAAGATTATAGAAGTTAACATAATATCCATAGTGAGAAAGGGATAGTCATCACCAAGAACCTCCTCCTAACTCCCTTCAATTCTCAGATTATTATCAGAGGGGCTCCAATTAACTCAAAATTTGATCCACTCCGCCAGTGAAACAAGATGCTAATGACTTACGAATTCCTTCCACCCCAAATAACTAAGACAATCAATATTCAAAGGGAAAAGCATCGCCATTATCCAAACAGTCATGGAAGTCTCCACATAGACTTTCTCTTGTGAGTCGAGACTCCTCTTCAAGAAAGCCAATTAGTTCATAGATACCAAAAATTCAATTAAATCTACATAAACTGTGGCTCGAATGAAACATCTGAAAAATATTCTTGTACAAGCTTTCGGGAGGCTCTCCTTCCGTGAAAAACGACAGGTCAAACTTTTAAACATAACCGCCCAAACCCGACCAAGTACGAGTAGGTTGGTGTAACCGTGCACGACAGTTGAGCTTTGGGCCGAAGGTTACATTCCCAGATTAGTTGTACTGTGGTCCAGATTCTACGTTAAACTGTGTAGGGTCAACAAAGTTGCAGAATGCAGTGGAATTCCTACTGGATCCATAATAGTCTTGTCTTTTTTACAGAAGTGACCAGGAACAGCAAGCATAGATAAGAAGGAATCTTCGATCACACATAAATATTTAGTCATAACTCATAACTACGAGAGTTAGCCAAGTATAACTCGTCTCAGTGTTCTCCAATAACTCGAAAACGGTGAACAATGTCAAATACTTTAACCAAAAAAGTATTCATTTTGTTTTCATTCATTTAAATATTACCAAGCGGCAATCATAAAATAGCTTCAGTGCGGCCTTCAGGCCGCACAGCTTGGGAAATCTAGTTAATTATATAATTGACTTCAGGCTTGGCCTGGCGATGACGTCCCATTTGGGTCCATTGATTAGTTAAACAAACCGGCATTGGTCCCAACATTACTTTGAGCGGTCTATTAGTGCGAAGTTACAGCGTCTAGAATTGACAACAAAATTGGCCAACCATTGGTCAATTTTGACTCGGTGCTTATTGACTATTTGAAAAAATTTGAATCTAATTTTGAATTACTAGTCAATTTTGGTTGGCAATTCTAGACGTTGTGACGTCATCACTCATCAGCATCACTAATGGAGTCAATTAGATTATACTGTGAAGTACAATCCTGTAAGACCGCCTGACCTTCTGGTCATAATAAAATATATCTAGATCTGTTTGTATCGCAATAGGAATTGGTTCATTTGTGTATTACCAACTTAGTGCGGCCTTTAGGCCGCACAACCTGGGCTATTCTCTTTGCTATCGAACTTTGGAGGCTTGTTTGTTTAATTAACCGATGGCGGTACCTACTATGAGTCATCAACATTACTGATGAGGATGACATAACAGTTTTAATCTTTCGAAAACAAACAGACTTGCCTTATTTCGCAGTGTTCCTAATTTTGCAGCATAATTTGTAAAATGGAAACCTTGGAACCTTAGATTTTAATGTTTAAAATTTGATATCTTTTTTTAGGTTTTATGAAAAATCTCCTTCGCATAATTTGGTAAAATTGCAAAAAGAAAATTACCAGGACCGGTTTTAAATATTTTTGAGTCAAAACGTTTTTATCTGTTTATTTCCTCATTTCTCATTTCAATAGCAACACGATTCATTAGTAAACCTGATGATATGTGATCGTGAACACGTTTAGTTTTGATGTTATGCGTCAAATAAAAATAACAAACACTAAAACTCATTAAGCACTTACCTTCACTTTTAATATCACTTGTTGAAGTGTACAAGAATAGATAATAAAAAATCGAGAAGCAATGAAACAGAATCAACTCGATTGCCTTGTTGGTTGGTCTACACAAATCTTTTCAATCGAAATGCGATAAAAAGTATCGGTTTCGCGCAAAGCAGGGCCGTACGCAGGATTTTCTCGGGAAATTTATTTTAAAACAAATCAATTTGATGTAAAAAAACTACATTTCGGCCACTTTAACTTTTCTTCCATTTAAAATTTTTTGGATCCATTCCTGCTCACATTTTAAATTTTTTTCGACTTCCAGTCGATACTAACCATTGAAGCGTGGGTCGCATAATAAAGCGCTGCTTTTAAAATTATGTATCGCTCACCCTATAATTTACAAGATTGTAAAGGAAAAAGAGAAAAAAGCATACACACGTAAAGGTATTATAGTGATTAGGTAGCCCGATGTAATTAATAATATGATTTAGCACCTGTAACAGTAGTCAAATGAGGACAATCCAAGTTTTTTGACCCACAAAAAACCGTTTTACGTAATCACAGTAATTTAAATTTATTTTTTGGTGCTTTTAAATTTAAACGCTGTTTTTTCGCATTTTTTACAGCTAACTTGCACGATTACAGGGTGCAGTCAGGAACTGTTATTACAACAAATAATTTTTTTCAAGGTAAGGGACGTAAGACAAGATTAATTCCATTAGAGGACATAAATTTAAAGCAAACAACGCAAAAATACTTTTTGATTCGGTTGAGTGTATGTAAATAATCTCCCCTAGTTTGAGAAACACGAGATTAATAATTTTTTTATTAAAACACACCCATATCAAATAGAGTACCACATAATCGATAGCGGAGAAAATATTTAAGGTGCGGTCCTGTAACACCAAGCAACCCCTAATGCAAGCAATTAATTTCGACCACCCTTAGAAATTAGAAGACAGAACAATTTTCTTAATTTTTTTTTTAGCTGAAATGTTACTATGTACGAAAGATAATAAAATATTTCCAATATAAAATAAGATAAATTATCTTAGGAACTTTGACCTAGCGATGGCTATAAATAAATAAATATTTTCTCATGTGGAGGTTATCAAGAGCAAGAGTCATAAGAGTAACTTTGATTAACTTGTTTTTAAAATTGGTATGTATTTGTTAATAGGCAATTTTCTTATCTAAACGACGAAACATATCGGGGCGCTTATCAGTTATAATAATTTTCAATAAGGATATTGAAACTTTTAACATCTTGGTGTTGGGTATTGTTATACAAAGGAACAATAAATTCAGAAAAAAAATTATGATGCAAACTAAAACGAGAATTTGTAATTAATAAATAATAAATAATAGTCAGGACCGGATTCAAAGTGTGAGGCGTTTGATATAAAAATCACAGGTAGGTATACTTTGTTTACCTAACATATGCACCTAAGCTCCTCCCAAAATATAGAATATAATTTTTCTATTGCTCGAACGTTGAATCTCCCGTTTACAATTGGGTTAAATACAATTTGGGGAGGAGCCTAGATGCATATGTTGGGTAAACAAAGTATAGGATGGCACACACATTTTTTTGACTTTCGACCTTAGTGTCGTAGGTGCAATTACCAGTTGCCGTGGTTCGGTTTCAACGTTAACCTGTAGGTTCTCGTGTTATCTTTCCTCACTTTGATATTACTGAAATAATAATAATTGTGCTATTACTGCTAAGATATAAAAAGTCAACGAAATGGGCAAAGAGAATGAATATAGAACCCTTATTCTGATGAACCGGGGCGGGGGGGGATATGGAATAAACCCCACCCGTAGTTAGTATGATTTTCCAAGAAATAAATTTGCGTCGCACCTTCCAAGAAGACGATGGTAAAGACTGTGGGACTGTTGTAAATCTTTTGGAAATGAAACCGGGGAGTTTGGGGGGTTTGGAATATCTTTCACCTGTAAGAAAGCAAAACCACGACTTTCCAAAATTAATAGCAACCCAAATTTGATTCTAAATAATCTAATTACTTCCTTACGGCTGGGGGGTATTCCATACCCCCCAGACCCCCCGGTTTTATTTGAAATGGGGTTACAACAGTCTCATAGGTGGAGAAGGACGAAAATGACTGGGGTACTTTTGTAAGACCGCTGGAAATAAACCGGGGGGTATGGAATACCCTCTATTATATCCTCTAAATTATCAGGATGAAAAGGATTGTGGGACTGTTAAAGGGTTTGGGGGGAATGGAATGCGGTCCTGCCTTAAGAAAGCAAAAACACAACTTTTAAGAATTAATAATGACGCAATTTTGATTCTTGAAAAGTTACATTGTTACATCCGGCTGGAGGGTATTCCATACCCCCCAGACCCCCCGGTTACTGTTTATAACGGGCTTACAACAGTCTCCCAGAAGGGCGAAGATGAAAGGACTGTGGGATTATTGTGTGCCCCTTGGAAATAAAACCGGTGGGTCCATAGTTACAGAATACGAATACCCAGTGGCGTAGCTACAACGTTTGCCGCCCGGGCTGGTTCTAAAATTTGAAGTCTCCTCCCCAACCCGAAAATGTTTTTGAACGACATTTTTTTAATCATATTTCCTAATCGATGAAATATCAAAAAAAATTTCTTTTGCTGCCCTTAATAATTTCTGGAATGACATTTTTTAAGCCTATTTCTTCATAAATGTCTCCCCTACGACTGTGCCGCCCCCACCGCCCCCCTCTAGCCTTTTAAATTTAATAGCGAAGCAAATTTGATTCTTGGAAAGTCTTCTGTTATTTACTTACGTCTGGGGAGTATTTCTTACCCCCTATCTCTGCCGATTTTATCTCAAATCATGGGCTCACTGCAAAAACTAGACAAGTCCATATTAGGACCTTAAAGGACTGCACTGCATGGTCAGTTTTCAATTCTCTTTTTTAGGCTTAAATTTTAGTCAAAAATTAAACAGAAGAATGGGATAAAGTTGTTTGGTTTTCTGCCCCACTGGTTAGAATTTTTTTTTAAATTTAACTAAAATTTTACCTTAAAAATGAGAATTAAAAACTGACCATGCAGTGCAGTCCTTTAAGGTCCTAATATGGACTTGTCTAGTTTTTGCAGTGAGCCCACGAAATGGTCTTAAAGCCAGTTCACACTATATGACTTCTCATATGACTTAGTCATAAGAAAAGTCATGGCTAAAGTCATACCATCATAACAGCCAATCATAAAAGCAATAACTTCTATAATATCAAAAATCATATAGTCTGAACCTAAAAATATTTCTCATATGAGAAATCACATGACAAGTCAGATGAGAAATCAGATAGTGTGAACCGGGTTTTACAATTGCCTCCCAGAAATAGACTGTTGGACTGCTGTAAGGCCTTGGAAATAAAACCGGTGGATTGGGGGGGGGGGACATGGAATACCCTCCAGCTGTAAAAAATCAAAAGCGCGACTTTCTAAAATTAATAGCGACGCAAATTTGATTCTTGGAAGTTCTGACTTGTTATTTACGACTGGAGGGTGTTCCATACCCTACAGACCCCGGTTTGATTTCCAGTAGTCTTACCACAGTCTCACAGAAGAAGGCGGTTGGAAATTACTGTGGTACTGTTGAAGTTGAAAGGCCCTTGGAAGGGAAACCGGGGGTTGGGGGGGGGGGGGGTATGGAGTATCTCCCAACTCTAACAAAGCAAAAACACAACTTTTAAAAAATAATAACAGTGCAAATTTGATTCTTGGAAGCTTATCATGTTACTTACGACTGGAGGGTATTCCATACCACCCTGACCCCCCGGTTTGATTTCCAATAGTCCTACCAGAGTCTCACAGAAGAAAGAGGTTGGAAAGGACTGTGGGACTGCTGAAAGGCCCTTGGAAGTGAAACCGGGGGATCTGGGGGGTATGGAATACCCTCCAGGGGCAAGAATGCAACAAGATGACTTTCCAACAATCCCATTTGCTTCACTATTAATTACTTCCTGCTGGGGGAGTATTCCATATTCCTACGTCTATACACCCATTTCGTCACCTGAACACGACGCCCTCCAATAATTTGCTTTATTGTGGCTGGAGGGTACTCCATACCACAGACCGCTGGTTTTCTTCCAATGGAATTGTTAGAGTCCCACACTATGAGGAGGATGAAAAGGACCTCGGGACTGTTGTAAGCCCTTTGGAAATGAAACCGGGGGGGTCTGGGGGGTATGGAATACCCTCCAGCCACAAGAAAGCAAAAACACAACCTTAAAAAATTAATAGCGTCTCAAATTTGATTCTTGGAATCTGATCTTGTTACTTACTTACAGCTGGGGGGTATTCCATACCCCCAGACACCCTGCAGTTTTATTTCCAGTAGGTTTACAGCAGTCTTGCAGAAGAAGTAGGATGAAAGGGTTTGTGGGATTGTTTTAAGCCCCTTGGAAATGAATCCCAGGTTTGGGGGGAGGATGGAATACTGTCCAACTTTAAGAAAGCAAAAATACCACTTTTAAGAATAAAAACTGACGAAATTTTGATTCTTAAAATATTTCATCTCAAATGGTCTTACAATAGTCTCGCACAGATGAACTGTGGTACTGCTGTAAGTCCTTGGAAATGAAACCGGGGGTCTGGGGGTATGGAATACCCCCCAGGCTGTAAGAAAGCAAAAATGCAACGTTCTAAAATTAATTACGACGCAAATTTAATTCTTAAAAATTTATCCTGATACTTACGATTGGAGAGTATTTCAGGTATACCCCCCCCCCGGTTTTATTTCCAAGGGGGCTTAAAACAGTATCTCACACAAAGAGAAGAATAGAAAGGTCTGGGGGATTATTGTAAGTGTGGAATATCCACCAGCAATAAGAAAATAAAACACCACCTTAAAAAATTAATAGCGAATTTAATTTAATTCTTGGAAACTTATTTTGCTATTTACTTACAACTGCTATTTACTTCCAGGCTTCCACCGATCATTTTGCAAAGGAACGTTGATTCTAGTTTCAAAAATTGCCAGCAACATCAGTTGAACTGAGACAAGAATTGATGAACAAATAGCAAACAAAATGGGATCCAAACTAAAGGGGAGGTGGACTAATTGAGTTATTGATAGTCAGAAAATGGTAGAAAATCTTGAATCAACAATGATATAACTTAAAAATTTACACCGAGGGACGGTGGTAATATTTGCTCTAGATGGGAGGTTTTACTGCATAGAAATCCTAGTATTGGCTGAGGCGGTGGCTCTCTGAATATGTCCCTATTTCTTTGGTGCAAAAAAGGAACGTCAATAGCAGAAGAAAAATCTCTTGCCCATTAGTCCTTGGCACGACTGGAATCAATTTGGTATTTTCGTCTCATCTTCTGTGAAGTAAAGATATTTTTAACCTTAAAAATAAATTAGATGAATTCCAACTTAAGTATGATTTTATCAAGTTTCTTATTAGACAAATTTTGGTCAAATAATGAAAAACTGACAAAGTGAGGTTTTCCTGTCGCTTCTTACGATAAGTGGAAAACGGAAGTATACGCATCCGATTACAAATATGTAAGTAAACAAACAGGATTTAAACGACTTAAGAAAATTCAACAACTTTCGTTAGTAGAATATTGCTGTGAATGCTAAAATCGATGGCTCCAATCGCCCCCTTCTTTTGATCCGACACTGCTGCCGTCTTAAAATTGGGGAAAATGTGTTTTTTTTTCTGTATTTTATTTTTTTATTAGATAAATTCTGGTTAAATGACGAACAGCTGACAAATTGCGGTTTTCCTGTCTTTTCTTGCGGTTAATGGAAGTAGGCACTTATCTTATTACAGAAAATTTTTTAAATTTTTGTACGCACTCTATATATTTTATTGTACCGAGCGCCTCCATCTTCACGATAATGGCAACACTAATAAGTAAATAAACGAACCAAGGTAACCTCAAAATATTACCGACTAATTATTGACAGCAACGTTGATGTAACGTTGAATTAATTACAGTATTATTATTGTAAAAATACCTACAAAATACTGTAATTTCAAAGAATTAAATTGAACGGTGTGTTTCTTATTGGTTTTATTAACTTAAATTAATTTAAAAAAGTTATGGGTTCCAGTAGTAAAAAGGTGAAAGATAAAGAAAGTAGTAGTAGTAGCAGCAGTAGGAAACGAAGAAATCACAGCCCCAGTTCGCTGTACGAACAAGATGCACCTAAAGAAAAGAGGCACAAGCACCACCGTCGGCATCATAAAGACCGAAAGAGGGAGAAGCAACCGAGACACGATTATGAGAGTGAAGGTGAGAATTGCTTCTTTGAATTACTCGTTTTTATCAAATTTTTTTGAATTGTGTGTAGGAAGTGTCGAGTTATGTTGCTCAGGTGTAAAAAGTAAAATGTAGAAGGTCCAACAAAGGAAGAAAAGTTTCATGCAAATTAGAAGATCACCACAAGAAACCTGCACGATCGAGTAAGTGGCCTTGAAACTGCGGCGTCCATTTTCAGGAACTACACATTTCGGGACACTTCCTTACACCCCCTTGAAGTCAGCTGTGTTCCAGTGCTTTATTTGTACGTAATTTTCTAGATTCAGACGTAGTGGAAGTCGTTTCACCGGAACGAGTCATCACTCCACCGGCCCCTCACATCGACAGGCAAGAAACCGAATCTTCGGGTAACTTTACTGAAAGTTTATCGATCGAAGAAACTAATAAGCTTAGAGCCAAATTGGGGTTAAAACCACTGCAGGTGGAACATAAAGGTTCTAGGCACGGATCCGAAGATGATGGTGGTAAGAGGAAGGATGATTTGGGCGAGTTTTATCATAAACCTGCTCACAATTTGGGTCAGAGAGTGCACGAGGAGAAAATGCGATCGAGATTGTCGGAACGTAGGACGAAACGAAGTTATGAGGATAAATATTCGAAGGTGTCGTCGTTGGGAGTTGCTGACAGTGGAGATGAGGATGCGGCGGCTTGGATCACCAAGAGTAGACAAATTGAAAGTGCGAAGAAGGAAGCGCAAAAGAGGGTAATGTTTTGGTGGAATTGTTTTGGATTTGAGGGAGGTAACAAGTTTGTTTTGGTTTAGGCGAAAATGTTGGAAGAAATGGATGCGCAATTTGGAATTGGGGAGATTGTGGAATCGGAGAGGAAGCTGCAGAGTAATCGAAAGTATACGGAGAAAAGTTTGAAAGGGCTGCAGGTGGATCATGATGTTAACGCCTTCAAGCAAGGAGAAACGGTTATTCTTACCTTAAAAGATAGTGGAGTTTTGGATACCGCTGGTGATGTTTTGGTAAATGTGAATATGCGAGACAATGAGCAATATCAGAAGGTGAGTTTCATTTGGTTACGTATTTTATTAATTTTCACATCTTAAAATGGTTGAAATATTTCATTTCCTTGAAGTATTTTCGTTGGGGGGGAGGGGTCCTTACTTAATTAATTGACGCTCCCTATCCAGATAGTGGAATGACCTGAACAAATTGATTAACGAGATTCTCACTATTCAGTAGGGGAATTTTGTAATCCATCTGTGCCTGCCATTTTCGATAAAATGTTTCAAAATTGATTTTCTCAAAATCGGACTGATTCAAATTTTTTGTATGCCTCTCTCCGCTCATAAATTTACCAAAATTTTGCAAAACAAAAGTTTTGAATTTAGTTAAAAATTTAGTTAATAACAAAATTGGTAATTTGAAATTACTAACTTCTAGATCTGATCTTCAAGTTCTCAATTTCAAGTTAATAACTAAATTGGTATAATTTGAAATTACTAACTTCAAGATCTGATTTTCAGAACTTCAAGTTCTCAATTCCAAGTTAATAACTAAATTGGTAATTTAAAATTACTAACTTCAAGATCTGATCTTCAGAACTTCAAGTTCTCAACTTCAAGTTAATAACTAAATTGGTAATTTGAAATTACTAACTTCAAGATCTGATCTTCAGAACTTCAAGTTCAAATTCAAGACAAGTTTTTCAACAAAAGTTTGTAAAATTTTTAAACAAAATTTCTGGTTTTTGCCCTCAATCCCAAATTTACTCTTTTGGCGCAGCGTTTTCCAAACTGGGACACGCGATAAATAAAAAATATAAGAAAAAAGATATTATACATTTTTTCCATTTAAAAGTTTGTATTATTTTATGAAATAAAAGGGGGGATGCGCCAGGATTAGATTTTTTAAAGACTAAATCGAAATAAACAATTTACATTTTTCTTTTGCAGAATATTGAAAATAAAAAGAAAAAATCATTTTATTCCAACGACGATTACGATGAAATGGATTTGGATCCAGAATTACAAGACAAAAGTTTGTTGGGCAAATACGATGAGGAAATTGGCGGGCAAAAGAAGGAAGGGTTTAAAATTGGCATCCAACAACTGTCTGACCCTAAACCAACTTACAGTGACACAATCAAAAACAAACTCTTACACAGTTTGGCCTCCACGTCGAATTTAACTGTGGCATCCGATTACTACAATGAAGAAGAGTTGGCAAAATTCAAAAAACCAAAGAAAAAGGTTCGTAAAGTTCGCGCCAAAGGGAAGATCCTGTCGGCGGATGATTTGGAAAATATGAGCAAAGGTGAATCGGGAAAACGTCGTGGTGAGAAAGGAGATCATCTTGATTTTGACGACGTTCCAAGTAAGTAGAATTTTTTCGTTTTTTGCCGCATCAAGTTGAGTTTTAAATTTTCAGTGGTTGACGTTAAAGTCGACATTAAAACCGAGGAGGAGGCGGCGGACGAATTTGAAGCGTTGCGCAAAATCAAAAAGGTGAGGGAATTTAAGGCGCCTAAAGTTTCACCTCTAAAGCGCAGTGTTAAAGATGAGTCGCAAAAGTACGAGACGAATTTTGATTCGAACATGGTTTTGAATGCCACCGCGGAGTTCTGCCGCACTTTGGGTGACATACCGACATATGGGAGGTCTGGAAATCGAGAAGATATCGAAAATTTGTTGGAGTTAGCAAAGGATGATTTGAAGATGGAAGACTTAAAAGATGAAGAGGAAGAAGATGAAGGTGGGAAGTGGAATCAAGTTGACTTAAGCAGGGTGGCGCAAGAAAGGTTTGAACCGGAAGAGGTGGTGGAGACTCCCATTTTGGATGAAGAACCGGATGTGGGGTCGGGAGTTGGAGCGGCTTTGCAGTTGGCGAGGAGCAAGGGATACTTAGATAAAGAAACCGACTGCAGACCTTCAAACTCACGATTAGCACATCTTCAAGCTCAACATTACTCGATCGAAGATAAAAGTTATGGTGACGAAACCGAGCGCGGAAATCGGCGCGAACGTTATTCTGGTCCTATTCAAGATTTTAAGGAGAAGGATTCGTTTAAGCCGAACGTTAAATTGGAGTATATAGATGATGATGGGCATATTTTGAATCCGAAAGAGGCTTTCCGTTACTTGTCCCATAAGTTTCATGGTAAGGGACCCGGAAAGAATAAGGTGGAGAAGCGCTTGAAAAAGAGTCAGCAAGAAGGTTTGATGAAAAAGATGAGCTCAACTGATACGCCGCTAGGAACACTTCATATGCTGCAGTCGAAACAAAAGGAGATGCAATCTCCTTACATTGTTTTGTCAGGTGGCAAGCACACCCATTCTACCACCATTTCCAAGACGCGACGTCAGACTTAAAAAATTGAAAAGTATTTGGGTTTAATTTATTTGAAACGAATTTTTTGGATGCAGTTGGAACAGTAACAGAAATATAATCTTACCTCAAATTAATCATAAATTCAAAAATATTGTAATTTGGTTTTATTTTGTAAATATTATGTTCAATTAAATAAAGGCTATTGTAATTGTGTAGGGTGTGTTAAATTTAACCTGCTGGTCTTGGCTTATTATTTACCACTTAACTGTCTAAATTTAAATGGTTAAACTTTACACCTATTTACAGTTGAACTAAAACGGCAGCGAGAGTTGTTCAATGAAGGGGTCCAGTTTTCATAGTACTTGGATTATCTAATCCAAAACAGGAATTTCGGCGATTTGGGCTCGAATGTTTTTGAGCGCTTCCAGAGTCCTGGGACCATTGTTGTAAACTAAAGATTTTAGGTATCCCCCACAGGAAGAAATCACAAGGGGCCAAATCGCCTTGTTTATGGGCTGTGGCCCCGCCTTGCTGAAATCAGACGTCTTCCAGCTCGATCCCTTCCAACTGAGGCAAGAAAAAATCCTGGATCATGGTCAGGTGACGTGCAGAAGTGACTGTAACCGCTCGATCATTTTTTAAAAAAAAGTAAGGGGCCGATGACTGTCACCATGTTAGAGTGCAGGGGTCTCTGGTGGAGCTTCCTGGGTTTGGATTTCGATCGGGAATTCGGCCGCGGGGGGCTATATTGAACCTTATACGGAAGGCACGCGGACGATCGAACGGGCATTTGACAAATAGGTCTGCACACAAAAAACCTTATGGCGACATAAACTTTCCTTCCCCTTTTTTCGAAGCACCCCACTTTCAACTGTCTAGGACCGTTAGGAAAGGAGCAATGCTTTCTTCAAATCCATGCGTCTGCCGCACGCCACCCTGTATTTATTTAAAAAAAGCTCGACGGAAAGCACCGTCCGTCAGTATCGTGGCACCGTCTTAGATCAGCAATCCAATTATTATCAATAAGATGGACTTGGGATCAGTGGCGTAGCTGGAGGGGGGCGGACCGCCACGGGCAACAAAGGTTCTAGCTACGCCACTGCTGGGGATCTAAGGCTGTAAGTTCTTCGTGCCGGCGCCTCTTTACCTTTGCTCTTCTTGTAAGTGCCCGACGGCGACGCTGCGTTTCCTATGGTGGCCACATCTGCCACTTGCTACTAAATTAACTCAAACGAAGGCTTGTGATAATGCCTCGCGCGTTACTGCACTCGACTTCGTTGCGTTTATGATGTTGAAAGAGGCAATGGAGGCTTCACCTCCACGAAACTCTGTAATCAAAGTGATGCTATGCTTATGGTGAATGATCGTGTGAGAAGCAGTAGTACTTGCACCATGGTATCGTTAACATTGAGCTAAAATCACTGCTTAGGTTTATTTTTACTTAAATTTGCCGAAAAAAAGAGAAATCGAGCTTAGGTTAGTGTTAGGAACCGCTTTTATTTTTTAAATAGAAAACTGTTAAAAGAGAGAACCTTGCGTTTCAATTCAATTTTGAGGCCCGCTTCTAAATAAATGTCAATGATTAAATAATGTCACAAAGATTAAATAATGCAAAATTTAGTGATTGTAAGAAATGTATTTGGAAATAAATACTTCAAACCCTGACTACTACTATACCCCGAAGTATACGGTCTACCATTTTACTGACAAAATTTTCATACATTTTATGTTAAATCGATGTTATGGTTATGTCGCCGCTGTGCTCCAGTGGAAACTGTCTCCTAAGTGTTCGTCGATTTTCCGTCGTTTTTCTCCCTACTCGTAACAAAATTTTTTAGGGCCCCGTTTTGTATATTTGCTTACGGGCGAGCTACTCCTGCACCGCCATTGTCATTGTTGTAAATCATCGGAATTTAATGAAAACTTTTGGTTTAGAATTTTTTCATTATTTTTCCTGGCTTTACTAGGTTGTAATCAATAGTTTTATGCAGTTGCAGAATATTTGAACAAACTTTATTTTTTATTCAAATAAATCAAAAATCGTTCCGAAAACAAAACTTCGGAAATTAATGACAACTTTCGGTTTAGAATTTTTTCATTATTTTTCCTGGCTTTACTAGGTTGTAATCAATAGTTTTACGCAGTTGCAGAATATTTGAACAAACTTTATTTTTTATCCAAAAATAAATCAAAAATCGCTCCGAAACCAAATCATCGGAAATTAAAGACAACTTTTGATTTAGAATTTTTTCATTATTTTTCCTGGCTTTACTAGGTTGTAATCAATAGTTTTATGCAGTTGCAGAATATTTGAACAAACTTTATTTTTTATCCAAAAATTTAAATAAAAAATCGCTCCGAAAACAAATCATCGGAAATTAATGACAACTTTTGGTTTAGAATTTTTTCATTATTTTTCCTGGCTTTACTACGTTGTAATCAATAGTTTTATGCAGTTGCAGAATATTTGAACAAACTTTATTTTTTATCCAAAAATTTAAATAAAAAATCGCTCCGAAACCAAATCATCGGAAATTAAAGACAACTTTTGGTTTAGAATTTTTTCATTATTTTTCCTGGCTTTACTAGGTTGTAATCAATAGTTTTATGAAGTTGCAGAATATTTGAACAAACTTTATTTTTTATCAAATTTAAATCAAAAATCGCTCCGAAACCAAATCATCGGAAATTAAAGACAACTTTTGATTTAGAATTTTTTCATTATTTTTCCTGGCTTTACTAGGTTGTAATCAATAGTTTTATGCAGTTGCAGAATATTTGAACAAACTTTATTTTTTATCCAAAATACAATCCCATCCCGACCCTCCTATGACGCTCTGGAAGAAAATAGGAGAGAAAATTTAAAAAGGCGGTCCATTTGCCGCCTACGCGAGCGAATGAAGGTTAAATGCAAATGGAATCTGAACCCAAAGTAACCGCTTTTTTTAACATTCTTATGTTTGGATGTAAATTATAAAGGTAGAATGTTTTTAGGTAGCAAAATTTTTGATTTTAACTGATTTCCAATTGTCATTAATTTCCATTCCTGATTGATATCCTTCAATATTATTGGAATTGATAAATCGTACTTTGCATGAGTAAACAATAAACTAATTTAAAATGGTTATTTTCTATAAATTATTGCCTTAAGCTACCATTGTGGGGTGTGGAGTCCTTGACGACAGAAACTACTTAATAAAATTGCGAATTCTACGTTTTTCTTACTGTTATCATTGATTGAATCAACGCTGTTATTGAGATAAATCATAGCGAAGTAGTACATATATCTGCATTAAGTGAGTTCCATTTACGTCCAAAAATGTTTTTGAATGTAAGTAGGTATTGTAAAAATTTTTATAGTCCTTACTCCCTAAAGCTTTTGCGAGATTTTTGGAATAAATATTACTTTTTATCTAAATTTCATGATCTTTTACACCGAATTAATATTCAATGTTTTAAATTTAAGTATTTGATCAAGAAGAGCATTTCTTTATAATATTATGGTTTATTGCGAACTTCCTGTACAAAACTTTTTCAAATTTTTGTTCAATTGTGGTTAAGAGCAATGTCCAGTGCTACCCCCCTATACAGTGTGAATATTTGGGTTTTATGTCATTTATTTCCAGGACGTTACAAAAATTTAAATAATTGCTAGCATTACAAAATCTTTCAACACTTTTTTATATAAACACACTAAAGGAAGTTGATTTATTTATTGGAAAATCATGTTATTCGAAAATTAGAACATGGGAATCTCCCCCCCCCTTCCAACCGTAGTTTTCGAATTACGCGATGTTCAAATAAGTAAATCAATTTCTTTTAGCGTTTTTACATAAAAAAAAGTTGAAAGATTTTGCAATGCTAGCAATTATTTAAATTTTTGCAACGTCCTGGAAATAAATTACATAAAACACAAATATTCACACTGTATCGGGAGTAGCACTGGACATTGATGCTCTTAAAGGAAGTTCCCAATAAATTTATTATGAATATTTTTATTAATAAACCAAACTTTCATTGAAACTAATTATTTTTTATTTTAGATTTGCAAATCGTTTAAACTGTTGCTGGTAACCTTTTCTATTTTGGTAATAACTCCCATGGCAATCAGTAAATATGAAGAAGAAAAAAATGATTTCGTTTCGGAAAGTTGGGGTTTTACAAATGTTAAAATTTCTAAAGCGAAATACACGTGGAGTATAAATAATCTAAAATTCTGTTGCCAGAAAGTTGGAGAGTCCCTAAAATCTCCTACGTTTTCCTCCAACGATGGATGTAAATGGTATCTAATTACACAAGTTTACACGGTTTTGGACCTGAGCAACCAAAAGCTGATTATAAGGTAAACTTGGGGGCTGAATCCAAATCAGCAGCCCGTTTTTTGAAATTGGTTCTAGTTTTCGAAATATTCAATAAATTCAATATTTTACTATTTTTGACCATTAACGACCATTTATTGAATTAAAAAGTATAATTCAGAAATGAACAGAGGTTCAACTGAGTCTTTTATACTGCTTGGGATCTGTTTCACTCATTAGGGTCCAACAGTAGTCTCTCATCATGCCTTCGTCCCAAAATCCTTGGTATCGGCTTTCGATTTTCGCTATATCTTGATGTAGCCGCTCTCCTTGCTCGTCGCTCGTGTCGCCCAAGTTTTGTGGGAAAAAATCAAGATGTGAATGCAGAAAATGTGTCTTGAGAGACATTCGAGCTCCAATCTTGTAGTAATTTTGCATCTATTAATTAATAAAAATTATAAATTAATCTATTAAGGCGGGGGCAAAACTAAGAAGTCCAACTTTGTGAATTTTTTCTGAGAAAATAATCATATTTAGATCAATTTGGATTTCGACACATTATTGTACTAGTCTTGAACAACATTTAACAATTTTTTCAAGTCAAAATATTACAAAATGGCCGCGTGGCAGCTGAACTCCAAAAAGCACCTCTTAAAATGCGGTGGAAGATATCCCAATGGTGTCGTTAGACCTACAACATCGAAAATAAAAAAATTTAGTTTAATATATGTTTTTCCAGTCCGCCTCGATCCAGATTTTTAAATTTTTGTCTCAAAAATTTTTTATGACCGTTTAAGTGAAGAGGTTATGGTCGAAAAATTGTTTTTTGACTTTGAACCTGTATAACTTAAAAAAAAATTAAAATATAAAAAATCGGGATGAGGCGGACTGGATAAACATATATTAAACTAAATTTTTTTATTTCCAATGTTGTAGGTCTAACGCCACCATTGTGATATCTTCCACCTCATTTTAAGAATTGCTTTTTGGAGTTCAGCTGCCCCCGCGGCCATTTTGTAATATTTTGACTTGAAAAAATTGTTAAATGTTCTTCAAGACTTGTACAATAATGTGTCAAAACCTAAATTGATCTAAATACATTCATTTTCTCAGAAAAAATTCACAAAGTTGGACTTCTTAGTTTTGCCGGCAAGGTGTACCCCCGCCTTAATTAATGGAGAACTCGAAAACTAGAACCAATCTTGACACACGGTTTAAAGATCTGAGTTCAGGGCATCAAATAACGTTAAAAATCGTTCTCATCTGCTCTGGTCCAAAAGTTGAGCCGAATTTGTAAACTTGTGTTATTAAACCTAAAGGCGACACTAATGAAACTAAAGATTATATGGGTCTGTTTTTATATTCGGTTAATTGTAACGCGACGTCGATGGCACCGTTCAGTATTTTAAACGCTAAGGGTGAAAAAACCAATATTAAAAATATTTCTCATGTATATGAGCGGGGCAAGAGCTTTGGTTATTCAAGGTACATCTTACAAACCGATATATTAAATGAAGCAAACGAACTTTTCCTCGATAACAAACTGACTATAACTTGTGAAATTACAGCAAAAGTGGGCATAGAAAATCTCTCACGAGAGTTTGCCCAACCTAAGAATTATTGGATAAACGGCTTAGGGTTTCTTCTTGACGACCAGGTTTTTACTGACGTAACACTTATCTCGGAAGAAAAAGAATTTGAAGCCCACAAAGCAATTTTGGCTGTTCGAAGTCCAGTTTTTAAAGCTAAGTTTGAAGAAAAGACGGGAAAAAGAAACGCTACTGTGGTCGAAATAACGGATGTGGATCGCAAAACTTTGGCTGAAATGTTGCGTTACATTTACACCGATCAAGTATTTGACTTGGATAAATTTGCACCTACCTTGCTGGCTGCTGCCGAAAATTACAAGTTAACCAGATTGAAAACTTTGTGTGAAAATAACTTGCGTTCAAATCTAAGTGCTGAAAATGCTATTGACTTTATTATACTGGGAGATAAATATGGTGCGGATGAACTGAAGAATGAAGCGAAACAGTTTATTGTTTCTCACATATCAGAAATAGCGAAAACTACTGGATTTCAATCGTTGATTCTGACACAGCCACGACTTGCTTTAGAAGCTTTGTTGATTGATTGATTGATTGATTGAATTCAATGGCCTACATGTAAAGGCCCATTCAGACGATCAATATATATTGTCAATAAAATATTGTCAATACTGTCAATAAATAATATTGACACAGTGCATTTGAATCAGACGATAAATATTTATTGACCTTCGCACGTTCAATAATATTGACAATATCAATATATTGACAATATATATTGATCGTCTGAATGGGCCTTTAGACCATTTCAACTTATAGACACGCCTTGACTTTCAAGCAGTGAAGCAAACATAAATGACATCACTGGTGGGTAAAATGCTAAGAGTGAAATTTTTATTAAATTTTTAAAAACCCTAATGTGTATAATCTCGACTATTTCTAAATATTTAATAAAATATCTGATAAGTGCGGTACCTATATTCTTCATATTTTCTTTTATTTAAACCCTATTTAGATTTAGGTAAGTAGAAATTCTTGGGCAACAACAATTTTTACCTATAATAATTAGTATTTAGGTTCAGGAATTCCAATGACGGAGCTTTTTTATGGTTTCTAATTACGAATTATTTCTCCGCGCCCTCCGCTCCGGTACCCTACGCTGCGGACTCTCCGAGCACTGTACTAACTAAAGATATCCCCTAGACCGGCCCTACTCGGCAAAGTGTGCTACTGGAAAGGGGATGGATCTTTTTGGGACACTTTCGCTTCAGCTATTGAAATCTTATGGTAGATCGCACACTATAGCAGCACCAATTATAATTATTAAAATTTTGTTTATTTGAAGTTGGCAATGGATACATTTATCCCATGCATTTATCCTATGTATTGTGGTGTTCTAAAACCAACTGCAAAGCCCCTCACTCGGAGACTGAGATATTTGTGATGTTTCGAGCATACACAGGTCAAGTTCCGACCGCTTCTTGTCGGTAGAGCAAATTGGAAACTGCTTATATCTTATATATATATACAGGGAAGGCTAGATTCTAAAATTCAATTAAAGAGACTCGGGCAATTTTATACTGTTTAATAATTTTGAACGTAAAATGTAAAAATTCAATCTTGTTACGTGGACTGTAAATAGCTCTATAACCATTGTATGAGTCGGTTTGTGTGATTATATCAAACCACCATTACATTTAGTATCAATTTTGCTAAAAAATGGCGATCTGATCAAATCAGTGATAATCTGATAATTCGTGTGGCACAATCAATAATTGTACAAAATAAGAATAATTTAATAACTAAAGTTTTCTTTCCTGTGTATTTGTCATTTGCTAAGGGTTGGGATAGTTACACAATGAAAAAATATTGCAAAATTTAGTCATTGTAAGACATTTATTTTGAAATTAAATACAATATTAAACAACGGATGAATTACTTCGTACACGCACGAAACGCCTCTAGAGCAAGATGCGGATGCGTTAGAACCATAGATTCAAATCCATGTGTTTTTCCTACTTCTGCAGCGTGAACAATGATGAAATCTTTTACTTGATCCATTACTTCTGCTGAGCAAAAAGTTTCGCTGAGAATTAAAGTTTCGGCTGCATTCTCATGCGATAAATTTTCTAACAACGCTTTTTCACACATAATTTTCAAATCATCCATTTGGTATTTATCAGCCATTGTTATCAAACGTGGGGCAATCTCTTTCAAATTGTGTATTTCTCCTGTGTACATGTAACGTAGCATTTCGCCCAAGCCCTCGTCATCCGTTATTTCGACTCGATTATTCCTACTTTCTTCCATGTCATGTTCAAACATGGCTTTGAATACAGGGCTTCGAGCTCTTAAAACAAATTTGTGAGCTAGAAAGTTTTTGCTACCAGTGGAAAGTGTTACATCACACCCTTCTTTATTTTCGAGCATAAATTTAACGTCTTTTACGAGATCTATTTGCGGTGCGGTGAGCGTTTCCGAAATATTGTCACTGTTTGTAGTGGCAGTAATTTCACAAAATATAGTAAGTTTGTCGTCCAATAAAACCTTACTTTCTTCTTTAAACAAATCTTTCATTATGATGGTGACATTATTGGAAATGTCTGCAACTTTGCAATCGTGCTTACTTGAAGCCAAGCTAACATCTTTGCCTTCGGCGTTTACAATACCAAATGTGTAATCTGCATGTATTTCGTTCACGTGACAATTAACTAGGACTAAATATAAAGTCATTAGTGAGGTGTTACGATCTCCATTAGGATTTAACTCTAAACGCCATTCCATTCCATTGGTTCCAGCTAAAAATGTAGGTGATTTCAATTTAGCCTTACCTTTAGAACAGAAACTGTAATTATCTATGGTCCAAGTGTGTCTATGTCGCATAACATTAATATGTGTTGTTGTTGAACTCAAACTTTTAAATGATTCCCTTTTAATTCTTTTTGCAGGATGGACCAAATCTTCAGCCATAGCAGAAAACATTCACTGTTGCTGGATCAATCTAGAAAGAAACAAGTCGTTTTAATTTGGAAATAAATAATTGTTTACTATTAGCAATATTCAAAATAATTCAGTTACATCGGGAAATCTCCGAACCAAATAATATTAACGCTGTACCAAATAGTTTACTAGCAGGTTGCCGGTTTCAGATTATCGGTAGTGCCACAGTGCAATTAGGTAAATAAGCACCGAGTGTGGATGTAGGCGCTGGTATTTATAGGAATTAAGTGTTTACAGTGTAAGCAGTTTTACCCCATGTAAGGGGTTATGTGCATGGTATAATACCATGGGCCAAGTGGTTACAAAATGTTCAAGTTTCGAATGACATTTTAAAGAAGAGTGGTGTTTTAGGATTTCGTTATTACGAACAAAAGTGAGTAAAGTTGCAACACAACGAATAAGAAAGTTAAAAGATAACTAATTAGGACACACAAAAACATACTACAATACCACAAGGAATACTTAGTAAATGAACTGGATATAAATATAATATATTATAAAAATAATAAAAATACAACGTAATGCTTACCAATTTTCCAAAAGAAGAGATAATGTAAATGAAATCAACGGCTTTCGTCTTCAAGTTATCAAGACTTGCAAGTTTGCTAACCTCAACAAATTGATAAAATTATGTCTAAAATTTGAATTTCAAAATTCAAAATCATTGTAACCCGGTAAAATGCTTTTTGATTTTATTCACGTTTTTAATTACAGTTGGTGGCACACTAACAGCATTTGTCCAAAATGGAGTTTGAAATTATTCCGTGTGGTGGAGTTTTATTAATGTAAAACACGAATACTTTTCTTGTTGTTCGACAGACTCGAACTGATATTCGTATATAAACATTTCAAATGCTGATTTACACATAAAAGTTAGTTTCCCAAACAGCATTTTGCTTCATTTGCAACAAAATACAGCATTTTGGATTGGCAAAAAAGAGTACAAAGATACTTAATCATTATTGGGAGAGCGGTTTCATCTTATATTTCGTTTGACGTATTTAACAGCTTTTATTTAACTTGATGTTAGCGTTGTTTGTCGTCTGTGTGGGTGGACTTCTTTGAGGCCATTTTTATTATAGCCTGAGTTATTGCAAGTAACATTTCTGAATATGTATAGCAGGCCCGTAGCCAGGATTTCATTTCGGGGGGGGGGGGGCACTTGTAAAAAACCTTTTGTAAAATGTAAAATTTTCGGTTGTTCTCCTTCCATTCTTAGGTCTTAATGGTACTTAATCAACACTTCGTTGAATAATAATCAGGGCCGTACTTCACTAATGTCATGTACAGGTCTGGCTTTAGGCTTTATCTTCTTCTTCTTCAGCCTACCCTAGTCCATTCCTGGACCATAGGCCTCTCCAGTAATGGAGGTTTTTGGCCATAACTCACCACTCTGGCCAGACGGGTTGTCCGCATATTGATTTTTGGACTATAGTTATTTTACATCCAATAGCAGCTTGCTAGGCTAGCCTTTAGATGTGCCTATAGTCCTGTTTTTTGTTAACGGTGGCAATTCGTCAACTTAGGGGGACCGCCGGCTTAACGTGCCCTCCGAAGCACGGAGGCTTGGCCATAAGAAAGTTTGACTCTCCCCAGGTTTGAACCCAGTACCCCACATTCGCAGCCAACTGCGTTAGCTGCAAGGCAATGACCGTCTCATTAGGCTGTATATGATTTGGTAATTCTCGCTTATTCTAATATGTATTTTAAAATTTGTATTTGAAATACATTTTGCCCACCCCTGTGTGTAACGAATGAATCGATTGATATGTCAACTATTAATAGTTACATAAACATAAATTAGTAATACATAACACTAAATATTTAATATTTTATCATGTTTCGGCGTTTTTGCTTTCGACGTTTTTGTTTTCGACGTTTTTGACTTTCGACGTTTTTGTTTTCGACGTTTTTGATTTCGACGTTTTTGGTTTTCGACGTTATTGATTTTCGACGTTATTGTTTTCGACGTTTTTGACTTTCGACGTTTTTGTTTTCGACGTTTTGACGTGCTACCGAAGTACGGTGCTTCGCTTGAAGCCCAATGATAACAGGTTAGAAAATTTCCAACACTTTTGATACCTCCCTCGCCATTCGTCATGCCGCGTCACATTTCCTTCAACCCTCTACTTAATAGTACGTCACAAAACCTAGACCCCACTGTCAAATGAACGTTGAACATTAGAAACAACGTCTTTTGTATCGCGACTCTGTTGTGTAAAATTTAGTTTTTAAAAAACTAGAAATAATGGGCCTATCATGAATTACCTACGAGGGAGTTTATGACAATTTAATACGTAAGATTTTATTTTATTTTTTTTTTATTTGAAATTTGCAATCCATGGGGATAGGTTTGGAACATCAGAGCTTATAGTCATAGTCGTCCATATAATCAATCATCATACATATTGAAGTGAGAAAAAGTCAATAATCTGCCGAAATGCTGGCATGACAGAGAAAAGTTGTTCTTTGTTGTCTCGAAGCCAAAACTTGTCACAATTTCCACTTACACTGATACAAATAATTTTATGCTTGTTGATTTGTCTTGATAAAGTGTTATTTTTGAATCCTATCTAAAAGTGAAATTTGTAAGTGACAGTGAATTTCAAAGTTTACCACTAAAAGTTAGGAACTTACGTTTTGGAAGTAGAGTGCCGTTTTGTAAAAGGTACGAAAAAGTGGAAGGAGAATTTTTGTCTTTCCCAGCGACCATTGAAGACCAGGTGTGTTTTTGGAGGCACCGACAAAAAAAGTGATTTTCGATAGTTTTTCTTGGAACCAGGATGTCCGAGATATGATTTTTGTGTAAAACACAAAGTTTACAATCGCTGGAAGTGAAAACGTGAGTCTTTTACGTTAATTTTGGTACTTTTCACTTGAACATGTGGCCGTTTGATCTCATCATAATTTTCACATAAAATGCGATCCAGTTTATGATTTGATGATCGTGGGGATTATTGATTGTGTGAAAGAGTTATTTATTCGATTTATTTCATCGGATAAACCCTATAATTGCAATTTTGGTTAAATTTGGATATTGTAAAAATTTGAGGTTAAATTTTACCTTGCAATGCGGCGTAGTAATTTGGATGCCCGTAAATGTTAATCAGGATTTAATTAACAAGTATTCTTTGCTGGAGGGCACTGGCAATATTGGTAAACACCAAATAAGTTACCAAATAAGTCAATAAGTTGGATATAATGAGAAATTTATGAATGCAACACCTGTCAAGTTTGGACAGTGGCGTGCCATATAGCAGTTTCCAGTGGCGGCGTGTATTTGTTCGATGTTTGGAGGTTCCTAATTTTATCAAGCTGTGACAACTTTATTTCACGGAGTTATAAGGGTTAGTGAAATTATAAACTTTTATTGTGTCAAAATTGATTTATTTTGTAAACATTTTTCTTTAACACATTTACAATTAATCCAGTCGTAAATTCGTTCAGAAAATTTTTATGAACAGTAAATGCAACAGAATTTGCGACTGCGATTCACTTATACACTTCACGGCAGAACAGGCATTTATGAGCCTAATTATTGACAAAGAAAAACAACTTTTCTCCTATTACATTTTATTTGAATAAATTATCCTTTGATTCATTGTGCTCATTGGTTTGCTTTAATCTCACCGATACCCATAACCTGAGATATTGTGGCCTCGTATATGCAAACCGACGTAAAGCTAGCTAGACCTCATTTGTTGAAGTGGACCACATTAGGCGAGGTTTCACCGCTGACTATAAGAAGGGGTGTCATTGAGCCGTGGATCACGACAATATAAAAGGCCAGCATGCTCCTCCAGCGTGTCATTTTTTAGGACACGCAACGAATTCTGATTGGCCGTTGGTAGTACCAACTTAAAATCACCTCCCCCTGGGATCGAGTAGCACACCAATCGAGTTTTGAACCTTGGCGAACTGCCCGTCTATGGGTGGGCCTTCCAGCTAGTCATTAAATAACATCCATGCTTAGGAGAGGAGTCACAAAATGTTACTGACAAGGGAAGAGCCAGGTTTGGTCATCACCACTTTGCACCATTATCGTTATAAGCATGGATCATAATTAGGACTTAATCAGGTGAAAATTGAAAAAGTAAATATTTAGCCAATTTGGAGAATATAAGTAGATAATATCCATTCGTTTTTTAAAATCAATTTTCACGTTTTGGTTGAATAGGTACTTCTTAAATATTCACTTGATGAAGCCCTAATTTTGGTCCACAAGTGCAATGATAATGGTGCAAAGCGATGATATCTAAACCTGGCCTACCTCTTGCAAATGTGACCATGGAGGGGGGTATGCAAATGTAACGTCCACTTTTGAGATTTGCAAGAACATTGTACTCGAATATCTTTTGTTATTGTGATAAATGGAGAAGGGGTCAAAAAGTATCAAATCACCCCCCCCCCCCTAATATTCCTTTCCACGTCTATGGCCTTCATCTAGGGATATATGTCCCTGATCTGGACTCCTGATTTCCAATTTCATTATGGGAGAGGATCTTCTCCTCATTGCCGCAACTCAATCAGTACGTCCGTCGCCTTGTCTGGTTTTCCGCACCCTACGGATGGAATCTCTGGCTTTTGTATCGTTTCCGATAACCCGGTTACATCGTTTTCGATGGCATCCAGTGCTTTCTTGAATTGGAGATTGACCGTTTTAACGATAACAGCAGGGCTTCTCCTCTTCTTCCCAGCTGTGCTTCCTTTTGGAGTCCCTTTCAACGAAAGACTACTGGTCGCCCGCTCGCTTATCTATCAGTGTCAGATTCACGACGCATTTCGTCGAGCATAGGTTAGCGTTAGACAACGATTTTTTAATGAGGGGACCTTTAAAAGAGAGATTCATCGGTCGAGCTTAGGTTAGTGTTAGAAAACGAATTTTTGTTTCAAATTTAAACCCCATAGACTAGTATTTCTAAAAGTGGGGTATGAGAAGAGTCTGGTGGGAGCAGGCGCGGATACAGAGGGGGCAATTGCCCCCTCCCGACCAAAGCACAATATTTTATCCAATTTTAAAACAAAATTTTTGTTTAGGAGGAATTTTTCTGGAAAATAAAATCACACAAAAATATAAATCAATGGAGGGGACTAGTTCTCCTTTCAAGGTACTTATCTAGGCCAAAGTTTTCTTTCCTGTATATTTGTCATTTGCTAAGGGTTGGGATAGTTACACAATGAAAAAATAATGCAAAATTTAGTAATTTTATTTTGAAATTAAGTAGAATATTAAACAATGGTGAATTACTTCGTACACGCACGAAACGCCTCTAGAGCAAGATGCGGATGCGTTAGAACCATAGATTCAAATCCAGATGTTTTTCCTACTTCTGCAGCGTGAATAATGATGAAATCTTTTACTTGATCCATTACTTCTGCTGCGCAAAAAGTTTCGCTGAGAATTAAAGTTTCGGCTGCATTCTCACGCGATAAATTTTCCAACAACGCTTTTTCACACATAATTTTCAAACCATCCATTTGGTACTTATCAGCCATTTTTAGCAAACGTGGGGCCATTTCTTTTAAACTGTGTATTTCTCCGGTGTACATATAACATAACATTTCCATCAAGCCTTCTTCATCTATATCCGTTATTTCGACTCGATTATTCTTACTTTCTTCCATATCATGTTGAAACATGGCTCTGAATACTGGGCTTCGAGCTCTTAAAATGAATTTGTGAGCTGGAAATTCTTTGCCACCAGTGGAAAGTATTACATCACACCATTTTTCATTTTCGAGCATGAATGAGAAATCTTTCACTAGATCACTTTGCGGTGTGGTGAGTGTTCCAGAAGTATAGACAGTACCTACCGTGGCAGTAATTTCGCAAAATATAGTAAGATTGTCATCGGATAAAAAGTTATTTTCTGCTTTAAACAATGTATCCCTCTCTAGAAAGTTGTCCTTACCGTAACCGTTGCAATTCTTAAATTTTTTTAATTCTGTAAAACTATTAACATCTTTGCCTTCAGCGTTCACAATACCCAAAGTGTATTCTGCTTGTATCTCCTTCATGCACATTGGGACTAAATATAAAGAAATTTTTTTGTTGCTGCGTTCTTTGTATCCTTGTGGATATAGTGCTAAATACCATTTCGATTCAAAATTATTGGTTCCAGCTGAAAATGAAGGTGATTCCAATGATTCTCCGTTTCCTTCAGAGCAGCAATTGAAATTATTTATGGTCCAAGTGTGTCTATGCCGAAGAACTTGATGATGTGTTGAACTCCAACTCTTTTCCCATTTAATCCTTTTTGTAGCGTGGACCAAATTTTCAGCCATTGCGGAAAAATTCACCTTAGGTTGATCAAGCTAGAGAAAATAGACCGTTTTATCTATTGACAGACTTGAAAGTAAATAATATTTACTATTAGTAGTATTCAAAATGATACAATTACTTCGGGAAATCCCCGAACAAACTGTTAACGCTGTTCCAAGAATTTTACTAAATTAAAATACAATAAAATTTACATTACAATTATTAATACCAATTTACCCACGAAATGAGAACAACTACATTTTGCTACGATTTCCGCTGATTATTTCAAGATGGTGACGCTCGCACATGCGCGCTAAGGTCGAAAACTTGGATTTAACATTAGAAAAGTGTTATAAATCATATTGAAAAAATTGAAACTTACAGAACAATAATTATCCATCGCAACACCAATTTTAGAGCTAATTGCATAGGCCTAATTATCGAAATTAATAATAAAATAAATAAAATCTTCTTACTTACCTTAGAAAAACCAAATTTAAATGAATTTCTTTAACACACACGTGGGTATCGAAAATGAATTACAAAGAGATTAAAAAATAAAAATTTCAAAAACGGCCACAGGCAATGCGGTGAAGCATAGTATACCAACATAACATCAAAAAATAAATATTAAAGTTCAGATTCAGATTTTAAAAATAAATTCTACAAATCAGTAAGACAAAGATCAACAATAATCAGGACCGTCGGTCATCAGGAGCGAAGTCCAAAAAACAATTATTAAATCAGAGACCGGCGCTTGCAAGTTCCACTAATGGGTAAAATCTTTTTTGATCCGACATATTAGTAGTACTTTTAAGAATTTTTAATTCTTTAAGCAAGCTTTCATTGTGTTGTGGGAGTTGATTTTCATTCAAGTTATGCAAAAATCTTATGATTTTTGAACATTACTGTAGTCAGGATCGACGACATGCACTTCAAAATTTGATTTTATAACCATTTTCAAATTAAGTTTTTAAACATGGTTTTGTAAACTCCCCTAAAATTTATGTTCTTCGAAGCATCAGAGCTTAGGTTATTTGTTGAACTTTGTTCATATTTTAGAATAAATTTGTGGTCAATATGCAATCCCTGGGGATAGATTTGGAACATACAGCTGATAATCATGGTCGTCCATAACCAATAAATTATAAATGACATCCATGCCTAGAAGGGGGGAGGGGTCACAAAACGTTACTAACAAGAGATGAGCCAGGCTTATCATTATTCTTTCTTCTTGGCCGTTTTTGCCCGAATTCGGACGTCGTGACAGCATTCATGATGAGCAATTGCTTATCATTTTTGCGAATACTGCTTTCTTGGGACAAAGTACGTATACAGTAGGGGTCCCCCTCCTTTCTGTATAAGAGACAGCCAGAATAAAGTTTTTACCTTATTCGAAATCGAACCGGGCATTTCGTGACAACAGTCAACGTACTTAACCGTTATGCTCCGACCGCTCTCCCTTTCATCATTATACGTATAGATTATAATTAGTACTTTATCAGGTGAAAATTTAGAAAGTGAATATTTAGCCAATTTGGAGAAAATCGATTTTGAAAAGCGAATGCGTATTTATTTATTCTATACTCATTCCAAGATATTGTAAACGTTAAAATACTGAATATAATGGGTCCGGGGCACTAAAATGGTGGAGAACAATAAAATACTCTCTCAGGGAAGATTGGGTTCAAACTCAAAATTAAAGACTCTGTTTATATGGTTCAAATGTTTTCATATGGACACTAAACACTGAGTCAATATTGCCCAATGGTTAGCCATTTTTGGTTGGCAATTCTTTGCTTTATGACGTCACACCAATGGATTCAATTCAAAATTTGTTTTTTTGACGACAAATCACTCAAACTAACAGCACTGTCAACAAGGGTCGAAAGATAAAATAATAATCATGTTTTTAAAAGTTTATTTTCAAACCAAAATGGATTATCATAATATAATAGATGGATTACTTAGAACACAAAACGCCTCTACACCAAGATGTGGATGCGTTCGAACCATGGAATTGAATCCGGGCGAATTTCCTACTTTTTTAGCATGAGCAACGATGAAATTTTTTACGTAATTCTTTAATTTTGTTGCGCGAAACGTATCGCTGAGAATTAACGTTTCTGCTGCATTTTCAGGTGATAAGTTTTCAACCAAAGCATTTTCGCATGTAATTTTTAAGCCATCCATTGAGTATTTTTCAGCTATTTCTAACAAGCGAGGGGCCATTTCTTTCAATTGGTGTATTTCTCCGGTGTACATATAACGTAACATTTCGTTTAAGCCTTCCTCATCCAAATCAGTAATGTCAACCCGATTCTTGCTACTTTATTCCATGTTATGTTGAAACATAGCCCTGAAAACTGGGCTCCGAGCTGCTAGAATTACTTTATGGGCAGGAAATTCTTTTCCACCAGCAGAAAGTGTTACATCACATCATTCCCTATTCTCGAACGTAAATGCAAAGTCTTTTACTAGATCAATTTATGGTGTGGTGAATGTTCCCGAAGTATCGTTGCTACCTACCATGGCAGCAATTTCACAAAATACAGTAAGTTTGTCGTCGGATAAATATTCATTTTCTTCTTTAAACAATGAATCTTTCTTCAGAAATGTTTGTTCACCCCAACTGTTGTCTTCTTTATTAAATTTTACCCATTCGGTATAAAGGTTAACATTTTTGCCTTCAGCGTTCACAATACCCAAAGTATATTCTGCTTGTATCTCCCTCTCGTCACAATTAAGTAAGGTTAAGGCTAAAGAGATTTCTTCTTTGGTGTCTTCTTTGAATCCATTAGGATATAGCTCTAAACGCCATTCCAATTCACCATTATTGGTTTCAGCTGTAAATGTAGGTGATTCCAGATTGTCGTCGCTTTTACAGCAGAAACTGAAATTATTTATGGTCCAAATGTGTCTGAGCCGAACAAGTTTAATATCTGTTGAACTCCAACTTTCACTCGAATTATTTTTAATCCTTTTTGTAGTATGGACAAAACTTTCAGCCATAGCGGGAAAATTCAATATCAAGATCACTAGATAAGATAGATAAAGCTAGAGAAACCAATCCCAAACAATTACGATCGCGACACCAATTTTAAAGCTAATTGCACTAGCCTAAATATCGAATTAAATAAAAGCTTACCGTAAAACACATAAGGGTTTCGAGAACGAATTACAAAGAGATTATAATAATTAAAGATTTCAAAAACCGCCACAGGCAGTGTGAGCAGTAGTACCAACATAACTTCGCAAAATAAATTTGAAATTTCAGATTTTATCACATTTTTTCAGCCGCTTGACTGGAATTGACATCCAAAACAACAAGGAGATTTCGTCATTAATGTCTTTATTGTTTCCCATAGGATGTTGTTTCTGTTGTTTCCCAATGTTAGAAACTCTGTGCATATAAATATTTTACACCTATTAATAGGTATCTTGCTAGACGTAGACTGGCCTTCAGATGTGCCTGTATCCAGGCTTTTTATGTTAATGATGGCAATTCACTAACCTAGGAGGACCACCGGCTTAACGTGTCTTCTGAAGCACGGAGACTAGTCATAAGAAAATTTGACACTCCCCAGTAGTGTTTCAACCCGGTACCTCGCATTCGCATGCAACTGCGTTAGCTGCAAGGCAAGGACCGTCTCTCTAAACGTAAGAAGATAAATCTAAAAACTTCATAGATACAGGGACTTAATTAATTCGATTAGATGTTAGATAATCACCCAATCACGCAGGTAATGAACTTCAATTACGTTGGTGTGAACCTATCCAGTGACAGAAATACCCTACAAGAGGTACGTATACAAGCCGCGAAGGCGGCTGCGGTGCCAGGTTGTATGCGCGACGTCATATGGAATAACAAATACATGACGACAGAGAGCAAGACGCGAATATATAAGACATGCATTAGACATATACCTACTGTCATAATATGCTGCTGAGACAAGAGCAGAAACCTCCAAAACGAAACAAATCTTCCGGAGCACATAAATGCGGACATTAAGATCAATAGTGGGAGTCTCTTTGATGGTTAGAGTAAGAAGTAACAATATCCGAGAAACATGCGATATCCAGGACATCGTAAGATGGATAACAGAAAGGAGGAGACAATGGAGGGACCATTTGGAGAGAATGGGCGAAGGCAGACTGGCCAAAGTGGCGATGACGGGCAAACCCATCTCCAGAAGACTTCCGGGACGACCACCAAAAAGGTGGTACGAGAGTTGGACTTCGGGATCTCAAGATAATCCATGACACGGAATGATAAGAATTGGAAAATACAGGACCTAGTCCTAATTTACGAAGAAGTAGAGATGCTAAACTTACTAATCATTAGGGTCCGGATTTGTAGGCATTTGTATATTTTTTTTGCGTACAGTCACGTGAAAAATTTTAAAAGGGGAGCATGTTTTACGCCTTCCTGAATTGTTTTATATAGTTTTTATTTTGCCTATAATGCATATTTTGAGTTTAAGTGCATATTTGGCGGTTTGTTGCATATAAATGCTTATTTGCTTATATTGGTATATATTTTGCATATTTAGAAAATCAAGTAGTAAAATTTTAAATAATTTTAATTATTCTCTTTCTGATATTGCCGCTTTTTGTATTATTTAAAACAATAATTTTAATTAATATCTACTTTGTCAACTGTAGGTGATTCAGTGCAATAACTGTATATTTTATGTATATTACTGCTCTGATCATGTTACCAAGAAGGTGCATGTCCCCAGCCCCCCTCCATTTCGAATTTTGACTCCAAAATCGTCTCAATCGTTTATGCATCGTTTGTGCAACCATTATTTTCGTTTGTACCCAAATAGTTTTCGAGATATTTAAAAATTAATCTGGGGGGCTGGAGACATGCTAGCCCCCCATTTCGAATTTTGACTCCAAAATAGTCTCAATCGTTTGTGCAAACATTATTTTCGTTTGTACCCAAATAGTTTTCGAGATAATTCAATTTTAAGTTGGGGGGGGGGCTGGAGACATGCTTTTTTGATATTCGAATTTCGGATTCAAAATAGTCTCAATCGATTATTACTTCGTTTGTCCTGTTTTTCAGGGCATATTTGCCTGCATATTTTCAAGTTTTTTAGTGCCTACAAATCCGGACCCTACAATCATACACCAGATCCTTTGAAACCTTTATAATTAAGAATTTTTGTGACATGACTAAGCTCATGATATGGAAAGCAGTGGCGGTTATTGCCTATGTGCTGCAGAACTGCCAATTATTTTGTGGTTGGTAAATTTCTACTATAGTTTCTAATATATAAGAATACGTTTCCGACCTCTGGAAGAGGTTCGGAAAGTACAGTTTTCCGCATGTTTTTCCGATAAAATCTTTTAAATAATTACTAAAAACAATTACCAACCCCCCACCCTTTTTGAAAATCTCTATTGCAGCACACCTGCTTCATAATGTCACGAGCCGCCACTGGCTATAACCCTGATGGAACCTCTCCTTTAATCCACACCCAACGAGGTAATAGTCCTAGTATATACATGATTATGGTGCCGATGACTATATTTGGCGGAACGTGGGTGAGCTTTGAATGAACATTGGTGACCTGAAAGAAATGACCTCAACCCATTACTTGGTTGGCGCAGGAGGTGGTTTTCTTTAATGACATCGAGATTGTATCTGGTTCCATCAAAATAGATCATCGAGGTGGGCATGGCAACCAAGTGTGAGACCGTAGACTGTTTTTCTGGTGACCTTAAAGATGTGTAAACTTTCTATGCCTTCTCAATGACGATGGTCACAAAAAGGTAGAGAAAGTATAGTATACCCTAGAACCTAATAGAGGGACGACCTTAGCTCATGATATGGAAAGTTATGCTGTAATGGGAACTGGGATGCCCTGACAGACTAAAGACTTTAACCTGCATGGTTCCCGTGGTGCAGTAGGTCAAGATCTGGAGGATGACTTCCGTACTTATTGTACTACTTATTAGTATTTAAATGGACATAGATCTTACGAAAGGTTAAGTTTAGATGGAAATTAAGGTAGGTTAACGACAGAGATGATAGAGAGAGAATTGATTTCGCGCAGGTATTTTTGTCACCAGTCACAAACTGAACGAGTTTAGAACAGGTATCCAGGATACCTTGTAATTTATTGTGCCATGTATTATACGTTTCGTTCTGAAATAATTAGTAGTACATCAGGTGAAAATTTAGAAACCCATAATTCAGCTAATTTGTAGAAGAGCGGTTTGAAGACCGAATTCGTATGAATACTGTATAAATTATTGCATTTGGATTATGGCAAGGTTAACCATGTATTTCTAATGGGAGCAACATAGGTTGCATAATCGTAATGCATAATATTGATATTACATTTAAAACACGAACTCAGTTTCTGATTTCGGAGTTTTCGGATTAGGATTTCGGGTTTTAACTATAGCATCCACATTTTAAAGGCCAATTGGCGTAACCCTCCGTTATTGCCCAAGTAGAATATTTAACATTTTTTTACGATGTTAGTAAAACTTTTAAATTTCCATTATGTAAGAGTTTTTATATGACTTGATTAATTCTACAACCATCGTCAGTTATGGTGAAATATTTATACTAAATCAATAAGGGTTGAAAGATAAAAATAATAATGTTTCCAAAAAAGTTTATTTTCAAACCAAAAATGCATTATATCATTTATAATATAATAGATGGATTACTTAGAACACAAAATGCCTCTACACCAAGATGTGGATGCGTTTGAACCATGGATTCGAACCCAGATGTCTTTCCTACTTCTTCAGAGTGAGCAACGATGAAATTTTTTACGTGATTCTTTAATTTTGTTGCGCGAAACGTATCGCTAAGAATGAACGTTTCTGCTACATTTTCAACAGATAAACTTTCTAATAACGATTTTTCGCACATAATCTTTAAGCCACCCATAGCGTATTTTTCAGCCACTCCTAGCAAGCGAGGAGCCATTTCTTTCATGTTGTGTATTTCTCCGGTGTACATATAACGTAACATTTCGTTTAAGCCTTCCTCATCCAAATCAGTAATGTCAACCCGATTCTTGCTACTTTATTCCATGTTATGTTGAAACATAGCCCTGAAAACTGTACTCCGAGCTGCTAGAATTACTTTATGGGCAGGAAATTCTTTTCCACCAGCAGAAAGTGTTACATCACATCATTCCCTATTCTCGAACGTAAATGCAAAGTCTTTTACTAGATCAATTTGATGTGTGGTGAATGTTCCCGAAGTATCGTTTCTACCTACCATGACAGCAATTTCACAAAATATAGTAAGTTTGTCGTCGGATAAATAACCATTTTTTTCTTTAAACAATGAATCTCGCTTTAGAAAATTTTCTTCACCCCAGCTGTTGACTTCTTTATTAAATTTTACCCATGCGGTATCAAGGTTAACATTTTTGCCTTCAGCGTTCACAATACCCGAAATATATTCTGCTTGTATCTCCCTCTCGTCACAATTAAGTAGGGTTAAGTATAAAGAGATTTCTTCTTTGGTGTCTTCTTTGAATCCATTAGGATATAGCTCTAAAAACCATTCCAATTCTCCATTATTGGTTTCAGCTGAAAATGTTGGTGATACCAAATTTTCGTCGGTTTTAAAGTAGACACTGAAATTATTTATGGTCCAAATGTGTCTAAGCCGAACAAGTTTAAAATCTGTTGAACTCCAACTTTCAATCCAATTTGGAGATTGGACTAAATTTTCAGCCATAGCGGGAAATTTCAGCGTAGCTCGATCAATCTAAAGAAAACAAACTTTTGTAACTTGGTATCTGTGAATTTTATAACAAGGCGTCCGGAGGACAAAAGATTTTTTTTATTGTCAATTGCAATGGTTAAAATTAAAAACCACTCGCTATGACGGAATTCATAGTATATTTTAGCAAAAAAGTAATTCTGCAATCAATTATTGAAAAAAAAAAAAAAATGAGAATGTAAATTTTTGCCCTCTCCTAGTTAGTATTAATATTTTTACTAAAAAAGCTAGCTCCAGTATCTATAAAGTTACCACCAGCTAATGGTAAATATCAATGCTATCACCATTGTAGTTTTTCTATTAGTAGAATGAGACTAGAATTAATGACGAGTATGATTGGATTAATCACTACCTACCCACTTTCTAGCCCAACCACAGCCAAAGGTTGTGGAAAAAGGAAAAATTTGGTTTTCGGCCAGGACATTCGACGGTACACGCGATATTGGGGCTAATAGAACTAATCCTCGATAGCTGGGATAAAAACGAAGCTGCTGGGGGCCTTCTTGGACATCGCCACAGCATTTGACATGATATGGAAGGAAGGCCTACTCTACAAAAAAAGTTAACTTGGGGCCTTCATACCACCAATGTGGAAAATAAGGCAAGAGGAGCGAGGGCCTCGCTGCAACCCCTAACAAATAGGATCAGCAAGCTCTCAATCCAGAACAAGCTCCGCTTGTATAAAACTTGCGTTCGTCCCATTCCCACGTACGCGTCGATGGCTTGGGGCTACGCACATAGCAACAAAATAAAGGAAATTGAAGCCGTTCAAAACTAGGCGACTAGGCAGGCTATGGGTGCCCACATGACGCGGGTAACCAACGCCCAACTCAGGTCGGACTCCAACACGGAGACCGTCACAGAATTTATACGCCGCTTGGCGGATAAATTCTATGAGGCAGCGGGTCAATCCGAAAACCCCTTGATCCAAGGACTGAGCCAGTACCAAGAGGATGCATCCCGGTTTAGGAAACCCAAACGCAAGCCATCCTTTCTTCTTCCCCTTCTGTTACAGGTTCGGTTACGAAGGAGAGCCAGGAACGATCGCCAGCCATTTTTGCTGGGGCCTGCAAGCGAACACCCGTCTCCCACTTCTTCCTTCCTTAAACCATTCAACTGTCAGAGGAAGTCGGGTGCAAGAGGAACGAGCCAAGAGATAAGGGGGACGAGTATAGTCGAGCAAACTGCACTGCATATTTGAAGACATCATTGCTTCGAAATTAATTTTAGTTTCAAAATTCTAAGCGCGTACCAAAATAGTTTTACCTAATTAATATAACTTTTTAGCTTTCGGGCCATATTGACTCCTTCACTAAGCCCCGCGGACCGGGTCGCGATACCGACTCCCCTACACCCTACTCCTCTTGTACTGCGTGTGCGGATTTTTAACCCCCGACCCAAAAAGAGGGGAGTTATAAGTTTAACGTGTGTGCGTGTGTATGTGTGCGTGTGTGTGCGCTCTTTGTTTGAGGACACGTATCTCCCAAACGG
Source organism: Rhagonycha lutea (assembly GCA_958510855.1). NCBI lineage: Eukaryota > Metazoa > Arthropoda > Insecta > Coleoptera > Cantharidae > Rhagonycha > Rhagonycha lutea. The sequence goes on from OY294041.1 coordinate 32,143,278, forward strand.
ATTCACCAATTTGGCTAATTTTTTTTTTAAAATGTTCTCCATAGTCCAAGGATGGTTCTTACGGAGAGAAAAATTAAAAAAGTTGGCTGGAAAATTAGAAAAGAAAGAATATAATTTTTTATACCCCACATAAACGAGGAATTCCCAGTAAGCCGCATCTAGTGCGCATGCACTACATTCATTATTTGACATTTACATTTAAAATTTAAAGTTCAAACGTTGGTTCAAACCATTATTTTATATACAGGGTGGAGTAAAAATTAATATATTATATTGAACATCGAAAAATAAAAATTATTTACATAATAGGTGGGAGTAATATATAAACTTTAAAAAGCACTAAATAAAAATTAAATTACAAATTTAAAAAATCCCCAACCCAAAAAAACTCTAAAATTAAACCTCTAAAAAGTAAAATAATAATTAAATCGATCTAACCGTCGCGTCGTCGTGTCGGGGGCCGTTAAGCAAATATTAACAATATCAAATCGTTCTGTGTAAATCCCGTCGGTCCCCCGACACGACGACGCGACGGTTAGATCGATTTAATTATTATTTTACTTTTTAGAGGTTTAATTTTAGAGTTTTTTTGGGTTGGGGTTTTTTTAAATTTGTAATTTAATTTTTATAATAAAATTGTCATTAAAGCTCAACTTAGAATATGAAAATTATAAATCCGCACGCGCAGTATCTTGAACGCATTCAGGACTGTTACCGCGAACAAATATACTATTATAATATGATAAAGACAGTGGCGGTTTTAGAACTTATGAGGCCCCAGGCGCAATTCAATTTTGAGGCCCTCCTGTAAGTATTTTCACTAATCCTACACTTCCTAAAGCAATTGATTTGAACCCCTGGCGCCCGGGGGGCCCATTCACCAGCACCGCAAACGTTTTATTTTTTTAATCTTCTTCTTAGTGTGCCATATCTATCTTTAGACGTAGGCGATCTTCCTGGCTAAGCCAAGAAGACTTTACTAGGGAAATGTTAATGGGGTGGTTTCCCGTTGCCTTCCCCATAATCCACAGATCGATTTCGGACTTTTTAGATCACAGCACAAATCCGACGCAATCAGGATTAGAATCGCGGTTTCCCGCTCTGTAGTCTATCTGTGTTTGATTTACGCCAGACTGCTGGTCTAATAGTTTTTAATACTGTTTTTTATTAAAATGTGCACTGAAATCAAAATAACTGCAAATCCAAGGCATCTTAGGGCTTAGAATTTTTTTGTTATTTTTCCTGAGTTTACTACTACAGAATTGATATTTTCATAAAATTTCAGAATATTTGAACAAAATTAAATTTTTATCAACAAAAAATCTAAATTTTGCATTGAAATCAAAATAACTGCAAATCTGACATATTAGGACTTATAATTTTTTCGATATTTTTCCTGTGTTTATTACAACAGAGTTAATATTTTCATAAAGTTTCAGAATATTTGACCAACTTACAATTTTATCAAAAAATTTAAATAAAAAATTGCATTGAAATCAAAATAGCCGTAAATCCAAGGCATCTTAGGCCTTAAATATCTGCAAATCTAAGGCATCTTAGGGCTCAGAATTTTTTCGTTATTTTTTCTGTGTTTATTACAACAGAGTTAATAGTTTCATAAAGTTTCAGAATATTTGAAGAAATTTAAATTTTTATCAAAAAATTTTAATGAAAAAATTGCCCTGATATCAAAATAACTGCAAATCTAAGGCATCTTAAGGCTTAGAATTTCTTCGATATTTTTCCTGTGTTTATTAGAACAGAGTTAATATTTTCATAAAGTTTCAGAATATTTGAACAAAATCAAAATTTTAGCAAAAATATTTAAATAAAAGATTGCATTGAAATCAAAATAACTACTGCAAATCTAAGGCATCATAGGCATTTGAATTTTTTCACTATTTTTCTTGTGTTAATTACAAAAGAGTTAATATTTTCATAAAGGTTCAGACTATTTGAACAAAATTAAATTTTTATCAAAAAAAAGTAAAAAATTGCACTGAAATCAAAATATCTGGAAAGCTAAGGCATCTTTAGGGCTTAGAATTTTTTCATTATTTTTCCTGTGTTTATTATAACAGAATAATTAATAATTTCATGAAGTTACAGCATATTTGAACAAAATTAAATTTTTATCAAAAAATTTAAATAAAAAATATTGCACTGAAATCAAAATATCTGCAAATCTAAGGCATCTTAGGGCTCAGAATTTTTTCGATATTTTTCCTGTATTTATTACAACAGAGTTAATATTTTCATAAAGTTTCAGAATATTTGAACAAAATTTAATTTAAAAAAAAATTTAATCAAAAATTGCACTGAAATCAAAATAACTGAAAATCCAAAGCATCTTAGGGCTTAGAATTTTTTCGTTATCTTTCCTGTGTTAATTACGAGAGGAATTTAATTAATAATAATTAAATTTTGCTGATTTTGAGGACCCTTGATTTACGAAGCCCAATGCGCGCGCCTCTTGTGCCTGTTGGAAAATCCGCCACTGAATAAAGACGAAGTATTTTGGGATCGAATCATTTAAACAAATTTTATTTTAAGTGCGTATTACCCGAATTAATCGATCCACAACACCCAAAGAAATTAAAAATGAAGGATTTTAGAATTCAACCCAATGAAGTAATGCATCTTATGCTATTTATTACTAGGGTCCGGATTTGTAGGCACTAAAAAACTTGAAAATATGCATGCAAATATGCTCTAAAAACTTCAAAATAAGCACTCAAATATGCTCTAAAAAACAGGCACAAACGAAATATTATAATCGATTGAGCCTATTTTGAATCCGAAATTCAAATTTCAAAAAACTGTAAATATTACCACATGCTAATACGTGTTAATATTTCAAAAACTATTTGGGTACAAACGAAAATAATGTTTGCACAAACAGGCACAAACAAATCACAAACGATTGAGACTATTTTGGAGTCAAAATTGGAAATGGAGGGGGGGACATGCACCTTCTTGGTAACATGATCAGAACAGTAATATTAATAGAATATGCAGTTATTGCACTGAATCAGCTACAGTTGACAAAGTAGATATTAATTAATTAAAATTATTTAAAATTTTATTACTTGATTTGCTAAATATGCAAAATACATAATATACAGTGTGTTCACGGAAAATGGTAACAGTGAATAATTTTTATATGCTAATATTAATTTTTTGTTTTTGAAATCTTTTAAATTTAATGGCGGATTTGCGTAAACAACTGTTTTTAAATGACCCAATAGAAAAAAGTTACCAAAAAAGTTCATATAGCACTCTACATACCTGTGTGTAAATAATTAAAAAATTATTATTGTCTGTTTAAATCTTTAATTTTCTCGAATATTTTCTTATGTAACCTTATGAAAATTTTATACCTATTTATAAAGAAAAAATTGCAGATTGCGAAAATGTTAAAAAAAAGACATGTTGCCATTTGAAAAAAAAATTTTATGTTCACTTCCGGTTGAATTTGAAGTATAAAAAAATATACCTCAGCAGTTTCCGATAGTAAATTTCCAGTTGAATAAAAAACTATTTAAACTTTTTTTTGTATCTAGTAACATATAAGAATTATTCACTGTTACCATTTTCCGTGAACACACTGTATACCAATATAAGCAAATAAAGCATTTATAGGCAACAAACCGCCAAATATGCACTTAAACTCAAAAATGCATTATAGGCAAAATAAAAACTATATAAAACCATTCAGAAAGGCGTAAAACATGCTTCCATTTTAAAATTTTTCACGTGCCTGTACGCAAAAAAAAACATGCAAATGCCTGCAAATCCGGACCCTATTTATTACTTTATGCTTATGATGTGTTGAGTAAATAAATTGACAGAAAACTGTTCGAAAACTTCAAGTTTATTTAATTTAGCCTCCCGCAGCTCACCCACTGTAGATCCGCCACTGTCTTCTTAAATAATAATAAATTATTAGAATCAATATTATTTAGTGACAAATCTTGAAAACCAAGAAAAGTAAAAGTAAAGATTTTACAAAATAAATCAACTATTTAACTTTTTGTAAAACACTCGTATGTTATAAAAATGTAATCAAGTCAGTAACACGAGAATATGCTTACGTTTTAAGGACGTGGTGCACGTAGGTGGAATATTATGTCGAAAGGGAATTGTTTTAAATTAAAATAAGAATTTTATCCTACGTTTTATGCAATGCATTGAAAAAATTATTAAAACAATATTTTGCAAGTTGAATTTGCAGCTCGCTCAATGAATAAAAAATGTTAATTTTTTGAGAGTCAAAAAGAAAGGTTAATTCTATGTTGGTTCGCGATTAAAATTTTGATAACGTGTGTTGATTATGATATAGTATTAACGCTGAAAGTTTACCATATTTGAAGACATTATTACTACGCAATTGATTTTATTTTCAAAATTTTAAGGGCGTACCAAAATATATCCATGTTTTACCTGTAATTAATTTTTTTTAAATCATTTAAAAATATTGATTATTAATTGCACAAAATGAACTTATTCAAGACACTACATTTCAAGCAGGTAGAGGGGCCTTAAGAATGAATATTTACATTGTTATTTTATCAATAATTAATTTCAGAATTACTATTGCTAAAAAATTCTATGCATTTCATCATAGCGACCATTGCAATTTATTTAGAATTGTGAGTTAAATGTCGTAATTTTCAATTTAAAATTTGTTTTTTACCTTATGTCCTCAGGACGTCTTCATAATACTGTTTATTATATACTAGATGAAAAACAATATCGCACCAAGAAAAATTTCATATACTAAAATGAATCGCATAAAAAAAAGTTTAAATGTATTCAAAATAATCCTATTACATCGGGAAATCCCCGAAAAAACCGTTAAAGCTGTACCAATATGCCAAGCATTTTACTTATTTACAATAATTAACTGTAATACAAGCTATGAATTTTGAAAAAAAGTGATAAAAATATCTGTGCAAAATTAATTACCTATTTTCTATAAACGACTAAAATGGATACAATAAACTGTTAGCACTAAAACACTAAATAAGTTGATCCTAGCAGACATCCACGAAGAATGATCTCATTGCCTTCAACTACCAGTGTTGCCAGTTTTTATTTTCAGTGGTCGCCAAGATTAAGTACCAGATGTCGCCCAAATGTCGCCAAAAGCAAAAATGTCATCGCGAGCTGCATTTTTTTGAATGACCTTTTTTTTTTTAGTCCCCCTAATATTACGTAAAATTAATTAAAAACGCTTAATATACCAGGAATCGTCACTATTCTACACTAATCAGCGTAATCACTTTCGGACAGTCCAGGCAGTCCCGTAGCCAGGATTTCATTTCGGGGGGGGGGGGGGCACTTGTAAAAACCCTTTCGTAAAATGTAAAATTTTCGGTTGTTCCCCTTTCATTTTCTTTGTCTTTTCAACATTTCGGGGAGGGAGGCGTGCCCCCCCCCTGCAGTTGGATTATCAATTATTGTGAACAACAAAAGCTAAGCGTATGCATGCGCTGAAATATGAGTGTGCCGTCAATTCATCGCACAACAATAATTTATCGCGTGCGACAATAAACCATTTTAAAACGTAGTCAAAAAATTATATTTACCAAAATTATAATTGAGAATAGGCACACAACAGACACACAATAATATAAATCACGATTAACATTTGATTGAATCTGGTAGTTCCCCGGTCCCCTATGCCAACGCCAATGACGATTTTCTTAACATGGCGCCATCTAGCACTTTCCCAATAGAGGAAAATTCAAAATTTGCATTGTTTCAATTTTTCAATAGTGGCGCCGCACGGCACGGCGCCACTTGCGCATTCTCAAGTCGCCCATTTTGTCGCCAGTCGCCAATTCAAAATTTTGGGCGCAATGGCACATGCTCAAGTCGCCCATTTGGCGACAAGTCGCCCAAACTGGCAACACTGTCAACTACGCATTTTTATTTTCGGTAAAGTGCTGGCACCTATCTGGCGATAGAAAAATTATTTTTCTTATTTCAACTTTTCATTTATTTCTTACCAAAGTATTTTTTTATATGGTTTTTAAATATCTATAATAGATTTTATGATATTATTTAATTAAAATTTTAAATTTCATGAAACAGTTCGTGAGGCATAAAATTTTAATATATTGGGGAAAATTGTACAAGGTCAAACAAAAAAAAGTATTTATTCGGAACCTCACTGTAAAACTGATTTTCACATATCACTAAATTTGCGCAGTGTACCTACCTAATACATACTTGTATATTGAATTCAAAGTTAAACGTAGAATTAGGAACCGAATTAAAAAGAAAATTAACGTTTCTATCACATAAACTTCGGAGAAATTCGTGTAAAACCACGATGTCTCCGCAGTGGTCACCAAACTTTGCGTTCAAATATTGAGTATAAAAAAGACTCGATGATAGTTCAATATCTTTCTGTATTTATTTTACAATGGTTACACAAATAACTCTATTTACAACAAAACACGTGTTACGTTACCACAATGCGTACTTCTTTACTCCTACTTTTTATCACTTCCTTACTTCTGTCTTCTATCACCCGTTAACCACCTTTTTTTTCTCTACCACTGCTCTATCCGTACCTTGTCTGCCAAACCGTACCCACTTCACTTACGACACCTACCGCTAATCCTACATACTTCTTAACCCGCGTAAAATATTCAAATTTAAAACCAAACCCCAATTTTCCATAACAATTCGCACAGAAGTGAAAACTGGTACAGACCTTAAAAACAGTATTTCAAATGAGATGTCGAAAATCCTTCAATAAATTGACCAGTAGCATCAAAGTTGCCCAACTTCGAATGCCAAGTTATGAGGAAAATTAAACAGCTAACAAATAAATTAGGTAGAAGAACCAGAAAAACCTACATACGATAATTGGATCAGAACCATTCTGTGCTATCTAAAGGGGCATATGTAATCTCCCCTAATCCAGCAGGTAGAATTTAAAAAAAGTTGTGAGGTTGTGAAAAGTATTTCAGTATAGTTTGAGGCTCAACAGTCGTGGAGTTATTCGCGAAATTCTTGGGGAGGGGGGCTGTATAATCGATGTCTATCGATAGATATTTGTTTGAGCTTAAATGAGCTTGCATTCTCATCATTTTGATTTCATTTTCTGCAAAGTTAAACGTATTTCAAATCCTCCTAGCTAGTTTCGTACGAAAATCTTCGTTTTATGACTCCCCCCGTATGCATAAAATGTCCTTCATATGCAACTCCTGAGTTCGGATGTACCAAAGATTCTATATGACCACAAATGTATATAAAAACTAAAGCGAATTTCAACAAATAACCTAAGCTCTGATGTGCCAAACTTATCTGTATATAAATTTCATATTTACAAGAAGTTCTTGTTAAGAGTAAGTCCAGTGCTACCCCCCTATACAGTGTGAATATTTGTGTTTTATGTCATTTATTTCCAGGACGTTGCAAAAATTTAAATAATTGCTAGCATTGCAAAATCTTTCAACTTTTTTTTTATGTAAAAACGCTAAAAGAAATTGATTTACTTATTTGAACATCGCGTAATTCGAAAACTACGGTTGGAAGGGGGGAGATTCCCATGTTCTAATTTTCGAATAACATGGTTTTCCAATAAATAAATCAACTTCCTTTAGTGTGTTTATATAAAAAAGTGTTGAAAGATTTTGTAATGCTAGCAATTATTATTTAAATTTTTGTAACGTCCTGGAAATAAATGACAGAAAACACAAATATTCACACTTGTAGGGGGGTAGCACTGAACTGATTGCTCTTAAAGCAATAATTTGTTGATTACAAAACAATTTTAATAAGAACAAAGAAAGCTTCTCAAAACAACAACAGACCAATATGTTTGAAAGTAAAGAAATTGTTTATAGCAAACATTTTGTGACCCTCCCCCCCCCCAAGGCGTATATGTTTTTATGGGCGACCCCAAAGCTCTGATGTTTCGAACCTGCCTGTACAGATTTCGTATTAGCCACAAATTTATAAAAAAGAGCGAATTTCAACAAATAACCTAAGCTCTGGTGATATTTAAAATTGGTTTATTATTAATTCGTGAAAATAAATATGTTTAATTATTTACGAAGGTCTTAATGCAAGATCGAAAGCTCAAATATAACATTATAATTATTCCTTAATTCGTAATTTATTAATAATTAAACATATTGAACATATAAGCTCTGGTGTGCTATGATTTTCTAGCTATGGATTTCACATTGACAAGAAGTTTCTGTTGACCTTTTATTTAAAACTAAAAAAGTGCTCTACAAAGTGAAAAATAATTTTAATAAGAACAAAGCTGCGTGAAACAACTATAGGCCAATATGCTTGAAAGTACATAAAAAATAAGAACTTGAGATAATAAACCCATGAAGCAGTAACTTATGGAAACCCAACATTTTTACATTTGAAACAATGTTAAAAATATTTTTCATAATAATTATAAACAACCAAAAGTGATAAATGCAAAATAATGTTATATAGCATTATTTTGCATTTATATGTTATATAGCATTATTTTGCATTTATAGCTAATAATGAACTCAAAAACTAAAACTTACATAATGTAACAATTTATTGTAGAAAAACGAACCACAACTACACCAATTATTAACATTTTAATTAATTGACTTATTTTTTCTATTCCATTTATTTGATTACTTATATCCATCAAAGTTGGTAGCAATATATTATTATCCCTAAAGTCTATCTATAAGCTTTATAATCTTATTGCCTAGTAATTCCTCGACGTTAGGGGAGTTTACAACCAGGATTAGAAAAAACATAAGCTCCATCTTAAGGTGGGTCGAAATTAGCGGAGTTTACAAAACCCCTTAATTTGTGCTGCCCCCCCCCCGTTTGAAATAAAATGTTACATATTTATTTATAAAATTAAAAACATAAATCAAAACAATTTTCCCATCTTTTATTCAAAAACGAACAAATAGTCACTGAACCCCATAAAATGTGATGAAACCGGGGGGTCTGGAATACCCTCGAGTATAAGGAAGTAACAAGGTGATTTTAAAAAATTGATAAAGACTTAAATAATTCTTGTAGAAACATCTTTCTCTTTCTTGTGGCTGGAGGGTATTCCATACCCCCCAGACCCCCCGGATTTTCGACTGTTTACTTTTGAAAGTACCCTCCAGTTCAGGTGTAGATTTTTTAAGGAACATAAACTACAAAATACGTAATTTTATCTCATTTTTAAAGAATTTGTTTTCTACGGTGGCCAAGACCGTTGGACCCCCTGAAATGTAAATAAACCGGGGGGCCTGGGGGGTATGGAATACCCCCCAGTATAAGGAAGCAACAAGATGTCTTTTCAAAATTGATAAAAACTCAAAACTAATTTTTGTTCTTACTTGTGACTGGAGGGTATTCCATACCCCCAGACCCCCCGGTTTCTTTACATTTCAGAAGGTCCAACGGGGTTAGTCATCCTAGAAAGTAGAAAGATAAAAAAGAGATAAAATTATTTAATTAAAATTAAAATCCCCCCAGCACAGCAAGTTTAACTTGAGAAAATATCCTCTTGCTTCCTTACTGCTGGTGGGTATTCCATACCACCCAAACCCCCCAGTTTTAAACTGTTAATTTAGAAAGTACTCTCCAGTTCAGGTGAACATTTTTTCAGAAATATAAATTACAAAATACCTAATGCTATCTCATTTTAAAGTATTTTTTCTATTTTCTAAGGTGGCTAAGTCCGTTGGACCCTCTGAAATGTAAAGAAACCGGGTGAACTGGGGGGTATGGAATACCCTCCAGCACAAGGAAGTAATTGGATGACTTTTCAAAATTGACCCTAATACAAGTTTAAGTCTTGAGAGAACATCTTCTTGCTTACTTACCACTGGGAGGTATTCCATACCCTCCAGACCCTCCGGTTTTCCGATTGTTTAATTTTAAATTATACCCCCAAGGTCAGGGAGAGATTTCTTCAGGAACATAAAACTTAATTTTATCTTTTTTAAGGATTTTTCTATTTTGTGAAGTGGCTAAGCTTTCTCTAGATTTCCTAAAATATAAAAAAATATGCTTTAAACCGGGGGGTCTGGGGGGTATGGAATACCCCCCAACACAATGAAGATTATTTTTAAAATTAATAAAGCCCCTAATCCAGCAGGTAGAATTTAAAAAAAGTGGTGAACTCCCCTAATTTTGAAGATTTCACCAATAATCCTAATTGTAAACTCCCCGAATGTAATACATTTTAAGTAGGATAAAAGAAGGACTTCACTAATAAGTTATACATAATAACTAAACAGAAAATTTTGAATTTATTTAAACTTTAAAGTTTAAAATAATACACAAAATTCTTAATGAAAACCAATCACCTATAAAACTGTGCGATTTGCAATTGCTGTGCAATTTTTCTGCGAAATCAATGTCTATCGATAGAGCTTCGTTTGAGCTTGAATGAGCTTCCATTCCCATAATTGTATTTTCATTTTCTGCAAAGTTAAGAGTATTTCAAATTTCGAGCACTCCGAGCAAGTTCTTTTTAAACTTTTTGGTTGAAATAGGTGTCAAACGTTTCAGTATAGTTTGAGCATCAATGAGCTTCCAAATTTCTCGTTTGAGCCTCAATAGTCACGGAGTTACTCGCGAAATTCTTGTGGGGGTGAAGCTGTAGCCGTTTATAGATTTCTGTTCTTATTTCGAACTTTCTTGTGAAATCGCTGTCTATCGATAGAGATTTGTTTGAGCTTAAATGAGCTTGCATTGTTATCATTTTAATTTTATTTTCTGCAAAGTTAAGAGTATTTCAAATTTCGAGTCCTCCGAGCTGGTTTCGTACGAAAATCTTCCCCATGTTTTGTTTTAATTTGCATATTTGATAATAATTTATGATGTTCCTCGTCAAATAATTGAGTTAATTTCTATCTCTTCAATGGTTATTGTTCACTGTTGGAAGTTTGATCACAGGATCTCCACTTTTTAATGCACATTTAAAATAAAATTTATAATCCTCATAAATTAACAATTTGTTACCACATTGACCAGTAGTCCAATTATTTCAGACCAATATGTTTCAAAGTACGCAAAAAATAAAGCGGCGTTCACAATGAAGTGGGGTCTTGCATTGTAGAGAGCTGGAAGCGCCAATTAGATTAAAGTATTTTCGTCTATCCTTTTCTATGATTAAAAAATTGTTCATTCTGATTGGCTCTTGCTAACTTTCTGCCGAAGCATGGCAAGACCCCACTTTATTGTGAACGCCGCTTAAGAATAACTTGAAATAATAACTTCCCCGAAGTAATAATTATAAAAACAATTTATATATAGCAAACATTTTCTGACTCCCCCCGTATGCATAAATATCCTTCATGGACAACTCATGAGCTCTGATGTTCCAAAGATTGCATATGGCCACAAATAAATGTATACAAACTAGAGCAAATTTCAACAAATAACCTAAGCTCTGATGTGTCAAACTTATCTGTGTATGGATTTCATATTGACAAGAGGTTTTTGTTAAAACAATAATTTGTTTATTAAAAAATAATTTTAATAAGAACAAAGAAAGCTTCGTGAAACAACTACAGACCAATATGTTTGAAAATAAAGAATTTTTTATATGGCACACATTTTGTGACCCTCCCTCCTAGACGTAGATGTTTTTTTATGGACGACCCCAAAGCTCTGATGTTCCAAACCTGTCTGTACAGATTGCATATTGGCTACAAATTTATAAAAAAAGAGCGAATTTCAACAAATAACCTAAGCTCTGGTGTGCTATGATTTTCTAGCTATGGATTTCACATTGACAAGAAGTTTCTGTTGACCATTTATTTAAAATTAAAAACGTGCTCTAAAAAGTGAAAAATAATTTTAATAAGAACAAAGAAAGCTGCGTGAAACAACTATAAGCCAATATGTTTGAAAGTATATAATTAAATATATTTTTCATAATGACAAACAACCAAACGTGATAAATGCAAAATAATGTTTCCTAGCAATGTTGTGTAGCATTGTTTTGCATTTATAGCCAATAAATGAACTCAAAAACTAAAACTTACATAATGTAACAATTTATTGTAGAAAAACGAACCACAACTACACCAATTATTAACATTTTAATTAATTGACTTATATTTTCTATTCCATTTATTTGATTACTTATATTCATCAAAGTTGGTAGCAATATATTATCCCTAAAGCCTATCTATAAGCTTTATAATCTTATTGCCTAGTAATCCCTCGACGTTAGGGGAGTTTACAACCAGGATTATAAAAAAAATAAGCCCCATCTTAAGGTGGGTCGAAATTAGCGGAGTTTACAAAACCCCGCGGCACCACTTCAAAAAATGGGACTGGAAGACAGTGAAAAGTGCAGGCTCTGTGAATTGGAAATTGATTGATGTATTAGTTCAACTAAAGCTAAAACAATTCGGACAGTCGCAACTGACATCAGAAAAAGATTAAAGTAAAGCCTGTAGACCTAAAAAAACTGTAGAGTTCCGCTCCAGATTGCGACGGACTCTGGTCTCTGTTTGGTCCAACCCTCTCATTAGGGGTTGCTATACAGAGGATAGTAGTTCTTGTTTCAGTCTCCAGCCACCCCGCAGCTAATTTTTTAAATATCTCAAACACGATTTGGATACAAACGAAAATAATAATTGTACAAACAGGCATAATGATAGAGACAATTTCGAATGCGCCTTCGTCTTGGGCTACAACATTCACGCCGCGGGCCAAAAACTTACACTTTACGCCCTAGATAGAAAAATAACTATTATAATATATGGAAAGCCCGTCTACGGACGGATAGTTAGTCGGTGGATCTCCTTTTTAGCGGCTTTTAACGGTCTTAATTTTAAATAATATCATTTCTTAACAGTAACCTAAGCTCGACTGATGGATCTAATTTAAAGGACCTAATTAAAAAAATAGTTTACTAATACTGACAATTTTTATTGTTCTCATTCAAATGTTCTAACGATAAAAAATGATGATCATCGGATTAACGGAGATAGAGTTGGACCAATGAGGTTATCGGACAGATTAATATATCTGGAAAACCTGGAATCCATGGACGGACAGCTCGCCAAGGTTGAAAACTCGATTGGTGTGCGACTCGATCCCACGGGAGGTAATTTTAAGTTGGTATGACCAGTCCAAAGTTTTCCATGCCGGATATCTGCCCCTTGCTTATCGTTGGAAAGTGGGGATATTTGCACAGTTCTTAGGATATAGGCATAAATAATAATACAATTTAAGTGATCGTAAGAAATTTATTTATTAATTACACGGAATTTTAAACAATGGATGAATTACTTAGTACATACACGAAAGGCCTCAAGAGCAAGATGTGGATGAGTTCGAACCATAGCTTCAAATTCAGGTGTATTTCCTACTTTTGTAGCGTGAGCAGCAATGAAATCCTTTACTTGATCCTTTAATGTTATTGCACGAAACATATCGCTGAGAATAAAAGTTTCTGCTGCATTCTCATGGGATAAATTTTCTACCAATGCTTTTTCACACATACTTTTTAAACCATCCATTTGGTACTTATCAGCCATTTTTAGCAAGCGAGTGGCTACTTGTTCCAATTTGTGTATTTTTCCGGTGTACATGTAACGTAACATTTCGCCCAAACCCTCCTCATCGATATCGGTTATTTCGACTCGATTATTCTTACTTTCTACCATGTCATGTTCAAACATGGCTCTGAATACAGGGCTTCGAGCTCTTAAAATGAATTTGTGAGCTGGAAATTCTTTTCCACCGGCAGAAAGTGTTACATCACACCATTCCCTATTTTCGAACGTAAATTCAAAGTCTTTTACTAGATCACTTTGAGGTGTGGTGAATGTTCCCGAAGTATTGTTTCTACCTACCATGGCAGCAATTTCACAAAATACAGTAAGTTTGTCGTCCGATAAATAATCATTTTCTTCTTTAAACAATGAATCTCTCTTTAGAAAATTTTCTTTACCGCAACTGTCGACTTCCTTATTAAATTTTACCAATGCTCTATGAAGGGGAACATATTTGCCTTCAGCGTTCACAATACCCAAAGTACATTCTGCTTGTATCTCTCTCTGGTCACAATTAAGTAGGGTTAAGTATAAAGGGATAGCATTTTCTTCGAATATAAATCCATTAGGATATAGCTCTAAACACCATTCCAATTCTCCATTATTGGTTTCCGCTGAAAATGTTGGTGATACCAATTTTTCGTCGGTTTTAAAGTAGAAACTGAAATTATTTATGGTCCAAATGTGTCTAAGCCGAACAAGTTTAAAATCTGTTGAACTCCAACTTTCAATCCAATTTGGAGATTGGACTAAATTTTCAGCCATAGCGGGAAATTTCAGCATAGCTCGATCAATCTAAAGAAAACAAACTTTTGTAACTTGGTAGTAAATCATTTTAGGCGGTCAGTTTCTATGAGATTTTTCTTGGTGGGTATATCTGTGAATTTTTTACGTATGTAGTATATAAAATATACCGGGTGACCGGCCGCCGATGTGAACATAGGAAATTAACATGGGAAATTCATTTTTCTTTAATTCCTGCTTCCCATCATAACGGATATGAATATCAATTTAAAGAGATTTTTACTCCGTTTCTAAAGATATCTAACACTTGATATTTTGTTCTTTAATTCCTGTTAAAAACTCACTAATAAAAAAATGCAAAATTGCGCAATTAAAAAAATTTTAGTTGCCTTGTTTGAATTTTATTGCAATTGTTTTTACTTGAAAACCAATAATTTCCAACAAGTTACTTTGACATATTATTACAATAAATTTGATTAATATTAGGTGTGTTCGGGCAGCAGTTTGAAATCAGTTTGAGAAAAATCACGTACAATTGTAATCACGAATAATGAAGCTTACGTCACAACCATCTGAATTACGTACAGACAACCTTTTTTTTTAATTAATTGTAGTAACATAGGTGAAACAAAGACACACTATATTAAATTATTCTTAAATGTCTGATTTTAGAAATCTTTTACGTCGAAAATTATCTGACACCCAACGTATGACGTATGAGATAGAAAGAGATATATACAATAGTTCTTAGCGTGCATAATAATTTTAATGAAAGTAGTTTTTTTAGTGACTGTTGCTTTAATTTTTTAACAAATTAGTTTGATTTTAAGTTATATGATCGTGGGTTATATTTCCATTTCATTAGAGCAGGGTTTCTTAAATTTTTTGATTTCCCAAACCGTTTTTGGTATGAATTTGACCGTGGACCCACTTATTTCATAAAAGTAATAAATATTGTTAAAAATAAAATTTTAAGCTTATTAATTATTAAATTTTATGATTTATAATAATGGAACATAATACATACGTTAGGTCACCCCAACGTGTATTCGTGGTTTTTCTCAAACTGATTTCAAACTGCTGCCCGAACAAACCTATACTCTGTTTACCCAAAAGGTGCACCAAAGCTCCTCCCTAAAAACGCGCGGGATATTCGAATAGAATTTGTCTATTGGTCGAATTTTGAAACTCCCGTTTACAACACTAACGTCATAGTTTTTTTAACCTATAAATTAATTTTTAATGTCATACAACATTGCCTCCTATAGGAGGCAATGCATACAATCATTAGAATTTTTATGTAAAATTTTTTAGCGTGTAAAACTGGTTGATGCGCTCATTGGCTTAAATATTTGGGGAGGAGCCTTGGTGCATCTGTTGGGTAAACAGAGTATAATAATGAACGCAAACACAAACTTGTAGGTTTGCAAGCAAAAACAATTGCAACAAAATTCAAACAAGGCAACTAAAATTTTTTTAATTGAGCCATTTTGCATTTTATTAGTGAGTTTTTAACAAAAATTAAAGAAGAAATTATCAAGTGTTAGATATCTTTAGAGGCGGAGTAAAACTCTCTTTATATTGGTACCCTTTTCATTCTTATCCGTTATGATGGGAAGCAGGAATTAAAGAAAAATCAATTTCCAATGTTAATTTCCCATGTTCACATCGGCGGCCGGTCACCAGGTATACCTGACTGTACCAAGGCGTCCTGAGTACAAAAATTTTTTTTATTGTCAATTGCGACTTTTAACTCGCAATTTTAAATTGCAATGGTCAAAATTCAAAACCACTCTCAATGACGAAATTCATAGTATTTTTTAGCAAAAGAGTAATTCTACAATCAATTACTTATTGAAAAAATAACAATTTAAATTTTCATTCTTAACCGTAACAATGGAAAACAAGAACTATTTCGTTAAAATAGTAAGGAATTAGGATGATATATTTTCATAATGTTCGAGTTTAAGGTCGACTATTCGGAATAATTATGGTTATAAATGTCAATTCATCGCTAATTTTCTTAATCATAATTTTGTTCTTACACAGAAAACTGATCATCGGAAACGATCATGAAGGATTTTTGGAACAACGTCAACATATTCAATGTATGTTTAACGGTTTTTGGTGTGCTCCAATTGACTTGAGATTTTTAATAAATCAATCAATTATTGAAAAAATGAGAATGTAAATTTTTGCCCCCTCCTAGTTAATATTTTTACTAAAAAACCTAGCTCCAGTATCTATAAATTTACCACCAGCCAATGGTCTCAAATATCAATGCTAATCACCATTATAGTTTTTGTGGTAGTAGAATGAGATTAGAATTAATTACGAATATGATATTGGATTGATCACTCCCTACCTACTTTTTAGCCCAGCCACAACCAATGGAACGGTCTTGAAAATAGTGTGGAAATGTTTATCCATGCTTACAAAAATCCGTTGATACAACACATGACATTTCCGTTTAAAAAAGTATTATAATATTATAAATAGTAATAAATTACATTTTTATTCCCCCCCCCCCCGTTTGCGCCTCATTGTCAGTCCATTGGTGACTCGTTTTCATTAGTCCACATGTACTCGATTTTCCAGTACTTTCAGATGAGCTATCACGTTGAAACATTGAATCATTTGACCATACGATAATCTGTCATTTTTTAAAAGGAATTATTTTAGACGAATGGAATCTTCTTAATCCAGAATCCAGTAATGCGCGTTATTAAAAATTCAACGAAACTTAAATAAAGGAGGTTTCAGTGAAGGGATTGCAACCAAATTAATTTACTTGCCCCCCTCAAGTTAATATTTTTTCTCAAAAAGCTAGCTCCCGAATCCTTATAGCTAGCACCCCAGTATAAAAGTTAGCACCGTTATAGTGTTACCACAAATCAATTTTAAAATGGCGTCACACAGTGGCGTAACTTCAAATTTTGTGCCCGGGATCAAGATAAAAATAAAAAAAACAAAATTTGGTCACAATATAATACAGTTTAATGGCATACAAAACATTGGGCTGGGACCATTCTTCCCCAAATCTTTACGCCACTGGCACTGCCCGTGCCCATACCTCCCCAGACCCTCGCTTGCATACTAATCTTTTCACATTTTAGGGTGTCTAGACTTTAGAGGGCTTATCCAGCATAGAAAAAATATGTAAGAATTAAATTTTAATTTAATTTAATTAAATTTTAATAATTTATGTAAGAAAAAACTTTTGAGGGTGACCTATAGCCTACACTGTCATGGATCAAATCATGTACAAAATCAGGCACATAAGAGCATGAATGGCAGACGGCCAGTGGCACTTGAAAGGTCCCAAGCGCAATTCAATTTTGAGCCCCCCCCCTCTAAATATTTTCACTACCACTACACCGTACAGTTTACTACATAGGAAATACCTATGATTATACAATGAAATTTGGTATACCAAGGTTTTAGTGGTCTCTCATTAAGACTAAAAAATCCAAATTGCAAAAAACAAAATGGCGGTTCAAATATGGCGGACATAATATGTGTTTAAATATTATAACTTATAATTATAAGAAATAGCCGTTTTCGGGGTGTTTTTGAGGTCGCTAATAATGAATTCAAGATCAAAATGACGAATAACAAAATGGCGGATCCAATTTGGTGGATATTTATTTTAAAACTATCAGATTTAGTCGAAATTTGGTGAGGGGGTATTTTTAAGGTACAAATAAATGTTTCAGAATTTTTAATTTAAATTACAAAATTCTGTACAATCAGGACCAAATTCGGATTGAGTTTTTTGAAATTTAGTAAGTTAAATTATATTTTCATAAAATCCAGTACCGGTCTGATGATATAAGTTTCACGTGTAGATAAGATTGAAACATGTAATCCGGTAAGGTATTCTTTGATTTTATAATTTTTGGCTAACTTTTTCAATGAACTTCAGATCCTTAAGACGGACCTTAAGAATTATGTATAGCCATTTATTTCAACCGTTATGTGTTTAACCATTGGTTAATCCGTTTAAATAATTGGAAAAAATGTTGTTGAAATGTTCAAAGGGTATATTATTATGATATACTTAACTATGATATTCATTTAACCGTGGCATTTTAAACGTAATTTTGAGAAATAGTAGTGAACCATTACAAATAATTATTATATTCTAATTATGAAATCAACTTTTTGGTGTATCTCCAGATGGTCTAATCGAAAAAAATGGTATAATGGAAATTAAATGTCTCAAATCTGCTGCAAATAAAAAAAATAGGTCTTGAAGAGAAGGGATTATTAACAAAAATATTAAATTTGCAAAAATTATAGACAACGCAGTGAAGTTAATTCAACGTCATCCACATTATTAAGTTCAGGGCCAACTGAACATTACAAATCGAGAATATTACATGTTTGTAATCTGGACTCCTAGTGGATTGGAACGAGATATTAGCTTTGTTCGCGGTAACAATCCCGAATGCGTTCTATTATACTGCTTTAATTGTCATTAAAGCTCAAATTAGATTATGAGAATTATAAATCCGCACGCGCAGTATCCTGAACGCATTCCAGGACTGTTACCGCGAACAAAGCTATTATAATATATTAAAGACGAAGCATTTTGGAATCGAATGATCAGTCCATTAAACAAATTTTATTTTAAGTGAGTGTTACCCGAATTAATCGATCCGCAACACCCAAAGAAATTAAAAATTAAGGATTTTAGAATTGAACCTAATGAAGTAATGCATCTTATGCTAATTATTACTTTATGCTTGTGATGTGTTGAGTAAATAAATTGATAGAAAACTGTTTGAAAACTTCAAGTTTATTTAATTTAGCCTCCCGCAGCTCACCCACTGTAGATCCGCCACTGTCTTCTTAAATAATAATAAATTATTATAATCAATAGTATTATTTAATGACAAATCTTGAAAACCAAGAAAAAATAGCGATATTAAGTTGGAATTAATATAAATCAACTATTTAACTTTTTGTAAAGGGAATTGCATTGAAATTGACCATTGCAATTTAAAATTGCGAGTTAAAAGTCGTAATTTTTAATAAAAATTTTTTTTTTACCGTATGTCCTCAGGACGTCTTCATAATACTGTTTATTATCTAGATAAAAATCTCATATAAACGTCTCGCATTAAACAAAGTTTAAGGGTATTCAAAATAATCCCATTACATCGGGAAATCCCCGAACTTATTTACAATTAATTGTTATAAAAGCTATGAATTTTGAAAAAAAGTGATACAAATATCTGTGCAAAATTAATTACCTATTTTCTATAAACAACTAAAATGGATACAATAAACTGTTAGCACTAAAACACTAAATAAGTTGATCCTAGCAGACATCCACGAAGAATGATATCATTGCCTTCAACTACGCATTTTTATTTTCTGTAAAGTGCTGGCACCTATCTGGCGATAGAAAAATTATTTTTCTCATTTCAACTTATCATGTATTTCTTACCAAAGTATTTTTTTGTATGATTTTTAAATATTTGTATAGATTTTATGATATTATTTAATACAAAATTTTCAATTTCATGAAACAGTTCGTGAGGCATAAAATTTTAATATATTGGGGAAAATTGTACAAGGTCAAACAAAAAAAAGTATTTATTCGGAACCTCACTGTAAAACTGATTTTCGAATATCACTAAATTTGCGCAGTGTACCTACCTACATACTTGTATATTGAATTCAACGTTAAACTTAGAATTACGAACCGAATTAAAAAGAAAATTAACGTTTCTATCTCATAAACTTCGGAGAAATTCGCACAGAAGTGAAAACTGGTACAGACCTTAAAAACAGTATTTCAAATGAGATGTCGAAAATCCTTCAATAAATTGAACAACAGCATCAAAGTTGCCCAACTTCGAGTGCCAAGTTATGAGGAAAATTAAACAGCTAACAAATAAATTAGGTAGAAGAACCAGAAAAACCTACATACGATAATTGGATCAGAACCATTCTGTGCTATCTTAAGCACACAGAGGGGCTGAAATCCAGAAATGGTAACCAGAGAACAAGAAGACCACTGGTATAATACTCACCAAGACATAGAGTATTCGACTGTAGATGCTAAAAGCTTCTTCTCTTATCAAAGAGCGAAATCAGACATATTGCAGGTTTGTATTTTTGGTCACTGCCTAGTGCGGTACCACTTCAAAAAATGGGACTGGAAGACAGTGACAAGTGCAGTCTCTGTGAATTGGAGATTGATTGATGTAAAGCTAAAACAATTCGGACAGTCGCAACTGACACCAGAAAAAGATTAAAGTAAAGCCTGTAGACGTAAAAAACTGGGGGGCTCCGCTCCAGATTGCGACGGACTCTGGTCTCTGTTTGGTCCAACCCTCTCATTAGGGGTTGCTGTACAGAGGATAGTAGTTCTTGTTTCAGTCTACAGCCACCCCGCAGCTAATTTTTTAAATATCTCAAACACGATTTGGATACAAACGAAAATAATAATTGTACAAACAGGCATAATGATAGAGACAATTTCGAATGCGCCTTAGTCTTGGGCTACAACATTCACGCCGCGGGCCAAAAACTTACACTTTACGCCCTAGATAGAAAAATAACTATTATAATATATGGAAAGCCCGTCTACGGACGGATAGTTAGTCGGTGGATCCCCATTTTAGCGGCTTTTAACGGTCTTAATTTTAAATAATATCATTTCTTAACAGTAACCTAAGCTCGACTGGTGGATCTAATTTAATGGACCTAATTAAAAAAATTGTTTACTAATACTGACAATTTTAATTGTTCTCATTCAAATAATGTCCTAACGATCAAAAATGATGATCATCGGATTAACGCAGATAGAGTTGGACCAATGAGGTTGTGGGACAGATTAATATATCTGGAAAACCTGGAATCCATGGACGGACAGCTCGCCAAGGTTGGAAACTCGATTGGTGTGCGACTCGATCTCACGGGAGGTAATTTTAAGTTTGTATGACCAGTCCAAAGTTTTCACTCCCGGCTGTCCCTTGCTTATCGTTGGGAAGTTGGGGTATTTGCACAGTTTTTGGGATATAGGCATAAATAATAATGCAAAATTAAGTGATCGTAAGAAATGTATTTAGTAATTAAAGGGAATATTAAACAATGGATGAATTACTTAGTACATACACGAAAGGCCTCAAGAGCAAGATGTGGATGAGTTCGAACCATAGATTCAAATTCAGGTGTTTTCCCTACATCTGCAGCGTGAGCAGCGATGAAATCCTTTACTTTATCCTTTAATGTTATTGCACGAAACATATCACTGAGAATAAAAGTATCTGCTGTATTCTCATGGGATAAATTTTCTACCAATGCTTTTTCACACATACTTTTCAAACCATCCATTTGGTACTTATCAGCCATTTTTAGCAAGCGAGGGGCTACTTGTTCCAATTTGTGTATTTCGCCGGTATACATGTAACGTAACATTTCGCCCAAACCTTCGTCATCGATATCCGTTATTTCGACTCGATTATTCTTACTTTCTACCATGCCATGTTGAAACATGGCCCTGAATACAGGGCTTCGAGCTCTTAAAATGAATTTGTGAGCTGGAAATTCTTTGCCACCAGTGGAAAGTGTTACATCACACCATTCTTCATTTTCGAGCATAAATGCAAAGTCTTTTACGAGATCAATTTGCGGCGTGGGGAGTGTTCCCGAAGTATTGTCACTGCCTATCATGGCAGTAATTTCGCAAAATAAAGTAAGTTTGTCGTTGGATAAAAATTTTTGTTCTTCTTCAAATAATGAAGTTTTCTTTAAAAATTTTTTATTACCCCAAGTAAGGTTGTATTTTTTTATTAAATTTTTTCAAACCCCTAGTTTGGTTAACTTCTTTGCCCTCAGCGTTGATGATACCCAAGATGTACTCTGCTAGTACTTCGCTCAGGTTACAATTAACTAGGGTTAAAAATAAAGAGATGTCTTCGTTTGTGGATGATCCGTTTCCATTAGGATATAGCCTTAATTGCCATTCCAATTCAACATTATTAGTTTCACCTGAAAATGTAGATGATTCCCGTATTTCGTCGCTTTTAGAGTAGTAACTATAATAATGTATGGTCCAAATGTGTCTAAACCGAAGAGGTTTAATATTTGTTTAACTCCAACTTTCAAGAGTTGGGACTAAATTTCCAGCCATTGCGAATAAATTCACCGTAGTTCGATCAATCTAAAGAAAACAAATCATTTTAACTTATAATGATATACTCAGGTGTTAGGTATAAAGGGCTTAAGTCATAAAACGTAGTTTTGAGAAAATGAAGAAAGAAGTTTGTAATGCAAATTGTAATTCGGATAATTATTTATATTAAATTCCAACAAGATAGGTTATTAGATATAGTTTTTAATTAAAGTTTGTATATTTTAAAATTTTGGAATTGTTCATATTTACGCGAATTTCAATGACTTATGCCCGTAGGAGGGCATATGTAATCTCCCCTAATCCAGCAGGTAGAATTTAAAAAAAGTGGTGAACTCCCCTAATTTTGAAGATTTCACCAATAATCCTAGTTGTAAACTCCCCGAATATAATACATTTTAAGTAGGATAATTAAGAAGGACTTAACTAAATTATACATAATAACTAAACAGAAAATTTTCAATTTATTTAAACTTTAAAGTTTAAAATATACACAAAATTCTTAATGAAAACCAATCACCTATAAAACTGTGATGCCGACATGCCCTTAAAGTGAAATTTTAGGGTAAAATTGGTGTCAAACGTTCGAGCATCAATGAGATTCCAAATTTTTTGTTTGAGCCTCAACCGTCGCGGAGTTCTTCGCGAAATATTTGGGGTGGTGGGGGGGCATCTGGAGACATGTTTTCCTATTTTCATAATTATTACGAATTTTTCTGCGAAATCGATGTCTATCGATAGAGCTTCGTTTTAGCTTGAATGAGCTTCCATTCCCATAATTGTATTTTCATTTTCTGCAAAGTTAAGAGTATTTCAAGTTTTGAGTACTCCGAGCAAGTTCTTTTTAAACTTTTTGGTTGAAATAGGTGTCAAACGTTTCAGTATAGTTTGAGCATCAATGAGCTTCCAAATTTCTCGTTTGAGCCTCAATAGTCACGGAGTTACTCGCGAAATTCTTGTGGGGGTGGAGATGTAGACGTTTATCGATTTCTGTTCTTATTTCGAACTTTCTTGTGAAATCGCTGTCTATCGATAGATAATTATTTGAGCTTAAATGAGCTTGCATTCTCATCATTTTAATTTTATTTTCTGCAAAGTTAAGAGTATTTCAAATTTCGAGTCCTCCGAGTTGGTTTCGTACGAAAATCTTCCCCATGTTTTGTTTTAATTTGCATATTTGATAATAATTAATGATGTTCCTCGTCAAATAATTGAGTTAATTTCTATCTCTTCAATGGTTATTGTTCACTGTTGGAAGTTTGATCACAGCATCTCCACATTTTAATGCACGATTAAAATAAAATTTATAATCCTCATAAATTAACAATTTGTTGCCACATTGACCAGTAGTCCAATTATTTCAGACCAATATGTTTGAAAGTACGCAAAAAATAAAGCGGCGCGGCGTTCACAATGAAGTGGGGTATTGCATTGTAGAGAGCTGGCAAGCGCCAATTAGATTAAAGTATTTTCGTCTATCCTTTTCTATGATTAAAAAATTGTTCATTCTGATTGGCTCTTGCTAACTTTCTGCCGAAGCAAGGCAAGACCCCACTTTATTGTG
This sequence comes from Rhagonycha lutea, assembly GCA_958510855.1. Classification (NCBI taxonomy): domain Eukaryota; kingdom Metazoa; phylum Arthropoda; class Insecta; order Coleoptera; family Cantharidae; genus Rhagonycha; species Rhagonycha lutea. The sequence continues at coordinate 32,167,279 of OY294041.1, forward strand.
AACACCGCTTAAGAATAACTTGAAATAATAACTTCCCTGAAGTAATAATAATTATAAAAACAATTTTTATATAGCAAACATTTTATTACTCCCCCGGTCTGCGTAAATGTCTTTCATGGACAACTCATGAGCTCTGATGTTCCTAAGATTGCATATGGCCACAAATGTATAAAAACTAGAGCGAATTTCAACAAATAACCTAAGCTCTGATGTGCCAAACTTATCTGTGTATGGATTTCATATTGACAAGAAGTTTTTGTTAAAACAATAATTTGTTTATTAAAAAATTATTTTAATAAGAAAAAAGAAAGCATCTTGAAACAACTACAGACCAATATGTTTGAAAATAAAGAATTTTTTATATGGCACACATTTTGTGACCCTCCCCCCTAGACGTAGATGATTTTTTTTAGGGACGACCCCAAAGCTCTGATGTTCCAAACCTGTCTGTACAGATTGCATATTGGCCACAAATTTATAAAAAAGGAGCGAATTTCAACAAATAACCTAAGCTCTGGTGTGCTATAATTTTCTAGCTATGGATTTCACATTGACAAGAAGTTTCTGTTGACCTTTTATTTAAAACTAAAAAAGTGCTCTAAAAAGTAAAAAATTATTTTAATAAGAACAAAGAAAGCTGCGTGAAACAACTATAGGCCAATATGTTTGAAAGTACATAAAAAATAAGAACTTGAGATAATAATAAACCCATGAAGCAGTAATTTATGGATACCCAACATTTTTACATTTGAAACAATGTTAAATAATATTTTTCATAATTACAAACAAACAACCAAACGTGATAAATGCAAAATAATGTTGTCTAGCAATGTTGTGTAGCATTATTTTGCATTTATAGCCAATAATGAACTCAAAAAACTAAAACTTACATAACGTAACAATTTATTGTAGAAAAACGAACCACAACTACACCAATTATAACATTTTAATTATTAAATTGACTTATTTTTTTTATTCTATTTATTTGATTATTTATATTCCTCAAAGTTGGTAGCAATATAAATATTATCCCTAAAGCCTATCTATAAGCTTTATAATCTTATTGCCTAGTAATCCCTCGACGTTAGGGGAGTTTACAACCAGGATTATAAAAAAAATAAGCCCCATCTTAAGGTGGGTCGAAATTAGCGGAGTTTACAAAACCCCCCGTAGGATAGTGTAATTAGGATTTTAGTAGTATTGATGCCAGGTATAAAGGGATTAAGTCAGAAAATTAAACGAATTGTAATGAAATATTGTAATTCAGGCACTTATACGTCAATAATAATTTATTTTTAAATATATATGTATTTATTAAGTAATTATAAAAATGAAATAAGAATAAAAAATACGAATAATATTTTAGGGTGCGCCATCTGTTGAAACTTGGATTAAATGGATAATAATAATATAATACTTTAATCTCTTAAAAAACGGGAATTAGCCAATGATATTCAAGTCAAGTTTTCAGGCTAAACTTTTTGTTTAAAATTTAAAAAAGAAGGACTGTAGTTGTTCGACTTTCAGCCCCCGTGGTGAAATTAAAAATTTTTTTAACCAGATTCCAAATATCGCCCTGTAAATCATGCCAAGTACCTGAGATTCAGATATTTCCCTGAGAGGTGGAAGATAGCAGAGATCATACTACTGCCCAAGCCAGGAAAAGATCACTCAAATCCACAAAATTATCGTGCAATATCCCTCATCCCAACCCTAGCCAAAATAACCGAAAAAATAATTCTTAACCGACTAATTGACGAATTCAGAAAGCTAGATCTTCTCCCAAACGAACAATTCGGGTTTAGAGAGGGACACTCGAGTACCCATCAAATCCTCAGGGTAGTCGAAGAAATCACCGGAGCTTTCGCCGGGGAGACAGAAGGGTTTGGGCGTCTTCCTCGACATAGCAAAGGCATTCGACAAGGTCTCGAAACCCGACTTCCGCTGCAAGGCCAATTGGCCCCAAGGGTCACTCCTCTTCAATCTTTTCACCCTTGACGCAGTAAAACCCAAAAACACGCTCATGACATTCTACGAGGACAACGTAGGACTAATTACAAAATTCAGAAGTAAAAGGCACATGATAAAAATCATGAAAGTCTCTGGTCTCTGGAGACTGGAGGTAAACCCGACAAAAGGTATGCCTTTAGGCAACCAACCGAAACTCACTTTATAATGTTTGGTCAAAAGATACCATGGAAAAATGAGATAAACTACCTTGGAGTTACACTAGACCCTCTCCTCTCATGGAGCAAATAAATTACAAAGTGCACGAGTCAAGCCAAGGGACTAAATGGGATCCTATACCCCTAATCGGTCATAAAAGTAGCCTACTGCCCAAAAATAAACTAAGAATCTGTCAAAGCGTGATAAAACCTGTAAAAAAGTAAAACGGGAATGGAAAAACTCTTTGCAACTCACAATAAAGATCACAAACAGGAAGATCCCTCCCCGAAAAAGATAGGACAACACCAAGAAACCAGGACCGGATAACCAGAGCGAAACACAAGTCATGGAATAAGTCTACAAAGGGGTGCAAAACACCCCCCTCCCACAAGAAAGCAAAAAGCCTTTTTTTTCGCTTGTTGAAATTCAAAAAAATTTATGGGGGTCATTAGTAATAAATTACTCCCTTGGATAGCTACTAAAGAGCTAAAATTTGTGATTTTGAGATTTTCTGTAACTAAACTTTTGTGTGTGACACCTACACTGTCATGGATGTTATTTTGTACAAAATAAGGCGCATAGGAGCAGAGCGGTCAGATGACAATCCTCCCCCCATTTTTAGATTCTGTAAGCGATATTCATTAGAAATCCTAATTGCTGATAAGGACCGTGGGGTAGATTTTTTCAGTATTATGCAAGTTTTGAAATGAAGCCTTTAGACACATAGACCTTTGATCCAAGGACGTAGCAAGTCAAGACCGAGCCCTGATGCAAGACCCACAGCGGGCCCCCTTTATTAGTTTACCAAAAAATATATTTGGAAAAGTTCTGTACAATGTACAAAATTTCATAATTACCCCTACTTTAAAACATCATTCATGCTGACGCACAAATTACATAGTTTCCATCCCCCATTGTCAGGGGCGGATGGGATATCAAAAATCTTCCGGGAAAAGGGGGACCTTTACTTGGGAACTATTCAGAACTAAAGTCAACAGGTCTGATGGTCATAAACGATGGTTGGATATCCGTCCCTGTAAATGACACTTTGACCATGCAGATGCCTGACACCGGTTCATACATGTTATAGCACACTGTACAAAATACTATCCAATTTAATAATTATTAGCAACTTGCAATAGTAATTTGTAATAATTAGAGTAGGTAATTCAATTAGCATATAATTAGGAAAAAGAGCACAGATCGTAAGTAGTATAAGAGGCAGTGGTAAATCTCATTAAAAAGTTGAAACTTCCATAGAAATTTCGATCGTTACACCAATTTTAGAGCTAATTGCACTGGCCTAATTATCGAAATAAATAAAATAAGTAAAAGCTTACCATAAAAAATTTAAATGGATTTTTTTAACATTCACACTCATACACGTGCGTTTCGAAAAAGAATAAAAATTTTAAAAACCGCCACAGGTAGTGACGAGCTTTCTACAGATGATCCCATGGAGGCAACAAAACGAATCAAGTCGGTAATGTCCGAAACGTTTCTGATTTTTCAAATAGACTTTTTTCCTTCCGTTGAATAATTGAATAATTCAAATGAAGGAAAAAAGTTCAAAAAAAAATTCCTAACTGTTTTATAGACATATCACTTTAAACTTTACTATCTTCAAAAATGCAAATGTTACTTATACCCTTTCTACTCTAACCCCTTCAATTGTATTAAAACACCTAAAACACAATACACCTAACCTCCAAAATATCGAGACAAAAACAACTTTTGAATAATAGTAATATTAGCTCTATTCCACGGTTACAATCCTGGATACGTTTTATCCTACTGCGTCTGCGGATTTATAATAAAATTGTCATTAAAGCTCAAATTAGATTATAAAAAGTATAAATCCGCAGACGCAGTAGGATAAAACGTATCCAGGATTGTTACCGCGAATAGAGCTATTGTTAATCAGTTATGTAAAATGAAAGACACTATTTGGAATAGAGACAAAAAAGGTAATCCTTCTGAAACCAAACTACAAGAATTGGGGTTAGAAATAATTTTAAATTAGGTATAAAAAGTATGTTGTTGGTTCTTTTTCAAAAACTATTAGAAAAAATATTGTTCGATACGCGTGGAAAAGTATATTTTTCCGCACTAGTATCGAAAATATCTATGGTCAAAACGAAAAAATTCTTTGCAGTAATTCTCACGAATTTAACTTGAAATCTACGAATTGCACTTTTAGCAACCTCATCGAAACCTATTTTATATTTTTCTAATACTACTAGCAAAAGTCGTCTTTCATTTTACTTGTTTTAGCTGTGTAATGGTATAATGATCGCAAAAAGTTCAACACGACCGTGAACACGACTATATTTCTTTTTAAAAGGGCCCTTTAAATTTTGATGCATAAAACATGATTCAACAGATGGTGCGCCCTAAAATATTCATCTATACAGAATTTTAAAAATTTATAAAAGTCTTAATTATCATGAATAAACGATAACTAATTTAGATAATGAGGAAGTTTGAGCTTCCAATGTTGAATATTTACAAGTATATTCCAAGCAGATATTCATCTTTGAAAATATTGAATATTTTTAAAAATATTTAACTTTGAAAGTTAAAACTTCCTCATTACATAAATTAATAATAATAATAAACGCATTTTATTCCTGTTGGAATTTAGCGAGTCTCCATGAGACTTTACATAATCCGTTTGTTGAGGTGGATTAGTCCTCACATTATATTTTCGGTACAAATTTAAATTTACAATCAATTACATTTATATTCTTGTATCTGTTTTTGCTGCTGTTACGATGTTTCTCCATTCCTGTCTATTCACTGTCTTCTGTTGCCAGCTCTCGACTCCCATGTTTCTCAGATCATCCACCATCTCACTCTGGGTCCTCCTCTGTTATGGTCCTCTGCTGGTCTCCATTTCATTATTCGTCTAACGGTCGAATCCTGGCTACTCCTCATCATGTGCCCCATTCATCTTATTCTGAATGGTTTAATTGTTCGTATGATATCTTAGATGCACGATACGCGATAGATGACAGCTGTGTTCGCTGTGTTGCCTCCGTGGGATCAAGGTGGGATCTGTAGACGCTCGTCAAGCAGTAGTACCAACATAACTTCTGAAAGAATTTATCCGGACTAGCGATCTTTCGTTCACCACGCCTCCAGCCGTTAGTTCATACTCGTCAATCGTTCAATTCGTTCGTTCAATGAGTCTCAGATCGTCAGATCTAACATTAGTTTTAGTTCGCGAACGAACTAAAAACAAGAATGATTCCTTTTGGTGAAGGAGAATTACCATTACTAAAAGGAAGATCCACTGGTCGAGCTTAGATTAGTGTTGGGAAACGATTTTTTTGTAATGAAAACAATAATTTATTGTTTTCTAATTGGTACCGAGTTGGAAGTACCAAGTTGTCGCATACCGCATTCTATGAATAAATAATTATTATTCAAAATACCTTCGTTACGTCATAGTAAAATAAAATAAGAAAGGTTCCTAAATACTCTGGTTACGTCGAGTCTTACCATAAGTAGGGCAAAATAATACCTGATCTTGAATTATATCATTTAACTTATCTAAAACCAGGATACAGGCACATATATGAAGGCCAATCTAGAAAGTTACCCGATGGATGTAACATATTGCTAAATAATGCTCATGGAACTAATTAACACTGCCAAGGAAACGAAGCAGATGTTGGAAATGACAAGCTTTAAGGCTTGAAGAAGAAGAAATCAAAGGTTAAAATCGGAATTTAAATTGGCTTAAAACTATTCTACAACTGCCCCTATGCTTATTATGCAGTCAATCGAACACTGGCAACAATAATTGTAGCAGATGCAATGAGGACTGACTCTAGGGGCCAAAGTCTCTCCGTTGCCAAGTTTCTACCGAAGCAAGGCAAGACCCTACTTCATTGTGAACGCCGCTTTAGGGTGAAATATTTTCAAAAAATAAACAAGGTTTGAAAGACAAAAGAAGTTTATTTTCAGACCAAAATGCATTATAATTTATCATAGAATAGATGGATTACTTAGAACACAAAACGCCTCTACACCAAGATGTGGATGTGTTCGAACCATGGATTCGAATCCAGATGTATTTCCCACGTCTTCAGCGTGAGCAACGATGAAATTTTTTACTTGATTCTTTAATTTTGTTGCGTGAAACATATCGCTAAGAATAAACGTTTCTGCTGCATTTTCAACAGATAAACTTTCAAATAACGCCTTTTCGCACATAATCTTTAAACCACTCATTGCGTACTTTTTAGCCATTCCTAGCAAACGAGGGGCCATTTCTTTCAATTTGTGTATTTCTCCTGTGTACATGTAACGTAACATTTCGTTTAAGCCTTCCTCATCCAAATCAGTAATGTCAACCCGACTCTTCCTACTTTCTTCCATGTCATATTGAAACATGACCCTGAAAACTGGGCTCCGAGCTGCTAGAATTATTTTATGGGCAGGAAATTCTTTTCCACCACCAGAAAGTATTACATCACACCATTCCCTATTTTCGAACATAAATGCAGTCTTTTCCTAATAGATCACTTTGAGGTGAGGTGAATGTTCCCGAATTATTGTGTCTGCCTACAATGGCAGCAATTTCACAAAATATAGTAAGTTTGTCGTCGGATAAATAATTATTTTCTTCTTTAAACAATGAATCTCTCTCCAAAAATTTTTCTTCGCCCCAGTTGTCTTCTGTGTTATTAAATGTTTTCAAATCTTTAATAAGGTTAACATTTTTGCCTTCGGCGTTCACAATACCCAAAGTGAATTTTGCTGATATCTCTTTTTGGTCGCAATTAACTAGGACTAAGTATAAAGAGATTTCTTCTTTGGTGTCTTCTTTGAATCCTTTAGGATATAGCTCTAAACGCCATTCCAAAAACCCATTATTGGTTTCAGCTGAAAATGTAGCTGATTCCAAATTTTCGTCGCTTTTAGAGCAGAAACTGAAATTATTTATGGTCCAAATGTGTCTAAGCCGAACAAGTTTAATATCTGTTGAACTCCAACTTTCAATCCATTTTGAAGATTTGACTAAATTTTCAGCCATAGTAGAAAAATTCACCGCAAGCTTGCTCAATCTAAAAAAAATTAAACCTTTTTAACTTGATAATAAATTATTTTTCTATTATCAGTCAGTTTCTATGAGAAAATCTCAAGAAAAATTCTTGGTGCGTATTAATTGTGAATTTTTTTATGTACCAATTATATAAAATATATTATAGTATTCTAATCCTACCTTTTTTCTTTTCAAAAAATTGAATTTTCCAAATTAAAATTATTGCGTTTTCCAAAATAAAATTGTCGGATTATCTACTATTATACGCCGCAGGCTTGCTCAGTTCTATATCAATTATTTATCGCGCAACCTTTGCTCTTCAAATAATTATTTCGCAATAATTCAAATTTCAAAACTTCCCTTCTTCCCAAAAAACTCTAAAAAGAAATAAGCCACACTTCCTTCACAAATTCTCTTTATTTTCTCAAAACTTTCGACACTTTTCAAAACGTTTCTCTCGCACTCAAAAATTACACACCACTCGGACTTGGGAAGTCGAATGCGCCATATTTATCAACACTTCCGGCCCTCTCTCCATTTCGCAGCCGCTCGAAATATTATTCCAATGTTAGAAATACAAAAATAAAAGTTTTTTCACTAATCAAAATTACTGCTTCTTTGTTACAAAAGAATGCAATATAAATTGTTTAATAATATATGGAAGGCCCGTCCACGGATGGGTAGCTAGTCGGTAGATCTCCATTTTAGCGGCTTCTAACGGTCTTAATTTTAAATAATATTATTTCCTAACAGTAACCTAAGATCGACCGGTGGATATAATTTAACGAGCTTCATTAAAAAAATAGTTTACTAACTAATACTAACAACTTTAATTGTTGTCATTCAAATGTCCTAACCATCAAAAATGATAATCATCGGATTAACGGAGATAAAGTTGGATCAATGGGATTGTCGGACAGATTAATATATCTGTCCAAAATTTTCCATCTCAGATATCTGCCCCTTGCTAATCGTTGGGAAGTTCGAATCTTTGCATAGTTCTTGCGATATAGGCATAAATAATAATACAAAATTAAGTAATTGTAAGACATTTATTTAGTAATTAAACGGAATATTAAACAATGAATTACTTAGTACATACACGAAAGGCCTCAAGAGCAAGATGTGGATGAGTTCGAACCATAGATTCAAATTCAGGTGTATTTCCTACTTTTGCAGCGTGAGCAGCGATGAAATCCTTTACTTGATCTTTTAATGCTATTGCACCAAACATATCGCTGAGAATAAAAGTTTCTGCTGCATTCTCATGGGATAAATTTTCTAACAATGCTTTTTCACACATACTTTTTAAACCATCCATTTGGTACTTATCAGCCATTTTTAGTAAGCGAGGGGCTACTTGTTCCAATTTGTGTATTTCTCCGGTGTACATGTAACGTAACATTTCGCCCAAGCCTTCGTCATCGATATCGGTTATTTCGACTCGATTATTCTTACTTTCTACCATGCCATGTTCAAACATGGCTTTGAATACAGGGCTTCGAGCTCTTAAAATGAATTTGTGAGCTGGAAATTCTTTGCCACCAGTAGAAAGTGTTACATCACACCATTCTTCATTTTCGAGCATAAATGCAAAGTCCTTTACGAGATCTGTTTTCGGCGTGGGGAGTGTTCCCGAAGTATTGTCACTGCCTACCTTGGCAGTAATTTCGCAAAATAAAGTAAGTTTGTCGTTGGATAAAAAATTATTTTCTTTTTTATATAATGAAATTCTTTTTAAAAAATTTTCACTACCCCAACTAAGGTTGCCTTCTTTTTTAAATTTGTGCACACCCCAGGTTTGGTTAACTTTTTTGCCTTCGACGTTCATGATACCCAAAGTGAACTCTGCTTGTACTTCGCTCAGGTTACAATTAACTAGGGTTAAATATAAAGAGATTTCTTCGTTTGTGGTTTTTTCGTATCCTTGAGGATATAGCTCTAATCGCCATTTCAATTCAACATTATTAGTTTCAGCTGAAAATGTAGATGATTCCAGCTTTTCGTCGCTTTTAGAGCAGAAAGTGTAATTATTTATGGTCCAAATGTGTCTAAACCGAACAGGTTTAATATTTGTTGAACTCCAACTTTCAAAAATTGGGACTAAATTTCCAGCCATTGCAGATCAATCTAAGGAAAATAAATCGTTTTAACTTGGTAGTAAATGTCTTTTGGTTACGTTTTTTGCTATAAGGAAATGATGGGTTTGTTCCAACCAGCCGAGAAACCGTACAATGTACCGTCACGCTTATGCGCAATGGGTAAAAATCATGCGCAATAGACACAAAAGCGCCCCTTTTTATCTATTGCGCAGAAGCGTGACCGTACATTGTACGGTTTTTCAGATGGTTGGAACAAACCTATTAATATTGAGCTTACTGCAAAAACCGTCCATGTACAGTTTCAGACATATAGGGTGTTTTTTTATCTGCATGAGAACTTCAAAATGAAATAAAACATTAAAAACCTGACGGAATGTTTTGGTTATAATTTTTTTATGAAAATACAGTTAAAGGCATTTATGATTTGAACATGACTTCCGGCATGTGACCACCACGACTAATGATTACGAAGCGCATCCGTTCAGTCCAATTTTTGACCACTTTTTCCAATATTTCTGGCTTTATTTCATAAATGGCTTGCTGAATATTAGCCTCCAATGCTTCTAGAGTTGTTGGTTTGTTAGCATAAACCATGGATTTAACATACCCCCACAGAAAATAATCTGGAGGTGTCAAATCACACGATCTTGGAGGCTAATTATTGATAGGACCACGTTTTGAAATAATGTTGTCACCAAATTGTCCTTTCAATAAATTGATGGTTTCGTTGGCTGTGTGGCACGTAGCACCATCCTGTTGGAACCATAAGTTGTCAATGTTTAGCTCTTGAAGTTTTGGAAACAAAAATGTATTGAGCATGTGTCGATATCTCACACTATTCACCGTAACGGTAGCTCCTCCCTCATTTCGAAAGACATATGGACCAATGATGCCGTTGGCGTGTATTCCACACCAAACAGTCAATTTTAATGGATGCAATGGAGTCTCAAGATAATGTCCCGGATTGGTCTCACTCCATATACGGCAATTTTGTTTGTTCACATACCCATTTAACCAGAAATGTGCCTCGTCACTGAACAAAATTTTACGGTAAAAAAATGGATCCACTTTCCAATTGGTTGTGAGCCCAATTTGGTAGCGTTGTTCAATGGTCAATCTATGCATTATCAAATGCCAAACCTTGCTAAACACAAATGTCAAAAAACTGTTTCCATAGCAATCTTGATTCAATTGTTATCCCTATTGAAAGTTCTCATGCAGCTAAAAAACACCCTATATTATGAGGACTGCACTGCATGGCCAGTTTTGTATTCTTTTTTTAGGCTAAACTTTTAGTTAAAAATTTAAAAAATAAGGGATGTAGTTGTAGCTTTTAGCCCCCTGGTGAGATCAAAATATTTTAACTAAAATTTTAGCCCAAAAAGAGAAAAAAAACAGAGTATAATGATGCTATTATACCGTTGAATATGAGTTCTTCAAAACTTGTTCTTATCACACACACACACACAAAGTTTTTAACAAGATACGCGGCCTTACGAACAAAAACGTGTCGAAAAAAAATGGGTCGAGATATAGATGACGTTAGCGTAGGTGACGACGATAATGTCACCTATATCTCGACCCATTTTTGGGCCTTATCTTGTTACTTGTCTTGTTAAATTCTTCAATCAACGATTATACTCACTCACTTATACTGCTTATCACTTATTCACTGGGTGCGTTACATCTGGCCACTTTTTTTGCACAATTTTACCGTAGCGGACGCTGGCGTCGTTTTTTAATACCCCCACTATGTACTTCGCACCCAGCGAATACGAAGATTAACCAATGATTAGATACGTAACGGTTAAAATAAATGGACATTATGTACTTTTACCGTTGATTGAAGAATTTATAAGATACGCAGCCTTACGAACAAAAACGTGTCGAAAAAAAAATTGTTCGAGATGTAGGTGACGTTAGCATTGATTGGTAGAATGGAATAATTATAAATATTCATTCAATCAACGCTGAAGGAATATTTATAATTACTGTAATTATGTTTTACCGTAACATAAATAATATTAAAAAATGGAAACTTCCAAAATAATTTCGATTTTGTAGTTCGGTTCAGTTTTTCTTCAGTTTTGGAATTAATTGTACTGGTCTAATTATCGAAACAAAGAAAATAAGTAAAAGTTGACTATAAAAAAAGCAAATTTACCTGGATTTCTTTAACACACACACAGAAAGTTTTTAAAGTTTAAATAATCTAAGGATTTTTTAGGGGCACTAAAGGCCGTGTGACACGTGTAGTAATTTTTAAAGAATTGTTTTTTGGTAAAGAATTTAAATTCGGTACCAACATTGGTTTCTTTAGGGTATTTAACTTTAACTTGACTTGAGTTAAATTTGGTGAATATTAATAAGGAACAGTTGCATAATAGAAGATCATCCTCGGATCAGGGTTAAACCAAGGATCAAAGCAAGTGTCTGTTGTATGAGCAAGAGTCAAGCGTTGATCATGTCTTAACTCTCCGATTTTCTGATCGAATTTCCGATGAGAAATCGGCGGATTAAACCATAGATCGATGGATTAAACCCTGGTTTCTAACCTCAAAGTAGTAATACCGTTGATTGAAGTAATACCAACAAAGTAATATTTCGTTGTGTCTTCTAATAGTCGAAATATGCTCACTCACGTAACACTTAATATCAGTTATCACTTATCACTTAAGGGTCTTGTTCGCAATGCCCGTGTAAAATGGCCTTTAAAATCCTTTGTAAAACATATTTTCCAATAAAAGTTGAAATATCTTGGTCGGTTTTAAAAAGCAGCTCTATAGCGGAATAGAATAATTTTTTCTTGATACTGTCAACTTTTGGTAATTTTATTTAGTAATAGGTATATTAAAGAAATCTTTAATTCCAATATTCCGAATTTTCAAAAAAAGGAATGTCAAATTTCTTTTCAAATGTAGTAATAAATACAATTAAAAATACTTTATAGTTTCCAGAAACGATCATTCTATTGCGCCAAAGAGCTGAATTTTTAAAATTCCAAAAATATTTCAACATTTCTTGAAAAATATGTTTAACGAATCTTTTTAAAGAATATAAAACAAATTATAGTTGAGAAAAGATCTAAAATAATCTAACAAGTAGATTTTAAATTTACTTCTTACAATCCATTAACACAAAAGCACAAAACAACCAGGGCCGTCATTAGGATACGACGTATATTCAAAAAATTAGCAAAAAAAAAAATTCTAAAATCAAAGAACCACCTTAACGGGTAATGCATTTCAAGATTAGTTACGTTTCTAAACGTAACATTTCTATCATCAAACCCGTATTTGATTTATGAAGATAAAATTTTACTCACCAACTTTCCAAAAATACTCCAATCCTTTAGATCCTGATGGTTAAATGCCTTGTTGGTAATGAAATGTAAGAAGTTACACGAGCTCTTTTAGATTAGAGCGTGACGTGCAAGTATTGCCAACTGCTCAGGCGGTTGATAAAAAATGTTTCCAAAATTTGAATTTAAAAAACCCAGACCCAAACGTTAAAGAACGTTTTACACCAATATTTAGTCACATTATGAACAGGACCCTTAAGAGCAATGTCCAGTGCTACCCCCCTATAGTGTGAATATTTGTGTTTTATGCCATTTATTTCCAGGACGTTACAAAAATTTAAATAATTGCTAGCATTGCAAAATCTTTCAACTTTTTTTATATAAAAACCACGATACAATAAAAACACTAAAATAAATTGATTTACTTATTTGAACATCGCGTAATTCGAAAACTACGGTTGGAAGGGGGGGGGGAGATTCCCATGTGCTAATTTTCGAAAAACATGGTTTTCCAATAAATAAATCAACTTCCTTTAGCGTGTTTATATAAAAAAGTGTTGAAAGATTTTGTAATGTTAGCAATTATTTAAATTTTTGTAACGTCCTGGAAATAAATGACAGAAAACACAAATATGCACACTGTATAGGGGGGTAGCACTGGACATTGCTCTTAAAAAAATTCAGTAGCAAGATTTAGTTACGGAATAGTTCGTAAATAATCTACAAATAGATGTATTTCAACGAATCAGTAATGCCCAAGATCGACAACATTCAGGACCAACGTCCAATGAATAGCTAAAAAGAAAATTATAAAAAAAGTTCCCAACCTCCTCGGGAATAGGAATTCACTTTTTACCCGACTGCCAAAAAAAAAGAGGGTTATGCTTTTCGAGTGTATGTATGTGTGTATGTATGTATGTATGTCTATTTCTTTGGCCGCTCTACAGGCTAAACGGTTTGACGGATTTTAACATATGAGGTGTCATTAGAATCGTATTCATTGTGGGAGTGACATAGGCTATAATATTTAATTAAAGCGTCCGCGAAAAAAAAATATCAGCACATTATCTATTAAGCTTGAATTATGTATACAGGGCGAAGCATCAAACATCTAAAACACATACATGGAGAATTTTGATAGAATGAAGTTGCATTAGTTTAAGGCGAGGGTACACCTTGCTGGCAAAAATAAGAAGTCCAACTTTGTGAATTTGTTCTGAGAAAATGAATGTATTTGGGTTTCGGCACATTATTGTACAAGTCTTCAAGAACATTTAACAAATTTTTCAAGTCAAAATATTACAAAATGGCCGCGTGGCAGCTGAACTCCAAAATGCACCTCTTAAAATGCGGTGGAAGACAGTAGCGTAGCTAGGGGGGGCGGAGGGGGCGGCCCGCCCCGGGCGGCACATTTTTAGGGGCGGCATTAGTTAGGAAATAGGGTTAAAAAAGGGTCATTCAAAAACTTTTAGGGGCGGCATTGAGGGCGGAAAAAGAAATTTTTTTTTGATATTTCATAAATTAGGATGTAGAATTAAGAAAATGTTATTCAAAAATATTTTTGGAGTGGGGAGGGGGCAGCAAAAGTTCTAGCTACGCCACTGGTGGAAGATATCCCAATGGTCTCGTCCAGATTTTTAAAATTTTGTCTCAAAAATTTTTTATGACCGTTTAAGTGACGATGTTGACTTTATGACTTTGAACCTTAATACCTCAAAAAAAAATTAAAATATAAAAAATCTGGATCGAGGCGGACTGGATAAACATACGTTAAACTAAATTTTTTTATTTCCGATGTTGTAGGTCTAACGACACCAGTGGGATATCTTTCACCGCATTTTGTGCTTTTTGGAGTTCAGCTGCCACGCGGCCATTTTGTAATATTTTGACTTGAACAAATTATTAAATGTTCTTCAAGACTTGTACAATAATATTTCGAAACTCAAATTGATCTAACTACGCATTCATTTTCTCAGAAAAAATTCACAAAGTTGGACTTCTAATTTTTGCCGGCAAGGTATCCCCCCCCCGCCTTAAATACAGAAGCTGTATTTGAAACAAATATGACTAAAAATTTAAATAGAAATTGAAATAAAAAATTTAAAAAAAACCTTTTACCTAAAATGAAAAATGTGAACTAAAAGGCTTGAAATAAATAAATTATTAAAAATAAACAAAAAACCCGACTGCGTTAAAAAACATCAACTGAAAAGCAATAAACTAAATTAAAAATAAACTAAATTATTAAAAACATAAACAAAACTAAAAAGCGAAAAACAAGCTCTGCAGGGTGTGTTCCACTTCAAGCCCACGACGACCACGGTCGATCGCCAGTCCAATCAAATAACCGCGTTCGATCTTTAGTCCAATCAAAGATCCATGGGACCACGCTGCGGTCGTCGTGGGCTGTAAGTGGAAGGCACCCATAATCTATACAAATTTGTAAGATCAAAAGGTATTGCAGGCGGGGACAAGCAAAGAATTACAAAACACTTCACTTAAAGATCACCAACTTGGACTATTAGCTTGTCCCCGCCTGCAATACCTCTTGATCTTACAAATTTGTATAGATTATGGGTGCCTTCCACTTACAGCCCACGACGACCGCGGCGTGGTCCCATGGATCTTTGATTGGACTAAAGATCGAACGCGGTTATTTGATTGGACTGGCGATCGACCGTGGTCGTCGTGGGTTTGAAGTGGAACACCCCTGCAGAGCTTGTTTTTTGCTTTTTAGTTTTGTTTATGTTTTTAATAATTTAGTTTATTTTTAATTTAGTTTATTGCTTTTCAGTTGATGTTTTTACGTCTTATAATCCTTAAAAAGCCAATAGAATGGCATATTATTATATTGTGGTGAAACGGATTTGACCCAGTTTTGTATTTTAATAATTTGTCGTAGATTAAGGGATGTTTTATCCAAAATAACATAGTCGAGCATGATTTTGTTATTTTAAGGTCGATTTATGTTACCACTGACACAAGTACACAAGTATTGTTGAACGTTATTGAAATCCAGTGATTTATAAAGTTGTTTGCGGCGTTTTAAAACCTAAAAAGGAACAAATTTAATTATTGGCATTTGAAATTTGAGCACGAGATTTCACCTTTTGTTGACGTGCAAAGTGGCTCAAAATTAAATTTTTGGTTGGTAGGTTGAAGTTTTTAAACATAGAAGGTAGAAGAAGTTGGCCGGCGACCTGGGAAGCCAACAACAGCGTTTTTGGTGAGGTCCACCATAAGTGACGAATTTTCGAGTTTTTTTGAAAAACCCAAGTGTTTTTCAAGTTGATAATTAGTGAAAAGTGTTGTCCGACGTGGACGAGCGATTTTAGTTTAATTTGGAAGTAGAATCATCCAATTACAGCGATTTTTGTAAAGGCGTAATTGGAAATTTTCGTATGCCAGATGTGCATAATTCTTGGTCCGACATTGGCATAAGGATCAAAAGATATTTGTAATTGCGACGATTACGTGCCTACAATTAAATGTTTAGACGAATAAATTCAAATTCGTTAAATTTGAATTAAATAATTTTACGTACCAATTTTGAGGTTACTCATACGATTTTTTATGTTTGGTTCAAATCGTTTGAGATTTGACAATACGCACTTAATTTTACGTTTCGTCGAGCGATTTAATTTGAATATTTGGATGTGTGAGGAATTCAATCCACGAATTGGAAAATCACTTAAAAGTTTAAGAAAAGGAACAGATGTTTCACAGAAGACGCAACAGGTTCACTTCGAATGACAGGTGCCAAGCGAGGAATTTAGGAAGCAAGAAAACAGTGGTTCTCAAACAATTTATAACAAGTGCAGTATAACTGGTAAATAAACAATTTTTGAATCTAATTTGTACACATTTATAAAATTTATTTATGTCACACGATTTACACCTTAATGGGAACCTGGAGTATTTTGAGGTTGATTTGAATTTAAATGCAAATACTAAGGGCTCCTATCACACAATTTAACACACTGACGAGTGACGACCAAAACGAATCTGTTCGTAAACATCACATGCTCGACCTGTTTGCTTATTGAATTTAATTAATTTTATGAAAATTAAATTTGTTATTGTGTACGAAGCTGCGTTTGATTTTGATTTCATGCAACGGGTCGTACCACAATTTAGTTTTGTTGTGTTGTCTGCAACGACAGTCATTTTGATTAAGGCAATTCATGCAGATTTGTTCCTAAAAGAGGAATTTTAATTTAACGACAATAGTGCGGTAGTTAGGCCGCACATTTGTTTCGTTTGGCGACCCAGAGAGGAGAGAAGTAGGAATCCAACCCTGAATTGGATTGTCTTCGTACAGAAATCGTATGCTCAACGATTACATAGCTACCGACGGCACTATAGTGTTTAGATATTGTCCTGGTAAAAAGAAAGTTTAAAATAAGGGTCGTAGGAAATATCTCTACAATATTTTTCGTGACTCCCTCGAATTCTTCTCGACCCCACCCTGGATGGTAGAAATCCAGGTTTGAACCTTACAAACCTTTACAGGACAAACGTTTGTTGGGCAAATACGATGAGGAAATTGGAGGGAAAAAGAACTACGGGTTTAAATTTGGTATCCAATAACTACTGTTTGATTGTTGCATTAATCTTTCTAATTAAGTGAAACATAATAATACTTCCATAAATAATTTGAAATCAACCCATAAACTTGTTCTAGTCAAAGTGAAACGGGAGGGAGAATAAATTAATGGAGGGGTCCAGTATTTCTTTCAGAGTAATTGGGTATCTAGTCCAAAGTTTTCTTTCCTGTATATTTATCATTTGCTAAGGGTTGGAATAGTTACACAATGAAAAATAATAATGCAAAATTTAGTAATTATTGTAAGGCATTTATTTTAAAATTAAGTAGAATATTAAACAATGGATGAATTACTTCGTACATGCACGAAAGACCTCTAGAGAAAGATGTGGATGTGTTCGAACCATAGATTCAAATCCAGGTGTTTTTCCGACTTCTGCAGCGTGAACTACGATGAACTTTTTTACTTGTTCCATTAGTTCTGTTGCGCCAAGCGTATCGCCAAGAATGAAAGTTTTTGCTGCATTCTCATGGGATAAGTTTTCCACCAACGCTTTTTCACACATAATTTTCAAACCATCCATTTGGTACTTATCAGCTATTTTTAGCAAGCGTGGGGCTATTTGTTTCAATTTGTGTACTTCTCCGGTGTACATGTAACGTAACATTTCGCCCAAGCCCTCGTCATCGATATCCGTTATTTCGACTCGATTATTCTTACTTTCTACCATGTCATGTTCAAACATGGCTCTGAATACCGGGCTTCGAGCTCTTAAAATGAATTTGTGAGCTGAAAAATCTTTGCCACAAGTGGAAAGTGTCACATCACACCATTTTTTATTTTCGAACATAAATTCAAAGTCCTTTATTAGATCTATTTGAGGTGTGGTGAGTGTTCCCGAAGTATTGTCACTGCCTACCGTCGCAATAATTTCGCAAAATGTAGTAAGTTTGTCGTCCAATAAAAACTTATTTTCTTCTTTAAAGATATTGTCCTTGTCGATATAGGCACAACCATCTAAGTTTTTCTCTATAAAATAGTGTTCACGTGAAATGAAGTTAACATCTTCGCCTTCAGCGTTTACAATACCAAACGTGTAATCTGCACGTATTACGATCTGACAATTAACTAGGACTAAATGTAAAGAGAATTTGGTGGTATCGTTATTATATCCTTTAGGATTTCCATTAGGATATAACTCTAAACGCCATTCCATTCCATTGGTTCCAGCTAAAAATGTAGGTGATTCCAATTTTGCCTTGTCTTTAGAACGGAAACTGAAATTATCTATGGTCCAAGTGTGTCTATGTCGAATAACTTTAATATGTGTTGCTGTTGAACTCCAACTTTTAAACGATTCCCTTTTAATTTTTTCTGAAGCATGGACCACATTTTCAGCCATAGCGGAAAAATGCACTGTTGCTCTATCAATCTAGAAAAAACAAGCAGTCTTAACTTTCAAGTAATTAATTTTTACTATTAGTAATATTCAAAATAATTCAATACATCGGGAAAACCCCGAACCAACTGTTAACGCTCTACCAAATATTGTACTTATTTACAATTTTGTACCTAAAGGTAAAGACAGAGTAGAGGCTGGTTGCCGGTTTCAGATTATCGGTACAGACAATCTCATGTAATAACAAATTGAAGTGCCACATTGCAATCAAGTAAAACTCTATATCGTTTGTGTAATTATTACTTTTGTTTGTACCCAAAGACAAATCGCCCCCCCCCCCCACCCCAGCTAATTTTTGAAATTTTTCGAAAAATAGTTGGTTTAAATTTAACTTTTAAACGAAAATAATATTTCCACATACGATTTAGACTATTTTGGATTCAAATTCAAAATGGGGCATGATGGGGTGCTGGGGACATGCACCTCAAATATTGGAAGTAAAAAAAAAGTTGAATAATTTCTTCAATGTGTTGAAAACATTTCCTTTTATGATTTAACAAATCACACTAAACTTAAAATAACCTGAAATCCACGACAATTTAGGGCTTAGAATTTTTTCATTATTTTTTCTGTCTTTATTATATTTGTGTATTAGTTACCGTAAACCGGAGTAACTTTGGTACAATTTTTACAGTTTTTTGGTTATAAAATCGTAATTAGTTATCAAATTTAGTTGGCAGTAGGATTGTATAAAAGTTCTACTGGGACTACATAAAATCTACATAGAATTTATTACTTTATCGTTTCAACAACTAAGAAAGTGGGCCTTAAAAGTGTCCCAAAGTTACCCCGCTACCCGGGGTAACTTTGGGACAGGAACTTTTTTTATGGATATCTTTGTTTAAAATACATTTTTATCAATTATAAACCTAACTATGATAAAATAGATTAAAAATTTGATTTCGGTAGGGAAAAGTTGCATTTTAATCGGTCAAGGGACAAGGAAACGGGAAATTAGAAAAATGGTGCTTGAACAAATAATTTGTTTTATTAAAAACAAAAAACATTTTCTTTATTAAAAAGGAACAAATTAGATAAACTTAGGTACAGGTAGTGTGAATGAAAAACTGAACGATTTTGAAATCTAATAAGTCACAATTGTTTCTATTTTTTTTAAATAATTTTATTTAATATGTTGTCCTTGATTCTTATATACTTGAAGACAACGTTTTGGCCAAGATTGTAGCGATTTTTGTATCATCTCCAGAGGAATGTTTGATATCTCACGTTTTATTAGTTTTTTAAGGTGATCTGTGGTTTCAACTTTTGAATTATTTAACTGAGATTTTAAATATCCCCACAAAAAATAATCGCAGGGTGAAAGGTCCGGTGATGATGGCGTCCATATATTCGGATGAATAACAGATACGTCGTTCTCTTTAAGAAAATTCAAAGTCTTCTTAAAAGCGTGCGCTGGTGCAGAGTCTTGGTGAAATATCCAATCACCAATAGGATATAACCTTTTTATATCAGTCAAAAGTGGTTTCAAACAATTCTTAATATAATATTCCGAGTTAATTTTAGCACCAGGCTCAACAAAAATTGGCGTTGTGGTTCCAGAATTCGATATTCCCATGAACACCACAACTCCCTTTGCATGAGACTGTTTTGTGAATACGTCCAATACGGGCCATTAGTGCATGGCGGCATCAGCTAGCAGCTTTCATTGCGGCCATGTTTGAATCCAAACAATGCAAAATTAACATGGGAAAATACTGAGCGCAAAGAATAATTCGAAAACGAGAGATTTCTTAGCTATGAGATTCATATAGCACCAACAATGCACTAATAAGGAATATAACTGGTAAGTTTCAATGCAGTAGATATACCCAAATTTGAATTATTTCGATTTGAATATTTGAACTATTTAACCTCACTTTTTGTTACAGAAATAATTCTCGTAAAATCGCTCAAATAACTAGTTAATATGTTACTTAGACATGTTACAATTACTGAGAATTAATTTATCGTACTTTCTGTACGTTTTACAAATACTAACTAGTTAACATAATGGTTTCGTAGTTACAAATTGCTAGGATAAGGAAATTTGCAAGTTTTTTTTAATTTCCCACCGATTCAAACAACAAATAAGACGGAAAAAACATTTCAGATCAGATTTCACAGCGAACTGTGCGATATGAAACATCAGAAATTACAGTTTTGCAAAACCATTTTAAAACACACCTACCGGAGAAAAACCATTTGAATGTTAAATTTGAAGTAAAGAATGCTTTATAAATAATGTAGATGATTGTGTTTGTAATTTGCTTTTCTTTACAGGTAATCATTGTCGTATACATTTTAAACAATTGGGGCACTTGTAAAACCCCTTAATAAAGTAAGTAGAAGACAAGTATCGTGAAGATAGCGATTCATCGAAAAAATGAAATTTGTTTTGAATAAATATTGTAATTAACTTTTGCCAATTTATATACAAATTTTTAATAAAAGGAACAATGGTACATAATAGACATTTACTCTTATTGTTATTCATATTTTATTAATTGTTAATTAAAAATGCAGTTAGGGAAAACTAGGATCTTTCGATTTCGCATCGAGTCGCATGTTTTGAATAAATTACTATTAACAAACACAAAAGTTTAAAAACACAAATTAATTAGCAATTGTAGAAACAACACTAACATTTGGTATAAATTTGTTAACATAAAAGTTTTCCAAAATAGCAATCTTGATTTCCCAGCTTTTTGATCTTAAAATAATTACAATTTGGGTTTCTTTGGGAGTCCACACCACCAAATGGCAATATTTCTTGTTTAAAATGTACGACAATGATTACCTGTAAAGAAAAGCAAATTACAAACACAATCATCTACATTATTTATAAAGCATTCTTTACTTCAAATTTCACGTTCAAATGGTTTTTCACCGGTAGGTGTGTTTTAAAATGGTTTTGCAAAACTGTAATTTCTGATGTTTCATATCGCACAGTTCGCTGTGAAATCTGATCTGAAATGTTTTTTCCGTCTTATTTGTTGTTTGAATCGGTGGGAAATTAAAAAAACTTGCAAATTTCCTTATCGTAGCAATTTGTAACTACGAAACCATTATGTTAACTAGTTAGTATTTGTAAAACGTACAGAAAGTACGATAAATTAATTCTCAGTAATTGTAACATGTCTAAGTAACATATTAACTAGTTATTTGAGCGATTTTACGAGAATTATTTCTGTAACAAAAAGTGAGGTTAAATAGTTCAAATATTCAAATCGAAATAATTCAAATTTGGGTATATCTACTGCATTGAAACTTACCAGTTATATTCCTTATTAGTGCATTGTTGGTGCTATATGAATCTCATAGCTAAGAAATCTCTCGTTTTCGAATTATTCTTTGCGCTCAGTATTTTCCCATGTTAATTTTGCATTGTTTGGATTCAAACATGGCCGCAATGAAAGCTGCTAGCTGATGCCGCCATGCACTAATGGCCCGTATTCTCTTGCCGACTGCTCGCGGTTCAAGTATTGAAATTTTCGTTGACCATCAGCATTTGTTAGATGGAACCATGCTTCATCGACAGTGATATATTTTTTCCATTTATTACAATTTAATAAGCGATATAACCCTAGTGAACGCTGGTGTCTTTTTATTATCGTTTCTGCAGAAATGTGATGTCTTTTCGGCTTCTTCATTAATTTCAGGTTTAATATTTTATCTAAATTATACCGAATGATATACTTAGATGTTTTGAAATGTTTTGCCATATGTTGTAGTGTCGGAGGATTTGTTTTTAATGCCATTTTCTTCAAATTCGATAATTCTCGATTTGTCAGAGTTGGCTTTTTGCCGCTGCCTTTCTTCCGAATTTTGAGTTTATGTTCTGGGATACCATTTTTCTTGTAACTAGAGAGTGTACCTTTCGAAACACAAAATTTCTTATCTTTATATAGGGTGTTTTTTTAGCTGCATGAGAACTTTGAATAGGGATAACAATTGAATCAAGATTGCTATGGAAACAGTTTTTTGACATTTGTGTTTAGCAAGGTTTGGCATTTGATAATGCATAGATTGACCATTGAACAACGCTACCAAATTGGGCTCACAACCAATTGGAAGTGGATCCATTTTTTTACCGTAAAATTTTGTTCAGTGACGAGGCACATTTCTGGTTAAATGGGTATGTGAACAAACAAAATTGCCGTATATGGAGTGAGACCAATCCGGGACATTATCTTGAGACTCCATTGCATCCATTAAAATTGACTGTTTGGTGTGGAATACACGCCAACGGCATCATTGGTCCATATGTCTTTCGAAATGAGGAAGGAGCTACCGTTACGGTGAATGGTGTGAGATATCGACACATGCTCAATACATTTTTGTTTCCAAAACTTCAAGAGCTAAACATTGACAACTTATGGTTCCAACAGGATGGTGCTACGTGCCACACAGCCAACGAAACCATAAATTTATTGAAAGGACAATTTGGTGACAACATTATTTCAAAACGTGGTCCTATCAATTGGCCTCCAAGATCGTGTGATTTGACACCTCCAGATTATTTTCTGTGGGGGTATGTTAAATCCATGGTTTATGCTAACAAACCAACAACTCTAGAAGCATTGGAGGCTAATATTCAGCAAGCCATTTATGAAATAAAGCCAGAAATATTGGAAAAAGTGGTCAAAAATTGGACTGAACGGATGCGCTTCGTAACCATTAGTCGTGGTGGTCATATGCCGGAAGTCATGTTCAAATCATAAATGCCATTAACTGTACTTTCATAAAAAAATTATAACCAAAACATTCCGTCAGGTTTTTAATGTTTTATTTCATTTTGAAGTTCTCATGCAGCTAAAAAAACACCCTATACCTTTTCTGTATTTCAGTAAAACTGCACGGTTGTTCTAAAAGCTTAAAAATTGTGATCTGTTGCTCTTTAGTTAACACCATGATTGTAAGTGACATTAGAAAAAAAAAAAAAAATTGACATAGGTAAGTTGATATCACCTACTCTTTGGCATACTATAAATTTTGTTTAAATAATAACTGTTATTGGTGACATTTCAATTTAAAATCGTTCAGTTTTTCATTCACACTACCTGTAGATACAACACCTAGGTAACTTAAATAATCTCCAGTCATTCTGGAACATCGGCCGATGAGTCGTTTCTTTACTTTAAGACATGTACCAAAGTTACCCCTGAAGGTTACGACTTTTTATAAAATTATTTATATTTTACATGTGTTTCGACTTTTAAGATTTTTCTTTATGGTAAAACTGTGACAGAATATTGAATTTTTCGATCCTCTTACTCGAATTTAATTAATGTTGTTAGTTTCACTCCACCGATAGAAAATATACACACTATGCACTAAACACCTGTTTCTGTGAAGGTCAGTTTTACACCTCTACGGGATTCCTGCTAAAAATAAACTGCTGCTAAATCACATGAATTAAGAGTTAATACTCTACTTTTGGTGATAAAATGATAAAAGGGCCGATTGGTACTAGAATTATTGGTATATAGAGGGAGAAGTAAAAATTAATGCCGGTGTCCCAAAGTAATACTGCAGTGCCAAAGTTACCCCGTTTTATGGTATTTAACAAAGGGTATAGCGGAGTAAGCATGCAAAAAATGCCCCCAGCGATTTTTAAAAATCTAAATAGGCGATCGATTCGTAATCAGAAAAAAACATTTTCCTGAAAATTTCAGCTTTCCAACCCGAAGATTTTCGCAATAATAAGCAAAAATGTGTTTTTTTGTTTTTATTTTTTTGTGGCTATTCTACTGAGTATTTTTTAATGAAATTTTTTTTGGTAAGAACTACTGACAAGGGGCTTTAAAAAGTAATTTTTTTGAAAAGTTACAACTGTCCGTCTTTTTTTAAAAAAATAATAAAATTTTGGCCCCTTAATTTGAACATGTTCCTTACAATTGGCAATCACGAATTTTTTACAGAAAACTTCCCTTTGACCCTTCTATATACGGTAAAATTTTCAACTTGATCGAGTTGGTGCAACAGGGTGAAAAAAAATAAAGTATATTTTTTTTATATTTTCTTCGAATATAGTATTATTCATTAAATAGATACTTATAAATTATTTTTGTTCTATTTATAAATACTTATATCAAAAGTATGATCTATTTTTTTTATATATTTCGGAAGCATTGTTCCATTAAAAAAATAAAAAAGTTTTTTAAATTTTATAAATTATATTATAATGTTAATTATAATGTTTTTAGAAAAGTTCTTAATAATTATTTATACGGAATGAAATAATTTCACAAAAATATATTGATTCATTTTCAACATAAGTGATGAAAAATTAAATAATTATAGGATAGTAGATAATATAATATAGTAAATTGTACTGATTACAAAATACAAAATTTTTTAATAAAACTGTTTTAAATAAGATCAGTTAATCGTCGTCACTGTCTTCAGTTACTACTGCTTTTTCTTCTATTTCTGTAAACAAGCGACTCAATGCCTCAGATGATCTTATTATTTTAGCCAAATATCGAGCATGAGAAAGATAATATAGAATAACTGCAATGTGAAAGCAGCACCCAAGAGTGCGCCTGTCATTAGCACAATTACAACAATAATGCCGAAGATTTCATTCGTATTTGGTTCATAATATAATCAATAAAACAACGATAAGTTTTTGAATTAATGTACCGAGATTTCACTTGTAGCTTGATGAAATCTTTACATAATATTGAAGTGTAACAGTGCCGTCTTCATTCATCAACTCGGCCAAATATGACACTGCTCGAGACATTTGATATGAACCCGTAAGAAAAATTTTGAGTTCTTGTTCCGTCAACTCTGGAAAGTCCATTAAGTAATTTGAAGTTATCGTTATAATTGAAACTTTTCGTTTCGCTCAACGACTTGTTGTTGTTGTTATTATTAATACCTTCAAAGCCAAAGTAGTATTATCTTGATCTTTTTTCAAGTTCATCGCGGTAATAACTTTTTAGAGAGGTCAACACCAGAATCTAATCCTCTTCCGAATTCTGTGTGCAAAAAGCAAGCAATACGACAAATGGAACTAGTCCAAAATGCACCAGCAAAATATCTTATTTAGAACGAGGTTATCACTTCAGTAAAGTAGTCAGATTAGACTTATTTACGGTCCAAACCAAAATTAATAGTATAAATGCGAAGGTTCGTTATGAAATCGTTGTTTTATTAGATATGATCTTTACAGCACCGATTTCCTTGAGGAATGCAGAGTCGTCTCTTAGAAAATACTTGTTGGCGAGCTTCAAACGGAACCAATGTTTTTGTTTCTTGAAACATTTCTTGAAAATCCCCAAATACAACAGTATTTATGAGTAGCAATAATTACGGAAAACTAAGTTCCACAAATTCCAAACTTTCTTCCATTTTTTGTGATACAGACCAAATAACTGATGATGATTGAGAATTTCGTTGGCGCTCGGTATTTGCTTGTTCCACAGATGAATCTGGCCCGTAGCCAGGGGGGGCACGTGCCCCCCCCCCGAAATGTTGAAAAGACAAAGAAAATGGAAGGGGAAAAACCGAAAATTTTACATTTTACAAAAGATTTTTTACAAGTGCCCCCCCCCCCCCGAAATGAAATCCTGGCTACGGGCCTGAGATGAATAATCAGTATTCTCATGTTTTGATTGCCTAGTTAAATGAACTCGCCATTTACCACAGAAAATATCATTAACATTGACTTTTTTCCAATTTTTGTTGTAGCCTCATTGATTGTCATAATTATTTTATTAAAAAGCCTATTGCTTTCCATAGAATAATATTTTACTTGACGCATTTTTTGTTAGCAGGATTAATCTCAAAAAAGTGTAATAAAATACTTGTATACTCTATAATATTATAATGTATGTGTATGTATAAAATACTCGATGTAATAATGTTGTTACTTATTTTATTTTTTTTCACCCTGTTGCACCAACTCGATCAAGTTGAAAATTTTACCGTATATAGAAGGGTTAAAGGGAAGTTTTCTGTAAAAAATTCGTGATTGCCAATTGTAAGGAACATGTTCAAATTAAGGGGCCAAAATTTTATTATTTTTTTAAAAAAAGACGGACAGTTGTAACTTTTCAAAAAAATTACTTTTTAAAACCCCTTGTCAGTAGTTCTTACAAAAAAAAATTTCATTAAAAAATACTCAGTAGAATAGCCACAAAAAAATAAAAACAAAAAAACACATTTTTGCTTATTATTGCGAAAATCTTCGGGTTGGAAAGCTGAAATTTTCAGGAAAATGTTTTTTTCTGATTACGAATCGATCGCCTATTTAGATTTTTAAAAATCGCTGGGGGCATTTTTTGCATGCTTACTCCGCTATACCCTTTCAAGAATATTTGATGAAAATTTAACTTTTATCAAAATATTTGAAAAAAATCTCACTAAAATAATTAAAATAACCTGAAATCTACGACAATTTAGGGTTTAGAATTTTTCATTATTTTTCCCGTCTTTTTACTTTACCATACATAGTATGAGTATACGTAGTATACCATACATAATGGTAAAGTATTGTAATCGAAAAAAAAAAAAATTTCAGATTTCGACGGATTTATGGTCCTTGAGGTCCAACGAGTTGTTTGAGACCAAACATCAAGAAATGTCTGTGTGTGTGAGGGTGTGTATGTGTTACATTAACTGTGGGGATTTGCATGTGCAAGGAACCAGGGCTTTGGGGACATTTAAAATTGTGGGGACATACACGCGTCCCCACAGTTATTTTTTCATATTACGACTCCAGTTTCACAGTTAATATGATCGAAGTTTGTAGAATATATTCCATTCATGTTGATTATTCTTTTGTGTCGTTGTTGTTAGTTTAGTTGCATACATACCCACTGAAAATTGAAATAATTTAAAGTCCCCACTAATAATGAATCATTCAGGTAGTCGACAGAGAATTAAATGTGGGGACTACGAGAAAGGACTGATTAAAGCGCCCTCTGCGACAAATATGTAAAATACAGTTATCACTCCCACTCACAAAACTAGTTTATTATTCGTTGCAAATTTTATTTCTTACAATAAATTCGCAAAGTAGAATAAGTATAAGAATAAGAACATGGGGAGTTAAGGTGGTTGGAGCGTTTCTCCAAGTCCATGAGAAAATGATCAAATTTACAAAGTATATAATTTATGATTTACCACGTACGTACAAAAAATTTTAAGCGGATTGACCGCCTAGTTTACAAGAAAATCGAATTTGAAATATCTGAATTTAACATGGGGAGTATAGGGCGAACGCGGTTACATGACACAATTCCTATAAAATAATATAGTTAAACCCATGTCAAGTGAATAAAGAACATTTTCAACTATAGATTAACGTTTTACAAAAGACTAAAAAAAAATTTAAAGATATTGACCGTCTAGTTTGGCTATAAATAATTATTGAACCAAACGAGATTTAACTTTTTTTTTAGAACTAGAAGTGACTTGGCAACGTTGGGATACCAACAAAAACAATACGGGTAATTAGTGATGACGAAGCGCTCACAAAGCGCAAATGGCGGGAAATATTGGGTTCTAAACAATGCAAAATTAACATGGGAAAATACAGAGCGCAAAGAATAATTCGAAAACGAGAGATTTCTTAGCTATGAGATTCATATAGCACCAACAATGCACTAATAAGGAATATAACTGGTAAGTTTCAATGCAGTAGATAAACCCAAATTTAAATTATTTCGATTTGAATGTTTGAACTATTTAACCTCATTTTTTGTTACAGATATAATTATCGTTAAATCACGCAAATAACTAGTTAATATGCTACTTAGACATGTTACAATTATTTAGAATTAATTCATCGTATTTTCTGTATGTTTTATATGTACATTTACACAGTTTAATAGTTAACATAATGCTTTCGTAGATATTCAAGATTGCGACAACTGCCAAAAGGAACATTGCAAGTTTTTTTAATTTATGAACGATTTCGTGGCAAAAAAGTAGATGGAAAGAACTTCTCATATAAGAATTTACTGCAAAATTTCCACTTATAAAGTGAAATTTGTCAGAAAACGGTTTAAAATTCACAAGGGTGAAAAACCTTATGTAAGTTTAAATTTGAAAATATAAAATCAATAAGAATCCTTTATAAATAATGTAGATACTTCTTTTACAGGTAATTGGTTCACATCTAAATTTGCGAAACCCGTTAATAAAGGAGTTAGAAGAAGTAAAAGCGATTCATTGGAGTCATCCGAAAATTCATCGGAAGGAAATGAAATTTATTTTGTAACTAAATATTGTAAATATATTAACTTTAGCTAATTCTTTAAACAAATAGAAGTATGTATATTATTTTTAGAATACATTTTCTTAGGAAATTGATTACATTTTACTTTTTTAATAATAATAAATATTTAATAAGCCTTAATAATAAGGTTTTTCACCCTTGTGAATTTTAAACCGTTTTCTGACAAATTTCACTTTATAAGTGGAAATTTTGCAGTAAATTCTTATATGAGAAGTTCTTTCCATCTACTTTTTTGCCACGAAATCGTTCATAAATTAAAAAAACTTGCAATGTTCCTTTTGGCAGTTGTCGCAATCTTGAATATCTACGAAAGCATTATGTTAACTATTAAACTGTGTAAATGTACATATAAAACATACAGAAAATACGATGAATTAATTCTAAATAATTGTAACATGTCTAAGTAGCATATTAACTAGTTATTTGCGTGATTTAACGATAATTATATCTGTAACAAAAAATGAGGTTAAATAGTTCAAACATTCAAATCGAAATAATTTAAATTTGGGTTTATCTACTGCATTGAAACTTACCAGTTATATTCCTTATTAGTGCATTGTTGGTGCTATATGAATCTCATAGCTAAGAAATCTCTCGTTTTCGAATTATTCTTTGCGCTCTGTATTTTCCCATGTTAATTTTGCATTGTTTAGAACCCAATATTTCCCGCCATTTGCGCTTTGTGAGCGCTTCGTCATCACTAATTACCCGTATAACCACAAATTAAGTGACGTTCACGCTTTGATAAATATTGAATTATATAAATTTCATTATTTAATTGCATCGAAATTATGTTAGATAATTTAAATGAATTTAAATAGAAAACATAAAATATGACAGAATAATGAACGACCACAATATGAAGAATGATCGACGTTGCCAGATCAAATTCTTTGTGAATCAAATGAGTTACTGTGAAAACTTTAATAAATCAATTCTTTCTTTCAAATTATTTATACTTTTGTCAATCGTTCGTTTTTAATATATTTGTATTGATACCTCTTTCAGGTGCGTGTCGCCAGCCCCCCCCCCCAAATCGAATTTTGGGATGAAATTTGTGTCAAACGTTTGAGCATCAATGAGCTTCCAATATTTTCCTTTGAGCCTCAACCGTCGCGGAGTTATCCGCGGAAACTTGGGGGGGGGGCTGGAGACATGCTGGCCCCCCCCAAGTGGAATTTCGGGGTGAAAATGGTGTCAAACGTTTGAGCATCAATGAGCTTCCAAACTTTTCGTTTGAGCCTCAACCGTCGCGGAGTTATGCGCGAAATTCTTGGGGGGGGGTGGAGACATGCTGCCCCCCCAAGTGGAATTTTGGGGTGAAATTGGTGTCAAACGTTTGAGCATAGTTTGAGCATCAATGGGCTTCCAAATTTTTCGTTTGAGCCTCAACCGTCGCGGAGTTATTCGCGAAACACTTGGGGGGGGGCTGGAGACATGTTTTTCCATTTTCGTTCATATTTCGAATTTTTCTGTGAAATTGATGTCTATCGATAGAGATTCGTTTGAGCTTGAATGAGCTTCCATTCCCATCATTTTATTTTGATTTTCTGCAAAGTTACGAGTATTTCAAATTTCGAGTACTCCGAGCAAGTTCCGTTCAATAACCCTCAATTTTAAATCTATTTTATTTATTTTTTTTTTTTTTATTTTAACTCCTCGGTTACAGCGATCTATCTACAAGATAATAAGCTTATGTTTTGACAAAGTAACAATAATAAGTAGAGAATTACTTCAATAAGCAATCTCTATATATAATACAATAAGTATGTTATGATTGTAATTACAAAATTTAAGTCAATATTAAGATTTAAATGTGGTCACTAGGTCAGCCGTTATGTGTGTTTTCAGTCTTCGCACTTCACTGTGGTTGTTTGCAAACAGTTCACTTGCTAGAATGTTATAATGGACTGTGAGTCTTTCACGGTAGTTTATACTAAATCTTTCGATTTCTTCTCTGATGGAGTTTATAGGTATGTCACGTTGTATAACACTATTTGGCATATACATTGGTGCATCAACTATTATGCGAAGAACCTTATTTTGAAATCTTTGTAGTATTTCAAGGTTTGAGTTTGCTGCGGAGCCCCAAAGCTGGATGCCATAGGTCCAGATTGGTTTCAAGATGGTCTTGTAAAGTAGCAACTTGTTTTCTATGGAGAGTTGGGATTGTCTGCCGATTAACCAATACATTTGTCTCAGCTTCAGGCCAAGTTGCTTTCGTTTTGTAAAGATGTGCTTACGCCAGGTAAGCCGCCTATCGAGATGTATTCCGAGGTACTTAACATCCTCAGCTTGTGGAATCAGATGATCATTAATTTTGACGGGTGGGCAGGTGTCTCTCTCATGGTGAAAGTTACATGCACTGATTTGGATTCATTGGCTTTAATGCGCCACTTTTTGAGCCAATTTTGGATTTCAGTTAAGTTGATCTGTAAGTTTCGAGATGCAATTGCAGGATCATCATGAGAAGAGAGAATCGCAGTGTCATCAGCGAAAGTCGCAACTAATGTAAGTCTTGTTGTTGGCAGATCGTGAGCATACAGTAAGTATAGGACTGGACCCAGAACACTACCCTGGGGTACACCCGCGAGGATATCATGTAGATTGGTATATTCATTTCCATGTTTAACAATGAAACTTCTGTTACTTAGGAAGGATTTTAAAATTTGGTAGAGTTCATGTGGAATCGCTTTTTTTATTTTGTAGAACAGGCCATCGTGCCACACTTTATCGAAGGCTTGACTGATGTCAAGGAAGGCCGCTGAACAGTAACGCTTGCCTTCCAAGTCTCTATTAATTTGTTTAGCTATCCGGTGCACCTGCTCAACTGTCAAATATCACCAAATATTACTAGATATATTACCAAATCTAAGATCCAATTTATCGGCAAAATAGGTTTGGGAGGGGGGAGCATGCACAAGTCGAATCTTTATGTGAAATTGGTGTAAAAAGTATGGGCATTGAAAAATGTATAAACTCATTGGGGCTCAAACGATTGTCAAACGTTTGGCTACAAATTCACCCAAACTTTCCACTTGGGGGGGGGGGGCAGCATGTCTACAGTCCCTCCAAGTATTTCGCCAATAACACCTTGACGATTGCGGATCAAACGAAAAATTTTGAAGTTCTTGTGGCTCAAACTATATTCAAATGTTAGACACCAATTTCACCCAAAAATTCTATTTGGGTGGGATAAAGTTAAACATGTCTACAGCCCCCCCCCCTTCCCCAAAGTTTTCGCGTATTAACCTACGACGGTTGAAGCTTAAACAAAATTATTGGAATCTCATTGATGCTCAAACATTTGACACAAATTTTTCTGAAAAATTCGATTTACGGGGGGGGGGGCGTCAGCTCCGTCTATGTACCTGTATAACCATAAACTTTCAGAATATTGAAAGTTGCGCTTGATTTCGGTCTTCGAAAATTTTTTTAGAGAAAAATACCGTTTTAACCTATTTAGTCTATGCCCTTTTTAAAATTCTTTTCAAATTCTTAAATTATTTTAAACAATTATTACATTTAATGAGTTTTTCTGCGTTACATAGACTTTTCCCAACTCTTCTAGTCCTAAAAGCCAACATTTTGCACCCAGTTTTATTGATAAACACCAAAGATATTCTATTAAACAGATTCTTTTCGAAAATTTCAATTTCAATATTATTCCATCAATCTAGTGATCACTTAACAGATTAAGCAGGATTAGTTTTCTTAATCGGATCTAAAATTTTAAATCTATTTTATAAGATAGTTTATAAGACTCAATATGGAGATAATTTTGAATAACTAGCAATGAAATTGTAACTTTAAACACATAAAACTATAACAGATTTGATTTTCTT